>OY743171.1:11435825-12847488 GCA_963555705.1 Ligustrum vulgare
TGTTGGCCTACCTGGCTACAATACTTGAAGTGCCTAAGATAGAAAATTCTCTCAAATAAACTTCAATTGTTCGAGAATATCTAAATATGTTACCAGACGATCTTTATGATCTATCACTTGAAAGAGAAATTGAATTTGTCATCGATCACGTGCCTGGGTAGCTCCAATATCCAAGGCACAGGATTGGATGGCTCCTGTAGAACTTAAAGAGCTCAAAGAGCAGCTATAGGATCTCATGGACAAATGTTTTGTTCAACCTAGCTTTTTTCCATGGGCCTGTGCTATGCATGAAGAAGAAAGATGGTTCTATGAGACTTTCCATAAACTGCAAAGAATTGAACAAGGTGACAATAAAGAATAAATATCCATTGCCAAGAATTAAGGATCTGTTTGATCAGCTTCAAGGTGCTAGGTATTTTTCTAAGTTCGATTTGCGATCTGGTTACCATCAATTGAGAATCAAGGAAGAGGACATTCCAAAGACAGCTTTTCGTACCAGATATGGGCAATATGAGTTCTTTTGTTGATGCCGTTGGGTTAACAAATGCCCCTGCAACATTTATGGACTTAATGCATCGGGTCTTTAAAGAATATTTGGATAAATTGTTATAGTTTTCATTGATGACATATTGATCTATTCGAAGTCTGAGGAAAAACATGAAAGACATTTGAAGATCGTGCTTCAGAAGCTTAAAGAAGAGAAATTACCTGCTGAGTTTAAGAATCGTGAGTTCTGGATGGACAAAGTGCCATTCTTGGGGCATATCGTATCAAGGGAAGATATTGAGGTTGACTAGAGTAAAAGTGAGGTAATTCAAAAATGGCTTACGCCTTCTAATGTTGAGGAAGTTCACAGCTACCTTGGATTAACTGGTTACTATTGAAATTTATGGAAGGATTTTTCAAGATTGCCTCATCTTTGATTAAGTTGACTCGAAAGGAACAAAATTTCAGTGGAATTCAGATTGTGAACAGAGTTTTGAGGAGTTAAAAACGCGGTTGACAACTACGCCCATTTTAACCATTTCATAGGGAAATTGAGGTTTAGTCATCTACAGTGATGCTTCATTAAAAGGTCTCGGTTGTGTTCTTATGCAACATGACAAGGTGATTCCCTATGTTTCAAGGCAACTGTAGGAGTATGGAAAGAATTATCCAACTCATGACCTCGAGTTGGCAGCTATCACATTTACAGTAAAGACATGGAGATAATATCTTCACGGGGTTAAATGTGAGATCTACAACGATCATAAAAGCCTCAAATACTATTTCACTCAGAAGGAACTGAACATGAGACAGCGCAAATGGTTGGAACTTGTCAAGGATTATGACTGTGTTATTAACTATCATCCTGACAACGCTAATGAGGTAATTGATGCACTTAGTAGAAAGAGTCATGGATCAATAGTTGCCTTACAAGTTGTTCAAAAACAATTACTTATTGATATCCAAAATTTTGAGTTGGAAATAGTTCCATAAGGCAAGTCGAGTATTTTGCCAACATGACTTTGGAATCGATATTGCTAGAGAAAAATCAAGGTTTTGCAGTTAGAGGACCCCAAAACTTCAAAAGTTCGCATTGAGGTAACTGACGGAAAGCGTACTGATTTCATTATCACTGTAGATGGTGCCCTTCGGTACGGTGGTAGATTGGTGGTCTCTAGTAATAAGGAGTTGAAGCAAGAAATGTTGCAAGAATCTCACACCACTCTTACTCAATTCAACCTGGAAGTACTAAGATGGTTTGAGATTTAAGGAAACATTTCTATCGGATTGGTATGAGTCGAGACGTGGCAGATTATGTTTAGCATTGTCTCACTTATCTGCAAGTTAAGGCAGAACATCGAAGACCTTCCGGTTTATTATAGCCTCTCATGATTTCGGAGTGGAAGTGGGAACGGATAAGCATGGATTTTGTTGTTGGCTTACCTATGACGAAAAAGGGCTATAATTCTATCTGGGTGACTATTGATCGCCTTACTAAGTCAGCACTTTCTACAGGTAAAGACTACTTATGATATGGAGAAGTATACAGAGTTATATGTGACAGAAATTTTCAAACTTCATGGAATGAATTCCCTTATCCATTATGGGTGATCGCGACCTAAAATTTACTTCCTCATTTTTGAAAAGTCTACATAAGGCCATGGGTACTCAATTGAAATTCAGCACAGCCTTTCACCACAGACAAGTGGACAGTCAGAGAGGACAATTCAAACCCTGGAAGACATGTTGAGAGCTTGCATTATTAATTTTTAGGCACATGGGACGAATTCCTCCCATTGGTTGAGTTCTCCTATCACAATAGCTATCAAGCTTCTATCTGCATGGTCATGTATGAGGCACTATACGGGAAGAAGTGTAGATCGCCAGTTCATTGAGATGAGATAGGAGAAAGAAAAATTATTGGGCCCAGAAATAGTACAATAGACAGCAGCAATTGCTAAAAAGATTCGTCAACTAATGAAATTTGCACAGAGTAGACAGAAAAGCTATGCGGATAGAAGAAGGAAACCATTGGAATTCGTTGCAGGTGATATGATCTTTTTGAAGGTAGCTCCTATGAAAGGAGTTATAAGATTCGGGAAGAAAGGAAAGTTAAGCCCACGTTTTGTTGCCCCTTTGAGATATTTGAAAGTGTGGAAGACCTAGTTTATCGGGTTGCATTACCACCGGCACTATCGGGGGTACACAATGTTTTCATGTGTCGATATTGAGGAAGTAATTTCAGATCTCTCCCATATCCTCAACCACGAATCATTGGATCTGCTTGAGGATCTAACTTATGAGGAATCACCTGTGGGAATCCTAATGAAAATAGACAAGGAACTTAGGAAGAAGAAGATAACACCAGTTAAAGTCCTTTGGAGGAATCATGCAGTAGAAGAGGCTATTTGGAAACGTGAGGACGAAATGCGTACTAAGTATCCACAAGTTTTGGTAAATTTTAATTTCGGGACGAAATTTTCTTTTAGGGAGTAAGGAATTGTAATACCACTTTTCGTTTTACTTACTTTCTTGAATATCACCCAATTTCTATGATGAATAATTTATTTGGCAATTATTATTGTTAATAAGTTGAATTATTTTGCAGTGGAAGGACTTGGACGCCGTCTCGATCAATGTGCCAATTAAAATGTTTATAAATTGTTTACGTACAATTCTATGTCTAATTGTTTATTTTAATTGTTACTTACCATTTCTATATTTTATTTAAGTGGTAAGTTGCCTAAATTTCATTAAATTGAAGTTGGGAAAAGTTTGGTGACACTTTGGAATTTTATTTGAGGGTCGTGGACTTAAATTACCAATTTATGAGAGTTGAGGGACTAAATTGCAAATTACCAAAACTTAAACATTTAAACCTAAACTCTCAGACTCTCGTCTCTCACCTCTCCCTCACGCTTACTGTCGACTCTCTCTCAACTCTCTTCTCTCGTCTCCCTCAATCTCGACCTCCCTCTCGGCGACTGCAACTGCCAACCACTGTTACTACTGCCCATCACCTCGCCGGCCTCCACCTCGTCAGCCTCCACACACGGTAGAACCTTCCCTTTACCCCTGCCTCCCACACTCGTGACACACACACACACGGTTCCAAACGATTTTTGTATATATATATATATATATATATATATATATATATGCAAATTTTAGTATTTGTGGACTATGTATGTGTATATATATATATGCACATGTTTCTGCATTTCATATTTGAAAATTGTAAGAATTTATGATTTCAATTTTTGGCTAACTGTTTGAACAAAAATGTTAATCAGTAAAGGTGAAATTTGAGACGTGGGAATGTATACTTATGTATGTGTGTGTATTGAGATATTTCAGATTTCGAATTTTAGGGAATGTTAGTTTGAATCCTGCTTTGGATGTTTGATTTTGAGTTGGGTGGTAGGTAGATTTCAGATTACTTGTTATGGGATTTCAATTGGAATTTTGAATGTTTGGTTCAATTTGGTAAATTTTCAGATTTACAAATTATAAAAATAGTTTAATTGAAATTTTGTTAGTCTAGTTTTGAACTATGTTGGTAAATTCAAATTTTTGCTTGGTTATAATTGTTAATCAAGTATTTTGTAAAGTTTAGATTAAGGTTAAAAAAAATGTAATTTAAACTTTAACATATGAATAGTAAAAACTCATAAGTGCATGTAATTGGAGCCCTTGTTTCGAATATGATAATATATGGGTGACATGGCTTATAGACACGTTTTAGCTAAATAGTGAGTCACATAGACTCTTTAACCTCGGTTAAGAGTTTTGTTTAGTGTTAAAAGAGTAGTTTATGTTTTGAACTAAAAGTATATATTATTTAATGAATGGATATAAATTAGGATTATTGGACACATTGACGTAACGGGCATCTGAGACTCTTCCACTTGCAAATCAAGATAACTGTAAATACTAAGGATGTCAGGTAAGTAAACTTCCCCTTCTCTCAGCATTGTTGAGTGTTCAATGTGGAATTATGTGCTTAATTGACATTCGTGTTAATTACAGAATTCTAATGCTTTTGGTTTACCATATGCAAGTATGTGTATTTAAGGAAATGTTCAAGCATCCACGTTATCATGTCATTGCATCATTAAGCATGCATTGACATCGAAATGGGGAAGTCAAATGTTTTAATGAAAGGAATGGGTCAAAGTGCAAATTTTGTCAAAAGTTATGTATCCCAAGTTTTTCAAGAAAGAATGGGTGTACTTCTATGTCATGAAAGATGCGAATGAGAAATGGGGCGCGGGGAACCGGCGTAGCTGAATGAAATGAGCAGCTTTGCGGTGGAATAAAGTGAACGACCGCTCTGCGGTGGGAAAATGAATGTTAAACCGATTTGCGGTGGAAATGTGAATGTTAATCTGGTTTCAAATAAGAATTGCCCACTGTTATCTGATTGAATAGAAGATAGACCAAGTGAGCTCACGATGGACTGAAGTAAAAGTTTTGAAATATTAAGTGAAAGCTTGAAAAGTTTGAAATTTTTGAAAGGTTAAAGTGAATGGGGATACATATTTCAATGTTTAAAGAATTTCATGTCATAAGCATGCATCACTTGCACGAAGCTTGTTTACTGAGCTTTAGCTCACCCCAATCCCTCCCCAATATTTCAGGTGATGAAAGCTAGATGAGACGAGGAGAGCACTCGATGACAGACTCAGGCTATACCTACCTTCAATCTTTGAAAATAAAGTTAAATTAGAATTTATTTAAGTTTCTCATTAATTATTCTTTAATTTATTTATTATTGATAATTACTTACTTGGAGTTAGCTTCGAATAAGTATGAGTATCGTATTAGAGGTTAAATTACCGCTTGTTGCATTTGTTAAAGTTTATTATTTGGAATTATATTGTTGAGGAGTTTGGGATTCTTTTTGTAAAGGGGTTTGATGATGTTTGGGATTGAATGAGTTGAGATGTGTGTTTTAAAATGATTATGATGTCTCTCTACAGGTTGGCTATGTCCAATTTATAGAGGAGACTCTGTCGAAATTTCTGCAAAATTTTATAAAAGAAAATGAAAATGTTGAGGTTTTAAATGATTTCTTTTCCGTATTTAAGTAAAGAAAAGTTAATACGCCTAGGTTTAAGATTTCGAACTTGGGGTGTTACATGAAGCATATGACATTAATGGGTATACGTTTTACACTAAACGTCAAGATGATAAGAGTGCAGTGCAAAACAGTGGAGCGACACAAGTAGCACTATCAAGAGATTTTTCAAATGCTAAAGACACCATGCCAGTAGATGCCTCGATATCCTATTATGGTATCATTGAAGATATTTGGGAACTTGATTACAGGGAGTTCAAGTTTCCTCTCTTCCAATGTAAATGGGTTGATAACCGACGGGGTGTTCGGGTGGATGAATTAGGATTCACTATGGTGGATTTCGGACGGTTGGGTTATCTAGACGAGTCATTCATACTTGCATCACAAGCCAAATAAGTATTTTATGTTCTTGATCCTACCGATACTGAGTGGTCAGTAGTCCTTCAAGGCAAGAGACGCATTGTTGGGATTGGTGATGTAGTAGATGAAGAAGATTATGATCACTTTGATGAAACCCCTCCATTTTCTATTGGTATACAATGGAGTGCAACTTTAGGGGAAGATAACATTGAATCAAATTATATGCGTTGGGATCATGAAGAAGGATTATGGATTGACCGTCGTTTCTGATTATTAATTGTGTGAGTTTATTTACACATTCTTGCTTATAACTTTCTTTTATTTTTTATATATGCTCTATACGTTGTTAATAATTTCATTTGTGATTTTGATAACAATAATTTGATATATATATATATATATATATATATATATATATATATATATATATATATATATATATATATATTAATACGTTGTTATATGTGCAGGTACATTCACAGTGGTCTCAATGTAATGGCCGAGTCTTCATCATCTTCAGATGATCATCGTACTACCAGCACAAAAAGGACTAGAGGGCCAACAATGTGCAAAAACATGAAGCAGGCGGGGGAAGTGAATGTCATCGAGTTCGATGAAAAACATAGTCCAATCGGACCAGGAAAGGGGAACTTCCGAAATTATGTCGGGTGTTTGGTTCGTATTCACATTGACATAAACATCAGCGATTGGCATAAGGTTGATCCCGGCCTTAAGGACATGATGTGGGAAGAAATAAAGGTACTATCACTTCATACATGGTTAATTGATAACGTTGTGTAATTTTTTTTATAACATCGCATATTATATTCGTCTTTCAGAGGGAGTTCAACATCCCTGATGACTCGGCCAAAAAAAGGGTGTTAAAAGTTGCGGGGATGCGATGGAAAGATTTCAAGACTCGGCTGGTTCATGATTATGTTACACATGACCACCCGAAATATATATCTCCTACGCAGCTTTATGATTTTATAACTGAAGAGCCATGGGAGTCGTTCAAGAAAGAACGCCAGACGGATAAATTTAAGGTATATATATTTAAATGTACGCATGTGATTTATTGAGTTGAAAACTAAATACTTGATGTGACATTTTTCAGGAAAAAAGTAAGAAGGCCAGGGATGCTCAATTGTGAAACGAGCATCCACATTATATGGGCTCAGCTGGTTATGCAGGGATGAAGCCACAGTGGCTAGTTAGTGACCCACTATCTTCTAGTTCTTCATGCGACATGATTAGCTCTTCAATTGTAAGTGAGGATCGAAGTTTAGATTGGATTCGAGCTAGATCCAAGAAGAAAGAAGATGGAAGTTATTACATCCCCAACGAGAAAATGAGGGGGGTGTTTGACAAAATTGTAAGTATATCATCATTATTTTTTCATAATTTAAATTCAAATTTACTTAAATATATACTTATATTTGCGTTTCATTTTTCTGTTAATAGGTTGAAAAAGCCGAGCAGACCACGCAGGGGACATTTGTGGCAAGTAGACATCATGATATTTTAAGTGAAGCCCTTGGTAAGAAATATCACCCTGGTAGGGTGAGGGGATATGGCGTCTACGTGACGAAGAGGGATGTTTACGGTAGGCCTGATGATTACATTAGACATTCATGTGGGGTCGTCTCAGTAGACGATATTAAGGAGATGATCAGGTCAGAGATGAAGGATAGTATTACCGAGCAGGTTAGGCATCAGACCATGTCGGAGATGCAGAGTAAATTCGATACTATGCAGAGGGAGTACCATAGTATGTAGACTAAATACGATGCTATCCTCTAGCACCTAGGCTTAAATGTTGAGGCCGAGGTGGACGTAACTCCACAGCCCAGACCACCAACTCGCAGCAATTGCCACTCCGTGGATCCAGATCCATTTCATGGACTTCAGGTATTTAATGTTAAGTTATTTAGAATTTTTTAACATTATTTATGTTATTTCAATTTGAAGTTGATAACATATATGTTCAATGATATTGTACAATAGAAGCCGACTCCTTGTTGTCTCACTATAAGTCTTAATGATGAGAAACAAATAGTGGCGAGCGGGATGGTTTATCCAGCCGGACCCGACACGGTGGTGCATCATCAACCTCTTTGGCCTGATCATGCTAAGGTGTCCATTGACCACATTGTCGATGGTGCAAAAGCATTTTGTATTCCAGTGCCATCTCAACACCACACCACAGTGGGTGAAGCTATTGGAAGCTTCTTGCAATGGCCTAAGGAGTTGGTGATTTTTGGAGAGGTCCAAACATTTAGCTATATAAAAGTTTCTGTCAATATTAATTTCTTTTAAATTTGTATAACAACTTAAGATGATAAAAATTATCTTGTTGCAGGAAGAGGTACCACAACAGGAAAAAAAATTGAACGAAGGAAAAACGCCCAAGAGTTTCGAAATGTCATCTACCCAGCGACCTGCGATTGTTGACGATGAGACGTTGCAACATCTAGGTGATAATTGTAAAATGTTACACACTCTGGTCCTTCAATTGCCTGTTGGTGATGACTTCTACCAGGTGCCCGTTGATTCTGCCGTGTTCAACTATGCATTCGAGGATGATTTTTTTGTTACAGTCGAAGACATCACCGACTTGCTTACGATGCAATGGTTGGATACATCTATCTTACAAGTGTTTTCATTGTAAGACTTCTGATCAAAAATTATAACTTCAATTTAAATCATTATTTTATTTCTATTTATTGGTATTATTATTTTTTAGGTACCTCCATGAGTTGTGTCAGGAATACGGTATTGAATCGATTGGATTCATGTCTCCGAAACACATTGCATCGGTTTCAGTAAGAATAAACGCAAATGATGTTATAAATTACTTGGCTAGCACCATGAAGGCAATGAAAACTAAGAAATTCATTCTAACACCGTATTTTCAGGAGTAAGACCATTGATATTCTATATTTTTTAAACTAATTTGAATGATATGATATTTAAAGTTGTATTTACACGTTTATAATACGTAGGAATCACTGGATGTTGCTAGTTATTTCTCCTGAGAAGAATACGGTGTACTTCTTAGATTCAGCTGCTGCATCTAAGGGTGACTTGGATATCAAGCCGATATTGAACACGTAAGTTAGGAAACTTTTCATGAAATAATTGTGGAGTTGTGGGGAAATTGATTGTGGAGTTGTGGTGAAATTGATGCATTTATGTTGTGATTGTTGAGAAGTTGATAGTTTTGAATAGCAGGGTCCCCCTACAGGTTGGATAAGTTCAATTTATAGGGGAGACTCTGCCAAAATTTCTGTAGGAAATTTGAGTCTTATTATTATTTTGTAGCTTGTTGATATAATTTATTGAAATTTTAAGGCTTTCAAAACGTATTGGACAGTTGGAGGCATGAGGACAAAATCCAATACAACGTGGAAAAACGTAAAAGTATGAAAACACAGATTTACACTTTATTGCAAATCTTTGAATTATTTCTATATTTTATTTAGTTTGATTACTAATATTGTTAGTTTTCAATGTAAATATTTCAGTGTCCTCAACAACCTGGAGGGTCTGAGTGTGGCTACTACGTTATGAGAAATATGTACGAGATAGTCACAGAACACTTTCAACTTACTTCGTTAGAAAAGGTATAAATCATTGAAAATGAGAATTAATGACTTTATATTTTATGAAAAAATAACTAATAATTCATTTTGATTGTTTGTAGGCATTTAAAGAATACTATTCAACGGAGGAAGTAATCGAGATTCAAGACTTATGGGCAAAATATTTCGTTCATAGGTTTGTGTAAATCGAAGCGTAATCAAACTTGCATTTACATATATATTTAATTTGTATCTTAAATTAACAATTTTGTAAGTATAATTGTTGTTAATTTAATTTTATTACGTATATGTCGTTTATATATATATTTGGTGATGCGCATGTTCAGGTCACCGCAGGCCACGTCCAGGTGACTGCAGGCCACGACGTGCAGTGATCTGGGTCATTGCAGGCCACGTCCAGGTGACTGCAGTCAATGACGTGTAGTGGCCTGGGTCATTGCAGGTCACGTCCAGGTCACTGCAGGCCACGACTTGCAGTGGCCTGGGTCATTGCAGGACACTTTTAGGTGACTGCAGGCCACGACGTGCAGTGGGCTGGGTCATTGCAGGCCACGTGCAGGTCACTGCAGGCCACGACTTGCAGTGGTCTGAGTCAGTGTAGGCCACGTTCAGGTGACTGTAGGCCACGACGTGCAGTGGCTTGGGTCATTGCAGGTCATATAATGAGAATTATTTTTACTGCAAAAAAAAAAAAAAAAAAAAAAAAATTCAACTTTTGGCGTCGATTCTAAATTTACAACCAACGCCTAAAACTAACTTTGGACGTCGGTTCTAATTTAGAACCGACGCCCAAAGTTGATTTTTTTTTTTTTTTTTTACTTTAGGCGTCGGTTGTAGAAACCGACGCTTAAAGTCGACTTTAGGCGTCGGTTTGTACTTACAACCGACGCCTAAAGTCGACTTTAGGCGTCTGCGTCATTGGCGTCGCCGTTACAACCGACGCGAATTCCGTTTTTCAACCGACACGCATTCCAGTTTCTGTACTAGTGAAATAAAGTGAATGAGAAATTGTTGTTGTAAGTTCGTATGTAAGTTTTAAAGTCAATAGATTCAATAGAATTTGATTTAAATAACTGAAATATTCATTTGGTGTATCATTTGCTTTCTAGTTAACAATTCCACCAGGACATTAATAACCTTTAGGTTCACCATTGAATTTTAAAGCTCAACAATGTCCGCATAACAAAGGGCAAGGCATGCAATACATGTGAGTTGTTAGGTATTGAAAACGAACTTTAATTTCTAGTAGACATCAATGACATTTGCAGGACACCAACCTCATGGTTATAAGTATAAGAACAGTTATCTATTGTTGAAACCCCTGCAGAACCTAAAACGCCTCCGTTTGGTAACACTGTTTGGTTTATAAACTGATTTATTTATGATTTTGAGGTAAGAAGTAGTAGTTGAAAATTGGAGAGAAAAAATGTGTGGTTAAAAAACGATTTGAAAAATTGTGTGGTTTATAAATAAAAAAAAATGACATTTACCAAATGGTGGCTAAGACACGCCCATTAAAAAAGTAAAAGACGCTTAAAAATTAAACTTGGACAAAATAACAATGGAAAAAACTTAGCCTCTGTTTGGATCCATTTTTTGGATTAAAATCTTTTTTTTGCACGGTTTTTTAGGTAGATAGATGGTTAAAAAGTGGGAAGAGAAAATGTATAGGGTTGAGATTAGTTTGAGAAAATGCATAGTTTAAAATTTGGTTTAAAAACAAAAAAAAGTTACTTATCCGAACAGAGGTACTTGGTCATAGACCGTTGTTACAAACTTGATTAGAATGAGGAGCACTAAAAATAAGAACATTTCCTGTATAATTAAAAAGAAAGACAAGTTGAAAAACAAATAAAGCACAAGCATTTAAACAATCTAAATTGAGACTAAAAACAAACTTGTTTTATGGGATATAATATATATATATAAAAATTATATATATGTTCTACAACCAATGCGTAATTACCTGCTTCCACATAATAATCTTCACCAGATTCAAGCGAATCAACAAAACTTGAATCGTTAAAAGTATATGCATAGAAAAAAAAATATACAAAACATAATAAAATTTGGAAACAAGATGAAAAAATTACAAAGGGATGGAAACTAACTTGTTTCAAATGAGGTATTTGACCGTCGCAAATTGATTTCCTCACTAAATGATCTTACATGAATGTTTGTCAAGAAAGAAGCAAAAAGCATAGACAACATAATTTAAGTGAGATGAAAAATTATATATATAATTAAAGAAGATCTTTTCACTACGAAAACAAATATGTAATTAATATAAATAAGTTAAAGATTTTATTACCTAGTTCATTGTCAATATTTTGACAATGAACAATGTTATGTGTACACCTTTATTTGAACACTTTTGTACACCTCACTCACAAGGGGGTGAGACCCATTTATAGGTGAATTAAAATAATCAACCACATGTGAGTACGTGTACAATAAGTGTACAATAAAAAGTGTACACATATGTTTATTCTTTGACAATTAACAACAAGAGTACTCGAATCTAAATTAGTCACCCCAATAGTTGCAAGATTTTCATTTAGCGTTGGCATACCAGATGTTAAATCTACACAAGAAGCAATAAAAACATATCAACATTGTAAAAAAAAAATGCGTAGTAGAAAACATAAAATCTGGAAAAAAAAATCTATTATTTTTTATGGCAAGCACAAGATAGTAGACATTTTCAAAATAAATCAACTTTAAAGTAACGATAGAAAAGAGCGAAAAAACCACTTTTATTAAAATACCTTTTCCTCGTGAGAGTAAACTGTAAAGAATAAATTATATACACTATTTTAATGTTGAAGAAAAAATATAATATTAAAGCCAAATAGTTTACATATTTGAATTATCAGGAGAAAAAGTATACATGAAGGAAAGAGTTCATGCAAGTCACAACAAAAAGAGATAATAGTATCTTTAAGAATCTAAGCACTAATTTTTGGCATTTTGATTCATTTTTGTACTCATACATGCAATGCACACTATATTTGCATAAATTACTCATAAAACTATAAATATATGACCTACATTATAGACAACAAAACCTTTTAGCTAATAACCTGAAAACCCAACATCTAAATAATTATTAGAAAATATTTGAAATCTAATTTCCTAGTAGAAATACAATAAGGATAAAAAAAAATTCAAAACCTCTGAAAAAGTTTAAAGAGATTTTCTATTTAGAATAATAGCCAAAAATACCTAATATAGTGAATGGAAGCTTCACAAGTGCCAATTTTATATGATCAGCACTAAAAAATCAAAGATTTAAATTCTCCTCCTCAAAAAAAAAAAAAAAAAATAAAATAAAAATAAAAAATAATCAAGTCTTACAAATCACTTCAAACAAATCTCGGTAAACAACACAAATGATTGAAAATACCAAGAGATAAGTAGCTAAATTTACAGCCCTTTTGCATAGATAAGAAAATGATGGACCTAACATCTTTTGTATGGTCTAACCTCAAATTGATTCAGTGACATATAATATGAATTCCGAAAATTCAAAATAAATTTTATCACTAATTTGCACATCAAGCAACTGTTTCCAATTCTTATATATTTAAACTATTAAATATGTGTAGAGAATTAAAAATTACAAGACATTGTATTCCCATCATTTCAAAAATTTTAATACCATGTAACGAAGAAAATT
This sequence comes from Ligustrum vulgare, assembly GCA_963555705.1. NCBI lineage: Eukaryota > Viridiplantae > Streptophyta > Magnoliopsida > Lamiales > Oleaceae > Ligustrum > Ligustrum vulgare. Next base: position 11,449,036 of record OY743171.1, read on the forward strand.
CATGGAACTATCAATCGCATTTTTTCAAACAACTTGACTAAGTCCCACAAAGAATCAGTAACAAAATAATTTTTTCTTGAAATTAATAAATAGTGAATGTTCATCAGTAAAAATAAAAATTCTTATTTTATAGTAATGAAAACAAATTTGCAAAACTTGATCACCAATACCTCTATGAAGTTCTATCAAAGAAAAAATTGGTTCTTGCAGTTAAGCCATGAGCTTAATATCAATCATTGATCGACTAGGTTGCATCGACATTCTGTCAGGAGCCAACATGTCGTGTCCGACACTCTTCGGACACTTTCCGACACGTATCGAAACTACACCATATACATCAAAATGAAAAAGAGGAAGGGGCGAAATACATGCAATTAAAAAAATGATAAATCTAACTTACAAGTTTATTTTTATTTCATATCCTCATTTTGATTCAATAAATATACAATGTATTGTTTGTTGTTTGTAATAAGATTAAAAAAATTATAAATTTAAAAAATTAATTATGAGCTCATTTTAATTCAATGAAAGCAAAACTATAAAATAATTAATCTCATATCATGAGTGAATCTATATTTGAGACAGAAATTGATTTGTAGCAAAGCAAAATCGATTAAACAAATCAAGCTTTTTCCAGTTAAGAGATGACAATAGGGCCAATTTGAATACTCGGATTAACTTAGTTACGCAAAATCAAGAAAACCCACTACGGCTTTTGAGATTCTATATTCGGGTTTCGAATATTCCATAGTTCCGTGTACATAGGTTTTTTCTTCTCTATCCGATCGAGTTAATACGCTCTCATTAGAACAAAGAAATCAACAGAATTGGAAAAAAATAGCGGATGAAGATATCAAGAAATTGTTTTACGCAACCACATACATAAAACTATAGTTCTGTATACATATTTAGGTTTTTTCTTCCCTATTTGATCGAGTAAATATGCACTCAACATAACTGGAATAATATAACAGAGGAAGAAATCAACAAAATTTCTGGGAGGTGGCAGGATAATCGGTTAAGGTGGCGACACCGATTTTCGGAAGAGAAGACCCAAAGAAGAGAAGAGGCCAAAGAAGACAAATCCCAGCCTTAGGGAAATGGTTCTAACCTTAATCTTTGATACATTTCTTGCTTTAAAGCTTGTTTGGTAAAGAAAAAAATTTCACTACAATTTTTCAAACTCAATCCCAACTATTCATTCTTAGTCAAGTCGATAGTTTTTGACTTTTCAAATATTTAAAAAAAAAAAAAAAGCTTTTCACATTACTAAACATACTTAATAGAGAGAATATCAGCTCAAGATTGGCTCAAGCCAAAAGACAGGTGATGCGAACCTCCTTGGTATAGTGACCAAGAATTCCAACAATAATTTAGAATCAATCCCAAGAAAGATAAAGTGGTAAAATAAAGGATAAACACCTTAACCCAAATTTAAATATAACCCAAAAATCAAGGATTAAACTAACCCTAACCCAATGGGTATCAACAAAACAAATTTCAAGGTGGCGGAAAATAAACAACAATACAAGAATAAAAATGCTCAAGTAAAGTTGATTAACTTCTAAGAATAATATAAGATCAAAGGAGGTTTAACCTTACCTCAAAGGGGCCTCTCAAGAGGAGCATTCACATGAACATCAAAGTTAATTCTAGGGTTTGAAAATGAAATATATTTAATGTACAAAATTTGGGTAAAATGAGTAAATAGGAAAATTGCAAAAAAAAACCCCATTTTTATGAAACATGGTGTTTCGGTCGACTGAACCGGTCAAATGAAATATTTTCGGTCGATCACATGGTCGACCGAAATGACAGTTTCGGTCGACCAATACTCAGCCGAACCTGACTGAGGCTAGCTTCAAAATTCTTTGCAGACTTTCGGTCGACCGAAAGGAAGATCAGTCAACCGATCTTGGCTGAGGCTTCAAAATTCATTCTTTGCTTCCAATTTGATTCTTGGCTTATTTTCTTGACTTTAATTACTTATTGGAGCATTGAATCTTCTCCCAAAATAGCCCCTAATTGCCTCGTTGCTCCACAAAAATGTACTTCAAAATTGTTTTGGCTCGAACGATAAAGTTTTCTTTGGCGAGCCCCCTATGATTCTCATCAGATCCTCCATCTTCAGGATGATTCGTCCCGAATCATAAGTTTGTTCTAAATGTTTCATTGCACCTCCTGGATCAAAAGGAATGTTATGGCCTCCATGTATCTTGATCAACCAATATTACTTTGCAACTTTGGAGATGTGGAATGATCGAATCATGAACTCCTTTGGACCTATATGGTGTGGTTCAAAGTCCAAAGTGCAATTAACCTGGAAAATATACTTAAGCAAAATGGGGTGGGGAACGTTAGTTTCTCCATGTACAAGGTACGGATCTTTGTAATCATGAGGAATCACCACCACTCCATCAAATTCAACAACGAGGCTCTTCACTTCACCTCCTATCTTCTTCTCAGCCTCTTGCTCATCCAACACTTCAAAATTTTTATTTCCATGTTCATTCACTTCCCCCACACTTTCAATCAACTCTCCAACATTTTTACTCTCAACAACATCCTCTACATTTATAAGCACGTGCACCCCCTCACCAATATCTTCATTATTCACGTGAGAATTTAGAGCTTCATCAACTATTTTTAATTTTAACTCCCCCTCCTTCTTCTCAACTTCCTTATCTAGGGGCACCTCTTGCAATTCAACTACCTCACTATCACTCCCCTTTTGCACCCCCAACATTATATTTGCAATCCCATGTAATGGACTTACCTTCGAAAAATTTTATTTGCCTCTTCATATCCAAAATGGGATCACTCTCCTCCTTCACAAGGCACCTAGTGTGGGACATATCTTCTCTTTACTTATCCAACTCACTAGCCTTAGTTTGGGTGTTGGGAGCCCTCCTAGTGACCATAGATGTTTCCCTATCGAACTCCGTATCATACCACACTCCTCTATTCCGACTCATGCTCTCATCATAGTCATCCCTAATCTTTTTTCTATATCCCCTCCTATCAACATTAGACTTTGGTGGTGGGGTCTCTACTTTAGCACCCAATCTATCCAACATTCTTCCCAATCTTCTTTCCGTCTCCTCTACTTGCCTAGTAAAAGTGGTGGAAAGATCTTGCAACATCTCACACAATTCTTGATTCATGTTGTGCAAGTGTGGAAGTGTCCTCACAAAGAATTTATTTCACTCGTGTTTCACTCCTATTTTGCGAGGAACATAATCAACTAGATTGAGGATATAATTCTTGTGAAGTATGAAACCACATACAAGCAAGAGAGGTAGGAATGGATAGGCACAAGAGCAAGTGGAATTTCCTTTACTTGCTAAAACATAAGAAGATGACTACGAATTTGTAGGACAATTTTTCAAAAGCACAAGGTCACAAAGGCTTGACAAGGAACAAGTAATTGATTAGGAAGTATTTGGTGTGGAGAAAAGTGGGTTTTAACACGAAAACTCTATTTGGGACAATTTATCAAACACTTTAAAAGCAACGTTTGAATAACATGGAATTATGAGTGTTTGATAAATTGTAAGCCTCAACAATCTCAAGAATGAGAATCAAGACAATACCCAATATTTAATGTCAAGAAAAACTCATGGCCATATAAATTTTCCAATTTTTTTGTAATTTTCGTTTTCTTCATTTTTTTATTTTTTTTGAATGAAGAACAACAATAACAATACAAGAATGTAAAGTAAGGTTTACCAATTAGAGTCAAGCTCTGATACCAAATGATGCGAACCCCCTTGGTATATCGACCAAGAATTCCTACAACTATTTGAAATCTTCCCAAGAAAGCTAAAGTGATAAAATAAAGGATAAACACCTTAACCCAAGTTTAAATTTAACCCAAAATTCAAGGATTAAACTAACCCTAGCCCAATGGGTATCAACTAAACAAATTTCAAGGTGGCGGAAAATAAACAATAACACAAGAATAAAAATACTCAAGTAAAATTGATTAACTTTCAAGAATAATACAAGATCAAAGGAGGTTTAACCTTACCTCAAATGGGTCTCTCAAAAGGAGCATTCACATGAACATCATAGTTAATTCTAGGGTTTGAAAATGAAATGTATTTAATGTACAAAATTTGGGTAAAATGAGTAAATACGAAAATTGCAGAAAAAACCTCATTTTTATGAAACAGGGTGTTTCGGTCGACCGAACCGGTCGACCGAAATATTTTCAGTTGATTACACGGTCGACCGAAATGAAAGATTCGGTCGATCAATACTCAGCTGAACCTGACTTAGGCTAGCTCCAAAATTCTCTGCAGACTTTCGATCGACCGAAAGGAAGATCCGTCGACCGATCTTGGCTGAGGCTTCAAAATTCATTATTCGCTTCCAATTTGATTCTTGGCTTGTTTTCTTGACTTTAATTACTTATTTGAGCCTTGAATCTTCTCCCAAAATAGCCATTAATTGTCTCGGTGCTCCACAAAAATGTACTTCAAAATTGTTTTGGCTCGAACGATGAAGTTTTATTTGACGAGCCCGCTATGGTTCTCATCAACAGGTCTTATGAACAGCGAAATTAAACACCCTCTTTCCTATATTGTAGCGGCATGGAATTTTTCGTCATTTTTTTTAATAAAATAGTTTAAAAATTTTAAAGATATGTTGCTACGACTTTTCCCTTTTATCTTAAAAAAAAAAAAAAAAAAGGTGCTCGTCTAACCATTTTTAAGTGAAATTAAATAAATTTAAAATCTTAGTCAAATTTCAATTTTATTAAAGATGTCCCAAGTTGATTATTTATTTCTAAAGTCCAATTTCAATTTCAAATTTGAGAATTTTCCAAGTTCATCGTTTGTTTTAAGTCCAAAAACATTATTTATTTTGGGTGGTTATATTGCTACTACAAAAAACTAATAAATATACTACATTTTCAATGAATGTTGTTAATTACAAATATAGTCATATATAAAAAGACTTTAATGACCTTATTTTTATTCTTATGTTTATATCCACACCACTTTAACCTAATTAATACTAATTAATACAAATCTGAGAACACACCACTTTAACCTAAGCAATATTAACAGGGAAGATATTACCGTCTCCATCTTTCTACCCCATTCAAAGTACAAAATAATTTGTCTCCTCAAAATAAAATAAAAAAATACGCCATTCATGAGAATTGTGGAGGCTGCAATTCATATATTTTAGGTATGCCAAATTGTGGCCCAACAGATCGACATCTCCAACGTTTTGTTCAGTTTGAGGAGGATCTGAGCTTCTTCAATGGAGTTATCAAACCATCCACTTTATTATTTATTTTATTTGACTATTGTTGTGAAACTAGCAAAATTCTAACCAAGAATTAGAGAGAGAGATTGAGAACTAGAGAGAAGGAGGAGAGAATTCTCTTGATCAAGAATGGTGCAAATATTACAATGAATATAAGCCTCTATTTATAGGGGAGGCGGATAATGACATAATCGTAATATGTAAATTTTACAGGGGCATAACGGTAATATTTCTTTCAACCTAACATTTACCTAATTTCATTACCTCATTTCCCATTTTCATAACACTCCCCCTTGAATGACATATTACTCGTTTGCTCAATTGTCTGCCTCGTTAAAACCTTGCTAAGAAAACCCAGTGGGATAAAACTTGAGCGAAGGAAAAAGAGTACAGTTGCTCCCCCTGATGTTGACCATCATTAATCATTGAGTCTAATATCCGAAATGACATCAATGATAAGTAGTACAAATCATGTACTGGAAACTTCGAATTATGAAGTGCTGTCTTCGAATTATGAAGTGCTTTAGTGCTTTAATGCTTCAGTGCTGTATTGCTTTAGGTCTGCCTCGTTAAAACCTTATCAGTAAAACCCAGTGGGACAAAATCTGAACGAAGGAAAAAGAGTACAGCCGCTGCCTCGTTAAAACCTTGTCAGGAAAACCCTGTGGGACAAAACCTGGACGAAGGAAAAAGAGTACAGCATGACAGCATGATTCTCCCCCTGAAGTGTGCAATCAAATATTCATGAACCTTTTGAATAATGATATCATCTTTAGTCTGGAATATGTATATATGAAAATCTTCTTGTGTGTAGCCGATATCATAACATTCTTCATAAGATGTCTATGATTTTCTCCATTTGTTGATACCATTCCAGATGTCTATGATTTTCTTCATTTGTTGATATCATTCCAGCACAATTTAAAGAGAGAGCTTGTTGTTGAATTATTACTTGTAGATAGCTGTGACAATGTCTCAAAAACCTTGCTAGGAAAACCCTGTGGGACAAAACCTTAGCGAAGGGAAAAAGAGTACATTATTCTCATTGATACGCCATAATTGCTCCATAATTGCTGCCTCATTAAAAACCTTACTAGGAAAACCCTGTGGGACAAAACCTCAATTAAGGGAAAAAGAGTGCAGTGCGTATTTGTTCCCTTCATAGGAATATCATAAGTATATTAATGCAATCTCAAATTATTTCATCAAACATATAGTTTGTGATGAGCTTTTATAAATAGTTTATAACTCATTTATGAAGTCATAGCTCATTTATGATGTACTAAACATGCTATACCAAGTAATGTTTAGTTAGTTGACTGATTGCATTACTCAAATCTAGAATTGATTCACTTCTATCAAAATCTAGAATTTGTTCTGATGAATAATTAAATATTCATTTTCAAATTCACTTCGGGTGAATATTCATTTTCTAATTCACTTCTGGTGAATATTCATTTTCCCGTGGATAATATAATTTTGCATATTGAAAATCAATTGCATGTCCAAATATTCAAATATAATAATAGTACACTCCAATTTCATTTTCAACATATTATATTATGGGGTCATATGTATCATATCATTCTTCATGTGATTTTATTTTAAGAATCACATTTCATTCTATAATGATATTATTTTGGGCAAATTGAATCTTTCAATGATTTATACATATACGTTCTTGCACTTTATAAACTGCAATTTCTAATTTGCAGGAGCATAATCAATCATTGAAATAGATATCAATTTCGACATATAATCTATAATCATTTCGCTTGAAATTCCAACGTACCGCGATCAACTGATACATCAAAGAAAACTCCCAAAGTACCGAGATGAGAATCACACTTTTTGATCTTACTCATTGGTATATCAAAGAGCTCAAACTAGTGATTTAGACTATAGTCTATCCACCATATTTCATGCCAGTTTTATGAAAAATTTCGCGTGCAACTAGTCGTCTTTTACGACTGTGTAATATTTTTCATTTGTATAAATAACTATTGGCATTACACATTTAAGTATTTTTGAACTTCAGGTCCTGTAACAATAATCCCTACATTAGGATTTTATATTTGGCCAAAGTATTATAATTTCATCAACCTCATTTTCATAAGAGGGTTGTTTATGTATGTAGTCGACTTATCTATCGATTCCATTTTATGTCAATATAAACATAACATAGAGAGATCTCTTTGTATTTTTATCATCAGGCCTGAATCTCTTATCAGTTAATTATATCTCTTTTACTCACCATGAGTATTAAGCCTCAAAAGGATCATTTCCATTATTCAAGAAATATTTGTTTTTGGAATCGATTGTCATTATGCTTCAGGCATAATTACGCTTTAAGCTTGATCACGCTTCATGCGTGTTATTGTTTAATTTTCCCATAATATTCAAGAATCTTGTATTATATCAGTCGGCTAACAATGCCGCAACACACGTCATTCACAATATTATATCTAAGTGTGCTTTGTTGGAGTGTATATAGATATCGCACTTTTTAGAAATCATAAAGCTTTACAAGCTAATCTTTATTTCATCGTATTGACATGTTTGTATGTAGAATATTGCTGCATAAGAAATATTTATATTTAAGTTGTTCTCATAGCAAATAACTTGAGGCTTTTAATCTGCTAAATCATTGACAATATAATATTCTATTATCTCAACTAATTCATAAAATCATTGATGACTTTAAGATATATTCATGAATGCATTTCTCACTTTGCTCGTAATATCATTACTTGAGCAAATAATCAGTCATTCATTTTCTTAGTGAGATAATTAATTTGCTTTTGAGAACAAGCAGCAATGATAATTTTTTAACCTGAACAATCTTCTGGATCTTTAATGAATGTCATTTTGCATTCTCAATAAACTCATTATTGAATTGGAATCTAACCAATCATTATAGAACTTCTGGTTCAGCAAGATATTTCACTTGTACATATGTATGAACTTCTGGTTCAATACAATATTCATTTAATCAGTACGTATTTCTGTACAGTTCAAATTAGTATACCTTTATTACTTTTAGTATACCGAAAAAATCAGGTACAATATCCAAGGAAATATCTCATGATCTCAATCTTGTCGCCAAATCTTCCCTTATATCGAAAAAGGTAATGACGCATTATCTCATTGTTCCCACCTTTTCAATTATTTATTCCATTATTTCTTGATGGAATCGATATCACTGACACGCGGAGCGCTCCTTTACGTGTTTAAATATATCGTTTGGGAAGAGATTAGATCCATAAAAAAAATGGATGTTATATTATCAAATATTCGCAAATATTATTCTAATCTTCCGGTAAATGTTTTGAAAAAGATTTACCGAGTTCGACTTGAAAGATTGAGGTTGCTGATGGATTAAGGCATTCCAGAAGATGTTCATTGGTTGATCGAAGCAAAAGTTCGATTAGCTGGTGAATTACCAGATTTATTTTCTAAGCACATGTCTGGCTTAGGTGAGAGTACTTTTGGCTATTCAACATTGATAAAGTGTATTAAAAGAATCACCGAAAGGTAAGCTTTATCAAAAGTAGTGTAATTTAGTCAGAAGTAGGTTTTCACTTTTTCAAAATACGAGCAGTAAATAGTGAAGTTTTTCAAGTTTAAATAGCCAATGATTTTCACAATTTCATGCATCCCAAAATATCATTTTCTCATAAGTTTTTCCTTCCTTATACTCTCAAAAATGGAAGGACCAAAACTTCGACAGATCAAAACTATCTGTGTATTTTGTGGATCAAAAGTAGGGAAAGGTTTTGGATATCTAGAAGCAGCCGTGGATTTAGGAAAGAAGTTGGGAGAGAAAGGTATCACCCTCGTGTATGGAAGAGGTAGCAGTGGATTGATGGGTTGTGTTTCACAATCCGCTCTAGTCTAGAAAGCAAGAGTGATAGGTGTTATACCTGTTCCTTTAGCTGATATCGCAGGCAAAACACGAGGGCATGAAGTACAAACCTTATCTATCCACGAAAGCATAACTTGCATGTTATATGGTTCTGATGCCTTCATTGCCCTGCCTGGAGGTTTTGGTACTTTAGAGGAAATCTTTAATATTACATCATGGGCTCATTTAGATCTCCATACCAAGCCTTTGGGCTTTTAAATGTTAACAATTTCTTTGATGGTTTGTTAATATTTCTTGATTATGCTGTGGAACAGGGATTCATCTCTCCATTTTCTAGGAGAATCCTTATTTCTGCTCCTACTATCGAGGAACTGCTGGATAAGTTGCAATCATATATTTCAATACAAGATCCAGCAGGATTAAAGATAGATTGGTCGCAAGGAAGGAGAATCAAGCAAAAATGGAGTCCGGTTAATGTAAACTTAACTTTGTGAATCCTAGAATATGTGGTGGTAGAGTACGGAGTATTCTTACTCTTGAGACACACCTTTTCTTTCTAGGATTTTATCAATGTTTCTTCTTGTGTACCTCAAAGATAGGTGGTAGAGTACAGAGTATTCTTACTCTTGAAACACACCTCTTTGAGTGTTTCTTTATTTCCTCAAAAGATCAGAGGTGGTAGGATACGGCTACTCCCGAAACACATCTCTCATTTTGAGGATCATAAATGTTTCCCCCTTTTATGTATGACTTGTTTTATGCTTCTTCAGGAGCAATAATAATATCATTTCAGCATGTTTAGATGATAATTTTTACTTCTTCTGGTATAAATATGTACTTCTTCTGGAATACATAATTGCTCGTGCAAGAACTTTTTCAGATACTTATCATCTAATATTCATCTCATAATACTGATGAGATTATTTTCACATTAGCTATGTCCGTGCTATCATGTGATATTATCTTTTCAATACAGATAATGGTAACTTCTGGTACCGTTTGATAAAATATTTTTATTAACATCTATCAACTTTTTGGTATTGATAACTTTTTATCAACATTTACCAACTTTTGGTAATGATAACTTCCGGTATCATTTGATAAAATATTTTCTAACTTTAGTATTGATAACTTCTGGTATCATTTAATGAAATATTTAATAACAATAATATCAATAATAATACTGGGGTTATACCACCACGTATATATGTTGACAACAACCTCTAATATGTTAGAATTAACCAACAACTGAGGTGTTTCTGAAATAATATAAAACTTGAATATATGTAAAGTATTCCGTAAACCGACCATATAGGCGGTGTCTACATAATGAAATAATTACCTTTTATGAATGAGCGAGTCATATCCTCCAGTCAAGGTATTCATAATAGTGATCAAGTCATATCGTCAAATCCAGTTAAGGTATAGTGATCGAGTCATATCGTCAAATCCAGTCAAGGTACTCATAATAGTCCAATCCGTTGCGGTATAAATTCAGTCCATAATAACTCAATCCGTCACGGTATGACAATGATTATTTTACTTATACCTTGTTTAAAATCTTTAATTTATCTTGTTGATCACATATTAATCGTTAATTTTCGATTAATTTACTTTTATGTATTACCAAGGGTAAAATTTTCCATATTTTAATATGTTGCTCATATGGATAAATCAAAACCGTCAATAGGTTTGAAATTTAATTTAGAACAAACTTACTTTTGGTCCGAAGTTCAAAATCTCGTCGGAAGTGCTTCAAAAACGGTTTTTAAGAAAACCGCCACGTTCGATCGCCGGAAAATCTCAAAACTGCACAAAACAGAAAAGTAAGATCATAGAAAAATCAAGAACGTCGATATGAACAAGACGTCGTCGCCTGATTCCTCCGCACGCGCCATCACGCGCCTCCTCGACGTCTGCACGTGGGCTTCACGCGCCGCCGCGCCGGTTCCGGTGCCGCCGACACGCGCCGGTTCGGAAGAATCGTCCGGTCGCCGTGGTCATGAATCCGGTCTCCGATCATCATTTGGATATACGGTTTGGCGTGAATTTGGTTTGGAAGTTTCGGATTACACAATTTCTTCAATTTTTCTATGCACTTGAAATTGATCTTCTAATCTATGATGTATAAATGATTTTCTAACAACAAAAACACTGGATTTGGAATATGAAACGTTGATTAGTAATAATCTGGTTTCTGATACAGAGGTTCATCATTTAGATGCAACTGTAGAGCATACTCCCGTCATATTACTCAATAGGCTAGAGGCTCGTGCTGATAACGTGTTGTGAAACTAGCAAAATTCTAACCAAGAATTAGAGAGAGATTGAGAGCTAGAGAGAGGAGGAGAGAATTCTCTTGATCAAGAATGGTGCAAATATTACAATGAATATAAGCCTCTATTTATAGGGGAGGCGGATAATGACATAATCGTAATATGTAAATTTTACAGGGACATAACGGTAATATTTCTTTCAACCTAACATTTACCTAATTTCATTACCTCATTTCCCATTTTCATAACAACTATTACTATTATTGCTTTTAAATTTTTATTTTTTTGGCTTCTTTTTATTGGTTTGCATTTTCACTGGTGCAATACTGTGAAAGAATTTGAATTACAAAGTGCTTTTTTATTGGTTTTCATTTTCACTGATGTAATAGGTTTCACTGGTTTTTCATTTTCTTGTAATCTTCTGGCAAATCGTCATCGGTCTTCTTCAACTTGCGTCAGATTCTTAATCTAATATGTAATTTACAATATTATCAGAGAAATTGAATGCCCCACTAAATTCCACACAAATGATAAACTTCAAATTGATAATAAGATCAGAGAAATTTAATGCCCCATTTGATAATCACCATCCAACTCCACGAGAATAAGCACAATTTCAAAAATTCTCCAAATTACAGAATCCAGAATAGTGGGTTTAGCAATTTGTTACCTTCCCCTTGCTCAAATCAGAAGACCTCTTCGATCCGGCCAACACTATCATTTTACCGTTAAAAAAAAAAAACTGCAAGAGAATGGATTGTGTGGATCGAACTACGATGTAGAGGCTTCAGGCGTGGCCGAGAGAGAGAGAGATAGAGATATATATTTTGGGTGTTGATTGAGGTAACGAGGTTAAGAGAGACAGTGTGGTGTGGTATACGTATAAGAGAGAGACTGGAAAGTGCAGCAGGGTTATATTGGTCACTTAGAATTGGTGTTCCTATCAAAAATGTATTTTAGAGGTGGTGTAAATATAATGTGGTGTATCAATTAAAAAATGTGGTGGTAATATATTTCTCTTTTATTTTTTATCAAAATTATTTTTAATTCCGAACTTCTAATTTTAATCCTTATTATTATCCAAATTAATTTTAATCCGATCAAATCCTTCCTTACACATATTTTGGAAAACTCGTCTCATTTAGCAACATTTCGATTACACGTTTTCCCTTTCCACGGTGATTACTTTCCAAAACTTTTCCCTTAGTTACTCACTCTCAAAGACCCATGTCTGTTTACCAATAATAAATCACATCAACGTATTTTTCCCTTTTTGTTCCCCACATTCATTCCTTGTACAATTTTCCCTCATTCACGTTTCTCCCTTCATTACATCCTAAATTCATAAATCCTCCCACGCTTCTCTTTAACAATTGACTCACATTACCATGATTCTCACTATTTTCATAAACCAATAATTTCACCCTAACTTACCAAAGATAAATCATCAATTAATGTATATTTCCCCCACTCCCATAGTCGTTCACGACCCACACTGAACCGACGCATATTTTCTGGGTAAGCTCTCGACTCACATTTGCATCCCAACCAAAGCCAATTCTGAACCCCATTGCCGACTTCAAATCGTCAATAAGCACACCTATCATACCACACACTCCAAATCAATCCAAATGTCTCTGCCTACTCGAACCGCGAACAACATCACCACTCCAACCACCATCTGCAACTCCCAACCGGACCACCAACCACTACCGACCGCCAGCATCCTTGCCCTTTTCAAAATTCACCCTCAAAAGACATCCAAAACAACAAAAAACCAAGAATCAAACATAACCCATAAACTTACCTCAATCATTAACCATTGTTGTCGCCTGGAAGACCAAGAATTCGAGCATCCCAAGCCTCGGTTTGCCTTGTTTTTCACACCCAAACTCGTCCCAAATCCCACCCTCACCCATACACCGGAGCCACCACACGACGGTGGCGCTATCGCTGGCTCTTCGATCAACGATGAAAATTAGAGGTTCGCCCCTCTCGTCGTCGCGCTTGTGTCCTCTCTCTCTTCTTTGCTTAAATTGAAAGCATGAGAGAGAGAGAGAGAGAGAGAGAGAGAGAGAGAGAGAGAGAGAGAGAGAGAGAGAGAGAGAGAGAGAGATGTTATATTATTTTTATTTTTTTGAAAATTGATTTTAGACCCCAAGTTTCGAAAATATATTATTTCATTCCTTTCAGTTTTTAAAACGTTTTGTTCAGCCCCTATTGAGTTTTAAAATATTTCTAGTCAGCCCTTAAGTTTTGAAAATACAGTTTCAGCCATATACTTTCAAATTTCCAATTTCTTTAAAATTATAATTTAGTCCTCAAATTTCATTTTGCCACTATAATCTTTAATTTTTGAAACACTAAAAAAATTTAATTTTCTTTTGCCTAGACGAAGCATTTGATGAACTAAGAGATTGACGTGATATTCCCACTCCACTTTTTGTGAACTCGTTAAGTTTGAGGTACAATCGCCTCCACTAATTAGTTTAAATTATAATTGCATGTGTTATGTGGATTTACATGATTTATATGCTTAATTGCATGAGACAAGACAATAATATCTCTTATGAGATAAAATGAGAAATTTATGTTATGTATGTCATAACTTATATGCTATATTGCATGAGACAATATAAGAATATGTTCATTTGCACTCACTATGTGATGTTTATGACTAAGAAGAGAATGTCACTGTATTATTTGCATAATTACATATTCAATTATTTTGTAAATTAATTATTGACGATGAGTCTACTGAGTATTTCTTTGAAATGCTCACCCCATTATTTTAACAACATTTGCAGATGTAGGAGACGGTGGCGAATAATGGACAATAATAGCAAACCATTAATAGAAATTAAGTCATGTTTCATGAACTTCGTTATTTCATTTTGTCGAGATTTGGAGTTTCATAAATTGTTTCAAGTAAATTTATTTAAATTTGAATTACCGTTATAAATTTTCAAATAATGAATGTGATGTTTAAATTTTAGTTGTTTCCGCAATAAATTTCCATTCAAAAGTTAGTTTTGAAGGACGTCGTGGCGTTCCGAATTTCACGAAACTCGGGGTGTTGCATATATAGATATAGACATAGATAGAAGATACGGATAGAATGATGACATCAAAAAATCCAATTCAAAAAGAAAGAGAGTCAAGAAATGAATTCGCTTATATCAATAGTAACAATGATACACTGCCCTCTACTTTTTGTTGGAAAATATATTTTGGCAATTGATTTTCACTTGTGTGAATGTGAAATTGATCCCACATTGATTGAAAATTGGGATTTGAAGAGGAGCTTTAAAAGGGATTACAATCCCACATTGGTTAGAAATGGAAAAGTGGGAATAAGTGGAGGCTATAAATAATAGTTCCATCCCACATTGGAAAATGGAAAAAATGTGAAAATGTTGGGAATGCTTAAATAGTTATCCCACATAGGATAGAAATGAGTTTGTAGACCAATTTATATATGGTTAACAATTTGTAAGGTGTAACCATTTGTTGCATAGAGACTCCTCCATGGCCTACGCGCCCGCAGGGGGGGTGCAAATCTTGGACCGACTTGGCCTTCGAGCCTTGAACTTGTGTGCGGGCGCGACCTGCGTACACGAATGTCGGACCCAACGAGTCAAAAATTGGCCACAAAGTGCAAGCCACGTTTTTGAATTTTTCATTTAAAACATAACTCTAAACTGATTTCCATTTAACCTGTAACTCCAAAAACGCCTGGAGTAAGTGTAGAATTCAAATGCAGGAGTAAGTGCAGAATTCAAATGCAGTTGTAACTCCAAAACGTCTGGAGTAAATACAGAATTCAACTGCAGTACTAAATACAAAGGCTCCTCCCTGCCTATATATACAGCAACAATTCCTTCAGTCTAGACACCAGAACAACCACGAAAATCTCTCTGCATCCTGCTTTCTGCCTTCTTCCAGTCACTTGGTGATTCTGTTCAGGCACCTTTCTGTTCGACTGCACAGCTGCAGTTCCAGCCGCTGTATCCTGGGAAGCAAGCGCTCGAGTTACTTCAGTGTGAGGGCGAATATTGCTTTAAGGACACTGTGTTGAACACAGGCCCCGGCTCCAGCGTTCATTTTAATTCCTGCTCCACCACATTTTGTTTACTGCTTCTTGTAAATTTTATTTTACTTAGTAAACTGCTTCACTTACCATCTGCAAATTATTTGTTTTAGTTAGTAAACTGTTTCTGCAAATTATTTGTTTTAGTTAGTAAACTGTTTAACAAGTTATCTTACACTTTTCGATTGCCTTTTCAGTCTCTCTCTCTCTCTCTCTCTCTCTCTGGGGTAATAATCAGTTAAGTTTTAAAATTTTATTCTTATTCTTCTTAATCAATTGGTTTTAGTCAATGTATTGAATGGTGCGTACGTAGGATAGGGTTTAATTTGATGTTATTCAGTGTTTTCTGGTTCATGGGATTTTTCCCTTTTGTGTTTTCATATATGCAAAATATGGAGAATTCTTTGGTTCTTTGTTATACATTTGGATACAAAGATATAGGTATTATTTAAAATATTCTTTATATTCGTTGATAATTGTCAGTTGGTGAATTTTAGTGATTCTATTTTTTCTTCAGTTTTATAAAATTGCAATCCTTAATTTAGCTACTGGATCCTTGTTCTAAGTCCAACCATTCGCTGAAGTGGCGAATGCAGGATCTCGAGAGAGTACGAGTTGTCATTGACTTTCATTGATCACAATAAAATCAAATTAGGTTTCGAGGTCAATAAAGTGAATAATAATTTTTCATTTCTCAATGACTCGCTCAATGAATTTTTTTTTTTGTCTGTAAATGGAATGTGTTAGAAGAAATTAAATAAATGTTACCACCTTTTTCATCTTAAAAGTTCATCTTGATAGAAGAAAAATGTTAATTTTGTTGGGATAAATTTGCAAATAGTAGATTGAATAATTTGTATTAGGTAAACTTTGATTGAAAAATAACTCCATATATACCATAAATGTTATTACTGTTACAAAATATTATATTATATTGTGAATGATGTTTGTATCCCCGTAACCCTAAATGTTATTATCTTATGTATTCATGTTCTCCCCTATATATATGGGGCCCTGGTTCATAACAAAACACAAGTTTATAAGCATTCTCTATTCTTCTCTTCTTCTTTTTTTCTCTCTATTTCATAAAAATTTATTAGCACGATTCTCTCAAAAATATTAGTTAGAAGGATGAATTGTCAGGATATTTGTTTAGTAGATAGTACAACTATACACTATTCTTCATGATAAAAAGTGTTTTTTAGATTTAACATTATCAAAAAATAATGTTAATGCAATATCAGGTGCATCAAAGATCGTTGAAGGCTCTAGAAGAGCTTGTTTTATTTATTAAATAATACAAAATTATATATTGATGATGCACTTTTTCGAGCAAATCCAGAAGAAATTTGCTGTAATTGATATCACATTAAGACAATGAAAAAAAATAATACGTAATATCTTTGCATAACTTTAGAAAAATAATACAGAATATCTTTGCATAACTCTTTTTTTTATATCTAGCCAAAAATAGATAAAATAAAAACTTCTGGCACTCCCTTATGCCATGTATTATACATCCATAAAAATGATTGAATCAAATATATTCACAAACCAAAAGTTCGTTGACCCAAAAAATTTTATACTTTGGCATGATAGACTTGGACATCCAAGAGCAATAATGATATGTCGAATAATTAACAAATTACATGGACATCCTCTAAAGAACCAAAAGATTCTTTTACCTAATGATTATCAATGTGTTGCTTGTTCGTAAGGCAAGTTAGTCAATAGACCTTTGAGTACAAGAGTCAGTATTGAATCTCCAACTTTAACGAAAAGAATTTAAGGAGATATATGTGGGCCAATACACCCACCATGTGGACCATTTTGTTATTTATGGTTTTAATTAATTTCTCTACTAGATGGTCCCATGTCTGTCTACTTTCCACAAGGAATGTAGTTCTTGCTAGACTACTTGCCCAAATCATAAAATTACGAGCCTGATTACTTAATCAAGATAATTTGTCTTGACAATGCTAGTGAATTTAGATCACAAACATTCAATGATTATTGTAAACAATTAGAATTGACATTGAACATTCGGTTGCTCATCTAGAATTAATTGCTATGCCATTACTCATGAAAACCTAACTTCCATCTTATGTTTGAGGTCATGTCATATTACATGCTACATCATTGGTACATTTAAGACCAACTGCTTAGTACCAATATTTTCATTTGCAACTTACATTTGGTTATGAACCTAAAATTTCTCACTTACGAGTTTTTGGTTGTGCTATCAAAGTCCTACTTTCACCTCCAAAATGTACCAAAATGGGTCCCCAATGAAGACTTAGAATTTATGTTGGTTTTAATTCACTATCGATAATTAAGTATCTTGAACCTTTAACGGGTGACTTACTTACTACATGTTTTGTAGATGGTCATTTTGACGAAATGACTTTCCCAATCTTGGGAGGAGCAAAACTACATCCTGAAAAAACAAAGAAAAATTTCTTGGAATGAAACAACTCTGTCCCACTTTCCACCTCGCGTGGAACAAATCCAAACCATGCGGTGGACAATCCGTGTGTTGGCCGAGCCGTAAGTACCCCAGAGGCTGGTGGCGTCAACAGTCATAGATGACATTTTCACCTTTAATGTGGCTCTTGAAATAACGCAAGATGGGGATTTGAACCATAGTTTGTTAAAGATTATCAGTATAGAAATGACTAACCAAAAATGGAAAGAACATACGAGCGGAGTTAAATTCCTAAGAGAAAAGAAAAGTGTTTGAACCTATAGTTTAAACACCTAAAAATGTAATCTATGTAGGATTCAAATGAGTTTTTGTAAGGAAATGGAAATGAAAATAATGAGATTACAAGATACAATCCCAAAGGTTTATCTCAAAGATCATGAATTGATTATGAGGAAAAATATTCTCATGTATACTATCACTTTTAGATTCTTAATTAGTTTGACTATTTCACGATGGCTTGATATGCTCCTCATGGATGTAGTAACGGTTTATTTATATGGTTTACTTGATAATGAAATATACATTAAAGTCAATGAAGGACTAAAATGGCTAGAAACATGATACATGCCCGAGAACTATGTTCTCTATTAAATTACAAAGATCATTATATGGATTGAAACAATTTTGATGCATTTTAGTTCTAGGTCGAACAATAGTTCTAGTTTGGATTGAAACAATTTTGATGCATTTTAGTTCTAGGTCGAACAATAGTTCTAGTTTGGAGGTGTTGATAAGTGTATTTTATACACTTATTTCTATCCAAAAAGTAGGATTTTAATTATTTGTTCAAAAATATTTGCTATTTATTTTGTTGTTATTTGTTTATATTTCAGAAATAACCCAAAGTCGAGCAAACAATGGAATTGAAGCTAAAATCAAGCAATTGGATGATAAAAATGTCAAAGTATACAAATCAAGAGTTGATGCAGTTAATCAAATGGCCAATTTGTTGAAAAATGGAAGAAGAATTCAAATTTGAAAGAAATTAGAAGTTCAAGGCTAAATTGCAATAATCGAAAGTTGGAGGACTTGTTGTGCAATTAAAAGACAGGGACCAACTTGTAGCATTTAAAATATGAAAATTACATTTTTCAGATAACCGTGCGGTCTCATGACCTAAAATTTTTGTGACTGAAATAGATCTGCAGAGGCATGCGACAGCAACATTTTGAACCGTGCGATCGCACGGTAGAAATTCTGGGCCTCAGTTCGGCTTTTTGCGCGGAATTCAGCATTCTTTCTCCCCAAATAACCTAAAGGTAAGGCACCTACTTCTGTTAGAGATTCCACAAGGTAAGGCACCTACTTCTGTTAATCAACACACAACTCCAGTCCCATTTCCTCAAAGGTTGCAGAATACTAAGTTGGAAAAGCAGTTCAAGAAATTTTTGGATGCCCTCAGACAACTGCATATTAACATCCCATTCATTGATGCCATAATGCAAATGCCAAATTATGCTAATTTTCTGAAAGAGATGTTGACAAAAAAGAGGAAGTTGCCACAAGATGAAGAAGTGACATTGACCGAAGAATGTAGTGCAATCCTACAGCATAAGCTCCCCCCTAAACTAAAAGATTCAGGGAGTTTCACTTTACCTTGCTCCATAGGAAATTCACACGATTTAAATGCTTTAATTGATTCTGGAGCAAGTGTTAACTTAATGCCGTTGTCTATTTATAGAAAATTAGGATTGGGGAATCCTAAAGAAACTTCAATAATCTTGCAGCTGGCTGATAGGACACTCAAGCACCCTTACGGAGTGATTGAAGATATGCTCATCAAAGTTGGAGATCTGATCTTTCCAGCTGATTTCATCATTTTGGATATAGAGGAAGATCAGAACATCCCGGTGATCCTAGGAAGACCATTTCTAGCAACTGGACGAGCTTTAATGGATTTTGAAAAGAGTGGAGGAAAAAAAACAAAGCTTCAGCATGAATAATGCACTCAAACAACCTTCATATATTGAGGAATGCAAAAGGATTGACCTCAAAGAAGAGGAAGACTGGAAAGGTCACAAGACCAGGAAAAGAGAAAATGGATATGGTGGATTGGTTGGAAGGGATAAAAATGACAATTTGATAGTGTGGAGGCTAAAGCATGAACAAGAGAATCTCTGCATGTGCAAAAAGTGCAGGGCTGAAAACTCTCTTTTCAAGCCACCCTAAGTAACCAAAATGCCAAAGTCAAGCTAATGACTATAAACAAGCGCTTGTTGGGAGGCAACCCAATTTTCTTCTCTTTTATTTATTTAGCTTTATATGCATTAGTTTGATTTATTTATTTATTTATTTGTTTGATTTATTTATTTATTTATTTTTACGTCTTGATCCAATAACACTTCTAATGCCTGAATTTCATTTTTGCCTTGATAGGACTGATTCTGCAACAGGAAGATGATCAGGGAACTTTGGGAATGCATATCTCCATCACATTCAGATTGATTAGGGAAGTCCTTTAACCTCTCCTAGTTATACTTTTTATATACTTGATCTGATACATTGAGGACAATATATATTTTAAGTTTGGGGGTGGGTAGTCCATTTTTCTGCTAAAGTTTTCTTTTTATTCAGCATGTATTCAAAAAAAAAAAAAAAGGAAAAACTTGAAAAACTTGTTGACATGTGTATTGCCTAGGATATAGTATGGATCAAATTTTGCTTTGGTTTGAATTTTGAACAGCATGAAAACAAGAATTTTATGAACTAGTTACAACTTGCTAGATTTCATCTTCACGCGCACATAGCCATTGTTGGATTATTACTTGTGTAGGGATTTGTTTAATACATGTGGGGCAAATTTATGCAATTTGAACTTAGGAATGACTTGATAATCCCTAAACTTAGATGATGAGACATCCCAACCTTTAAAACTTAGAAACTAAACTTGCTCAAGAGCAGTTTGGGGGTGGAAAGAAGTGGTAAATGTAGGCTTGAACTTTTAAGGGTCTGTAGTTCCTGAAATGTGTCATTGGTTGAAGAGGTCTTGGTCAACGAGTATAAACCATTGCCAGCATAAAAACAGAAAAATGCCGAAGGTCTTATTCTACTCTTCGAATGCCTTTTTGACTCGAGTAATTAAGTCCGAGGGGTCTTTCAAACTGGTGCCCTAAAGCCGTCTGGCTTGGGAGCCACCGACCTAAAGCTCGCTACAGGGGTTAATTAGAAAGCAAGTACGGAGAATGGACTTACACATAAGACAATAAAACATCTTTAACTTTTTGATGTTGACTGTGTGACTCGAGTAATTAAGTCTGAGGGGTCTTTCAAACCTGGTGCCCTAAAGCCGTCTGGCTTGGGAGCCACCGACCTAAAGCTCGCTACAGGGGTCACATAGAACGCAAATGAGAAAAGTATTGCACAAAGATGGTAAAAGACATGGATATAAAAAGAAAAAGTCATCCAAAAAATAAAAAAAAAATATTGTTTGGTATAAACTTGTTGATTGAGACTTTGATACTAAAGGCATGGATTAGGGAACCGCTTACCATTGATTGTTTGGACAGACTTAGCTAATTCTGACCACCTGGTGTGGAAAAATGCAAATTTTGATGTTTAGAAACCACATGAATAGAAGGAACCTTGGGATTCGAGAGAAAAGTAGTAAGTTGTGATCATCCATGAGTGATGCAAGGAAAATCATTAGATAAATAGGGTTGACCACATGGGTTTTGGGCTTGATATTGCATAATGAGCTACACAGTTTTAAGTATATCGTTGCATGAGTAGGAGTTTGACATTGGCTATTCAAACACACACTTGAAAATCTGGCATGGGATAACTAGAATTATTTTGCTTTATTGTTCATAACTCTTGCTGAAGTACAAATTGATCTGGATTATTGAGGCATATGGTATACATGTTGACATAAAAAAAATTATTTGTTCTTTACTATTTTGATTCATTAGTTTTATTCTATCTTATTCGAGGACGAACAAGAGTTTAAGTTTGGGGGGTTTGATAAGTACGTTTTGCGTACTTATCTTGACTTTAAATTTAGACAATTGTAAGTGTTTTAGAATATGATATTGCTAATTATATATTTATTTTGTTTGTTTTAGGAAAAATCAAATTTTGAATGCGTTTGGATGCGAAACGGAAAAAATGGACTAAAGTCGTACAAAAAAGGGACAAAGTGGGACTCAAGTGCAACTTCCAAAAATTGAAGAACTCGAAGTGACATAAATGGAGACATGTATTGCACAATTAAAACCACAAGGACCAATTTGATTTATTTGAGAAATTGAGTCTTTAAACATAACCCTACTTAGTGCAATTGGGCCTTGAATTAATTGATATATATATATATAATATAGGGTTAATAGCACAAAACGTCCCAACGTTTGACATGTATTGTGCAAAACGTCCCAACGTTTTGATTTTTGACGCTAAACATCCCAACCTTTACAATTTTTGGTAGAAGACATCATTTCTGTCAATTTTAACCCCAATTAACCGTTAACTTCAAATTGAACAATAAATGTCAAGGGCATTTTCGTCCAAAAAAAAAGCAGCCCATTCATAGTTGGGTAATTGGCACAAAACGTCCCTACGTTTGACACTTATTGTGGAAAAACGTTCCTACGTTTATTTTTTTGGCGAATAACGTCCCTACGATTATTTTTTTGGCGAATAACGTCCCTACCTTTAAAATTTCTTGTTCATTAGTACCCAAATTTTACTTTTCTTTCAATTTAGTCATTCCGTATTTTATTTAAAGGTAATTGTCTTCAAACGTGTATAACTTTTGATCTACAACTCCGAATTGCACTCCGTTTTTTGCGTTGAAATCCAAATTCAATCATCTTTCTTATGATGTATCATGTGCTCATTTATTAAACATTTCGTTTTGAATTTTGTATAGTAGATACTTATTTTGTTAGGGCATAATTGATTGACGTAAATTGATTTCTGTAAATTTTATTGAAACAGTGAAATTTTAATTTTAGTGTGTGTTCGGCGGCCAGCGAAATTTATAAATTTGATTTATTTGACTTTGTAATCTTTTTAAGGTAAAATATTTGGTTAAAAATTGGTATGTTTAGCCCATGTTTGAGCCATGTTATAATCTGTAATAACTTTCTGAAATTTTTAAAAAAGTGATTTGAAGAGAGAGAATGTGTGTTGTTCAGAAAGTTATTAGAGATTATAACATGGCTCAAACAGGGGCTAAACATACCAATTTTTAACCAAATATTTTACCTTAAAAAGATTACAAAGTCAAATAAATCCAATTTATAAATTTCGCTGGCCGCCGAACACACATTAAAATTAAAATTTCACTGTTTCAATAAAATTTACAGAAATCAATTTACGTCAATCAATTATGCCCTAACAAAATAAGTATCTACTATACAAAATTCAAAACGAAATGTTTAATAAATGAGAACATGATACATCATAAGAAAGATGGTTGAATTTGGAGTTCAACGCAAAAAACGGAGTGCAATTCGGAGTTGTAGATCAAAAGTTATACACGTTTGAAGACAATTACATTTAAATAAAATACGGAATGACTAAATTGAAAGAAAAGTAAAATTTGGGGACTAATGAACAAGAAATTTTAAAGGTAGAGACGTTATTCGCCAAAAAAATAAACGTAGGGACGTTATTCGCCAAAAAAATAAACGTATGGACGTTTTTCCACAATAAGTGTCAAACGTAGGGACGTTTTGTGCCAATTACCCAACTATGAATGGGCTGCTTTTTTTTTGGACGAAAATGCCCTTGACATTTACTGTTCAATTTGAAGTTAACGGTTAATTGGGGTTAAAATTGACAGAAATGATGTCTTGTACCAAAAATTGTAAAGGTTGGGATGTTTAGCGTCAAAAATCAAAACGTTAGGACGTTTTGCACAATACATGTCAAACGTTGGGATGTTTTGTGCTATTAACCCTATAATATATACACACGGCAGAAGGAAGGGGGGTCAGCGGCTGAAGCATTAGAGAGAAAGAAGGTCAGCCGAGTGTGTGGGAGAAAACAGAGAAATAAAAAGTCTCGCTTGGGCATGAATTGGGAGCAGCCTAATTGAGGAGACAAAGTGAAAGGGACTAAAATTGTGGTTGGCTGATTTGTTGGTTAATTGGAGAGAATCTTTGAGAATATAATATATACATATTAAAGGGGATTTACACACACAGAGGAGCCGACTTCGGGGGACAGAGATAGAGACGGAAGAGGAATCACTTCTTGGGGAATAAATTCTTTGATAATATATATACACATACACATTTAACGAGAGAGGAGGCAGATTGGTGATACAAATTGGAGAATTTGGCGCGCGGATTATGCACTATCGGGTTATGTTTACCAATTTTTTTTTATTGATTATTTATCAATTATGATTGTTGGCTAAATTCTCTTTTGTATTGGATGAAGATGAAACTTGTTATTAATTTATTTTAATTCGATAACTAGTAGTTTTATAATTTCTTGTATTGTCTTGATTGATCTTGCATGCTTTATTGTTATTATTATTTGATTGAGTGGCCACCAGTTAAGTATACCGTTACTTGTTGTAGTCTTGGAAAATCACAATAAGTTGGAACATTGCATGATCAACACATGAAAACTAGATGTTAGGAATAACACTATGACATGTGCAATCTAATTGATAATTGTGTGATTTAATGCGTTCTAAACATTCGTATTCGGACTAGGAATAGATTCGTTTCATGTTTGGGATAGATTTAATTTGTCTTGGAAAAGAAAATTAATTGTATATGAATTATCGATTGTCAAGAAACGCATGAATGATTTAAACTACAAATTGTTGAATTGAGATAGGTGATAACAAGTGGATTCTGATTCCAATACATGCTCCCCATTCATATTTTACTCCCAAACATTTGTTTTTATTTAATTTTTATTTATTGCAATTTTTTAGAATAGATAGACAAACAAAATCATATTTTTATTCTAATTGTTTTCATTAATTGAATCGACGATAAACTAATAATTAGGACTAAACATTATTCCTCGTGGGAACGATATTCTCAACTCATCACAATTATTACTTGTCAACGATCCCGTGCACTTGCGGGATTCGAAGCGAACAATTGGGCCTAAATTCCCCTCTCTTGAGTGTTGGAATTGACTAGCATCTACTCATTCAATTAGTGGTCAATTAATTGAAAACATTGAAATCATAACACAAATAAACGGAATGGAAAATTTCATAGAAATAACAAAAATAAATTCAAATCATATGCTCAAGTTATGGCTAATCAAAGCCTAGAAGAATAATTTAGTTCATGATAATAAGCATTAAATCTATACAATTCAAAATAAACAACATAAAGAAGAGAATAGAAAAAACTAGTTTTTGGATAGATCTTCAATATTCTTCCTTCATGTTGTTCTTGCCTCCATTTGATTTCTTAAATCTTGCCCCTTTTTGTCCGGTTGAATCTCTCTTTTCTTCTTTTTTGGCTTTTGGTCCCCTCTTTTAGGTCTTCCCCTCGCCTTTTATATTGTAGTGGAGTTTTTTAGGGAAGTCCAGGCTAGTTGGGCCAAGAAAATAATTTAAAACCTCACAAATCTTCAGTCGATAAGGCGGCATCGTGGCACCCGCTCCCTGCTTCGATCAATCAAGTTCATGGGCGCTATGACACCCAGTTTGGCGACGTGATGCCCAGGGTGCTTCCTTCATTTCTCTTTTTCCATTTTCTAAGCCTCTTTTCTAGCATATTTTTCCTTTCATTCACCAACATTCCATGCACTTTTTGTGATCAATCCTCAACCTCAATCCAAGCTCCAAAGTGTATTATTTTCTCCCAAAATGTCTAAGCTACAAAACAACATGAACACACACATCAAAACGTTCAAAAGCGCTCATGAACAAACCAAAAACTATGATTTAGAGGCACTTGTTCAACGAGTAACTTATTCTTATTAATGATGAATACATACTTATTGTTGTTTAGGTGAATAGTAGGGAACAAATCACTTGGCATGGGTTATCATCTACACTCATGACTTCTGAAAGTGGGTTGGAATATTTAAATCAGATCAAGAATAACTTTGGATCTATTAACCTTGCTCATGGAAATACTCATAGGTTTAATTCCTTTGGTGAAAGGAACAGTAGAGGTGGTAGAAACTCAAACTTCAAAGTAAGATCAAGAGGAAAAGGAAGGTTTGGGAGATCAAATGAATTCAGGAACCCATGTCAGATTTGTGTAATGAATAACCACACTACAAAGTGGTGCTTTAATAGATATGATGACCAATTTGTGGGAAGAAGAACTAATGAAAAGAAAGGGAACTCTCAACCTGTAGCTTACATCACAAATCCTAGCACAACCGAGGATAAAGCTTGGTATGCTGACTTAGGGGCAAGTCATTATGTGATAACAGATAGATAAAATGTCTGAGCAACCAAGGATTACACGAGTAAGGATCAAATGTTGGTGGGTAATGGTACTGCTTTACAAATTTCTCATGTTGGATCCAAAAAATCTCTTGTTGATTGGAACAAGTCTTTAATTCTAAAGAAACTATTGCATGTTCCAAGGATTAAAAAGAACTTGGTTAGTATTTCAAAACTAACAGTTGACAACAATGTCTCAGTTGAATTTTTCCTAATGGTTGTGTTGTGAAGGATTTACACACCAAGAAGGACCTAGCGTAGGGGAGACTTAAGGATGGCCTATACCAGCTGAATTTACCCCAACTTAAAACAGATTGCCCCAAATACAAAACATGAACACCAGAAAAGACCATCAATCTACATAGCATTCTTAACACCAGCAAACCTGAACCACCAAAATCTACTAAAACTAGTGTCTCCAGTCTAGAAGCTGAAACGTGGCATAGAAGGCTAGGCCACCCACATGGCACATCTTTCAATTTTATGTCAAGCAGTTGAGTCATGTAACAACTTCAATTCATCAATAAAGAATTTCTTTTTTGTGAAGCATGCCAACTTGAAAAATCACACGCTCTCCCATTTAAATTATCCCCATCTCATGCTCAAAATTCGCTAGACTTAATACACACTAACATATGGGGACCTACACCCATAAACTCCATATCAGGGTTCAAATATTATGTATTTTTTATTGATGAAGGTACTAGGTATACATGGATCTATCCCCTAAAACACAAATCTGAAGTAATACACCGGTTTATATTATTCAAAAAACTAGTGGAAAATCAATTTGACAAAAAAAAAATAAAAATAGTTCAATCAGATTTCGGTGGGGAGTTTAGAGCTCTAGAAAAAGTAGCTTCAGAATCTGGCATTCAATTAAGGTATTCCTGCCCACATACATCTGACCAAAATGGTAGGGTAGAATTATCCCAAGCTCAAATTCCTCTATATTATTGGTTGGAAACCTTCTTAACAGCCACTTATCTTATTAATAGAATGCCTACCCCACTGCTTAACCATATATCACCCTTCGGACTTCTTTTCAAATAAAACTTAGACTACCAACAACTTAGGGTCTTTGGATGTACCTGTTTCCCATGTCTAAGACCATATCAAAAGCACAAATTCAACTTTCATACCCAAAAATGTGTCTAACTAGGTCCTAGTACAAGTCATAAAGGATATAAATGTTTGAACCCCGATGGAAGAGTTTACATCTCTAGACATGTCATCTTTAATGAAGACCTATTCCCTTTTAAAGAAGGTTTTTTAAACAAGACTAAACAACCCAAAATCCAATCAACCATCTTACAACATCTACCTATTGATCTAAATCTGGAAAACTCATTCACAAACCTAATTGGTAAAGTCCCTTCTCATGCCACCTCTGCACAAGGGACTCCCACTCACAACACTGATGAAGAGCTGAGATCTATAGAGTATGATACAGGTATGGATAAAGGACAAACACAAGAAAGTGAAGAGATTCGGTCTATGCCAACACCCATCTATGAGCCTGAAAACAGAGTGGATGTTTGTAATGATCCAGAAACTGTAACAACTAGTGGCCATCACATGATCACTAGAGCTAAAGTAGGGATTTTTTAACCTAGTTCTCAACACCGTCAGTATAGAATCTCCTAGTGGCATAGAACCTAAAAATGCTGCAGAAGCTTTAAAGGATGAAAATTAGCACAAGGCCATGATAGAAGAGTGTGAAGCCCCAATAAGGAATCAAACTTGGATACTAGTACCACTAAACTGAATATGAAAGTTATTGGTAGCAAATGGGGTTTTAAGCTGAAATGTGATTCAAGTGGTAATGTTCTAAGGCATAAGGCAAGGTTGATGGCCAAGGGCTTTCATCAAACTCTAGGTATTTATCATTATGAAACCTTCAGCCCAATACCTAAGGCACCAACACTGAAAATAATACTTACTCTGACAGTCACAAAAGGTTAGGTTATAAGGCAAGTTGACATCAACAATGCCTTCCTTGATGGAAATATTGAGGAAATAGTGTATCTAGAACAACTACAATGATTTGTTTATCAAGAGAAACCAACAATCAAAATCTGACAACTCTATGTTCCACATGATAACAACAGAGTATGTGATCTATCTACTTGTCTATGTTGATGATATTATATTTACTAGAAGCTGCAAAACGTGCCTGCAATTAGTTATTGACAAGCTAAATGCTTCATTTGCCTTAAAATATATGGGTGATCTTAAGATATTTCTGGGAATATAGTTTTACGAAGATGAGGTTGGACTCCATGTGTCACAAAATGGATATGCTCAGATATGATGAAGAAGTTTTGTTTTGAAAATCTGAAACCTAGTATAACTCCAATGGCAACTGGAAAACTTGTGGGAAAAACTGATGGATTAAGTTTGAGGAATCCTACTTAATTTAGAAGTACAGTAGGTGCACTGCAATATCTAACTCACACTAGGCCAGATATAACTTTGTTGTAAACATGATTAGTCAATACCTACAAAGTCCTACTTATGTTCACTGGAGTCAATTAAAAAGGGTATTTAGGTACATCAAAGGAACTCTTAACTCAGCACTAGTTATTCAAGAGAATCAAAAATTTAACATCCTAGCCTTTGGAGATGCTGATTGGGCTTCCTGTCCAGATGACTGGAAATCGACCGTTGGATATTGTGTTTACTTGGGTGAAAACCTAATTTCATGGTGTTCCAAGAAGCAACAGGTGGTGGCCAGGTCGAGTACTGAAGCATAATACAGGACCCTAGCACACGCTACTAAGAAATTAGTTGGGTTCAATCCCTTTTACAAGAATTACACATAAACAAGTAGGAAACTCCAAGGAAGTGTAACAACCTTAGAGCAAGTACCTTAGCCTCAAACCCAGTCTATCATGCACGGACTAAACACATCGAACTTGATGTATACTTTGTCCGTGATAAGGTGTTGGGAAAATAGCTAACTATACACTACATCCCCACAGCAGATCAAGTAGAAGACATTTTAACTAAGCCACTACCTCATGTCAGACACCTATATCTACATAGCAAACTTGGAGTTGTAGAAACAATCTCCAACTTGAAATGGGGTGTTGAAAGAAAGAGATGAGGGACCAAAATGAACAAGGTGAAAACGAATGATCTGATAAAAGGATAAATAGAAAAAGGCACTTTCAAGATATAAAAAATGCATTACTAGGCATCAAGTTGAATTGCACATTAGTCTCTCCCTTGCAACAACCACAGCAGACATTACCCATGGATAAACCACCTTGAAAGAGAATTATCCAGTTTGGTATATTTTACAGAAGAAAGAGAGAGAAAATGAAGAGTCTGTTGCAAATGATTTGTGTTGTATATATATTTTTTGTGTATAAATAGGCGACCTTTCAGCTATTTTGTATTGAGAAACATAGCCATTAATACAAAGCTATTTTGAGCTAGTTCCTTCGTCCCTTTCCTCTCCTTTTTTTTTTTTTTTTTTGATGTTTACAATATTGCTTTAATACTCTTCCGGTTTTCAACTCTGAAAAATCCATCATGGAGAGGTACAAGCAGTGGATGACACGTTATGGGAGTGAGTACAGGGACAACATAGAAAAGGAGAAGCGCTACAACTATATTTATAAATATCAACTGAGGTGATGACCAATTAATTTTGACCAGAATCTCAATTTTCAACGGATTCTTAATTTCAACAGAATCTTTAATATTCACATTAAATATAGTTTTTTTTTCATTATCCACGTCTATTAAAATGGGGGTTTTGTTAGTGGGTAGTTAATTTATTGTGTTAGATTCTTAATTGGTCAGTTTTTTAATTTAATTTCAATTCCAAATGTACCATAGGTTTTTGAATTAGTGGGTAGAGTTGTGTAACTTAGTGGGTGATTTGATTATTCATAAATCACCCAACTCCTATGCAAAAATAGCAAAGCATTCTCTCTCCCATATACCCAATTCAAGAATATAACTTCCTTCTCGAGGGATTAAACCCATCAATTTTCAAGCTGAAGGTCCCCCCCCCCCACGCCCTCTCTCTCTCTCCCTCTATCTCTCTCTCTCTCTCTCTCTCTCTCTCTCTCTCTCTCTCAACAAAGCAGGAATCTGTAAATTTTACAATGAAAGAACTCAAAACAAAAAATCTCCACAGGTTGAATCTCTTCCTTGTCTGTGAGTAAAAGGGAGGAACGAAACTCTCTAAATAGAAATGCATAACATCTAGTGTAGGCCAAATTTATTCAAGTTTCTTGAGTCTATACAATGGGTCTTCCATCATTCATCTAGATTCATCGTTATTTAAAGATTATTCACTTCGTGGGGGAGTATTCGAGCTTCAGGTGTCGGAGTTACTGTTCACCCATCTTCTTCAATGCTGGGGCAGCCATTCTTTATGTCAGGCCCGATCAAGTGCGGGGCCATGCCAGGACCACTGGATAGTGTTGTCGGAGGCATCGGACCTGACAGCAACAGGGTTCTATTTTCTGCACCGATGGGTAATGTGTGCGTGAAAAGAAGGAAGAGTATTATTTCTAGACCTCGGGGATTTGACTGATGTGACTGTTCCAGTATGTTCTCAGAATTTTGTGTATTTTAACATTAATTTAGAAATTTAGAAATGGTGATCTAAAATTTTTACTGATAGGTTGGATATGACAAATCTACGTTGCCTATTGGCCTTCAGTTTATTGGGAAACCATGGTTCGAATAATTGTTGATTCATGTTGATCCATCCTTGCAAGTAAGTTGCACTCTTTCTAACATACACGTGGTCTAGGATTTTAGCCAACTTCTACGTCAAAATGAAAGCAATATAAGGCTCTAAATGTTTTAAGTCTACCCCACGTGATAAGTGTATTTTATACACTTATTTATATCCTAAAAGTAGGATTTTAATTATTTGCTCAAGAATATTTGCTATTTATTTTGGTTGTATTTGTTTATATTTCAGGAATAACTCAAAGTTGAGAAAAGAATGGAATTAAAGCCAAAATCGAGCAATTGGACGATAAAAATATCAAAGTGTGCAAATAAGGAGTTGATGTAGTTAATCAAAGGGCCAATTGGAAGAAAAATGGAAGAAGAAATCAAATTTAGAAGAAACAAAGGGGTTAAATTGCAACAATCGAAAGTTGGAGGATCAACTGTGCAATAAAAGATCAGGGACCAACTTAAATTGAAACAAAAGATGAAAATTGCCTAAAATCGGGAAACCGCGCGGTCGTAAGCCATTACACCACGCGGTCGCATGACCTGGAAATTTGGCAACTAAAGCAGGCCTGCAGAAGCATGCGACCGCAACTATTTGAACCGCGCGGTCGCATGGATAAAATTCTAGGCCGCAGTTGGGCTTTTTGCGTGATTTTCAGCGAATTTCTCTTATTTTTGATATATAAGTCAATCTAATCTATAAATTCCAGACCTTAGGCATGTTTTTGGAGGGTTCCCAACTTGTGAAATTGATGCCAAAAATATGTCGAATTGCCAGGGGGATTCATGCCACGCCAAGATCAATATTGAAGATACAATTGCAAGGAGATGAATTGAGTTATATCTTTTCATATCTCTTGTTATTTATTTTATATTATGTCTCCAGGCTAGGTTAGTTATTGTTAGAATTATGATGAAGCATTAATTTATTGATTCCATGTTTTGACTTTATATTTATATTATGCAATTTATGAGTTTGATGCAATTAGTTATGTTTTATTATCATCTATGATTGTGGACGCATAATTATTGATGTTTGTGATAGATTTCTATGTTCGAAAGAGTAGGAATTTATTAGACCTTGATTAATTGCCACGAAGTCCGATAGGGGATATAAATATATCCATATGCTTCGTGTTATCCTAAAAAGTGTTCATAATTGGTTAATGTTTTTCTACATGTTTGGATTGGTCATAGAAATATAGGCTCGTTTCTTGTAGGAAAAGGTGTTTATGCATCGCTCGAAAGGGGACATAAATAACTATAGGAACACGGATTTTCAATACTCATACATTGTTATTAAATGTTTAAGTCAAATACATGGTTGATATGATTAATGTGGATTCATAATTCTAACATATTCATCTCATCGTTTTAACAAATTAAATTCTCTTGTTTTCTTTTATTTTGATCTTAGTCTACTTTTCAATTCAAAAATTCTCAAATTCAAAGCTTTTCTTGTTCCGGTTAAGGATTCGTAATCTAAAATACAATTTACAACAATCTATGTGGGATCGATACTTGAACTCACGTCAACTTTATTACTTGTGCGACCCGTGCACTTGCGAAGCGAACACCACATGTTAGGCTATGAAAAAATGAATCTTATTTGCACGTGATGGGAACAATTTAAATAAATAAATTTATCCCCCCTCTATTAGCTTAAACTAGGTGGTCCATTAGTAATAGATAGTACTAAGGTCTATTTTCATCAGATTTTCAGGAACTATGCATCTCAGGCTACAAAAGACAAGAGGTCTACTATGATATGCTTGTTAAATAAGTTGATAGTGTACTTCAATACTATTCAAACTTTTAGGAGTTCCAATGGATGATACCAATCTATGCAATGACTATATTGATTGACATCGTTGTATTAAATAATGCTTTATGGGGTTACACTTATTTATACTAAAATTAGTTGGTAAGCTATTTTGTGTGCCTCTTGTAAAGGGAAGAAGTTATCAGTCATGTGATAAAGATTATGTCACTTTTTTGAGATTGTTTAAATAAACTTATACTTATCTTTAGAATCATAAGTTGTTTCCTTTAATGCCGCCTGCTCTGGTGTACTTATTTGATGATGAGTATCCAGTATCATCCAATTACTTTATTGGGGCTGAGAATCTGGAATGTTGGTTTGTTTAATGGTGGGTTTTAGAAGCTCTATGGGGTGCCTGAGATTTTCAGTATAAGAGTGGGTTACAAAGGATTCTATTCGAGTGAGCCTGTACCATTGAACGCTAAGATGGTTCATGGATGGCATAGAAAGAGTTGCACCATGCTGGAGACCTCAAGGGGTGGTTTTTATCTTCACAAGATAGTCAATGCAATTCAAGAGCATGGGTTTAACCAGGTTTCAATTTTTAATTTCATTTCATTTTTCCATTTTTTTGTGTGATTATTGATGTATCATCGCTTGTATTAAATGTGTTGCGTATATTTTGTAAAAAAAAAAATCATATGTGGTGTGTTTGATGAAGAGAAGTTAATTATGCGTCACGTGGATAAACGTTGACTCAAATTATTAAAAATTCTGCTTAGTTAATATGAAGTTTTCCTTTTCTTTAAGCCCTCGAAACAATATTATTTGAAAAGGAGTATTAGGACAATTCAGTTTCTTATTTAGGATTATATGTTTCTTCTTTTTTCCTAATTTTTATGTCAAATGGTTGCTCTCTTTTGAATTAATGTTTCTTTAGGTTCTTATATATAAATTAATGGAGCTTACAGTATAATTATGGTGTTTTCTTTTGTTATGATAAGTAAATCATTAATCTCTTTGTGAATTCTTTTGAGTATAGGTGTGGTGTTTTATTTTGTTACAATAAGTAAATCATTAATCTCTGTGTGAGTTCTTATGGATGCATTACTTTGCTTTTTTGCATTTCTAATTTCTTTGTTTGTTACTGCTAACATATTTATTACATCCTAGACATTTTGAAAATTTTCTAATAATAGTTTGCCTTATTTTCGAAACCCAAGTCATTTTAAAAGTCAACAACTTCATGTTATATTTAGGTTCTTCACAGCCAAAGAAGATTTGCCCTGCAATTATAGTAGGAATGGAGTTCATCTGTAAAAATGAGATTTGTTTAGGATATTTCTGATCATACTAAGAATGTTATTCTACACATTGCTTAATATATGTTTTTTTTGGTTTATAGTTGTGTTTAAAAATAAATGTCTTCACCAAGTTATGAATTTGACTGAAATTGTTCATCATCAAGATGTAATGATTCACTTTTACTTACAAAAAACAAGTCCAGGACAAAAGGTTGCATGAAGAATTGAAGATAGAACTCATGAATCAGTTATCGGATGTATATATGGTTGACATCAATCTGTTTGATGTTTATGATATTGACCCTTAAACATCTAATTGGACACGTGTATGATTGGCTGCATTTCTTCCACATTTAAGATATTGCATGGGAGAAGTTGGTTTTCCAAGTTCATTTTTGAAGTGAAATTAAATATTACAATATAGTTTACATTTTATAACCTTTTCATCATGGCATTCTTATGAAAAAAAAGCTATAAATTTAAAATATTTAAACTTTTTCATAGCATTCTTATTACTTGAGGTTTATATTCCAAATTCATTCAATATTTAGCTAGACTTTCTTCATGTATATTTGGTTGAATTTAGAGCTAATGGAATAACAGATTCTATGCATTGAAACCCGACTCTTTTAACAACTTTTCAATACATTTGGATGGTGATGGAGTCGAGGATAGAGCATTGGCTTATTTGGACGCGCGGGATCGTTCGGTTTTGAAGTTTTCAAAGAATTGGTCATAATAGGGTCATACGACGTCCATTTTGGGCCCATAAGTACTTTTCGGAAAGGTCTTGACGAGCCGGACAAGACTCACCACTTTGATGTGACGTATGATGGATTTTAGCCTTTCGAGATCGTTTAGACAGTCAAAACGGACATTCTTTAAATTGTTTTTATGTTTTTTCGGGGTATTTTAGTCATTTTTCAGTATTGCGCATTTAGCGTTAGGGTTTTATATTTAAGGAGATGTCTTTCACGTTTTTCAGCTGTTTTGAACGAATAAACATTGTGTTCTTGGAGTTTTCTCCAATTTGCAGTCAATTCAATTCGGTATTCATTCGAATCAACGTATTGAATTTGTGTTGTTCCATTTATCTACGTTTCTGCCTGCGTCAGTTGGTATCAGATTCAGGCTACGCTCCGAGAAGATGCCTCCACGAGCACGACCAGCCGCACATGATGCCCTAGCAGACAATCAACAACGTAGGGATGAAGCAAACCAGATCCGCCAGCAGATTGACTTGTTAGTTGTGGAGATGGCCGAGATGAGGACTCATCAGAATGACCTTATGGATCAGAATAGGGAGTTGATGGGGATTCTGACTGGACAAATTCATGGTCATGTTGCGCGCGCACCAGGAGGACGTGGTCGTGGACGTGGCACCGGTGTTCCGGCGCTAGTAGAAGCAGCAGGCGACGGTGCTGCGCAGTTGGGTAGACGAGGAGGCAGTCCGCCTTCAACGGATTCCTCTTCTGATGATGATACAGCATCGGTGCATAATCCGTTTGCACCTTTAGACGCGGAGGGGCGTGGTCGTCGGGCTGATGGTGGTGATAGGCGTTGGGATGCGGCATTTAAGGTTGATATTCCGGAGTTCCATGGCAGTTTGGAGGCTGATGAATTCTTGGATTGGCTGTGTGCAGTGGAGGAGGTCCTGGATTTTAAGGAAGTGCCAGATGATAGGCGTGTCCCTCTTGTTGCCACTCGGTTTCGTGGTAGGGCGATGGCATGGTGGCAGCAACTGAAGGCTACCCGTGCTCAGCAGGGGCGGTCCAAAATTTCCTCCTGGAGAAAATTGAGGAAGTGCTTGAGGGAGTACTTCCTGCCTTTTAATTACTCCCGCCTTTTATACCAGAAATTACAGAACCTGCGCCAAGGGGTGCGCACTGTTGATGAATATGCTGCAGATTTTTTTCAAATGGTTGCTCGGAATGAGTTGATAGAAACTGATGAACAGCTTGTGTCTCGTTTTGTTGGGGGTTTACGGGTCGGCCTACAGGATGTATTGAACTTGTTTGCACCTGCTTCAATTTCAGAGGTGCACCAGTGAGCTATTTTGCTGGAGAAACATGCATCGCGTCGTAGTTTTGGCCTCACTCCCGCAGCTGCGTCCAGTAGCGGCCCACGACAGGGGCTGCCTCCATCTATCCCTCAGGCTGGTGCAGGCGCGCGTGGGCGCGGTTATCCTCCCTCTAGTGCATCTTCCCCCGGGGGTAATTCTGTCCCTGCGGGTGGTCGAGGTCAGGGGATTCAGTGTTTCTCTTGTGGTGAATGGGGACACCGTCAATCTGCCTGCCCCCAGCTTGGAACTCGGAAAGGGCTCTTTGTGGATGATTTGGGAGACAGTGGGTATGATGGCCCCCCTGTCTTTGATATCGTAGACGACGAAGTGTTGCCGGAGGAGCAGGTGGATGGGGATATTGGTCCGGCGTTGGTTCTGCGGCACACTTGTCTTGCTCCCCGTGGTGATGACACTGTTGTCCAGCGAAACAGATTGTTTGAATCGACTTGCACGGTTAATGGTAAGGTCTGTCGTTTTATTATCGATGGGGGTTCTTGCGAGAACGTTATTTCCAAGGAGGCTGTAACAAAGCTTGCATTACCAACGGAATCTCACCCTCAACCGTATCAGATTTCGTGGCTGCAGAAAAATGTCGCTTTTACTGTTGATCGTCGTGCTTCTGTCCCCTTCTCTGTTGGTAGCAAGTATAAGGAGATTATTTCTTGTGATGTTGCCCCTATGGATGCATGTCATATCTTGTTAGGAAGACCATGGCAGTTTGATAGGGCGGTTTTACATGATGGTCGTAAGAATACTTACAGCTTTGTGTTCGATGGAGTTCGGGTTGTCTTGCTACCTTCCCTTCCCCAAACTGTGACTCCTCGCGAGACTGGCCCTTCG
Organism: Ligustrum vulgare; assembly: GCA_963555705.1. NCBI lineage: Eukaryota > Viridiplantae > Streptophyta > Magnoliopsida > Lamiales > Oleaceae > Ligustrum > Ligustrum vulgare. Next base: position 11,486,087 of record OY743171.1, read on the forward strand.
CTGTTCTTATCTCGCACTCAGTTTGAGAAGGAATTGCTAGCCGAGACTAGGGTGTTCTTGTTGATTGGGAAGCCAGTTTCCGAAGGAGTGTCCGTTCCACCTGAGGTTGCTGCATTATTACAAGAGTTTTGCGACATTTTCCCGTCTGATTTACCATTGGGTTTGCCCCCCCTTCGTGACATTCAGCATCAGATCGATTTGGTTCCGGGTGTTTCTCTCCCTAATCGACCGCATTACCGTATGAGTCCAGCGGAGCATGAGGAATTACGGAGGCAGGTTGAGGAGTTGTTGCGGAAAGGGCATGTTCGTGAGAGTTTGAGCCCTTGTGCAGTCCCGACCCTTCTAATCCCTAAGAAGGAAGGCACTTGGCGCATGTGTGTGGATAGCCGCGCAATTAATAAAATCACTGTTCGTTATCGTTTTCCTATCCCTCGGCTTGATGATCTTTTGGACCAATTGAGTGGCGCAACGATTTTTAGCAAGCTGGACTTGAAAAGTGGGTACCACCAGATTTGGATTCGCCCCAGTGATGAGTGGAAGACTGCATTTAAGACGCGTGAAGGGTTGTTTGAGTGGCTTGTTATGCCGTTCGGTCTGTCGAACACTCCTAGCACATTCATGCGGGTTATGAATCAAGCGCTTCGATCGTTGATTGGTACTTGCGTTGTTGTTTATTTTGACGACATTCTTGTCTATAGCCGCACTATCCCGGAGCACTTGCAACACCTGCGGTCAGTTTTCCTTATTCTTCGTGAGGAGAAATTTTTTGCGGCCCCCAGTAAGTGTATTTTCCTTGTTGATCAAGTATTGTTTTTGGGTTATCAGATTTCGGGGAATGGTATTGCAGTAGATGATGATAAGGTGGCTGCCATTCGGGAGTGGCCAACTCCTCGTACCCTCACTGACGTACGCAGCTTTCACGGGTTGGCATCCTTTTATCGACGTTTCATTTCACATTTCAGTACCATCATGGCCCTTGTTACTGATTGTATGAAACTTAAGTCATTTACTTGGTCGGATGACGTCGACAGAGCCTTTCACCTTATCAAGCAGAAGTTGACTTCAGCACCAGTCCTCATTTTGCCTGATTTTTGCATTCCTTTTGAGCTGCACTGTGATGCTTCTAAGGTGGGAATCGGGGCGGTTTTAAGCCAGGGTGGACGTCCGGTTGCCTATTTCAGTGAGAAACTCTCGGGTGCGCGCAGTCGTTATAGCACTTATGATGTCGAATTCTATGCAGTGGTTCAGGCCGTACGTCATTGGCGGCATTACCTGGTCCAGCGAGAGTTTGTTTTATTTACTGACCATGAGGCGTTGAAGCATTTGGCCAGCCAGGATAATGTGTCAGCACGCCATGCGTCTTGGACAGCTTATTTACAACAGTTTACCTTTGTTATTAAGCACAAATCTGGTGCTTCGAACAAAGTTGCAGATGCCTTGAGTCGGCGTCACCTGTTGTTAACAGATTTGAGGGTGACTGTGCCGGGTTTTGATACATTTCGCGATCTTTATGCTGTTGATCCGTTCTTTAGCCATGTTATGAATGATCTTCATTCGGGACAGACTTCTGAGTATGTGCTTTCTGACGGTTTTCTCTTCCGGGGTTTATAGCTGTGTATCCCGGATTGCAGTTTGCGTTCAAAAATTATAGCCGAACTTCATGGTACGGGGCATGTTGGTCGTGATCGAACAGTGGAATTGGTGGGTCGTACATTTTTCTGGCCTTCGTTGCGGCGGGATGTTTCGCGGCATGTGGGGCGTTGTCGCACCTGCCATGTTGTCAAGGGATCAGCGACTAACGCTGGTTTGTACCGTCCACTCCCTATTCCGACTCATCCATGGACTGATATTAGCATGGATTTTGTGCTGGGCTTGCCTCGTACCCAACGGGGATTTGATTCGATTTTTGTTGTGGTGGATCGCTTTTCCAAAATGGTGCATTTCATTCCGTGTAAACGTACTGCGGATGCGGTTCATGTTGCTCAACTGTTCTTTCGTGAGACTTACCGTCTACATGGCCTGCCGTCTTCGATTGTGTCCAATCGGGACACACGGTTTCTCAGCCATTTCTGGCGCAGTTTGTGGCGCATGGCCAACACATCGTTGAATTTCAATAGCGCCTACCATCCAAAAACCGACGACCAAACAGAGGTCGTGAACCGTTCCCTGGGTAACCCGTTGCGTTGTTTGGTTGGTGATAACGTTAAGTCTTGGGATCAACAGCTTTGTCAGGCCGAGTTCGCTCATAATGTGGCAGTTAATCGCAGCACTGGTTATTGTCCCTTTCAGATTGTATATTCCATGATTCCTCGTGGGCCCTTGGATTTGTTATCTTTGCCGACTGCTACCCGCATTCATGGACGTGCAGCTGATTTCATCGAGGGGCTGCAGCGTGTACACTCCGCAGCTTACGACAACTTGGTCGCAGCCACTACCAAGTATAAGCGCACAGCTGATTCCCGTCGTCGGCATGTTGAATTTGAGGTAGGTGATTTTGTTTGGGAAGTCCTCACTAAAGATCGTTTCCCGGACCATGAATACAACAAGTTGTCATCCCGCAAGATTGGTCTCGTTGAGATTGTGGAGAAAATTAATCCCAATGCCTACCGTTTAAAGTTGCCTAGCCACATTCGTACTGCTGATGTGTTTAATGTTAAGCACCTAGTTCCGTTCCTAGGTGACAGTTCATCGGACAATGAGGGGGCTGGCGATTCGGGGTCGAATCTTCTCGACCCCCGGGAGAATGATGCAGTTGAGGATAGAGCATTGGCTTATTTGGACGCGCGGGATCGTTCGGTTTTGAAGTTTTCAAAGAATTGGTCATAACAGGGTCATACGACGTCCGTTTTGAGCCCATAAGTACTTTTCGGAAAGGTCTCGACAAGCCGGACAAGACTCACCACTTTGCTGTGACGCATGATGGATTTTAGCCTTTCGAGATCGTTTAGACAGTCAAAACGGACATTCTTTAAATTGTTTTTATATTTTTTCGGGGTATTTTAGTCATTTTTTAGTATTGCGCATTTAGGGTTAGGGTTTTATATTTAAGGAGATGTCTTTCACGTTTTTCAGCAGTTTTCAACGAATAAACATTGTGTTCTTGGAGTTTTCTCCAATTTGCAGTCAATTCAATTCGGTATTCATTCGAATCAACGTATTGAATTTGTGTTGTTCCATTTATCTACGTTTCTGCCTGCGTCAGATGGTCAAGATGTGAAGCAAGAAGGTTACTTACTTCAGGAGCCGATAGATAATGGAGAAGCAAACTGTGAAATGACTCTTGGCTACAAAGGTTCTTTTTGCCATCTTTCTTTGTACATGATTTTTGGTAGTTGGGCAGTAGAGAATCTGCCTTTTTGATCACTGGAGATCACTTGGTGATTTATCATTTTGGTGCAACAAAGATTTGGAAGATGTCCTATAATCTTTTAGTTTATTATATAATGGTCAAGTTGATAAGGAAAAGAAGATTGGTTATGTATTTGGTGATCAAACTCTCCGAAGACGATTTTAGATTACTCCGACCTTGTTTTTATTTAGGATCAGCATCAACAAATGTATTTGTTTAATGGTACTACATAGTTCAAATCAATGGAGATGGATTTCTTTTGAAATGATGTAATTGGCATTCCTTCAATAATGTTACATATGAAGTTTTTATTACATGGGTTCCTGTAGCTCTCATATTTTGGGAATTGTATTTTATATATGTAATCACAATTATATTTATAAAATTACTTTTTTTTAAGTGTTTATAAAATGTCAAATTTATATATTTATAAATATGATTTATAATATTCTTTAATGCAATTAACAATGGAACATAAAGCTCGAAGAATGTTATAAACACTAAAATAGTGGCAAAAACGAATACTATTGAATATTTAAATTCAATTTAAGGAATGTTATTAAAATCAAAACTATAGTAAAAAGAAAATGTTATTTAATGTAAGTGTAATATGCTATAAATACTTAAATTATTGATAAGTGTATTTTTATACACTTAGGGATATGTCAAAACTAGGATATATCATTGTGTTTTATGAATATATTCTACCTAAATTGTGTTTATTTGTCTTTATTTCAGATTTTATTCAAAAAGAGAGACAAGGAAGCAATTACGGGAAATAAAGGTCAAATTAAATACAATTGAAGAGAAACAGAAGTTTTTGGCGCCGTTACCGGGGATTGTTTTTACTAATATCGATACCAATAAGTTCTTACTTTACTTTGAATTTTATTTTGCTTTATTTTAGTTTTTGTTTTATTTTCGATTTTTTTTAAAATTAATTCATGTTAAGAAGAACTAAATCTTTTGAATTGCTTCTTTTTGATACAGAAATTGAATGCACTTTTCGACAAATGCGCAAACAACAGTTGGAAGCAGCTCAACACACAGATTTAGCAATGGCGGATAACAGAATTCAGAATAATCAAGCAAATCAAGACAATCTGCCAGCAGAAATTGTAGTTCAACAGCAGAATCAACCGCAATCATGGGGGGGCGCGTTGAGAGATTACATGATTCCTCCAGTAGGAAATATTGGAACTTGCATAGTGCCCCCTACTATCCTTGCTAACAATTTTGAGATCAAGACTTCTTTGATCTCTTTGATCCAAAATTCTGCTGTATTCCACGGGCTGCCGTCTGAAGATCCACATGCACACCTACGGACTTTCCAAGAACTATGTGACATGCAGCGCATGAATGGAGTTCCGGGTGATGCCGTGAAGTTGAAACTATTTTCATTCTCTTTAGCGGACAAAGCAAAGGTATGGTTCTACACGCTGCCCCTCCACACAATAACAACTTGGAGAAGTAAAACCAACTACAATTTCCTTGCAGTTAGCAGATCGTTAGATAAAATATCCTTGGGGGTTACTTGAAGACGTGTTGATAAGAGTGGGCAAATTCATTTACCCGACAGATTTTGTTATCCTGGATATGGAGGAAGATAAGACAATCCCACTCATTCTGGGACAAACATTTTTTAGAACATGAAACGCATTGATAGATGTTCACGAATGAACACTGGTGCTTCATGTAGATGAGGAGAAGATCACATTCAACATCTTTAAATCCATGAAGTACCCTTCATCTTTGGATACTTGTTTCAAGGTTGATCTCGTGCAAGAAGCAGTAGAGGGTGTATATGATGAGGAGCATCCTAAAGATCCGTTAGAGGCGTGCATTGTTTAATCAGAATCTATAAAATCAGATAAAGAAGAGGTAGCAAGGATGGCTAATGAACTGGAAGCATCACCAATATTCACACTCAGAGAATGTGTAATACCCCAACTAAGAAAGCTTAAAAGAAATGATAGGTACTAATCATACCAACAAGGTACACCATCTTTTCCGGAAGTCCATCGTTAGAAACTCCATAGTTAAGCGTGCTTGGCTTGGAGAATTCTGGGATGGGTGACCCCTGGGAAGTTTTTTCGGGAAGCGTGCGAGTGAGGACAAAGCATGCTGAAAGACTCATATTGGTACAGTGGGGACAATACGCCGTCATCTAATGGTCGGGATAGCCCGTTAAGTGGGACCTGAATCGTTACAAATGGTATCAGAGACGGTCGCCAGCCGAAAATCGGGAACTAAGTGCTACGCCATAGGGCGGGAGCCACCTCTAGAATCTCATCGCCTAACAACAGATCCTCAGATAGGTTAAGCGCGACGAGGACATAGCGAGTCTAATAGGGGTGATTGTAATACCCCGACTAAGAAAGTTTAAAAGAAATGATAGGTACTACTCATACCAACAAGGTGCACCATCTTCTCCGGAAGTCCATCGTTAGAAACTCCACAGTTAAGCGTGCTTGGCTTGGAGAAATTCTAGGATGGGTGACCTCCTGGGAAGTTTTTTCGGGAAGCGTGCGAGTGAGGACAAAGCATGCTGAAAAGACTCGTATTGGTACAGTGGGGACAGTACGCCGTCAACTAAAAGGTCGGGATAGCACGTTAAGTGGGACCCAGGCCGTTACAGGATGTTTCTATTTTGATCTATTGGGTGAAAATTTGCAGAAATCTCTACCATCGTGTGAAAATCCTCCCACTTTGGAGTTGAAACCTTTACCAGCACATCTGCGTTATGCATTTTTGGGGGAGTCATCAACATTGCCAATTATCATTTCAAGCCACTTGACAGCTTTGGAAGAAGAAAGGTTGCTGCGGGTGGTGAAGGAACATAAAATTGCAATTGGATTGACTATTGCCGACATCAAAGGTATTAGTCCGGCTATTTGTATGCATAAGATTTTGATGGAAGATGGTTCCAAGCCATCAGTTGAGGGACAGCGCAGACTAAATTCTTCTTTGAAAGAAGTGGTGAGAAAAGAGATTTTAAAACTCCTTGATCCTGGTATCATATATCCGATTTCAGACAGTGCTTGGGTCAGCCAAGTTCATGTAGTACCAAAGAAGGGGGGTATGACATGTATTGCAAATGAAAACAATGAGTTGATCCCTACGAGGACAATAACAGGGTGGAGAGTGTGTATTGATTACAGGAAATTGAATGCTGCAACCAGAAAAAATCATTTCCCACTACCGTTCATCGATCAAATGTTGGAGAAGCTAGCAGGTCACTCACACTATTGTTTTCTGGATGGTATTCAGGCTACAATCAGATTGTCATAGCTCTGGCTGACCAGGAGAAAACAATATTCACCTGTCCCTACGGTACATTTGCTTTCAGAAGAATGCCATTTGGACTGTGTAATGCTGCAGTGACATTCCAAAGATGCATGATGGCAATATTTTCCGATATGGTGGAACGCTTTATTGAGGTCTTTATGGATGATTTCTCAGTCTTTGGATCTTCGTTTGATGAATGTCTACACCACCTCTCTAGTGCTAAAAAGATGTACGGAAACGAATTTGGTGTTAAATTTGGAGAAGTGTCAATTTTATGGTGCATGAGGGGATTGTGCTAGGTCATAGGATTTCAGAAAAAGGAATTGAAGTGGATAGGGCAAAAATTCAAGTAATTGAAAAATTACCACCACCTAGCTCTGTTAAAGGAGTAAGAAGCTTCTTGGGTCATGCTGGGTTTTACAGGAGGTTCATAAAAGACTTTTCTAAAATCACTAAGGCTCCGTTTGATTCGCATGATTTTTCATGGAAAATATGATTTTCCACGTGATTTTCCAACTTTGCGCTGTTTGGTTGCCTAAATTTTCCATGGAATTCATTTTTCCACTTGCCTCGAAATCCGGTATTTTCCTTGTTTTGGATGAATTCGTTTTCCAAGGGGGGATGAGGTTTTATTTCCCATGGAAAATCTTATACCATTTTTGTTCCGTTTGATCCTTTTTGTTGTTGTTAATTGATTTATTTTTTTCCCAAAAATTAACATTATTATTACCAAGTACAAACTTGTTAAAAAATGAAAATAAAAATAAAAAATATTATAATAGCTAAATTTTACTTTATTTTCCATAGAAAATAATGTCAATCAAACAACAAAAGTTGAAAAATTCTTCACTTTTTCTACCTAGAAAATTAAACCAATCAAACACATTAAACTTTCAATTCCCAGGAATTTAATTCCCTAGAATTCAATTCCCTGAAATTCATTTTCTTTCCACCCAAATTCCACACTCGCTATCAAACGCAGCTTAAGTCCCTATGTAATTTGTTGGAAAAAGATGTTGTTTTTAATTTTTCTGAAGAGTGTTTATCATCTTTTAATAAACTCAAAGAAAAATTAACTACTGCACCAACCATCATAGCACCAGACTGGAGTTTGCCTTTTGAGCTCATGTGTGACGCGAGTGACTATGCTGTAGGGGCAGCATTGGGGCAGAGAAAGGATAAAATCTTCCATGTAATTTATTATGCTAGCAGAACATTGACTAATGCACAGATAAATTATGCCACAACTGAGAAAGAGATGTTAGTAAATGTATTTGCCTTCGATAAATTCAGGTCTTATCTCATAGGATCAATAGTGGTGGTCTACACTGACCACTCTGCATTGAAGTATTTATTTGGAAAAAAGGATGCAAAGCCTAGACTGATCAAATGGGTTTACTGCTTCAAGAGTTTGACATTGAAATTCGGGATAAAAAGGGTACAGAAAATCAGATTGCAGATCATTTATCCAGATTGGAGCAAGTTGTTAAGTGCATTTTTATACACTTTTTATACCTTTAAATTAGCATATCTTGGAACATCTTGAGCAAATATCTACTAATTTATGCATATTTTGTATTTAAATAGGTTAATATCCAAGTTTGAGGCCAAAAACCACAAAAGAAGTGCAAATTACGCTGAAATTGGAAGTTTGGGGACCATTTTATCACCTCCGGGAAGTTTTGGACAAGCCACGCAATTAACCAAGGGACCAAATTGAAAGATTTCAAAACTTGAAGGGCCTAAAGTGCAATTTTAGAAGGACATATTTGAAAGAAATCTGGAAAGTTGGGGACTAAATTGCTCAAGATTAAAAGATGGAGGACTTAATGGCAATTACGGAAGGGACTTAGCTGCAAAAACACCCTCCAGCTGAGCCACGCGATCGCGTGGCTCGAACCAAGTCGCGAACGCGACTTGGACCTCAAAACAGACCCGAGGCCAAGCTGGTTTCAAAATTTAAACCGCGCGATCGCGCGCGGTTGCAAAACAAAAATAAAATAAAATATTTTCCGAGGCGGACCAGGTCAACCCGGCCGACCCGGTTCGGCCCAGAAGTTGATTTTCGACGATCTTTGCCTTTTTTTTAGGGTTTTGGATGATTTTGGGGTATTATAAATAGGAAAAATTCGATTTTTAGAGAGCCTCATGTAAGATTCTTGCCTCTTTTTCATTTTTCTTGTATTTTCTCTTAACATTTACCTTATTTAATGCAATATTTAACTAATGTTTTAATGTTCTTGTGTTCTTCTTCTACATTTCATCTTCTTGTTGTAGTTTAAGTTTTTAATATTTGGTATTTTCTCAAATTGCTACCATAAATGTTATATATTTTAAGTGCATTTAATGTTTTATGCTTGGGTTGTTGAAGATATTAATGGTTGATGAAGAAATTTGGTTCAAAGTGAAGGATTCTTGGGTTTTCGCTTCAAGAACTTTACAAAAAGGGGAGTTTTCTTTATTATCTTGTTTTTAATCTTTATTTTAAGTATTATTCACATGTTTATGTTGTTTGTTAAATGTTGTTGTTAGTTTATTATTAGAGGTTAATATTATTGTGTTGGAATTTTAATTAGTTTAAGATTATTTAAGTATTTTAGGTTGTTTGTGGATTGTGGGTATTTATATTTATGTATTTGTGATTGTGAATGTTGTTTATATTTTTTGTAGTTTTTAAAATGTTTGTCACTATGTTAGGTTCTTATTGGAATTTACTATACATGTTAGGTTAAATTTAAATTTTCCCATGTAATTTGGTTAAGTAAGTGACTACCACTATTTGATTTGTGAAAGAAGAAATTAGTGTAGTTATAAAAATTAACTTCACCTTGTCTCATGTTTTCTAGTTTAGTTTAGTCACCAAGTTCTTGTTGTTATTAATTTACTTTGGATAATTAGTTTTAATTCTAGCTTTTACATATTGTTGTCTATTTGCTTTAATTAACTAGTTTTTCATGTTGCCATGTTTTAATTTTATGATAGTTAGTATTCACCATCAAACCAACTTTTTATGTTTCTTGACTTTTCTTTTAAAATGAAATCAATAACTTTAGTTACAAATCAATCAATCCTCGTGGGTACGATAACCCGGACTTCTCTAGTCCACTTTACTACTTGAACGCGAACCGTGCACTTGCGGTATACGATTTTAGCGAACAAGTTTTTGGCGCCGTTGCCGGGGATAGATTTTATTTGTACTAAATGCATTGATTTTTGTTAATTGAATTGTCTTCTCATTCTCATCTCTTTCTTTTTTTTATTTTCATTTTCTAGGTACTCTTGCCTTGTTTATGCAACAACGTCCAACTTGGGACATTCTTCCAATTGATCCCGAACCCGAACGAACTTTTAGGAGGAGGATTAGGGAAAGAAGAGAACAAGTTGAATAACAAAGAATACAAGGCAATATGGGGGACAACAACCAAGGTGGTGCCGATCCCGTTATTGATGAAGATGATAGACCAATGGGGCAATTCATGGTCCCTCTCATCACTCAAAATTGAGGAAGCATCACATATCCCCCATTTGGACGTCCGGACTTTCATCTAAAGCCGGATGTGATAAATCTCTTCAAGGGGCATCTACAATTCTATGGAATGACCGAGGAGAATCCATTTACTCACATCTCGCGGTTTTTGGAGATGTGTAGTAACTTTGATTATCCGGGAATTAGCAAGGAGGCTATCAACATGCGGTTATTTCCACATACCCTTAGAGATGGAGCTCGTGAATGGTTAGATGCCAACCCGGTTGGAAGTATTACAACATGGAATGATCTTGCTCAAAAGTTCACTACAAAATACTTTCCTCCATCAAAAGTGGCTAAATTGAAGAGTGATATCTCCACATTTCGACAACTTGACACCGAATGTTTCTATGAGTCATGGGAAAGATTCAAGGAGATGTTGATGAAATGTCCAAATCATGGGTTCACCAAGCAAATGCAAGTTCAATATTTCTATCTTGGGATGAATCCATCTAGTCGAGTGACGGTTGATTCGGCCTCCAATGGAGCTATCACTACAAAATCACCTAATGAGGCAATTGAGCTCTTTGAGAGGATGGCTAGTCACAATTCTACTTGGCCAACCGACTGCATGGTACCAAAGAGAGCCGCGGGAATACATGAAGTTGATGCATATGCGGCTTTATCGGCAAAGATGGACCTTCTATTCAAGAAGTGTGATGATTTATCTTCTCAACATACGGTAAAAGAATCTACCCTCCTATTTCTATTTGTGATGTATGTGGAGCAACACACAAGGTTGAGGAATGTCCCATGCTCAAAATGGCTTCTACTTCAAATGAGCAAGTGAATTATGCTCAAAATTTCAACCGACCACAAGGCAATCCTTACTCCAACACATACAATCCGGGTTGGAGGAATCATCCGAATTTTTCTTGGTCCAACAACCAAAATCAAGTAAAGCCTCCTGGTTTTGTTTAACCTCCACCACCCCAAGAGAAGAAGCCTTCCATTGAGGAGATACTCATGCAATTCATGAACAAGACCAATACTATTCTCCAAAATCAAGCGGCTTCTATCAAAAATCTTGAGACTCAAGTTGGGAAATTGGCAAAAATGATGACGGAGAGACAACAAGGAGCCTTGCCAAGCAATATCGAGATCAATCCAAGGGAAAATGTGCAAGCCATTACTACAAGAAGTGGAATTCAATTACCAAAAATCACGGTAAAGCAACATGTGGCACAACCCGAGGTGAAAGAAAAAGGTAATGAGCATGTTGAGGAGGCGAATGAAGATGATGCAACATTGAGGAAAGTGGGGAGACCTCAACAAAGGGGCCTACTCCAGTGAAAGCTTATGTGCCTCCCATTCCTTTTTCCTCAAAGACTCCAAAAGCACAAGGTGGATGCACAATTTGGTAAATTTCTTGAAGTTTTCAAGAAACTTCACATCAACATACCATTTTCCGATGCATTAGCACAAATGCCTAGCTATGCAAAGTTTATGAAAGACATCCTTTCAAACAAAAGGAGGCTAGAAGATCATGAAACTGTGATGCTCATGGAAGGATGTAGTGCCATACTACAAAACAAATTGCCTCCAAAAATCAAAGATCCAGGGAGTTTTACTATTCCTTGTACTATTGGTGATTTAACTTTTGGTAAAGCATTATGTGATCTTGGTGCTAGTATTAATTTAATGCCTTTGTCTATCTTTAGGAGATTGGGCATGGGAGAGGTGAAGCCAACCACAGTTTCATTGCAATTGGCCGATCGCTCTATTAAGCATCCGCGTGGTATTGTTGAGGATGTGCTAATTAAGGTGGACAAATTCATCTTCCCTACCGATTTTATCATTCTTGATATGGAGGAAGACCTTGATATCCCAATCATCTTGGGAAGACCCTTCCTAGCGACCGGTCGAGCTTTAATAGATGTGCAAGGAGGCAAATTGATATTGAAGGTTCAAGATGAGCAAATCACATTCAACATTATGAAATCCATTAAGTACCCCGTCGAGGTAAATTTATGCTCCCGAGTAGACATCATTGATCAAGAGGTGGCTACATCATTCATCTATGGGTCATCTAAGGATCCCCTTGAGACTTGCATTGCTCACTCCATAACCACCGAGGGAGAGGATGCTTTGGACATCGGGAGGATGTCACAACACTTGGATGCTCCCAAATTTTATCCCTTCAAGAAGAGGCCATATTTTGAAGAGTTGGGAGAGAGCTCCTCTCCTTCACTACCCTCCATTCAACAAGCCCCAACTCTTGAGCTCAAACCTTGATGTGATCCGGACCAGGCATCGAAGGGCGAGGTGGAGCCATAGGCAATATGATAGTGATCTACGTGCAAAACGGAGCAAGTTCCATGTTGGAATCGAGCCGAGAAGAGGACAGAATCAAGCCGAGCCGAGCACATGGAATTGTTTATGCAGAAAAGGCCTTACGGCCGTAAGGGAAATTATTCACGTCCGTAACTCATACAATCACGGCCGTAAAAGCAACTCTCACGGCCGTAATCAATTGTCGAAGAAAAAAGGAAAATTGCAGCAGAAAGAGGCTTACGACCGTAAGCTTTGAAGTTACGGCCGTAACATTCAAACAGGGACATTTTCACGGCCATAAGAAATTCATCACGGCCGTAACTGATGGTACAGTTTTCATCAGAAAGGTGATTACGGCCGTAAGATATTTTGTCACGGCCATAAACGAGTTGTGCCAGATTTTCCGGGGATTTTCAATTATTTTATTTCCTTTTATTATTTTAGGTTATTTTCCTATGTTAGAATTTTAGCATAATTAGAATTCTATTTTGAGTAATTAGATGCTAGGTTTTCTTGCTTATTTATATTTCTTTTCATCATTGTAAACATAAGTTAAGATTGATTTTGAGATTAATAAAGTTGAGAGAGTTTTCTCCAATTGAAAGGTTGAGGAGTCCCTTTTGTGTTCTTCGAGAACAAATCCGACCTATCAAATATTGTGGAAATATTTGTGGTGTTGTACTTATCAAATATTCGCGAGAATATTTGTGGCGTGTCCGATTAGAATCTTATCAAGGAAATTGACAAGTCCTTGTGGTGTTTCGAAAACCTTGGATCTCGATTCCGCATCGTCAATTTCTTGCGTCGTGAATCTTGGGTCAAGGTCCTATCATCAATCTATCTTTTAATTTCTGTTCATTTATTCGCGTTCGTGTTATTTTCGAGTCAGATCTGATTTAGATCTTTCCTAGGGTTTAGATTTTTCGTTATTCCGCGTTTTCGACGAGATTCCCCGACCGGGATCTTATCAAACCTCTTCCATCACATTTGAGGTATGCATACTTGGGTGATTCTTCTACTCTTCCCGTTATTATCTCGAATTTTTTGGATGAAGTGGAGGAAGAAAAACTACTTGAGGTGTTGAAAATGCATAAAATGGCTATTGGGTGGACTATAGCGCATATCAAGGGTATTAGCCCTACCTTGTGCATGCATAAAATCCTCATGGAGGATGACTTCAAACCAACAGTGGAGCACCAACGCCGTCTAAATCCAAACATGAAAGAAGAAGTGAAAGCCGAGGTATTGAAGTGGTTGGATGCGGGAATTATCTATCCAATCTCGGATAGTGCATGGGTGAGTCCTGTCCAATGTGTTCCAAAGAAAGGAGGTGTCACGGTGGTTGAAAATGAGAACAACGAGCTTATTCCTACAAGACCCGTGATGGGATGGAGAGTGTGCATTGACTACCGGAAATTGAACAATGCCACTCGAAAAGATCACTTTCATCTCCCCTTTATTGACCAAATGCTTGAGAGGTTGGCGGGGCATTCTCATTATTGTTTCTTGGATGGATACTCGGGCTACAATCAAATTTTAATAGCCCCCGAAGATCAAGAGAAGACCACCTTCACATGTCCATATGGGACTTTTGCTTATAGGAGGATGCCGTTTGGTCTTTGCAATGCACCGGCTACTTTTCAACGTTGTATGATGGCCATATTCTCCGACATGGTGGAAAAATTCATCGAGGTATTTATGGATGATTTTTCAGTTTTTGGTTCTTCTTTCAATGAATGCTTGGATAATCTTGATTTAGTGTGGAAAAGATGTGAAGAGACCAATTTAGTGCTTAATTGGGAGAAATGTCATTTTATGGTGAGAGAGGGCATTGTACTTGGCCATCGGATTTCACAAGGGGGAATTGAGGTTGATAAAGCCAAAATACAAGTTATTGAGAAATTGCCTCCTCCTACTTCGGTGAAAGGCATAAGGAGTTTCTTGGGGCATGCGGGTTTCTATAGGAGATTCATCAAGGATTTTTCTAAAACCACTAAGCCTCTTTGTTCTCTACTTGAGAAGAACAACACTTTCCATTTCTCTCAAGAGTGTCTATTGGCTTTCAACACTCTTAAGGAGAGGCTTATCTCGGCTCCTATTATTGTGGCCCCGGATTGGAGCTTACCGTTTGAGCTCATGTGCGATGCTAGTGATTATGCCGTGGGAGCGGTTTTGGGGAAAAGGAGAGGTAAACTGTTGCATGTGATCTACTCTGCAAGCCGAACATTGAGTGATGCTCAATTGAATTATGCCACAACCGAGAAAGAGATGCTTGCTGTGGTCTTTGCCTTTGACAAATTTCGATCTTATCTCATCGGCTCAAAGGTAATTGTCTATACCGATCACTCCGCTCTAAAATACTTGCTTGCTAAGAAGGATGCGAAGCCAAGATTGATTAGATGGGTCCTTCTCTTGCAAGAATTTGATTTGGAAATCCGTGATAAAAAGGGTGCGGATAATCTTATGGCCGATCATCTATCTAGGATGGATCAACCTAAAGAAGTGGGAGTAGAGGAAATCAATGAAGCATTTCCGGATGAACAACTATTGCATGCCAACCATCTTCTCCAAGTTTTCGAAGCACCATGGTATGCGGACTTCGTGAATTTCCTTGTAAGTGGTATTCTTCCCCCGGATTTCTCTTATCAACAAAAGAAGAAATTCTTTGCCGATGTGAAACATTATTTTTGGGATGAGCCATATTTATTCAAGAGGGGGTCGGACCAAATTATTAGAAGATGTGTTCCCGAGGATGAAATGGAAGCTATTCTTGATAGGTGTCATTCATCACCTTATGGGGGTCACTTTGGAGCTTCCAAAACCGCCTCAAAAGTTCTTCAATCGGGATTCTATTGGCCAACTTTGTTCAAGGATGCTTATACCTTAGTATCCAAATGTGATAGATGCCAAATGAGTGGGAATATCTCTCGGCGTGATGAAATGCCATTGACTTCAATCTTGGAAGTGGAAATCTTTGATGTTTGGGGAATTGATTTCATGGGGCCATTTCCATCCTCGTTCTCGAATCAATATATTTTGGTGGCGGTGGATTATGTTTCTAAATGGGTAGAGGCGGTGGCATTTCCCACTAATGATGCTAGGGTGGTGGTCAATTTTCTCAAGAATAACATTTTTACACGCTTTGGAACCCCCCGACTCATCATTAGTGATGGAGGCAAACACTTTTGCAATCGCCTCCTTGACTCACTTTTGTCAAAGTATGGAGTGAAGCACCGAGTAGCCACACCTTACCATCCCCAAACAAGTGGCCAAGTGGAGATCTCAAATCGAGAGTTGAAAATAATTCTTGAGATGACGGTGAATACATCAAGGAAAGATTGGTCGAGGAAGCTAGATGATGCATTATGGGCTTACCGCACCGCATTCAAGACTCCTATTGGTATGTCTCCATTTTGTCTTGTTTTTGGAAAATCATGTCATCTCCCCGTTGAACTTGAGCATCGAGCATTTTGGGCTACACGAGCATTAAACTTTGATGCAAAATTAATTGGTGAGAAGAGGTTGCTTCAACTTAATGAACTTGATGAATTTCGCCTCAACTCATATGAAAACGCTAACATCTATAAGGAGAGGACCAAGAAATGGCATGATAACCACATTGTGAAGAGAGACTTCAAAGTTGGGCAACAAGTTCTTCTATTCAACTCCCGACTTCGGCTATTCCCCGAAAAGCTTCGATCCCGTTGGTGGGGGCCATTCACAATTTCTCAAATCTTTCCCCATGGAGCTATTGAGCTATATCATCCCGATAAGGGACATTTCAAGGTCAACGGGCAAAGGTTGAAACCATTCTTGGAAGGGGAACCCCCGGAGGAAAAATCATTATTTCTCCTCAAGGCTCCCGAATGAACAATCCAAAAGTCGAGCTTATGACTTTAACCAAGCGCTTTTTGGGAGGCAACCCAAATTTCTTCTCGTTTGAGTTACTTGTATTTATTTACTATACTTCTTTACTTCCTTTTTAATTAATTTTCAAACTTTTGTAGGTAACAATTTTTTTGAAAATCCTAAGTGACATGGTCCTCAACAAGTTTGGGGGTGAACTACATTCGACGAAAGCTTAGGTCAATTTCAACGTCACAACCAAGCATTGAATCAGGGAAGTTTCACTACCTCTTATCTTCTTTACATATTGTTTCTATTTTCACATTGAGGACAATGTGTAATTCAAGTTTGGGGGTGTTGACTTCATTTTGCATTTTATCATGTTAGATAGCCTTTCCGGCTTAAGATTTTGTGAAGTTTGATTTTGTTCATTTTGTTGTGGATATTGACATGCTAGACAGCCTTGTCGGCTCAAATGATTTGATGTTTGAAATTGCTGATTAATTCGTGAATCATGATCGAATATGCTACTTGTGCCTATTTTATAAACTGCTTATCTATGAGTGATCCTGAGTTCTCTTGAGCACAATAGTCATAACTAATTGTTGTTGAGATTTGGAATCCATTGAAGGTTGGAAAAATTTGTGAAGTAGAAAAATTAGGTTGTGAGCTTGTATCTTCAATTTTTATCAACATATCCAAATCCCTCTCAATGCTTTTAATCTCTTAATCCTTTGTGAGACAAGTTTGGGGGTGGTCGAGCCGGTAAAGGAGACGGTCTAGATGTGTAGTGATTCCATGCATGCTTGATCTAAATTTGTGTGGAGTGTTGTTGATGTTAGTATAAGCTAAGTGATGACCAAATGCTAGAGATCTAAGCCCATTTTAATTATTGCATTGCCCTATCTCGTAGCCTTTTTGACTCGAGTAATTAAGCCCGTAGGAGTATCTTGAAACTTGGTGCCTTAAGTTTGAAACTTGGGAGTCATCGGCCTAAAGCTCGCTACATGGGTCAATTAGAAAGCTTAATGAGTAGGGTACACACACACACTTGAAAAAAAAAAAAAAAAAAAGCACATCATCATCATTGCATTTGCTTAATAAGTCTACCTCACTTCGTAGCCTTTTTGACTCGAGTTAGTAAGTCCGTAGGGGTATTTTGAAACCTGGTACCCTTTGATCTTAAAACAATCGGGGAGTTGCCGACCTAAAGCTCTCTACATGGGTCAATTAGAAAGCTTAAGGGAGTGAGGAAGTCACGAGCAATCATCACATTAGTTTGTAGAAATCATGCATTTGTATTTGCATAAGGGCTTAGATTAATAGTGGGTTTGAATTGCTTGGTATAAACTTTAATGTTGAAACACTCATCTAGTGGAGAGTCACTACATATCTAGATTGTTGAGATTGTTGGTAAGTCATAACCAAGCTTTAGTGGAAAAAGAAATGTGTGAATTGAGAGTCACCCCTAGGATGCACTTCGGGAGAGAAAAGAAATAATATGAGGGGGATGAATGTCACGAGAGGGTAAGGAATGAAATTGACCACTAAGGGTGGATAGTATTATTGTGAAATTTATCCTTCCTACAATGTTTCTTTGAACCTTAGTGATAATTGGAAGTGACTATGTACACACACACCGATCAAACATGAGATAAGCTTAACTTCGTTTTGTAGTATTATTTTGAAAACACAATTGTGAATTAATCATGCAATTTTACACTCAAGAAAGAATTTACAAGTTATCTAGCATTGTTGATCATTCATTCATTTGTTTTTTTGGTGTTAGTAGATATTCTTGCTCGAGACGAGCAAGAGTTTAAGTTTTGGGGTATTTGTTAAGTGCATTTTTATACACTTTTTATACCTTTAAATTAGCATATCTTGGAACATCTTGAGCAAATATCTACTAATTTATGCATATTTTGTATTTAAATAGGTTAATATCCAAGTTTGAGGCCAAAAACCACAAAAGAAGTGCAAATTACGCTGAAATTGGAAGTTTGGGGACCATTTTGTCACCTCCGGGAAGTTTTAGACAAGCCACGCAATTAACCAAGGGACCAAATTGAAAGATTTCAAAAGTTGAAGGGCCTAAAGTGCAATTTTAGAAGGACATATTTGAAAGAAATCTGGAAAGTTGGGGACTAAATTGCTCAAGATTAAAAGATGGAGGACTTAATGGCAATTACGCAAGGGACTTAGCTGCAAAAACACCCTCCAGCTGAGCCACGCGATCGCGTGGCTCGAACCAAGTCGCGAACGCGACTTGGACCACAAAACAGACCCGAGGCCAAGCTGGTTTCAAAATTTAAACCGCGCGATTTTCTGGGCCGACCCGGTTCGGCCCAGAAGCTGATTTTCGACAATCTTTGCCTTTTTTTTAGGGTTTTGGATGCTTTTGGGGTATTATAAATAGGAAAAATCAGATTTTTAGAGAGCCTCATGTAAGATTCTTGCCTCTTTTTCATTTTTCTTGTATTTTCTCTTAACATTTACCTTATTTAATGCAATGTTTAACTAATGTTTTAATGTTCTTGTGTTCTTCTTCTACATTTCATCTTCTTGTTGTAGTTTAAGTTTTTAATATTTGGTATTTTCTCAAATTGCTACCATAAATGTTATATATTTTAAGTGCATTTAATGTTTTATGCTTGGGTTGTTGAAGATATTAATGGTTGATGAAGAAATTTGGTTCAAAGTGAAGGATTCTTGGGTTTTCGCTTCAAGAACTTTACAAAAAGGGGAGTTTTCTTTATTATCTTGTTTTTAATCTTTATTTTAAGTATTATTCACATGTTTATGTTGTTTGTTAAATGTTGTTGTTAGTTTATTATTGAGGTTAATATTATTGTGTTGGAATTTTAATTAATTTAAGATTATTTAAGTATTTTAGGTTTTTTGTGGATTGTGGGTATTTATGTTTATGTATTTGTGATTGTGAATGTTGTTTATGTTTTTTGTAGTTTTTAAAATGTTTGTCACTATGTTAGGTTCTTATTGGAATTTACTATACATGTTAGGTTAAATTTAAATTTTCCCATGTAATTTGGTTAAGTAAGTGACTACCACTATTTGATTTGTGAAAGAAGAAATTAGTGTAGTTATAAAAATTAACTTCACCTTGTCTCATGTTTTCTAGTTTAGTTTAGTCACCAAGTTCTTGTTGTTATTAATTTACTTTGGATAATTAGTTTTAATTCTAGCTTTTACATATTGTTGTCTATTTGCTTTAATTAACTAGTTTTTCATGTTGCCATGTTTTAATTTTATGATAGTTAGTATTCACCATCAAACCAACTTTTTATGTTACTTGACTTTTCTTTTAAAATGAAATCAATAACTTTAGTTACAAATCAATCAATCCTCGTGGGTACTATAACCCGGACTTCTCTAGTCCACTTTACTACTTGAACGCGAACCGTGCACTTGCGGTATACGATTTTAGCGAACACAAGTAGAGCAAGAGAATATCGAGGACATAAGAGAAGTATTTCCAGATGAACAGTTGATGCTTTTAGCCCACATGATGCAGGTGGAGAAGGATAAGGGGCCTTGGTTTGCAGACTATGTAAATTACTTGGTCAGCAATGTTTTGCCACCTGATTTCACATATCAACAAAAGAAGAAATCTTTCCATGATCTGAAATTCCTTTATTGGGAAGACCCATTTTGTACCGAAGGGGACCGGATCAAATAATCAGACGATGTATTCCAGATGAGGAGATCATTCATGTTCTGGAGAGATGTCATTCATCTCCATATGGTGGACACATGGGAGTCACTAAAACAGCAGCTAAGGTATTGCAATGTGGTTTCTATTGGCATACTATATTTAAAGATGCATTCTCTTTCGTCAAAGCATGTGACAGATGCCAACGAACTGGAAATATATCATCGAAGCATGAGATGCCACTTAACAGCGTGTTGGAGGTTGAAGTGTTCGATGTGTGGGGAATTGACTTCATAGGTCCGTTCCCACCTTCATACAACAACAGATATATACTGGTGGCAGTTGATTATGTGTCGAAGTGGGTGGAAGCAAAAGCATGTCCAACAAATGATGCTCGAGTTGTAGTTGACTTTATCAGAAAATATTTTTTCTCGATTTGGAGCACCAAGAGAAATCATAAGTGATGGATGGACTCATTTTAACAACAGGTTATTCAAGGCAGTTTTAGCCAAGTATGGGACTCATCATCGCATGGGGAAAGCTTATCATCCGCAGACTAGTGGGCAGGTGGAAACATCAAACAGACAGTTGAAAAGGATTTTGGAAACAACGGTGAAGTTATCAAGAAAAGACTGGGCTAATAAATTGGATGATGCTTTGTGGGCGTACAGAACAGCTTTCAAAACCCCTATTGGGATATCACCATTTTAGTTGGTGTTTGGTAAGGCGTGTCACTTGCCTGTTAAGTTTGAACACAAGGCTTACTGGGGCTTTAAAACATGTAAATCTTGATATAAGCTTAGCCAAAGATCAGCGATTTTTGCAACTTAATGCATTGGATGAGTCTCTCCTAGGAGCTTACGAGAATGCATCAATTTATAAGGATAGGACTAAGAAGTGGCATGATCGACATATTCACAAGAGAGAGTTTTAGGTTGGAGATCAGGTGCTCTTGTACAACTCACGCTTGAAGCTATTTCCGGGAAAATTGAGGTCTAGATGGTCTGGTCCATTCACAATTGTACAAGTATTTTCATATGGCACGTTTGAGCTTCACCACCCAACAAAAGGGCATTTTAAAGTCAATGGGCAGAGAATCAAGCATTACTTTGAGGTGGATTTTGAAAAGAAGAAGTCATACATTGACATTGCCATTCCAGAGTGAACAACACAAAAAGTCGGGCTTGAGACTATAAACGGAGCGCTTGTTGGGAGGCAACCCAATTTTTCTTCTCTTTTATTTATTATGCTTTGTTTTTCCTTTAATTTAGTATTTCATCATAGTTGCATTCATGACTTGTGCGTTTGTTAGGTTTAGGGTGCATTAGTGCTCGTTTATAATGTTTGTGTGCAGTTTTCATTTATTATCAGTCATTCTTTGCATGATTAGGCATTTTAGGCACATTATAGATTTTTTATAAATTTTGAGTAATATAGGCTTTAGTTGTCATTCCAAATTTCCCCTCACTAGTCGAACATGGTTAGAGGTCGAGAATCATAATCATTTAAGTTATGAATCATTATAGAGTCCATTCTAATTTTCAAAACAAATTGAACTAAATTTGAAAACAAGAGGTGTCACAGGCATAGTCGCGATCGCTGCCTAGCCATAGGCGTGATCGCGACCAAGTGCTTAATTCTCAACAGATTTTTTTAACCTCCACCACGTAATCACTAATGGTCACACTATGCGATCACGTGTGTAAACTGGGCACAAGAAGTCAGTTTTAAAACCTGGCAGCTGCTTTTTATTCTTATTTAACGCTGTCGGGTGTGATATCGAACTCCTGCCAAAAATTTCTTTCAAATCACCAATTTTTGATTTACTCCCATCAAATAGGTGCATAATCAAGGTCCATAACACTCCTAATCACTAATCCAAGGTATGTAATCACAAGGAATTAGACATTTTTCTCTTTTGACCGAGTTTGCCTTATATGCGAGTAATTCGAAATTTTGATAGATTGGAGTATGGGTTAGGTTAGATTTTGGATTGATTGTGTCTTGTTTTGATGGGTAAACAATTTGGGAACCTTCCATTTGCATAATGTTATGATTTCTTCATTATTTTTCTTATGCATTCAAGGTGTTCGATGTAATACTTCAATGAACAATTTGTTTAAATTTGAGAAATCTACTCGAGCATTCACCTTTATTACATGTTTGACATTGTATTTATGCTATGATTTTGCATCTTAGCTCATTGCAATGCACTAAATTGCATGTTTGACATTCTAGCACCATTACAAGCCACATTGTACCACTGCAAGACCACTGCAGGGCCATTGCAAGCTCACGTCGTCCTTCCATTTCACTAGTCATCTATTATCCATTTTCTCTCAGATTTTGCTATGTTATTCATGAAGTGAAGTAATTTATTGTACTCTGGACACTTTTCAAAAAATTTTATTTTTTCGACACAATAACCCAGGTTGAAAAGCACCAGTCAGTCTTCATTTTTTCACTTCTATTTTGCAATTTTTCACAAGTTTGGGGGTGTGTGCAACTATTCTTGTATTTTTCTACTCAACCATTGATTCTAATGATGAGTTTTGTTCATTATAGGTACAATAATGCCTCTAAAAGCCACTGCTTCACAGAAAGGGAAGGAAAAGCTGGTCCCTCTAAGCGGAGACGAGGAGCTTCGACTGTGGATCCAGAGGCAGATCAGGGAGAGGTAGGAAATGTTCAAAGATTCCTAGGAAGCGAGGAATTGCACAGATATGAAGTCTTGCTCAGGGGGAAGAAAATTTGGAGCGAAAGAGAGGTGATAGTGGCTGATTTCCCTGATACCGAGTTAGCTCATCTGATTGAGCGAGCAGGCTGGCACAAGTTGGCAGGCACGCCGTACAAGCCCTATCCTTTCCTACTCAAAGAATTCCTGGCCAATTTCAACCAAGCTATAGAAACCGACGGTGCACCTCACAGGTATAAGACATGGGTTCGGGGTAACTGGATCCGTTTCTCACCGACCGTCATTGAGAGGGTGTTGGAGCTGACAAGAGAGGGAATTGAGCAGGTTCCAGTTGATTTGGATATTGATCTGATTACCAGCTTCCTGTATGGTCGGGCAAATGTTGAATTAGAAAAGTCGGGCCGCTTCGAACATGGTGAACTCACGGAAAGTATTAGGATTTTACATATCTTCATGTGCCACAACATAGACCCTACATCGCACATGACTGAATTCAATGAAGATAGGGCTCGAATGATTCAACATTTGGCCAGGGGCGCAAGTTGGACTTGGGAAGACACATTTTTTATTTCATCATCACACTTGCCTCCCAGTTGGACACAGGCTGCTAGATTATGTTTCCATGTTTGATCAGCGCTATCTGCGTGGCAGGGGGAGTGGAGCTGTTGCCCTATGAAGAGCCTGTGCCTCTTGGAGCAATTATCAGCAGACGGACTTGAGAAATCATGAGGCCTAGGGTGCCTCGAGGACCCCCAACTCCTCCATTGGCCCCAGCGAACCCAGTTGCTCCAATGGCCCCGCAGCCCCAATAGAACCAGCGGGACCAGCAGCACCAGTACATATACCAGCTCCTCCCGATGATGAGAGACTCCTACGGCAGATGCTGTTGGAGTTAACTGACTTGGCACGTACTGTGAACATGAGGAGGGAGGCTGAAGTAGCTCAGCAGAGGCAGTTGGAAAATATGGGACAACAAATTAGCTGTCTGGTCCAAGCTGACATAGCTTGAGAGCAGCGCATTATGTGCCATACGATGACTGAGCTCAGCGGTCAGATCACACGGGTATCAGCCAGGCTCTTCTCCATTGAGAGCAGATTGGAGGGGATCAAAAGGAGAGTCAAGGGTATTGAAGGCAGATTGGAAAGGATAGAGGGTCAGTTGGATGATCAGGGCCCCGCAGGACCATCTCAGCCACTGCAGCCGGATTTACCCCCAGGAAGTTCTTGATCTTTTTCTTTTTACTTTGCCTTCTATTTTTTATTTTTCTTTGTTTTATTGATTCATTGAGGGCAATATAATTTTCAAGTTTGGGGGTAGTTACTAACCTTAGGCTGTTTTTCCTTTGTTCGTTTATTGGCATGTATTAATTGCTACTATGTAACTCTTCAACTCCTTTTGACTAATGCAACAACTTGGCTATATATTTACTGTCTTTTGCTTCCGACTCCTTATTAAAAAAAAAATTGCAGCCTATGATGTGGTTCGGGTAAGACTTTCTGCTGGGGGATAAACTTTGGACATTATGCTTACTTATGCTATTTTGAGAATTGCTTCTTTATGTTCGACTTGCCTTTCTTTGATGCACATAGCCAGGATCGAATAATTACTCATGGATAGATTTATTCAATATATGTGGGGTAATTTTAAATTTTTCGACCTAGGTTTGACTGTATGATTCCTGAACTTCGATTTAGATATCCCGACCATTAACTTAGAACCTGAACTTGCTCATGAGCAGTTTGGGGGTGGGGAGAAGTGGAGAAGGTAGGCTTGAACTTTTAATGGTCTGTGGTTCCTGAAATGTGTCATTTGTTGAAAAGGTTTTGGTCAACGGGTATAAACCATTTCCAGCATAAAAAGAGAAAAATACTGAAGGTCTTATTCTGCTCTTCAAATGCCTTTTTGACTTGAGTAAGTAAGTCGGAGGGGTCTTTCAAACCTGGTGCCCTAAAGTCGTCTGGCTTGGGAGTCATCGACCTAAAGCTTGCTACAGGGGTCATATAGAAAGCAAGTATGAAAAATTCTGCACAAAGATGGTAAAAGACATGGATATAAAAGAAAAAGTCGTCCGATTAAAAAAAAATTAACATGGTATAAGCTTGTTGGTTGAGATTTTGATGCATAAGGCATGAACCAGGGAACCGCTTACCATTGATTGTTTGGGCAGACTTAGCTAATTCTGACTGCTTGGTGTGGAAAAATGCAAATGATTTATGTTTAGAAACCACAAGAATAGAAGGAACCGGGGAATTAGAGAGAAAAGCGATAAGGAAGTGATCATACCTGAGAGATGCAAGGAATTGATAGAACAGCATAGTCTAATCACTTGGGGTCTGGGATTATGCATTTTTTAGCCACACTGTGTTGAATGGATCTTGATATGAGTATGTGTTTAATCTTGTCTATTCATACACACACATGATAAGTTGGGCATGAAGCAAGTAAAAAAAAAATTATTTTGTCATGTTGTCTAATTATTTCTCCTTTGGCGGATGTTTGAGACGAACTTGAGGCAATTTTGGTATACAAATTGTTTTTCAAAAAAAAAAAATAATAATAATAATAATAATAATAATAATAATAATAATAATAATTTCTTTATCTAGTCAAGGATAAACAATAATTCTAGTTTGGGGGTATTTGATAGGTGTATTTTTATACACTTAGGGATATGTCAAAACTAGAATATATCATTGTGTTTTATGAATATATTCTTGAGAAATGAATGCTATCTAAATTTTTTATAGCATTTGATAATAACATTCAATAGGTGTTATAATAGGGGTTGGATTTTTAATAACCCCATCAATAATAGCTTGTGGAAGAATGCTATCGAACGTGATAGATAGAATTCTTCACATGTTATCGATGAGTTAATTTGTTGTAGTGAAAGAGTTTGAAAATCAATTCATTGGAAGACTTCTGTGGCAGTTTCAATTCATATGAGGTGATTGTTGCTCATATAAAACCTAAACTAGAATCAAAACAATAAGAGATTTTTTTTTTTTTTTTTATAATGGATGTTTGAATTTGAAGATTTGTTGTTCATTTCAGGAAATAAATTTTGAGTTTTATTTTAATTTACTTTTATTTTAGAAAAAAATTGCCACGTATGAAATACTATTGAATTGTAGACATTATGCATTGGAGATCAATTTTGAACTACAATCTATTTATTAGACATTAATGTCATATGGATTGAAGGTCTCTTTATTAGATTGCCACATGATTTTTGATCCTTTAGCGCGGATCAGCACCCAAGGAAGGTGTTGTTAAGAAGGACTATTACATGAATAAGTTTGGACCTTGAGTTGAACAAATTGAATCTCGAATAACTAAGGTTTGTTCCACTCCTAGAGTCATTCCGTTGAATAATCGAACTTTTTTTTTCCGGAATCTTCCATATAAGTAATATGATTCCAAAACATTGTGATTTGCAAATCTTTAAGGATTTTGGAATGGAATACAATCAGGATGGACTAACATAAATTCAATTTATTTTTGGGCAAGTAATTCAACAGTGCGTCATTTTTTATATCTTAAAGAGGTTTTGAAACTCACAAAATAAGTGGTTGGAGGCACCTTAACTATTGTGTTGAAGAATGTGGTGGTTTTCAGTTTCCATACTCTGTTTATGACTTTTGGCACAAAGCATATTGGGCTGTTACATTTGTAATGTGAATGCTATGTGCTGAACAAGACAAACAATATTATTACTTTTATTCTTTTATTCTTATTTTTTGATGCTTATTTCCCAATTGTACTTCTTTTGTAATTTAGATTTGGTGAAAATGGAATATGTCTGTGCATCGCATGGACGTGAAACTAGTTGTTTTATATACCATCTGATTTGTGGAAGTTTAAACTTAATTCTTTATATGTGAATTGTCATTTTGAAAGAGCTTGGTATGTGTATTCTTCCCAACCATTAATGATGGAAAACTTGATATGAGAACTCATTGAAATACAATTGGAAAAGAAAAACATGTTTGATGATTGCCCTAAGTGGAAATTACACCACACACCTACTTAAAATAAAATATTCATATTTTACAGCACAAAAATTTTATTTCTAAAATTATTGCAAAATAATAGTATAAATGGTATTATTCAAATCACTTCACTCCTCAAGCTAATTTTAATTATGCTTAAATCACTCCATAATCAACTCAGTACACATTAATTACTTCCACATACCAGCACACATCCCCAGTTCTTTCTGCAATTCACGTACAAGAATTCAAGAATATCGTCATACTTTAACTCCCCATACCCCATTTCAAAGCCCTAAATTTTCTTCATCCAAGCCTCCTCTAAAATCCATCAATCTTCTTTTCGATTCCTCGTGCTTCTTGTAAATCATCACCAAAGCTGATTAGGATCGCATTCTTACCAAATCTTTCTTATTGTTTGCAACAAATCACATTCCAAAAGCATCTAAATACTTTGTTTCTTCACCAACTGCAAGGTTTAAATCTAAGGAGTGTTTTCAAGCACTCTCAGTTTTTTGTTTGCCGATTCAGTTACAAAGATTTGTGTTACTAAATGTTGTTTCTATCATTTTCACTACTAGGTTTTCTTATAGTTTCACTACATGTGTATTTGATCTGTTATGTTAGTATAAGCCCTGATTTATTTGAATATGCGTGATGTAAAAGCTGTAATATGCAAAATACAAGTTTGTGAAACATTGATCTATGTTGTTTTGAAGGTTGGTACTTTTCGAGAGCAATGTCCTTAACGTGTATATAAATAGTAAAAATTTTGGATTTTTAATTATTTTTTTATAAAAACATTGTGTTTCTTGATCCTAATTTGGAGACAAGGTTGCTATTATTGATTTTTGGACTGCCATTTTTCATTGGAAGTTATCTTGTGATGAGTTATCGTGTTTTGGAAGTTTTTTAAATGCTCAATTAACCCCATGATGTACTGTAGGCCAATATTTCATTCTTCTGTATTATTTGAATTTCTTGTGATGTTCATTGCACGCATGACCAAAAAAAAGAGCATCTGGTTGTTTTGATTTTTCAAAGTTTTTTCTAATTGCATAATCATTCGTCTTCAATTCTTTGTTTATCCACCTCCCACCTGCCAAATATATTTGCATGATGTGTTATATTCCTGAATTTAATACATTGTTATTTTGTTAATTGTTAATGTGGTAAAATGTCACTTTCTCCTCGTTCAAGGAATTTTTGCTTGGTGGCCGGACTTAAATGCGACGAAAACATGCCTGGTTTGTTAATTGTTCAAGTATGGAAATCAAAAGCCCAGCAAATGTTATGAAATTGATTCACAGCTCATACTGAGAGAGTGATGAAGAGGATCAAAAATGTTGTCAATGCCTAGGATTCAAACAAAATAACAATTTCTCTGCTGAGGTTGCGTTGATGTTGGTTTTTTGTGATATCTTTTAAGAATAATGCCTTTGGGTAGTTGAGGTTTTTAGAACAACTTCTTGGTTCAATATGCTTTAAAGGGTTTTACAGATATTTTGAATTGTGAAGATACATTAAAGTTTTATTATGGAATATTATATTGCAAGTGTGGTTTTATGAAAGGTGAACTATTTTTATTTCCAGTTTGTAAGTCATTTAAATATATTTTCTATTATATTACCAGTGTGGAAATCACAGTCCTATAATAAGGTTTACCGTTAATATATGGAATGCTTATATATGAAGTATGATTTTCTGGAATGTTAAGTATTTTTATTCACGGTAGTAAGTAGTTTTCATCCATTTGTTATATGATGAACGTGAAAATTATGGCCATGTCGTATTCGGTAGATTTCATATATTTTTTATACGATCAACAAGAAGATTATGGCCATTTGATATTTGGTTCGAATGTTTTGAAAATGTTTCCTGAAGGGTCACGCATCATGTAGGTTTTTTACATCCCAGAGTAAGGCTGGTGCAATAGTTAAATTTTATTGGTGAAATTTATTAACCCACTCTGTAGTGAATCCACTTTAATTTGTTAAGCAATAAAAAGAAGTGTTTACAAAAATCATAACAAAGAATATTCCTAATCGTGTAATTATTCATGACATAGAATATTCCTAATCTTGTCATTTCTAAAGGACACATAAAGAATGATTCATTCTCATCCCTAAATTTTTGAAATAGTGTTACATTCTGTTGTGATGCTTATAGGAGGAAGAAATGTGAGTTGGTGTGGTAAGGTTTCGAACACAAATGAAATTGTACTTTAGTCTACATCTTTTGAAATTGATTTGATAACCCACTATCACGCCTTTCTTTTACTTCCTTCTGCCTTTATGCTCAACACTTCAGTATACTTATGATTTTACAATGTATTTCCAGATCGAGATTTCGAGATTCGAATTGAGTGAGGGCAGCGGTTCTATATGAATTTGGTCCAATATTGGGAAGATCGTGACACGAGCTTGCTACGCTATGAGAAGAGAGCCCTATATAATATTCATGATTTTTTTTTTTTTTGAAGTACTTTATTTGAATATTTTTAAACTATGTATCAATTACACGTCTGTGATATAGTAAACTCAAGTTACATGTCATCTTATTACCTCACATTGCTATGCTAAACGGTTTCAACATTATTTCAAAGATATTCGAAAGTCTTATATCGTACTTGTGCCCAAATCATGCCAACTGAATTAATTACGATGTCTTTGATTTATAGCTCACATCGTATATAACTACAAGTCCACGATAGCGTGTAATATATATGTAGTCCATTATGTATCGGAATCTTCAATTGTGTTAACTTATCGTCTAATGCAATTATAAAAGACATTTTTTTCCCACACGAATAACCTAAAGATGTGTCCTTTTGCATGTGTGTTTCTAGGAGGGGGAATGACTAGGGATGACTGCAAGCCTGATTTTAGGTTAAATGCATCGATTATCTACTAAAATTTTAGCAAAATTGTTCAAGTTCATCACTTAAACTTTGTTTTAACTTAGTCACATTATGTTTCACCATTTGTTATTTGCCAATTGATGTCAAATAAAACTGTGGTATCATATATATTGTTGATCAAATTGATGGAGAAAACTGAGTAACCAAAATCCAACAATTGGTCAAAGTTCAAGATGACAATTTCTTTCAACTGCTGACTTAACTAAATGAAGTTTAATTGCCACAAAAAGTCAATTAATATAATTTAATGTATTGAATCATTTGAATATGGTATTGTTTTGAAACCGGCATTTACAATTATGTTATATATAGAAACAATTGGAATAAGAGTAAATTTAGCGAATAGTATTTTTAGTTTTATTTCATATAAAAAAAGTATGATACCTATATAAAACACCATATAGTATTTTATGAAATAGTTTTTTTAAAGGGTGCATATATGATTTTCCCCCTGCTCTAAA
Organism: Ligustrum vulgare; assembly: GCA_963555705.1. Lineage (NCBI taxonomy): Eukaryota > Viridiplantae > Streptophyta > Magnoliopsida > Lamiales > Oleaceae > Ligustrum > Ligustrum vulgare. The sequence goes on from OY743171.1 coordinate 11,516,112, forward strand.
TGCCTTAAACCTGGAGTTGGGATTGGGCCTGAGACTGATCGCTACCTTTCAAGTCTTGTACTAAATCGTTCATTATAGAAAGAGAAATTTAGAACAAGTCACGTTTTAAGTTGGGAAAATTACATGGGAACCATATATTTTACCTTCAAATTTCAAAATAAAATAAATAAAAATTAAGATTTTTTTTTTGGTACTAAAAATAGGTGATAGTTTATTTTTTAATATTAATTAAAGTATAATATTTTAATATTAAACTAAGCAAGTGTTTGGTAAATAGTTTATAAACCGATCATACATGCCTACAAAGCTAAATGATCAGATCCTCTATCAACAATACGGCGTCTGATTTCTCTATTGTAATTGATTCCTACAGTGGCAATTGATTATGAAAATTTAAAATTGTCTAAATTTATCAACAGACTATCACAGATATGTTTGGACAGTAATGAATTAATAAAGAATCGTTAGAATTTGTTAAGCGTAATACCAGATGAATCTTGCTGATGCAGATTCGTCTGAATTGTAAAACATAAATAGATAGTGTAAACAATGCAGAATTTTAAGAAGACAAGAACACGATAATTGAGTTTAACGTGGGAAAAACTCTAAAAGGGAAAACCCACGGCTCGCATCCTGCAGACAAAAACCAATCACTATATAAGAAAAGAGTTTATATAGATCAATCTAAACTACAGGATAAATCTACACATAGACTTATCAAACATCCAAAAAATAGATCACTCCCTGATCCATCTATGGCATGTAATATGAGCGGCGTCCCAACACTCTTCAGTAGCTTTTTTTGAATCTGCAACACTTTTCAGCAACCTCGAACTTCCCTTCGAACACAATTCAAAAACCAGAAACTTATCAGGGAGATTGGACAAATCCTTGTGGCATTTCGAAAGTCGTGGTTCTTTATTCCGCATCGTCGAACCATCGCGTCGTGAACATCGGGTCATGATTCATCCGTCCAACCACAACCTGAGTTCGGAACTTTCAGCGTTTCTTCCGCGCTTCGAATCTCATCAATGGGAGTTCTCATCGTCTTTGCATCTTCAAGTCTAAATTTCTTTACTAGAATTTTAACATATTTTTCTTGAGATATGAATATGCCAGATTCATCATGTTGTACCTGCAAACCAAGGGAAAATGTTAGTTCACCAACCATACACATTTCAAATTCTCTTTTCATTGTATTTATAAATTCATCAATTTTAGACTTAGATGTAGACCCAAATACAATGTCATCAACATATATATGAGCTACAGTTAGTCCAGGATTCAAATGCTTAATGAAAAGAGTTTTATTAGATCCTCCACTTTTGTATCCTTTTCTTAGCAAGAATGATGTGAGTTTTTCATACCAAGCTCTAGGGACTTGTTTCAACCTACAAAACGCCTTTTTTAGTCTAAAGACATTGTTCGGGTGAGATGGATCTGTGAAACCTTGGGTCTGCTCGACATAAGCTTCCTCATTGAGTACACCATTTAGGAACGTACTTTTGACATCCATCTGGTATAGTCTGAAATTAATGTAGCAGGACACAGCTAGCAACAACCTGATAGATTCCAGTCTGGCTACCGGAGCAAATGTTTCATCAGTCTATCCCTTCAATCTGGGTATAGCCTTGAGCAAGAAGTCTGACTTTATTTCTAACCACATTTCCTAGTTCATTTGATTTGTTCTTGAAGATCCATTTGACTCCAATTACATTACCTTTTTTAGGACGTGGTACCAACTCCCAGACACTGTTTCTTTCAAATTGGTTGAGCTCCTCCTGCATAGTCTGTACCCAGTGTTTGTCTGTCAAAGCTTCCTTGAAATTTTTAGGTTCAATCTGGGACATATGACAGATATTTCCCATATCAGCAGCAAATTTTCTTCTGGTCACATTTCTTTTAGATAGATCAGTGAGAATGTTGTCAACTGGATGAGCTTTCTGAATTCTAGCAGATGGTCTGTTCAACACTTTTGGTTCTGCAGCATCAGGTGTATCTGCACAGCCAGATTCATCTGTGCCAAATTCTTCAATATAATTTTGACTTTCTGCTAGGTGTGGTTTCTCTCTTGTTTCAACTTGCTGTTTTGGTTGAATCTCCAACTGAGCAGTCTCTACTTCCTGATTGTCAGCCTTTTCATTACTTAATTTCTAAAAAAGATTAGCAAAATTGTCAAAGGCATCAGATTTATCACGAATAAGCATAACCCTGGTATATTTGGAGAAATCTTCACCACATACGCAGATGTATCTCTTACCACCCATACCCATCAGATCCATGTGAGTAAGTTCAAGAATACGAGAGGTGTTGAGAGATATACCTGGCCTGTGTTGACTTTTGATTTGCTTACCCTTTTGAAAATCAGTACAGATTCCATCTGAAATGTTCTTGATATTGGGTAGGCCTCTCACAGCTTTCATCTTAGCTAGCTTTGTAAGATCATCATATTTCAGATGACCTGACTGGTTTTGCCATAATTCCTCGGTTTTGGCCCTTACAGAATTGCAAGTTATGTGACTTTCAAGTGTGTAGCATTTGTCCTTGGATCTAATTCCCTTAAACAGGACATTTTCCAATGGATTTGAGTTCCTGTCACAACTCAATATCATGCAATAATCTTTAAAAAAATTGGACAAACAGGTTATCATCACATAATTGACCTACACTAATCAGATTAGTCTTAAGCCCAACAACATACAAGACATTGGTTAATGTAGGTAGTCCTTTAATATTGATGATACCAGATCCATCTATCTTACCTTTTTTACCATCACCAAAGGTAACAACACCTTTCTCACCCTTTTCAAAGTGTGACAACAAAGAGAGATCACCTGTTATGTGTCTAGAACATCCACTATCAAAATACCAGGTGTTAGGAATCAAAGCACTAGAAGATAATTGAACTAGATAAGTGTTAGTTTTAATTTTCTTTTCTTGCCTAGAAACAAGTCTTCTTTTGTGTGAGTTGATTAATTTCAAGTACGCATGACACCTAAATACATCATGACTAGATTTAGCACAAAAATTACAGAATACTTGGAAGACAGATGTATCCTGCTAACTCTGATGAGGTTTAAATTTTCCGCCGACCTGACGAACAGACTTATCTTGCTTGTACATATTCAGTTGAAATTGTCTTCTTGTATAGTTCCTGTCTAGATGTGAGTTTTGAGTTCCAGCAGCATTGAATTGATGACGATAGGAGGTAGATGCATCTGTGTAGTTTCTACTTTGCTCCTTGCATTTGTATTCAGATTCTCTTACAAAGTTCATTTTATTGTCATGATTTTTACCTTTACCTTCATATCCAAGACTTGTTTTCACGCTAACAAGTCTACCACTATTCAGGATTTCATCAAGCTGGACAGATCCAAGTACCAGTTTCTTGATTTTGTCTTGTGATTTAGCAAGTTCTGAGCTTAACCTGCTTACCTTATTTTGTTCGTCATCTGGGAATGCAGATGCTTCTAGATGTCTTTCCCTGCTATGTTTAGCGAAGGCCTGCAACAGTTGGATCCTCTCTTCTGCTTTTTGAAGTTCTTTCTTTAAAATTTCAGTGTTTAATCCAGATTCATCTAAGTTAGTTCCTGCATAATAAGAGTTTCTAGAATCAGTTCCAGATGACTGTAAAGCAGTAAAAGTAGTTATCTGTTTTTCAGAATTGCAACCGTCTAAATCTGATCTAGATTCATCTGTATTTTCATCACTCCATGTATCTTTCATGACCATCCTTCCTTTGGTCTTCTTTTGAGTATTAGGACAATCTACTGCAATGTGTCCATATCCTTCACATTCTCTGCATTGAATACGAATCTTAGGCTTTCTTTCAGACAAGTTAGCATTATTTTTGGGATATAAATTATTTTTCCTCCATTATTTTTGTGATTTTTTATTCTGGCCTTGAAGATTTGTGGATTTTCTTTTTGTTTACCCTTGAGGAACTTTTTAAATTGTCTGGTGAGAAGTGCAAAGCTGTCATCGTTATCTGTCTCCTCATATTCGTCTGGATCTTCACTGCTTGCCTTAAAAGCAATCCCTGATTTTTTGTTTTTCTTTCTTCGGGCCAGATTTAACTCATAGGTCATTAATGACCCTACAAGTTCCTCAATTCGCATGGTTGAAAGATCATTTCTTTCTTCAATAGCTGTTACTTTTGCATGGAACCTGTCTGGCAAAGATTTAAGGATTTTTTGCACAATTTTCTCGTTGGAGTATGTTTTGCCAAGGGCTTCAGCTGAGTTTGTGAGATCACTCAATCTGGCATAGAAACTTTTGAAGTCTTCTCACTCATCCATAGATAGTTGCTTAAACTCAAGAGTGATCATCTGTAGTTTCGAGGTTTTGACATCATGAGTTCCTTCGTTTGCTACCCTCGAAGCATCCCATGCTTCCTTGGCAGTTCTTAAGGATGAAATCAACCTGAATTGACATGGATCAACCAAACAAACAATAGCATTAAGTGCTTTAGAATTCCAATTAGCATTTGTTAATTCATCTGCAGTATATGCACTTCTAGATACAGTAGTTACAACACCTCCAGCAATGAGTATGGGTGCTGTGTAGCCTTCAAGAACAGATGTCCAACAACGTTCATCAATAGATTGAATAAAAATTTCCATACGAATTTTTCAATATGCATAATTATTATCAGTCAACACAGGTGGTCTAAGAGATGCAGAATATTCCATTTAGACAATCGGATCTCACTTTCTAGAAGTGAACCCTCTTTGATACCAATTGAAATTTTAAAATTGTCTAAATTTATCAACAGACTGTCACAGATATGTCTAGACAATAACGAATTAACAAAGAATCGTTAGAATTTGTTTAGCGCAATACCAGATGAATCTTGCTGATGCAGATTCATCTAGATTGTAAAACCTAAATAGATAGTGTAAACAATGCAGAATTTTAAGAAGACAAGAACACGATAATTGGGCTTAACGTGGAAAAAACCCTAAAAGGGAAAACACATGGCCCGAATCATGCGGACAAAAATCAATCACTATATAAGAAAAGAGTTTATACAGATCAATCTAAACTACAGGATAAATCTACGCATAGACTTATCAAACATCCAAGAAATAGATCACTCCCCGATCCTTCTATGGCATGTAATATGAGCTGGCGTCCCACCACTCCTCAGTAGCTTTCTTTGAATCTGCAACACTTTTCAGCAACCTCGAACTCCCGTTCGAACACGATCCAAACCTCCCGTTTGATCTTTAATCTGAAATTCTTTTCATTTCTAAGTGATTGATTCCTCTTCCCGGAGAACCGAAGTTCCAATGATGTAGAAACCGTGTATATTTAGCGCACTACCTGAAATTATTGGTTTCTCAACTTCTGAAGTCACAAATATGAAGAAGCCGTATATTTTTAGCATACCACGAAATTATTGGCTTCAATGACTTAAGAGAAAAACATCTCGTCTTTCTCCATATTTATATCACACGAGTTGCTTGTCCTCCAAGACTCCTAATTGTGCATAAAATCTCCATTACCTGCAAATCAATCAAAGATAATTAGAGATAATGATAAGATATTAATAAATCTTACCATAAGTGAAGATAAGGTAAAATATTCACAATTGGTTATGGAATAAAAGATCTTACCATATAAAGTGATAAACTTGAATACCAAGAATCAAGATACTCGGCCTAATCAAGAAATAAATCATCAAGAAACTTACCATAATATTTCAAGATCATCATGCTTGGCCATAAAGAGATTTTCTGCGAATCACAATATTTCTTGATGTAATCTTACCATAAAAGATAAACTTGGACACCAAGAATGAAATCATGAAGATATTCGACCAACAGAATTATTTTAACAAGGCTAAAATATTATCTTAATACTTATAAAAAATAATAAGTGATAAGGATAAAATTCTAAGCCTAGTAAAATATTATCGCAATTCTTGATCGTTATCATAAGTGATAAGTGATAGAATTCTAGCCATTATCACAATACTTATCACACTTTATCTCCAAACAATATCAATTATCACAAGATAATTATCTCAACAATATAGGAGATAAATATTCACAATACGTCAAAATAATTATGAAGTAATTTAATTAAAACTTAATAAATTACTAAATAAAAATATTTAGTAATAAACTAAATTTATCAAATTACAAACCTGTAGGAAAAATAGAAAATGTCAATAAACATAACTTAAAATAAATTAACAGATTATATGGGAAGAAAGAATCTGAGAGTTTATTTCGTTACGAGGGAAAGTTGCAGCATGAATATGATATTTATTTTTCAATCTCTGAAATCTTTGCTGATTCTTTTGCATAAATTTAAATGATGCATGTGTTGGTAATGTTGGAGGTGGTGGTAGATGTAGTGGTGGTGTGGTGTGGTGTATACGTAGGTGGTGGTGGTGGTGGGGTAGGGTGGGATGTATGTGACCCATAAATTCATAATTTGTGAGCAGTAAATAATATGTGACTCAAAAGAATGTGAGATTGCGATTAAGTTTGTTATTGTGACTTACAGATTTTTAAGTTGTGACCAATTTATTTGAGATTTGTGATTGTGAAATATTCGTGACCTAAAAAATTTGTGGATTGTGACTAAAAAATAAGTTTTGACCACTATAAAATTAGGTATTTGTGAACTTGAAATAAGTTTTAACTTATTTAATTTGTAAATTGTGATCGAAAAATAAGTCGTAATCGATTATTTTCATAATTTATGATCAAGAAAGAAGACATGGCCTATAAATTTATGAATTGTGACCGAGAAATAATTTGTAACTGAAAAATAACTTAAAAAATTTGATTTGTGACTGTAACCATATTTTTATATTATTGTTACCTTAACCAATTTAATTACCTATTTAATTAATGAATATATTTAATTATTTATTTAATAACTAATTATGACCTAATTTTTTTAAAGAAAATCACAAGTCTCTTTTGAAAATATTAGTTTTCTAAACGTGCTATGCACGTTAATTGTCTATATAAAGCAATTTTTAAAAATTATGTTCGACAAAAAATTCGAGCTTTTTTTTTCAAGAAGATTAACCAAACAAGCAAGACAGATAGAATTAAAAAAATTTAATAATTTTTAACATTTAAAAAAAAAAAAATTATGAGACTATATTTTACTCTCTCAATCAAAACTTTGACTAGACTAACTTATTTGATGAAAGTAAATATGAGCTTCACGTTGAGAACAATATCAATATTATTTAGGAATAAATGATAGGTTTTGTTTATATAATATTTGAAATAATGTAAAAAGATGAAAAAAAAAAAAAAAAAGGTCAATGGAGATTTAATACCAAGTATTTTTCCTTCATTACAAAGTTTAAAAGTCGTAAGATTTCATCAATGCATAAATTTGATAGATGACATCTTCATTCTCTTCAATATTGTTGTTTATCATCAAGTTGATTTCAATTTCATTGTGTACAATTGGAAATGTATAATTACTATTGGTTTAATTTTTCATAATGAAGTTGATATATTTTTTTCTTTCTGAAGCGTAGGAGTAAATTTTCAATTGTGGCTCAAAATAGAGTAGCAAGAATCTGGTACCTGCTAGTATTAAAAAAGATAACATATTTGTTTAATATCGAAAAGATATTAAAATAAGATGGACAAATATAATGAGAAATATTATATCTTCATTAATCAAAAATTTAAAATAAGTTTTTAAACTTCCATCGGTACATATAGATTTCAATGGATATGTACATATATTGAAAAATTTTATACTTTAATTTTCATCATGTGCAATCAGTTTTCGTAGCTGTATATGGTAGATACTTTTATTTGTGGACAAAACCATTCGATTTATTAAAAATTCAAGTTTGAGAATAAATAATTGTATTTGTGGACTTTTTTCACTATTTCATTTATAATAGTGTATTAATATAACATGTGTAGTTGAAAAGTGGAAAGAGAAAATATGTGTGGTTAAAAATGGTTTGGGGAATGGTGTTATTTAAAAATAAAAATAAAAAATCCAAACAAAGGCTTAAAGACTTTTAGTGAGAAAGTAAATATTTTAAATTGTAATGTATTGAGATTAAAGATATTGTTGATAAAATGAAAAAAAAAATAATATTAAAAAATAATTATTCATTAATTAACGTTAAAGGTAAATATGAAAAATATAAAAATGTTGTAAGGTTAGAAATGTCCAAACAAATTTCTCCCTTTAAGCCACTTTTAGAGGTTGTGTGTGTGTGTGTAATTTTAAATATCTTGCTTATGCATTCTCCCTTTTTAAGATTCTATTATTAAAAATTTGGATAGTATTTCTATTTTTTTTATCGTAAATTAAGTATTTTGATTTAATATATATATATATATATATATATATATATATATATATATATATATATTTCATTTTTCACCAATCCTGTTTATTGTGGTATATATATCTGATTTTAGATTTCAATTACACAAAATGGGATTACGATTTCAATATCCTACTACATTAAAAAAGTCAATATGAAGGTTACTATTCATTTTTCTGTTGTGGCTTTCACATTGGGCTTGGAGGACTTCTAGTTTTGCAACAATAATGACAGCTGCCCATGAGATATTTTCTCATCCTTTGGTCCAAATTTTCTTTACCCTTCTCATCATACACTCCCTCCCATAGGATTAATTACACTCCACATTAGTTCTATTCAGTGCTATTAGATAAATACATGTTTTACATACTATTTAGATCTTTACCTTATTGTACATCATTTCTCCTATCTCTCTCACTATTTCCCTCTCTCTCTCTCTCTCTCTCTCTCTCTCTCTCTCTCTCTCTCTCACATCTCTTACAAGAAATCTTTAACTATATATCTCTTACCTTGCTATTACGAATCAATCTCAAATATAAAAACCATTTCCGACTTATTAATCCAAAATCAGTAGAAGATTCAGATTTTCAATATTAATAATTATATAATAAAATTAAAATAAACTTATGATAATTGTAATGAATATTACACTAAGTGTTATATCATATATGTAATAAAATTACAATATATGTAATGAAGATTATAATTTATTTAATCAAACGTACTCACTTTATAATTAGTGTCACGCCAAAATAGTATTTATATCTTATAATATGAGAAATGTAATTTAACAAATATTGTAATAGTTGTAATAACGCATATTCAATATAATAAATACATATTACAATGATTTATAACAACAAAAATATATGTAACTTACAAATTTCACGACTTGAATCTATCGTGTAATATTTCTTTGTCAACCATTACAGTTCGTGTAATACAACATCATTCCACGAGAAATCATGATTTATGACAACTAGAATTTTCAAATACCCTAAGTTACACAACATGTAATGTGCACATACGGTGCTCAATGAGATACTTGTTATCATCACATCCGTAATGCTCAGTAATCACTTCAAATTCATAAATTAAGGTGTTATTACGAGCACTTTAATATTACAACGTTACTATACATGTTCTAATAAAATATCACGATATTACAAGCACTATAATATTACGAAGACACTTCTTAACAATTAGGCTATAACATATAATGATATTACAAACACTGTAATATTGCATTCGATATAAAAGATGACTACCCATATTATTAAACTAATTTAATACTTATAATTTCCATATTAATTATTAGTTTATTTTAAAGGTAATCACATCCCTGATTTAATCCCTATATAAATAATAACTACATCCCTAAATAATAGGTTCCATAATTAATGAGGTAAATCAATTAATAAAAACTCTCTTATGGAATCTGGTATCTTTCTAAATCTATGGAGTGAAATTCTGTAATATTACAAATAGTTTTAAAATTTACTACACATTACATTTAGGTAGTTATGTAAATTCCCCCCCCCCTCCCTCCCTCCATATTTTAAGAACGAGACCCAACCAAAATACTCTCTCTCTCTCTCTCTCTCTCTCTCTCTCTCTCTCTCTCTCTCTCTCTCTCTCTCTCTCTCTCTCTCTCTCTCTCTCTCTCATTTCCACTATCTTACCTTACTTTGAAAGCATAGGAAACCCTGGAATTCTTTCTTCAATCTGCTCCATCCACCACATAAGTAAGGCGCCACCCGTAGAAATGTTGAGAAAATTCCTTCCTCGTAGTGAAGATTTCCCACTTTGTGAAGTCGGCACAAACTGTGACAATGATCACAAAGAAAATAATAGAAAACAATGAAGAATTGAACAAATATTTAAATCGCAAATTATGCTATTCTAAAAGCCAAATTTGCGTCCTCTCATAATGAAAATGCTACGAAGGCCTCCAAGCAAATTGCTTAGCAGATTTCAAGCCTTAAACCAAGTTTCAAATAACACAATTGAATACTTGAAAAGTAGGAACAAGAAGAGTAATGAAAAAGATTCCAAGTATGAAGAACAAGAATTTTGGGTGATAATTTCAATGTATATATGTTAATCTTATGTTGAAAAACATGAATTCTATCCATATTTATAGAATTTCGCCATTCATGTTCATGATTCACACAACTCTTTACAAAAGAGTGTTAAATTTTGATGAAAATGTGCATTGAAAATTTTGGAATTTTCTGTCAACGATCGAATTTTTTAACCATGCGTCGAGTGGTTTAAAGACCATGCAATCGCATGATGCTCGAATCCTTGAGCAAATTCAAAATCGCTTACACCAAGCGATTTCCTGACCATGAACCAGCGATCGCTTGGTTCATACTTTTGTCCGGACCATTTAGTTCGGTCTGGTCTATCCAGTCCGCCCAGTTCGGTCCAACCGGACTATATAATCTGATTTTTACTCTTTTTGGACCAATTTTCACATTTTTTTACCCGATTTTTGCACTTTTCCATCCTATACTTTGATTTATTCATCTCATATATATTTGAACAACATTATTATAACAAGAAGTCACCATAAAAAATCCACAGTCCCTATCTATACGCGATAGGTCGCGAGTCTTCTCTATCTCTCGCTCAAAGAACATTTTAGTGGTTTTCGAAAACTGAAAAAACAAAAAACAACATGAAAACAGTAAATAGAACAGATCCTAAGATTTTAAGCAAATGAATGATGAGTGAGAAGAGAGAGAAATTAGCCTATGCTTGGCAAATTTTTGTTTATAAAGAACATATCATCATTTAATTGGTCAATTTTTTTGAAAAGAAAAATGATCGGTGGAAATCTTTGATTAACCAAAATTTTTTGACTTTTCAAATGTGGATGTTTTTATACAAAATTTATAAACAACACTTTATCAAACAAATGCTTAATTATTTTTTAATAATCATCAATTGAAGTCACATTCTTAAATTTACGAATCAATCATCATATATTTTCATATAAAAAATCTTGAAATATGAAAAAAAATTCGAACTTCTATTTTTTGAAAATATAATCTTAAAATGTGATTAGTAGAATTTTGTCTCTATATGAATTATATATTTTATAGTTTCAAAGAGTTCAAGAATGGTTAAGGTTCATCAATCGCTTGATAAAGTTAAAAAGAGAGGGTGAACATGTGTATTGTGACAATTACCAACTCAATTTTGTTGTCTTTTTAAGGCTTTCCTTCAAAATAAAATTTTGATACGAATTCTCCTGCTAATTCTACCATAAAGGTCGAGGATAGACAATACCCTTCCCATTAAAGCATTTTCAATAATGTTTTTATAATAAAGTGCATATTTTATTTTTAAATATTAAAAGACCATCTCGAAAATTTCAGAAAATAAAGATGGGGTAGTCCAGTGACATTTTTTTTAAGACTAAAATAAGTAATGCTATTTACCTTAATTCATAATTAGAGATGAGAATCATATATGATCTTGTCCAATAACTATTTTTATCAATTGTCATACCAAATTGTTGGAAATAATAGACATTTTTTTTTGGTTTGATCACGAGGGGAATATAGGGGAGGGGAGGGATAATAGGGGTAGTAGGATTCGAAAAGGAGGATTCGAAAAGGGTGTGGTCATTATGCCAAATTCGAATCTTAAAAATAATAGACATTAGCCCTTGCTTGTGTTTGCTGATAATGAAATTTTTACCAAAGAAGTTCAGATCTTATAAAATGAATTTTAAAAAAAAATTAAAATTAAAATTAAAATACAATTAAACATGTATTCTCTCTTCTCTCTAATATATATCACTATTATATATAAGAATCACTTCAAGTTTCACTATTCATAAGGCACAAATGTGACTTTAGCTGTAAGGACATATACGTTTTCTTCAAATTGTAAGGCCTGGAGAAATACGCATCTTTGCACTATCAATTTTGGAGGTGGATAGAAAGGTCTTCAATTGTGAGGTTCAAGAAGTTTCGTCTGTTAGGGTTTGCATCTCTTCCCGGATCAATGCTGGAGGTTGGCAGAAACCCTTATATCCAAACCCTTTTTCCTTGCTGGAATCGATGATCTCGAAAAGCTCCGTCAGCCCCTCGTCGAAGCTGTGGCTTAGGAAATCTCTATCGCTTACACAAAAACGGAATCTGAATCCCTAAACAAACAAATCTCGGATGAGGAAACCTGAAAGCCCGGTAATTTTGTCGTTATATTATTGAAAATTACAGAGATTTCCATTTTGAAATTTTCGATTTTAGGTTAGGGCTTCTGGAGGAATGGAAATTGGGGGAGCCTGACCGAAATTTTTCGATCCGACTGTACAACAAGGTTTTTTCTATGCGAAGCATGACGTAACAGTTTCAGAACCCTCCAGAATTCCCTATGTGGATGCTGATGAACTTAACAATGTATATATGCTTCTTATTCTCGATGAATTAACTATTTTATATATATATATATATATATATATATATATATATATATATTCTCTACATTAATTTTACACTTATTCTGTAGGTTATGGGTCATAACTGCACATGTGCCTATTAAATTTATACCGGATGTCTCTGCAGTGAAAAATGCATCAGAGTTGAGAGTTTGAGCTACATTTATAGTATAAGTTTTGGCTTTTGATTCTTAAGTGTGCCGGAGTTATTGATATTGTAATGCTATATCTTTACTTTTGTTAGGTAAAAAAAGGCTGGTCTTTCATATAAGAATTTTTCAGGGATTCCTGTTCTTGAGGTTCTTTATGATAAATAAATCTTAACATCAATTGTAGAAGGCCTTGAAGACCAAATAACTCGAGCATGATGATCTTACTCAAATTTGCTCTTTCTCTCTCTCTCTCTCTCTCTCTCTCTCTCTCTCTCTCTCTCTCTCTCTCTCTCTCTCATGTCCCACACTTATTTTACTCATGATTTTGTGGCTGATGGTTGTGTCTATTATGAATTTATATCTGCTGACAGGGGCGGAGCCAGCCCATTTATTTGGGATGGGTTTTATATAAGAATTTTTTTTTTTTAAAGAAATTTTTTGGCCAGGGGTGGGCCAGGGCCCAGTTGGCCCACCCCTGGCTCCGCGCCTGTCTGCTGACATCTCCCCATTATAATGCTTTATTAGTTATCCAATATGATTGAGAAACTGGAAAATCTGTATGTATGTATGTACATATATATTCCTTTTTTTTTGGGGATCAATTTATTTACAATTTTTTTTACAGGTGATGCAAGTGTTGGTCAACAGGATTTTCACAATTGTTCTACCGGAAATTAAGTGGATAAGAGCGCTTGTTACAATCTATGGTAGTAATCAAATACTTCACCATCGTATATATTAAAGGTATTCCTCCCAGCAAGATTTTTGTTGATCAAATTAACTGTGAATTTGTTCTGACCCTGTCATCACTTTGTCTGGGCATGTGGTTTAATAATTTTTAATGTCCGAGTCAAGGCTTCATTTGTTTCAGAAATCATATTGGTAATTGCACAAATTAACTCTGAAATCATATTGGTATTCCTTCATCCTAGATAAAATATTGCCAAGATTTGCAATCTATATTATTGACTTCATCATTTGCAACTATTTTGCTCAAGTGAAACTTGATAATATCTTTTTAACCTATTGTTTTCTTCATTATGATGAACTGTAGGTATAATTGTTCATTAATATTAGGTGACATTTTGGTTTTTTTTTTTTTTTTTTTTGGCTGATCAAATAAATGAGGCAATTGTAAAAGAGTTCAATTTGAAATGAATTCCTCGAATCTTACTCTTGGACTTGGTTGCAAAATGTACTAGAAATATGATTTTTCATTTGCTGCAGGAACTATATATAGAGAACCAATTATGTGCAAGAATATCCCCCTACTTGTGCCAGTTGTTTCTTTATATAATGTGGCATTTTGGATTTTTTTTGGCCAATCAAATAAATGAGGCACTTGTAAAAGAGTTCAGTTTGAAATGAATTGCTCGAATCTTACTCTTGGACTTGGTTGCAAAATGTATTCGAAATATGATTTTTCATTTGCTTCAGGAACTGTATACAGAGAACCAATTATAAGTAAGAATGTTCCCCAACTTGTGCGAGGTGTTTGCTATAAGTATCTTACAATTGACCACTCTTAACCACGTCTTTTCTTTCCCAAATATAATTAGCGTAATATATTTTCACATTTTCCAGGTTGGACAAAACCAATATGCATTGGAAGCATGCTTTTAGGGACCAGTATCGAGCTGCTGATTTAGACATTTAGTTATTCAAAGAGATGGAAATTAAGCTTAAAATGTTATTCGGTATACTTGTAATCACAATTTGCTTGAAAACATTTAATGAACTTGGAGTAGCTTTAGAAAAACGTGAGTTGTAGTGTCATGTTATCATTTCATTGCAATATAGTAGACGTGGATCGATTTATTATTGAAAATGATATTTAAATTTTGTTTTAATAGATATGGTTTTTTTCGTAGTAATCACCAATGGCTCCTGGTAAAGATATGTGTTTTAATGTTTAGTATACAAGTTTAAGTTATAGTTTATATATTATTTATTGGTTTTTATGTGAATAATTATATTGTATTGTAAAGTTTAGGAAGGTAATAATAATTTGGGCTGAGTAATTTGGGTTGAGATTTTACTTATTGTATATTGTTAGTAAAAAAAACTGCAGATTTAGTTGTTAGACTATTATACTAAAAAAAAATTTCTTTTTTTGTTTGCAAGTAAAACGAAATATTTAAAAAAGTTGCGAATTTGGTGAGATACCAGAATCTGTAGAATTTTTTTCCTGATTTGTTTTTTGAGGTGGTCTCTTAGGTTAAACTATGTTTTTTTAGGTGTATCATGGGATTGTTAAACTGAATTTTATGGTATTAATTAATTAAAGTTGGTCCAAATTAATAGTTAAGTGAAATATGTATAGTTGTGTGCCCTAAGAAGATGAAGGCTTATGTTCCTCTTTGTGAGCTCTAAATTTGAAAGGTTGACATTTGTAGGCATTTGAGCGGGGATAAGATGAGAATGCACACACGAATGATGGTTTCTTGTATTGTAATGATAACATAAGAGAAGTGTGTGATGTTCAGTAATAAGAAGATAGATAGAACATTCCTATTTCTTAAGGTATGTGTACTATTTTTAACTGATTATATGTTTAATTAATGTTTTTTTTAATAACTCAAAAGGTAAATAAAGTCTAATTTCTTAAACGTAAAAAAGAACAGAGTGTTGAAGAACATATCGAGTCTCATGCAAGCTATTGAATCCCATGTCATAATTTCAAAATTTTGATTTCAACAGATAAGTTGTAGTCAGTTTAATGAGTTTATCAAGTTTAACATATATGTGATAACCTTAATTCTTGCAATTTAATTTTCATTGTACTACTCAATTAATTTTTCTTCTCTATGTTCTTTTTCTTTCTGTGAAGAAAAAGTAATTTGTCTTTATCATGTTTAGGTCTTTGGTTCAACTTTTAAGCCTATTATCCATTTATTGTATCAAACCAACCCATTTTTTTCATATTTAATTGAGTTGCTCAAATTAGTTTATGTTTTTATATGTTGAAAAATGTAGCAATTACATGATTCTTTTAACGAGATGTGTTTAAATACTTGTGTTCATATTTTGTTATATTCACAACGAGTCTTGCTTTCCTTTTTTTCCCCTAATGTCTAAACCTCTTATTTTATCTGATAATCAAAAGGGGACTTAAATAATGAAATTTTGAAGGGATTGCATATGCAGAATGGGTTTTAGGTGGTAGATATCTCCAATAAGTATAAAAGATTTATTGGAAGGATGTATATTGCTATTCATTTTGTTTATTATATGCCATTGGAAGGATGCACCTTTTTTTCATTACAATGTGTTCACACGTCAAAAGTTTTTCTTAATAGTAACTATATAAATTATATATAGTGCCTTCCTCTAGCCATGATCGTATGAAAGTGGTCTTTATTGTGGAGTTTTAATTTTAATTTTTCTATTCCAACTAAATTTTGTGAGAATGCTTGAAAAACCTCTAATTCCAATCTCTTAAGCAATCTCAGAAGTAATTAGAAAGAAACGTAAACTAATTATTTACTTACTATTAATTATTATTCAATTGTATATATAAATAACCGTTTTTCAAATTCTTTTTGTATCATTCACGTCAAATTCATACCATATGTTGTACCCTAACTTTTATATTAATTTCTACTTACAAATAATTATTTCTTTATTTAAAAATTCACGCGAATAAATACAAATATAAAATGTTTCGTACAACGCACATATAATTTACTAGTATATATATAAACCGTTATTACGCGTGGCGTGAAGATGAGGGGCGCCCCCAAAGAATACAGAATACTATTTCAATTTGAACATTCAAACCTCCAAAAGCGACTGATTCCCATTTGGACTCGGTTTCCCAACTCAACTCAGATTCCAATCCAACTCACTTTTCTCCTACTCTCACACTCGTATCATAATCATTCATTCCTTAAAAGTCAAGCAAGAATATAACCCATCACCTTCTCTACCCTTTTCTACCCACTTTATTTATCTTTATTTTTCTATAGCCTTCACAACGCAGATATTCATATTGCGTGTGCCTAGTCTCGTGTTTTGATAATTTCAAGCTTAAGAATTGTGCATATTATACTAATTTTATATTTTATATTTTATATTTACAGAGATATATGGCGACAACACAACTTCGTACTAACAAAAATGAATACATGGCTAATTCCAATGACACTGGAATTGGATTTTTACAGCCTTTTGACGATGCGGGTGATCCACCCAACCCTTTTGGCGAGTTGGGTCTGGACCTATCCCCGTCGGAGCTCCGGGAGACAGCGTACGAGGTTCTAATCGGAGCCTGTCGGAGCTCTGGAGCCGGAAGACCCCTCACTTACATCTCCAATTCTGAAAGGACCACCGAGAGGTCTCAGTCGATGACTTCGTCGTCTTCCCCATCGCTTCAGAGGTCGCTGACGTCAACTGCAGCAAGCAAGGTCAAGAAGGCTCTGGGGTTGAAATCCTCGTCGAAGAAGAATGAGGAGAGTTCCGAGTCAGCGAGTCAGGGTATCAATAACTCAGTGAGAAAGAGAGCAGGGACTGTTGGTGAACTGATGAGGGTCCAGATGAGGGTTTCGGAGCAAATCGATTCCAGAGTCCGACGAGGCTTACTCAGAGTCGCCGCCGGCCAGGTTACAATTGGAATTTCATTTGATTGCTTGGAAATTTGTTTGATATTACTGTGTTAACAGAATTTCTCACTTTAGTTGATGCAGTAGAAATTCATTACTGTGTTAAGGTGGATATTTCTAATTTTTTATCAGGTGATGACAAAAAAAAGTCATATATATTCTGGGGAAATAGAATTTACCAACTTTCATTGCAATTTTGAATTAGTGAGGACGATTCTTTTAGAATTGGAAGATTCTTCTATAGTGTTTCTTGTTTCTGCTTAAGGGAACATTCATAATTCAGTACATATTTTCTGTTGATTTGTAGGCTTCAATTGGACCTGCAATGCAACAAATGCAAGGATTAAATCAATTAAAACCAAGAAAAATTAAACTAAAATGAAAGAGGAAGAAACTAAGAGATTAGATAATAATTTTCCCCTTTTTGATTTGGCTCAGAAAATCAATCCACCACCACAAATGCAACACCACAATTTGGAGATTTGTACAACCACGAAGGAAGTACAGGTAATCACAAACCAAAACCGTTCACGAAGAAAGGGCAGCCCACAGTATATCACGAAGAAGACACAAAAGTTTTACACAGAAAAGCACGAAGAAGGCATACTGAATACATAGCTGGGTTCAGCTATTTATAGTTGAAGAGTCCATCCCACAGATGAAGCTTAACGGAATGGAGGAGAGTAAGGGGTGTTGGGTATTTGACCCAAAATTCAACAATGGAGACTAATTAATTAGGTAAGAATGGTTGGTGAAGAACTTGTTAGGTATTGAACCTACAATTCAACATGAAGACTAATTAATTAGGTAAGAATGGTTGGTGAAGAGTTAGGTGAGATAAGTTGGTAAGATTGGTTGGTGAAAGAATTTGTTATTCCCAATCCGTCCCTAATCTTTGCCTATAAATAGAGATCAAATTGTTGAAGAGAAATGCACCACAAGCACAATTGGAGAGTGCCAAATATTGTGAGTCGGTGATCAAAGAGAGAAAATTGTGAGCCTAGCATATTGTGAAGTTTCTTGTAACTCTTTGTAGTGTAAGTCAAAGGGTAGAAATTATATGTGGTAAAGCTCGTTTGTTGTATTTTCTCCGTGGTCTGTAGGATTGGGTTGGTGAGTGAAAGTCTATATATTTGTAACAATTTAATATATAGTGAAAAGCTTTGGCGAGGGTCCGTGGACGTAGGCATTTTGCTGAACCACGTAAATTTCTGTGTTCGTATTTATTTTCTTGTTTGCTTATTTTATTTTGAACATCGAAAGATCCTGTGGGAAGAAGAAAGTGGGAATCGACGTGTCCAAATTCCCAACAAGTGGTATCAGAGCTACAGGTGGTTCAAATAATTTGAAGAAAAAGAAAATATGTCTGTCAAGTACGATGTGGAGAAATTTGACGGAAGAATCAATTTTGGCTTGTGGCAAGTACAAGTCAAGGATGTCTTGATTCAGGCGGGTCTGCACAAAGCTTTGAAGGGAAAACCAATTGAGAGTTCTGACAAAGAAATTGAATCTAGCAAGACTGATGAAGATTGGAAAGATTTGGATTTGAAAGCTGCTAGTACAATACGACTTTGTTTGGCCAAGAATGTTCTTGCAAATATTCATGGGATATCTGCTGCTAAGGAACTTTGGGAAAAACTGGAAGAGTTGTATCAGACGAAGAACTTGTCAAATCGCTTGTATCTGAAAGAACAGTTTCATTCGTTGAGAATGAGCGCAGGTACAAAAATCTCTGACCATCTTAGTGTTCTTAATGGGATTGTTTCTGAACTGGAATCTATTGGAGTCAAAGTTGAAGATGAGGATAAAGCGTTGAGGCTCATCTGGTCTCTTCCATCCACGTTTGAGCACATCAAACCGATTTTGATGTACGGGAAAGAAACGGTGGATTTTGCTGAAGTTACAAGTAAGTTGATCTCTGAAGAACGGAGATTGGGTGGAGGTGATGATTCATCTGGAAATAATTTGCTTGTTACTGAAAAATGGAAGAGAGGGAACTCCATGAAGAAGAAGGTGACATGTTGGAACTGTGGTCAATCCGGGCACGTGAGAAGAAATTGTCCAAAAGGTGGAGCGAACTCGGTGAACTGCTCGAAGGACAATGCGACTCTCCTGGTGGAGGGTGGTGATGATGTACTCTGAGTAAGATGGGACATCCTCATGGCATGATGCCAGTTGCCATGATAGAGGATGTGTTCTTACTGGCACGGGTACTGTGTTCGCATACAGCATTGGTTTGGTTTAGATGCAAGGTATGTGGTTTTTTTTTATGTCGATGGCTGATGAACTTCCAAGGAGAACCAAACATGGGAGTTGCACCATAAATTTCAGCAAATTTTGTTTCGACATGTGCCGATGAAAAGCTCGGAGTTCGTTGATAATTCTGAGTGGTTATACTCATATGGTGGAGTATGAGATCTGTTAAAGTGGAAAAATGCTTGCCTGTTACCCAATGGTTGAATTTGAATGTATTGGCTTGGAGGAATTTTGTGTCAAGGTGGAGATTGTTGGGTATTTGACCCAAAATTCAACAATGGAGACTAATTAATTAGGTAAGAATGGTTGGTGAAGAACTTGTTAGGTATTGAACCTACAATTCAACATGAAGACTAATTAATTAGGTAAGAATGGTTGGTGAAGAGTTAGGTGAGATAAGTTGGTAAGATTGGTTGGTGAAAGAATTTGTTATTCCCAATCCGTCCCTAATCTTTGCCTATAAATAGAGATCAAATTGTTGAAGAGAAATGCACCACAAGCACAATTGGAGAGTGCCAAATATTGTGAGTCGGTAATCAAAGAGAGAAAATTGTGAGCCTAGCATATTGTGAAGTTTCTTGTAACTCTTTGTAGTGTAAGTCAAAGGGTAGAAATTATATGTGGTAAAGCTCATTTGTTGTATTTTCTCCGTGGTCTGTAGGATTGGGTTGGTGAGTGAAAGTCTATATATTTGTAACAATTTAATATATAGTGAAAAGCTTTGGCGAGGGTCCGTGGACGTAGGCATTTTGCTGAACCACGTAAATTTCTGTGTTCGTATTTATTTTCTTGTTTGCTTATTTTATTTTGAACATCGAAAGATCCTGTGGGAAGAAGAAAGTGGGAATCGACGTGTCCAAATTCCCAACAAGGGGAGCGGATGAGACTTATCAAAAAAGAGATAAAGATTTTTTCTTGATAATAACCAACCGAGAATAATAGATAATGATAAGCTTTGTTCGGTTTTATCTCCTTTTTCCAACATTATCTCCAAAGTCGGGTATCGAGCACCAATCCCAATTGGGTTGACTCTCTCAAAATACCCGACCAAGTGGGCTACAAACAATTGTGGTGTGGACTACAATATTCTTCAATATTGGCTTATAAAAAACCTGAAGATAAAAAACGGGCCTCGATTTTTCATCTATCGCCAAATGGGGTTAATTTGGTAACACATTTACCTAACAAACCTCCACCTTGTTACCAAACTAACCTATAAGCTTAACAAGGACAAACTTAACAAGGAAAAATAATAGCACAAAAGAAACTTACATACCTGTACCAATATTTAGAAGACTAAGACAACTTCTAAATTTTACCAAAGGAAGCATCTAATGCCCAAATCTGCAGGGTTGTATTCTGAAAGAACTTTCTCAAATTTTACCAGTTCTTGAGAAACCATATCTCTAATAAAGTGTAATCTGACATCAATATGTTTAGTAGGTTCATGAAAGACGGGATTTTTACACAGATGAATAGCAGATTGACTATCAGAATATACTGTCACATTTCCATCTAGAACACATAGTTCATTTAATAGACCTTTAAACCACAAAGACCCTTTAAAGGCTTCAGTAGCAGCAATATATTCAGATTCAGTAGTGGACAATGCAACAACGTGCTGTAGCTGTAATTTCCAACTAACACATGAATTACACAAAGTAAACACATAGGAAGAAGTTGATTTCCTATTATCTCTATCACCAGCATAATTAGCATCAGTAAATCCTTTCAATTTTAATCCTTCAGTACTAAACTTATATACCAGTCCAACATTACAAGTTTCTTTCAAATATCTAAACAATCATTTTAAAGCTTCCCAATGATTGGGACCAGGATTAGACATGTACCTGCTAAATGTACTAACAGCAAAAGCTAAGTCAGGTCTAGTACACACCATTAAATACATCACAGATCCAATGGCATTAGAATATGAAATTTTCTTCATATATTCTTCTTCTTCATTAGCAGGTGATTGTTCATTTGATAAGACAAAATGATTGGCTAAAGGCAAAGTAACAGGTTTACAATCAATCATACCAAATTTTCTCAAGATTTTCATAATATACGGAGTCTGATGCAGAAATAGAATTGAATTTGACATATTTCTTTCAATTTCCATGCCTAAGATTCTTTTAGCATTTCCTAGGTCTTTCATGTCAAATTCATCACCCAACGTGGTTTTTATTTCATTCAAGAATTTCAAGTTAGGGCCAACAAGCAACATATCATTAACATATAATAATAAGAACACACAGTTATTATTAGCACTCCCCTGTTGATAATACAAGCAATGATCAAATTCACTCCTTTTAAAACCAATGGTTTGCACAAAAGAATCAAAACGTTTGTACCATTGTCTAGGAGATTGTTTTAAACCACAAAGAGAGCGTTTAAGAAAACACACATTATTAGGTTTTAGTTTATTTTCAAAACCTTTTGGTTGATCCATAAAAATCTCTTCATCAAGTTCACCATATAAAAAAACAGTTTTAACATCAAGTGTTCAAGTTCCCAATTAAAATGCGCAACTAATGCAAGCATAGTCCTAATAGTGGTGTACTTAACAACAGGAGAAAAGATTTTATTATAGTCCACCCCTTCCTTTTGTGTGTAACCTTTAACCACGAGTCTAGCCTTAAACCTTAAAGGCTCTCCCAAAGTATTTCCCTCAACTCTAAAAACCCATTTGCACCCAACAATAGACTTGTTTTTAGGTCTTGGGATTAACTCCCATGTTTGATTTTTATCGAGGGAACTCATCTCTTCATTCATCGCTTTCACCCAATTCTCAGCTTGTTTACTCTCTAAAGCTTCTTCAAAAGTATTTAGCTCCCTATCAACTAATTCTTGATAACTAGCATAAGCTAACTCAAAATTAGACTCTAACCTTTGAGGCACCCTATGTGTTCTCCTAACTCGGTCTCTAGCTAACTGAAAATTCGATAAAGGGTTTTGTTCTACTTGATGTTCCTCTACAACCTCATCACTCCCAACATTTTCATCCTGATTGTTTTCTACCTCAAGATTTTGACGCTCCACCTCAATTTGTGTAGTGGGGATTTCAACACTTACAGTCTCTAAATCCTCTTTGGATTCGCCACTAGTGTTTTCTTGCTGTTTTTCTCTCACAATGTCACTCTCTAATTTTAGACACGGCATCTCAGTTTCATTAAATGTAACATCACGACTTATGATGATTTTAACTCCAGTTTGACTTCCATCCCAAAGCCTATATCCCTTAACTCCTTCAGGATACCCTAAGAAAACACATTTCCTAGCTCTAGGTTCTAGTTTCCCCTCATTTTGATGAGAGAAAGTAGCACAGCCAAAAGTTCTCAACAAAGTATAGTCAGCACATTTACCATACCATTTTTCATGCGGAGTATCACCATTTAATGCACTAGAAGGTGTCAAATTAATCAGATAACATGCAGTAACAACAGCTTCACCCCAAAAATATTTAGGAATACTAGAACTCAACATTATACATCTAACTTTATCAAGTAGAGTACGATTCATACGTTCAGCAACCTCATTTTGTTGAGGCATATATGGAACAATTTTATGTCTAGTAATTCCACTTTCCTTACACACATCATCAAAATCATATTACAAAATTTAAGGCCATTATCAGTTCTCAGATATTTTATCTTCTTGCCAGTTTGATTTTCAACTTGCAATTTCCAAATTTTAAATTTCTTAAAGGTCTCAGTTTTATCTTTCAACAGATAAACCCACACTTTTCGAGAAAAATCATCAATTATGGATAAAAAATATCTATTACTACCCATCGTAGGATGAGTGGCTGGCCCCCACAAATCAGAATGAATATATTCTAAAACTCTTGTAGTTTTATGCACAACAGATGAGAAAGATAACTTATGCTGTTTACCAAGCACACAGTGATCACAGAATGGCATGTCAGATACACAATCTTTTCCAAACACACCTTTATCATTAAGCAATTTAAGTCATTTAATGCTTACATGAGCTAATCTATTGTGCCACTTGTGTGTTTCATCAGTGTTGGCAGAATTAATGGAGGAATTACTCACTTCAGCAATTGTCACATAAATACCATTTATTCTGATACCTTTACACGTGACCATGACACCCTTAGTCATTTTTAACATGTTGTTTCCAATTTTACCAGAAAAACCCTCTGATTCTAAAGCTCCTACTGAAATAAGATTTGTAGCCATTTCAGGAATATATCTGACTCCACATAATTTGAGCACATAGCCAATATCAAATTTTAAAGTGATATCACCAATCCCAACAATTTTATAAGTATGGTTATTACAGAGAATAGCATGACCACTTTCAGATTCTTGCATATTTTCAAACCAATTCTTATGAGATGAAACATGAAATGATGCACCAGAATCAAGTATCCATTCATGCAAGTGTGATTTCACAGTCATACTCACTTCAGTAGGTTCAGAATTCAATAACACATAGACTTCACAAAGTTCATTGTTAGGTGAAGTAACAACATTTGCCTCATCATTTTTTTCTTTTTGCTTAATTTTCTCAATATAACAATCTTTAATAAGATGTCCAAGTTTACCACACCCATAGCATTTTCTACCTTTTGTTTTACCTTTTGACCTGGACCGACTTCTACCTTTCTTTTTACTACTAGATGCATGCCCACTTTGGTTATCATATGTCCTAGATTGAGACCTACCTCTCATCATGTGGACCTCCCACTTTTTCTTTCAATTTTATCAGCTTTTAACTCCAATTCTTAACTCCTTAACGACTCGATGACAATTTCAGTAGTTAAAGTCTCTCTCCCGTATTTAATAGCACTTTTAACCTCTTTATGAATATCAGGAATATAATTCAACAAAATAACAGCTTTATATTCTTCAGGAACTTTTTCACCACAATTAGTGATATCTTGCACAAGTTTATTGAAGAAATCTAAATTGTCATCTAAGTCTTTGGAAGGATCTATTTTAAAGCTGAAAATACTTTCAAGCAGAAAAAGTTTATTAGGAGTAGACTTTAACACATAAAATTCCTCCAATTTATCCCAAAGTTCTTTAGTGGAGTCCAATTTACCAACTTTTCATAAAACAGCATCAGACAAATGTAAAATTATAGAAGTGTATGCTAAGTCATCTAAGTCCTTTTTCTCTTCCGCAGTCAAATTTAAAGGAAAAGTGTTATCAATAGCCTTTGAAACTTTTTGTTGAACAAGAATACCTTTCATCTTTTGTTGCCAGATTGAAAAATCCCCCTTACCGTTAAAGACCCCCATCTCAAAATGATGCGCAGACATTGTACCAAAAAATGCACAGAACACAAATTCAAGAATGTAAAAGATCGAAGGACACACAGATTACACAAAGTAACCCAGAACAGTATTCTTATGGTTTCACAAATATACACTATTCTAGAACCCCAGGATTTCGTGAGAATCAAGTTCTTAGGTCAAGGGAAGAAACTAGAACAGGAGTCTGTGACAAAGTCTAGGTAAATAAGAGATAACTAAAAGCAACAGATTTCAACAATCAAAGAATATGACACTAATTTCAAACAGAAATTTAAAGAACTCAGATAAAGCACGTAGTCCTAGGTTCTAAGCAATGGCAGCCCCCAATACTATTGACCACCCCACACGATGGTCTGCTAGTGCGGTAAAATTAAAAGAGTTCTAGCCAATTTACCAGAGCGGACTGTCTGTATCCGTATATCGAGAGATGCGAGTCCCTAGAGTTATTTTTTCAAACTCTAGGGTTCTGTGAGTTTTTAATCCCAATTTCGACTTTTACACCACCAAGGCAGTTCTGGCCAAATTTAATTGCTGAAACAAAAAATCACAAAACTAACAGCACGCAGTTGTTAGAAATAGTAAAATAAAGATTCAGGGAAAAAAAAATTTCGCCGGAAAATCATGCGCCACCGCCGGAAAATCATGCACCACACACCTGGAACCGCCTCGACCTGCTGAGTAAGGAGGTGGTCACCGTTTCACCAACCGGTAGCTGGCTTGGCCGGAATTGGAGAAAATCAGTTCGAAATTTTCGAACTTGCCGCCTCTGTTCTTAGAAAATTCCGATTTTCTGGACCAAAAATTCTTCACCAACCTGGCTCTGATACGCTTCAATTGGACCTGCAATGCAACAAATGCAAGGATTAGATCAATTAAAACCAAGAAAAATTAAACTAAAATGAAAGAGAAAGAAACTAAGAGATTAGATAATAATTTCCCCCTTTTTGATTTGGCTCAGAAAATCAATCCACCACCACAAATGCAACACCACAATTTGGAGATTTGTACAACCACGAAGGAAGTATGGGTAATCACAAACCGAAATCGTTCACGAAGAAAGGGCAGCCCACAGTGTATCACGAAGAAGACACGGAAGTTTCACACGGAACAGCACGAAGAAGGCATACTGAATACATAGCTGGGTTCAGCTATTTATAGTTGAAGAGTCCATCCCACAGATGAAGCTTAACGGAATGGAGGAGAGTAAGGGGAGCGGATGAGACTTATCAAAAAAGAGATAAAGATTTTTTCTTGATAATAACCAACCGAGAATAATAGATAATGATAAGCTTTGTTCGGTTTTATCTCCTTTTTCCAACATTATCTCCAAAGTCGGGTATCGAGCACCATTCCCAATTGGGTTGACTCCCTCAAAATATCGGACCAAGTGGGCTACAAACAATTGTGGTGTGGATTACAATATTCTTCAATATTGACTTATAAAAAACCTGAAGATAAAAAACGGGCCTCGATTTTTCATCATCGCCAAAGGGGGTTAATTTGGTAACACATTTACCTAACATGATTCATGTGGATTATTGTAAATTTTTTCAACTCGAAACTTGAGAAATAGCATGAAATGAAGGCATTGGTTGGAATAATTCCTATTTGAATTCAGAAAGGGTAAAAAAAAAGGCCACACGGAAGCATTTAATTTTGCACCTGTTCACTGTTCCAAACTTCCATACCGAAAACATAGCTGCACGGAAATTGTAATTACACAATTTTTTTTTATAACTTTCTGCCATATTGATTCTGTTTTTCTTTTTCATTCCCCCCCCCCCCCCCCCCCCCCCCCCTTTTTATTTTTATTTTTACACAGGACTGCATTTCTTTTTCGTTTGAATTACAAAATTATGAGGAAATCATTCAGCTGCCACATTGTTTCTTTTGTTCTTGTATACTTGTGCACTAAGATTGACTGTTTCATATTATTATGATCCGATGTTATAGACCTTCACAAGTTTAAGGAACAACTATATGCGAGATTGATAAGCATAGCTTTTCAGAGTGCATGACTTTTTCCTTGCGATATGTTAACAGTTTAGCATCTTTCCTGTTTTCACTTATCAGCTTGGAAGACGTATTGAGTCTATAGTTTTGCCATTAGAGCTACTACAACAGTTCAAATCCTCAGATTTTCCTAGTCAGCGAGAATATGAAATATGGCAGAGGAGAATCTTGAAAATACTTGAAGCTGGACTCCTTTTGCATCCACATATCCCTCTTGCAAAGACAGAAATGGCCTCTCAACAGCTTCGGAAGATCATACGCGGAGCTACAGATAAACCAATAGAAACGGGGAAGCATAGTGAATCAATGCAACTTCTCCGCAATGCTGTAATGTCACTTGCTTGCAGATCATTTGATGGTTCTATGCCAGATATATGCCACTGGGCAGATGGAATACCACTGAATCTTCACCTTTACCACAACATTCTGGAATCCTGCTTTGATGTAAACGACAAAACATCTGTTATTGAAGAAGTTGATGAGGTATTAGAACTTATAAAGAAGACTTGGGTAATCCTTGGGGTTAACCAAATATTACACAATCTTTGTTTCTTTTGGGTCTTATTTAGTCGATATATTACAACTGGCCAACTAGAAGACGACCTCCTTTTTGCTTCTGTTAATATGCTGATGGAAGTGGAGAAGGGTGCAAAAGAAACAAAGGATTCAGCATACTGGAAAATATTAAGTTTGACATTGAGTTACATTTTGGGTTGGGCAGAAAAAAAGCTTCTTTCTTACCATGCTACCTTTTATCGGGGCAATATTGACGTAATGCAAAGCGTTTTATCTCTTGGGGCATCAGCAGCAAAAATATTGGCAGAAGACATCTCTCATGAGCATCGAAGGAAAACGAAAGAATCTGATGTAGCATATGGCCGGGTTGACACTTACATCAGGTCATCAGTGAAGAATGCTTTTTCTCAGGCAAGTTTAAGGAAAAAATTATTTTTTACAAGTAGTCTTATTGATACTTCATAACTGTTCCCTAACCATCTAGCCATTGATATTCACTTTTTTGGTTCCTTAACTTTGTACAGCTCTTTAAACATTGTTCTTCACCAAGTTAATCCATATTTCCTGTATAATATTTTTGATTCTTCTATTAGGTTTCTATTCTGATTTCTCAACGATTTTAAATTATTTCGGAGCCCTGAATGTGTTTCTGTTTATTCTCAAAAAATTTGAAAAAGGCTCTGGATAAAAATAAAGATTTTCTGATACATGTGCATCTTTCTTTTCTGATCTTCAATTCTCTTTTTACTTATGAATGTGACTCAAGCTCTGGTTACTATTATGAAGACAGGAAAAAGAAAAGGTCATCTCAAGCAGGCAGTCTACTAAATATCAGCAAAATACTCTTCATGTCCTTTCCATTCTTGCACAAAACATTTGTGACCTGGCCTTCAATGAGAAGGAAATATATAGTCCTGTGTTAAAACGGTGGCACCCTCTTGCGACAGGTGTAGCTGTTGTTACTCTTCATACTTGCTATGGAAATGAGCTTCAGCAATTTGTTACGGGTATAAGTGAATTAACTCCTGAAGCTATACAAGTGTTGCTATCTGCCGAAAAACTTGAAAAGGATCTTGTAGAAATGGCTGTTGCTGATTCAGTAGACAGTGAAGATGGTGGGAAGGCGATAATTCAGGAAATGAATCCGTATGAAACGGAAACTGTGATTGTAAACCTGGTGAAATCCTGGATATGTACAAGAGTAGACAGACTCAAACAGTGGGTAGACAGAACTCTGCAACAAGAGGTCTTTTTCCTTCTCCTTTTGTTCCTTCAATTAGCTTTTCAATTGCCTACGCTTCCATTTGGGAGAAATTTATATGAGGTTTAATTTATAAATGATTAAAATGAACGGTGGATAAGTGGATAAAATATGCGGTTGAAAATGAAATATGACAATTTATAAATAGTTTATAAGTTTTGCCAGAGGCTATACTCGAGTTGAAATATTTATATAGAATAAATTTCCAAGAGTTAGTTCTTGTTATATTGGTTTGCCGTCTGCCAAAAAAAAAAAAAAAAAGTTTTTTTTGGAATGAAAAGCATATTGGTGGGGTGGCAATCTATATGACCCTGCTCAAACAGTCATGATACCTTAAACTTTCTTTTTTCTACCTACTTGACATTAATGCAAGGATACACATTGGAGAGAGAAATTTTTAATTTTTATATGACAAAGTGATAAATTTTTAGGTTTTTTTTACTGTTTTGATTAGTATATGTTTGTAAATTTACCCATTACTTTTTATGTCTATAGATGGAGTTATCCTTTTAGGGTAGTACTGGTTTCCTCCCCTGTTTTCTTTGTGATTTAATTACATTGTCTTTTTCCGTCTATTGATATAATGATATAATTTATATCTTTATATTCTGGAAAATATTTGTTCCACAAATTCGTACTTTTGCAATATAATTGTGTCCCTTTCCTGTGTTCTTTATTCTGTTAAAATTTCATAAAACCCGAATTTGTTTATATATAACTGCCAGCTAGAACTGTTAATGTTATTTTTAGCCCCTGATAAAGTTTTTTTTTTTTTTTTTTTCAAATCAAAGGGAAAATATTCTGATGTTGAAAAGCACCATGTTTCCATCCTCAATATTTGAACAAGTTTTGTGCTAGCCTTAGTGATATTGCACCTATCTTATTTGAGTTGTAGTAAAATTTTCAGGGTTCAGTCAAGTTACAACAGTGTGATCTCTGTGTCTTTCATCTGATGTCATAGATACTAATGAAGTGACAAAAATATGTCCTATGAATTCTTGGTTGGTTTCACTTTTCTACAGGTCATTCTTGTCCCTGAATTCTGAGAAGGTTCCATGACTGGCACACAAAATTCTCTCAGTATTTAGCCCCTTTTAACTGCCCTGAACCACCCCATTAAACTTCAACACTACTCAACCCACACCCCAACCCAGAGAAAAGGAAAATAATTACATAATAAATAAATGAAACTTACAATTCAATGGGAGATAGTACATGTTGAAGTTTACTTTCCAGTTCATTTATAATGCCATGGAAATAGATAAAAGTTTTGTTAACAACTTATTATAGGCTTGGGTCACTCAATCAAACAAAGGGCACTTTGCTCCCTCAGCGGTGGAAGTTCTACGTATCATAGATGAGACTTTGGAAGCATTCTTTTTGTTACCAATACCAATGCATCCAGTTTTGCTTCCTGAGTTGGTCAGCGGTCTCGACAATTGCCTTCATAGCTACATCATAAAGGCAAAATCTGGCTGTGGTAAATATTGAATTCAATATAGCTGTCCAGTTGGTTTATTTTTTGCTGTATAACTACTTATTGCTTTTTTTTTTTCCTTCTCTGAAGGATCTCGCATTACCTTTCTTCCAAACTTGCCTGCTCTGACCCGATGTACTACTGGTTCTAAATTATTTAAGAAGAAAGACAGTTCGCATATGGGCTCGTGGAAGAAATCGCAGATCAGGACTACATCTGGGGATGGCTCCTTTAATATAGCACAACTCTGTATTCGCATCAATACCTTGTATAACATCCGAAAAGAGTTGGATGTTCTCGAAAAGAGGACAATTTCCAATCTGAGGAATAGTGGATTTGTTCACGACGATAATGTTGGGAATGGAAAATGCGAGGTTTCACTAGCTGGTTGCATTGAAGGGATACAACAACTCTCTGAGGCAACTGCGTATAAGGTTGTATTTCATGATCTTCATCATGTTCTTTGCGACTACCTATACATTGGAGAGACATCATCATCCAGGATTGAACCTTTTCTTCAGGAGCTGGAGCAATATTTAGAAACAGTGTCAGTGACTGTTCATGACAGGGTTCGGACTCGTGTAATAACTGAAATTATGAAAGCTTCTTTTGAAGGGTTTTTGTTGGTTTTGCTCGCTGGAGGACCATCTCGTGCCTTTACTCTGCAAGATGCTGAATTGATAGAGGAAGATTTTAAGTTTCTTATGGATCTGTTCTGGTCTAATGGAGATGGTTTGCCAGCTGATGTGATTGATAAATTCTCTGTTACTGTAAGAGGCATTCTTCCGCTTTTTCACACATATACCGAGAACATTATCGAGCAATTCAAAACCCTGGTTTTCAATAACCATGGAGGTTCAGCCAAATCAAGGCTTCCATTGCCTTCAATGTCAGGTCAGTGGAGTACAACTGACCCGTATACAATGCTGCGTGTTTTGTGCAATCGGAATGATAAGGTGGCATCAAAGTTTCTGAGGAAGACCTATAATTTACCCAAAAAGCTATAGCAAAGAACTGTACAGGGCTCATTTTCTCCGCCTTTGCACGGATAACGCTGTGACACGGAAGTGGACCGCGCATGGCTGGAGCTCGACCTTTGCATTTACCATTGCCACTGATTATCTTGCTGCAAAGCACTTCAGCTATGCAGAGGAAGCTCTATATTATTCTGTTAATTTATTTGTTTTTTTTTTTTTTTTAATTAAATTATGGAGCCCTAACTTGTTTTTGTAGATTCATATGCGTTTATAGTTTGTGCCATAGTGTGTATATGATATTTTTCTTTGCAGTAGACAGTAGTAGTGAATTGCATTGACACACTTTTTTTCTTATTAAATGGATAGAATAGATTTTAGCGTCTCTGTTTCTCTATCTCAAATTGTGCATCTATTGTGCTTTTAATTGTGGCTTATTTGATAAAATTATTTTTTTACTCACCATTTCATTTCAGGCACATTTTTTTTTTAAATCCAAGGTTTTTATATATTTCATAAATTCACAGAATATTTATCGTCTTTTGAACTTGACTATTTATATGTCTCGACTCGACTTTTAAAAAGATAAGGAATCGTTTCATATTTGATTATGTGATCACACACCAAACAATAGCATTCTGCCATTGACATAATTACTGTGTTGTGACATTAGTTTTTCTAATAATCTCTAAACTCACTATTCTAACCACCAATCACATCACAATAATGATATAAAGCTATCAATCAATTGAAATTTGTTTGGTAATTTTTTTTTTAATAAATTAATAATGTGATTTTTTTTTTTTTTTTTTTTTGTGCGCATTAATGTTAAGACTGTCTCTTTGGGCATACAGTATTAAGAAGCAATAGAATAATATGATGGAATCATGGGGGGGGGGGGTTCCCCTCCCCGTGACGGGGAGGGGAAACCCTGTGAGGGGGCAGGGAAAATGATCCCCTCCCCGATTTTGGTAGAATCATAGAACAAAGGCTACAAAGAGGTTTTTAAAATGCTATTATGCAGAAAAGTTATGGTATTCATAGGGATTACCATAACTTGTGTCCACTCGTCAAATGCGCGGATTGACATTGGTTGTCAGGTGAGCCCACCCCACCCAAAAAGTAGGGGAGCACTTGACGTTTCGGAAATTTTAAGTGACTCTTTAAAATTTTCATGCTATTATTATTTACCTGGACGACGAACAAATTTATGACCAATGAAGACAATCTCATTGATCGCTAAGTTCAAATTTATGCAATGACAACAAGCCTCCTAAAATTCCCTGTGCAACCTTGAAATAAACAAGCACAATGAATATCATGCAAAGAATTATAACAATTCCTGACTCACAGTTTTACCCAGTCCCCACTTTCCATCGCCAAAGGGTAAAATATCAGGGAAATTTTACATAAATAAATTAGAAAGAATTGAAATTGGAATGCCAAAAAATCTGTCTAGGCAAAACTCATTATAAGAACAAAAATATGCACTGAGGATGATGCTAGAGTAACCTACATCCCTGATACAGATAGGATTATACATGTGATTTCTTGTACAGTTAACAGCCTAGACAGAAAGTTCAAAATTGTCTTGATGCTGATCTGCGAGCAGCCTATCAAGAATTAATATAGATGTTAATGAAAAAAAAAAAAATTGGCTTCTTTATTTTTTATCAATCCCTAAATAAAATACCAATTCTTTCACATTCTGTTTAGCAAAAGATTGGACGTCAATGAATAATTGAATAGCACAAAATGTTAGTTAATGCGAAGGAATATTCTTGAGCATTCCACTTCTCATTGAGCTTGTTTCCTGCCAAGCATGGTTTAGAAGTCAATGTGATTGATACCAATTAGTTAGGAAAGGGGTATTATGGAAATAAAATGTACAAGTGATTACCTATAAGTGGGGGAATTGGGGAATTGGTGAGATATTGAGAATATTGTAGAAATGAGCCTTGGGAGAGTCCAGGTGTCGAGCACCGCAGCTATTATTTAGCCCATTGACCCACTCGCAGTCGCAATTTGCCCAATTTTGGCCTCACTTTGTAAACATCATTGTAATTATTGTAATTCATTTTTAATTGTAAAAGTTTATTATGATTCTTCAGCTTTTTAATGTCTACTCCTGTCACTGGATTTTTTATCCGAAGTCTATTATAGGGAGTAATAGAATTTAAAACTTTCAAGCTTTTTGGTGTTCACCCCCTACACTAACATTTGTAATTTACTGCTTTCATTAGTCAATGTAATTTATTGCTTTCTGCAATCAATGAATAATCAAGTTTCAATGAATTCAAGTTTTCTCTAGTAAAGTTTTCTTCAATTTGTAAATAAATCTTCTTTCGTCCGAAGATAAGCGAGAAAAGGCAGAAGGTAGTCAAGATGAGCAGACTACTGCCGCTCCGTGCCCCTTTCTGTGCAAGAAAGAAAGGCGCCACGTGAAACAAGGCCTCTCGAATGCCTCGAAATTGTTCGTCAGCAGTTGTTTTCATTTCATTCATTCAATAAACACTTGTTTTACAAATTACAAATCAATATAGTTTCATACTTCACAAATCAACATCCTTAGATCTACAAATCAAATTTAAACACAAACTTCTTAACAAATCTACTGAACAACTTTCAGGTTCATAACAACATCACCAACAATCAGGAACCTATTAATTTGGTATTAGAGCAACGATTCTCGGAGGCAAATGGAAAAGGATTTAAGCACAGAACGGGAAGATAGTTGGAGCTCGATATTCTATCAGTTTGAGTAAATGAGGTTGTGATCGAGCAGGCAATTCTTGATTGGTCGGTTGGAAGACTCAACACATCGATATTCTATGGAGAAAATCTAGATTGTTGGTTGTGTAAAGCGGATGAATGTTTTTACAAGAGTCATAGCCGCCGTCGCTTGCTTTTTCGACGAAGCTTGAGGGTGGTCTCAACTAGTAGATCAATGTTGACCTGTGCAAACTTGGGAAGAATTGAAGAGAATGATGCTAGAACATTTCCCATCACCACTAGAACTTCAGTTGTTAAATGGAGAAAATTTCGATGAATGGGTCTCTATGGTAGAGCAATATTTTGCTCTGAATTTAACTTCTAAAATTGATAAATTGGAGGCAGTAGAGATAGGTTTTGATAGAGAGGCCCTGGCCTGGTTTCTCAATTTCAGAAGTTAAATTCAGAGCAAAATAAGAACCAAACAGCTCAAAATGCAGTTTGGGGGTGGAATGGTCAGAATGTGCATGTATTTATGAGTTGAGGATCTGTGGTTTTTGGTTTTGCACCTTAATTAAAGCAGATTAGTCAATGGGTATAAACAATAACCTGCATGAAAATAGAAAAATGCTGAAAGTATTATTCTACTCTTCAAAGCCTTTTTAACTTGAGCAAGTAAGCTTGTAAGAGTGTTGAAACCTGGTACCCTAAACTCTACTGAGTTGGGAGCTATTGATGCGTGTCGTGATGCACCAAAATAATAAATAATTTCTTACTCGCTAAATATTAATTAATAATGTAGTAGCGAGAATACGGTTCGATCCCATGAGGAACGGAAACTAATTTTAGTTGTTCGATCAATTAGAATGGAATTGAGGGGTTTTGTTGTTTGAATTGCTTGAATGAAAACTATGCATAAAATAAATAATTAAAAATGACTAGAGAATTAATATGAGAAGAAATCTTGTTCTCGGGTTCGGTTGTACCCCTAATTAATGTTATATTTTTCCTTGTAATGTGTTTATATCTCTATTCAATTATCAATCATAAATAATCAACAAGCTCTGATTATCTAAATTCTTCCTTATATGTATTGATTCAAAACAAGCTCTTCGAACCAATTCTAGCCACGGACAATCCTAAACAAGCTCTTAGGATTTAATGCACGACTAGTATGAAAATCTAGAAGAATAGATTGAATTGGATCGTTAATTTCACAAGCTCGAATTAATCAATCCAAGTTGAATTATTACTAAACCTGCACGAGATTTATTTGTTACTAAAGTAAAGATTCAATGACAATTACGGATCAAAAATCTAAACATAGCATATTCATGAATCCAAAGATCAATAATCCAATTGGCCAAATTAAACTATTAATCAAATAAACTCAATTGAACATTCAAAACATAATAATTCAACAATTGAATTAAAAGAATAAATTCACGCTACTAATTTGTAGGAAAAGAAAATAACATAATCGAGTTAACAAAACTTCCCCTTTGAACAAGACATAGAATTTAACCTAGCATGATTGTGGTAGATTCTTCAAGTTGCTTCATGAATTCCATTGTTGTTGATATTCTTGCGCTTGAAAATCTCCAAAGAATGCTCTATATTTTGCTCTC
The DNA here is from genome assembly GCA_963555705.1 of Ligustrum vulgare. Classification (NCBI taxonomy): domain Eukaryota; kingdom Viridiplantae; phylum Streptophyta; class Magnoliopsida; order Lamiales; family Oleaceae; genus Ligustrum; species Ligustrum vulgare. The sequence continues at coordinate 11,551,774 of OY743171.1, forward strand.
AATTTTCCTCAATGTCCAGCCTCCTTTTTGTAGTGATTTTGGTCATTTAATACTCCCAAAATCGTGCCCTAACTTTACCTCAAAGATATACCAAAGATAGACCTTTAATTAGATAAGGAAACTTCTTGACGAGCAAGTTATGGCCGTAACTTTCCTTATCACGGCCGTAAGTGAGCTACTGAAAATTTTCGGAATTTGGAAGTTACGGCCGTAACTGCATCTCCGTCGAGAAGCGCATGTGTTCGATATTTTGGTCATAACTTTCTCTCCCAAAGTCCGATTGTGGTGATTCAAGTGGAGTTGGAAATAAAACTCAAATATCTACAATTCTTTGTGAAATAGCTCTTCTCAAATTCGAAAGTATTCTATGACAAAATTGAGCTTCAATCTATGACTAAAATTCATGATCACAATCCTTGCGGGTTTTTGATTTCCAACTTCATCCCAAACCTTCTTTGACCATAATTTTTGCATCTAATCTTCTTCCCACATGTCATTATTGATTTGGAGATCTTTGAATATTCCCTTGAACTTACTTCTCGATTTCTGGTATTTCTTTGGTCATGTTTCCTTTCTTTTTGTTCTTTGCGATCCTGTATAACACAATAAATGAAAATGCATTAAACGATACTTCAATAGGATCAAACTAATAACAAAATAAGATAATAAGTGAATTAAATACATGCTAATAAAGCACTTATCAAATCCCCCCACACTTAAATCATTGTTCGTCCTCGAATAATGATGTGAAAGAAAAGAAACATAACTCAAACAAAAAGATAGACCTACAATCGGAAAGTCAAGGTTACAGCCCACTTTTTTTTTTTTAGCATGAAAATTCAATTGCAAAAAGATTATGCAATTTAGGAAGTTGGTGGTTCAAAAATTATAATAAGTAAGGCCGCTTCCTATTAAATCGAAATGTGGGTTTAAGCACAATTAAAGCTAACTAACAAAAAACTAAATGAAGATGAATAAAGCAGGGATAACAAAAGATAATAGATAATCATCCCCGTCAAACTTGAATTCCACATTGTCCTCAATGTGGAGCGTGACACTACCAAACAAAAGATGGGATGTGAATGAAATCAAAGGAGGGGACATGTTTTTTTTTTTGAATGAAATTAACTAATAAGAAAAATTAAAAAAATTAAAATAAAAAAATAACAATTTGAGGGAGTAAAGAAACTCCCCTCTCGGGTTGCCTCCCGAGCAGCGCCTTTGTTTACCGTCGTTAGCTCGACGGGTTGCTTCCTTCTTCATCCGGGATCAACTGGACTCCCAAAGCTCAATTTCTTCTTCATGCTCTTCATTAGGGCCTGCAAAATAGGGGGTAGAAGCTCTTCATTAGAAATTGGTGATGCGACCTAAGAGATTTTTACCTGATTGTGGTGACTTTGGACAGTCCTTTCCACCAAGTTCAAAAATTTCTTGTACTGAAGAATCAATCACATTAATAGACTGAACAAGATTATAATCATCATGATTTTTCATGGAATAATAAATATTGAATTGAATAATCTCATTATCAAATTCCATGGTAAGTGAGCCACTACTAACATCTATCTTGGTTTTAGATGTTTTTAGAAATGGTCTGCCTAACAAAATAGGAGTAGAATTGGAGGAGTGGTCATCATTCATGTCCAATACATAAAAATCTGCAGGAAATATTAACCCGCTTACTTTCACTAGAATGTCTTCAACTACCCTGTCAGGATAAGCATTAGAACGATCGGCCAGTTGAATTATAACATTAGTTTCAGTCAATTTGACAAGTTTTAATGAAGCATAGGTGGACCTAGGCATTACATTGATAGATGCTCCTAATTCTATTAAAGCACGATTTATTTTCTTATTGCCTATTTGACAAGGTATGGTAAACATACATGTATCCTTACACTTGGGAGGTGATTTTCTGTGAAGAAGTGCAGATACAGACTCACCCATTCTTACCATCTCATTTCCCTTTAGCTTTCTCTTATTGGTGCACAGATCTTTCAAAAACTTCGCATATCGGGGCACTTGCTTGATTGCATCTAACAGTGGAATGTTGATTTCCACTTTCCTGAACATCTCCAATATATCATTTTCCTTGCCCTCCTTAGTCGCTTTTGCTAACCTGCTAGGAAAAGGAGGTGGAGTCAATTTAGCAATTGAGTTAGAGTTGGATTTTACCTGTGGGTTTTGCGAAGTACTGTTTTTCTTTCCGACCCCTTCTTCTTCAACTTCCTCCTCTTCAGCTGCAACCGGTTTCATTTGTGGCCCCTCAAGCTCTTTTCCATTCCGGAGAGTGATGACACTAACATTTTTAGGATTCACCTCAGGATGAGATGGTAGTTTACCTCCGGATTGTGCTTCCAACCTGTTGATGGCGGTGGCCATTTGGCTCCTCTGGTTCTCCAAATTTTGAATGCTAGACTTTGCATCCTGTTGAAATTGTAATGTGTTAGTTGCTAGTGTTTTTACCATGTTTTCAAGAGACATACCTGAGCCTTGTGTTTTTTGCTGATACTGCCCCTGTTGTTGGAAGGTTCCTTGTTGCTGAAATTGCCCTTGAGGTTTGTTGGAAATGAAACCCGGGGGCTTGTTAATTCCGTAGCTTAGGTTAGGGTGATCCCTCCATCCTGGATTGTAGGTATTAGAGTACGGCTTGTACTGTTGTCTTTGGAACGGAAAACCCTCTGCAGCACTTACTTGTTCACCATTTACTTATGAATGGTTTGAATTGCTTGGTCTATGGTTTGTGCTATGAATGTGGTTTGGGGATACTGTGTTAACTGAATTCACATCATGAACAACTCGGTTTACACAACTGATTTCTTCCGGAACTGGGCGAAACTGTTGTAGCGACCGAGAAATTTTCAAACTTAAAAGACTTGTTTTACCAAACTTGTCGCTACGACTCTCCAACCTTAACAATTATTATTCAAAATCAGCGCTCTTGTCTAGTCATATTAGTTATTTTAAGATTTTAAGAAAAGAAATTTAAATTCGTTTAAATCTTTAAGTCCAAATTTCGACTTTAAACTTGTCCCAATTTCATCCTTGATTTTTAAAGTTCAATGGGGAAGATCTGGTAGTGATGAAGCTACCTGGTTCAAGAAAGAAGAAATTTTGATCAAATATCCAATTATTTTAAACTAAGAAAATTTTAAATTTCGAGGACGAAATTATTTTAAGGTGGTAGGGTTGTAGCGATCAAGAATTTTCTGTGACTTATTTAAATATTATTTAAAAACGTGTCGCTACGACTTTACCTATTTATTTTAAACACATTTTCGTCTAGCCTTTTAAGTGAATTTTTAAAAAAAAACCTTGATCACTTTCAATTCGATTAAAATCGCCTCATTTTCAAAATTTATTCTCCAGTCCAATTTTATCAAAAATATTCTAAGATCATTATTTATTTATTTAAGTCTAAAATGCTTTAAACCCCAAATTAGCATATCCCCATTTCCTAAATTTTTCCTCAATTCCTCTCAATCAACCATTCACCCAATTATTTCTATTATCAACCCCACATCAAGACTTAATATACCCCATTTCCTTTTTCAAGTTTCAAGCTCTCCATTCATGGATGATTCTTACTTCCCAAAATCCTTCCCCCTCAATCCGCCCTTTGCCTTCTTGCGGATACCATCAATCCCATATTTACAGCCACCAATCAACCTCAATCCCTTGCAATATGCCACAATTCAAAATCTGCCAAAATCAATACACTAATTCCAGCATCTAACCATTTGAAAAACAGCAAAGCACCGTCATTATCATCACCAATCCCACCTACCACATCCAACGTCCCATACTTCCACCATATCAAGATTTCCCACAATATTCTAATCTATCCATACTCTCATTTTCTCAACCCCTCTTTATACATATTCTGACCTCATCAGACTTCCTCCCCCAACACAGCCTCAGACTCTGAATTCCAGCCTCCTCACGCAGCCAGGTAACCTCCTCTCCATCAACCCAACTCAATTTGTTAACCAAATCAGCTTCATCACTACCAAACCAACCCAATTGATCAACCATCGCCTACACTTGCAACCAATATCCATTGAACCATCACCTTCGTTCCCTGCATCCAAAACCGAAACAGCCATTAATCATCTTCTTCACAACAACGTAATGCACCGCCTGCAACCACAGTCCAGCCACCACAGAACCACAAGCTGCACTCAATTGAAACCAATCACTACCTTCTGCCGCCAACCCAACCGTATGATTTCCAACCAGAATCACCACAGCCAAAACCAAGCAGCCACCATCGTACCAACTCTAAACTGCCACATCCAACCTCAAACCACATTTACACAATTCAAATTTCCAACAATTCCCATATTTTAGTTTCAGTTTCACCAAAACCACCCTCCACCATCGAGCTTGCAGAAACCACCCTCATTGTCAAGAACCTCAATCAAATTTACAACCAAAGTCACTGCCCATTCTTGCTGCACTGCACCCCATATATCATCATCACTCCCAAATCGGACATCATCGCAATCAACCATCACCACCAACCTCCAAGATCGATCACCGCAACCAATACACCAATACCACCCACTGCCTTCTTCGATTATGACAACCAATCGAGCCCAAAACCCAATAATAGATGAAACCCAGTTACTCACCTCGACCGCCGACTGCTTGACCGGATTTTATCACCGATAAACCGCGATTTTGAGCTTTGATTTAGCCTCGGTCTCGCATCCCAAACCGCACCCAGAACCACCCAAATTTGTCCTGTCCCTCACTCGTCGCCGCCACCGCGTAGCGGTGCACCATCTCCGGCCCCGCCGGCGGTCGGATTTGGAGGAGGCGAACCCATCACCCCATAGCTCCTCCCCGTCGCCTCCCTCTCTTGCCTCTTCTCTGTTTTAACGAAATGAAGAGAGAGAGTGTAAAAATTTGTTATAGTGATTTTGATTTTTGTTGAAATTGCTTTTAAGCCCCAAACTTTGAAATGCCTTACTTCAGCCCCTGCTCTTAAATTAAGTTATTTCAGTCCTTTAGTTTGAAAATATTTATCCTTAGTTCCAAGTTTTAAAATATTTTAATTCCGCCCTTTAATTTTTAAAAGTTATTATTTTAAACCCTAAGTATCAACCCATTTTATTTCAGTCCCTGCTGATTTAATTCATTTGATTTTAAACCCAAGTTTTAAAATATTTACATTTTAGTCCCTCAACTTTCAAAGTATTCATTCTAGTCCCTCAATTTTCAAATCATCAATTTCAGTCCTCAAATTGTAAATTATCATTTTAAACTATAAATTTCAAAAGACTAATTTAACTTATTGGCTAGACGAGGCGTACGGAGATTTAAAGGATTTAAGTCATTTCCCGCTCAACTTTGCACTCTTCGGATTTAAGGTAGACTCGCCCCCATTAATTGATTTATATTATAATTGCATGTGTTATGTGGATTTGTGTGATTTTATGCTTAATTGCATGAGAAAAGAATATCTCTTTTGAGATAAAGAATTTATGTTATGCTGGACATAACTTATCTGCTAGCCAAGAAAAGAAAAGAATGTGTTCATTTGCGTTCACTATGTGATGACTATGAATAAGAAAAGAATGTCACTACATTATTTGCATGATTACGTGTTCAATTATCTTGTAGATTAATTACTGGCGATGAGTCTACTGAGTATTTCATTTTTGAAATGCTCAACCCGTTATTTTAACATTTTTGCAGATTTCGGAGACGGTGGCGAGTGATGGATAATGACGGAAAATTTCAAATTGATATTTTTTTTAAAAGTCGTGAACTTTGAAATAATTATTTCATTTTATCAAGAAATGTCATTTTTATAAATTTGTACGAAAATACATATTCCATTTGAATTATCGCTAAACTTTTATTCCATAAATGCGATATTCAATATTTAGCCATTTTCCGCAACAAAGTTTATAAAAGAATTTAGAAAAGTGACGTTCCCGCGCTCCTCGGAATTCGGGGCGTTACAGGGTGGTATCAGAGCGGGTCTACGTTCTGTAGACTTACAATTTTTTTTTTTTTTTTGCAAAATAAGAAAATAAATTTTTCTAAAAATAATAGAAATAATGTTTTGACGACTTTTGCCATTGCCATCATTTTCCGCCGACTCCGAAGGTAACGAAGTTTAGTATGTTTACTTTATTGATTTATTTCGGATACTTGAGAATAAATGTTTTGAGAATTTGACGAGAAAAGAAAAGAAAAGAAAAAACGAGAAAGAATTAGAAAACTAGTATCCGAAATAATGAGAAAGAAATAAAGAAAGAAATGGGTTTTGGAGTATAACGAGAAATTTTTCAGAAAGAAAGAAAAGAAAGAAAAACGAGTGTTGAGCATAATGGGAATAATATGATTTAAGAATGATTTCAAAATAATTTTTTGTCCTCGAGTTTAGAAATGATGAACCCTACCTGGACTTTGCATAATTGATTTTAGACATGGCACTAAGTATGAGAATTCAACGGAAAGGATTTGACAATATTTTCGAAATATCTATTGTTTTGATTAAACGAGAAATAGCAAGTCAGTTTTATGAAGTTGTGATGAAATGTTGAGGTTATAAGTGATGTAACTTTATTGAGACTAATTATGAGAAGAATTTTGGAATTTGAGATTTAAAGATTTGGTTCGTAGTTATTGGGAATTAAGTAATGGATATTGTGTTGAGTAAGTGAATTATTTCCTCTATTTTGAAGAGAAGTTTATTATGTAGTTTAGTTTTGTGATTAAATTTTGGGGATATGATTTGTGGCATATATTTATAAGTATGACTAATGAGTGGTCATTTGAGCCAATTAAGGTATTGAAGGAAGTGAGATATTGATATTGGAAGCTATGATTTGAAAGTGTTATGTTGAGAAATTATGAATGAAATTTTTTTGGGATATTTTTTTGATGATATTGAAGTGTTAGAATTGTTGTCAATATTTAAATAGTGGTGGACAAATTTGGAGATAATTGTTATTGTTGGTTAAAAAGTATACCTACGGGTTGGATAAGTCCAAATTACAAGGGAGACTCTGCCTAGGATTTTATCATTTGAAATTAAGAGCAAGTATGGTATGTAACCACTAAGGGAATTGAGGTTAGAATTGCAAGTTCATAAGCGAGATTTAGTAAATGATAAGTTATATTTTGAAAGAAAAGTATTATGGCGTTATTGGGAAGAATCTTAATTATTCTTGGGAACGAATTTATCACTAGTAAGGAATGATCACTTGTATTGGAGAATATTATGAATGATGAGGATAGGAGATAATACTGTTGATTTATTTTGGAATTTGATCGGGAAGATATGTTAGGGATAAGCTGATGATATTATGTTATACTACATAAAGAGAATATTCAGGTAATTTCTATCGTTTTAATTATTTTGGTGATTTTTGGTGATAAGAAGTTAGAGATGACAAATTATTATGGTTTGATATATTTTTAAGAAATAGTAAAGATTTGGAGAGAATTTTTCATGGATTTTTGTAACGGGATTACAGAGATTAGTGATGAGACGTGATGTCATTTGGGTTATTGAATAATGACTTAAGTAGTCAGCAAATATTTCTTTATACAGAGTTTAGAGGCTATGTTGAGATCTTGCATTTTAGACCTTTGTGATGGTTAGGAAAAACCAGTTACCGTTTGTTGAATTTACATGTAATATGATTATTGGGAATGGTCAGTTATCATGAATGAGAGATATTGGAAGTATTTTATAGTGAGATGCCCTTAAAGGAGTAACCATTTGTTCAAAGTGGGAAATTGGGGACAGGTGATTGAATGTTTGGGATTATGATTGTCATAAGGTCGTTTGTATATAAAAGGTACAATAGATGATTGTAAGGAATAATGTGATGATGAGAACTGAAGGTAATGATGTGTTGAGATTATGGAATAAGTTCATGAATAAGTTATTGCTATATTTGGTTCTAAGTAGAATTCGAAGAAAGAGGAGTTTCAGTCATGGAAATGAATCAGGATTTCCTCGTAATGTGAATGATCCACTGATATACATTAAGTTTTCAATATTGATGAAAGAAATTTTATCAGGTCCTAGATTTGGACAAGTATTGATGAAGTAATGCATTTGATCAGAGAGATGCTTATGATTTATCATATCTTGAAATTTTGGAGATTGTTAATGATGGTATCTTGTTTAGCAAATAAGAAACGAAATTTTATGTAATTGTTCTTGTGGAAAGAATTTGTGGAAAATAGGGATAAGACTTCACAGTGATGACTTATTTTGGAATGGTGTGCAGAGAAGTGACAACGGTAGAATCCAAGATTTATTAGTCTGAGAGATTGATGTATAATCTTAGCGAGCAGATTTGACGTATAAGGTTCACGTGATAGGTATGATAGGTATTATAGAGAGATGGATATGAATATTTGAGGTCACATGATACGATGATAAGTGACAAGTTACATGATTACCACAAAGATATGGTGACTAGACAGTTAAGGGATGTTATGGTTATTCCGTGAAGAATAGTGTGAATATTGAGTTAATTGATCTTATCTTGATGGTTTAATACATTATGGTGAAATATTACATACGATTGGGAATTTTCACCTTGAGTCATAATATATGGGTTTATTTAAAAGTTTTGATGATGCAGTTTTGATTATTTATTGTCGGTTGCACTTTTGATGTGAATAAAGTATTTTGGCTACAGTAATGGAAAACCTGAGAAGATCATTTGTGTGACTTTTACTTATAATGGGATTGTGTCTTTAGGTTGAGCAAACATGATGAGGAATCCTATATGATTCACAGAAGTCTTATTCAATGGTGACAGACTTAATCAAAGTATTGTTCATAGAGTGACATGAATTGAAGTTTTGGGAGAACAGGAAAATTGAATCTTGAACTTCATATTGGGAATTAGTGAAGTTTCTTAGGTTTGAGAATAACATACCGGATACGTATGATGCTTTGAGTTAGTATCTAAGCCCTCAGTTAGAATGAGTATGTGATACCAAGTACTTGAGGAATGATTTAAAAGTATGGATTAAAGGATTTAAGTTTGAATTCTCCGATTTTGAAAAGGAAGTTTCAGTCGAGCTTATAAATGATTACGTTGTTAAATCTATTCAGAAAGATTCCGCCACGTTTGGGTTTTGTACTCAATATTTTGGAATTGATATCGCGCTTATATATTTTGGATCATAAGGATTTATTCGTGATCAATCATCTTGATTTTTAGTTTAAGCATTTGGATCAATGAATATTTTGTAGTTTCGATATTTGTATAGATCCTATAAAAAGGTACCTTTCGTTTTGACAAGAGAGGGAATTTAAGATCTCATTTTATCGGATCATTTGGAATATTGGAGAAGGTAGGTAATGTGGCTTATTGTTTGACTTCACCACCAGAACTTGCAGCTGTTCACAAAGTCTTTCATGTTTACCTACTGAGAAAGTATGTTCATGATTCAAATCACATGGTAAATTATTAGTTTATTTTAGTCTAAAAATATTTGACTTATGAAGAGGCACATATGTGCATAGTAGAGAGAAAAGTCCATGTCCTAAGAAATAAAGAAATTTCTCTAGTCAAAGTCCAGTGGGGTAGACATGGTAGCAATGAGGCTACTTGAGAGAAAGAAAAGAAATTCTGGTTAAGTATCCAGACATCATAGATCGAGTAAGTTTAATTTCGAGGACGAAATTATTTTAAGTGGAGAGGTTGTAGCGACCGAGAAATTTTCAAACTTAAAAGACTTGTTTTACCAAACTTGTCGCTACGACTCTCCAACCTTAACAATTATTATTCAAAATCAGCGCTCTTGTCTAGTCATATTAGTTATTTTAAGATTTTAAGAAAAGAAATTTAAATTCGTTTAAATCTTTAAGTCCAAATTTCGACTTTAAACTTGTCCCAATTTCATCCTTGATTTTTAAAGTTCAATGGGGAAGATCTGGTAGTGATGAAGCTACCTGGTTCAAGAAAGAAGAAATTTTGATCAAATATCCAATTATTTTAAACTAAGAAAATTTTAAATTTCGAGGACGAAATTATTTTAAGGTGGTAGGGTTGTAGCGATCAAGAATTTTCTGTGACTTATTTAAATATTATTTAAAAACGTGTCGCTACGACTTTACCTATTTATTTTAAACACATTTTCGTCTAGCCTTTTAGGTGAATTTTTAAAAAAAAACCTTGATCACTTTCAATTCGATTAAAATCGCCTCATTTTCAAAATTTATTCTCCAGTCCAATTTTATCAAAAATATTCTAAGATCATTATTTATTTATTTAAGTCTAAAATGCTTTAAACCCCAAATTAGCATATCCCCATTTCCTAAATTTTTCCTCAATTCCTCTCAATCAACCATTCACCCAATTATTTCTATTATCAACCCCACATCAAGACTTAATATACCCCATTTCCTTTTTCAAGTTTCAAGCTCTCCATTCATGGATGATTCTTACTTCCCAAAATCCTTCCCCCTCAATCCGCCCTTTGTCTTCTTGCGGATACCATCAATCCCATATTTACAGCCACCAATCAACCTCAATCCCTTGCAATATGCCACAATTCAAAATCTGCCAAAATCAATACACTAATTCCAGCATCTAACCATTTGAAAAACAGCAAAGCACCGTCATTATCATCACCAATCCCACCTACCACATCCAACGTCCCATACTTCCACCATATCAAGATTTCCCACAATATTCTAATCTATCCATACTCTCATTTTCTCAACCCCTCTTTATACATATTCTGACCTCATCAGACTTCCTCCCCCAACACAGCCTCAGACTCTGAATTCCAGCCTCCTCACGCAGCCAGGTAACCTCCTCTCCATCAACCCAACTCAATTTGTTAACCAAATCAGCTTCATCACTACCAAACCAACCCAATTGATCAACCATCGCCTACACTTGCAACCAATATCCATTGAACCATCACCTTCGTTCCCTGCATCCAAAACCGAAACAGCCATTAATCATCTTCTTCACAACAACGTAATGCACCGCCTGCAACCACAGTCCAGCCACCACAGAACCACAAGCTGCACTCAATTGAAACCAATCACTACCTTCTGCCGCCAACCCAACCGTATGATTTCCAACCAGAATCACCACAGCCAAAACCAAGCAGCCACCATCGTACCAACTCTAAACTGCCACATCCAACCTCAAACCACATTTACACAATTCAAATTTCCAACAATTCCCATATTTTAGTTTCAGTTTCACCAAAACCACCCTCCACCATCGAGCTTGCAGAAACCACCCTCATTGTCAAGAACCTCAATCAAATTTACAACCAAAGTCACTGCCCATTCTTGCTGCACTGCACCCCATATATCATCATCACTCCCAAATCGGACATCATCGCAATCAACCATCACCACCAACCTCCAAGATCGATCACCGCAACCAATACACCAATACCACCCACTGCCTTCTTCGATTATGACAACCAATCGAGCCCAAAACCCAATAATAGATGAAACCCAGTTACTCACCTCGACCGCCGACTGCTTGACCGGATTTTATCACCGAGAAACCGCGATTTTGAGCTTTGATTTAGCCTCGGTCTCGCATCCCAAACCGCACCCAGAACCACCCAAATTTGTCCTGTCCCTCACTCGTCGCCGCCACCGCGTAGCGGTGCACCATCTCCGGCCCCGCCGGCGGTCGGATTTGGAGGAGGCGAACCCATCACCCCATAGCTCCTCCCCGTCGCCTCCCTCTCTTGCCTCTTCTCTGTTTTAACGAAATGAAGAGAGAGAGTGTAAAAATTTGTTATAGTGATTTTGATTTTTGTTGAAATTGCTTTTAAGCCCCAAACTTTGAAATGCCTTACTTCAGCCCCTGCTCTTAAATTAAGTTATTTCAGTCCTTTAGTTTGAAAATATTTATCCTTAGTTCCAAGTTTTAAAATATTTTAATTCCGCCCTTTAATTTTTAAAAGTTATTATTTTAAACCCTAAGTATCAACCCATTTTATTTCAGTCCCTGCTGATTTAATTCATTTGATTTTAAACCCAAGTTTTAAAATATTTACATTTTAGTCCCTCAACTTTCAAAGTATTCATTCTAGTCCCTCAATTTTCAAATCATCAATTTCAGTCCTCAAATTGTAAATTATCATTTTAAACTATAAATTTCAAAAGACTAATTTAACTTATTGGCTAGACGAGGCGTACGGAGATTTAAAGGATTTAAGTCATTTCCCGCTCAACTTTGCACTCTTCGGATTTAAGGTAGACTCGCCCCCATTAATTGATTTATATTATAATTGCATGTGTTATGTGGATTTGTGTGATTTTATGCTTAATTGCATGAGAAAAGAATATCTCTTTTGAGATAAAGAATTTATGTTATGCTGGACATAACTTATCTGCTAGCCAAGAAAAGAAAAGAATGTGTTCATTTGCGTTCACTATGTGATGCCTATGAATAAGAAAAGAATGTCACTACATTATTTGCATGATTACGTGTTCAATTATCTTGTAGATTAATTACTGGCGATGAGTCTACTGAGTATTTCATTTTTGAAATGCTCAACCCGTTATTTTAACATTTTTGCAGATTTCGGAGACGGTGGCGAGTGATGGATAATGACGGAAAATTTCAAATTGATATTTTTTTTAAAAGTCGTGAACTTTGAAATAATTATTTCATTTTATCAAGAAATGTCATTTTTATAAATTTGTACGAAAATACATATTCCATTTGAATTATCGCTAAACTTTTATTCCATAAATGCGATATTCAATATTTAGCCATTTTCCGCAACAAAGTTTATACAAGAATTTAGAAAAGTGACGTTCCCGCGCTCCTCGGAATTCGGGGCGTTACAACTATTTTCTTTGTAGTCACTCGTAATTGATTGGGAGGTGAGTGCACACGAGAGGTGAAAGGAAATAAATCATAATGAGCCATGATTGAGATGAGAAATAGAGGGCATTGCATCTCTAGCACACACTAACACAATCGGATTATGCAATTGAACATTCTTGCTAAGGAAAAGTGGGCTGCAACCTTAACTCTCAAAATCATAATCTGTTGTTTGAGTCCTATTCTTTTCTCTTGTCTATCATTTTCGAGGAGGAGCAATGGTTCAAGTGTGGATGGATTTGATAAGTGCTATATTAATGTTTATTTTATGCACTTATATCCTTGAATTAGCAATAATGTGATTCTATCTAAGTACTATTAATGCATTATATATTTTATGTGGTATAGGATCATAAAGGAAGAGAAAATAAGGAAAAAGGACCAAAATGCACTCAAAACTGAAGATTGGGGAACTTAGGTGCAAATTTAATTACGGCCGCAATGTAATGAAGTCACGGCCGTAAGAGTGTTCAACGCATTAAGAAAAAAATCAACAGAATGTGAGTTACGGCCGTAAATGTAAATGTTACGGCCGTAACCTTCAATGGTCAAAAATCTGCAGAAACACATTTACGGCCGTAAATGGAAATGTTACGGCTGTAACTTCAAATTATGAAAAATATGCAGAAACCAAGTTACAGCCGTAAAGGAAAAGTTATGGCCGTAACTTTCCCGTCAAAAATTTCCTTATTTTGAATCTTTCCATAATTTTGGGATTTCTTGAGCCCAAAGTTAGGACACGAATTTGAGACTATAAAAATGGAATTTCATGACAAGAAAAGGGGAGAAAAAAGTGTTGAAAGAGGAGCGGCTTGCTTGGAGATTGGAAGAAGAATTAAGCGACTCGAGAAGGTGAATCAAGAGAGAAAAATTCCAGAATTCTTTATGGCTTTAAGCGGATAAGTTCTCCACCTAGTTAGAAGGGGACGTTGTATTTTAATTACTTTGTTCATCATTTTTCCAAACTAATAACGTAGTTCTAAATTCTTTACTTTGATTGTTTGATTTCTATGCGTTTTTAATTAAATCAATGCAATTCTTTATTTGATTAAGGCCTTATCATTTAACTTGTTGTATTGAGATTTGCTATTTTGAATGATTGAATCCGTAATCGTCTTTTTGTTCAAATCATAGTAACAAGTGGAAATTTAATATTTCCATAGAGAATTCCAACTTAAGTTAATTGTCACGAGCTTGTGTGATTGATAATCTAATTCACCCTAATTCTTCTCAACCATTATATAGTTGTTGTCTTAAATCTAAAGAGCTTGTTTTAGGTTATTCAATGGCTAATGTTTGATTGGAGAGCTTATTCTAATTAAATGCAATTAAGGGAGAATATGAATAATTAGAGCTTATTAACTATTTACGGGTGATAAATCAAAGAAGAAATTGAACTCGCGTTACTTGAAAAGTGATAACATTGTGATATAATACAACTGAACCTGAGAACTAGGATTTGTCACTAATTGATTTATATTCTATTTAATTTACATTTTTATTTTATTTTCAAGTTATTTACAATATTCGAACTCAGAAAAACCCCCCATCTATTCTGATTGACATAGCACTACTTTAGTTCCCGTTCCTTGAGGGATCGACTCTTACTTTCGCTATTACAATTAAATTTGATGATTTGCAAGTAAGATATTAATTTAAATTTCGGTGCGTAACGATGCGTATCAAATTTTTGGCGCCGTTTCCGGGGAACGGTTAACCAATTTAGTGTTTAATCAATTAGAATTTTATTTTTCTACATTTATTTTATTTTCACTTCATTTATATAATTGTTCAAAAAAAAAAAATTATTTTTGTACTCCTTTGCTTATATGCTTAAAACTCGGTCAACTAATTGTGAACTTTTTGATCTTGACCCAGAAATTGAGAGAACTTTTCGCCAGAAAAGGAGAGCAGCACGACAAATGGCAGCTAACAACAGGACTCTTAAACAATTAGCTACCCCCGATGTGGCTCAACAGCCCTTGTGCATTACGTTTTCAACAGTGGAAGAAGGAAAAACTTTCGAGCTTAAATCTTGGCTCATCCACTTATTACCAACTTTTCGAGGGAACCCCGGCGAAGATCCATACAGGCACCTAAAGGAGTTTCATGTGGTTTGCGACAGTATGAGACCTATGGGCATTACCGAGGAGCAAATAAAAATGAGAGCCTTCCCATTCTCATTGAAGGATGCCGCCACCGACTGGCTCTATTGTTTACCATCGAGAACAGTTACTACTTGGAACGACATGAAAAGACTCTTCTTGGAAAAATACTTCCCTGCATCAAGAGCTGGTACCATCAGAAAAGAGATATGTAGGGTGCGCCAGAACAACAACGAAACACTATATGAGTATTGTGAGCGTTTCAAAAAGCTCATCTCCAGCTGCCCCCATCGTCAGATTAGCGAGCAACTCTTGGTGCAGTACTTCTACGAAGGTGTAGCGCCAATGGACAGAAGCATGATAGATACCGCGAGCGGAGGTGTGCTAATGGACAAGACACCGGAGCAAGCACAGGCTTTAATCTCCAACATGGCGGAGAACACTCAGCAATTCAACTCAAGTGAGGATTCCCAAGTCCTCCGAGTGAACGAGGTAAGTAGTTCCAATATTGAAGGTCAATTATATGAACTAACGAATCTCGTTAAGCAACTTGCTGTAGGGAATCCGAATCAAGCGAAAGCATGCGGAATCTGTTCGAACTTTGGACACCCAACGGATACCTGTCCGGTGTTGCAAGAAGAAAAAAATGAACAGGTAAATGTTGCTGGAGGTTTTCCTTTCCAAAGGCAGCAGTACAACCCATATTCAAACACGTACAACCCCGGGTGGAGAGATCACCATAAACTGAGCTACAGAAATAACAAACCCCCAGGTTTTACTCCAAACAAGCCACAAGGACAATTCCAGCAGCAAGGGACTTTCCAACCACAGGGACAATATCAACAAAAACCTCAAAATTCAGGTATGTCTCTCGAGGATATGGTAAAAATGTTGGCGACTAACACGATACAATTCCAACAGGATGCTAAATCAAGCATTCAAAACCTGGAAAATCAAATGAGCCAAATGGCCACTACCATAAATAGATTGGAGGCACAATCTGGAGGGAAGCTACCATCGCAGTTCGAGGTGAATCCCAAAAACTTAAGCGCCATAACTCTCCGGAGTGGAAAGGAAGTTGAGGGTCCGCAAATGGAACCGGTTGCACCTGAAATGGAGGAAGATGAAAAGGAAGGAGTCGGGAAGAGAAACGACACTTCGCAAAACCCTCAGGTAAAAACTGACTCTCATTTAAATGTTAAACTAACACCTCCACCTTTTCCTAGCAGATTAGCAAAGACAAACAAAGAGAGCAAGGAAAAGGAGATGTTGGAAATGTTTAGAAAGGTTGAAATCAATATCCCGCTATTGGATGCCATCAAGCAAGTTCCCCCGTATGCAAAATTTTTAAAGGATCTATGCACTAGCAAACGGAAACTGGTGGGAAACGAGAAGGTAAGAATGGGGGAAAGCGTTTCAGCCTTGTTTCAAAGGAAATTGCCTCCTAAGGGTAATGATCCAGGTATGTTCACTGTGCCATGTCAAATAGGTAACACCAAGGTAAATCATGCACTAATAGATTTAGGAGCATCCATTAATGTAATGCCTAGATCCACTTACATTGCGCTAAATCTTACCAAAATGACTAAAATAGATGTTATACTTTTCCTTATAATGTGTTTATATCCCTATTCAATTATCAATCATAAATAATCAACAAGCTCTGATTATCTAAATTCTTCCTTATATGTATTGATTCAAAACAAGCTCTTCGAACCAATTCTAGCAACGGACAATCCTAAACAAGTTCTTAGGATTTAATGCACGACTAGTATGAAAATCTAGAAGAATAGATTGAATTGGATCGTTAATTTCACAAGCTCGAATTAATCAATCCAAGTTGAATTATTACTAAACCTGCACGAGATTTATTTGTTACTAAAGTAAAGATTCAATGACAATTACGGATCAAAAATCTAAACATAGCATATTCATGAATCCAAAGATCAATAATCCAATTGGCCAAATTAAACTATTAATCAAATAAACTCAATTGAACATTCAAAACATAATAATCCAACAATTGAATATAAAGGAATAAATTCACGCTACTAATTTGTAGGAAAAGAAAATAACATAATCGAGTTAACAAAACTTCCCCTTTGAACAAGACATAGAATTTAACCTAGCATGATTGTGGTAGATTCTTCAAGTTGCTTCATGAATTCCATTGTTGTTGATATTCTTGCGCTTGAAAATCTCCAAAGAATGCTCTATATTTTGCTCTCAATTTTCCTCAATGTCCAGCCTCCTTTTTGTGGTGATTTTGGCTCTTTAATACTCCCAGAATTTCTTGGAGAGCAATTTACGGCCGTAACTTTTCTTATCACGACCGTAAGTGAGCTACTGAAAATTTTCGAAATTTGTAAGTTACGGCCGTAACTTTGTCATTTACGGCCGTAACTGCATCTCTGCCGAGAAGCACCTGTGCTCGATATTTTGGTCATAACTTTCTCTCCCGAAGTCCGATTGTAATGATTCAAGTTGCGTTGGAAAAAAACTCAAATATCTACAATTCTTTGTGAAATAGCTCTTCTCAAATTCAAAAGTCTTCTATGACAACATTGAGCTTCAGTCTATGACTAAAATTCATGATCACAATCCTTACGGGTTTTTGATTTTCAACTTCATCACAAACCTTCTTTGACCATAATTTTTGCATCTAATCTTCTTCCCACATGTCATTATTGATTTGGAGCTCTTTGAATATGCCCTTGAACTTACTTCTTGATTTCTGGTATTTCTTTGGTCATATTTCTTTTCTTTTTGTTCTTTCCTATCCTGTATAACACAATAAATGAAAATGCATTAAACGATACTTCAATAGGATCAAACTAATAACAAAATAAGATAATAAGTAAATTAAATACATGTTAATAAAGCACTTATCATCTATCAGCCCAAAGACCATTACAAGTGTCAATTAGAAAGCAATTAAGGAGAGTGGACCTACACATAAGAAAATCATACATCTTAAACTTTTCTCTGTCGCTTTCGTGACTCGGGTAATTAAGTCTGAGGGTTCTCTAAACTTGGTGCCCTGAAGTCTTCTGGCTTGGGAGTCATCGACCCAAAACTCGCTAAAAGGATTATATAGAAAGCAAATGAGAAAAGTATTGCACAAAGATTATAAAAGATAAGGATAATAAAAAAAAAAAATCGTCCATAAAAAGAAAAAGAAAAAAATTGCATAGTATAAGTCTTGTTGGCTACACTTGTGGAGACTAAGGTTATAGAATTGGGGATTGCTTATTTTGACTTGTTGTGAATGCATACTTCTAATTCTAACTATCTTGTGTAGAAAAATGCTATGAAAACTGTCTAGAAACTACAATAGAAGGAAACATGAGATTTGAGAGAAAAACAATAAGTTGTGATCATCCATGAGTGATGTAAGGAAAATCATTAGAATTTCATAGGGTGATTACTTGGGATTCGGGTTTGATTGTGCATAATTGGTCACATGATGTTAAGTATGTTTTTGAATGAGTATGAGTTTGACTTTGGCTAATCACACACACACGCTTGAATGTCTAACATGGGATAACAAGAACAATTGTCCTTGTGTTGTTCAAAGTTCTATGCTAAAATATGATGTGATTTGAATTTTTGAGGCATATGATAAACAAGTTGACATGACAAAAAGATTTGTTATTTTTAGTTTTTTTTGTTCATTTAGTTTAATTTTGTTCAAGGACGAACAATGATTTTAGTTTGGGGGTATTTGATAAATATATTTTATACACTTACTTATATGTCCAATTTAGGATAATGTGTTATCATTTTATAATAAAAGTTATTAATTTGTGTGTTGTTTGTTTATATTACAGAAAATAGCCAAAAGTTGACAGAATGAAGGAATTGAAGTGAATAAAGGTTAAATGGATAATAAAAGAAGCATAATTGTTAGTGTTCTAAAATGCGCGAAAATGTGCCGCCTAGGTGCGATGCGTGACTAAAACGCGTCGAATAAGTGGTATGCGCGTAAAAATGCGGTCAACGGTTTTTTTTGACCGCCTAGGCGAGATTAATCCCGCCTAGGCGCAGCCTAATCCTTTTTTTTTAAGGGTAAAAAATCTATTTTTTTTATATAAAAATATATTTAATGTCTTAAAATAATATTAAAAATACGAAACGCATTATGACGCTTATTTTTCGCATTGACACGCCTAAACTTGTGATTCTTGATTCTCGACCTCGACACATCGCAACGCATTACGCATTTTAGAACACTGGTAATTGTACACATTGGAGAAGTACATAAAGGCAATTGGGACAAGAGATAAGTTCATTGAAGAAATCAAGAAGTTTGGGGACTTTAATAACCTAATCGGAAGCTGAAGGATTGAATTGCAAATTAAGTTTAGGGGCTTACTTAAATGGAATTCAAAGTTGGAATGTGCACTGAAAAGTCTACAGTGCGCGGCCACGCCAAACCTACAATGTGGCCACGCGAGAAATGTCAAATTTACAGAACCAGTTTTAGGTCAATTGTGCAACCACCAAACTTTGGCCTGCACGGCGGCGTCTCTTTCCGACCTAGGCACGTGCGTAGATTTTAACCTGATTTGTTTCCTTGTTTGCCTGGGTTTTTCTCCTCTTCTATATATACAACTTCTCATGCACGAATTAGCGGACCTTTACAGAGCTTAAAAACATCATTACTTCACGTTCTTAATCTTTGGAGGAAATTGAAGTCAAATGATTGGGAATTGAAGATTATCAACAGGAGCGAAACACTAGGAGCAAGATTTCCTTTTCTATGTTAATTTAATAAACTCAACATGCGTAGTATAGATTTTTACTACGCTTTTTGTCTCTTTATTGATTAAGAATTAATATAATAGTTGGGATATTTGATGTAGCTTAGTTTTACGCTTTTAATTCTATAAATCTAGTTTTGCGTTTATGATTGCATGTGTTGATTTTATTTTGTGTTTAATGCGTGAGTGAATTCATAACTTGTTCATGATATATATTCTCTGTGAGTATATAGGCATGACAAATTTTAAAACCCCGAAAGAAGTTCTAGTACCTGAAAACACTTATAAATAGTTGTTTATAAATTTTATTTATAAATATTGACGTGAAAATTTTCATTTGTCCATTCTTTTGAAAAATAAAAAAGATGAGCGTTGACTTTTCAAAATTGGCGATTTAAAAAAAAAAAAAAGTCATATTATCATATGACTATTTATAAACAAATTTTACTGAAGCTTATAAATAAACGTAGGACCCAAAAGTACTACCCCTATTTGTGACCCATTATTTTAAATAATGTAATTTATAATAGTAAATTTTTAGAGAATGTGTGGTTAAAATTAGATAATTTTTTTGAATTTATGTGTAAATTATTTTATCGATAGAATGTGTGATTGAAACTGATTTTTTTTTTTAAATGAAGTTTTCAATAATAAGTACCAAATATGGGCTAATAAATATATTCACCACTTAATTTTATTTATTTTATAATCATTTTTCAAACATATATTTAGCCCCTATTTGAGCACTACTTTTTAAAAACTTATTATCGGTCAAACTTATTTTTCAATCACTAGTTTGATGCACTTGCAATGCACAGATCATATTGTCGATTAGTAGGTAATAGCGTATGTCAAATGAAGATATTTGTGGTATGAAATGTTTGTAACATGAAGCAAAAATATAAAATAGAGTAGATAATGAATGTGTTTTGAAGGCGGAGATGAAGAGGCACATGAGAAGCTATTTTGGCCTTTGGGGACGGGAAATGGCTCCGTACTTTGCCATCTTTAACTAATTTTTTTTTTAAATACAATAACCTCCTCCTAAACAAAACTAGATATAATCCTCAATGTCATCAAAGAAGAAGTAGGATAGATATTTCCTGACTTTGCAATAATTCTAAACAAAACATGCCTGTAAAATAGAAAATATCAACAAGAAAAATGCTGTGAATAAAGTCAGAAGATATGGATTCCACATTTTATAAATTTAACTCTAAATTTAAATCATTTGGTTCACTCTTTAGTTTGTTGTTGCTTCCTACAGACCAATTGATTTGAGCAATGTCTGGATCTCGTTTCGGAACTTATGTTTGTAATTTCTCCAATAACTCCTCAATAGATGATGCAGAAACGAGAATTCGTCGTGCTAAAGGAGAAATAAAGTTCTGCTCCGTTACATAATCAAGAAATGCTAACAAACCATTAAAAAAATTATTAACATTTAAAAGTCTAGTTGATTTGGTGTTCATGTTCATTTGAGCCCAGGAAATTATATTAAAAAATCCTTCTAATGTATCAAAATCTCCTGGTAAAGCAATGAAAGCATCAGAATGAATAACCATGAGTCCCATGCGTTCATATAAAGACTTACCTCTTATCTCAAATTCAATTGTTTTCCTCGAGACTTTTGTTAAAGGAATTGGTATGATACCAACTGTTGTCGTCTTTCCATGTGTCTGTGTAGATTGTACAACACACCCCAACAACCCACAACTACTTTATCCATAAATCAGATTTATCTCTCTCTCGTGGAGTGTCATTCCTAGGTTGATGGCCGCAGTAACGTATTCGTTTTGCTTTCTAAGTGTGGATCCACCAAATACACAGAGTATTGAGCCGACGAACTGAATGTTTTTCCATGTGTGCAACAAGAATTAGAAGAGTAACCTGACTGTATCTAACAACTAAAACAAATCAAAACAAAAATTGAAGAAATAAATATGAACATTTAGTTGTGATTGTGGCTTAAATCTTCATCTAGTTTTACATCTAGAAAATGCTTAAACACCTTCTATGAGTTGGGGATATGCTTCCCATCCAATTTTCTTATAAATTGGCAAATAGGTTTTTTTAGTCAGATTTCCAAGACTATAACGTTGTTAAGTTTTAAATTGATTCCATAAATCAAGGAGTGCTATTTGTACATACACACTAGGATGCGTCTCAAGAATCAATCGAATATCATCTAAAGACTCCTTACTTAGTACATCCTTAATGAATGCTATTTTATCTTCTCGATTTATAGACACATACCCCACTGAACGACATCCTGTGTTACAGGTCCATTGAGCACATTTATAACATCCATGAAAACGTTTTCCTCTTCCTTTCTTCGCAAAACTACGTTTACCTAAACCTGGCATGCGTTTAGTATAAAGGTATGAAGTTTCGCCACCTAATCGAACTTTTACTTCGATCAACCTACAAATATCTTCTAGAATGCCTTTGTACATTATCATCCTCAATCGCTCACATCTAGCTAGATAAATCTTTTTTAAATTATTCAAAGGAAAAGATGATTAGTATTTGCGAAGATTTAAAAGCATTTGATCTATTTTTTATAACTAAAAGAAAAACAGCAAATCAAATAAATTATACTTTAAAGAAAACGCACAAGAATGTTCAATGAAATCACTAAAATCTTAAAACACAATTACCCAATCTCTGGTTTAAGGAGAAGATAATAGCATATTTCAATGTGAAGCGATCTCTATGTTGCACAATCTTGAGAATGGTGGTTTATATAGGGCAAGGTGCACTACTATTGCATCTACATAACAGTAAAATAATAGTATTTTTGACCACTTTCTCACTCAACCGAAAAACACGATGCTCGAGATTTTAAAAGTTTGACATACCACTTTTCAACTCAACCAGAGAATCCGATGCTAAAAAAACCTACAGTTTTTTTTAAAGGAAAAATGAAATGACTAATAACTAATCAAAAAGAAAAAATGAAATTGGTTTTTAAATTCAATAGATTAATCCTGAATAACAGGATCATCCAAACGTTGATCATCAACCTCGAAAGTTTTTAACTCCAAAATGGTTTTACTCTTTGCCCATTAACCTTGAACATATCACCAGTTTTTAGATTTTTAATTTCAATAGCATCATGAGGATATACAGTATGAACAACAAAAGGACAAAACCATCAAGAGCGTAATTTACCTGAAAAGAGATGCAAATGAGAATTGTACAAAAGTACTTTCTGACCTGGAATAAAAGATTTTCTTACAATGTGTTTATCATGAAAAACTTTCATTCGGCTCTTGTATAATTTTGCATTTTTCTGGGCATCATTCCTAATCTCTTCAAGTTCAGACAACTGCAATTTTCTTCGTGATCTAGCTTTCGTTATAAAGTTGTTTGTCGTGTCTTTGATATGTCCAGGAGCTTTTCTATCATCACGTCCACTTGATCTGACTATCTTTTCCTACAAGAAAAACACAAACAATAATATAATCTAAGTTAGTAATTTATTACAAAATAGAAAGAAGATTGATTATTATTATTTATTTATTTATTTATTTTTACAAAAACAAAATCTAAACTATAACTAGTCAAGAATAAAATTAACTTTCAAATGCAATTTCCTGATAACGGCGCCAAAAACTTGTTGTATGAAAATTTGATATGTTATATTTTATTCACAAGTGCACGAATCTATGTAATATAGATTTATGAATACGAAGTCGAACCCACATATATTGCAAATTTTATGAAAGTGTAGTTCTATCTTAATTAATAATAGTTTTAGCTAGTTGAGAAAAATCAAGTTTGTTTGAATTAATTAAAACTATTTAAAATGTAAATAATACAAAATAACAAATCATAGAGAAATTTAATAAATGACAAAGTACTAAGGTTTTAAGATCCACTACAATTTAACAACATAATTATTTGATTATGGATTAATTCTCAATTTTGAGCAACAAATGAAAATCAATTTATTGCTGCCTCTATATTTAACAATAAGGCCCAAATTAAATAAATCTCAAATAGGTTTTTTTTACTTCTTAAACAAATTATCTAGCATTTCTCGTATCAATTTGAAAGAAAACGAGAAATCAAAGATAATAATTTAACATTTGAAAACCAAGCATGGATTAATTAATCAAATCTCTAACTACAAAATATACTTGATATTAAAGATGAAAGAACATTTAAATTAATTATCTGAATAAGTAAGAACCATAAATGTTTCACACAAAATGGAATTAATACGATAACCAAATAGTTACGAAATTAAACAAGTTTTATTGTCAACCTTAGTATAAAATAGTTAGAACATAATCAAATTAGAACAAGAAAAATTGATAAAACCGTCATGAAAGATGTATGTAAAAAGTCTTTCAACTTCTCTTCTTTCAACTTCTCATCTCTTCTTTCTCCCTTCTTTTCTTTCTCTCTTCTTTTTCCTCCCCTCCCCTCCCCTCTTCTCAACTCCCTTCTATTTATAGCCAAGAATTCATCAATTTTTTTTTTAATCATTAATCCATCCCTCCACTATCCCCACTCATCCAACATTATCTCTCTTTTCATCCACTATCACTTTTTTCCACCCACTATCATTTTTTATTAATCCACTATTATTTCCATTATCTCCACATTATTTTAAGTTTTCAACCTATCATCTTCTTTTGCAATTTGGTCCTCCAAGTTCTATTTCTTCAATTGTTGGTCCTCCAAGATCAATTTTTGTTTGATTCATCTCCAAATTTGGATTTTACCTAAAGAACACAGAACACACAATATTAATACTAAATTTTGCTTTGCTTCTTAATAATTTGTACATTTATGAAATAAATAAGTATCTAAATATACTTATTAGATTGTGACGGGAATAAAAAATAAAAACGAGTGGTTTGAAGTTTGGCCAAATAAATTAGCGGATACAGCCAATGAAATGGGTCTTGTTTGACTAGTAGCTCAAGTCGACCAAGACAACAAACATAGCTTATTTGGTTTATGAACAGTGGCTATGGATAGATTCTTTTAATATATAGGGATAGATGAGTTAATTGTTTCAGTGGCCAGCGAACTTTATATGCTGTCATGGTTTAGCCACCCAACTTCAATATACTTTCAAGTGCCCACCGAACTTTACATGCTCTCACGTTTTAGCCACCTAACTTCTCTATGCTTTCAAGTGCCCACCGAACTTTACTTGCTGTCACGGTTTAGCCACCCAACTTCAATATGCTTCCAAGTGGCTACCGAAGTTTCAAATTCTAGTTTCGGAGAGGCATGTTCAAGTTAATTTCGAGATACCAAACGAGGTCGAAACGTCAAGTTCTTAGTACCATTTCAAAGTACTCACATCATACTTTTGCGTACAATTTACCACACAACAAATAGTTAACCGAGGAGAAAATTATAGCTTGACAAAGTGAGCCACTTTATCGAAAGTTTCAAAAAAGTAGTTTTAAGTTGCTTATTTTGACAAGCCATAACTTTCTCCTCGATTAACTATTTATTGTGTGGTAAATTGTACGCAAAAGTATGTTGTGCGTACTTCAAAATAGTACCAATAACTTGATGTTTCGACCTCATTTGGTACCTCGAAATTAAACTTGAACATACCTCTCTAAAATTAGAATTTGAAACTTCAGTGGCCACTTGGAAGTATATTGAAGTTGGGTGGCTAACCCATGACAGCATGTAAAGTTCGGTGGGCACTTGGAAGCATACAAAAGTTGGGTGGCTAAATCGTTACAGCATGTAAAGTTCGGTGGGTACTTGAAAGCATATTGAAGTTGAATGGCTAAACCGTGACATCATATAAAGTTCAGTGGCCATTGAAACATACATCTCTGAAACTAGAATTTGAAACTTCAGTGGCCACTTGGAAGCATATTGAAGTTGGGTGGCTAAACCATGACAACATGTAAAGTTCGGTGGGTACTTGGAAGCATACAGAAGTTAGGTGGCTAAATCGTGACAGCATGTAAAGTTTGGTGGGTACTTGAAAGCATATTGAAGTTTGATGACTAAATCGTGATAGCATATAAAGTTCGGTGACCACTGAAACAATTAACTCGGGATAGAGTATAATAAATAAGTAGGGAAGAAAATAATTGTTAAAAAATTATTTTTTTGAACGCATACATTTAATTTAAAAAATTAAAATGTTTCTAAATTTATGTGTGTGCATATCCTATCCCTATCTCTACTCCCCAACCCCATCCCTATCCGTACTTCCTGTAAGCCATGGTAAAAAGCATAAAGAAATAGAGAAATTGGGAGATAGGGA
Organism: Ligustrum vulgare; assembly: GCA_963555705.1. Classification (NCBI taxonomy): domain Eukaryota; kingdom Viridiplantae; phylum Streptophyta; class Magnoliopsida; order Lamiales; family Oleaceae; genus Ligustrum; species Ligustrum vulgare. Next base: position 11,577,764 of record OY743171.1, read on the forward strand.
TAGGATGGGGTATATATACACAAATAAATTTAGAAACCTTTTAATTTTTTAAATTAAATGTAAGAGTTAAAAAAAATAACTTTTTAGCAATTCTTTTCTTCTTTTATATTTTTATTCAAAAAACATGAAAATTTACACGTCCACTCATTATTTGATTGACAATAGAAGAAAAAAAAAGAAAATGAAAAATGAAAAGCAACACAACAAGGCCAAGTAGCCTGCTCCATCGGGAACACGACACATGGCTCCTCCGAACTCGAATGAACCAATCATCAAAAACAATACATGAATCATAACTATGGTAATTTTAAAGGGTAAATTTCTCATTGCAATTAATCAAATTCTTCTGCTCAAATCAAAACAGTAGCAGCTACAAAAGGAAAACGGACACTACAAAACCCTCTCTCACGCTCACTGTGTGTGTAGTTCCTATTTAGACACAGCTAGAGCTTGAATTGGCCATCAATGGCGACCCCGGAGGCTCCAGATACGTCCACTCTGCGTCATGCATTCGGAAATGTGCTATCATTCTTCATCCTGTTAATCATTGGCGTCTTGGCTTTCTCGATCCGTCTTTTCTCTGTAAACATTCTTCCTTTTCAATATCTGTACCGTATAATTGAACTTAAACGTGATCATTGAAATGAAATTTTGGTTTTTGGATCCAAGGTCCTTCATTGGTTTGCCTTTTGTCTGGAATATGGATTTGTAGTAATGACTTGTTTGTTTATTAATTATTAATCCTGGCTTGTACAGGTGATCAAGTACGAGAGTGTAATCCACGAGTTTGATCCTTATTTTAATTATAGAGTCACTCAGGTATGTATGGTTTCTGCTCTAACTCAATTGGATTTTCTGGAGAAGCAGAATTAAATAATTTTGACTTTTATAATCTTTGCTTAAGATTTTCATGGTAAAAATATGTAACTTTGTGTTCCATTTTTCATCTATTTTGTGTTTTATAACCGATAATTACATGTATCGTACTATGGGATGCACACATGGTGAAAAGGAGTTCCGTTTGAACTGATAGGAGGATTATTCTTAACCTATTAAGGATTCTGTCTACACAAATGGGTGAAATATTAAATGTGATATGAAACAAATGTACAAGTCTTCCACCAGAAATTGGATCACCTACTAAAGGGTTTGACCACTGGGGTGTGTGAATTTTCTGTACAGTAACTAGCACTGAACAATGCTTTGCTATCTCAATAATATATATTTGAACTTGCAACTCTGCTAAAATGACACGATTAATCTCAGCCATGTAGAATTATGCAAGAGATTTTTTATTTTTATCTATCTGAAGAGGGGGAGAATACTCTTAGAATTAAAGGGAAGCTCAGAAGCAAATGTGGCGACTTCCCCCTCCCAAAAAGGAGAAACATATATGGTATCACTTTCAGCAATTGCTGAAGCAGATAGGCCTTGACTTTGAAGTAAGTTGTCAAATTTTGATGGTTCATGGACACGACAAAATCAAGCCTCGTTGATCTGGTGTGTTTGACCCCTTTGACATGTCTAAGAAATTCCCTCTCCTTGAGGGAAAGGAACACGAGACTATAATTTAGTGTACACATATCAAGCTGAGCTGGTGTTGTGAAAATATCGCAAGTGCATGATATCGCGAACAAGTAGTAAAAGTGGACATTTTGAGTCCGGAATGTAGATCTCATGAGGACTAATTTACTTGTTACTAGCTTTGATTAATCAGTTCCTAAACTACAAAAGAATTCAAATATTTGATTTTTTGTTTTTGTGAATAAAAAGTGTTGGGACTCACGATTTCATCCTAGCTTTCGTATTTAATTTCTCATCTCATGTTTTCATTCTAAAGTAGTATTTGATCAAATTAACAATTGTATCTAAAATTCCCCTCTCGAGTTTAAATTAGTTCAATTTAATTAGGTCAATCACATATCTCTATGTTAGGTCAGAATAAGCCCTAATTAAACGCATTCAATCACAAGAATTCACAAAGATCACAACAACCATAACCATGTATCTCTACCCTTTTGTGAAATTTCCGGAATATATCACGTGGTCTAGGATGTTAACTCACCTCTCGGATTATGAAAACAACCCACAAAATCAATGACTTAGTGGCCAATTAATTCATGCATTAAGATTGGAAATAAATTCAATACATCAAATTAAATCATAAACACATGAGAATTGAAATTGAATAATTAAACTAAGATTACATCGTTTGTCCCAACTAATAAATTAATAACACATAATTAAAGAAATACAAAAAGGATTAATAAAGAAGAACATCATCAAATCCATGAAATAAGCTTGAGAAGATGAAGAGATTCATGCACCAAGATCCAATCTTCAACTCAAGTTCTTGATTTCTTCTTTGGTTTCTTGAAATTCCTCCTTGATTTCTTGTAGAATGTAGGTAAATAATGAATTGGGGCTCTCCTTCTCTATGTTAAAATAGGTCTTTTTATATAGTTTAGAAATCAAGAAAGTGGTTTTAATCCTTGTTGGGCTTGAAAACAAATGGAAAAAATAAGGAAAAACCAAAAAATTCGCAAAAAACCCTACAGCGGGCCGCGGGTTGCAAACCGCGGTCGGGCCGCGGAAAACAGGGCTTAAAAACTGGACCGCGGTTCGGCCGCGGTTTGCAAACCGCGGTTGAAATTCTGATCCGCCAGTCGAACTTCAAACGCGCATAACTTTTGATGTACAACTCCGATTTGTGCACCGTTTGTTGTGTTGGACTCTAAATTCAATTATATTTCCAATGATATATTATGGGCTTCGTGTAGATATTTGTACTGAAAGTTGTGTAAATTTGAGATCAAAATAAGTACGAAAAACGTACTTATCAAATCCCCCAAACTTAAACTCTTGTTCGTCCTCGAATAAGAGAAAGCATACACTCACACAAACATAGTAGCACACTAAAATTCATCACATTAACACATGTTAAATAACTTGCCGATTTGCTTCAGGATTTAAAACTGCAGTAATCCCCAAACAATGCTATACCCATCTTAATTTTATCCATGCTCAAGGTGTGTGTGTGTGTTCAATCAATTCAATCATCGTAGTGCACATAGGTGATCTCTCGACCCTTAGTGGTCAAATTTCGGTTTCCCTCTCGTGAGATGCTATTCCCCCCCAAACTTGTTATTTTCTCTCTACCCCGAGGTATAATTTCTAAGGTTGATTCCTAAATCACTAATTCTTCTCCCGCTCAAGTTTAGGTGTGTCCAACCAATGATGGTTTCTACCTAGGGTTGCGATGATTCTCCTTTAATTGAGTGCCCCAACCTTCAGACATCCACTAGGTAATTCAAACCCACCAGTTATCTTAATCCCAAATGTGCAAACTATCAACTAAATTCTAATATCATGCAGTACCTTTCTCCATTAAGCTAATAATGACCCCTGTAGCGTGCTTTAGGCCGGTGGCTCCCAAGTCAGTTGACCATAGGGCACCAGGTTTTGAAATACCCCTATGGGCTTAATCACTCGAGTCACTACGCTCCGAAGAAAGGTGTCAAATGAATGCAATGTCCTATTTTTTTTTTTTTTTTTAGTAACAGAAATAAATCTATATGAATTACCTCTCTCTTTTAAGCTTTCTAGATGATCCCTGTAGCGAGTTTTAGGCCGGTGACTCCCAAGCCAGACGACTTTAGGGCACCAGGTATAGAAATACCCCTACGAGCTTAATCACTCGAGTCAAAAAGGCTACAAAGGGAGGTAAAAAATGCATGCATGTTCCTACTTTATGCAAGGGATTAGATTACCAGCATTTGGTCATTACCTAGCTTCCTCCTGTCAGTCAAGATCACTCCACACAACAATTTTGCACACACGGAATCAACACACCCCCAACAGTAACCATTATCAGTTTTACACCCCCAAACTGTCTAACTAATTGGTCAAAGTGATGGAATGAAATGTTTCGAGTGAGAATATATCCTAGGTTCATATTGACAACCAACAAACCAACAATTCAAGTGCCACCTATATGCGCGATAATCAAATTGACTAAGTGCTCAAATAATGATCTAGCATGAATCAAATTACTCCAAGTATAGCACATCTATCCACAATTCATTAATCAAGCAGTTTCAAACATGAAGTACGGAAATGTTATTAAACTTAATGAACAAACATGCAAAAACAATTTTTTTTTTTTAAATAATAATAAAAGCGAAAATTTTAACTCAAATTTTTTTGCGCACACCCCCAAACTTAAGTATCACATTGTCCTCAATGTGTCAAAAAATTGTTTAACTAATAAAAACACAAGAAGGTAGAATTTACTCCCCTGGGGTATGGCTTGAATTTGGTGGAGATTATTGATACTTTTGCTCATTGGATATCAAGGCAATCTTTTTTCTTCCTCATTGCTAGACTAGAACTTCCCCTGTAAGAATTCAAAATAGACATTAGTGATAAAATATAAGGTGTAAAAATTAGCAATGAATCCACACCAAAAAGATTTACAATCTCTAACTTTTATAAAATTATCTTAACAGAGTGTACCTTTCTGCAAAAATCCTATAAATAGGAAAAGATAAGTTTTACAAATTGTTTTGAAAATCGAAAATCTAGGTGCAACCTTATAAATAGGGATTTTTTTTTTCCTTTTTTTGTGTGTAAAAATCTATTAGTGATGGGGGCAACGATGAAATTTTTTATTCAAAGCAATAAAAAACTCCACAAAATTGTGGGGAACGCGTCCTAAATTCTAATGCAAATCATAATGCAAACTACATGATATCAAAATTAAAGAACAAAAGTTTAGGGTTAGAAGTCGGGTTACAACCCTTTAGTTCTTGATTTATAGTCGCAAGCTTGACCGTTGAACAATGCTTCAAGGCACTCTAAACAAGGCTTTTGATAATCTGCTATATTTGCTGAAGTTGCCTTTGTACCCAATTACACTTTTGCTCCAAGTTTTTATGGTGCCCTGTTCAAAATCAGAGGTAATTTTACCATTCATCTCGAACTCAACTACGTAAACCTCTTCTTCGGACCCTATCACAAAATCAATTTTAAGAGAATCAATTGAGTCCAAGGATCGCTTGATAGCGCTACCCTCATCGGCTGTTATGTTTGTTGTTAGAATCAAATCCTCATTCCCAACCTGATCGTCTTCTTTTGTTGTAGTTTCCTCAAGCTTGATATCCAGATGTGAAATTGTTGACATATGGACAATGACATCTTCACGGCAATCATTTGATTCTTGTTCTATTTGTTGAAGATTCAGAGGAGGTGATTCATTTAATTGATACTCATTTGAATTTGGTGGAAGAAATAATTTCAAGGGTAAATCACTCTCATCAAATTTTGTGAAGCATATAAAAAATTCAGCTGGAAAGTCATCTAGGATAGCTTCATTAATTTCATACTCAGCTTTTATCTCTTGTAGTCGATACCCTGTGATACAATCTCCCATAAGCATATCTTCCTCTTCAACTCCTTGATTTATCAATTGTTGTTGCCTTATGAAGAAGTCACGTACAAACATTTTATTAAAGTCAACCTCAGCCATTTTGAGCGTTTAGTATCAATACCTAATAAGAAAATAACAAATAACAAATAAAAGAAATCAATCTGAAAAAAATAAAAATAGCAAATAAAAAAAAGATTAATCCAAACTAATAACAAATAAAAATTAATCCCCGACAATGGCGCCAAAAACTTGTTGTGAAAATATCGCAAGTGCACGATATCGCGAACAAGTAGTAAAAGTGGATTTTTTGAGTCCGGAATGTCGATCCCACGAGTACTAATTTACTTGTTACTAGCTTTGATTAATCAGTTCCTAAACTACAAATAAATTCAAAGATTTGGTTTTTGTTTTTGTGAATAAAAAGTGTTGGGACTCATGATTTCATCCTAATTTTCGTATTCAATTTCTCATCTCATGTTTTCATTCTAAAGTAGTATTTGATCGAATTCACGATTGTATCTAAAATTCCCCTCTCGAGTTTAAATTAGTTCAATTTAATTAGGTCAACCACATATCTCTATGTTAGGTCAGAATAAGCCCTAATTAAACGCATTCAATCACAAGAATTTACAAAGATCACAACAACCACAACCATGTATCTCTACCCTTTTGTGAAATTGCCGGAATTTATCACGTGATCTAGGATGTTAACTCACCTCTCGAATTATGAAAACAACCCACAAAATCAATGAAGTAGTGGCCAATTAATTCATGCATTAAGATTGGAAATAAATTCAATACATCAAATTAAATCATAAACACATGAGAATTGAAATTGAATAATTAAACTAAGATTACATCGTTTGCCCCAACTAATAAATTAATAACACATAATTAAAGAAATACAAGAAGGATTAATAAAGAAGAACATCATAAAATCCATGAAATAAGTTTGAAAAGATGAAGAGATTCATGCGCCAAGATCCAATCTTCAACTCAAGTTCTTGATTTCTTCTTTGGTTTCTTGAAATTCCTCCTTGATTTCTTGTAGAATGTAGGTAAATAATGAATTGGGGCTCTCCTTCTCTATGTTAAAATAGGTCTTTTTATATAGTTTAGAAATTAAGAAAGTGGTTTTAATCCCTGTTGGGCTTGAAAACAAATGAAAAAAATAAGGAAAAACAAAAAAATCCGCAAAAAACCCTACAGCGGGCAGCGGCAAACAGGGCTTAAAAACTGGACCACGGTTCGGCCGTGGTTTGCAAACCGCGGTTGAAATTCTGATCCGCTAGTTGAACTTCAAACGCGCATAACTTTTGATGTACAACTCCGATTTGTGCACCGTTTGTTGCGTTGGACTCTAAATTCAATTATATTTCCAATGATATATTATGGATCTCCGTGTACATATTTGTACTGAAAGTTGTGCACTGATTTCTTCATATACTTCGCACATGACTTCCTTGTTTTGCCTCAATCTCTTCCAAATTTGAGTTTTTCCTAAAACAATCAAAATAAATAAACATTTAAGCAATATCAAACTCTAAAATACTTACAATTGTGTAAATTTGAGATCAAAATAAGTACGAAAAACGTACTTATCAGCTGGCTTTGGTATTCTTAATTTATCCTTGTTACATGCATATAGAATTTGACCTGCTCTCCCTTTATGTGTGCACACATGTCATCCAATTTTTTAAATGTTTCCTTGCAACAAATGTTTTGGCAACTCCTGTATGAAAGGTGACACATTAAAATAAGAGAGAGTAATCTGAATCAATTATTGTAAGGGAGAGCCAACTGGATCAACTATTATGCAGATATCTTTGCAACTCCTCATTTATCATATGTTTTGTTTCAGTTTCTGACGAAGAACGGAATATATGACTTCTGGAATTGGTTTGATGACCGCACCTGGTAATACTACTGTTGATGGTGCCTAAGTGTTTCTCAAAATATTTTTTGAGCAAATTTTGATTGTTGTCAATATGTAAATTTAATTGAGTTTTTCCTTTAATGTTACGAAGGTATCCTCTTGGACGTGTTATTGGGGGAACTGTTTACCCGGGACTCACATTGACTGCTGGAACCTTATGGCGGTCTGTCTAATAAATCATTGCAGATTCTTTAGCACTCGAAGCACATTCATATCATCAACATTTCTATTTTATCAAGACTGACCAATTTAAGAACCAATAACTCTTTTCTCAATCTTGTTTTAGTTTTAGCATGGAATTTTCCTGCAATTTATTTATAATATTTGAGTAATTGTTTCTTTGCCACATTTTGGCAGGATATTGAACTCTTTGAATATTCCTCTGTCAGTGGAAACTGTCTGCGTGTTTACAGCTCCCATTTTCTCGGCTTTTGCTTCTTGGGCGACATACCTTCTGACAAAGGTTTTTACCCTTGATTGATGAATCTATGAGCTATTTTCACCTCACGATTCTTAACTCTGCTAGATGGATGCATATAAGATGTTCCATTGGAATAGATTTCTCAATCGCATCTACTTGTATAGGAAGTCAAAGGCACTGGTGCTGGATTGACTGCTGCAGCTATTTTGGCCATGGTATTTTCTATGCACATCTTTGTTCATCCATGGAATTTAAACTCTTAAAGTAGTCCTTGTATTCTTTTCTGCTATTTTTCTGTCGATCATTCTGTTTATCCATACATCGTAGCTATTTTTTTGATAATTTTATTTACTTTCCGATTTGTTGGAATGAAAATAACCTCTTCCACATTGAACTCCTTGCAGTTGATCAGATATTCCAATTTTGTCTTAGCATTTAAGTTTAATAGGTTGATGATTGCACGAGTCTTTTGGGATTTGCAATTTTATGGAGATGTCCATAGGTTGGCATAATGCTTAAAGTATATTTTACATTTAAACATTCATGCTTGTATAAAAAATCAAAACAACCATTTGAAATAAGGGTTAGAAGTTCTATTCTAGATGAAACTTGCTTGTGGAGAACACATTTGAAATGACTATAAAACATGGAAGGACATTCGAATAGTTGGTAATATTTTAGAATAGATGATTCTGTGTTCTGCATATGTATTATTACCATTTCTAAATTTAGAGGAGATAAATTTGTTGATAGGTCGTTTGATGGTATGCTAATGTATTTGCGAATATAGATTGAGCGAGATAAATTTGCAGATGATTCAGAAAAATGACACAATGGGATAATTAAAGTCCACATAAGTCAAAATCATCAAGTGAGCATAACAACTATTGTAACTTTTGTTTGAAGCAATTATTCTCTTACATTTGATGAAATTGATATTTGAGCTTAAATTAGGTGAAAATTTTGACTGACTTAAGAGGAAATGGAGAAGAAACGAAATTATTTTATGATTTTCTTTTCCTTTATTCTGTACACTTTTTAAACATTGCTGATTGCTCTTATATACAATTAATTATCTTTAATTGATGATCTTTGTACCACAAAAACATCTTCCTCAAGTTAACTGCAAGCAAATAGGTTTCATTTCAATAACCTAAAATGTTTCTAAAAGGGCAAATTCAACTGGTGATATATTATTGCCATGGATGAGCTTGTGGAAATTGTGCCATGTCACACAACAGGATTATTTTCAAAAGTCAAATAATGCGAAAATACACCTTATTGAATTTTATATTTTGAAACTGTCAATGTTTAAATAACGAAATAAGCAAGTCTAAGAAGCAGTGGAAGTTTATCTATAGACTAATGTCATGAGTAATCTATAGACTAGTAAATAGTTCTTCTACTTTACATTGACTGAATCTTGCTGTGATGGACGACTCGTCCATAATGATATTTGTCATTTTTGGATTTGTTTAATAAAATTCAGTTTTCTATCAAAAAAAAAAAAAAGAAGCAGTGGAAGTTTATTGTGCTCAACATCCAACTCCCTTTTATCAAAATGTCTTTCAGGATGATTAATAGTCAATTAGTTGAATTGTTGAGTAAGTTTAGCTATGAAAATAGGACTCTATTGTTATTCAAAAAATATATAGTTTTCGAAGGCCATAAATGATGGTAGACATCATGCAATGAGTTAAATATTTTGTGGGAAGTAATGGGCTAGACTTGCTGAAAAAGGACCAAATAAGATAGTGCTAGACTTGCCAATTGAATCAAGTAAAGATCATTTTGCTCTTGCATGAGAAAGGAGGCAATGAATGTACTATTTAACCAAGCTGAAACAAGCTAATACAGCATCAAAACATATCCGCTTTGTCTCTGGTATTACGGCATTGCTTATAATCTTGTGTAATGTTTTCTGAAGATGTGTGAAAGAAAATGCACATAAACATTTGTATGAACTGTAAGTGCATTTATTGAATATAACTTCTTTAATAAGGAAGAATACTTTTCAAAAAAATAAATTGGGTGATAATATAAGAAATGAAGAAATTTAGGGCCTGAAATCCTTTGGAGCATCAGAAATTAGAACCGTAACCTTATGATATTTCCTCTTAACCAATTACTTTCAAGTATGTATAGCATAGTTTTGTATTTTCTGTACTTATTTAAGACATTTCATGTCTAATTTTATTAGAGACAGTTCTATTGGACGCTGTTTCCTTTTGTACAAATATAGTGTATAGTTGTTACATGTGGGGCCTTTTTTATGTGAGAACGTCGAATATTCATGGTAATCAGGGAGTTAGATGCTTTTCATGTTTTGTGCAGGTTCCATCTTATATATCTCGATCTGTGGCTGGCAGCTATGATAATGAAGCTGTAGCTATATTTGCTTTGATCTTCACATTCTATCTTTATATAAAGGTATGCACGTATTTTGTTTTCCAGGAAAGCAGAATGCATAAATTTTCATAACATTCTTATGATCCCCTTTCCCGTAAATTTCTTACGTGTGTTTGTTGGAGTATCTCAGATGATTAATATTTGTGTAATTTACTAATAGTTTTTTGACTGCAGGCATTGAATACAGGGTCTCTTTTCTATGCTACTCTAAATGCCATAGCATACTTTTACATGGTATGGCCACTATTTTTTCTTCTATCTCATGCTATATAGCTTCTATAACTATCTTTTTATATGCGTGTTTTCAGGTTTGCTCTTGGGGAGGGTATACTTTCATCATAAATCTTATTCCAATGCATGTGCTGCTCTGCATTGTAACTGGTCGCTATTCTTCTCGCCTATACATTGCATATGCTCCACTTGTAAGTATCATAACACATATGAAGCTTAAACAAGTTTGCCAACACTATTCTTCTCGCCTCTACATTCATATGCTCCACTTCGAGGTTTTTTGGTGCATATGATTCTTAAAAAATAAAAAATAAAAAATAAAAATATTTCAAACAAATTAGTAGATGGTCTGTAGAATGACAGTTGAAGGTTCATTGTTATGCCTATGCTAGAATCTAGACGATAATCACTATAGCGAGTTCATTTAGAGGTGCATGTGCTACTGTGCAATGTAACTACTCGCTGCCCTTGTTGCTATGCATTGCATATGCTCCATTTGTAAGTTGTAAGTATATTAGTGCATGTGAACCTTAAACAATATATCTGATACTAGTATTCTTATCTGCACATTGCATTTACTCCAACTTTCCTTTGAACAATATTTCAAACAAATAGGTACTTGTGCTGTAGCATGACAGTAGGAAGGTCAACGTTAGACCCAAGCTAGAATAATTACTATAATGAGTTTATAGAGGAAGTTTGGGAGTTTAAAAGTCTACCGGGTTTAAGAGATACATTAAGAAGTGCTATATGAACTCCTAGATTTTGAAAAATCTAGGGGGTGCACGAATTTCCATGATTTGCACCCAAACATCCAAAAATGGTATTGGTCATGTATGCTAGATAATAAGATTTTTCATAAACTTGTAGCGTTACTTTCTTTTTCCTTCTCTTTTACTTCAATTCTCTGGCAATAATTGGGTATTTGGATGTAAGATCAATCTTTCAAAAAAAAAAAAATATACATACTTATGGAGGATGGAAAACTTATTAATTCTTTGCGGCTCTAATGGTAAGTTTTGGCATACTTTCCACCTGTGAAAATTCTTCATTTGCATTTATAACTCTAATCAAGAAAATGAACTCTAGCACTCTTTTAAGGTCTACTTATGTACTTACAGCTTAAATGAATATCTAAATAAGATCATACCTGACATTTCAGGTTAATCTTAGTACAATTGATTATGAGAGTGCTAGTGAATTGAATTTTTAAATTTTTTTTATGTATCATATTATTATTATTATTTATATATTTCTTCCAGTAGTCAATGACAGGAATTATGTAGTTGTATATCAATATATTAAACTAATCGATATATGTCAACAAGGAATTTTAATGGAAGATATTAAGTATAGGGAACTAGATTTATAATTTTAAGATGTAAAATGTAGTTGGTTATATTATTTATTTATTTATTTTGAGTACTTAGTTGGTCATATTAGTATATGTGTGGATTGTGCTATTTATTTGTTCTTCAATTTTTTTGGGGCCTGAGCAATATAGGCTTTGTGAAACAGATGTTCAAATTTTTCCCTTCAGATCTTAAGAAGGGTTAGAGTCTTCTTTGTTTTCTATAGGTACACACAATGTTTAAATAGCATAGTCTGGCACTAAGATGTTTTTCCTTTATGAGGTGAGGCACAAACCTCACTGTAACGTAAACTAAAAAATTGTCGAAAAAATTATTGAAACACAAAATCAGTGCACAATGTCATGAAAATAAACAATATTCAAAATTCACAGAAGAACAATTTAAGGAGTGCAAAAATGGTTGTCAGAATCTTTATTATTGAATCGGATTGGTGGAGGGTCTTGAGAATCGTATAGGTGGATTGGATCATAAATTGTAAGATTTTACTATGCCCCTTTTTTGACAACCATTTTTTCAAAACTCTCCTTTTCTCGTACTCATTTTCAACCACAGAGGGTCTTGAGAATCGTATAGGTGGATCGGATCATAAATTGTAAGATTTTACTATGCCCCTTTTTTGACAATCATTTTTTCAAAACTCTCATTTTCTCGTACTCATTTTCAACCACATTCATATAATAAAATATTCTGCACATAAATCCAAAATTTTTCACAGTTTAACCACATATTCTCCAAAAATATTACTATTCAAAACATCAATTTTCTTTATAATGGTTGTCAAAACGGGGCTAAATATTGCTTTAAAATGAATATAAGAATGAAAGTAAAAGTTCTAACATCAAATTAGCAACTCTAAGTCAATAAATAGCTTAAAATATACAATGGAAAGTTTAAAAAAAATTGGTTTTCAAGTACTTTATAAATGTTCACAACAAAATTGGTAATAACTAAAATGGTTGAAGCTCAAACCTCCGAAATTGAAGTAGAGAACTTTGACGAAACATTAGGAAGAACTTTTGTTAATAAATACATCAGTTGAAAATTTATATTGTAACTTATAAGAAGAAATTATATCTTATAAACTATGACACAAAACCTGTTATTATAAAAAAAATAAAATAATTGTAGCTTTGAACTTTATTTCAAATTACTAGATGTTAAAATGTAAATCTTTTGATTTGGGCTTCATTAAAAGTAAAATTAAAACTGAATAGCACAAGCTCAAATTTTCTTGCATTGAAGGTCTATTGAGTAGCTGGCCAGCTCAATTGCTTTGCTTTTAGTATTTTCAAAATTTTAGCTTATTTTACATTGAATTTATGGAATCGTAAGAATCATATGGTTTTGTATGATTTTATCAAAATACAATTTGCTGTAAGAATTGGATCGATTTTCCTTTACGATTCTAAGAACTAGATCGTGATTTTATCAACCATGAGGGCAAACAAATAAAAGGAAAATCTATAATGTCATAACGAAGAAACTACTTTAGCATTCCCAAAGCGAGAACACAATTTTTTTTAATAGCTGATCCTCAATGAGTTAATCAGAAAACACAATTTTTTATAGTTTAGTAATAGCTGGTCGGGCTGTGGGATATATCCAAAGTGGATCTATCATAATTTTTAATGTCATTTAGGCCTACACTTTAAGCAATGTAAACAAGTTTGGAGAATTAGTGAATGCATGCCTCATGAGCCTTAGGGTGCGTGCCTCACAAAACTGCCTCACAATTAACTCCTTGAGGCATTTTTTGTTCACCTTTTCTCAGGAGGGCCTTATCGAGATTTTTATACAATGGGTACACGTTTAATTTATGTGAACTATTTTTGGAGGAATGTCAATTCAGTGTAATTTAATTAATTCAAGTAATATCATACTTCTTATAGATTATCCTTTCTACTCTTAAATGTAAGCTTATTTGATTACGTGATAAATATTGCTCTAACTTGGCTCTTGATAAATTAAATTGTCATTATGCAGGTTGTCTTGGGGACGTTGTTAGCATCTTTGGTGCCTGTTGTAGGTTTTAATGCTGTCATGACATCTGAGCATTTTGCATCATTTTTAGTAAGTTTCACCTAATGATGGTTTTTATATATATGTATATTTGCGTTTAGTTTGGAGATGTTCCTAGAATTATCTGCAAATTATATTTGGAAAATCAATGATGTTTTATTTTATCTTTTCATATCATACTGCCAAATATGAGCTGTGCTAATTGGATATCCATAGAGAGGCTTGTTTAGCCCTTGTATGATTCTAGTCAATATTATTTTTAAAGGGAAGCTTATGATTTAATTTGGACCATTATTGAATTATAACTACATGCTCATTCTGTATTTTCTATGTCTGATGATAGTGCGCACTCTATATGCATCCATGTAGCTTCAAATTCTCTTGGTCAATGGAATACATATATCTCTTTGGTCACCTAATTGTTGGAAGATTCTATAACTGAATGGGGTCAATGAGCTTAGTTATAAGAATATCTTATGCTCCCACCCACTATACTCTTCTATTCTCCCTCGCTCAAAAAGAGGCATCATCTTTTAAATAACATTTCATTAAGAAATTATTCTTGGCCCTTGCGGTTGAACTAGACCTATTACATAAGCAATTACAGTTGTAAAACTCACCTTGACCTACTACTATTAAAGCTTGATATCTGGACTGAGGCCCTTTAGATTGCACGTTTAGGTATTTGATCCATTCATGGTATTCAGAAGAATTCAAAGCTATTTTACCAGATGGTAAATGTTCGCTAAAAATAAGTCCGAATTTTTGATCCCACGAGGAATGTATACTCTATTAAACTGAGTTAATTTAATCTTAACAAATAAAACACACAATTAAAAGATAGATTTTGGAAATTCAAAGATAAAACAAACTAGCTTTAATTCTAACAAAAAAATAAGGAAAATGAAAGATTAAGTAATTGAAATTCATGATTTCATTTAACTCTTGCTTAATTAATTCTCAACATGCAAATTAACAAATTATTCATTCACAATGTTTGATCTGATATTCCAGTTTTAGCTAATTACCTCTCTCGAGCAAAATCAACCCTAATTGATTGGTTTAACTACTATATCTCTATGTTGATTAAAACTCAATCAAAAGCATTAATTTTTTGTGAAAATAGCTTATTGTATCCCCTAGGGATAGGAGTATAGCTCTATCTCCTAAATTATAACCTAGGGTATTTGTTATTTGATCTAAAATGCACAATATCTCTCGATTATCATACACTTCACAAAACACATATTTGATGATCAATCAAACATATAAAAGAATCTAATTAAAAAATACACATGAAAATAGGTATTAAACATCAAAAAGTAAACATTGAAATTACTTAAACAAAGTTAAGCTACATCAATCATCCCAAACTTAAACAACTAGCTCATTGTATAAATATTGCAAAAAAGATAAGTTTTAAGAAAATACATCACGAAGTATAAAAATTAAAGATTAAAATACAAGATAATGAAATAAATGCTTCCCTTGAGTTTTGCTCCAAAAATCCTTGAACTTTGTTTTGTGTTTTCATCTCATTTCTTGCTTCTTTGCTTCAATGGAGACTAAAACTTTGAAACATAAACTAAAACTAACCACTAAACTAAAAATTAACTAAAACAAAGAAAAACAAAGAGAGGCTAGGGTTTAAGAGAGATGAAGAATGATTTTTTTGAAAGGGAGAAGTGGGAGTATAAATACTCTAAAAAATCAGGCCTAAAAAGGTCCCTAAAATGTCCCCAACCGAAGCCAAACATTCCCTAAAACAAAAATAATAAAAACGGAAAATTGAAACGGTCCACACGATCGTGTGGACTTGTGAAAATAACACTGCCCGAATCATGCATTAAGTTGCAATTACATGGTTTTGAACGATTTCATGGTTCAAACCACGCGGTCCAAGTCCGTATATTTTGCAGTCAGGTCCTCCATCTTTCGATCTTCTTCAATTTAGTCCCCACATTTTGACTTTCATTATAAAAATACCACTGAAATATTTGCATAGCAGGTTCCCCATCTTTTTGGGGCGTTGCAATTCAGTTCTCGAACTTTCGATTTCTTTCAATTAGGTCCTCGGGACATCAAAACTACTCTTCTTTTATGATGTGTTCCGGACCCTCGACACTCGGAGTCATAGCAGGCTTGACGGAAAAATTCAAGTAATTCAAGCCAAAGCGGAGTTAATTACAAATTGGAGCAAAAACTGGAGCAAAAAGGACCAGTTTGATCCTTACGGCCGTAACACCCAAAAGGTCACGACTGTAATCAAGTTACTGGTTAAGAGGCGAGATTTCAATTTTACACTTACGGCCGTAAACATTCATAGGAAGGAAATCTTACGGCCGTAATAATTTCAATCACGGTCGTAACATGCGATATCAATTTTGGATTAGAGAATCATTTACGGCCGTAACTGGATTCTTCACGGCCGTAAAGGAGCGGCGGATCAGATTTTCGGGATTTTCCATATTTTGCAAATTTTTAATTCCTTTTCTTTTATTTAGTTATTTTAGTATTTTACTTCAATTAGAATTCTATTTTGAGCCAGTTAGGGTTGATAGGTTTTAGTTTTGCTTATTTATATTCTATTTCCATTCAATGTAATATCGGACTTTGATGATTGAACAAACATTTTGAGTGTTTTACTCGTTAAAAGGTGGATTCCTTTTATTCCAAGAACTTATCAAGATTTCAATTCTTGTGGCGTTCAAAACCCGAACTTATCAAAGATTAATTATCTTTGTGGCGTTCAAAACCAGAAACTTATAAGGGAGATTGGACAAATCCTTGTGGCGTTTCGAAAGTCGTGGTTCTTTATTCCGCATCGTCGAACCATCGTGTCGTGAATATCGGGTCATGATTCCACAGTCCGTAACAACCTGGGTTCGGAACTTCTTCGAATCTTATCATCTGGTATCAGAGCTGGACTCTAAATTCAGGTTCTTATGTTTTTCTATCCAGTTTGATTTTTATGTTTATCATCGAGTCCCATAAAAATCATCCATATCTTGTTGAGTGTTTTGTTTTCAGTTTTTTGCGTTCTTCTTGTTCTTGAGTTTGTTGAGTCTTTAATCCAGAAAATCATTTCAAAAAATTTCAAAAGTGTTTGTTTTGCTTAATTCTTATCCGAATTAAGTTCCGTTTGTTTTGTTATGTTCGTGTCGAATTTTCGGATTTATATATTAAAAAAAAAAAATTTAATTCATTTTTCTCGAAAATTCATCCGTTATTCAAAAAAAAAGAAGTCATTCCAAAATTCAAGAACCATTTTCTTGAATTTCCTTAAATTCTTGATATTCGTTTCCTTTCAAGCCAACAATAAAATTCGTTCCTGCTATTTGATGTCTAAATCCTCTTCGTTCTTGAGTTTTTGAAACGCCACATAAGGAATGAATTATGATCCGGGCTCTTTATTCCAAACTAGATGTTATGTAGATCATAAGGGGTGCAGTTTGGCGATTGATGGAAAGTGCTTTACTAATTTCGTTAGTAACACCGTGGTTGAAAAATTAGGATTGCCCCTAGAACCACACTATAAACCTTATAGGATGACGTGGATGAAGGAGTTTGGGAATTTCAAAGTAACCAAACAAGTTCTAGTGCCTATCACCCATGGATGGTATAGTGAGGATGTATGATGTGATGTAGTGCCATTGAAATCTTATCATATTTTCTTGGGAAAACCTTGGAGGCACAGGAGGGAGGCTGTTTATGATAAGAGTATGCACATATACAAATTCCTTAAGAAAGGGAAAACATGCGCACTATATGGGTTGACATTAGAGGAAGCACTAGAAGATTCACGGAGGGTAAGGAAGGAGAGTGAAAAGTGGTGTTATAGGAGGTATCGTGGGGATAAGGATATTGAAAAGGAGGGAGAGTTGAAATTAAAAACAAATAAACAAACTCCAAAATTTGATGAGGAAAAGGTGGAGTTGGGAAGCGAGGAATTGATTAGGAATGAATTGGGAGTTGAGATTTGAGCGTTGAATTGGACGATCCACATTTGGGTAGTAATGAGGTAGTGCATGAGTGTGGTGATAAAAATGTGGATGTAGAAGATGTGGTTGAATTTGAGAGAAAAAAATTTGAAGAGGTGGATGAGCTAGAAAATTTTGAGTTAGAGGAAGTAACCGAGTTTGAGAGAAAAGAGATAGAGGGGGGCGAGCAAGAAGTTGCAAAAGGAGAACGAGGTGAAGAGAAGGGCCTCGTGGTTCAAAAGGTGGAACTGACGGTGATAATTCATGAATACAAGGATCCATACCCTGTACCTCATGAACCTAACATTTCCCTCCCCGCTTTATTTAATTTTGTCTTGTTGGTTAACTGTACTTGAAAATTTGGGCAACACCACCAATGCCCACAGGAGTTTCTACTTCAATCCATTCATGTAACCCAAGTTACAGGATACTATTGGTCATCCCTCTGGCATTGAAGCAATAATTTTTCGTTTGATCCAGGAGGTGAAGTGAAACAACATGAACAAAGCTATGATTCGGGACAAATCATCCTAAAGAAGGAGGGTATGATGTGTTCCGGACCCTCGACAATCGGAGTTATAGAGGCTTGACGGAAAAATTCAAGTAATTCAAGCCAAAGCGGAGTTAATTGCAAATTGGAGCAAAAATCGGAGCAAAAAGGACCAGTTTGATCCTTACGGCTGTAACGCCCAGAAGGTCACGACCGTAATCAAGTTACTGGTTAAGAGGCGAGATTTCAATTTTACACTTACGGCCGTAAACAAACTGTTACGGCCGTAACATTCACAGGAAGGAAATCTTACGGCCTTAATAATTTCAATCACGGCCGTAACATGCGATATCAATTTTGGATTAGAGAATCATTCACGGCCGTAACTGGATTCTTCACGGCCTTAAAGGAGCGGCGGATCAGATTTCCGGGATTTTCCATATTTTGCAGATTTTTAATTCCTTTTCTTTTATTTAGTTATTTTAGTATTTTACTTTAATTAGAATTCTATTTTGAGCCAGTTAGGGTTGATAGGTTTTAGTTTTGCTTATTTATATTCTATTTCCATTTAATGTAATATCGGACTTTGATGATTGAACAAACATTTTGAGTGTTTTACTCGTTAAAAGGTGGATTCCTTTTATTCCAAGAACTTATCAAGATTTCAATTCTTGTGGCGTTCAAAACCTGAACTTATCAAAGATTAACTATCTTTGTGGCGTTCAAAACCAGAAACTTATAAGGGTGATTGGACAAATCCTTGTGGCGTTTCGAAAGTCGTGGTCTTTATTCCGCATCGTCAAGCTATCGCGTCGTGAATATCGGGTCATGATTCCACCGTCCGTAACAACCTGGGTTCGAAACTTTACGGCATTCAATTCCGCGCTTCGAATCTTATCATTTTAGCTCAATTTCTCTTCTATCATGTCCATTTTCTTTCCAGTTGAGGTTGTACCGAAATGTACAAGAAAAACACAATTTATACAAGTATAAATTTTCTCAATTTGTCAATTAAAATGTCGATTTAAGACCAAAACAAAATATTTGTGTGATTTTCCGCCAAGAGAAGGGGGTTCAAGAGGTGTTTGAATTGTTTTGATAATCATTAGGGCTTTTATATGTTTATATATGAGCAGCATGAGGTCTCAACCATACTTTTTGGAAAATTATGTGGGCAACTTGTATTAATACAATTAGAAGAAAAATATCTACTAGATAAAAAACATTAGCTACCCATAGGGATGATGAACCAACCACCATTTGTTATCTCCGTGTGTGTGATGTCACGCAACAAACTTTTTGACAAGTTAAGGAATTGTTTAACTATCTTTCCTTCTAAGACGATTCTCATTAAATAGAAAATTGTCCAGCTTGGTTGTTGTAATCTACCATCGTGATACAAGGGAAGGGATTACACCGCAATTACCAGCATGACATAAGGGATTTAAAATCTATTTTAAGGAAAGCTATTTACCCATTAATCTCTACAACTGTACAAGATTTACAATATATTCCCTTCGTCCCATTTATATAGGCTTGTTTTACATTTCATACAGATTAAGAAAACATAATTAATGTTATTGAAAATGCAATTTTTGTAAAGAAAATTTCCAACTTAACCTTATTAATATCAAAATTATTATTATTGAAAGTAATAAATAGGGGTACATTAGTAAACAAACAAAATAAATACTTCCCAATAAAGAAACGAGTCTATATAATTGGGATAAGAGAAAAAGGAAAGGAAGCTTATATAAATGGGACGGAGGGAGTATATTATGCAATATCTGGACTGGCATAAGTTGCCATATTACCCTGCTAACATCACCCTCAAATTGATGCGGGTTGATCGACCAACAACAATTTGCTAACTAGAAATTGGTGACATTGTCAAGTCATTAACTTGGTAAGCACATCAGCTACTTGTAGGTCCGCAGAGTTGTGAGGATGAGATAGAACACGATTGTCAAAAGCTTCCCTAATAGAATGACAATCCACTTCAATATGCTTGGTGGTTCATAATAAACATGATTACCCGCTAGTTGAATTGCGCCAATATTATCTGCATGAAGTAGAGTTGGATGTGATTGAGAAAACCCAAGTTTAGACAAGAGACCTTGAAGTCAAAGCAAAATAATATCAGAACATGCAGTGAACATAGCTTGATATTCAGCTAAAATAGAAGACTTCAAAACTCAATTTTGCTTCTTACATTTCCAAGAAATTAAGTTATTACCAAGAAGCATACACCCTCCAGTGGTAGACCGACAAGTGTCACAAAATCCTACCCAACCAGCATCACTATAGGCTACGAGTTGAAGAGTTAAACCAGCTAGGAAGAACAAACCACGGTTAAGAGACCCTTGAATATAGCGAATGATACGACACTACAACCATATGAAGATGCCTAGGGGAGGCCATAAATTGACTAACTTGATGAACAACCTAAGATAGGCCAGGCTAAGTAATAGTTAGGTAAATGAGACTTCAAACAAGACAACAGTAAAGAGTAGGATCGGGAATAAGATCCCCTACATCATGGAGGAACTTAACATTTACTTCTAGAGGAGTGTCTACTGAAGGAGTGTATTGAACACCAACCAAGGCAATCAAATCTTGGGCATATCCGTGGGATTTACAAAGATGTCGGTAGGACTAGAATGTACCTCAAGACCCAAGAAATACGTAGGTGGACCAAGATCCTTCAAATGAAAGGAGTCATGAAGTTGCTTTTGAAGTTGAGCAATCAAGTTAGAATCAGTTCCATAGATGACTATATCATCCACATAAACAAACAACAACACAATACCAGGGGACAATAAATAAGCTATGGCACACGGATGGTCCCTGAGGGATAAATTATGAGAAAAAGATGGGAGAAAATCCGTGGTCGTTATAACAATAATAGGTAGAGTGCTTTTGTTGGATGTATGAATTTGTGAGGAGCCAGTGTATGGTTAGACATTGGTAAGAGTAGTGTTGAATTTGATCATATGGTTAAAAGCTCCAAAATCAATAAACCAAGGCTGTGAAGTAGTATGATTTCCTTGAAGACCTAAGGCTGAAAAGGCAGAGACAATCATCCGCTGCACCATCTCTCGAGTGACAGAACTAGAGCCAGCCGATAGAGTCACAGCTGAGACTGAAGCACTAGGTTGCTCTGCCATTGGAGTGGAAGAAACCGAGGCATGGAAAGCACCTTGATTATTTCAATCAGCGAATGTGATATAAGGGATTACAAAGCAATGACCAGCATGACATAAGGAATTTAAAATCTGTCCGAGGAAAGCAATTTACACTATTAATCTCTACAACTATACAAGATTTATTATATACTCCCTCTGTCGCTTAAAGATAGACTCGCTTCTATTTTCACATAGATTATGAAAATGACAATTAATGTAGTTGAAAATATAAGACCCCGTTCTCTTTGCCGTTTTCTAGCCGTTTTTCATTTTCTGTCTCCGAAAACGCGTTCTCTTATGACGTTTTCGAAAAAAAATTTCAGAAAACATTTTCCAAATTTTGCAAAGAAACTAGAAAACGTGGATATCTTGTTTTCCAAGTTTTCCTTGTAACTTTTGGAGAAAGTGAAAACGCGGTGATCTCCGCGTTTTCCACATTAAAAAAAAAAAAAAAAAACATAACTTCAGTCCAGAAACGCTGCATCCTTCTCTCCCTCAAGCTCGCGTTCTCTCTGCCCGCGTCCACCGCCCGCAACCGTCGTTCGTGTTTTCGGCAATTTTTAAAACATTCACAGAAAACGAAAAAAAAAAAAACATTTTCGAAAATGAAAACAGGAACATAAAGAGTACGCAGCCTAAATTTTTCTTACATTTTACTAATATATCCCTACATTAAATAATGGAATAAATATGATTATTTTATATTTGTTGATAACAATGGATACTGAATAAGGGCATATTAGAAAATTTAAAAATATGTTGACTTTCAATAAGGAAAGTGACATATAATTTGGGACGGACAAATAAGGAATACAAGTCTATCTTTACGGGATTGAGAGATTATATATATATATATATATATATATATATATATATTATACAAGAATAGAATATGTGGACTGGCATAAACTGTCCTATTAAATTGCTGACACTTTTGCTTTTTTTTTTTTTTACCCCTGTGGACGGCAAAGATATATTTTTTTTTTCCTGTGGATGGCAAAGATAATCTTATGATTGTTCATTTGAAGGAAAATTGTCAAATTAGGACTGAATACATTTTGCTAAAATTGGGTTTGCCAAAATATTGCTTTCATCATTGTCCTGAGACTGAGAATAAGATCCATAGTTGAATCTCTTTATCACACTTGATATTATACAGAAAAGTTTAAGTTTTGAGTACCTTCTGTCGCGAAAGGGAGTCAAGAAAGGATCAAGGTTCAGAGAGGAGGAAATGAAATTTAGTTATTATTTTAATTTAAATACATATTGGCATTGTTAGCTTTCCATCAATATTTGTCTGATTATGTGCTGCACCTTACAGGATGCTATGGACAATTTCTCCCATGTTATCCTAAGATTCTGGATATCTTCAGTTATTTAACACTGCTCTTTTTGATGACAACACACAGGTCTTTATTATTATCCATGTCGTGGCTCTTGTGTATTATATCAAAGGGAGTCTCTCGCCAAAAATGTTTAAAGTAGCTGTTACTCTTGTAGTATCCGTTGGACTGTAAGCTTACTTCACCTGTAATTTGAAATTATTTTAACTAATATATTATGTGATTAGCACAGTAATAGTAATAAGAAACTAAAGCAGCACATGATAAACTAGATTTGAAGAATATATTTTTTTTTTTTTTTTATAGCCTCTATTTGACAAACTATAAAAGAACATGTTTTTAAACAACACAATTCCCTAACTCACTTTTCAACCACTCACATTTTCTCTTTCCACTTTTCAACCACATATTTTACCTTGAAAACTTAAAAAAAAATCATTTTTTAACATGACTTTTAAACAACCAGAGCCTTACTCATAATCAACATTCAGGATAGTTTGTGGGGCTGTGATAGCTGTACTAATAGCTTTGGTAGCTTCTAGCCCTACCAAAGGATGGAGTGGAAGAAGTTTGAGCCTGCTTGATCCGTAAGTTCTTCCGTGCAATTACTTTTATAGTTTTATTATATAATATAGTGCTTTCTTATTTAATATGTCAATACTTTTTTTTTTTTTTTTTGGAGGGGGGGGGATGTGAAGGTTTTCCTGTGTAAATTTGATCTACAGCCTTTGATGCATCTGATACGTTGCATTTTGTTCAGTTAAACTTCAACTCGTATGTTTCAAAAGCTTGATCCTTGGTTGTGCATGATGCAAAACTTGACATCAACATGGAGGGAGTCAGAGAGAAATGGAGTCAAATGTTTATTGAAATCCTAGGTTCTCTTTTAGAGAGCAAGAATATAAACCCAAGGGGACTGCTATTCCTTTTTTCTTAACCTCATACTCACCTCCTTCGAGTTAAACTCTTTCCAAGATAAGCTGACTGTCGTCTCCAATGAATGAAGGTGACTTGGAGCGTAGTTGCTATGTCATAGCTAAGATGTTATTGCAAGTCTGCAATCCAGTCGGAATGTTCTGCTAGTTTCATATGCAACAACTGCCAACGCTTTGTCGTGTTCGGCTATTCATTGAGTTAACTTCTTCATCCTGCAATTAAACCTCTTGTGCTTTACTTTTTTGTTGCACTGGGTTGCTTTTTGAGTTCAATCAGCAGTCAGTTGCTGTTTAATAGATCAACTTTGTTACTACAAAGCCGAAACTAATACGCTGACATTATTTTTCCTTTTACTTCCAAATGAATTGTAACAATGGAGGTGTAGTAAACAATATGAGAGCAGAACTTTTCGTGGGAATTCTCAGAAGAAAGAATAGGTTTTGATACCAAATTGATGCATAACCTGACGAAGAAATAGAATGAAGCAGATGAGAGAAATAGAGAGGAGAGAATAAGAAAAGAAGAGAACAGAAACATGAAGTGAAGATAAGATTGAAAGAAAGAAAATTAGAGAAGAGAGAAGAAGAATTTCAGAGAAGGAAAATCTCAATATATCCATAATTCAAAATCACTGTTGTAAAATGAAATCCTATATTCTGTGTATAAAGCAAGAATCTAAACTCAAGGAGACTTCTAATAAGTTACACACTCATCAAAATATTAGAAATATACAATCCAAACTTATCAACAAAATCCTAGTTTACCTTTTGTTCTTCTAACACAATCATTATAATTTATAAATTAATTTATTAACAACACAATTTCTTAAATTACTTTTTGCCCAAACATTTTCTCTCTCCACTTTTTAAACGCACATTTTGCCTCAAAAACATAAATAAACCAATTTATAATTGCTACAGTTTTGCCGAACATAGCTTTATCATTACAAATAAAGCATGGCTTAAATAAATTCTAATGCTAATCCTATATCTCTTAAAGCATAACTTTATTCCCCATCACTGCAATAATTGAAATCATAAGGATGGTTTTGTTATCAGTGTGGTTGGCTGATGGCTTTAGTTAAGCGTAATCGTTTAATTTTATTGAGTATAACTGTGGCCCTTGAGTGCCAAGCATTGGGTTGTATTTCTAAGCTTTTTAAATTATCATAGTTCTGGCTGGATAACTTGCTCAATTCCATATATTTTATTCAATGGTCATTAGCTGTAATATATCTTAGATATTTTGGTATCTTGCTTGAATCCTACTCTAATAAGGCTTCATTAATTGTCTCATTGGAAAATATCTAGCTTCTTTGTATTCCAGTCCCATAGTTTGACTGTAAACTTGAAGTTCAGGAAAATCTGTCCAACACATTTACGCTTAAGATCTCTAATCAATTTGTTACTACATATTTTTCCTTGTTCTTTTTTGAAACGTGTTAGATACTAAGGGGAAATAACATGTGATACTTTAATCTTCTTTTCTTTGTATTATCTTCTTAGAATGTGTGGAATCTTCAGAATCCCCAATAGTAAAGATCAGCTTATTTGTAATACACAGTGTTTCCTATCCTGTATATTTATCCTTATGAGCTTGTCAGCATTTCTGATGTGTTTTTCTTTTCCCCTCCTTTTCTTGATTCTTGAACTGAGGCAGAACATATGCAAGCAAGTATATACCAATTATTGCCAGTGTTAGTGAGCATCAACCCCCTACATGGCCGTCTTACTTTATGGACATTAATATCTTGGCATTTTTGGTTCCAGCTGGTGTTATTGTAAGTTCTCACTATTCATTCAAGTTTGATAGGATTGTTTTCCACCCGTCTAATATTTGCTGTTGATTTATTTGTTGGAATTTTCAGGCATGCTTTTTGCCACTAACTGATGCAAGCTCCTTCGCAGTTCTTTATATAGCTACATCAGTATACTTTTCTGGTGTTATGGTATGGATAGCTGGAAACTTGCCTGCGTATGAAATTTTCTATATCTTTCACTTTTAGCTCCCACTATTTTTGGGCATCACTTTCTTTTGCTGATATCTAGGTGCGTCTAATGCTTGTGCTTGCTCCGGCTGCTTGCATAATGTCTGGAATTGCTCTTTCAGAAGCTTTTGGTGTTTTTACTAGATCAATTAAATTTCAGCTGCCTGATGTATCACAAAATTCCCCTGTCAATGTTAGTAATCTATTCTTTGTATTGTTGGGGATAGATTTTAATTATAATTTAATCTATTTTGGACTGAAATGCTTATCATATCCACTAAGGCAGGGGATACTGGTAAAATTATGCAAAATGATGTGGTAAAGACTGAGAAAAGTGAAGATTCATTGAAGGAACGGCCTTCAAGAAAAAACAAGAAAAAGGAAAAGGACAATATGGAAAGGGTTTCTGTTGTACCCCCGACTGAAAAGAGGCTTTTGGTTTTACCATTGGAGGCTTCAGTCATTGCTATTTTCTTGCTTGTCTTGCTGGGTGCCTTTTATGTGGTATGCATCTTATATGATTTTTATGCTGATTAAATCAAGATATCCTGTTTATGTGAACTCATTATGTCCTCTAAAGATTACATGCCTATTGTGCTTTTACTTTTCTGCTTTCATCTTTTCTTTCATTTTTTTTTTTCTATTGCTTCCATATTTGTTTAATCTGTGCTAATATGATCTTTGTGATTAGTGATTGATAGATGTGTTGTTTATTTTATCACAGGATGATTTTCATGTTTGTGAAGCATTTAAGCTTCTAAGGAAAAGAAAATACGAATACAATCTTAAGATTGACCTGATTGTTCCACTAATAATTGAACATTGAGCTTTGAGATCTTTAAACTTATGCAAGGAAGAAACTTTTAATATCTTCAGCATTTTTGATAAGACAGAATTAAATTGCATTAGAAGCTAACCTAGCAATTTTCAATTTATTTGGAGCCAAAACAAATAACATGTTGGCTTTAGCAAGTGTTACTGTTTCCATTGCAATACGACTGAAATACTTAAACTTCTGTTGCATGCAATACATATAAATGAAAATGAAAACAAGGTTTTACAAGAGCATGCTGATGCTGAAACTTATCTGATTGTTGTTCCAACAGTGCTATATGCAGTCTTGATTCCGAGTACCCCTTCTTGAAAATGATTTTTAACATCTGTGGAATAAGAGAGGCTGTGCCATATGTAGATCTCACACACCTTTGAATGTAAAATAGTTACGTGAGATGTATTATCATCTATCACAAGGGTTTGAACTTTGGAGTATATTGTACTTCAATTCTGTGTAGTAGTTTGCAATTTTTTATTATATGGAAACTTGGTGCTAATACTTAGCATGTTGACTCGAGTTTAAATTTGTCTGCTGTCTCAACTGTTACATCCTCTGGTTTCTCCAGTTCTAAACTTCCAGCTATTTTTTAAGTTTGATGGAGAGGGTTTGTCTGAAGTGAACAAATGATCTTTCTATGAGATTTTTTCTTGATAATCTCATATATAAAAGCTTTTAAGTGTCAATTCATTTAACTATTGGTATTGAAATTCAAAGTCTTATTTGCTAGCATTTTTTCTCTACCTTTTTTATTTTTTTTCCTTGTCTTGTCTGTAAAGAATTTTTTTCATGTAGGTTCATTGTGTATGGGCTGCGGCAGAGGCTTATTCAGCACCCTCTATTGTGCTAACTTCTCGATCTCATGATGGCCTTCATGTTTTTGACGATTTTAGAGAGGCTTATGGTTGGTTGCGCCATAACACTGAGGTGGATGATAAAGTAAGTTCTTGCCCCCCTTATTAACTGCATTCTTCTTCATCAGGGGCGGACAGAGAGAGGGGTCCTGGGTGGTCACGTGACCCCTCAATTTTGAAGTTTAATTTTGTTTTTTTTTTTTTTTTGAATGAAGGTAATGTTTGGACTTTGAATAATTGAAATTTATGCGTATTGAATAGATTGTTTTAGATGAAATATATGTAAAAGATTATAGTATGTACTCAGTAGATATAGCCTCTTTTTTGTACCAATTAAAATCTAGATTTTAATCTTAGTCAAAGTTAACAATCAATCTCAACCATAGATTTCATGGGACTCACAACTTTTTAACTACACATCTCATCAACTTTTATCAAAATCTAATTTTAATCTACACTAAACAGGAACTTAATTGATTGAAATTTGAATATGTTAATTGATTGTTTACTGCGATATAATATGTCAATTTCTTTTGAATTATGATTATGACATAGATCTTACTGAATTATAACAGTGTCTACTGCAAACTGTGCCCTTTTACTACAAAATGTCTGCGTCCGCCACTGTTCTTCATTAACTTAGTATTTTTTATAATCAATGTATTGTGGTTGGGTTGTCATCACGTTAGTACTAGTTCTACAATTATATTTTATCATTGTTGGATGTTTCAGTGATAGCACATCTGAAATTATACCTGTCCAAAGAGACTTTGAAGTGCCGTATTTGACACAATGAACCTATATCCATGAACTGATCTGTCTGGCGTGGGAAAAATAGTACTGATCTCCTTCCTCCCATACTTCTCGACGAAGGACGAGCAGTTCGTGTCAGCTTTGAACAATTATTGCTTCTATTGTTACTATTATTATTATTATTATTTAAGAAAATAGTGTTGAAACTCCCTGTAGATGTACCTGTTCAGTCCAAGTCTATGTTACTCATGAAACATCCATATCACTCCCAATACTTGGACAAGCGTGTGGAACGAAGTCAGTTATTTTGCATCAGTGACTAATTTAGAAAGTAAATGAGAGGTTTACTTCTTTCTTTAACCATTCAAATATATTGAGTGTTAACACGCACGGTTTTGACAAAGGTTAGAAAGAATGGACTCTTATAGAGATTTCAAGATTGGCTTGTGCTGTGGTGAAATTTAGTCCAGTCCTTAGAGAAAAGGTCTCCCTACCTAAAACTATTTGATAAATACAACTAAATATAGACGAATATACAAGGAAAATGGTGAATGCTATAAGTCGACATTTTTAAAAGGGCTTGTATAATTAATATTACATTTTGAGGAGGAAATAGGAGTTTCAAAAGGAATTTGAGAACGTGAAGGATGGCCACGCTTTTCCTTGCCTATGTGGGATTATGACCCCTGCTTTTTCCAAGTCATGTTTGTCCTGTGCAACACAATATGCCTATGATTGTATACATGTATAATAAGCACTCAACACATGCACACAAACACCACCTTCCCTTGCTCCTCGCAAGTTTAACCTGCTTTTTGTTTCAGCATAGGTGTACAGATAATTGCATGCACGCAACTTTCTTCAAGCAAAGATGGCATCTTTGATTGGGATATGAAATTTACTAGTATTCTAATTTTTTGCTGATTTCGTCCAGGTTGCTTCTTGGTGGGACTATGGTTACCAAACAACTGCCATGGCAAACCGCACAGTTATCGTTGACAATAATACCTGGAACAACACACATATTGCAACTGTTGGTACTGCCATGTCATCTCCTGAAAAAGCAGCTTGGGAAATTTTCAATTCATTGGATGTCAAATATGTTCTTGTTGTTTTTGGAGGTTGGTTCTGCAACTTTATTTTATGTCAGTTTTCCTGAATAAGGAACACGTTCTATCAACTGAATTTTCATTTCAGGTTTTGTTGGTTACTCTAGTGACGACATTAACAAGTTCCTATGGATGGTTCGGATAGGAGGTGGTGTATTCCCTCACATTAAGGAACCTGATTATTTGGTGAGTAGTGGATTCTACAATGCTGTTCCTAGAGTACCATTAAACCACATTTTGAGATTTTTTCCCCTTTCTTTGGTCCCCCTCTATCTGCTGCCTGCCTTTCTTCCTTTCTCTGCCTACCTACCTATCTCCCTCTGTCATATCCCCAGAACTACATGGTGTCACACCATGTGAAATATTCTTACTTTTTATCTGGCTATTGCAATTTACACAATACGATTGATTTGGCTGTTGACTTGGTATCCAGTATAACTGAATCGGAAATGATTTTCTTTGGGTTGCTTGAGAAAATGCATTCCTGATTGAACTCTACTGCTAATTTAATTCTGTTGTCATGCTGTCTGAAAGAGAGATGGTCAATACCGGATTGATTCTCAAGCCACTCCTACCATGCTGAATTGTCTCATGTACAAACTTTCATATTACAGGTGCAATTGATTTGGAACATGGTTCTTATGACCAGATGTGAATATCTTTCTATTCCTTAAATTAATCACATTTTCTTATTGCAGATTTGTGGAGACAGATGGTAAAGGCTTTGATAGGGTGAGGCGTACTGAAATTGGGAAGAAATATTTCAAGCTTACCCATTTTGAAGAGGTGCGACTTTTAGAATAAATTCTTCATTTCCAAAACTATCATACTTTTCAAACGTACTCATTTTGAAGAGGTAAGACTGAACATAAAATCTTCATTTCTGAACGATCATACACTCGGGGACAGATAACTTGCCACTATCGATTAAGCTTTTTAGCAAGTAAATGCTGATAATTTTTGACTTGCAGCATCAGATCATGATATCTAATGTGTTGGCTCTTTGTTCAATTACATCTTTATTTGGCCATCGTAGGTGTGTTCAATAAAAGATGGGAAAGGAAAATATTTTCCTTTTCCATATTTATTTTCCGACCTCATGGTAAAGAAATTATTTGGCTTGAAATGGAGCAAAACATGCATTGGAAGCTTGTACCTAGAAAATATTTTACATGAAAAATTTTGCCAATCAAACAAAAAATATAGAAAATATTTTCCTTGATTTGACATTTTCCATGGAAAATTTGACATATCAACCACCTTAATAAGAGTTTATACATGTGCCCTTGCAGATCTATAAACATCTTAATGGTGCTCATAGTGTCTATATTTAGCATTCCAAGGGTTGATAGTTCATTATTTACTAAATCTTGAGTCTTCCTTTATTGCTTTAACCTCGGTATAGCCATCGATTAAACTGTCAGATTCAAAATTGCAAGAGACAAGCACTCTAAGCAGGTCTTTATGAAACTTCATTATGTCAAATGAAGTTTGGTCCATAAGCTTGTAAGCAATATTTGGCATAACTTCTCAATACAGATGTGTGTGTGGGGTGGGTGGGGGGGAAGACCGGTCCTGAACATGATGGGCCTCGATCCTAAATGGGACGAAAAGCCGCCCTGCGGGGCTGGTTGGTGTGTCTGTGGTGCCCTGCCCCGAACCCGCTCCGAATGATCATTTGGGGAAAAAAATATGTATAAACAAAACTAAGAAGAAAATCGAAATTGGCAGGCCATGGGACGAGGCGAGGGTATCCGTCCCTTAACCATTCCTACTTCTCGAAGATGTGAAATGAAAATGGATTATTCCATTGGATCCCCTTTTTCTCACTCAGTCACTAACAACAACAAAAATCGTTTATTTATTTATTTATTTTTTTATCCCATTGAAGCCCAAGGCTAATAGTTTGTTATATTGCATTGCATTGTTTTAGACGCGGTGACAAGACTTGACCTGGAGGTTTTACTGTAGCAGTTATGTATGTTGAAACTATGTTTATATACTTAGATATAAGTTGAATGGTTAATTCATTTGAACCATTCATGGTTGTCATATTTTAATTTTGTGGTGTCCATTTTGTAGGTATTCACCACTCACCACTGGATGGTCCGGATATACAAATTGAAACCTCCAAAGAACAGAATCCGTGGAAAGACAAAGAAAACTAAATTGGTGTGTATAAGATCTATTTCATCTATTTTCTTTAATAGTATGCATATCATAAAATTCTCCAATTTCATTGACTTGTGCTCTACCGGTTCGCAGAAAGCAAGCTCAAAAAGAAGTGGATCCCTAAAGAAGAATCCTTGGCATTGACCAGAAC
Organism: Ligustrum vulgare; assembly: GCA_963555705.1. Lineage (NCBI taxonomy): Eukaryota > Viridiplantae > Streptophyta > Magnoliopsida > Lamiales > Oleaceae > Ligustrum > Ligustrum vulgare. The sequence goes on from OY743171.1 coordinate 11,609,373, forward strand.
GTTGTGGTACTCAATAGATATCAGATCATTTGTAACGCAAAGTATATGCATGATGAACCTCATGCATGGATGCATGCCAAAGACTAGAGATTGATAAAAAAGCGAAAATTTTTGCAATCCCTTATGTTCTTGTAGTTCAAAATCCACATCAATATTCGATAGACTACCTTTTAGAGTAGCATCAGACAATTTTGGGCTTGCTTTCTAGGCTGTTAACTTAAAAGGTATCACATGTATGTTCCTGTGTATCAGGATGTAGGTTAGAAATATTTTCACATCATCATTGTGCGTTATTTCAATTGTAATAGATTTTTGGTCTGCAAGACTTTTGTTGAGTATTCCAAATTTTCTGAGCAAGATTTACAGTGTCCAATTTTACTCTTCATAGTTTATTTATGTCAACTATACATTTTACCCTTTTGGTGATGGTATGCCGTACATGGATAAGTTGGGGATAGAACTCTGAATGAGGAATGTTTATTATTCTTTTTATAAGATTAGTTGTGCGTGTTTATTTTTAGGGTCACAAAGTTGATTGTAGGTGATTTTGCTGTTGCATAAACTTGAACTTAGCCTAGAGGTTGATGCTTATTTTGATCCAAGTACTGAAAACATTTTAGAAGAAACAGATTTTTAGTTTGCTTCAATTTTCGATTGTTAGGTTTGTTAATTTTTTCCTTTTCCGTCTCTTCCAGATCGTTAGGTTTTGCATGCATCGTGGAGGAAAAAAAAAATCCAGAATCTCTTTACAACTTGCAATGCATAATATTATTCTATTACTTGTGCTGTGATACGCTGATATGCTCGAGAAGGCAACCTTATCACTAATACAATCATACAAATGGTGATTTTATAGAATTATCTATAGTTGAATGTCTATACGCCATCTTAATAAGCTTAGAGACTTCAGTTTATCACTCGACAATCCTTTCTAACCTCCTGACCTCCTGTGATGCTGCTCATCTTGATCATAGAATTAACGAAAGCTATGTTAAAAGCTTTCTTTGAGCTTGCATACTTTGAAACCAAATCTTGTGTCTTTGGAATTGTGAGAAGAGCCTGATCTGAAGAGAATAGGCTCTTCTTTTGGAGTATTAGCCTGTAGTAGGTGTTATCGAAAGTTGTTGATGAAGGATCCATGTTGGTGCCCGCATTCTTTGCCTTATTTTTGATGGGGCAAATGCTTTTCAAGCTTGCAGCTAAGGATGGATGAAGGGTTGGGTCAATGTCGTGGGTCGAGTTGAAGTTGTGGAGTCTATTCTGGAAGGATGAACAATGGGAGAAACCCAGAGTATGCCCACCTGCAACAAGAAATTTGTTCTTCTCTTTGAGTTCCTGTTTGTTAGTTTGCACTAGAGAGTTGAGAATTGTTAATGGGATTTACCTGAAAGAGCCACAAGGTCTTCCATGGATAAACCTCTTTGAGAAAAGCTCTGTTGAAGTTGAGAAATGTTGAAGGTTGGAGCTGGCAATTGTACAGTTTCACTGGCCTTCGATATTCGTCCATCTTTTCGTCCTTTAGGAACATCCCAGGTTGGCCCTCCAGTCAGCACAACTGCATCTCTAGCAGCTAAGGCCAATATATCAGCACAAGAGACAGTGCCAGGGCACTTAGCTTCAACTGCTTTCTTTGCACTGTCAATTACATAAAATGAATGCAATGAAACATTTGGAGGTCCATCCTTCTCTGCTTTGTTCCCACCTTTTGAATTCAGCAACACTGAACCATCACATCCCTTTTAACAATAATAATAATAACAACAGAAGTTAGCCCAGAAAAAAATGAAAAGGAGAATTACCCATATATCAGAAGAAAATACATATTTACCCTTATAAAACAGTCATGGAAATGCATTCTGAGCAATGCTGCAGGGACAGTTTTGTCTTTCTTGGTTGCTTCCCTTACAACTTGCGCAATAACAATTTCAACATCAGGGCATGTTTTGGTGTAGTAATTTAAACTCAGAGCATTTCCTTGTGAAAAGGCAGAGAAAAATAATATCAGTGCTAAAATGGTAGCCATTAGGATTGAGGATAGAAAAGTTTAGAAATTGGTGTTATGATTTTAAGGAAAAAGGTTCACGAGCATGGCATTTTATAGTGATTTTGAGGAAAAGAAAGAGACATTATTATTACAAATTTGTTATGATCAGTTGTAATAGTAAACATAATTGGTTACTTCAAAAAAAAAAAGTAAACATAATTGGTGGGCGTGCTTTCTGTTTGATGAGTAGTGATTTTGAAGCAATCCTCTTGCAAAAGAAAAAAATAAATAAAACATTGATAATCGGTAATCTCATGGCTTAAAATTATCTTTATCGCATGCATGCATGCATGCATGCATACATACATACGGGATAAACTAACAAATTTAAAAGTTTATACTCTTAGAAATAGAATGTATTTATTAGTTAAACTTAATTTTTCACAATCACATAGTAGAGGAGCCAGAATATCACAACAGAGGTGGCGAAAAAATTGCAGAAGGAGCAAAATATACGTCTTCTGTGTATATTGTTAAAAAAAAAAAAAAAAAAAAAAGGGGGAAAAAAAAAAAAAAGGTTGAGAATATGAATCCTTTACCTATTTTTATAACACGTTCTACACATTAGTGCTCTACTTGACTAAAAGTTGAAGTTAATCAGTAATACAAATCTTACTAGCGATTATATAGTAGGCTTTAGAATAGAATTCAAAGCTCAGACTAATAAGTGTTTTACCACACTTAGTCAGTGAAGAAGAATAAAGAAAAGTTTCAACGAAGCTGATCGATTTTTTCGAAATTAGTTGGAATGTCGCATCAGTTTGTTATTTATACTAGTTACAGCTTGCAAATTAAGCCCTTGTTTGAGCCCCATTATTTCAAGTTAAAATTTGGTTTTTGAAAATCTAATGGTTAAAAAGTGGTTTGAAAAGTAAAAAATTGTGGGTTTGACTTTTTTGAATGGTTGAGATTGATTACTGTAGAAAAAATTTGTAAAAAAAAAAGAGAAATAATGGGGCTCAAACAAGGGCTAAGTATCATTATCCTTGGTCTACATGTTAAAAATCTTGTTGTAAGTAAAGTTTACAAGTAAATAATGTTAGAAAATTTTATCACAGACAATTATTTATCTATGATCTAAAATCATCATGCTGAATTATCAAGAATTAAATAACTGAAGCGGAAGTGTATCTTAATCAGATATGGTTCACGATGATCGATTGCGGTGTTTGGATCTTCTAAATCAATATGTAGTCCTTATTTTCTCTGATGATGGGGTGTCAGACAGAATGAACAATACGTACGATTCAGGGACCATAACCGACTTTATATACTGAATTGCCAGTTAACCTAATTCGGTCCATCATGAATTAGGTAATGGCCTGGTATCTACACATAAAAGCACATACATTAATTAGATGCATTAAAGCCCGATATATATAAAATCCTTATTAGATCACTTTAAATGGGCTTAACCAAATTTAATAGTTTTTTATTCAATACACGATAATTCACATATGAGCCCACACGATTGATTAAAATCCTTACAATCTCCCACTTGGGCTATATGTGTAACCTTACAATTGTGTATCAATCAAAATCTTATGAGTACTCAGAATTTTTGCTATCATTACTGAATGCATCCCCAAACAATCTGGTCCATCAATTATATCAATATAGGTTCAAAGCGGCTTTCACTACATTAATCGTAGCTAAACCTATCAATGGTCACGTATATCGACATAACTGAATGACATGGATCAAGTATGGATGTGTAGCATGGAAATTACATGTAATGTGATCTTCAACATGCATATTTCCAACGGGTCCAACTTTAGTGAGATCATCCTCAAACGAGTTCAGAGATAATAAACCTGAAACCATACAGTTGTAAATAACTTTAACTTTAAAATGTATTCAAAAGGACAGTAAATGTGTCTAATGCACCCAAAATACAAACTCCCACTAAAACCAAATATTCTTAAGAAATACAACACCCATATGAGTATTGTGCTCATGAAAGACCTTGGGTTGTAATACTTTAGTAAGCGGATCCGCAATTATGGAGTTTGTCCCAATGTGCTCTTATTGACACGTGTCCACTCTGAACTGTATCCTTCACAACCAGGAACTTATGTCAATGTATTTTGACTTAGTTGAGCTCCTGTTGTTACTGGAATATAAATCTGCTGAGTTATTGTCACAATATAACTTTAGTGGTCTTTCTATACCGTACAGAATACGCAGCCTAGTGACAAAATTTCGCAGCTATATTCCATAATTAGATGCCCCCAAAATTGCTACAAACTGTGCTGTCGAGTGAAAGAAGCTAAAGTGTTTGTTAAGCACTCCTTCCGGAAATAGCTCCTCTAACTAGCAGATAGATGTAGCCTGATATGGATCTCCTACTGTTTTGGCATCTAGCAAAAATCGGAATCATAATACCATATGATCTCCAACTGATTCGATTTTCTGTATGTGAGCATGTAATCTTTTGTTCTCTTTAAATACCTTATAACCCATGTTTGACTGCTTTCCAAATGATTCATCCCAGGGTTATTTAAATATCTCATTAGTATCCCAATAATGTATGCAATATCCGAACGCATACAAATTTGAGCATACTTCAGATTTTCTATAGCTTAACTATATGGGACCCTCTACATTTCTTTAAACTCAAGATAACTTTTCGGGTATTACTTGAGACCAATTTGTCTCCCTTAGCGATAGGGGTTTCCCCTGATTTACTATCTTGCATGCCAAACCTCTTAAGTACTTTACTGATATAGCCCTTTTGTGACAATCCAGGAATACCTCGAGAACAATCCCGGTGTATCTGAATTCCTAATACAAAAGAGACGTCGCCAAGATTTTTAATCTCAAAATTCCTTGACAAAAATCTCATAATTTTATGTGACATGCCTATATCATTAGTGGCAAGCAATATGTTATCAACATACAAAATCAGGAAAATACACTTACTCCCACTGAACTTGTAATACACACAACCATCAACAGCATTAATCTCAAAACCAAATGAGACAATTACTTGATGAAATTTGTATTACCCTTAATGGGAAGCTGACTTGAGCACATAAATGGATTTCTTTAATTTGCAAACCGTCTCATCAATGTCTCCATTGGAAACGTCGTCTTAACATCCATTTGATGTAACTTGAGGTCAAAATGTGCAACAACCTGACTTTCCTGAAAGAGTCTTTCGTAGAAACCAAAGGGAAAGTCTCTTTATAGTCAATGTCATCATTCTATGTAAAGCATTTAGATACAAGACGAACTTTATATCTTTCCACATTACCTTTCGAATCCTTCTTGGTTTAAAAATCCATTTAAGACCAATGGGCTTCGCACCTTCTGGTAATGGGACAAGATCCCAAACTTTATTGTCTTGTATATGCTTATACTCCTTATTTATGACATCATTCTACTTTTGAGAGTTAGAACCCTGCATGGCTTGATGGAATTGATTGGACCATCTTCCACCATTCCATTATTTCATAATGTTCTTAGAAAAATACTATTTAAATTATCCGGAATAACATTTTTTCCCTTTCTCTCGTGGATCTCCTAATGTCTAGTTGAGGTTCCGGATATGCTTCTTGATCAATGACATGCATAGAAACTTGCACATTGTCAAAAACAATAGTAGGAATCTAACCGATCCTTACTCAACTTCTTCCTTAAAGACAATATTTCTAACCTTATTTCTCCCCCCAAACTCAACATCCTCAAAAATGTTGCAATTCCCGTTTCAAAATTGACTAAAGTGTTGGATCATAAAAGTTATAGCCCCTAGATCGCTCAAAACAATTAATAAAGTAGCTGCTTACTGTTTTGGAGCTCAATTTCTTTATGTGGCCTATAAGGCCTAGCCTTACCTGGACATCCCCAAATGTGGAAATACTTTAGACTAGGTTTTCTGCCTGTCAAAAGTTCTTAAGGTATTTTAGCAGCAGTTTTAGTTGGTACTATGTACGATCTTTCTTTAAATGTCCAGATTTCTGGCAAAGAAACAACCTTAATGTCTTTATGTGGTTTCTTTTGTTCTGAACCCTTAACAACTTTATTTGTTTTCTTGCCCTTATCTTTAGAGGTGTTTGTCAAGTGAACACTTTCAGTTCTGTCATGCTTCAACTTTTCTTCCTCTTGCACACAAAATAGAATGAGCTCATTTAGAGTTTATTTCTCCATTCGATAGTTACAACTGACCTTAAATTGACTGAATTGTCCAGGAAGCGATATCAATACCAAATGCACGAGCAAGTTATTAGACAAGTCGAGTTTTAGTTCCTTAAGTTTTGAAGCAGCGTGAGACATCTACATGATGTACTCGCTTATTTTCCAATTGCCTTTATACATTATTGAAATCAAGCTTTGCATAAGCGTACTTGTTTCAGCCTTATCGTTTTTCGCAAAACGTTTCTTAATTTCAACAAGGAATTCATTGGCATCATTTAACTCCTCAGATACTGTGCCACTAAAGGCTTCTGGAATGCCGTGCTTAATGATCATTAGACTCATGCGACATGAGCAATCTCACTTCTCAAAGTTCTTCCTTTGATTATATGAACTTTCATCCGTCAGAGGAGCAGGTTGCTCAATCCTTAGTGCACGGTCTAGATCCATGCAGCCAACGAAAAGTTAATGTTCTTGTTTTGATCCTTGAAGTTGTTCCATAAACACAGGGATTAAATTTAAGCTTGTAGATATACTACTAGCAGAATTTGAAACCGAATAGAGAAAACTTAAACAAAATAGCTCACATAAATACCTTATTATGCAAATCATACTTTCAAACAATGGTAGGGCCCATCACAAGATACCTAGCACAACATCAATATTTAGTCTTTGGACAGAAATATTGACTTGTAAGTGGTACTCTTGGTGTAGTAATCAAACACTGACACTAAGACATGTCAACCAACAAACCTTTCTTTGGACCGATTTATTGATCACATGTAAAACCAAATAACCATCACGTATTTATCACCACAAGTTCATGTGAAATCCGGGCCAAATATTGACATTCCTTTGGAACGATCAATATCCTCATGAAATAACACACAAACACCTAATTTTCCCTTGGTGTATTGATCAAACACTGGCAATAAGACATGTTAATCAATAAACCTTTCTTTGGACCGATTTATTGGTCACACGTTAAACCAAATAATTGCCACGTGTTTATCACCACAGGTGCATGTGAAATTCAAGCCAGATATTGACCTTCCTTTGGGCATTTCAATCTCCGCAATGAATAACACACACAAATACCTTTGAATATTCAAAATTAATTAATATCCACAAGAGAGGTTGCTTTGGCAACATGTTGCTTCAACTAACTTACTTTCGAATATTATATCTCTCAAAAGAGTCTGTAGTACCAAAATTTAAAATTGAAATCCATTGATTTGCATCTATATTTGACTTTAGGATTTGAATTATAGAATTCAAAACTTTAGAATAAAGCAATCCTTAAGTTGAGAGAGTCAATTGCGATATTCTTAAACCTTAGGTGGCCAATTATGTGAAATTTTAAGCTTGAAGGGCTTAAATTACAATTTTTCCAAAACCTTATTGGCCAATTTAGAGAAATTCCAAACTTTAGGTCCCAACTTGAAAGAAAATCAAACTTTAGAGGTCCAAAATAGTGAATTTGAAAACTTTAAGGACTGAAAATGAAAAAGTTATGAAAAATTTCAAACTATATGGACCAAATTATAGAATTTTAGGACTTTAGGTGCTATATTAGACAATTTTCAAACCTTAGGGGACTGAATTAGAAAATTTTCAAACTTTAGCGACTAAATATGAAAATTTTCAAACATTAAGGACCAAATTAGAAAATCTTCAAACTTTATGGATTGAATTAGAAAATTCTCAAACCTTAGGGGACTGAATTAGAAAATTTTCAAACTTTAGGGACTGAAAATGAAAATTTTCAAACTTTAAGGGACCAAATTAGAAAATTTTCAAGCTTTAGGGACCAGTTTTGAAAATTCTCAAACATTAGGGGCTGGATTAGAAAATTTTCAAACTTCTTGGGCTGAAATATAAAATCAGGAACTTTTATAACCCCAACTTTAATAATTTATAACCTTAGGAGCTTAATTATAAATTCCAGAACTTGAAATGCCAACTTAAATAATTTCATAACATTAGGATTATAAATAATATTTAAAACAAACCATGAGGACCTAATGTCAAATAAAGCCAATTTCGTAATTGTAGAAAAATCCCTCAAGACTTCAAATTTACAATTGAAACCCCCTGCCCAAAATCTGATTTTCGCAATGGTAGGGTTTGTAATCCCAGCCTCCTCCGCCGCCTTCATCTTTACCGGCAGAATCCAACGCATGTCGACAGTGTATGCTTAATCAGATTCGAAAGATCAATACAAGATCCACAAATCTCAATCTGAAAACCATACCCAACATCCATATTCAACACCGAAAAATTAGATCCAAAATAGAGAAACCCATACCTTAATTTCGAAATATATACACATGCAGATTCACAGACAGAGAAAATGAATAAAGAAGTTTAATGTCCTTATTCAATTTCTCAACAATATGCAAACTAAATCTCAATCCACATCCATGTATACGGCAGTGAGAAGATGTATACATATATACGCATGTGTGTTGACAAGAACAATTCCAATTTTTAAGTAATTCCAACATCAATCCGAACCTGATTTTGAAAGCATATACATACAGATTTTATATACTAAATTTGAATCCATTTGAGTTCTCATGGCAGTGAGCAACAATTATATATCATATTCATACGAGCATAGATCTGATAACCCAACACGATGATTGGCTCTGATACCACTTGTTAGAAAATTTTATCACAGACAATTATTTATCTATGATTTAAAATCATCATGCTGAATTATCAAGAATTAAATAACTGAAGCGGAAGTGTACCTTAATCAGATATGGTTCACGATGATCGATTGCGGTGTTTGGATCTTCTAAATCAATACGTAATCCTTATTTTCTCTCTGATGATGAGATGTCAGATAGAATGAACAATACGTACGATTCAGGGACCATAACCGACTTTATATACTGAATTTTCAGTTAGCCTAATTCGGCCCATCATGAATTAGGTAATGGTCTGGTATCTACACATAAAAGCCCATACATTAATTAGATGCATTAAAGCCCGATATTATAAAATCCTTATTAAATCACTTTAAATGGGCTTAACCAAATTTAATAACCTTTTATTCAATACACAATAATTCACATATGAGCCCACACGATTGATTAAAATCCTTACTTAGTCAGTGAAGAAGAATAACGAAAAGTTTCAACGAAGCTGATCGATTTTTTCAAAATTAGTTGGAATGTTGCATCAGTTTGTTATTTATACTAGTTACAGCTTGCAAATTAAGTATCATTATCCTTGGTCTACATGTTAAAAATCTTGTTGTAAGTAAAGTTTACAAGTAAATAAGGCTTAAAAATGATTTTTGCATTGGTCAAATTTAAAAATAAGTAACATTTTACACTTAAAAGTAAGCAAGAAGTAACATATGCGGATGGATACATGGATGGTAGTTTTTCTACCAAATCTGTCTAGGAGCTTGTTCAGCGAATGAGACCATTTCGTACCTATTCACAAGTAACAAAATCTCGGACCAGGTTTGGTAACATTTCTTCGACGTATTTCAAGTCTCGCCTCAGTCGGGTGAGGACTTTCAATACTGTTGGCAGTTCTTAAGCCAGTTTGTTCAGAGTGGCCACAATTGTAATACTATTCGTTTGCTTATACTTTGGTTATTATGGATTACGAGGAATGAAGCGAAGCAGCGAGGTGTGCCTATGAGGATAAATCTGTAAAGTTTACAGATGGGACATGATAGGTATAAATTCCCGATCTCATGAATCAAGGACGAGGTTGAGGACTAAAATGTCTAAGGTCGACCGGATCAAGACTCATTGATCGGCCTATATGCCCGACCTTGTCTAGATATTCTCCATCGCTGCTCATGTGATTAGTCATATATATGCCCGAGCTTAATTTTCAAAAAAGGGCCAACCTTAAATTCATCTGTCCTGACCGTGGATCTCAATGTCGGACTTACTCGGCCCTATTATACATAAGACCCATATAAGTATGTCACGGATTATCCTTCGTCTATTGGCGTCATTATCATCGCAATTACAATTCTTATGTTTTTTCCTCTCTATTCTCTCTCCAGAAAACTAACTTTCACATCGGAGGGGCGACGAGGAAATTTCTCCCGCCTTTTTGCAGGTTGAAGGCAAATCAAATCATCTTTTCCAGTAATCAATCAATTTCAGATGTTGCCACGTCAAGGTCAATAAATTTTACAGCATCAGGACGGTAGAATCTGATATGACGATTTTGAAGTTGTTGATTTTGATGATGCAATGGGTAAAGAATAAGGTTTTTGCCAAATGTTTAATCTATAAACCCATATATGTAAACCAAGATGTACACATAGCATAACTCTAGCTATGGAGCCTCATAGAATCATGTGGTAGGCAGGGGCGAACCGAGAGCATGGCGAGCACCCGGGCTCGCCCTTGTTGGATCAGCCCAAAAAAAAAAAAAATTTAACAGGAATTTTTGGTTTTTTTTTTTTTTAAATACAATTATTTTACTGAAGTCTGCCCATGTTGAAATTTTTTTTATTGATATTCGTCCGTGCTGGACAAAATGTCTGGATCCACCATTGGTGCCAGGTATATCAGACCATTTCCTTTTATCACATAGGCCGTTTATTTCGATTTGTACCTGATCAGTGAGATCCTACAAGATCAACACCAATTTGGCATTGCTCTTTATTTAGTGTCTGACCAGGGACTCATGTATTTCGCCCTTCATTTGGCATTGCTCTCATCCACTCTCGCCTATTGGTTTTCTAGCTTGCTCAACCATTGGAAACTTACAAGATCAACATTAATTAGTGCGTTACAGATGATTTTTCTAATGGTGGTGGTATTATGCACGATAACTTTGGACGATTGAGAAGTGTATTTTATACACTTATTTATAAGTTAAGATTAGAATGTATTGTTACTTATCGTTTTGGAATAAAAACTATTGATTTAATTATTATTTATTTATATTTCAGAAATAATTTCAAAGTCGAAAAAATGATGCAACTGGAGCAAATAAGAAACACTTGGTAGATAAAATGGAGCTAAATTATGCAAATTAAAAGTTGAAGAAGTCAATCGAAGTGCAACAATGCATTTGTTCATTCTTCTCATCCAATGGTCTAAGTCATATACTCGATGCTGAACTATGGGCCATTTTTGTCGGGATCCCTTTTGCATATCAACTCAGTCTCTCAGGTTAATGGGTAGAAGCTATGTTTCTTTGAATCACATTTGGGGCACTATTTCTCATATCTATCGAGAGGTAAACCAAGTAGCTGACTCACTAGTTGGAGGGTGATGAAAGCAACGTTGCTATTAGAAATATGATTCTATTGACTTGTACAAACGACTTTATGCTTCGATATAATTGACGGACATGCACTTCCACGTTTAGAAGCTGTTACGCCTTCTTTTTTCCACATTTGTGTAGAGGTTAGTGCCTCCTAATATTCTGCTTTCAGTTTTTATTCGTTTAGTTAAATGCATATGCCTCCGTCCGTTGGTGGAGCCTAAAAAACACACCAAATGATGGCACTTTATTTTTATTTTTATTTTTTTAAAAAATAATAATAATAATAAGGTACAAAAAAAGACATATTTAATGTCCCGGAAAGTGAAAGTTAACCAGAAAGTAACCATTATTTGTTTTTTAAGCTTAACCTTAACTAAGATTGAGCGTTTGTAGTTATAATATTTACGATTTTTTTTCATAAACTGTTTATTGATTGTTAGCTTTATTTGCATTATTTGGATGGGATTGGTTGTTGGAATAGTTAAGTTTAACAAACTATTATTATTATTTCCTGTCTCATAATCAAATGAAAAAGTTTAGAATTATAATCACTTAAAAGTTAAATGCACATAATATTCAACGCAAATATTATTTTCCTTCAATAATCATTTGGAACTTTATAATATCTTACTTATGCTACATTGATACGTCGCGCCCCGATTGTGTCATGGTCACCACTGACAATCAAATCTAACGAAGAATTGAATAATGCAACTAGTAAATATTGACACAATCATAGTGTCAATATTTGCTACATACAGATTATTTGATAAATCTTTTGATAATACTTTTAGCAAAAGGGCCGCGTTCGGTAAACTTTAATTTCCCAAATTATAAGCACAATTTTTCAAATAATTTTTTAATCACTAACAATTTCTCTATTCAATTTTTGACCATATCTTACCTAGAATATCCATATAAATCAAAATTATAATTCCAATTCCTTGGAATCCCGCCACCAAACGGTGCCCAGTTGTGAGTGCACTACAATAAAATGGAACTTTTGCAATACTTAAATGTCAACATTCAGTAATTAAATATTGCTAAAAAAGGTCAACGGCAACATTTAGAGCCCGTTTGATAGTGGGAAAAATTTCACCTCAATTTTTCAAACTCAATATCAACCATCCATTCTTATTCAAGTACATAATTTTTGACTTTTCAAACTTCTTTTAAACCACACACCATAAAAAAACAATAAAAACCAAAAATTTTCATACTATCAAACAGGCTTTTAGTTATTGAATGTTGTCTCTAGTTCATATTTTTGAGATTTATTCTATTTAGCAACATTCAAAAATTATTGTCTTAAATTAAATTTTTGCAACACTGAATTTAAATTTTTTCAGCTATTTTTGAAACGTTGCAAAATGGGGTAAAAAAGGCTCAATAGCCTAAGCTTTCACAACATTTGAAGTTGGAAATAGGCGACCACTCTATCCGGAAAAAGATTTGCCACCAGCATTATTAAGAGCCTTCGAAAGTTAATTTTGTAAATTTATAGTTAAGGGTGTCCGAGAGTCTAGGCTTTGAACCGATGTCTTGTGTTTTAGTTATTGAGTTTGAGGATGAAAGTAGCGTCGATAGGGAGGGAGGTGGTGAGAGCATTTTGGAGTTGCAGACTTGCAGTTGGTAGGCATAGGAGTAGGAGTAGTCCGATTCTAGGTTTTGAGCCGCTTTAATATCCCAGCGCCGCGCAGCCCGCTGGTTGTTGTCTTCGTCTCAATCTCAATCTCAATCTCTCTCCCTCGCGTCTCACCACTGCTCTAGTGTTCACAGCCGCACCAGTCCGCCGCTTGCAAAAGTCCGCCGCCTCCAGTCCACAGCCGTCCGCCAGCCACCGCCTACAAGTAATGTGAAGTCTTTTCTATTGAAATAGTTGAAATTTAAAAAATGGGGCTTAAATACAGGTTATTGGGTTTTGGGTTTACATTGTTTCCTTCTTTTCCAATCTAAGTTATAAATGAATTTGGGGTAAATGGATATTTTGATTTTCCTACTGTTTATATAGATTATTGGAAGCTTCATTGGTGGGGAAGGGAACATTCAAGTGGAAATCAATGAAAAAAATGGGGGTCAAATTATAAGTTGTTATGATTTGGTTAATTGATTATACTGTTAACAGTGGAAATTAGACCATAAACATTTCGAATTTAGTCCATGGCCGATGGTGGAATGCTCTGTTCATTCCAGAAAAAAAATCTCATGATCAAACTAAAATTTCACCCCTGATAATTTCTTGAAATTATCTTTGTAGCTTTGAAGAACTTGGGTTTAAGATTAAGATGCTTGTTTAATAAATCAGGAAATGATGCATTGCTTTTGTAGTTGTCAACGAAATATAGTACAGATTCAATCCGGTTCTCTCCAATCTTCGAGTTCTAGTTTTAGTTTTGGGAAATGTTTTTTCATTAATTAGACATCTTGAGGGCCTAATATTATACTAAGTGTCACTCAAACTTTGCTTAACAAACCATTTTTAGTAGTTCAACCTTGGGTTATCTTTCCTAAGTTCAAATAATCTACTCAATTTCAATTAGCCTTAGAATCTGTGTGATAAAATATTTTTTGTCCATGAAAAAAGGGCAAACATGGTTAACTTGGTTTTACTTTTTGGTTTGTGGGCGAGGGGAAGGAGACATCTAAAATTTCTATCAATGGAAGTTCTTGGTTGAAGTGATAAATATCAGGCCACAAGATTGCAAGTCATACCATGAAGATCTTATTTTAATAACTTAAACCCCTGCTATTGACACCAATGAGTATGTATTGCATTTGCTTATGTTTGCCCGTTTACTATTTTGTTCCATAATTGTCCTGGATTGGTCGGTCTTGTTTGGACATTTCCTACATAAATTCTACATTTGCCCTTTGAATTTGTAATTTAATGAGATGAAGGATTAAGGTACATGGATAATCCTATATAATTTATGGGAGGATGACTAGACCTATTGGAACTTGACTTTGACACCAATCCATATGTACGCCCTACAGTTTGCTATTTGTGGATATTCCTCTTCATATTTAATTTAATACTTGTGCAGAAATAATTCTTTCATCTATTATGATTTTGCTTGCAGAGTATCCAAATTCAGGCATAAACAAAGTTGAAATGAAAAAAAAAAAAAAAAATGGCACAATTGTATCTCAACTACAGGCACTTTCTAACATATCGACATTCATTAAGGGTGAGGGATTCTTGTTATCATGTTAGATTCTTTTCATGATAAAACCATAAAAAATTTGAGATAATTTAAATTTAAAAATACAATTCTTTGTTAATTTAAAACTTGTTTGTGGATCGCTCTTTAAGTTGCAGTTGAACAGTTAGGTTTGTTTATCGAACCAATGATGCATTACTGTGGAAATTTGAATTCTAATTAAGCTCAGTGCCAACATTTAGACACAATTAGAGAAAGTCATCGAATTATCGAAAATTTCGACCTTTATAATAAAAACAACCTAGATTACTATAATGAGGTTACTGTTGAATGAGTCATCTAAAGCCGCCAATCCTTGAACTCTGACAGGATGTTACTCTAATACGATTTTAATTCCCGTCTATTATCAATGCAAGAAATATGTGCTTTAGATTTAACAATGGAAGCTCACGAACTTGTATTAGGGTTGCTGCAATGTTGTTTATCACTTCTTGCCTCTATAATGTTTACCTTATTGCTTTAAGTGCGTGCAAAAGAAAGATGATAAGGAAATAAATAAATTGAATTTGTTGTATTTGCCAATGTGATAATAAGGTAAATTTGTTGTGTATTTTGTTTCCCGGTGGGTCTATTAACAGTCCGGTGCTTCAAAGCCCCTTAGAAGGACGTTGTTTGGTGCTTTCAAATTGCCAAGTCTGCAAAATGATGCTATGCAACCCATTAGAATTTATTTGAATTATGATGCTGCTGGTTATTCATCAAATAGCGATTGTTAGAATGCTGGTGATATTGTTAAGGTAAGAATCTGTAATAATGTGTACTTATTTCTTCTTCTTTTTTCTTTGAATTGATTTTCAAAATGTTGGTGATATTGTTAAAGTGTCTACAATAATGTGTATTTGTTTCTGCTTATTTATTTTCTTTGAATTAATGTCAAATTCTTTCCCTTTTTGTTCTATCTTTCCTTTTCCAGGCGGGGGAACCAACATCGGTCACCTTTTTCCAGACACAATATTATAACACTCACAATATTACAAAATACTTGTTACTAGTAGACTCTTTCTTTGTAGTGCTGGTACTGTGAAGACATCAACTATTTCTTTTGTAATATGATGATCTGGTGTGGATTTGTTAAACATTGTTAACACTATTTATTTTGTATAGGTTCGAGAATTTGTAAATTACTATTTCAATGAATTACTTTTGTCGTTTGTACAAATTATAACTTTAATAAATTAATGAGGAAATACAGGTTTTATAAATAAATATTCCATAATTTTAAAAATAAATATAAATTGCATACAACAATATTTAAAAAACATTACAAAAGGTTCAAGGTAACATTCAAAAAAAGGTTGCAAAAGGGCATATGACAACACTAAAAAATTGTTGCAGAAGAGTTTACAACAATATTCAAAAAATGTTGAAAAAAGTTTATGGAAACATTCAAAAAATTGTTGCAAAAGGTTCACGGCAACACTAAAAAAACGTTTCAAAAGGTTTTTGTTCTACGACAATACTGGAATTTGCAATGCTCAAAAATTTTCTTTTCCAAGTGAAATTTCCTAGTATATGAAAGAGCGAAAAAGTGTTTTTGTTGTTGTAGAATAAGAAGCCTTCGTATCTTAATGCAAGTTTTAAAAATTTATTCGAAGCTATTATCTAATGAATGGGGAGTCTGTTTTAAAATCGTCTGCCATGTACCCACCCCCGAGTATATACTTCAACGAGAATCATACAAGGGTATATTAGAAATCTCTGGTAAAATGTCCGCTCGTAACCTAACAAAATGTTGCAAAAGACAGTTTTTGTTGTAGTGGTACTACAACATTTTTAATTAAAATTAATTGTTAATTTTAATCTCAATTTTTGTTGAAATATTGGTTGAATTAGAATACTCTAGAATGTGCTGGAATTAGTTTTGCATTAAATTTAGTTTGCTAGATTAGGTATATATATATATATATATATATGCAGGTTTTGTATTGTAAATACACAAGAGGTTGAAGAAACATTTTATTACTAAAATGCGAAGTTAGACCTGGCAAACTCAATATGCAGTGGTGTATGCGGTCATGGAGTTTGAATCATCAATCATATGATGATGCTTATAACTATTACTAGTGCAGTTCGTGCAATGCACGAAATGGGGTAATATTTGTGTATGTAATAGTGTTGAAAAGTCGAAAGTAAATAAATTTTCTCTTGATTACTTAATTATTCAATTCCAAACATAACAGCCCTAAACTTTATTTCAGATTGTGCAAGTTCATTTGTGAAGAGTAAAAAGTACAAAATAGGGAAATTGTACATGAACACTCAACTTGCAAAAATCAAGCGGAATGATGCCGAAAGGTGGCTGGGGAGGAGCATCATCAGCAAAAGAGGCATCAATGGGGGCAAATATGAGTTCAACACATGATATGTAAATCACATCCATAAGACAATACATAGAATGACACATATTTTGCAATCATAAATCACAAACCAATTTACAAAATAATAAAAAAAAATAAAAAATAAGGCAATCTTTCTACAAAAACAAAGTAATCGAAAAAGTATTTCTAATTCTATTTTTACTTCATCAATAGAAAACAAATCATTACATTTAATAAACAATTGTGCAAGTTCATTATACATTCCTCAACTGGAAAGGTATTAAAAATAAAATAAAATAAATAAATAATCAATTGAACAAGAAATACATGTAGTACTGAAGAACCTTTGAGCCGCGTATCTTTAACAAGATCAAAAAGTTCTTCAAAATCTACTCTGCATTCAATCCAAATGTTATGTGTTTTGCCACATAACATCAACTCCAATTTAATCTATAAATAGCCTGCATCAAACCCACAAACTCCAATTTAATCCATTTCCTATGGGGATATAAAAAACTTGGCTTGGGGATAACATCATATATTTGAAATTAAAGGCACCTTAATGGTGTTTTTTCTTGTCAATTCTTCTAGCAAGTTGTGGATCATTCCCCAATAAAATGTCATCACAATATCCACATGCCACCGATGTACAACCACATTATCAAATATGGATTATTTTTTCACTGAACTTTCTTGTTTGATAGAGGAGAATATTTATTTAAATTAAATTGCTTTACTCATTAAGGAAAGAAATAAGTGGCTGCTTGCTAGATTGAAGAAAAAGTGGAGAAATTAGAAAGCAAAACATAAAAATGGCACACAAACACGCCCTAGGTCCTACTTGCTAAAACCTAACTTTTGAATATCGAATTTGACTGGGGTTTACATTTCATTTCGCTTAAATTAAAAAACCATTGGCATTTACTTTCCATCTAGATATCTTGAGTGGGAACTCCATCTCCTATGAGTTTTTTTTTCCTTCTTCAAATTCAGAGAGAAGATGACCGATACATTTGCAGATCTTGTTCAAAAAGATCAACTTATATTGACAGCCTAACACTCCTACCTAAAACAATAAAAAGAAAAGCATTCTGCCCATTTTCAATTAAATTAACAATGAAAAACTTGCAAAACTTCGGCCTTTCTCCATTACAAACTAATGTAAAGTTTCGGCCTTTCTCCATTACAAACTAATGTAACTATGGATAACTAATGAATTTGTAATCAATCTTTACTTGAAACGAGTTTAACAATAGTATATTCATAACCATCTAGATTCAAGCAGCAAAAGCTTACAACATGATTAAAGTAGCGATCGAGAAATTTCTAAATTTATTATAAATAAATAATTTATTTACTAAAAACTGTGTCTCTATAATTTAACCCGTTATTTAAAATTCACGTACGTCGTTTAGCCAAGTTATAAATTTTGAGCAAAAAATAATAGATTTTCAGTTCAACTTGATTTTACGTCCAATAAATTCAAAATCTATTTTTAAAATTCAATTTCATTTTTTTATTTAATTATTTATTTATTCAAATAAAATCTCCAGATAATCTTATTTCAAATTTAAGTCTATCATTCTAATTACACTTCAAATTTTAAATTCATCAATTATCTCTACAAATCATTATCCTATCCAACTCTCAATCAACCAATTCTATCACGAAAATCTTTCTGCAGTTCAAATTCGAAACCAAATCAAAGACTATCCATCCACCCACTATAACTTCACTCCTAATCAATTTTCGAATCACCCACGGGACTATCACAGAGTTCAGGTATAATCTTTAAGATTTTCTCTCCATAACTGAACCACCACTGCTGACTGCATCTACCACTACCGGCAACATCCAAAACGAGCCAACCACAATCACACACAACCCAAACACTGTAAGAAATGCACCCAACTTCAATCTATCACCACCGTTTACAGCAACCGAACCCAAGCCCAACGCTACTGCCATTACACTGTTTCCACCAGAGAACGCCACCACAGCCTGCAACCAAACATCAATTTCCCAGCATCTACGATTCACCCCTCACAGTGGCCATACCTCGACCGCCACCACAGCCGTCTCCCATAACTCCCCAAAACTCAAATAAAAGGCACAAACAAATAAACCCACAATCCCAGCAGCCTATTACATACCTCAACCACCAAATTTTCGCCGGAAAACCCTCGAGCATCGCCTCTGTCTCCCTCGGATTCACACCCAAAAATCAGCCCAAAACTCCATTTTGATGGCTCACCCTGGTTTCCCCACTGCCGCTGCTCTGCGTCGGCGGTATTATCGCCGACATTGCAGCCGGCGATCGGTCGTGGGGAGGGCGTCCGCCCTCCCATCTCTCTTCTTCTCTCTCTGTCGTAACCTATAGAGAGAGAAGAGAGAGAGTGTGTGTGATATATATATATATATATATATATATATATTATAATTTGATTTTTTTTACCTATTGGGTCCTCAAGTTTTTAAAACTAATTATTTTGGTCCCAAAACATGTTTTAAATGTATATAGTTCAGCCTTCAGTTCCAAACTCTTTATTTCAATCCCTGGTTATTTTAAGCAGCGTTTTAATAAGTCCTTTAATTTTTGAAAAACTCTATTTTAGTCCCCAGATTTTAAAATTATTCATTTTAAATCCAAACTTTAATTTTATTTCAAGCTTTGAATTTCTAGAAACTAATTTAAATTTTATTTTATTTTGGCTAGACGAGACATACGGAGATCTAGAGAATTGAAATATATTTTTCCGCTCAACCACGCTCGTAGAGAATTGAGGTAGACTCATCCCCATTAATTTGTTTACATTTTAATTGCACGTTATATGCTTCATGTGACTTATGTGCATTATTTGCATAAGATGAGACGAGAATTTATAATTCTTATGAAATATTTGTGTTATGAGCATGCCATAACTTATATGCATTTTAAATGCATGAGACGAGACGAGATTATGATTTTGTTATGTTTTGACATAATCTTATGTGCATTTATTGCATGAGACGAGACTGCCCACACCCTATGTTACGAAAGCCTATTATTATGATGAAGTTGTCACTGTATGATTGCATGTTTATGTATTCAATTTTTTATGTAAATTTATTAATCGGCGATGAGTCTACTGAGTATTGCAATGAAATGCTCACCCCTTTTTAACAAAAATTGCAGATGTTGGAGATGGAGGCGTGTGATGGGCAGGCCGTGACATTAATAATTGAATAATCAAATTTTATTCTTGTTTCAGTCGAATATTCCTAATTCGCGAATTTTGAGATTTTGAACAGTTTGCTTTATTTGAAATGTTTTAGTAATTATTATTTCCGTAAATTAGAGAATATTTAAAATTTATCAGTTGTTGAATTTATCTTGCCAACTAGAAATGTTATTTTATTCCGCTTAATATTATTTCAAAAATTAGACGAGACGATGACGTGATGAGTCGGGTGATTAGAAACCGGGGCGTCACAATTAAACTTCAATAGGATGACACAAAATCTAACTATTCAATCAAAAACTCGAAATCAAAATAATAATATATATAAAGAAAGAAAACTGTTATCAATTTTTTGCCCATAGTAGTTTGAAATGCACCGTCAAGTATATCTTCCCACCTTGATATATCTGCATAAGTTTCCCCAAAAAAAAAAAAAAAAAAAAAACACAGGATGAAAAACTCATTAACAAAATCAATTCATGGTATATTTTTGTAGTTTGCATGCTAAAATCTGAAGTAATTTTTCTGTAAATTTCAAAGTTGAGGACTTGAGCAATTGGTTATTGGTTATTGCCTCATGTTGTTAAATACAAAGTGTATTCATAAGCATTTTGTTAATGAAAGAATAAATATCATAAGTACTCACTGAACAACAAAGGTACCAGGATGGTAGATGGGAGTCTTATTCGCACCATCGGTAGTTAGGGAAGACTTATGAGCATCCTACATTAGGGAATATAAGATATTACACCAATAAAAGACGAATAATTTGCATAAGTATATTACATGGATGAATTCATGAGCAGGAAAACAAATCAATAACGAATGAGGACCTTTAGTAGCAAGTTGATTCCTGTGAGCCTTTTATTCAGTTGGTTTAGGAGCAGATTGGTTCATATGGCTTAATATGCACATTTTCTCAATAATAGAATTACATTAGAATCGTATTCTTAAACTTCCACAAAGAAAAGGGTCTTACACAAATCAATGGAAATTCCTAAATTAAGTTATATTTCAACCTAACGCAATGAAATCTAGAATCAAAGCCTACTTTCCACCTTAATATCTCAATAAATCAATAATCGCAACTGAAAACTAATTATCAAGAAATAAATAAAGCATGTTAAGAAATCAACCAACCATAACCCATTGGACCTTCGAAAATCCCCCAACTCGACACGTTCTCTCAAACATGAAAAATCGAGAATCGGAATGGAAGAAATTTCAGCATAGTCTTTATAAATCTTACATACAGATCGACGGTATCTCCATGCTTGGCCATTGGATTATTCATGTAAACAGAAACGTGTTTCCTCTCTTTATCTTCATTTTCAAAGTTTCAACGTTGTCATACTCAGTTTGCTAGCTTCTTCCTTTGTCACCACTGTGTACGACGGTGGATCAGGGAGAAGAAAAGAAAAATAAAAATAAAAGAAGAGTTTGGCTTGACTTCTAGCATGCAAGATGGAAGAAATAGAGTAAGGTTGCGTGTTGGCTGTTTGAGTAATGAGAAGTTGCGTGTTGGCTGTTTAATAAGAGACACGTGCATTGCCATATTGGATGCGTCAGTATTATTAGGAAAATACTTGTTGTACCCCCGCCGTACCGCGGGGGTACCGCCCCCTCACAATAGGGGGCGGTGGGGCCCCCAAAAGGGGGCCCCACCGCCCCCTATTGTGAGGGGGCGGTACCCCCGCGGTACGGCGGGGGTACAACAAGCAAGGCCCGTATTATTATGGATAAAAATGTTTTTTCTTTAAAAAAAAAAAAAAATCCCACTACACAACAAAATGAATGACCAAAAATAAATAGTGACCCTCATTCACTCTTATATTATAGGTAAGAGGTAAAAGATAAGGAGATAAGAAGATAAGATAAGATAATGTCTGAGAATGATGTAGAGAGTGGAAATTGAATAACATAGAATTTCAGTTGCTTTGGGTAACATTTTTTAGAATTTTGATTTTAGAAGTTAAATGTAAGGGGGTTGAAACAATCACGGCGGTGGAGTCGACAGAGAGAAAGAGAAAAAATGGCGGAGGAGAATTGGAGGTATCCAGGTCCCGAATTCAACTAAAATCTAGATGATGATGATTCATAGTGGTCACAAAGAGCCACTGTTTCTGAATCTTTGATAAAGGTGTACCTACTATACTTGAAGCAACATAATTCTCATAGATCGAGAAATCAATTGATTTCTCTGGTGATACAAAAAATGAATATTCCTTTTTCTAACAGTCATATACACGGAATTCAAACTCCTTTTACTCAGTTTATGAGGATTCTTAGTATAATCGGAAATGGATTTTAATCATCGATTAGATGGATTATGATTTTTTTGTGGTGTTTGAAGGTGAAAATCTCTCATAGCCAATTCGAATCGATGCCTGTCTTTACTGGTGGAGGTGGCAGCTTCAACTACTCACAATTTATTCTTTCAAGCGAGTAATATGAGGTATGATTTTGCCAGCGAGGTGGCTGGAGATTCGAAGAAGATGACCGAGCGTGATATGCATTTTCAGATCTGGAACAATCCCGACTTTTTTTCACGAAACAGACTTCGGATTTCAGTTCGAGCGATTGAGAAGAACCTTCATACGTGTTCCGTCAATTTTTTGGTGACCTGCTGGGCTGGCCACCGGAGGCGGCAGAGTCAGCCGGCGATGGAGTTTGATTTTTTTGTAGCAACGATTAGAGGTATATGAAAATTGTTTAACAAGTTTTCGAAAATAGCAGAACAAGTCCCTAAAGGTTTTTGATTTGTTTAAATTGGTCCCTGTAGTTTTAGTTTTGTGAAATGGACCCTGTCAGTATATTTGCTGAAATTGGTTCCTGATTGTCTCAATTTGGTGTAGAATAGTCCAGAACTCAGAAATTACAGATTGGTCCCAAAGTTTCTAGTTTATTGATTTTAATCCCTAGATTTCTGAAAATAGGATTTTGGGCTGAATTTTTTTTTTTTTGCTATTGGGCCCATAGTGGGTGTTTGATATATATATATATGGCTTGTGCCATTTTGATGAGTTGATCTCATATTGGATAGTATGTTTGATGTTGGGCCTTAGGTAAACGGATTTATTTCAACTTGGTGTTGGAATTTGATATTCGAATTTGCATTTTACTGAGTTCGACGATGTTTGGATGATGAAGGATATACATTTGATTGGAAGATATTACTACAAATATTGTGATAAGTGGAAGCATGTATTATATTTTGGAAATGATACCGTGATTATGGTGATTGATGATTATTTTACTGTTAGCATGATGCTCAATAAATTTTGTGGACTTGGATGTTGAGCTTTGCAGATTTATGGTGTGTTTCCATCTAGTTAACCTCAACATGTAGTTCATTTTTACCCATTGATGGGTTTATCGACTGATTGTAGCTGATTTGAAGACTTGTCGACTTATCGTATTTAATTTGAAGATTTATCGGCTAAATGTAGCTGATTTTATAGACTTGGTTCCAAGTTCAGATTGGTAATGGAGTTGATTGATGATTCCGCTGTAGGACTTAGTGGGGATTTTATGAGAAATTTACATACTTTTATATTGTTTTTGAATCGCCGTAGGACTTAGTGGGGATTTATGAGAAATTTACATACTTTTATATTGTTTTTACTTTTGTTGTATCTTCAAGTTGGACTTATATTGCATATAACTTCCAATTTAACGGAGGATGTTGAAATATTGGCTAAATTAGAATACTCTAGAATGTTTTAGAATTAGTTTGCTAGATTTAGTATATGTACACATTTTGTATTGTAGAAAAACAAGAGGTTGAATATACATTTTCTTCCTCCAATAATTTCCCTCTCTAAATTTTTTCAATTTTTTAACAACTTTTAAGCTATACCAAACAAGCACTTAATCTTGGATTATGAACATTCAACAAGGTGAACACTTTCTCATACCGACTTGCAACTAACAAAGATTTGCTAAACTTGCACTGAGTCTATCAACTCAAGCATGGCAATCCCAAATGTTAAGGGATATGGCATTCTATATTCACAACTTTTAGTTGTTATAACCTTCACTGGTCATACAATAGAGGCACAATCATTCAAATGTGATGACCCCACCTGTGTGTGGGGGGCCCCCACATGTGAGTGTGCCGGGCAGGATAACTCATGCTCGGCATGAGCAGGTGATCGCTCATGTTCTACGTTCTCTATAAATAATGAGTCAATACTTGGAATCTATCAATTGATTGAAGTTTTATACAGAACGTCAAGTCATTTCAAATCTACTTCACACAGTATAGTTCAACCTAACTTGAGCATGGTGTGTATTTGAAAACCTTCTCTTACTTTGATATGATTTTACACATGTTATAGTGCTCGCTTGAAATGATTCTTGAAAAGTCAAAAGGAGCTTTTGAGACCTAAAAGATGTTTTTGGAGACGTTTTAACTAATTTTATGAAAGTTTTGACTTCTCTAATTAAAAGAGCTTTTAAAGGAAGTTGGTGTATTGTGACTTCCTCTAAAAGTATTTCCAAAATAAGAATTTTTTTCAAAACTTAGTTTCCGAACAAATATTAAGATAGCTTCCTCCAAAAATTCTTTTAAACGAAATGAAAATAAAAGCAAAAATTATGTCAAACGAGCCCGTAATACATATTAATAGGGGGTTCAATAGGACAAGTTGAGCCACTTAGCTCGATCAAAGTCAAACTCGGCTCAGCCCATAGGGATGGCAACAGGCTGGTTCAGGACAGGGAGCTGGCTTGGTTATTTATAGCCAGCAATAAGCTATCGAATTTTGTCCCACAACTAGAAGAAGATGGCTTCGGGCGGGTTCAAGACGGGTCAACCCTATTGTTCCATTTAGTTTTGTTTTTCTTTAATATTTTTTCTATTTTCTTCATTTTTTCTAGAATTTTTTTTTCCACAATAATGCAAATTCTTTCGCCCATTTAATGTAGGGGGCCTGTCGGATGATCCGAGCAAACTAGCTCATTTCCGAAAATCCTAGCTTGGCTAGCCCTATCCACATGCCCCTTGGTGAGATGAGTTGAGCCATCTCTATATTTTCCCTATATATGAGTGTGTTTGATATTATTTAAAAAAAGTTTATTTTGAAATGAATAATGATTTTTAGGAAAATAGATGGTTGAAATTTGGTTGAAAAGTCAAATATTGTGAGCTTGACTTTTAATGGATGGTTGAGATTAGTGCTGCAGAAAAAAAAGAAAAATTTAATGAAAATCAAACAAGGGATAAATGAGGTGGATTGAAATCACTATTCATTAGTCATTTAAGCCAATTTGAGCCCTTCAAACCAATTTGAGCCGCCTAAGAACATCTACAATGGATGTGTTAAAGTGTTTGTTAGTGTTATGTGTTAATTAATAGGTGATTTTATGTCTACATTGGACATGTTAACTTGTTTGTTAAAGTTAACAAACATTTTAACTGATGGCATGACAAGTAGGAGAGAGAAACAGGAAAGAGAAAAATATAATATGTATATTTTTTTTTATGTTTTTTTGCTAACCTAGTTCAAATTTTCTTTTTATTATAGAAACAATAAATTGATTTCTTTACCAAAAAGTTTTGATTTTCTCCATTTTATTTATTTATTTATTGTATTATGTATTTTATTCCTTTTTTTCAATGAACGTTTGAATTTAAATAAAATAAGTTGTAATATATAATAAATCTATAACTATATACTATACTATCTGTAAAAGGGTTACCTAAAGAAAATATTTTTTTATCATAATATTCTCAATAATAATTTATAATAATAAAAATAAGAAAATATATAAAAGAGCCAACTAGAGAAAAATATTTTTAAACCATAATACCCTTGATAATAATTTTTAAAAAAATTCTTTGTTCTTCAATTAATTTTATTTTAATTGAACCGAATCATGCTTTACTTTTGAAAAATTTGGTCATTATGATCTTGGTTTAAATCCTAATGGGTAAATTTAACACATCCAATGTGAGACTCAAATAATTGCTAAAGTTAACATATAGATGTGACACTTAACATCTACTAAATTGTCTATGTGACAATACTTAACTAACAAAAGTTAACACATCCATTGTGGATGCTCTAAACCATTTAAGAATTTAAGCCCCTGTTCTCTTTGCTGTTTTGAGGTCGTTTTCTGTTTTTATTTTCGAAAACGATAAAAACGCGTTCTCTTTACCATTTTCGAAAACGCATTTTGGAAAATAAAAAAAAAATTTGTACACAAAACGGAAAACGCCCAAAACCTCGTTTTGGGCGTTTTGTGTGTATTTCGACAAAAAATGGGAATTTTTTTTTTTTTTTAATAGAATTATCTTAACTTAGAACTAAGCTTAATATAAAGTTTTTATTTTTTTATTATTTTTTTTAGAATTATCCTAGCTTGGAACTAAGCCTAAATAAAGATTTTTTTTTTTTTTTTTTTTGGAGAATTATCCTAACTTGGAACTAAGTTTAAATAAAGTTTTATTGAATTCAATATCAACATTACAAAAAAAAATTAAGTGAGAATTCTTGTTGTTATATTTCAAAAAATGTACTGATAAATGGACTCTGGTGGTTTTGAAAGAACTTGCATTTTCTGGATTTTAATAAAATTAGAGCTTTCTCAAATCCCGAACCTGATCAAGCTGTGTTAATATAGACTCTTAATGCTCACATTAGTGTGTTGCATGTAACCATATTTTTAGTGTATTATGAAAGGAAATTTGAGTTTGAGTTAGTAGTATTCTGCAAGCAAATTAATTAAAAATAGTTAAGTAGTATTCTGCAAAATTTCAAACAGGACGTGTTTTCCAGTTTTTCATTTTCAAAAACAGTTTTCAGAAATGACAAACCAAACGCGTTTTCAGCAAATTTGAAAACAAAAATGAAAACAGGAAACACAAAACATTTTCGAAAATGAAAATACAAAATAAAATACAAACAGAACGCCACCTAAGTCATTTAAGCCGTTGTTTTTCCTTTCTTTTATATATTTTTGCACTTTGAATTTTAATATGTAAATGTGTATCCTTCATATTTCACTTTTATTTGAAATGCAAGTTTCTTATTATATAATTTTTTATTCAATTTCTTAGCTTCCAGATATTGAATCGACTTTTAAATTACGCTATTAAATACATCATTAAAACGATACATGTGCTGATAAGAATCATGGCGGGCTTGACAGAAAGCACTAAAAATCAAGCCAAACAAAACTTTCAGCATGTTCGAAGAGCTTCACAGATCAAGCATTGCGAGAGTGGACAAGGTTCGAGGCTAAACCAAGTGAGCAAGCCAAGAGACAAGCCGAGAATCGAGTTGGAAAACAAGAAAATCAAAAATTATGCAGAAGCAAAGTTACGGCCGTAACCAAATATTCTCACGGCCATAAGTCACTCTCGGATCAAAATGAAGAATTTCAGGTTTTCAAAGTTACGGCCGTAAGTTTATGGTCACGGTCTTAATCCTTAAGCAGAAGTATAGTTACGGCCGTAAGGAATGTTGCCACGGCCGTAAATCCAGATTAACGCAAACCATACGGATTTTTATTTCCTTTTTTTATATTTTAATTCCTTTTTCCTATTTTAGTATTTTAGGAGTCTATTTTGATAGATTTTATTTATTCCCTAATTAGATTAGATTTTATTTAGTTTCCTAAGTAGACTAGGATTTTTATTCTGGTTGCCTATATAAAGGCGTCTTCATTGTTATACAAAAACAGACTTTTGATTAATGAAAATTGTGTTGAGTGGTTCCCCCTCCCCACCAAATATTGTTCTTGATTGAACACCTTCGAACTTATCAAATATTGTGAGATATTTGTGGCGTTCACCAAATTGAACTTATCAAGGATCTGGACATTCCTTGTGGCGTTCACCCCATTATGGTTCTTGTTTCCGCATCGTAATGGGTCTCGGGTTTAATATACCCCTGGTTCTTGCGTCGTGAGGCTCGGGTCGTAGTGTTACCGTCCGTTCCAACCTGAATTCGGAACTTTCCCGGCGTTAATTCTGTGTGTCCGTCGTGACCCCCTCCCGGGATCACATCAGTTTGTATCAGAGCTTGGATCTATTTCAGATTCTTGCGTTTCTTGTTAATTCTTGATTTTCTTGATTTTTTTCGTGTTATTCGCGTTCTTCGTGTCAGTCATAAATTTTTTCAGTTTGATCCATAAAAGTTAGTCCCAAAAATTCAAAAGTGTTTTTCTTCTTCGTTTTTCGTCCAAATCCAGTTCCCTTTTTTCTGCCATACTCGTAGTCCAATTCTCTGACAGATTAAAAAAAAATCCGAAAATTCCAAATATTCCCCAAATATTCTGAATTTTCTCAATTTCCAAATTTTCATCAATGAGTGACAACAAACGCCCTGAAAGAAGGAATAAGATATTGGAGCAGGGGGTTGAATTGTTGGCAGAGATGCAGGCAAAATTTAAGAAGGTAATGGCTAGGATGGATAAAAGAGATGCGATGATTGCCCAATTGAAAAAGGAGCAATCGCGGGCGGACTCTATGGCTAGGAGGAGTAGTAAGCGTGAATGTCATCCTAGGTACGGAGATGGGATGGATGGAAGGCCATTGAAGTATAAAGAGACATCAAAACGGGAGAGTAGTGATCATGTTCACAAAAGGAGGGAGGAACCGACAACCAAAGGTAAAAATAATTCTGATTCCAAGCCTCTTAAGGATAAAAATATTAAGTGCTTTAAATGTTTGGAACGGGGTCACATTGCACTTGATTGTCCACGTAAGAAGGTTAGGTGTGATAGTGAAGGGGCTAAAAGTGTTGTGGTGAATGAGTCAATTATTGATAGGCATGCTCTTAGCGTTAAGCGTAAGGCAAATGTTTTGGAAAATGTGGATGGGCAAAGGGATAATATTTTTCGCACTAGATGCTTAGTGGATGAAAAAGTTTGTAGCTTGGTGATTGACGGGGGAAGTTGTACTAATGTAGTTAGTACAATGTTGGTGGAAA
This sequence comes from Ligustrum vulgare, assembly GCA_963555705.1. NCBI lineage: Eukaryota > Viridiplantae > Streptophyta > Magnoliopsida > Lamiales > Oleaceae > Ligustrum > Ligustrum vulgare. The sequence goes on from OY743171.1 coordinate 11,638,512, forward strand.
AATTAGGCTTACCTTTAATGAAACATCCAACACCTTATAAATTACAATTGTTGACTAGTCGGGGGAAGTTAAGGTGAAGAGACAGGCCTTGGTGACTTTTTCTTTTGGTGGATATACTGATGAGGTAATTTGTGACGTGGTGCCTATGCAAATTAGTCACATATTGTTGGGGAGGCCTTGGCAACATGAAAGGGCTGTGCTACATGATGGGTATACGAATAGATACAGCCTGGTAAAAGGGGGGGAAAAAGTTTACTCTAATGCCACTATCTCCAACTGAAGCCCTGGAAGATCAATTGAAAGTGAAAAGTGAGTTTGAGGGGAAAAATAAGAGAGTTGAGGCCACGACCTCAAAAAAAGGAGAGGGAGTGGAAATTAAAGAAAAGAGAGTTGAGGCTACGACCTCAGAAGAAGGAGAGGGAGTGAAAAATAAAGAAAAGAGGGTTGATGTTCAAACCTCAGAAAAAGAAGAGACTATGTGCAAAAAGCAAAAGAAAAGAGAGTCTACCACAAAAATGAGTCTATTTGCACTTACTCACGCTAACAAACCCCTCCCAAGTTCTTCAAAATCTGTTTTACAGGTACCGAAGTCAAACCATGAACTTAAGGCGGGAAAGAAATTTATTGGCAAAAATGAGCAACCCAAAAGTCTAAAAGATAGCACGAAGCTTAAAAATTATCATCGAGCCCAGGAAAGCAGGACGAATTTGAAAAGCCGACCAAAAATGGATTCGAGGTCGAATCCTTTTCAAGAGAGGGAGTATGATACTTTCCAAACCAAGCATCGAAGGGCGAAGTCGAGACATCGGCAGTATGACGGTGATCTACGTGGAAAACGGAGCAAGTTCCATGTTGGAATCGAGCCGAGAAGGCGAAAGGATCAAGCCGAGTCGAGTGATCGAAGTTATTTGGGCAGAAAGGTCATTACGACCGTAACGAAGATCTGTCACGGCCGTAACTCTTATAATCACGGCCGTAAAAGTTATTATCATGGCCGTAATTCCGCCTCGGGTTTAGATGAAGAATTGCAGAATTTCATAGTTACGGCCGTAAGAAATATGGTCACGGCCGTAAGTCTTAAGCAGAAAGCCATTTACGGCCATAAAAGTGTTCATCACGGCCGTAATTGAGGTTTTCCGGATTTTAGGGTATTTTTGATTATTTTTTCGTTTTTAATTAATTGTTTGCCTATTTTAGAATTTTAGTCTAATTAGAATTCTATTTTGAGTAAATTAGATGATAGGTTATTTTGCTTATTTATATTCCTTTCCATTCATTGTAAAAAAACAGTTCAGTTTGAGTTTTGAGATTAATATTATTTGAAAGAGTTTTCTCCAATTGAAAGGTTGAGGAGTCCCTTTTGTGTTCTTCGAGAACAAATCCGACTTATCAAATATTGTGAAAATATTTGTGGAGTTGAACTTATCAAATATTCGCGAGAATATTTGTGGCGTTTCCGATTAGAATCTTATCAAGGAAATTGACAAGTCCTTGTGGTGTTTCGAAAACCTTGGATCTCGATTTCGCGCCGCCAATCTTCGCGTCGTAAATCTTGGGTCAAGGTCCTATTGTCAATTTTATCTTTCCAGTATTTTATTTCTTCGTATTCTTGTTTATTTTCGCGTCAAATCTGATCTAGATCTTTCCTAGGGTTTTAATTGTCGTTATTCCACGTTGCTCGACGAGATTCCACGACTGGGATCGCGTCATCTGGTATCAGTGCTGGACTCTGGATTCAGGTTTTGTTTTTCTACTCTATCCAGATGATGTGAATCATGGCGGGCTTGACGGAAAGAACTACAAATCAAGCCAAACAAAACTTTCAGCATGTTCGAAGAGCTTCACAGATCAAGCATTGCGAGAGTGAAAAAGGTTCGAGGCTAAACCAAGTGAGCAAGCCAAGAGACAAGTCGAGAATCGAGTTGGAAAACAAGAAAATCAAAAATTATGCAGAAGCAAAGTTACGGCCGTAACCAAATATTCTCACAGCCGTAAGTCACTCTCGGATCAAAATGAAGAATTTCAGGTTTTCAAAGATACGACCGTAAGTTTATGGTCACGGCCGTAATCCTTAAGCAGAAGTATAGTTACGGGCGTAAGGAATGTTGTCACGGCCGTAAATCCAGATTAATGCAAATCATACTGATTTTTATTTCATTTTTTATATTTTAATTCCTTTTTCCTATTTTAGTATTTTAGGAGTCTATTTTGATAGATTTTATTTATTCCCTAATTAGATTAGATTTTATTTAGTTTCCTAAGTAGACTAGGATTTTTATTTTGGTTGCCTATATAAAGGCGTCTTCATTGTTATACAAAAACAGACTTTTGATTAATGAAAATTGTGTTGAGTGGTTTTCCCTCCCAAATATTGTTCTTGATTGAACACCTTCGAACTTATCAAATATTGTGAGATATTTGTGGCGTTCACCAAATTGAACTTATCAAGGATCTGGACATTCCTTGTGGAGTTCACCCCATTATGGTTCTTGTTTCCGCATCGTAATGGGTCTCGGGTTAATATACCCTTGGTTCTTGCGTCGTGAGGCTCGGGTTGTAGTGTTACCATCCGTTTCAACCTAAATTCGGAACTTTCCCGGCGTTAATTCCGCGTGTCTGTCGTGACCCCCTCCCGGGATCACATCAATTGGTATCAGAGCTGGACTCTGGATTCAGGTTTTGTTTTTCTACTCTATCCAGTTTGATTTTGTGTTTTTATCATAAAGTCTACACAAAATCATCCATATCTTGTTCTTTGTGTCAGTAAAATTTTTCCATTATTTGATCCATAGGAAAATCCATCAAAAAATTCAATCTTGTTTATTTTATTCGATTCTTGTCCAAATCCAGTCCCGTTTGTTTTGTCGCGTTTTTTGTCGAATTTCAGATTTATAAAAAAAAAATTCTAATTTTTTTATTTATTTTTTATTTAATCCGAAAATTCATCCATTATTCCAAAAAAAAAAAAGAGTCAATTCCAAAATTCAAGGACCACTTCCTTGAGTTTCATAACTCCTTGTTATCGAATCTTTCCATTCCATTCCACATCCAACTCCACAATGTCTAAATTCAAGGAAAAACCTCGACCAGTTCCTAGAGTTAGGAGGGAGAATAGGAATGATCATAAACCTAGAGTTGAAATTGGGGATGAGCTTAAAGTATTGGAAGATGGTGCTTCAAAAATAGGAGATGATATTTCGGAAATGAGGGATGAATTTGATGAGGTGAGAATGATATTAAGCAGTTAAGGGAGGAGATGATTGCAAAGGGAGCAAGGGAAAAATTAGGCAAGTTGCAACGGAAAAGTGAAAGGGAGGCTGAGCCTGAATTACAAAGGGGGAGTGAGTGTGAGATTATAGTAGAGCCTCATGTTGAGATTGAATTTGAAGAGTTAAAAATTGAAGTAGTTGAACAAGCTCCGAATTTTGAGCTAGGAAGTGAGGAATTAGAAGATAAAATTTTGGGTAGCAATGAGGGAGTGCAAGAAATTGTTGATGAAAATGTGGAGTTAGAAGAGGTTGTTGGGCTTGAAGGTACGAAAGGTGAGAAAGAAGTTTCAAAGGGACAACGGGGTGAAGAGAAGGGCCTCGTGGTTAAAAGAGTGGAATTGGCGGTGATTATTCATGAATACAAGAATCCATACCTTGTACCTCATGAAACTAACATTTCCCTCCCAATTTTATGTGACTCCTTTTTGCAGGTTGATTACACATGGAAGCTTGAGTCAAATCCGCCTTGGCAAATTAACCTCATGTTTCAATACATTTGTGTTCACCAATTGGAGGATTGCCGCCTAATGAATTCATGTCATGGAGTCCATAATTTCCCATTTGATCCTGGTGGGGCATCTGTACTTCACGAACCAAGCTATGATTCGGGACGAATCATCCTAAAGAAGGGGGGAATGATGAGAATCATGGCGGGCTTGACGGAAAGAACTACAAATCAAGCCAAACAAAACTTTCAGCATGTTCGAAGAGCTTCACAGATCAAGCATTGCGAGAGTGAACAAGGTTCGAGGCTAAACTAAGTGAGCAAGCCAAGAGACAAGCCGAGAATCGAGTTGGAAAACAAGAAAATCAAAAATTATGCAAAAGCAAAGTTACGGCCGTAACCAAATATTCTCACGGCCGTAAGTCACTCTCGGATCAAAATGAAGAATTTCAGGTTTTCAAAGTTACGACCGTAAGTTTATGGTCACGGCCGTAATCCTTAAGCAGAAGTATAGTTACGGCCGTAAGGAATGTTGTCACGGCAGTAAATCCAGATTAACGCAAATCATACGGATTTTTATTTCCTTTTTTATATTTTAATTCCTTTTTCCTATTTTAGTATTTTAGGAGTCTATTTTGATAGATTTTATCTATTCCCTAATTAGATTAGATTTTATTTAGTTTCCTAAGTAGACTAGGATTTTTATTCTGGTTGCCTATATAAATGCGTCTTCATTGTTATACAAAAACAGACTTTTGATTAATGAAAATTGTGTTGAGTGGTTTTCCCTCCCAAATATTGTTCTTGATTGAACACCTTCGAACTTATCAAATATTGTGAGATATTTGTAGCGTTCACCAAATTGAACTTATCAAGGATCTGGACATTCCTTGTGACGTTCACCCCATTATGGTTCTTGTTTTCGCATCGTAATGGGTCTCGGGTTTAATATACCCCTGGTTCTTGCGTCGTGAGGCTCGGGTCGTAGTGTTACCGTCCGTTCCAACCTGAATTCGGAACTTTCCCTGCGTTAATTCCGCGTGTCCGTCGTGACCCCCTCCCGGGGATCACATCATGTGCCTACATCTCATTAGTATTTTTTTTTTTTTAAAAAAAAAAGTCTCTCTCTTGAAGTGTGTCAAAATAATTTATTAAAATAACTACATAAACATCTTCCTCATTTATTTGCGCTTGGAAATAATAAAGTTAAAAATCGTACATGAATAATATTTTGTGTACAGTTTTTGTACCACAAAATTGAAATTGTAAATAAAATACTACTTTCTTTATCATGGTTGGGGGGTAGACTATTATGTATTCATTAAAATACATTGTCACTGTTTGTAAAAAGTTTTGTTTAAATTTTTTTTTTTTTATATTTTCTAGGTAAAATGTATGGTTGAAAAATGGAAAGAAAAAATGTATATGGTTAAAAAGTGATTTTGGAACTTGTGTATAAAAAAGCATGTTTAAAAACAAGTTTGTCAAATGGACACATAGTTTCATTCTAACTCATATGATCTTTTTAATATTTAAGAAATAATTAAGCAAATAAGAAAATAAAACAAGAATAACGCAAAATTTTATTAATCGCCAAAGCCTTTACTATATATTAAATTGTTACAACATATATAGAATTTCACTCACCAACTCAATTTCATAGATTATAGAGAAAATACTAATAATGAAATTCTATCTCACCTAAATTTCTACCATTTGAATTATTACACAAAGAGTCGCAAGAAACTATAAATATAAAATTCTAAAATTTTCACTTTATTTAGTCTCACATAATATACTTAATATTATGCCTCCCTAACACACATATTTATAGGTAAAAACATTCCTAAAAACGTGCAGAGTTTTTGTCCAAGAATATTTCCTTGTTGAAGTAGACTAATCAGAATAAAGAAAGAAATTCGTGCCCAAAGTTTCCAAAAAATCGTTTTTTTATTTTCTTTCCTTTTCATTCCACATTTAACTTGGTCTCTAAGTCAACCACTTGAACAGGGAAATCAATTGTCCAAGATTTGCTAATTCTGAATTGGGTCAAATATCCCAAAAATCTCCACCTTGACACAAATTATTCCGAGCAGAAATATTCAAAAAATTAATCATTAGGTAAACAGACAAACTTTTTTCACTTTGACGATCTCATACTCTACCATATGAGTGTAACCACTCCGAATTATTAACGAATTCCGAGCTTTTTATTGGTTCATGTCGAAATAAAATTACTGAAAAATTATGGTGCAACTCCCATTGTTTGATTTTCCATAAGATCCCATCAGCCATCGACGACAATTTAACCACACTCCATGTATCAAAGTCAAACCAATACATGTGTGCGAACACATGCACCCACCAATAGGAAGACATCATCTATGATTGCAACTGGCATCATGCCATGAGGACGTCACATCCAACTCATAGTACATCACCGCCCTCCACCAAGAGAGTCACATTGTCCACATTCGAGCTATTGTCGAGTTTGCTCCACCTTTTCCACAGTTCCTTCTTACGTGACCAGATTGCCCACAGTTCCAACATACTACCTTCTTCTTTATGGAGTAACCACTCTTCCACTATTCAGTAACAAACAAATTATTTACAGATGAATTATCGCCTCCATCTAATCTCATTTATTCAGAGATCAACTTTCTTGTAACTTCTGCAAAGTGCATCGTTTCTTTTCCATACATCAAAATTTGTTTGATGTGCTCAAACGTGGATGGAAGAGACCAAATAAGCATTACTATTTTATCCTTATCATCAATTTTAACTCCAATAGATTCCAATTCAAAAACAATCCCATTAAAAAAGTGACATGGTCTGAGATTTTTGTACCTATGCTTATTCTCAACGAATGAAACTGTTTCTTCAATACAAGCAATTTAACAAGCTCTTTGTCCGATACAACTTTTCCAATTTTTTCCAAAGTTCCTTAGCAACAGTTATTCTATGAATATTTGCAAGAATATTCTTGGCCAAACAAAGTCGTATTGTACTTGCAGCCTTCAAATCCAAATCTTCTCAATTTTCATCACTCTTACTGGATTCAATTTCTTTTTCTTTTTCTTTGTCAGAACTAGTGGTTGGGCTTCCCTTCAAAGCTTTGTGCAGACTCGCCTGAATTAAAACATCCTTGACTTGTACTTGCCACAAGTCAATTAATTCTCCCATCAAATATCTCCACGTCATACTTGAAAGATTTGCTCAAAAAAAAATCTTTGAACTACCTGATACTCTGATACCACTTGTTGGGAATTAAATGCAAATTCTCTGTTCTTTGACCCTCAAGATTTTTTATGTTCAAGAAAATAAAACAAGAATAACGCAAAATTCCTAAATCGCCAAAGTCTTTCACTATATATTTAATTGTTACAACATATATAAATACACAAATGAAGAAATGAATGTGTATATCAAAGGGGAAAATAGCTAGACTTTTACATTTGAACCCTTATTTCTTAAAAGCATCGGTAGGAATTAACTGTACCAACTCTAAACTTGAGATTCTATGACATCGTTAAAACCCTGTGGAACCCCATTTTCATCATCAAAACTATGCACTTTATTTTCTGTTTCATGTTGACTTGCCATAATTTTTCCTTTCACTTCTAGAGAAAATTCGTGTTCATCTTTCTCCTTCTTCTTTGTACCACTTACGCCTCGACTATTTTCTATCTTTTTCACATCTGTCTCCAATACTTTCCAACTGTTTTTCAAAGCACTTTTTAGAGAACTTTTATGATGTCCCTTGTAGGAAGAAACCTTTTTTCGTTGTTCAAAATTCTTTCGATCATCTCTTTCATCAATCAGGGAACTTCTCTTTCTCTTGAGGTAAAAAACTTTGTTCTTAGCTTTCTCTGTCAATGTTTTAGTTAACTCATGAGCTCTAGCACTAGCTTCATCGTTTTTTGATTTCATCGTGAAATTTACATTCACCGACTCCGGATCACCTCTTCCAGCTAACCATCCAAAATTTATTTTGCACCCCAGAATGACAACACTGTGTTCTTCATCGTGCTTTCTTTGAAAGCTCCGAGTATAATGATGTGCCTCATCATGAGAGCAATTAATTCGATATAGCAACCAGATGCAAATGGCTAAGAGTAATGCATACTGAAAGCCACGCTTAACCTTCAATCCTCTTGGTCTTTGGTTTTGTCCCGGGAGGCGATAATTCATCACAGCAGCAAAGCAACCCTCTTGAATTTTGGTTCCTTGAAAAAAAAGTAAACAGTGAGTATCCAACATAGGATAACACAAACTCTATAGCAAGCGATTTCTCACACAACATAGTTGAACACGCCCAAACTTGAAAATCAATAGAAACATGTGCCATAAAGATAAGTTATAGACACGAAATAGCTCGAGAAACTGAAAATAATTTGAGGAACTGACACTGATAAGAATCAAGGGATGCTAATAAGTTAAACAGCATTTTGAATTTCAAGCCTCTAAAGAAAATTTAATCAAGAGAATAGAAAAATTTCTAACATATTTTCAACTATTATATATCATAGTCTTATTCTTTTCCCTTTTTATGGCATAACCAAATGGCAAATCCCAAAGCAAGGGGGGTGAATCAAACTTAACCTTACGTTAAAAGAAATACAGAATCGGCAGACTGGAGCCACTAAGCACTTTATATTGGGATATAGAGAGAAATAAAACATTTGAAAACGTGCTTTGACGCATTTAAATAAATAAATGTTTCATCTCTCTAAGAGTTTAAGCTTTTAAATGATTCAACACATATGAGAGAATGCAAAGAAGTTTAGTTTAAGCCTCTATGCCACCATTCAGTGGTAAGAAATGAATCCGGTCCAAACATGAGGGACATGTTGAATAGATTGAAGACTAAATTTAAATAAATAAACGTGTTTCTTCTCTAACAATTCAAACTTTTAGACAAGGTCGTTGAACACACAAATTGCTAAAGGGGAACAAATGGTGAATAACTTCTTAATCCCAAGCATTCAAGTACTTAGATATGCTAAAGCAGAAAAAATAACTCTTTCATAGATGATTACGAACTCGAATAACACCACCAAAGTCCAAGCTTCAAAGCTGTTGATATACTCTACTGTTGATGTATAAAAAAATTCAAAAATTCCAATCCCATCTGATTAGAAGTAACAACACAAAATTCTTACCATGTGCATATTTTATCAATCAATAACAGGAAAAGATAATGAAAATAGAATTAGATGAATAAATTCAATCAAATACTTTGTCTCCTTTAGTTATATATATGTAACCAAACAAAGGAAATACTGAAAACCCAATTTGTTTCACTAATTTCATTACTTATTAGCAACTCAAGAACATTATCGAAGTCAAATAAATCTCGATCATAATTCGTAACATCTATATCCAATACATCTAACTAAATAAAAATTAAATAATTAGAAAGTCAAAATTCAGAATTTAAAGGAATAAAAATGAAAAGGGCCAAGAGCATACCTTGGAATTTCCACCGTTTAATAATTTAGACTCCCCTGCAATGAGTTTTGTGAAAACGTTGTCTGAAATTTCAAAATATAGATTGTTGAAAACGGAAAAACGGCGGTTATATTCCACGCATCTCCCAAACTACCACTGTGAGAGGTCTTTGGTAAACTGATAGTGATTGGTTTGACTGTAAATTTTAATAAGGTGATGACGTGATGTGGATAATTTCATAAAATAAGCTTTTATTATTATTATTATTATTATTATTATTATAGGCCTCCAAATTAGACTATTTTGTTTTGGACGAGTTTAATAACCTAAACGTCGTCGTAGTCTCGTAGAAGTATGTGTATGTTGGGGGTAGATTCAGGGAGAATTTTTTTCTTGGTCAGACATGTCATTCAACACATTAATCGGACTTATGATTTATTTAACAAAATTATTTTCCATAGTGTAGAAGACATAAAATACCTTACTAAGGTCATTAAATTACAAAATTAATGTCATATGTAAAAGTCCACAATACACTTTCATACTAGTGGCATACACGTGCCTTGCACGTGATTGACCGAGTGAAAATCAACAAAATAACCTGATAACAAAAAAATGAGCCCAAAGCTAAAAGGTAATAATGTTCAAAGGAAAGTAAAAACTTTATTAAAGCACCGCATTTACCAAAGGGTTGTTCTACAAGTACTTCTCCCATACCGCTTTTTTTGAAGTGACCCCACACCCTATATGTTAGAGGGCAATAAGGAAGGATGTAAGAGGGGAAGTACTTGTAGCATTCTTCTTTACCTAATGAAATAAAAAAAGATTATGAAAATCTTTAAACAGTGGCGTCACATGAATACAAATCAAGTAACTTTAAGTGCAGATTAATTTCAATACTGCGCTACAAAAAAGAAAGACCTTGAAATTTAGATAAACATAAAACATAGATTACTCACTTTATCAAACAATAATTAAAAAACAAAAACACCAAACTTTCTGGAAATAGCCATGAAACACAAAGGATTGCACCAAACATCATGCAAACTCAATTAAAACAAAACCAGAAAGTATTTACCAAGTGAGCTCACGACGGAAATGAGGTAAAAGTTTTTTAGAAATGAATTGAAGTTTTGAAAGGTTAAAGTTAAAGTTTGAAACGTTTGAAAGTTTTGAAAAGTTAAAGTGAATGAGGATACATATTCTAAAGTGTGTAAAACATTTCATGTCATGAACATACATCATGTACATAAGGTTTACTTACTGAGCTTTAGCTCACCCCAATCCCTCTCCAACATTTCAGGTAATGAATGTTAGATGATCTGAGGATAGAGCATTTGGTGGCAAATTCGCATAGTACCACAATTATTCATTTTTAAATAAAGTTTGATTTGAATTAGGATTTACATATATTCTTTAGTTACTTTTTATAAGTTCATTCTTTTAAATTGTTTATTGAATTTAGTTTTGATAAGTCATTTATCTCTTTTGTAGTTTATAAATCCTTCATTTAGTTAAACGGAGTTCATTGTTTAGAATTATTATGTTGAGGAGTTTGAGATTGGTTTTAGAGTAGTGTGGTGATGTTGAAGTTTGATTTTGAATTTTGGTTGAATGTTGAATATTGAATGAGTTGAGATTTATGTTTTCTTTTAAAAAATGGTGATGATGTCTCTTTACAGGTTAGCAAAGTCCAATTTATTGGGAAAACTTTGTCGAAATTTCAGTAGAATTTTATTATAGAAAATGAAAATTTTAATGTTATAAATGATTTATTTTCGCATTTAAAGTCAAGGGAAGTTAACACATCTATGTTTAAGATTTTAAACTTGAGGTGTTATATCCCATAAATAACTAAAAATAAAAAGGAAATTACCCCATGCAATGTTCATCATCATTCTACGCTTCGCAGATTTCAAATACTTGGATCACCTTCTATCAATTTCTTTAGTTAAAAGGAAGATAATACACGACAAGTGTAAAATTAGTTAATATGATAGAAAAATATTCTAAAAATTTAGTAGAATGTAATGTAAAATAAGGTTAATTTAAACAAGCTAGCAAAACCTTTATGCCAGAGGCACGAAAATACTCAAGTCGCAAATGTAAGATGAGTAGATTGAAACCAACTATATTGGCATCCACGAACTACTTAGCCCCTATTTGGCTCTCATTTTCCAAAAATCATACTTCTTCAAAGTCATTTTCAACTACACATTTCTTTAACTTTTATCAAAATCTACTAAAAACTAATTTTAGCTAAATCAAACAGGGGCTTAATTAACGTCTAGGCGCAAGAAAAACAGCGTTTGAATAGATGCTAAAATGCCTTAAAAATCATCAAGGCCAACCAATAGTAAACAATAAGATTCAAACTTTGTAACACCAAAATCCTATAAAGATGAAAAATAGACAAAACCTTTTCTATTAGGCAGTGAAATTTATAATTACCAGTGTATCATTTTTTATTTAGCCTGCAAACAAAGAAAACTTAACATTCAGATGTTAAGTTTGAAATGACAATTAAAGAATCATAAATTAATACAATATTCAAGCACATATAAAATAGAAATAGTTTTCACAAAATAATTTTCTGTATTAAAAATCGTAAGTTTTTTCTTTCACTCGTAGTTTTCCTTTTCAAGCTAGCAAATTATATGTGTTCATATGTAGAATTTGGACAAAACCACAAGTTTAAGCCTACATAGATTTTGAAACTCTTAAAAACATTAAGTTATTGAGAAGTTATTGATAACCATCCATATTGTGGAAAAATTTGTAAGTAGAAATCAAATTCAATTTCCTTAGATTGAGTTAATGTAAAGACAAACTTAAGGCAAGTTAATGAATTTTTTTAAGGAGAGTTTAGAGATTTGCAAGCCAATGGATCAATAGTTGCGAACACAGATTCCATGGTTGTAACGGATGAGACTCTGTAGCTCAAAACTAAATTTATCAATCCACTCAATAAACATAAATAAACAGTGAATAATTAAAGCATACAAGATGTAAGAAGATCTGAACGAAGAAACATAAAGTTCTCACAAATTGAGCAAAATCTTCACATTCACCCCTCAAACAGCAACATACAACATCCATGATCTGATGATAACCAGCACTCTCTCTCTCCAAGAGACGAGACAGAAATGCCATTTCTTATATTATAGACTTTAAACAATAGACCGCTTCCTTTTTAGGGTTCCGAAACAATTTGGGAAAAATAGAGTTCTACCCGGAAACAGGGCGAGCCTCACCTTATTTCATCATCAAAAGAAGATTACTTACCTATCTGAATGAAAATTCTTTATCCCAACCTTTTCTTTGAAGAAACCACCGTAAGATACTTGCACCTGTTGAAACATCAAGAAACAATAAAAATTAGAACAAATTAAATCACATTCTTAAGTAAATAATTGAAATGGCCACCAATGAACGAAGTATAACGGAAAACAATATCATCAAATTCTCAATAACAATTAAATAAAAAATATGGTTCACCGTCCTCCCACCCTAAGACAAATAAAAAAAATGAATGTATCTTTTTTTGTATGATGGAACTTTTTTGGAAGCTGCGATTCTAATTCATAAAATAAAACTATGCTAAAAATATATTAGCTAAATTTAGAAAGTGCTATCATAAAATATCTAAATATTCCAGTTTTGTTTGAAATCAAGCAACTGATAATCATTTTAATTGTAAAAAAAAAAATCCATTCATCAATCAAACAAATAAATTCATCATAGATTTTATGATTCTATTAATGATTTCAGATTAAGTATTGAGGAAAAACGAAGAGAAATGGAGGGGCGGGAAAAATGACTTTCTTTTTTTTGTTTTTTCAAACTTATAACTACTTTTTTTTTCCATCTTCTCCAGGTCCAAAATCTAAAAAATTTACCAAAGACTCAAAAAAATTCTCATTTTATCCGTCACTTCTAATCACCAAGTATATTTTATATCTCATTTCGGTCTCGTAAAATTATTATACTATTTTTAATTTTTTTTTATTTTCGTTAAATTATTTTGATGTATTAAAAAACATGTATAAATATTTAAATTTATTTAATACATAATTTTACTAAGCAAAATACAAGAAAAAAAAACATCTTTTTTCGATTTCGTCGTTAAATTATTTTGACATTGTTAAGTAAAAAATTAGAAAAATAAACTGTAAAGATTTATTAAACATATCTAAAAATTTATTAAGCAAAAAAGATAAAAAAGATTCATCTATTATTTTATTTTATTTTTAGTTAAATTATTTTGACATTGTTACGTAAAAAATTCGAGAAAATTCATCTACTTGTGATTCGTAACACACGACCTAGATACATCTAGACCGTCTATCCGTAAATAGCCCAGACAAGTTCGGACCATCAAATAGAAGGCCAGAAAATTTTAGGTTGTTAGTTACGCTTTTGGGCCATCCGTAACGGATGTTTCAGACCGTTTTACCCTAACCTTTTCTATCATTTTCCTAACCTTTTTAGTTTTTTTAATGCTATAATGTAATCAACATCAGCATTCTCCTCAGTTTGTTACATTGATGAATAAAAATGATCAATGGTCATGGAAATGAACAAGTGATAGAAGGGGTGTTTTTGAAGTTATGATAAGAACGAGTAAAACCAACGTTGATCTCTCTCAATACAATATGGATTTGAGATTTCTATTTAACAAGCATTCGTCCATTCTGATTCCACCTATAAATGATACTTTTGAAGAGGATATATGATATGATTAATTGAATTGAACAAAAATTGCAATACTACTCTTCTTTGCTTAACTTAAGTAAGGAAGAATATCCTCTAGTGAAAATGAAAAATTCGATGGTAGGGATAGTAATGTGAATGATTTTTTGTCGCCTTCTTTGACTACACTGTCACTGCGTCCGTCACATCATCAGTCTAATACACCACTACCTCCCCCCATCCTGAAGGTCACCTGCTTGGTAACTGTCACCGACTCTATTACTCTATCCATCATCGATGGTGTAGAGCTACTGTCACTGATGGCGTCACCACCTCCTCAATCACCAACATCTAACATCCACATCCCGATTACTAACTTTTATGGCCACCTCGATTCATCATACACTTTCTGATCGATGCCAACAGTTCCACCTTCACACCCCATGTTATACTCTTTGTCACACCCTCTATCATACCCACAATTATCCTCGCCATCGTCCTTCGTATACATTTTTCCACCATTCTATCGGGAAGGCACACGTCACCTAATTTCCCCAACCTTCCTATCGAATGGTGCAATTTTCGTTATAGGATAATGCCCTCATCTCAAATAACTCCAGTAAAGTGTCTACTCAGGTGCTCAAACATGTGCCTAATCAGATGCCTATTTAGAAGCTCAAACAAATCATCTGAGTAAGTGCGGTGTTGTGCAAACTCAATAATGGGTGAAGGTGATCCATGACGGGAATGTATATGTGCATGAAATCCCCTCAACGTAGGAGATTTGCTAAGTTGGATAATAATTCAGAAAATCCTCATCAATGTAAATATTGATGTTCCCACATACAGTATAAAGAACCTTGATATATGGGAATTATTTATGTATTATGTGAAATGAATGTGTGATTTAATTATGCATTGATAATTGCTTTGAATAATTTTGGAAAGTTTTCAAGGTATTATTCACATGGAGATTGGATATGATGATTGTGAGTGTAATTTCCATTATAAGGTACCATACCATATTGTGTAGGATATATATACTATTTGAGATGCCTTATGATCATTAAAGTGGTTAGTTATAGAGTATTGATGGTCCTACATTAGTTTGCGGACTGTGTCATGAGATCCCCTAGTGACCTTGGGATTATGCATAGGAATGACGGGCATCGCATACATAGACCAGGTCTTAATTGGATTTTTTATTTGTCAGCACATTATCCTGAGTCTCAATGGACAACAATGGATACCTTGTAATTTCTTAAATCTCGGTGGACAGTGAAAGATTTATAAACAATCACTAGTACAAAAAGGCATAAAAAAAATGAGGAAAATACGTCGGTTTTTCAAAAAAATGACGCATAAAATAGGACGGTGGCATTTTCATAATTAAAATTTAGGAATAGGCGTCTGTTTCAATTTTAAACCGACGCGCAAAGTCGGACCGTCGACTTTGCGCGTCGGGTTTGGCAAAAACCGACGCGAGAAACGCCGGTTTCTCGCGTCGGTTTAAGGTGAACCGACGCGCAAAGCCGGACGGTCCGACTTTGCGCGTCGGTTCTCCATGAACCGACGCGAGAAACCGCCGGTTGGGAAGTTGATAGTTTTGAATAGCAGGGTCCCCCTACAGGTTGGATAAGTTCAATTTATAGGGGATTCCCCTGCCAAATTTTTTGTAGGATGTTTGAGTCTTAATTTTTTTGTAACTTGTTGATATAATTTATTGAAATTTTAGGGCTTTCAAAACGTATTGGACAGTTGGAGGCATGAGGACAAAATCCAATACAACGTGGAAAAACGTAAAAGTATGAAAACACGGATTTAAACTTTTTTAAAAATCTTTGAATTATTTCTATATTTTATTTAGTTTGATTATTAATATTGTTATTTTTCAATGTGATTATTTCAGTGTCCTCAACAACCTGGAGGGTCTGAGTGTGGCTACTACGTTATGAGAAATATGTATGAGATAGTCACAGAACACTTTCAACTTACTTCGTTAGAAAAGGTATAAGTCATTGAAAATGAGAATTTTAATAAAGACTTTATATTTTATGAAAAAATAACTAATAATTCATTTTGATTGTTTGTAGGCATTTAAAGAATATTATTCAACGGAGGAAGTAATCGAGATTCAAAACTTATGGGCAAAATACTTCGTTCATAGGTTTGTGTAAATCGAAGCGTAATCAAAACTTGCACTTACATATATATTTAATTTGTATCATAAATTAACAATTTGTAAGTATAATTGTTGTTAATTTAATTTTATTACGTATATATCTATTATATATATTTATTTGGTGATGTGCATGTTCAGGTTATCGCAGACCACGTCTTGGTCACTGCAGGTCACGACCTGCAGTGGCCTGGGTCATTGCAAGTCACGTCCAGGTGATTGCAGGTCACGACGTGCAGTGACTTGGGTCATTGCAGGCCACGACGTGCAGTGGCCTGAGTCATTGCAGGTCACTGCAGGTCACGACATGCAGTGGCCTGGGTCATTGCAGGCTACGTCCAGGTCACTGCAGGTCACGACATGCAGTGGCCTGATTATTGCAGGCTACGTCCAGGTCACTGCAGGGCACGATGTGCAGTGGCCTGGGTCATTGCAGGCCACGTCCAGGTCATGTAATATATATTCAAAAAAAAAAAAAGTTTAGGCGTCGGTTCTAAAGATAAAACCGACGCCTAAAGCTGTTTTGGGCGTCGGTTCAAAAATTAAAACCGACGCCCAAAACCGACTTTGGGCGTCGGTTTTAACCAGAAACCGACGCCCAAAACCGACTTTGAGCGTCGGTTTTAACCAGAAACCGACGCCCAAAGTGTATTTTTTTTTTTTGACTTTAGGCGTCGGTTTTAAACTAGAACCGACGCCCAAAGATGACTTTGCGCGTCGGTTTGCAACCGACGCCTAAAGTCGAGACTTTACGCGTCTGTGTCATATGCGTCGCCGCTACAACCGACGCGTATTCCGTTTTCCAACCGACGCGAATTCCTATTTCTGTACTGGTGACTTATTGTGGCCATGTTTGTTGAGATCATATGGTACAATATAGTAGGAATGTGGTGCCATGTTTGCCTAATATGCATTGTGTACCCATCATATTTACTGTATATTATTATTCACTTATCGTGAGTTGAACTGTAGATGTCACTGTGAGAAGAGGAAATAATACTGTAATACCAAGGCCAGAAAAGTTTAAAAGATTTGATAGTGTTGACCTATGGTCAATTTGACCTTATTGTTTTGATCATAACAAACAAGAATTTATTGTGTTACTAACAAGTGTGCTTCAAGTGTTTCATGTAATGATAAATATTTCAAAGCACTCTATGTTCAAATCGTCTCTCAAAGATATAAATCAAAATTGTGTGATCGAGCACATGAGACGCAAAGAAGATCATGAAAGAATTGAAGATATTCAAAGATCAAAATTGAGGTTGAAAAGCATGACATGAAGATCAAGAATTCAAGCATACAAGATTAGAGTTGATTTAACATATGTAAAGGTATAACACTCTCAATCTTTAGCGATGAAATTCAAAGAGCTCGAAATTTTTCGGTCAACCGAAAGTTCAACGGTAAAATTGTAACGGCTATATGGAAGATTCGGTCGACCGAAACTCCAAATTTGGTCGACCGAAACTGGCTGAACTTGAATTTTTTCATCTATAAATAGCCATCACATTTGCATTCAATTTAGAACAACTTAGAAAACATTTTATACAAACTTTCTTGTGAAAATTCATTGTTCTTACTTGTTTATATTCATCTTTTATTTTCATAAAACTTTGATTGATCTAAACTTTGTTTTATCAATTTCATCAAAGTTTTTGGAAGAAAGTTTTGTGAAGATTCTTGGTTTTACATTGTTTAAATTTCTTCAACATCTTCACACAATATTGGAATTGAAGTGTAAGTCTCTCTTTGTTCTAAACTTGTTTTAATCTTTTAAAAGAGAGAAATTCCAATTAAGGAACTTTGATTATTTGTGCTACATTTTTCATTATCATTTGATTCATCAAAGTTCCATTGCCTAAACACTTTGAGCTTAACTTATTGTTAATTATTCAAGTGTGGCATCTCTTGGTACTTAATTTGATTCAATATTTTAACAAGAGATCATTTGAAAAACTTTGTTTGATTGCATCGAACTTTTCATTATCATTTGCATCAAAGTTTTTCTCTAACACTCGAGCTTAATTCATTGCTATCTATTGAAGTGTTAGCCTAACTCTCTCGGTACTTAATTTGAGTATATCATTTGTCAAGAGAGTTATTTCAATTGTACATTCAATTCATTATATCTTGTGGTTTCGAGAGCCTTGTGAAAACTCGATTGTTGGTTTCGAGAGCCTTGTCAAAACTCGATTGTTGGTTTCGAGAGCCTTGTCAAAACTCGATTGTTGGTTTTCAAGAGCCTTGTCAAAACTCGATTGTTGGTTTCGAGAGCCGTGTGAAAACTCGATTGTAAAGGATAGGCGCTCCTTGTTGTAAGTCACCTAAGGATTTGGTACTCCTTGTTGTAAGTTACCAAAATAGTGGATTTGGCCTTGCTCGTGACGGAGAGCTCGGTAACGGGGGACGTAGATCACGTTGGTTGATTGAACCTCCATAAATCGCGTTTGCACTCTCTCATCCCTTTTATTTACTTACATCGCACTTACTCTATTCTATCAATTTATATTGTGCAACGCTTTATCTTAGTGCTATACTTGCCTTATCAATTAAGTTTACACATATATAGCACACTACATTGATAGTTTAGTTACTTGTATCACTAAGTGCTAATACTTGTACCTATTGGTTTTAAGTTTGAGATTATTTATCGAAAAAGTTTTATAAACCAATTCACCCCCCTCTTGGTTAGTTTACTCTTGGGCTAACAATTGTATCAGAGCTTAGGTTCTCATTTTTTAAAAAGATTTTACAATCTTGAGTAAATGGCTAACCATAATCTTGAGGGGCATTCTACAAATCGTCCTCCTTTCTTTGATGGTACAAATTATAATTATTGGAAAACTAGAATGATGATTTTTATTCAATCCATTGATTATAATATTTGGGATGTCATTGAATCCGGTCCTCATGAGCTTACTATGGTCATTAAGGTTGATGGAAAACCGGATCAAACTATTTTAAAACCTAGAGAGGAATATGATGAAAATGATAGGAGGAAATTGACTTTAAATGCTAGGGCCAAAAATATACTTTATTGTGCTTTGGATATTAATGAATTTAATCGTATTAGCACATGTGATTCCGCACACGATATTTGGCATGTTTTAGAAGTCACACACATGGGCACAAATAAAGTGAAAGAAACTAAGACAAATCTTTTATTTAAAGATTTTGAAAATTTCTTTATGAAACAAGATGAGCCCATTACTTGCATGATTACTCGCTTTACCGACATTGTCAATGGTCTTAAAGGCTTTGATCATAAATTTTCTAACGGTGAACTTGTGAGTAAAATTCTTAGGTCTCTCTCCCAAGATTGGAATCCATTGAGGATGTTGATCGAAAACACGATAGACGTCAACACACATCCATTGGAGGAGCTTTATGGAACGTTGATGACTTTTGAACTCAACAATGCCGAAACAAAGGAGAGGACAAGAAAAGGAAAACAAGAGGTCAAGCGCGAAATTGCTCTTAAATCATCACATGGTCACAAAAGTACCAAGTTTCGAAGCAAGAAAAGATTCTTCAAAAAGAAAGCTCTACAAGCCACTTGGGATGAAAGTGATGATGAGCAAGATGAAGATGATAGTCAAGATGAAATGGCCAACATGTGCTTCATGACTATTGAGGATGAGGTAAATTTCTTTGATACATCTTGGACTTTAAATTATCAATGATTTAAATTTCTATGAATCAACATTTTTGATTAAAGCATCTTGCTCTTCATAAAAATTTCTTACATTCAAAATATGTTGAGTATGAATATGGAACATGGTGCTAATATGTGGTTTATGCATAATTGTATGTTACATACATGTTTTAACCGAAATCAAATAAAAAATTTTCAATTTTTAGATTTCGGTCGACCGAACCTTTGTCGGACGACCGAAACTGTCTTTTCGGTCCAACAAATGCTCAACCGAAAGTTGTTTTGGTCGACCAACTGTACGATCGAAACCAGAATTTCGGTCGACCATTAGTCAGCCGAAAGTGTCTGCAGCTTCCTGATTTTTTACTCTGCAGAGTTTCGGTCGACCGGTTCATACTTTCGGTCGACCGAAAGTGGCTGAAATAAGGGATTTCTTTTTATTTTCTATATTTTCATACACAATCCCTAAATGACTTGAAATCATCTTCTTCTCTTCATAAAACTCTTGTAATACATTTCTTTGATCACTTATTTTTTGGCTTTGAGAGTGATATGATTGTTGACCAAAATTGTTTTGATATGTCGAAAAAATGCATTACCCTTTAACTCATTTCATGATAACAATTACTTCATAGTCAAACATAGATATTATTATTTCTCATGAAAGAGTACACACTAGAGTCACACTTGAAAGGAAATACATGGAACACCAAATGCTAAAGAGAGAAACATGGAAAGTCCTCAAAATGAGAGATGTGTTTCCGGAGTAGCCGTATCCTACCACCTCTGATCTTTTGAGGAAACAAAGACAAACCTTCAAAGAGGTGTGTTTCGAGAGTAAAAATACTCCGTAATCTACCACATTTGAAGTACACACACAAGATTTAAACATTAAGGTAATCCTAGGAAATTAGAGGGGTGTCTCAAGAGTGAGTATACTCCGTACTCTACCCCCACCTATTTTAGGATTCACAAAGTTAAATTTACATTAACCGGACTCCACTTTCGCTTGACTCCCCTTCCTTGCGACCAATCTACCTTTAAACCTGCTGGATCTTGTATTGGGATATATGACTGCAGCTTATCCAGTAGTTCATCAATAGTAGGAGCAGAAATAAGGATCCTTCGGGAAAATGGAGAGATGAATCCCTGTTCCACTGCATGATCAAGAAAGGTTAACAAACCATCAAAGAAATGGTTAACATTTAATAGCCCAATAGGCTTAGTATGGAGATCTAGTTGAGCCCAGGAGGTAATATTAAAGATTTCTTCTAAGGTGCCAAAACCTCCGGGCAGGGCTATAAATGCATCAGATCCATATAACATACAAGTTATGCGTTCGTGGATAGATAAGGTTTGTACTTCATGACCTCGTGTTTTGCCTGCTATATCTGCTAAAGGGACAGGAATAACTCCAATCACCCTTACTTTCTCTGTAAGAGCAGATTGGGAAACACAGCCCATCAGACCACTGCTACCTCCTCCATACACAAGATTGATACCTTTCTCCCCCAGTTTCTTTCCAAGGTCTACTGCTGTCTCAAGATACCCAAAACCTTTCCCCACATGTGATCCACAAAATACACATACAGTTTTGATCTGTCTAAGTTTTGATCCCTCCATTTTTGAAAGAAAAGAAAGGAAAACTTACGAGAAGTTGTGATTTTGGGATGCATGAACTATGAAAACCTCTGGCTATTTAAAAACCGAAAAACCACACTATTTACGATCGTCTTTGAAAAAGGAAAGATTTACTTTTGTCAAAATCAACCTTCTTTTGAATATTTTTATCGTATCGAGGTGTCACCTTTCGGCGATTTATTTTTTTAAACCGTTCTCAAAACTCGTGAAAGGAAAAAGTATCAAAAGAAATACCTTATATCAAATGCTGAGTTGCCAAAACAGACTGGCAAACCGGATCTTTTGCGATTGTATTCTTGAGACTATATCGCTTTTTATCCTCGTTAAATTGAGCATATAAGGAAAGAAGTTCCCGTTGCACATATCCACTTGGGGTGCGTCTCAAGAGTTAATCGAATATCATCCAAACACTCCCTACTCAGTCCACCCTTTATGAACTCAATTTTATCATCTCGATTGTTAGATGAATATCCGACTGATTTGCAACGAGTATTACAGTTCCAACGAGCACATTTGTAGCAACCATTCAGCCTTTTTGCTCTTCGTTTCTTTGCAAAAGTGCTTTTACCCAAACCAGGCAGGTGTTTAGGAAATGTCAATGGTAACTCACCAGTTAATCGAACTTTTGCTTCTATCAACCAGCGCACGTCTTCTGGAAAGCCTTGAGCCATAAGCAACCTCAATCTTTCGAGCCTCATTCGATAAATTTTTCTCAGATCATTCATTGGAAGATTGGAATAATACTTGCGAATGCTTAAAAGGACGTTATCCATTTTTTGATGGATTTAACCTCTTCCCAACCGATCTATTTAAAGATGTAAAAGATCTGAGTAGTTCTTCATGATATTGATTCCTGCAAGATAATATGAAATAGAATAATGAAAAGAGGGAACAAGATTTCATGCGCTGTAACTTTACTGTTAAAGGAAGATTTCATTTGCGATATCGAATATTTTTATTGGATTTTGTACTGATATTTTTCAGTATAATAATATTCAAGGTATAAAGGACCTGGGTAGATCCACATGCTGTTGAGTCCAGCGAGAAAGCAAGGAATAGAAAAATTGAAAAGAGGGAACAGGATTTAAATGCGCTGTAACTTTTACTATTAAAGAAAGATTTGATTTGAGATATGAGATTATACTGGAATACGTGAAACTGAATTGTGTGATTTTTGGTAATGTTTCATGCTACGAATGATTTTCTAAGGGGGAATGCGTTACTAAGGGGGAATATAATTACAATCAAGATATTCTACTTATGCCCCATTATTATGCTTATCACACCTATGCTCATGAATAAGGGATAGATGCCACCTTTCTGCTTATGCCAAAAGGGGGAAAATATGGTGATGATTTGTTTTTAACTTGATTTTGGATAATCTATATGCATGAAAATGATTATATTATATGCTAGATTATACCTCATTGGTTTGTATAAGATAGGGGGAATATATGCTAAAATTGAACTTATCAATTATTCTTATTTCCCTATGCTCTTCTATTGCTTATATTATCATTACAAATCATCTTGTTTGTCATAATCAAAAAGGGGGAAATTGTTGACCTATGGTCAATTTGACCTTATTGTTTTGATCATAACAAACAAGAATTTATTGTGTTACTAACAAGTGTGCTTCAAGTGTTTCATGTAATGATAAATATTTCAAAGCACTCTATGTTCAAATCGTCTCTCAAAGATATAAATCAAAATTGTGTGATCGAGCACATGAGACGCAAAGAAGATCATGAAAGAATTGAAGATATTCAAAGATCAAAATTGAGGTTGAAAAGCATGACATGAAGATCAAGAATTCAAGCATACAAGATTAGAGTTGATTTAACATATGTAAAGGTATAACACTCTCAATCTTTAGCGATGAAATTCAAAAAGCTCGAAATTTTTCGGTCAACCGAAAGTTCAACGGTAAAATTGTAACGGCTATATGGAAGATTCGGTCGACCGAAACTCCAAATTTGGTCGACCGAAACTGGCTGAACTTGAATTTTTTCATCTATAAATAGCCATCACAT
Organism: Ligustrum vulgare; assembly: GCA_963555705.1. Lineage (NCBI taxonomy): Eukaryota > Viridiplantae > Streptophyta > Magnoliopsida > Lamiales > Oleaceae > Ligustrum > Ligustrum vulgare. The sequence goes on from OY743171.1 coordinate 11,661,880, forward strand.
TTGCATTCAATTTAGAACAACTTAGAAAACATTTTATACAAACTTTCTTGTGAAAATTCATTGTTCTTACTTGTTTATATTCATCTTTTATTTTCATAAAACTTTGATTGATCTAAACTTTGTTTTATCAATTTCATCGAAGTTTTTGGAAGAAAGTTTTGTGAAGATTCTTGGTTTTACATTGTTTAAATTTCTTCAACATTTTCACACAATATTGGAATTGAAGTGTAAGTCTCTCTTTGTTCTAAACTTGTTTTAATCTTTTAAAAGAGAGAAATTCCAATTAAGGAACTTTGATTATTTGTGCTACATTTTTCATTATCATTTGATTCATCAAAGTTCCATTGCCTAAACACTTTGAGCTTAACTTATTGTTAATTATTCAAGTGTGGCATCTCTTGGTACTTAATTTGATTCAATATTTTAACAAGAGATCATTTGAAAAACTTTGTTTGATTGCATCGAACTTTTCATTATCATTTGCATCAAAGTTTTTCTCTAACACTCGAGCTTAATTCATTGCTATCTATTGAAGTGTTAGCCTAACTCTCTCGGTACTTAATTTGAGTATATCATTTGTCAAGAGAGTTATTTCAATTGTACATTCAATTCATTATATCTTGTGGTTTCGAGAGCCTTGTGAAAACTCGATTGTTGGTTTCGAGAGCCTTGTCAAAACTCGATTGTTGGTTTCGAGAGCCTTGTCAAAACTCGATTGTTGGTTTTCAAGAGCCTTGTCAAAACTCGATTGTTGGTTTCGAGAGCCGTGTGAAAACTCGATTGTAAAGGATAGGCGCTCCTTGTTGTAAGTCACCTAAGGATTTGGTACTCCTTGTTGTAAGTTACCAAAATAGTGGATTTGGCCTTGCTCGTGACGGAGAGCTCGGTAACGGGGGACGTAGATCACGTTGGTTGATTGAACCTCCATAAATCGCGTTTGCACTCTCTCATCCCTTTTATTTACTTACATCGCACTTACTCTATTCTATCAATTTATATTGTGCAACGCTTTATCTTAGTGCTATACTTGCCTTATCAATTAAGTTTACACATATATAGCACACTACATTGATAGTTTAGTTACTTGTATCACTAAGTGCTAATACTTGTACCTATTGGTTTTAAGTTTGAGATTATTTATCGAAAAAGTTTTATAAACCAATTCACCCCCCTCTTGGTTAGTTTATTCTTGGGCTAACAGATAGGTACTACTCACACCAACAAGGTGCACCTTCTTTTCCTGAAGTCCATCATTAGAAACTCCACAATTAAGCGTGCTTTACTTGGAGCATTCTATGATGGATGACCCCCTGAGAAGTTTTCTCAGAGAGCATGCAAATGAGGACAAAGCATGCTGAAAAGACCCATGTTGGTACAGTGGGGAGAGTACGCTGTCAATCTAAGGGTCGGGACTGGCTGTTAAGTGGAACCCGGGTCATTACAAATACGCACTAGATTTTACTTTAATTAGCACTGATGTATATGATGCTATGAGTGCTCGTTTTGACCAAACTATGATTAGTGCGGACTAAGTTATGAATGTTTGAAGAAAATAGATCACAATTTAGAGTTGTGGATCAAAAGTTATGTACGTTTGAAGAAAGATTGTCGAATAGAGTGAACCAGATGATCGCCCAGAGTAAAATTTAGGCGGTTTCCTGGAGGTCCAAAACTCAACTAGAGGCTGAAAATTAAGCCTAGGCGCCCATCTAGGCAAAATTTTGGCCGGATTTTTCTAGCCTTTTTAGAATTTTATTTCAAGTAGGATTCCTTTTTTATCCGCAACTTTTAACCTATTTTAGACTTCTTGGAGAGGCATATAAAAGGAGGAATGAAATCTACTTTGAGAGTAGATCTAATAATTTATGGAAGAGGAAGAAAACATGTAATTTACATTTAATATATAATTTATTTTCATTAAATATTAGTAGTCATTAAAATTAATTTACAACGTGTTTAAATATTATTCTCTTTACAACTTTAAATTTTATGTTCTTTGTTAATATTATTCTTAATATTTAATTTATTTCCTTTAAGTAAAATTATTAATTATTATATTAATGTGCAATACATTTAAATATTTTTATTTTTTCCAAAAATTAACTCATATAAAAAAAACTTTAAATTATTAATTATATTTTAATTAAGGATATAAATAAATAATTTCAAAACTCTTTTGAAAAAAAATATATAAAACTGAAATTTTATTTTTACATAATATTAAAAGTTTATCATTACAAAAATATGCTACTAAATTAATTTAGTTTGTCTATGCACAAATTTTCTATATTTTTCTACGACTTCTCATAAATATTTTATAAATTAATTCTCGATTTGCTAAATATTTTATGATGTCAGGTTATCTTTTGATATATGACACTAGATTTCTTTATTAAGATGTCATTTTAAACATTTGCCTACTATATATTTCGAGGAGTTCGATGAAATTTTTTAATAAAAGATTAAAAGATTTATGCATGTCGTTCATCCTACTATGAAAGATGCATATACCAGTTAAGATAACCAAGTTCTGAAGGGATTAGGTTTTTCTTTTCTAAACGGTTTTTTAATTTTCGTCATTTTCAACTTATAGGATATTGTGTTCATAAAATGAACTTATTTTTTATATTAAGATAATTGTAGCGATTCATTATCACAAAGAGACAACATGTAAAATAAAATTAACAATGTTATGGATTTATTCTAAGGTTTTAATTCGTCTTTAATAGAGAAAGTCTCATAAATGTCATTTTTCATTAAAAAGTGACACAATTATTAAAAAAGTGACAAAAATATTGAAAAGTGGCTATCAAGTTTACACAATATTTGTACTTCCTAAACATTTTTCATATATTTTTCAAAAGCACCTGATTTTAAGGGTATTTTTGTAAATTGCCCGTGACAAAAATATTGAAAAGTGGCAATCAAGTTTACACATATTTTTACTTTTCATATTATTTTTTAAAAGCCCCTAATTTTAAGGATATTTTTGTAAGTTGCCTATGATGATTTTAAGGGTATTTTTGTAAGTTGCCCATGGCAATCAAGAAAAAACTTTCATTGGAACTGAGTAATTGCTACCAAGCTATTTTGATGAAATTACTATAATTTTTGCTTTATACAGTATATTGAAAATTTTTACATTTTATTTGAACTTATATTTTTCTTTGACTAATTTGGTTTTTTAGCGTACCCTATCTTTTCATATATAATTTGATGTTTACATACTAGACAGTAAGTACTATGCTCTAGGCCTCATTAGTTTTCCATTTATCGATTGCCACAAGACCTAATAAACAATCCAACAAAGTCCAAAGGTCAAGATCCAAAACCATTACAATTGAGCCTTTCAAGTGGGTTATGAGCAACTATCAATTAAATTGCTTCCAATGGTCACGAACCGTTATTGAGTCGAGCTATTTGATTTTGTGTCGATACAAATCTCACAACTATTTTACATCATCTTCCGAATTTATTGAACATCAAAAACCTAACAAAAGTAATTACAAAGAAACTTAGAGCATGTTTGGTATTGTTATTTTTTTAAGGTTTTTTTTTTTTTTTTTTTTTTTTTTTTTTTTTTTTTTTATGAATGTGCGGTTTAAAAATGTTTGAAAAGTCAAAAACTATGGACTTGATTAAAAATAAATGGTTGAGATTATATTTGAAAAGTTGAGATGAACAAAGAGGAAATTACACACAAACATGGTTTGTGACTTCTAAATTCAAAACTCAAGTTTACAACTAACTAATTCAAGATTCAGGTCAACATTCGATTTTCTACTATTTTATTATTAATGTCAAAAATTAGTTGAAGAAAACAAAAATATATTATCCACGCAATCTCTCTCCACTCCTATTGTGCACTAACTTTCTCTCTGGCTGTGCATAATCCTTTCTTCTTTCGGGGAAAAGGCTCGCAAGGAATCGGCGTTGTTCAACCAACTTCTTTTGGTGTGTGAATGTGTGTGGTAGTGGTGGTGGTGGTGGTTTGGATCTAGCGGTTGCTGTTGTGGTGTGGTTGCGTCGTGGTGGTGGCTAAAACGGCAGCTAGTGGTGGTGGTGGAGTGTGGGGCTGTGATAGTGTGTTTTTGGCAGCAATCTGCAAGAACCAATGCAATCTGCGAGATCGTCGACTAGTGAGATTTTGAATATTTTGAATATTGTGGTGCGTTGATAGTGGTGGTTGCCATGGCCGGTGGTGATGATATGTTGGTGGTGACGGTATGGTGGTGGCTATGGTGGTGGTGTTGGTGATGTGGCTGGTGTTTTAGTTGTGGTTGTGGTGCACTGGAGTTGATGATTTTAGTGGTGACAGTGGCGACGGTGGTGGTGGCGGTGTTGGAACTTTATTCTTCTCCTTCGTCTTTGTGTTTTGATTATGTTTAGGGTGATGGTAGTGATGTGGTTGTGTAGTAGTAGTTTGTAGTGGTGAGCCATGGTGGCAGCCTAGTTGTTGTGGTGGTGATGTGGTTGCGATGAAGACTGTGTGGATGAGGGATTTTGGCTGCTATTCATGGTAGCTGTGTGGTTATGGTGCGGTGGTGAGTCGTGGTGGTGTCGTGGAGCTGTTTGTGACTGTGGTGGCGGTTGTGGCAATGGCTGTGTAACGAATAACGATGGTGTTGGCTTCAAAACTATCAGTGGTGGGGCGGGGGTGTGGCGGGTAACTTGTTTGTGACCAATTATATGTGATTGAGATCGATTAATAGATAAGTTGTGACCAATTAACATGAAATTTGCCATCGAGATAAAGTTGAGACCTGCAAAATTCGAGATTTTGTGAATTATAAATAAGTTGTGACCTAGGAAATTTGTAAATTGTGATCGCAAAATAAATTGTGGCCACAAATTGTAAAAACTGTGACTCATAAAATCAAGATTTGTGACCGAGAAAAAATTGTGACTTACAAAATTCGAGATTTGTAACCTATAAATAAGTTGTGATTTACGAGATTTGTAAATTATGACCGAAAAATAAGTTGTGACCTAAATTTTAAGAATTTGTGACCTAGAAAATATCCTGGCCTATAAAATTTGTGACTTGTTCGATAAGAAAGTCTTGACTAATTAATTTGATAATTTGTGACCAAAAAATAAGTTGTGACATGTAAAATTTGTAATTTGTGACCTAGAAATAAATTGTAACTAATTAATTTGATAATTTGTGACCTTTAAAATTTATGACTTGTGATGTGTGACCATAAATTATATAGTTGTGACCTTAATTATTTAATTACCAATTTAATTATATATAAAAAAAAAAAACCTGATTTTTGAACTAGTAGAACAGGTTTCTTAAATATGAAATCTTATCTTTAAAATTTCTTACTTGTATAATTTTCCATGAAAAAAATCATTTTACCAAACAGAGACTTAGTTCTCTTGAATTTTCACGGAATCCAAATTGGACTTCCCATCTAACATATTATTTTGCTGTGGAAATTAATATTCTTTTATTCCACTGGAATACATGCCAATGGAAAATCATGTATACTTTTATTCACGATTGCTTTGTGCTACACATTCTTGTATTTCTCATTTCTAAATATATGCCGAAGCAAAAATATTAACCAATTTCCGCACTATAGATTTGAAGTTCTTTTCACGATATTTCATTAAAAGATCTCTAGAAGATTACCCAATTTCTTCATGAGTACTTGATATTTCTTGTTCTATTTCAAAATCTTGGATTTCTTGATGTGTCTACACACCAACTAAATTTCATACCTTGGAGTATTATAAAAGAAGAGAGATTGGAGATCAAGATTCAAGAAAAAAAAGGACACATTTTGCGACTAATTCCTATTGCAAGTGTACGTATTTCACAAGTAATAAAATGGATGCTGGTTCCGAGTATCGTCTCATAGAGATTATATTAGTCAAAATTCAATTTAGTTTAGCATTAACCAAAATAGATAAGTTGTTGCTTATGAGTTTAAACTAATTAATTTTGAGTAACTAAATCAATGCAAGACTAGATGAATGCAATTAATACAATAACTACGATGAATGCAATGTTTATGAAAATATATGATCTGAATATATCTCTATGACAGATTAGAATATACAAGAATGCATTAAATATTTAAATATCGCGTAAATATAAATGTATATCTCCGTCACATATCGAATCTTAAGACTATTATTACTATGTCTAACTTATTTTCGATCTTCGATTCTAAAAACAAGACACAATAGAACATACAATTATTGTCAAATATTCATAGAGAAAAGAAAGCTCATAATAATCGTTCAAAATCAAAATGTGTCTTAATATCAAAAACAAGAATCAGGCATTATAATTTCATAATACAAAATTCATCGGAAGCCTAGTACAAAATTAATCTAGTCTAACATTATAAAGAGACAAACTAATACAAAATATGGAATTCATAACTCGAAAAAAAGAAGAAAATCAAATCATATAACTAGGTCTTTGCACTTGATCTTCAAACCGAGTGAACTCTCCAATAGAACCCGAGTTTTTGCTCCAAGATGAATTTATATGATGAGTATGAGATTAATGAAATGGTAAATGGATCCTTTTTTAATCTCCAATAGATCTCCAATTCATCCTACTTTATTTCTCTCTAATAGTATGCATTTATAGGGCTTCAATCTCCCCATAAATCCATGTGGAAGAATGACATCAAAAAGAATTTTAATTAGAAAAAACAAAGGGTAAACAGCACAAATAGTCCCCAACCTTTAGGTTTCTTGCGAAAATGGTCCCCAACTTTAGATTTTTTCATTTATACCTTCAGAATCACCAAACGTTGCAAAATGGTCCCTACCTTTAAATTCCGTTAGTTTTTACCTTTAAAAACGTTTAACACAAATGGTCCCTAACCTTTGAGTTTTTTACGATAATAGTCCCTAACATATAAAGGTCACGTTTGACATTTTTAGTTTGTAACCTCCAAACGTTTGGCGTATTTAGTCCCTAACATATTAAGCCCCTATATGTTTGGCATTTTTAGTCCATAACATATTAAGCCCCTATTTGAGACCAATTATTTTAAATAATATAATTTGTAATTATAATTTTTTGAAGAATTTGTTGTTAAAAAAAATTGAATTTATTTGTATATTATTTTATTGATAGAATGTGTGGTTAAAAACAAGTTTTAAAAAATAAAATTTATTCTGAATTTCTAAAATGTATAATAAAATATTTAATAAAAATTCACCGCTTCAACCTATTGGTAAAAAAAAAAAAAAAATGAATCCATAGAGCATAAACAAACAAATACAATGGACATTATTTTAGGAATTAAATAAAAAATATGTTTTTATCAATTCTATTTTCGATTTTGAGAACTGATTAATATCGATTTTTAAAATTTCATTTTTTTCAAAACTCATTTTATTCCACACTTTCTATTAATATATTTTTTAATTTATGCATAAATTAAAAAAAAAAAAAATCTTACGTTTTAACAAAACTTCTCCAAACTTACTTTTCAAATCGATCGATTCTCAAAATCGAAAATCGAAATCGAAAGTAGAGCTGATAAAAACATATTTGTTATTCAATTACTAAAATGATGTCCAATGTATTTGTTTGTTTATATTTCATAATTTTTTTTTTTTTTATCAATAGGCTGAAATGTTAATGCGGTGAATATTTGTTAAATATTTTACTGTGCATTTTAAAAATCTAGAATATACTTTATTTTTAAAAATTCGTTTTCAACCACACATTCTATTACTAAAATAATCTACAAATAAATTCAATTTATTTTTCTTTTACTTTTTAACCACAATTTTTTTAAAAAATTACAATTACAAATCACATTATTTGAAATAATTGGTCTCAAATAGGGATTTAATATGTTAGTGTCTGTATACGCCAAACGTATAGGGTCTTAATATGTTAAGGACTAAATACGTCAAACGTTTGGAGGTTACAACTAAATATGCCAAACATGACCTTAATATGTTAGGGACTATTATGGCAAGAAACTCAAAGGTTGGGGACCATTTGTGCTATTTAAACGTTTTTAATGGTAAAAACTAACGGAATCTAACGGTAGGGACCATTTTCGCAACGTTTGGTGATTCTGAGGGTATAAATGCAAAAATCTAAACGTTGGGGACCATTTTAGCAAAAAATTTAAAGGTTGGGGACTATTTGTGCTGTTTACCCAAAAACAAACAGCAAACGTGTCCAAATTTGTACTAAGTGATCATTTGGTTATAAGCTGCGCGGTCACTTGGTATAAATGATTTCTTCTTTGTTTCTTTTTTTACCTTAAGACGGGCAATCACTTTGTGTACATCCGTGCAGTCGTGCATGCTAAATTTTCCAACTTCGTAGCTAAACTTCAAATAAGCATAACTTTTGGTCTAGAAATTTGATTTGAGTGCCGTTTTTGCATTGGATTCTAAATTCAACTATCATTCCAAGAATATATTATGTACTCCATGAAGATCTCTGCACTCAGATTTTTGTACTAACTTCTTCACATGCTCCGGAAAGGATTTCTCATTTTGCTTCTTTGGGCTACCAATGCTTGATGTATCACTTCATATCTTCCTTAACACTTCAAGGCACCTCCTTCCAATGCATTTGATACATTTTTCATGTCCAGATCTCGGTAATCGAATATTCCATTATGAATACTTGCAAACTAGTCTCCATACTTTCGCTCTCCTAACAATTTCGTCATCTTTCCATCATTTCTTCTCCAATTACTTCTAAACGGATCCAAGAAAATAAAATAAAGAGATACGGTACAAATTAATTAGAAAATAGACAAAACAAAATAAAAGTTTAGGGGCCGTTCTCTTTGTAGCTCAGTTTTCAGTTTTGAGATTTTGAGTTTTATTTTCGGAATTTGTTTTGAAATTGCTGAAAATGCGTTCTTTTTGTGATTTTGATAAATTGTTTTTCAAAACAGAAAATAAGAAAATGCGTTTACTTTGAAATTTTGATGATCATTATTTTGTGATATTTTATATGTAAAAAATGATATTTGTTGAATTACAATAATTTTTAATTTCAATGCATCTGTCGTGCTATATTCAGCTAAGATTTTGTTACTCTAGCAATATTTCATCTCATACCTAAAAAAAAGTAAAAAATAAATAATAAGATATGTAAAACTATAGACATGGAATCAAATTGAGAATTAGAATTCGGCCAAATAATTAATTGATCAAACATCCCTTTTTACAAATGAAAATAAATGTAACATGTCCTACCGCAATGGTTCTGGAGATGAATAATCACTTGGGTGACCCGAGTTCAAATCTCACTTCCTATAAATTAATTGAAAATTTGTGTGCATTGTAAAAAAAAAAAAACAATAAATAAATAAATGTATTGTAATGTATTGAAAAGATTTGTGTAAGACTACATCACCTACCATGATGGTTCAAGAGATGGAATTTCACTTGGGTGATCCGGGTTCAAATTTCACGTCCTACAAATTAATTGAAAATTTTTGCGAGCATTTAAAAAAAAAAAAATAAGAAAAATAATTTCCATTGTAATGTATTGAAAAAGTTTTTGTAACAATTGCAACATGTAACATCGCATATGTAGATGGTTCAGGAAATGGAATTTCCCTTGGGTGACCCGGGTTTGAATCTCACATCCTACAAATTAATTGAAAAGCTTTGTGTGCATATATTTTTTTTTAAAAATTTCTATTGAAATCAGTTCAAACCCGTGACCTCCAATATACATGGCTGGTCGAGTTATTGGCAACTGAAAATGGGCGTTTTCCGCCTTCTAGTATTGAAGCTTGTTTCCATTGAAAACAGTCAAAACGACTATTTTGTGTTTTCTTTGTATTTCTTTTGCATTTTAGAAATCTTGTTTTCAAAAGTAGGTTAGTGAGCGTGTTTTCAATATTTTCGAAAACTCGAAATTCAAAACGGCCTAAAAAATAGCAAAGAGAACAGGGTCTTAATTTTAGTAGAGCTTTTATGGTTCCTCTTCGGGGTATCATAATAATTGCCCACCCACCAGGTGGCGGGTCAGCATTGGCTGTCAGACGGGGCTCGATAGGCCCCTCCTGATATCCCTAATGGGGGGGTGCATGACACGTGCCCTAGTGGGGGCACTATATAATTTCTATTAGTTTTAGAGTCTCAATAAGTGTACAAAATGTACTTATCAATAGAAATAGTTGCTATCTAAGTAAAAAATTCAATAATTTCGAAGGTAATCCCAGTCCTTTTTTAGTGATTAAGTCTATGTTTAGTACCTATTATTTAAAGCCTAATTTTCAACCATACATTATACTAATAAAATAATATACACTTAAACTAAAAAAAAAATTCCCTACTTTTTAACAACACATTCTCAAAAAATTTACTCTTACAAATCACAATATTTCAAATAATGGATCTCAAAGACGAGCTAATTATGTTATTATAAGGTGAATCGAAATAATTAATAAAGAGTTAAAGACCTTGAACAAGATTTATGATAACTAAAAAACTTTTATCTGTTATAAAACTATCAAAATCTAAACAAGAATTAGAGATGAAGAGATGGAGAGAATAAAGAGGAGAATTCTCATTCCATTAGGTGTGTGAAATACAACAATGAATGCCTCTATTTATAGGAAGATAAAGTCATTCACAATAATTCTTTACAATATTAATTAGGTGGGAGTTAGGTAAGAAATTAGGTAGAGATCTACAAAGGAATTTCTTAATAATTTCTAATAATTTATAACACTCCCCCTTGAATGACTTATTGCTCAATTGTCTTCCTCGTTAAAACCTTGCTAAGAAAACCCAGTGGGATAAAACTTGAGCAAAGGAAAAAAGAGTACAGCTGCTCCCCCTGATGTTGGCCATCATTAATCATTGAGTCTAATATCCAAAATGACATCAATGATAAGTAGTACAAATCATGTACTGAAATCTGAAGTGCTTCGCTGCTTCAGTGTTTTAGTGCTTTAGTGCTGCCTCGTTAAAACCTTGTCAGTAAAACCCAATGGGACAAAATCTGAACGAAGGAAAAAGAGTACAGCCGTTGCCTCGTTAAAACCTTGTCAGGAAAACCCTGTGGGACAAAACCTGGACGAAGGAAAAAGAGTACAGCATGACAGCATGATTCTCCCCCTGAAGTGTGCAATCAAGTATTCATGAACCTTTTGAATAATGATATCATCTTTCTTCTGGAATATATATGAAAATCTTCCTGTGTGTAGCCGATATCATAACATTCTTCATAAGATGTGTATGATTTTCTTCATTTGTTGATATCATTCCAGTATAACAATGTGTTGCTGAATTATAGCTTGTTGATAGCTATGATGATGCCTCAAAAACCTTGTTAGGAAAACCCTGTGGGACAAAACCTCAGCGAAGGGAAAAAGAGTGCATTATTCTCATTAATTTTCATCAATACGCCTCAACTGTTGCCTCATTAAAAACCTTGCTAGGAAAACCCTGTGGGACAAAACCTCAGCTAAGGGAAAAAGAGTGCAACGCGTATTTATTCCTTTTCATGGAATATCACAAGTATATTGATGCAATCACGAATCTTTTCATCGTATAATTTATGATGAGCTTTATATAAATCGTTCATAGCTCATGATGTCATAACATGCTATATTAAGCAATGTTGTACTAATTTATTGATTGCATCTTTCACTTCTGGTGAATAATCAAATTTAGAATTCACTTCTGGTGAATAATTAAACATATTCATTTTCATATTCACTTCTGGTGAATAATTAAATCTAGAATTCACTTCGGGTGAATAATTAAACATATTCATTTTCATATTCACTTCTGGTGAATAATTAAATCTAGAATTCACTTCTGGTGAATAATTAAACATATTCATTTTCCGAATTCACTTCTGGTGAATATTCATTTTCCGGATTCACTTCTGGTGAATATTCATTTTCCGGATTCATTTCTGGTGAATATTCATTTTCCGAATTCACTTCTGGTGAATATTCATTTTCCGGATTCATTTCTGATGGATAATATAATTTTGCATATTGAAAATCAATTGCATGCCCAAATATTCAAATATAATAATAGTACACTCCAATTTCACTTTCAACATATTATATCATGAAGTCATTTGTATCATTCTATAGTGATACTAATCTGGGCATATTGAATCTTTCAATGATTTATACATGTATGTTCTTGCACTTTATAAACTGCAATTTCTAATTTGCAGGAGCATAATCAATCATTGAAATAGATATCAATTTTGACATATAATCTACAATCATTTTACTTGAAATCCCAACGTACCGCGATCAACTGGTACATCAAAGAATACTCTCAAAGTACCGAGATGAGAATCATACATTTTGATCTCACTCATTGGTATATCAAAGAGCTCAAGCTAGTGATTTAGACTATAGTCTATCCACCATATGTCATGTTACACATTTAAGCATTTAGACTTCAGGTCGCAATTTGGACTTCAGGTCCTTGAACAATAATCCCTACATTGGGTTTATATACTTGGCCAAAGTATTATAATTTCATCAACCTCATTTTTATAAGAGGGTATGCAGTCGACTTATTTATCGATTCCATTTTAATATAACATAGAGAGATCTCTATATATGTTCTATCATCAGGTACCTGAGTCTCTTACATTTAACTATGTCCCTTTTACTCACTATGAGTATTTAACCTCAAAGGGATCATTTCAATCATTCAAGAGATATTTATTTTTGGAATCGATAGTCATTATGCTTCAGGCATAATTACGCTTCAGGCGTGTTTTCCCCAAATATTATATTATATCAATTGGCTAAAATGCCGCACATGTCGTCCCTTTTAGGGATGTAATTTCAACCATATATCTCGCTTTGGTAGATTGTATACATACCACACTTTTACAAATCATAAAGCTTCTCGAGCTAATCCCGTTTATTATAGAACTTCTGGTTCAATACGGTTTTATTTCATTTTGATGTATGAATATTTGATTCAATACAATATTGCTAAACTTCTGGTTCTGGTTCATACTATATACATATTTCACTTGTACGTATGAACTTCTAGTTCAGTAAGATATTTCACTTGTACGTATGAACTTCTGGTTCGGCAAGATATTTTACTTGTACGTATGAACTTCTGGTTCAATACAGTATTCATTTCATCAGTACATATTTATGTACAGTTCAAATCAGTATGCCTTTATTATTTTTATACCGAAAAATCAGGTACAATATCCAAGGAAATATCTCATGATCTCAATCTTGTCGCCAAATCTTCTCTTATATCGAAAAAGGTAATGACGCATTATCTCACCTTTTTAATAATTTATTCCATTATTTCTTGATGGAATCTATATTACTGACACGCGGAGCCACCGCTCTTTTACGCGTTAAATAATGCATTTAAATAGATGATTTGGGAAGAAGGCTAGATCCATCAAAAATGGATATCATACTTTCAAATATTCGCAAATATTATTCCAATCTTCCAGTAAATGATTTGAGAAAAATTTATCGAATTAGGCTCGAAAGATTGAGGTTGCTGATGGATCATGGTATCCCAGAAGATGTTCGCTGGTTGATCGAAGCAAAAGTTCGATTAGCTGGTGAATTGCCATTGACATTTCCTAAACATATGCCTGGTTTAGGAAAAAGTACTTTTGCAAAGAAACGAAGAGCAAAAAGGCTTAACGGTTGTTACAAATGTGCTCGTTGGACATGTGATACTCGTTGCAAATCAGTAGGATATTCTTCTGGAAATCGGGATGACAAAATCGATTTCATTAAGGGTGGACTGAGTAAGGAGTCATTGGATGATATCCGATTGACTCTTGAGACGCACCCAAGTGGGTATGTGCAACGTGAACTCCTTTCCTTATATGCTCAATTTAACAAGGATAAAAACCGTTATAGTCTCAAAAATATAGTAGCAAAAGATCCTGTTTGCCAGGCTGTTATAAACAATGATGTTTTGGCTGTTCAGCATTGATACAAGGTAAATCTTTTGATATATATGCACATATAAAATATTTTGCTGTTTCCTTTCACGAGTTTTGATAAAGGCTGTTTAAATATTAAATCACCGAAAGGTGAGTAGGGTGATTTTGTCAAAAGTAAATCTTCACTTTTTCAAAAGACGAGCGGAAATAGTGAAGTTTTTCGGTTTTAAATAGCCAAACATTTTTCATAGTTCATTCATCCCAAAATAACATTTTCTCGTAAGTTTTTCCTTCTTTACTTTCAAAAATGGAAGGATCAAAACTTCGACAGATCAAAACTATCTGTGTATTTTGTGGATCAAAAGTGGGAAAAGGTTTTGGGTATCTAGAAGCAGCCGTGGATTTAGGAAAGAAATTGGGAGAGAAAGGTATCACTCTCGTGTATGGAGGAGGTAGCAGTGGATTGATGGGTTGTGTTTCACAATCCGCTCTAGTAGAGAAAGCAAGAGTGATAGGTGTTATACCTACTCCTTTAGCTGATATCGCAGGCAAAACACGAGGGCATGAAGTACAAACCTTATCTATCCATGAACGCATAACTTGCATGTTATATGGTTCTGATGCCTTCATAGCTCTACCTGGAGGTTTTGGTACTTTAGAAGAAATCTTTAATATTACCTCATGGGCTCAACTAGATCTCCATACTAAGCCTATTGGGCTTTTAAATGTAAACAATTTCTTTGATGGTTTACTAACATTTCTTGATTATGCTGTGGAACAGGGATTCATCTCTCCATTTTCTAGGAGAATCCTTATTTCTGCTCCTACTATCGAGGAACTGCTGGATAAGTTGCAATCATATATTTCAATACAAGATCCAGCAGGAGTTAAGATAGATTGGTCGCAAGGAAGGGGAATCAAGCGAAAATGGAGTCCGGTTAATGTAAATTTATCTTTGTGAACTCTAGAATAGGTGGTGGTAGAGTACGGAGTATTCTCACTCTTGAGACACACCATAAATTTCTAGGATTTTATCAATGTTTTAATCTTGTGTACCTCAAAGATTTAAGGTGGTAGAGTATGGAGTATTTCTTACTCTTGAAACACACCTTTTTCTTTATTTCCTCAAAAGGTCAGAGGTGGTAGGATACGGCTACTCCCGAAACACATCTTTAATTTTGAGGATCATAAATGTTTTTCCCTTTTGCATTTTGCATGTATGTCTCGTTTATGCTTCTTCGGGAGTAATAATAATATCATTTCAGTATGTTTAGATAATAATTTTTACTTCTTCTGGAGTAAATATGTACTTCTTCTGGAATACATAAGTGCTCGTGCAAGAACTTTTCCAGACACTTATCATCTAATATTCATCTCATAATACTGATGAGATTATTTTCACATTAGCTATGTCCGTGCTATCATGTGATATTATTTTATCATACATCAACATTCTCTTGTTGAATAATTTTCATCCACCCATTCAAATTCAGATATTGGTAACTTCTGGTACCATTGGATAAAATATTTTTATCAACATTTACCAACTTTTTGGTAGTGATAACTTCTGGTATCATTTGATGAAATATTATCTATCTTTAGTAGTGATAACTTCTGGTATCATTTAATGAAGTATTAAATAACAATATTTTATTAACAATAATAATACTAGGGTTATACCACCAAGTATATATTAACAATAATATTGTATATATATTAACAATAATAATACTGGGGTTATACCACCAAGTATATATTAAAAATAATATTGTATATATATATTAACAATAATGATACTGGGGTTATACCACCACGTATATATGTTGACAACAATCCTCTAATATGTTAGAATTAACCAACAATTGAGGTGTTTATATGTATTCAATTGATAAACCGACCATATAGGCGGTGTCAACATAATTAAACCGACCATATAGGCGATGTCAACATAATGAAATAATTAAACCGACCATATAGGCGGTATCAACATAATGAAATAATTAAACCGACCATATAGGCGGTATCAACGTAATGAAATAATTACCTTTCATGAGTGAGTGAATCATATCTTTCAGTCAAGGTATTCATAATAGTCCAATCCGTTACGGTGCGTGAATTTGCTTTGAAAGTTTCGGGTTACACAATTTCTCCAATTTTTTCTATGGACTTGGAATTGATTTTCTAATCTATGATGTATAAATGATTTTCTAATACCAAAAACACTAGATTTGAAATATGAAACGTTGATTAATAATAATCTGGTTTCTGATACAGAAGTTCATCATTTAGATGCAACTGTAGAGCATACTCCCGTCGTATTACTCAATTGGCTAGAGACTCGTGCTGATAACGTGTTATAAAACTATCAAAATCTAAACAAGAATTAGAGATGAAGAGATGGAGAGAATAAAGAGGAGAATTCTCATTCCATTAGGTGTGTGAAATACAACAATGAATGCCTCTATTTATAGGAAGATAAAGTCATTCACAATAATTCTTTACAATATTAATTAGGTGGGAGTTAGGTAAGAAATTAGGTAGAGATCTACAAAGGAATTTCTTAATAATTTCTAATAATTTATAACATTATCTAGGATTTTTCTAATTTTCCAACAAACAAAATCAGGTCTCTGAAATTCTTTTTACAGTAAGACAAGAATAATAAAATTATCTAATAGATGATTGGAAAAAAAATTCCTATTGTATTACACTGTGCTATAATTGGGATCTAATTAGTAATACGAAGATTACAATATAGTTAAAAAAAAAAAAAAAAATCAAAAATCCTAGAAATATTCTTCCAAATATCAATCTGGTTTGCTCTCACTTTCACGCTTCTTGATTGAAAATCATCTCTACTTTCTCCTGTATCCTGTAAGTACAGGGAAAAGGTTCTCAAAAGCTGTATAAACATCATCTTTCACCTTTGCTCCTGCGATGACTATCTTTCCGGATGCAAAAACCAGTAGCACAGTCTTGGGATTCTTCATTCTGTATATCAGGCCTGGAAATAGTTCTGGTTCATAACTTGCAAAGACTCCATGGGTACTCGTTGCCAAAAGCTCAAGTCTGATCGCGAACTTGACATCGCAAGAACCAACGACGTTTTGAATTTGGAAGTTCTTGAACTTTGCTGGGAAACCAAGCTTTTGGATGATTCGGGCATACTTCTTGACGGCAAGTTTGGATTGTTGCTCGGTTTTCGCCCCCGTGCAAACCATCTTCCCGGAAGCGAAAATCAATGCGGTTGTTTTGGGTTCTTTGATCCTCATCATGACTGCCGTAAAATGCTTGGGATTGTATTCTGTGTTGCGCGCTTTCAGTGCTATTTCATGAAGATTCAGCTTACAATCCAAATTGACAGACGAAACAACGTTCTGAATAATTGGGACGATTCCTGATGGATGCTTGCCAAAATCCACTGGTTCCGTCGCGTTCAACACCTGATCATCACCCATTTTCTTAAGAAAAAATATAAATTCAGAAGAAGGGTTTTTAAGGTAAAGATCAGATATCCTCAAAATCTTGAACAAGAATGGCAAAAAAGGAGAAGCAGAAAAAATAATTTGAGAACTGTGTAGAAACTAAACAATATGGGAGGATGAGAGATGGAGAGATGAATGTACGTGCATATGAGGTGCATATACCAGTTAGGGTATATATCCTAGCTCTGAAGGGATTAGGATTTTTTTTTTTCTAAATGGTTTTGATCATCCTAGAATATTTCACACTTGCCAATTTTTTTATTTTTAATTATGTTAATTATTTATTTATTTTTTCGGTTTGAAGCAATTTTAAGAGAAAATTACGTACACCAATCCATGTTTTTTAACTTTCAATTTCAAATATAAAAATTAAAAGATTTTTTTACAAAAATCAGGTGGTGAATTATTTTTTTAATATAAATAAAACTAAATTTTAAGTAAATTTTGATAAAAATTGATGAAATACGTGGTTGAAAAATTGTGACTCCAAAAAATTTGTGATTATAATTTAATTGTTGATTTTAATTACTACCAAACATGGGATAAATAATAATATTATTATATTAAATTAAATAATTTACATATACATCCCATCCCAATTTGAATCCAAACCCTAATTCAAGTTCTTCAACCTTCTCTCTCCAACCTCTTCATTCATCATTCCCTCTCTACCTCTCATTCTCTCTTCATCATCGGCAATGCACTGGCATTGACATCGGCCGCCACGCCCGCCACGCCCATTGTTCCAAACCAACTATCCCCAATCCTCCACCCCGTAGTCCTTTACTTGGAACCAAATTATTGTTGGAAATTCATTGTTTTCAAATTAACCACTACAACAAAAGTGACCTTTTACGACATGAATTTACGGCGTGCATATAGGGCACGCCGTAAATCTTAATTATTTACGGCGTGCATAATAAGCACGTCGTAAAGGAATGTCTTTTACGGCGTGCATGATAAGCACGCCGTAAAATTTCATTTATTATCACCTTTAACGGCGTGTAAAAGCAAAATCCCGTAAAAAATTTAAATTTTTTTTTTTTTTTTTTACGGCGTACATATTCGCACGCCGTAAAAATTATTAACGGCGTGCGAATGCATGCCGTTAATATGTAAAACAAAACACGGCGTGCATTTACGCACGCCGTGAAAAATCACCGAACTTGGATGAACAAATAGGGCGCTATTTTCTTTTCCTTCCCGCTTTCTTACTTCTTCTTTTCTTCTTCACACAAGCCAAAACCTAAAAACGCTCCCAAGCCAAAGCCGCCAATCTATTTCTTCAAAACCGGATCTTCTTCAAGAATTTCCATTCGTTGTTTTCGGGCTGAGAGGATAATACCCACCTCGAGTTTTTTCTGGAGGAGAGTTTTCAAGGCATCAATAGCATCAATCAGTGCAGGATTTTAGCTCTCGTAGGTAGGCTACACCCGCAGCCATGAGCCACCCAAGGACACAGCACACCTCAGAAGAAAACACGAAATAAAGGCAAGCCAAGCCAAAACGAACCCAATATTCGTTTCCTTTCTAGTTTTTCTCTCCTTTTACAGCGATTAGCATGCCTTTTGACAAAGAAAAATATCAAGAAATTGAAGGGTTGGTAGTTTAAGGTGAAAATAGAGAGGCTCTTTGTATTGTTGAAGGTTAATAGATATATTGAAGATGAGGATTGTGAGGACTATCGATTCTTCTGAGTGTACTGGTCTCTGTGGATTCTTGGTTGTGGAAGCTTATCCTAAAAGGTATTCTTCCAAGATCCCCTCAGATTTGGTCCTTTTCTTGGGCCTTGGTTTCATAGACTGGTAATATTCATACATAAATACATAGAAAGATTTAGTCTATTGGTTGCAGATAGGATTTTCATATGAGATCATGGAGTTGATGGATCTGATTAACTCTATTCCACCTGTGTTTGGAGGGTTCGTGGAGATTCTTGGGTTTGGGTTAGATATAGTCTTCATCTAGCTTTTTATTAATTTTCTGATCACAGTTCAGGTGTTGTAAGTTTTACTTATTTTGACATTCCATTTCCCCCCTCTGTTTATTTCCTGCTCTTGATTTTCATGATAATCTTGTCGTTTTCGATTTTAATATTTTAGGGAGAGAGAAAAATAGTTTGGTTTAGGAATTCACTTTCCTTCTGACCTAGGGTTTGTAGAATTTATTTAGTTCAAGGGGTGTATGTTGTTGAAATACGGTTATGGGATGAATAAATTAAGATTTTGATGAAGCTGGGTTCGACAGGATGGAGGTGTTTATAAAGATTGGTCTTTTTTCAAATTGTTTATTGGGGTGAAGTTTACAGATACACCAGAAATTGATACAATTGAAATGGAAGCTACTCTGCTGACAGCTTTGTCAATGGAGAATCATCACCCTTCAACCCTCTTATCCATGGATTCAAGTGCCTCGTCTTCACATGAAGAACTAGACCTCGAAATGAATCGCCAAGTTGTTTTAACCTGTCCGCCTGATATCAATTTACCCCTTTCGGCCGAGCGAAGCCCCCCTCCACAGCCTTGGAACTTTGACAACTGTGATATTCTTGATGTTGGACTAGGTTCCCAGATGTACGAGACTGAGAGTTTTCTCAGTGTCCCCAAACTTGGGAGGAAATGTGTAAAAAGGATTGAGGTGGTTCAGTTACCCAATCTCATGTGTCTCGATGAAGATGTCCGAAAAAGATGGGCTGAACTCACAGGGAGGGACCTAAACTTCTCTATTTTACCTGAAGCAAGTGATTTCAGTTCATGGAGAAATCTACCGAACCCCGAGTTTGAACTCGAAAGGCCACTACCTCCAATAAAGAGCAATCCACATTCCCACACAAAGAAATTGCTTAATGGATCAGTGTTAAATCTTTCAACTCATGCAGTGATGCATGCCGTGAATTTACGGCATGCATAGATGCACGCCGCAAAAATTTACAGACGGCATGCATAGATGCACGCCGTGTAATGTAGTTAACGGCGCGCATTGACGAACGCCGTGAACTACATTACACGGCGCGCAGTTTTGCACGCCGTAAATTAGGAATTTATTTTTTTAAAATTTTTAAAATTATAATTCTAAAAATCCTATAATAATGAAACAAATAATCATTAATGCATATATAATCAATAAACGTGATTTCGATAAACAAACAATATCTTAGTAAGATTCAATGCTATATACAAAAATTTTGCTCACGGGCGATAGATCCATCGCGTCCCCATTTATATGATTGAATGTCTGAGTTGATAGATTTAACACTGATCCATTAAGCAATTTCTTTGTGTGGGAATGTGGATTGCTCTTTATTGGAGGTAGTGGCCTTTCGAGTTCAAACTCGGGGTTCGGTAGATTTCTCCATGAACTGAAATCACTTGCTTCAGGTAAAATAGAGAAGTTCAGGTCCCTCCCTGTGAGTTCAGTCCATCTTTTTCGGTCATCTTCATCGAGACACATGAGATTGGGTAACTGAACCACCTCAATCCTTTTTACACATTTCCTCCCAAGTTTGGGGACACTGAGAAAACTCTCAGTCTCGTACATCTGGGAACCTAGTCCAACATCAAGAATATCACAGTTGTCAAAGTTCCAAGGCTGTGGAGGGGGGCTTCGCTCGGCCGAAAGGGGTAAATTGATATCAGGCGGACAGGTTAAAACAACTTGGCGATTCATTTCGAGGTCTAGTTCTTCATGTGAAGACGAGGCACTTGAATCCATGGATAAGAGGGTTGAAGGGTGATGATTCTCCATTGACAAAGCTGTCAGCAGAGTAGCTTCCATTTCAATTGTATCAATTTCTGGTGTATCTGTAAACTTCACCCCAATAAACAATTTGAAAAAAGACCAATCTTTATAAACACCTCCATCCTGTCGAACCCAGCTTCATCAAAATCTTAATTTATTCATCCCATAACCGTATTTCAACAACATACACCCCTTGAACTAAATAAATTCTACAAACCCTAGGTCAGAAGGAAAGTGAATTCCTAAACCAAACTATTTTTCTCTCTCCCTAAAATATTAAAATCGAAAACGACAAGATTATCATGAAAATCAAGAGCAGGAAATAAACAGAGGGGGGAAATGGAATGTCAAAATAAGTAAAACTTACAACACCTGAACTGTGATCAGAAAATTAATAAAAAGCTAGATGAAGACTATATCTAACCCAAACCCAAGAATCTCCACGAACCCTCCAAACACAGGTGGAATAGAGTTAATCAGATCCATCAACTCCATGATCTCATATGAAAATCCTATCTGCAACCAATAGACTAAATCTTTCTATGTATTTATGTATGAATATTACCAGTCTATGAAACCAAGGCCCAAGAAAAGGACCAAATCTGAGGGGATCTTGGAAGAATACCTTTTAGGATAAGCTTCCACAACCAAGAATCCACAGAGACCAGTACACTCAGAAGAATCGATAGTCCTCACAATCCTCATCTTCAATATATCTATTAACCTTCAACAATACAAAGAGCCTCTCTATTTTCACCTTAAACTACCAACCCTTCAATTTCTTGATATTTTTCTTTGTCAAAAGGCATGCTAATCGCTGTAAAAGGAGAGAAAAACTAGAAAGGAAACGAATATTGGGTTCGTTTTGGCTTGGCTTGCCTTTATTTCGTGTTTTCTTCTGAGGTGTGCTGTGTCCTTGGGTGGCTCATGGCTGCGGGTGTAGCCTACCTACGAGAGCTAAAATCCTGCACTGATTGATGCTATTGATGCCTTGAAAACTCTCCTCCAGAAAAAACTCGAGGTGGGTATTATCCTCTCAGCCCGAAAACAACGAATGGAAATTCTTGAAGAAGATCCGGTTTTGAAGAAATAGATTGGCGGCTTTGGCTTGGGAGCGTTTTTAGGTTTTGGCTTGTGTGAAGAAGAAAAGAAGAAGTAAGAAAGCGGGAAGGAAAAGAAAATAGCGCCCTATTTGTTCATCCAAGTTCGGTGATTTTTCACGGCGTGCGTAAATGCACGCCGTGTTTTGTTTTACATATTAACGGCATGCATTCGCACGCCGTTAATAATTTTTACGGCGTGCGAATATGTACGCCGTAAAAAAAAAAATTTTTTTTAAATTTTTTACGGGATTTTGCTTTTACACGCCGTTAAAGGTGATAATAAATGAAATTTTACGGCGTGCTTATCATGCACGCCGTAAAAGACATTCCTTTACGACGTGCTTATTATGCACGCCGTAAATAATTAAGATTTACGGCGTGCCCTATATGCACGTCGTAAATTCATGTCGTAAAAGGTCACTTTTGTTGTAGTGGTTAATCATAAACAAGAAAAAAAAATCCATTTATTAATGTATATAAGATGAGTGATCAGTTCTACCAAAATTATACTCCTTTTCTTTGTTCTCTTGCTCCCCTTCCGAGTTTTCAATGTGCCGTAAAAATACTCAGTTGAAGGCTTGAATTAAATTCGCTAAAGTTATTTGCAATAAACCCTTAAGCATCTCGACTGAGAGGGAACACGTACTTTTAGGACAACAATTTTCTAAAATCATGTTCGAGTCTTATTTCTTTGTCTCCATTCCGGTGTTCTGATATTCATTTTCAGATTTTCAATGTGATATTTCGGTGTGCATTGGATCATGATTCTTCATACAAATTCATTTCATCTTCAACTCTCGATGTATGTTTTATTTAACAATCTTAAAGTACATTTTCCTATGGAGTCGGAATTTATATTGAGAACTTTAATTATGAAACTACAACTATATTTTGGAGATCAAAAATTGTGAACCTTCATGAACTTGCTTTTGTAGAAGCATGATATAAGTGTCGAATCATGTAATTTATGTTTACTTTTCTTGGATTTGATAGTAGATGACTATATGACATGAATATTGTGCAAATAAAAAAGCTTGTCGTCGTTAATTATTTGATGGATGATTATCATGCATGTAATTGTATTGAAATTCATTAGAGAATTCATCTCTTATGAAAATGATCTCGTTTTGCAGATAAAATATTTATGTGAAGTATTTGTACGTACATAGAGATGCATGGATATTATTTGAAAAAATGTGAACTCTAATATTATTTTGAATACATGAGATTAATTTTGAAAATAATGAGATTGATTTCATATCTCCTATTTATGCTTGTGCTCATTAGTATTCAATATGTAAATGCCTCTTGTGTGATTATTACAATGATCATACTAGAAGTGATCAATGAGAAATATTTACAGAATTTTGATAATGAAACTAAAATATGGTTTGACTACTTTCACCATCTAAATTTAGATGATCATGTATTCAGTGTTCTTTTAATCGAGTGGAAGAAATTGAGAAATTATTGAACCATTTTGTTAATCAATTGTGATTATTATCCTCATATTATTTATAAAATATATGAAATGATATGGTAGAAATCAAGTGTTGATATCATACATGAATTACTTTATTACTATATAGAGAGTTATAATACAAAACATGAAAGTGCATGTGGATTATTGATTGAACATTGAGGTTTACATGGAGAATTATTCTCCACTTGAATAAAATTGAGAAGTTTAACATTTATCCCAAAACGTGGGGATAATATTGAAACAAAATTGAAAAATATTTATTGTACTCGTTGAGGAGACAATTAAACTATTGTTAGAAAAATTGTGTTCATAGAATTAGGATTCTACTTCTTTCAATTGAGTGAAAGAATTGCGAAAACAATTTCTTTTATCAAGTAAATAAATTGTAATATAAAGTTATATATCCTTTCATTGAGTGAACGAATAATTTGATTCTATCCTAGAAGTGTGGGGATTGTATGATTAAATTTTAAATAAAGTTTAAATAATATTATTTTGAAGTCTATAAAGTGTACAAAAGACAACAAAATATTGTGATAAAATTTGACAAGTGTTGTCAAATAATTGTGAAGTGATAACATATAAACATTCAAAGAAGTCTAGGCATAAACATATAAAATTGTAATAGAGTATACATTCCTTGTGGGATTGACAATTCGAACTCTTTAAGTCCACTTTATTATTTGAACGCAACCCATGCGCCTACGATTAACATTTTTAGCAAATAGTCACAGGCGCATGGTATACATTTTTAGCAAACAGTCACATTCATAGATCAAATTTTAGAGGTCATATTTTATATAATGAATTGGTCCCGACTTATTTATCGATCACATACTATATAAACAATTTTGTCACGACTTATTTTCGATAACAAATTAAAAATTTATAGGTCACAAATCTCCAATTTTATCAGTCACAACTTATTCCGCGATCAAATTTCAAATTTATTGGTCACAACTTATAAATTGTGAGTCACAATCATTACTTCAGTCGCATTTTTAGGTCAATTATTATTTACTAGTCACAAATTAAGAATTCATGGGTCATAATCAATCTTAATCCTATTGCCACCCGCCACCGCCAAAACCAACACAACCTACTAACAGTCTCCAGATCCACAACCTGCCACCTCTTCCACACCACCAGCGATCGTCGCCTACTTCTCCCCACCAGTACCCACATCAACCCCACCGCCTATGCATTGCCACCACATCAAAATACTCAAACATAGATCCACACATCTCACCTCTCCACCACCACGGTCGCCTCTAGATCCACAACCCACCACCTCCTCCACATCACCACCTATTGCCACCTCCTTCTCCTCCTCCTCCCCCACCAACATCCACATCACCACCGCCTTCTATGCATTAACACAACCTAAAAATGTTCACACACAAATCCACACTCCGCACCTCTCCACCACCATAGTCGCCTCCAGATCCACAATCCATCAGCCTCCAGATCCACAACCCGCCACCACCTCCTCCTCCACACCACTACTCACCACTGTCTCCTCATCCTTCGCACTACCACCCACATCACCATCCTACGCACTACCACCATTCCCAAATGCTCACATACAAATCCATAAACTGCAACCCTCCATCTCCAATGTCACCATCGCAACCCACCACAATCACCGCAATAACTTTAAACCAACATAAAAATTAATGGCGATGGTGCAGCACCATCCCGTCAATCACTAAATATGCTAGGTGAAACATTATCACAAGAGTTTCAATTTTTTTGACTCCAAAGCTCGTTGCCACTAAGCTGGTGATGTGGGTTGAGGGGATTGTCAAAAGAAATTTTTGTGTTTCGAGGTTTGGACGGGGTTGTAGACTTGTAGGCAGTGTTCAGAAAATCGAAAACTAGTTCGACCTAAAAAGAGCAACGGGTTAAGGGTCAACAGGTTGAGCCGGGTCAAACTAAAAATTAAATAATTATTTCAAAAATCACAAAAAAATAATTTATTTTACAAATAAACCAACATTTATTCATTTAGCTATAAAATTATATATTAAAGTATATTTTTTTTACATAATAAACTAAATAGTAATACATAACAAATATAAAATATATAACAATAATTTTAAAGAAAATATACATTTATGTTTGTTAATTTATTATACTATAATTCATTTCAAAATTTTAAAATATCTTAACCTCTAAAAAATAAGAAAAAAAATATTTAAATAATTTATTTGGGAGAGGAAAGAGATGACAAACAAAAATAATTTTTATTTAAAAAAAAAAAGAACAAACAAATTCCCAAAAAGGAAAAGGAAAAGGAAAAAGGAAGAAAAAAAACAAATAGAGGGAAATACAAAGGAGACAACAACCATTTATAAAAGGGATGTTGTTTCCTTTTTTAAGTATAAATGGGGTTGCACATGTAGCCCCTTAAGTTTAATTAATTTTTTTTAAAAAAAAACTCAGTTTTCAATCCCATTTTTAGATGGCAGATTTTATAAATGAATCGGACTAGTTTTTCGGCTGGTTCACTATTTTTTGGTTGAACCAGCCGCTCTGATCCGATTTTCTAAACATTGCTTGTAGGTACAATATGAATATATTAATTTCGTATTTAAAAATTAATTATGAACTAATTTTTGCAAATAAGATGTAAACTTGATTTTTGGATTAGGAATTTGAAAACCTTTTGTGGGTGTAATTTCGACTATTTTTTATTATGGCCCACTTTTAGAGGCTCACTTAAGAATCAACCATGATGTGAATGAAAATAAAGAAAGTCAAAAAAAAAATTATTTATTTCATGGATGTGGCTGTGGCATGTGTGGATCTAAGGTGGTTGTTGTTGTGGTGCTGGCAGTGGTAAAGCGGGGTAGGATGAGGTGAGTGAGATGATGGATAATATATGACCAATTAATTCGGTAATTATGACCAACTAATTTGATAACTGAGATCGATGAATAAGTTGTGTCCCGTAAAATTTGTGGTTTGTGACCGATAATTAAATTGTGACCTAAAATTTATTCATTATCTCACGACGTTCTGAACCCAGCTCACGTACCACTTAAATGGGAAAACAGTCCAACCTCCAACAATTATTCTAATTGGAGTTAACTGGGAAAACGGCTCACTTAACTGAGATCGATGAATAAGTCTTACTCTTGATGTTATAATCATATCACATCTAAGGCATTACAATCATAGAAAGACACATTTAAAACAGATCTGGTCACATAGTAACAGGTACACATACCTGATCAAAAACAGTCACAACAGATATAGACCTAGTCACACTTAAGACACATTTGGTTACAAATAGTCACATCATACACAGACTTGATCACAAACAATGCATTACAGGTCTCAAACAGTCACATTTTTAACAAACCTGGTCACAGCCGCAATTCACGTGATCACAATTAACATGGACTTGGTTACAAATAGTCGTATTTTACATTGATCTAGTAACAAACAATGTATTACAGGTTACGGAGTGTCACAGTTTTCACAAATCTAATCACAACCACTATTCACCTATACTTCACCTCATATTCACCAACACCACTAGAAGCTCACAACCACTGCCACCACTAGAACAGCACCACAGACTTTGCAATAGCGCCACCACCACGAAGACACAAGCTTCTCACCCACCAACTCAGATAACCTCAGATCTACTAGCAGCGCCACCTCACTATCACCATCACCTCTTGGACCGCCAACAACATATCACCACCGTCGCATATACCATGCACATATGGTGAATCTTGAAACCAGTAAAACCACATATCTCACCTAACACACAACACACTTCAAATCACCCAAAACCACTTAACAAATGCCAAATTTGATGGTTCCACCAAGGGTAAGACTATTTTGCCTCTTGTGAAAACTCCATTAACACCATCAACACCAAAACCTCAGCCAATCAATCATCATTTATTCTCACACCCAGACTCACACCACCGTCAACATCAAAATCCACACCTATCGTTACTACGTGACAATATCACCATTACTCATACCTACTGCACGAGGCGAGGTACACATGATGATTGGAAGCGAAGACATAATGTTGGCAGAGGAGGCTTCGAGGGCGACAGTAAGAGATGGAAGCACTGTCTATGATGGGGTTGAAAGATTGATTGAAAAAATGAATTAGGGTGTAATATGCTGCATGGGGTAGGTATGATGGTGTGGTTTATGTATAATATTGTATTATCTTTATAAATGATTTACCACCTGATTTTGAAACCTATTTTGTAAGATTGTTAGTTATGAAAAATGATTATTATATTTTAGTATTTGCGTACTTTTCCTGACTCATAATCCACTTATTACTTATTTGATCCGTACATTTGCGGTAGGATAAACACACAAAAATTATCAATAAATAAATTAATGTAAAATGAAACATATAATTGTATGAATTGTTAACAAATGAAACCTCTTGCATTCTCACCATTATTAATTGAATAAATTATGTTACTATAATGAAAATAAGATGTCTATTTTATCGGTAACTAAAACATAGATGATTGAATTAAAAATAGAAAAATAATCTATTACAAGCGTAAATGTACTCTTTGAATTGTTCCAAATGAGTTATCGTGTGAATAGAATTTGAGGGGCAACATTCTAAAAAAAAATTAAAAAATAATAAAGTAAATTAATAATGATTAAATAACTAATTTTGGTTTAATCAATTTGGATGACTTAATATTTTTGGAATAAGAATTAAAATAAATTTATAAAATCTATGTATTGAAATGTTTTCGTTATCAAGTGAGTTTTGACAATTTAAAGATTTTGACTATTTCAGCATAATCGCACGACATGTCGAAGTTGTATGACACTTTTGACAAAGAAAACGTGTATTTTTGTTAGAATATCTTATACGATCTAACATGCTTATAAACATTTGAAAAGCACTTAGATCAATGGGGAAAAATGGATCGAAGATTACCTTCCACCATTGTTGTCTGTCTCTTTCGGTTCTAGATATGGAGTTTCCTCTCGATTTTGGAACTTCTAAGCTTTTGAACACCTCGTATAGTTGTGTATGAAGAAGAAGAACTATGATCAAGCTTAGGGACCAAACTAACTTATTTATACACATTCTCCCATCAAGACTGTGTACATTTACCAAATTTCAGCACAATCAATGAGGAAGTTTAATATCAAATAAATGCAACATCACATAAATGTCTAATTGAAGGAAAGTTAAAGGAAAACATATGGACCACAATAATAAAGAAAATTTTACATTCTCCCACTTGGCCAATACGTTTAACATGATGCCTTAACTTAAATTTCATCGATTGTCTTTTCTTAAGAAGTAAATACATGAATTATGATGGAAAGTCCTCTAAAAATGAGTATTACCTTCCATCTATCACATTGCATTTAATTTCCCAAGTATTAGTTTTTATGTGGCAACATCACTTAATGAATAAACCCTATGATTATTCTTGGTCCTATATAGATGTAAATTTCTTAAATAAGCTAAGGTGTACATGAATATGAGAAAACACCACAGTAAATAAGAATTTCAGTCAATATTGTATATACACAATCACAAAGTGGAACCAAGTCCCATCTTATCTACATTACCCTTGAGTTTTAATGGTGACATGCTCTTAGTCAAAGGATCAGCAATCATCAATTTAGTACTGACATGTTCGGTGACCACTTTCTTTTCTTTCACATGTTCCCTTATGGCTAAGTACTTAATGTCGATATGCTTACTTTGACTTTGACTTTTGTTGTTCTTAGCCACAAGGATAGTAGCTAAATTGTCGCAGTGAATTCTCAATGGCCTAGAAATGGAATCCATAACTCTAAGACCGAATGTAAAACTCTTAATCCATACACATGTGAAGTAGTCTCAAAATAGGAGACAAACCCAGATTTCATAGTGGAAGTAGCAATCAATGTCTGTTTGTCACTCATCCATGATACAGCTCCACTAGCTATCACAAAAATGTACCCTAGTGTTGATTTATGTGAATCAACACAGACAACAGAGTCAGAATCTTAGTAGCCAATCACTTCCAGATTATTCGTCTGCTTATACATAAGCGTGTAATCTTTGGTCCCTTAAAGGTACCTCATCACTTTCTTTGCAGTTCTCCAATGGTCCATACATGGATTACTCTGATATCATCCTAACATTCCTACAACAAATGCAATGTCAGGTCTTGTGCAGACCTGAGCATACATCAGGCTTCCAACAACAGAAGCATATGGAATGTTCATTATTTGCTCCCTTTCAAAATCTTTTTCAGGCATTAGTTCAAATTGAACTTATCATCTTTCACAATGGGAGCTATACTTGGTGAACAATCCTTCATCTGAAATCACTCTAGAACTTTATTGATATAGTTTTTCTGAGATAGACCCAAGATACATCGAAATCTATCGCTATGGATCTTAATGTCAATGACATAAGATGTCTCACCCATATCCTTCATGTCGAAATTTTAGAGAGGAATTGTTTTACCTCATGTAGCAAACCTTTATCATTGGTTGCTAGCAAGATGTCATCCACATATAAAGCAAGAAAACAGATCTAGCTTCCATTGATCTTTTTGTATATAAATTAATCCATAGGTTTTTCAACAAATTCAAATGAAGAAATTACTCCATGAAACTTAAAATACCATTGAAAGGCCACTTGCTTTAGACCGTATATGGATTTCTTGAGCTTAAAACCCAAATGCTCACCATCAGTAGTGAAGAATCCTTAAGGTTGTTTCATATAAACCTCCTCTTCTAGATCACCACTGAGAAAAGTCATGTTCACATCCATTTGTTGCAACTCAAGGTCAAAATGGGTTACTAATGCCAAAATGATGCGCAGTGAGTCTTTCTTAGATACAGGAGAAAGGGTCCCTGTGTAATTGATTCATTCTCTTTGAGTGAATCCCTTAGCAACAAGTATGTCCTTGTATCTCTCAATGTTTCCTAATGAGTAATTCTTTATTTTAAAGACCATTTACAGCCAATGACTTTTGTAACATCGGGAAACTCAGTAAGATCCCATGCTACATTACTTTTCATAGAATTCACATCTTCCATCATGTAATTATACCATAATTTCGACTCTTTGCAAATCATGGCCTGTGAAAAGGACTCAAGATCATTTTCGGCTCCAACATTGTAGTTAGATTCTTGTAGGTACACTACATAATCACTAGGAATTGATGACCTTTTTGCTCTAGTAGGTTTTCTTAGCGTTGTACCATTATCTTCTTGAGAAGGTTGTGGTTCAACTAGCTTTTCAGGAGAAACTGGTAATTCCTGAATACATAATCTACTTGAATGTTGTCAGCAACTTGTGGAATATCAATGATTGGTTAGTCAACACTTGTTTGTACTTGATGAGTGTATTGAACTATGACCAATCTATCACTTGATGTGGAAGGTAGAGATTATAAATCCTGACTTCAGGCCGGCATCCCCAAATGAGCATATGTCGCAAACTCAGTTTCCAACCTTTAAATAATTCAAATGGTATTATAGGAACAGCCTTGGTTGGAACTCAGTTTAATATATAAACCGTCGTATTTAGTGCTTCAGACTACAAGGATTTAGGAAGATTGGAGCTGCTAAGCAAACTATGTACCATGTCCAATAATGTTCATTTTCTTCTTTCTACCACACCATTCTATTCTAGTGAACCCGACATAGTATACTAAGCAACTATTCCATGCTCTTGAAGAAACTTAGTGAACGGACCAGGTGCTTGTCCACTCTCGGCGATCTACCATAATACTCTCCACCTTTATCTAATCTCACGATTTTTATTTGCTTTCCACATTGTTTCTCTGCTTCAGCCTTAAAGATTTTAAATGCATACAATGCTTCATTCTTGTTATGATGCAAGAAGAGACACATATATTGTGAGTAATCATCAATAAAGGTGATGAAATACTTCTGACCATGTGAGTCTATGTCTGGACTACATAAATCAGTATGTATAATTTCTAGTATGCTGAACTCCTACACCTTTCTTTGACTTGTCGGTCTGCTTTTCCTTAATGCAGTCTACACATGTCTCAAAATCAGTAAAATCTAAAGTATTAAATACCCCCAGCATTCACTAATCTCTTAATTCTTTCTATGGAGATATGTAATAATATCCGGTGCCATAATGTAGATGAGTCCTCGGTAATATTACATCATTTATTGCCAGTATGAACAAGCATTGAACTATAAGAGATATTATCTTTTAAATTAATGCGATAAAGAGCATAAGACAAAATATCATTCCCAACACAGTCAGAATTATAAAATAAACTGAAAGAAGTGTTTGAGAAAATTAAACGAATACCCCCATGGTATAAGTCTGGAAATAGAAATCAAGTTTCATGAAAATCTTAAAACATAAAAGGTCCTATCCAATTCCAAAATAAAATCTCTACATAAAGTTAAAACGCATGTTCCTATAGCCTCCACATGTGAACCCATCTTGTTTCCTGGTATAATGTTTTGTTCACTTCCTTCTGGCTTCTTTAGGTTTTGCATACCCTGCAAAGAGTTTGCAATATGGATTGTAGATCCAGAGTCAATCCACCAGGTGTTAATATTTGCATTAACCATATTAGATTCATAACAAATAAACGAGATTGGATTATCTTTATTCTCAAGCCATTTCTTAAATTTGGCACATTCTTTCTCCATGTGTCTTTTTAAAGAAGTAGCTCTTGGTCTCTTTCTTGATATTAGCTTTGGTTGGTATTTTAGTTTTTACCTTCTGATTTGCTTGAGCCTTGGCCTTTCCCTTATCATGATTTGTAACCAACATTGCACTTTCACCTTGTTCCATCACTAGCATCCGTTCTTCTTGAACACATATAGTCATTATTCATTAACTAGCCATTTATCATTATTTGTCTTGTACGAGATTTTGAAAGGCCCATACTAATGTGGAAGAGTGTTCAGGATGTAGTGTACAAGGAAGGATTCAGACATCTCAACCTTGAGTTTCTTAAGTTGAGCCACAATATCTCTTATCTGCATGATGTGCACTCGCACACCTTTCACACTGGTGAGCCTTAATGATGAGAACTTCATTATAAGGGTGCTTACTAATGTCTTATCTGAAGTGATGAATTGATCATCAATGACTTTTAACAAGTCCTGGACCTTTTCATGTTGATTGACAGAACCACATATAGCAGAAACTTTAGTTTTCACAAACATCATGTTGAGGCAATTAGATTGCTCCCAATTTTCATAAAGCGCGATGGCTGCTGGAGTGCTAGTTTCGGCGATTTTAGGTGGTTCATCTTTCCGAATAGTATAGTTAATGTCCATCCACCGTAAATGAAGGAGAATTCTCTCTTTCCATATTTTATACTTATCAACTGTTAATTCGAGAATATCGCAATGAATATCCGAGAAATTAGCAGTTTGTGAAGTTACATTAAAATGCTTATGTCAAAATTTTGAGGTTTAATTAAATAAATTGCGTATTTTACCAAAGTAAATTACGCCAAAAAATGAATCAAATGCATAAAAATTGCCTGTGAGCTAAATTTTTAATTCAAACATATGCGTGTGTTTCTTACTATAGAATTATAATATCAATAATCTCATATTCTATCTTGAATTAAAGATAAAACTATCAAATCATATACTAGTTCATAATTCATGTGGGTACGTATATTATGAAAATATTTTGACATTTTATCCTAAATAATTTGTCAACAATGGTTTTGGAACTTCCAGATTTTTGAACATCCCGTATAATGGTGTATAAAGAAGAAAGAATGGTGATCAATCTTAGGGACCAAATCAACTTATTTATACACATTCTTGTTATAAAAATAACTTACCTCGAGAGGTTGGAAACGAAATCATCGAGTATCACATGAAGAATCATGAACCAGTAACATCATATCATAACACTTAAAATCTTGGAAGAACACCAAAAATACGAAAACTGATAGCCACATTGTCCCAAAAGTACATTTGTCACCTCTCGGTCAAGATGCTAAAGGGATATATAGCAAATGCTTTAGCGGATTAATCAAGCCTACAAACCAATTATTATTAAGCACTAAGAATACATGGAAGAGGAATAAAGAACAATTTAAAAATGAGTATGAATTTTGGTGAAATTGATCTCTATGAATTTGTGGATGTTCTCTCTTGTTTTTCATCTTGAATTATATCCCTATTTATAGAGTTCCAACATACCATTTCGTAAGTAACACCACTTTTCACAAAGGATTTGAAATGGTTGATGAAAATGTGCTTTGAAAAATCTGAAAATTCTGCCAACGGTCAAATTTATCACCGGATATTAAATCAAGCTATCGCTTGGCTCAATTTTCTGGTCAGTCTAGTCCGATTGGTCTGGTCCGTCCGATTCATCCAGTTTGGTTCTTCCGGTCCTGCTTTTACTCTTTTGACCCGTTTTTGCACTTTTTCATCTTATAATTTGATTTACTCATTTAATATTTATTTGAACAACCATTTGGAAATAATAAATTTTCAATAATTTCCCACTTGTTTAAATATCTTCACCAACTCATTTTATAACGATGCTATGTATAAAATAAGTTATCTTTCGATTTGAACCTTACCTTAGTGTAAACATTGCAAAGTGTTATCGAAATCCCTGGTAGCTGTAGCTTTGAACCCACTATTCCATGTGACAATACCGACAACATCACACACACAACACTCAAGTATTTTGTTCCACAAAAGTTTTACCTTTAGCGCATTAATGACCTTGCACTCATCCGATTCGTGAACTTTTCAAAAAGTAACTCCAAACTTTCCTTGAAGCGGCACCACTTCTAAGTTCATATAAGTGAAGTTCTTCCAGTATCTTTGTTACATTTAGGGATACTTGTAATTCTGAACTTCATTAAAAGTTTTAAACTCAACCCTCCAGTCGTAACAACCAACACTTTTAAACTAGAATGATGAATTACTTGATAAAGTGTTGAAACTATCCACTTATCGAATGACTTGTTGTTACCCTTAGAACCCATGAATTACTCATTTCGTAATGATAGGTAGGGTTGGCGTCATTGGAGGATATTTATAAAGGAGTTTCACCCACATCCTATTCGATTATGTTCTTATGATTTTACATAAGATATAAAGTCAAGTTTTAAGTCAAGTTTTTCACAAGTTATTGAATCATTCTTTGATTCAATTTACATGTTTATGTCTAGACTTCTTTTGAATATACACGTGATCACTTCACAATTATTTGACAACACTGTCAAATATTTCACGATATTTGTAGTTTATCCTGAATACTTTTTAGATTTCAAAATAATATTACTTTAAACTTTACTTTAAAGTTTAATTGTACTATCCCCCACACTTCTAGGGTAGACTCAAAATTATTCTTTCACTCAATGAAAGAATTACAATTTCTTTACTCGATAAAAGAAATTATTCTCGCAATTCTTTCACTCAATATCAATAGTTTAATTGTCTCCTCAACGAGAACATTAATATTTTAAAATTTTATTAGACGGGTTGCCCACACTTTGGGACAAATTTCAAACTTCTCAATTTCATTTAAGTGAATGATTCTCCTTGTGAACCATAATTTTCAACAATAATCCATATTCAATTTTATATTTCATATTATTACTCTTCATTAGTAATAATACTTTTCACATATTGTTGATTGATATCAATATCAATTAGATAAACTCATTCTATCATATCATCTTGCATAATTTCTCAAATTATATAAGAATAATAATCAAACTTGATTATACTCAATAGTATGAAATAAGATGATAACAAAATTTGAACAAAAAGTTTCATAAAATGTATTTTTATGAATAGTAATCATATCTCTAATTGTTCAAATTTCTTAAATAATCAAATAAGATATTTGCATTTCTATGTAATTAAAAGCAAATCGATAATAAATACTTCACATAAGTATTTTATTTTTTTACAAAGAATTCACATATTTTAAGAGATAAATACTTTATTGTTGCTTGATAAACATTTATCATTTGCTTAATATCCATGTCATATAATTGTCTCAATACCAAATATATTTAGTATACAATAATTTAGCATTTATATTATGAATAAATTTAACATATAGTTATTCCTCATAGAATCCAAGCAAGTGAAATTTACATGACTCAACACTTATATCATGCAACTTAAATTATATAAAAAGTAACATAATCATCAGAATGAGAATTTAAGACATTAAATTATTAATAACCTTACTAAGGTTAAAATCTCATGTATTCATGAAACTTCAATTTCATTTATTTGATAAGACATAATTTCACTAAATCAATGCAAACATTGTTACCAACAATATTATTAAATTTAGTATTTAATAAATAAATTCAATTTCAATGGTATGCACACAACTTGTTTATAATGCAATATTTATGGGGTTATATGTCAAAACAAAGTATAATAATATAGTATTCTTTATTGCAAATTTATCATATATATTCCATGCACAAAATATATTATATAAATTCATAATGCATGACAACAACTTACCTTTGCCAATGCACTTCGTGATTTCCTTCTCCATTACTTATATCCATCCTTTCACAAGACCTTTTAAAGTCTCATCTAGGACTTTAATATACTACCCCCACATTTTGAGGTAGAATTAAATTCAATATTCTTTTTGCTAAAAGAATGAATTTACAATACATTTTGTTAAATGTAAATTTGTGATTACTTAATCACTTCTTCAACTGACAACAATATTGTCAAATACATTATAAAGTGACTGTATCACTTTATTTAGTTATGCTTCTCTCTATTAGAAGTATAGATAATTTTGTTTATGTAATCAACTTAATCACTTGTTTGCATTTTAATGTCCTTTAAACTTGTCGAAGTTTTCTTGAGGATATTTGATTTAACACAATTACAATATAATTTCACAAATTCAGAAATTATAATTTGAATCTTTTTGACAAAAATGTCACTCTACATTTTAGGCTACATTCAACTCTTATGTATAATCTTTCAACTCAATTGAAAGAAACATTTTGTAATAAAACCTCAATTGTTTTATTGATGTTTTGTTGTCAAAGATTATTGCCTCCATTATGAGCACAATATAATTTTCTTTTTGTTATGAACCTTATCCCACATATTTGAAATAAGCACAATTTGTAATTCTTTCACATCATTTGAAAGAAATAAATTTGTAATTCTTTCACTCATTGAAAGACTTTGTTTCCCTAGATGTGAGCAAATTAGTTTTACAAAACGAGTCTTATTGTTAATCAATTATCCTTCTTGATCTTGTTCGATCTCACCCCCATAATTCCTTAATTAATTAGGAAAATCTACTAATTGGGTAACATTGCTTTCACAAGCAACATACAGCACCTCCATAATTTGTAGAGCAATTTCACGTTTCTTAATACAACAATAGGCATCAAAATTTCAACTATCACGTTCAAACCAAACCATGGACGTTTGTAACACGAGTGATAGTCTCCAATGTATCATTGAAAATGGTTGTTTTTATGCTAATAGACTTATTAGCAAAACATATCATGAATAATTTAAGTAAACTATCATATTTACTTTCTCTACAATATTTGAGTATCATCAAATTAATATTGTGCATTTAATCATGATTTCATGCTTCAATATTTAGAAACTCTATTTCACATCATATAATAAAATGACATCACTAATAAACACTTTTTTATTCACATGTTTATAAAATTCTAATGCCAATATCAGGATTCCAGTTGATTCATACATCAATATACTTGTATAACGTAAAAGAGAAATACACTTCTAATAAATTGAATCAATTGGAAATAAAATTATTGAAATGATGTAAACTATCAAATTTTCACTATCATGAAATATTTTTATAATGAATAATCATATGCTAAAAATATCATATCTCAATTATTCAAAAAAAAAATTATCATGATAAACTTAATGATCATGATAAAAGAAAATAAAAAGTGCTATAACACTTTCTCTTACCAAGTTTCATTTAAAATGCAACTTAATATATACATAACAGTGTATATACACAAAACTGGAAAATATGGATTAACTGTTGGATGAATTTGTGAATAGTGACGCCAAAATAAGTAAAAAATAGTTTGTAAATCCGTGCCGAAATTGGACAGAGTAACGGCAAGAAAAATACAAACAAGAAGAAGAAGAAAAAAAGTAGGGACAAAGTCGAGGCAAGAGTTGGACTCTTTGTCCTTAAGTCGAATTTGCCCCGCAACGGTGCCTACGGATTCCGGCAATCGACTTCCAAGATACAATGGCTTCACTTGTGTTTGTAGCACTCCAAAACACAAGTACAACGAACCAAAATTTGGTGTATGTGCTCCAAAGATGAAATGAAAGAAAATAAAAAAACAACAAATTCTATGATTTTGATTTTGGAGAGAAGAGATGATATATGTTTTGCATATCAAATTGTGAGGAATAGGACACCCAAAGAGTCCTATTTATAGACCATGAAAGGATGTGGACGAAATGGTTGAGGTCAAACCATGTACCCTTTCCAAATCATGCACCTTTATGAGAAGGTGTCTTTTCACCGGACAACCGTGCGGCCGCACGGTTATAATCCGTGCGGTCGCACAGCTTAACGCAAAAAGCCAGAAATGAATTTGACGTGTGATCGCACGGTTTCCTAACCTTGCGGTCGCACGGTCAAATATTTTGACCTGATTTCGTCCTTTTTCGTAGTTTCTCATTCATCCGATATTGGTTTTTGATTCCCGTTTGTGCGCCCTGAAGCGGCGAAGTGACAAACAATTTTGTCTAAACGGATTGAGCCGAGCTTTTGAGTAT
Organism: Ligustrum vulgare; assembly: GCA_963555705.1. Lineage (NCBI taxonomy): Eukaryota > Viridiplantae > Streptophyta > Magnoliopsida > Lamiales > Oleaceae > Ligustrum > Ligustrum vulgare. The sequence continues at coordinate 11,700,364 of OY743171.1, forward strand.
TTGGCCGAAGTCGACACGAAGTTGCTATAGTCAGTTTTTCGATATTTAATCAATTTCTTGATTTATCGATTTATTAACCAATATCCAACATTAACTTCCTTAGATATCAATAAGAAATTACTACAATTTTGTGTGGAAGACGAACATTATTATACATAGTAATATTTCCCTTGAATTATTTTCTTTTATGCATGCCAACCAGTACCAAGAAATTCAGTTGGCAATTCAAACAACTTATAGCAGTCGTTTGAATTTAATCCTCCACTCCAAATAGCCAAATAGGCACATACATTTTTAAAAAGCAATCACACCGTTTCAATTTGACTTTTTTAATTAAATTCACCTCTTTTAGAATACAGCAATGCAAAGGAATAATATTATTCAATGTTTGTAGAATTTCCATGCAAGTAGATTATTTGACACAGCCGTTGGAAATAACACAAATAAACTGTAATAGTACCTTCTCTTCATGAATAGACACCTCCTTTAGTGATTAAAGTAAGTGTAATGAAAGATTAAACACTTAACTCTTTCACTAATCACCGTTATCATGCTACAAACATGATTACATTTATTATGCATAATTTTTTAATTAAATGCAAAATATGCAAAGATGGATTATGTTCCCGAGTACAGTACACATACTAGGGATTAAGCACTATTATTTCTCATGCATAGTTTATAAGAATATAAAACTTTCAACCACATTCAGAATTTCGGCTTAAACACGTGACAACACGTTGTCCTAAAAATACATTTGCCGCCTCTCGATCGAGATGCTAAAGGGTTAGATAGCAAATGTTTTGGCGGATTAATCAAGCTTAGAAACCAACTATTCTTAAGCACTAAGAATACAGGGAAGAGGAACAAAGACAATTTAAAAATGAGTATGAATTTTGGTGGAAATTATCTCATGTTCTCCCTTGTTTTTCATCATGAATTCTATCTCTATTTATAGAGTTTCAACACACCATTTCATAAGTAACACCACTTTTCACAAAGCATTTGAAATGGTTGATGAAAAGGTGCTTTGCAAAAATCTGAAAATTCTGCCAACGGTCAAATTTTTTCATCATGCGATCGCATGGTTATAAGACCAAGTGATTGCATGACGTTCATTTCCTTAAACAAATTCAAATCCATTTATACTATGCTATCGCCAGATGTTGAACCAAGCTATCAATTTTTTGGTCAGTCCAGTCCGATTAGTCTGGTCCGTCTGGTTCATCCAGTTTGGTTCTTTCGGTCCAGTTTTACTCTTTTGACCCCTTTTTTGCACTTTTTCATTTTATAATTTGTTTTACTCATTTAATATATATTTGAACAACCATTTAGAAATAATAAATTTTCAACAATTCTCTCATCAAGAATGTGTACCATTTACCAAGTTTAAGCACAAATAATAAGGAAGTTTAATATCAAATAAATGCAACTACATCACATAAATATTCAATTGAGGGCAAGATAAAGGAAAATGTATCGACCATAATAATAAAGAAAATGTTACACTGTTTACACTTGCATTCTACCACTGTCAAAGGCAAGCAAACATGTACACTTGCATTATATAAACAAATCCTAACCAGCCCAAAACCTAACCAGCCAGAATCAGCTCAAGGTACTAAGCCGTCTAAGCGCCTTTTGCCTAAGGCACGATTCAGGGAAGGCTCGCGGTTTTTTTTTTTATTATTTCTTTTAATTACTGTTATCTTACCAATAGACAACATCACAGCCCCCAATGAAATCCCAAACTGGTTTACTAGTTTCAAGAAAATGTTGGGATATATAACTGCCTCAAACAATTTCAAGTTTGGAGGTGGAAAATGAATTAAAGTAAATGTTGAATTCCTTTTGGTATAAATTTAATGATTTCTTTTAACATTATAAATGACTTTCTTTGCTTTGATTTGGTTAAAATCAAACTGTAAATATGTAATAGTTATTCTTATAAATAGATAATGTTTTTAATATTTGAGAGAACAAGACCAAAGAGTTTTGTGAGGAAAATTAACTTGTAGCTAAACAACTTAGGTGGCGTTCTGTTTGTATTTTATTTTGTATTTTCATTTTCGAAAATGTTTTGTATTTCCTGTTTTCATTTTTGTTTTCAAATTTGCTGAAAACGCGTTTGGTTTGTCATTTCTGAAAACTGTTTTTGAAAATGAAAAGCTGGAAAACACGTTCTTATTGAAATTTTGCAGAATACTACTTAAACTAATTTTAATTAATTTGCTTAATACTACTAACTCAAACTCAAATTTCCTTTCACAATACAATGAAAACATGGTTACATGCAACACACTAATGTGAGCATTAAGATTCTATATTAACACAGTTTGGTCAGGTTCGGGATTTGAGAAAGTTCTATTTCTATTAAAATCCAGAAAATGCAAGTTTTTCAAAACTACCAGAGTCCATTTATCAGCGCATTTTTTGAAATATAACAACAAGAATTCTCACTTAATTTTTTTTTTTTGTAATGTTGATATTGAATTCAATAAAACTTTATTTAAGCTTAGTTCCAAGTTAGGATAATTCTCCAAAAAAAAAAAAAAAAAAAAAAAAAAAAATCTTTATTTAGGCTTAGTTCCAAGTTAGGATAATTCTAAAAAAAATAATAAAAAAATAAAAACTTTATATTAAGCTTAGTTCTAAGTTAAGATAATTCTTCAAAAAAAAAAAATTCCCAAAACGCGTTTTGGACATTTTTTGTCGAAATACACACAAAACGCCCAAAACGAGGTTTTGGGCATTTTGCGTTTTGTGTACAAATTTTTTTTTTTGTTTTCCAAAATGCGTTTTCGAAAATGGTAAAGCGAACGCATTTTTAGCATTTTCGAAAATAAAAACAGAAAACGACCTCAAAACAGCAAAGAGAACAGGGGCTTAGTTTTTCTTCATTTTTTCTTTTTTTTTTGGGTTGTGCAAATAGTTGAGTTGATAGATACGTGGTAAAGTTTAGGTATTTTTCCTACAAGTTTGGTAAGTAAAATTCTATATGATTGTGATAATCTTTTATATAGTGAAAAACTTTGACGATTCGTAAATTTTTAATCATATCTTTTGTTAACTTGTTTTAAGTTGGCATTTTATATTTTTCTACATGTTTGTAATTTAGTAAATTGAATTTAATTATTACTAAATATTTTTGTATTGTAATTTATTAAGTTTAATTAAATTACTTGTTTACTTGGACTTGCGTTTGTATTTATCTCATATTCTTATGATATTGATTTATTACTTGGAGATAAAATTATGAACTTATTATACATCTCTCTTATTATTTATGATAAAAGTTTGTTTATGAGATAATGTTTAGCTTTTCTAGCCGAAAAATTCTAGTATTTATTTCTTAAAGTCCAAATTTGTTTGTATCACTTGGTTGGTAAGTGATTCTGTAGGAACCCGAATTTGAAAATACAAATTTTATAACCTAAGTTGTGTCGTTACGACATTCCCCTCAAAATTTAAAATTTATTTTACGTCCATCGAGTTGTCTAGCAAAACATTTAATATAAGAATTCAAAACAATTTTTAATCTTTAAGTTCGATTATTTTTATCGGGTCGAATTTTATATTGAACATCTATTTTTGGGAAAATTACGTAACTACCTAAATGTAATATACTGTAATTGAAAAATACCCGATTTACAAACTATTCGTAATATTACTGAATTTCTTGTCATAACTTTAGAAAAATACCGAATTTTGAAAAGAAAGAATATAATATTTGATTGACATGATTAATCGAAAATTCTTTTATTAAGGAAAATTGTTACCAATTATTTAACTAATTAAATTAGGAAATTTCAAATATCCTGAAATTTAGCCGCATGTTTCCTTTCTTGACAGACGGTAATAATGTATTGTAACACATGTTATCGTTACAGTGTATTTAACATCACAAAATGGTAGTGTTTTAATTATATTACAGAGCTTGTAATAGTAGATAAAGTGAAATTAAACTCATTGAAAGACTATTGTGCATGTAATTTTACCTCATGAATCCATAGAGTGTTATGTTTTATCACTGAATGTAATATTACAACAGATGTAATATATAGTATAAGTGCTGGGGTTGCTCGTAATTTCACATTCCATGCAATTACTTAATATTTGTAAAACATTACATTGGATGTAATTCAGAAGCTGATATATGATTTTATCGATTAAATTTCATGTAACACTAGTTCGAGGTATGGTAAATTGCATATGGTTTTAATTAAATTACATAGCTCGTAATATCACGTCCGGTCTAGAAAATGATTTTCATATTATTAAACTAATTTAATAATTGTAATTTTCATATTATTAGTTGATTTTAAATGTAATTACACTCCTAATTTAATCTCCTAAATAAATGGTAACTACATCCCTAAATAATAGGTTCCATAATTAATGAGGTCAATCAAATAATACACTCTCTCTCATAGAATTTGGTATTTTTCTAAATAGTTTCTAAATAATATATTTATATAAGAAAGATTGAAGAAACTAGAGTAGAGTCTAATTAATCCTATTTTAAATTAGAGGAAATTACACCATCTATGGTCTTTTAACTTCCAATTTCAAAAATCATATGTAAGTGTTATTCATACAATAATCAGGTCATAATTTAATTTTAATATTAATAATAAATATACAAAATAAATTTATAATTATCCCCCACCCCACCCCACCTACCTCATCCCACCCTAAATAACAAAGCAACTCTAATTTTCAGACAATCCATCCCTCTCCATTTCTCTCCACCTATCGTCCCATTTACAGCTCCTCCCTCTCCATCTCTCCCCCCGCCTACCTCATCCCTCTCCATTTCTCTCCCCCTATCGTCCCATTAACAGCTCAGAGATCAAGCATTGCTGCTCCATTGTCGCTGCCTAAACCAAAAATCAAAAGCGCAGTTGGTATTATTGATCCGACCACCGCTAGCACGAGATTTTTCAAGCCCCGCTGCATCAAGTGAAATGTGGTGGTGGTGCCACTCCCTAAATCGAAAATCTAAATCTAGATGGGTTGCAACGCCACTGCAACCTGCTACCAGCGACGAGGAGGTAATAATGGTTGTGAATTTGTGGTGACAGATTGGTGGATCTTCAATCACGGGGTGAATCTTGGGTGATTAATCGGCGGCCATGTTTTGGTTTTTAGTGGTGAATCTTGGGTGGTGGTAGTGGAGATGTGGTGGCTGTGAGTCGTGATGGAGGTGGGTGTGTTGTTCGGTGGTAGGTGGAGATCCGTTCAGGCATTGATGTTGCAGCAACATTTTTTTTTCTTTTTCTTTGGTTGAGGCATCATCACAGGGAAGTCGTTGAGACGGTTGTGGCGGTGGCGTTGTGATAGTGGTGGTTGTGGGGGTGTCGAAGGAGGAGAAGAGGATAACGATACTCAATCTGAAACTTGATGAACGTGACCTTAAAAAATAATATGTGATATAAGATGAGTCAATTGTGACATAATAATTTAATAAGTTGTGACCTAAAAATATGTCTAGATCAACTAAATTGACATTTTATGACCTTAAAAATTTTGCTTGTGATTTGAAATAAATTTTTGACCTAAAACATTTTTCTTTTGTGACATGATATAAAATTGTGACCTTACTATTTATATTTGTTAAAATATATTTATTTTTTAAAATTAATTAATTAATTCTAATTATAACCTAATTTTTGAAGTTATACATGTTTGACATGATTTTTGAAATTTGTATCTTAAAACACCTTATTTATGTATTTTTCCCTTTAAATTACTCTTAGTCCAATATTCCTCTTTAGCTCTAGTTTAAGTCCATGATCAGCCCAAGTATCAAGTCCAATATTGGCCCAACAATACTCAAATTCTGAATTGGGGAAAGTACATAACTACAACACTTTAAGTTTCACTTTTCAAAACTAACAAACTTAACATTTTTTTTTCAAAATCAGGTGTTTCATAATTAAAAATAAATATAATATTACACATAATATAAACATAATTATCTATTATATATTATATTAAAACTAATACAATATTAAATCAAAAACTCAAATCTTGATGTCACAACCTCCCTCATCCCCGCCCCTTCCATGCCCACCACCTGACCAACCCACCCCACCCTACCCACCCCATCCCACCCGACCCACCTATCCTACCCTACCCTACGCTACCCCAATTTTTTTTCCTGCTCGATGTTTTCCTACCCATCCCACCCCACCCCACCTACCCTACCCCAAATTTTTTTTTCTGCTCGATGTTTTCCTACCCTTCCCTATTCCATCCCACCCCACTGATGTGTTCCGGACCCTCGACAATCGGAGTCATAGCAGGCTTGACGGGAAAATTTAAATATTCAAGCCAAAACAAGAATTCAGCAGGTTCGACGAGCTTTGAAGATCAAATCATGTCGAAAAAAACCAGAAAATTAAGCAGAGTGCCTTTTACGGCCGTAACCGTTGGAATTACGGCCGTAACACAGCTATCACAATTTTTGGGCAGAACGTGACTTACGGCCGTAATCAAATTCGTCACGGCCGTGACTACTGAAGCAGTTTTGGACCAGAGAAGGGCTTACGGCCGTAAGCCCAATATTTACGGCCGTAACTGAGTAACGGCCAGATTTTGCGGGATTTTTAATTATTTTGTTTCCTTTTTGGTTTTTAAGTTATTTTCCTATTTTAGTTTAATTAGGATTCTATTTTGAGTCAATTAGTGGCTAGAGTTTTTGTTTGCTTATTTATACGCCTTTTCTATTCATTGTAATTCAGATTTGATTTTGATATAAACAGTTTTTATTGAGGATTCAATAAAAGTTATAGGTGGATTCCTATGTTTTTCGAACTTATCAAGAATATTTCTTGTGGCGTTTGATAAGTGTATTTTATACACTTATTTATCTGTCGAAATTAGGATATTATATTGTTTTTCTCGAATAAATTCTACTTAGTTTGTGTTTATTTGTCATTATTTCAGGTTTTATCCCAAAATCAAGAAAATGAGGAATTGAAGTAATCACGCAACAATTGGACGAATATTGAGATAAAATGAAGAAAAAGAACTAAAGTGTACACTCTCAAAAGTTGAAGACCGAATGTGCAATTAACTCAAGGACTAACTTATCATATATGGAAGAATTGAGTAACTTGAAGGACAATTTATTTGATTTGGGCCTTATGGTTAATTTGTGTGTATATATATATATACACACATATTGCTGAATTTCAAGGGGGCCGTGAAAGAGAGAGCAGCCGGGTTGGAGAGAGGGCAGCCGAGAGAGACATAAGCAGAGAGAGTAGGCATAGCTTTGGGGGAGAAAAAGACAAGGAATTAAGGTGGAGTTTTTGGTGGAATTAAAAGGAGCCAACCGTGGAGTAGAATCTAGGGGTCTGAACTTGAGAGATACACACGGGATTAAGGCAGCTTGGAGGAGTTCACAGCCGACAGGGGGAGCAAATTAGAGCGGCAGAATTTTTTTACTTAGTAAGGAAGGTGCTCGGCTGGTGATTGAAAAAAGGGAGGAGAACATATACAATTAGTGGGCTGTCATATTTAGGAAAAAAATCCGCCTGGTGTGTTGGGAATTACACGTTGATTCCCCTTCTTTAACCCACAGGATCTTTTGATATTCAAGAATTAATTGAGCAACAAGAAAATAATAACAACAACGCAAAATTTCCGGATCGCCAAAGCCTTTCACTATATAATAAATTGTTACAATTATATAGAATTTCACTCACCAACCCAATCCCATAGACTACAGAGAAAATACTAATAATAAACTTCTATCTAACCCAAGTTTCTACCCTTTGAATTATCTCACAAAGAATTCACAAGAAACTATAAAGATAAAGCTCTCCAATTCTCTCTAATTAGTCTCACATAAGATTCACAATATTATGGCTCCCTAACACACATATTTATAGGTAAAAACAACGCCTAGAATATGTAGAATTCGTGTACAAGTAAGTTTCCTTATTGAAGTAGAATACCAAAATAAAGTCTTTTATTTTCCTTTTCACATTTAACTTGGTCTCCAAGTTAACCACTTTAATATGGAAATCAATTGTCCAAGATATTCCGATTCTTAATTTGGGTCAAATATCCCAACAATCTCCACCTTGACACAAATTCATCCGAGCCAAAATATTCAAAAATTAATCATTGGGTAAATATGCAAGCTTTTTCCACTTTGACGATTTCATACTCCACCATATGAGTATAATCACTAAGAATTATCAACGAACTCCGAGCTTTTCACCGGCTCATGTCGAAAACAAAATTGCTGAAAAATTATGGTGCAACTCCCATTGTTTGATTTTCCATAGAAGCTCATCAGCCATCGACATCAATTCAACCACACACCTTGCATCCAAGTCAAACCAATGCTGTGTGTGAACACATGCACCCGCCAGTAAGAACACATCCTCTATCATGGCAACTGGCATCATGCCATGAGGATGTCACATCCTACTCAGAGTACATCATCACCGCCCTCCACCAGGAGAGTCGCATTGTCCACCATTGAGCAGTCAGCCGAGTCTGCTCCACCTTTTGGACAATTTCTTCTTACGTGACCGGATTGTCCACAGTTCCAACATACAACTTTCTTCTTCATGGAGTTACCCCTCTTCCACTTTTCAGTAACAAGCAAATTATTTCCAGATGAATTATCACCTCCACCCAATCTCCGTTCTTCAGAGATCAACTTACTTGTAACTTCTGCAAAGTCCACCGTTTCCTTCCCATACATCAAAATCGGCTTGATGTGCTCAAACGTGGATGGAAGAGACCAGATGAGCCTCAACGCTTTATCCTCATCTTCAACTTTGACTCCAATAGATTCCAGTTCAGAAACAATCCCGTTAAGAACACTAAGATGGTCGGAGATTTTTGTACCTGCGCTCATTCTCAACGAATGAAACTGTTCCTTCAGATACAAGCGATTTGACAAGTTCTTCGTCTGATACAACTCTTCCAGTTTTTCCCAAAGTTCCTTAGCAGCAGATATCCCATGAATATTTGCAAGAACATTCTTGGCCAAACAAAGTCGTATTGTACTAGCAGCTCTCAAATCCAAATCTTCCCAATCTTCATCAATCTTACTGGATTCAGTTTCTTTTTCTTTTCCTTTGTCAGAACTCTCGATTGGTTTTCCTTTCAAAGCTTTGTGCAAACCCGCCTGAATTAAAATATCCTTGACTTGTACTTGCCACAAGCCAAAATTAATTCTTCCATCAAATTTCTCCACGTCGTACTGACAGACATATTTTCTTTTGCTCCAATAAAATTTTCGAACCACCTGACTCTCTGATACCACTTGTTGGGAATTACACGTTTATTCCCCTTCTTTAACCAACAGGATCTTTTGATATTCAAGAATTAATTGAGCAACAAGAAAATAATAACAACAACGCAAAATTTCCGGATCGCCAAAGCCTTTCACTATATAATAAATTGTTACAATTATATAGAATTTCACTCACCAACCCAATCTTATAGACTACAGAGAAAATACTAATAATAAACTTCTATCTAACCCAAGTTTCTACCCTTTGAATTATCTCACAAAGAGTTCACAAGAAACTATAAAGATAAAGCTCTCAAATTCTCTCTAATTAGTCTCACATAAGATTCACAATATTATGGCTCCCTAACACACATATTTATAGGTAAAAACAACACCTAGAATATGTAGAATTCGTGTACAAGTAAGTTTCCTTATTGAAGTAGAATACCAAAATAAAGTCTTTTATTTTCCTTTTCACCTTTAACTTGGTGTCCAAGTTAACCACTTTAATATGAAAATCAATTGTCCAAGATATTCCGATTCTTAATTTGGGTCAAATATCCCAACATGGTGGAGTAATTAGGAGAAGTGGACGACTCGACTGGAGATATACATATATACATTACCAATTGAGAGAGGATAGTGGTCGGCCATTGCATTGAAGTTGAGGGATAAGAGATACATATAGACACAACCTACTGGTGATACATAGCTGGAGAGATTGATTATTATTATTATTATTATTATTATTATTATTATTATTATTATTATTATTATTATTATTATTATTATTATTATTATTATAATATACATATACATTGATTGAGTCAGCTGTGTGTGTGGAGAAAGGAATTGAGTGGTGGTCATTGGTGAGTTAAAGGCTGCTGATATACACAAAGAGGAGGAGGAGCTGCTGGACAAAATACATGGGCAGATTACAACTGAAGAACTCGGCAGGCTGGTTTAACAAGGAGGAGATGCTAATTTTTCAACACTTCAAACTCCGGGTTTTATTTATATTATTATTTATTGATTTTTCTCTCAATAACATGAGTAGCTAAATTTTATAATCGGGATTAACGATATAGATTTAATGTTTTTAGTTTGATTTTGATTCTCAAGTTGGTATTTGATTTTCATGTATTGATTTTATTATTGCTTTTAATGCTTGAGTTGTTTGATCACCAATTCATGATTTAATGGTTGTTTTCATAATCCGAGAGGTGAGTTAACAATTAGATCACATAATAAAATTCGGCAATTTCAACAAAAAGATAGAGATATGAATTTGTGGTTGCATGTGGTCAATTATGAATTCTTAGGAAATTTAATGCATTTAGCTAAGGAGAACTCTGACCCGCTGTAGAGATACATGGTTGACTTAGTTAAATAGGCCTAATTTGAACTCGAGAGAGGTAAATTAGATATATGCGTGAATTCGACCAAATACAATTTTAGAAAACAACTTGAGATGAGAAATTAAGCTAGAACGTTATTTCGAAATCGTTAGTCCCGATATTCATTCAATTGCTAGAAATCCCACCACTTTGTTTCTTGCTTTTATTAATTGCTTTTAGTTTAATTTTCTATTTTCATTTTAATTGCATTATTTATTTAATTGATTTCCAATTACTTGTCATTTTTTATTTTGTTTTTATTATTTTGCAATTTATTTTCTTAGTTAGTTTTTGTTTTAGTTTAAGAATTCTATTGAATCAAAGTAAATCGATAACGAAATAATTAGTTCTCGTGGGATCGACAACCCGGACTCAAAAGTCCACTTTTACTACTTGTTAGCGATATCGTACACTTGCGATATTCACACCAACAAGTTTTTGGCGCCGTTGCCGGGGACTATTTTAATTTGTTATTTATTTATTTTGATTTTTATTATTCTTAGCTTTTAAATATAGTTTTCTTTTATTTATTTAGTATTTGTATTTTGCTATTTTGCTATTTTTAATTCTTTTTCTTTTTTCTATTTTTCTTTTGAGGTGTTGATACTCAACATTTGAGATGGCCGATGTTGACTTCAACGAAATGCTTGTGCGAGACTTCTTTATAAGGCAACAACAATTGATAGCTCTAGGAGTTGAAGATGATGATATGCTTATGGGAGATTTAATCATAGGGGATCGATTAAAAGAAATAAAATCCGAATATGAAATTAATGAAGCTGTCCTAGATGACATTCCGGCTGGATTTTTTATACGCTTCACAAAATTTTATGAGAGTGATTTACCCTTGAAATTATTTCTTCCAACAAATTTTAATGAGTGCCAATTAAAGGAATCAACTCTACCGAGCTTTCAACAAATGCAAGAGGAAGAAAATAATTGCCATAAAGAGTTCATTGTCTCATTGTCAACAAATCAAGATCTGGACATCGAGTTTGAGGAAACTTCAAAAATAGAAGATGATCAGATGGAAAATGTGGAATTGTTAATAGTCGAGCAATCTAAAAAAGCGACATTTAATGATGCTGACTTCACCAACCAATCATCTGACTTCAATGATCTCTTAATAATTGATTTCATCATCAACGCCGAGGAGATGATTGAAGTTTACATATTGAAGTTTGAAGCGAATTGTGAAGATAACGCATATGACATGGGAAAAGTGAAGTTTTGGAGTATAAATGAAAACTGGAGTAAGTTCAACTGACACAAGCAAAGAAGGTCATCAAAAGCGTTATTTAGAGTTCCTTAAACGACCACTATCAAAAGTCGGGCTTAAAACTATAAACGGAGCGCTTGTTGGGAGGCAACCCAATTTTCTATCTCTTTTATTTATTCTTGCTTTATTTGTCATTTTAAATTTTTAGGTAGTACTTGCATTTTATTTCATTTTTTTTCTTCTTCTTGGAGTTTTTGTAGTTAGCATCCCTAGCACCAACCCATTTGATTTCATCTTCAAGTGCATTTTTAGTTCTAATTCATACATCATCCATGAGCTTACAATTTTGCATCACATTGTTTTAACCTCATTGTTCTTATCACATCAAAAACAAATCATATGCATGATTTTGCACGCTTTGAGGAATTATGCATGATAATTGTAATATTCATGATGGTTGACCATGTTTGAAAATTCAAAATTTTCTATGTTTAAGTTGGGATTGTTGGTGTTGATTTATTTCAGTTTATTAATGGTGTGTATGATTCTAATGTTATTTATTTTTTACTTGCGAGGAACACACACCACTTGTAACACTTTCAACCAAGCATGGAAACACAAGAAACAGGTCGAAATTGTCCAAGCAAGTTCAAAATCAAGCTTCACGTTATCACATCGCTCCTCTAAACCTGGGAAGTACCTAACTCTTTTTTTATGTATTTTTATCCATTGATATATCTTCTTTTACATTGAGGACAATGTAACTTTCTAATTTGGGGGGGTGGTATCTCATTTCTTCATTCTTGTTCGTTCGATACCTTGTTTTTGAGATTTTAAAAAAAAAAGGTGAAATTTTTTGTTGATTTATTTATTACTTATGACATGATTTGAATTGACTTTTGTGCTTTAGTTAGAAAATTTGGGCAACATGTGAACTAAAATTTTTCTTGACATTCATCCATGTAAGACATTAATCAAACTTGAGCACATAGCCACTTTCGAATAATAACTTGTGTAGGGAGATGCTTGATACTTGTGGGATAAACTTGTGCACTTTGAACATAGAATTGACTGAAAAATCTCAAACCTTAAGAAATTAGATCCTGACCTGAAATGTAGAACCAAACTGCTCAAGAAGCAGTTTGGGGGGAGAAAGGTCAAGTACAAGTAGGCATTGACAGATTGAGGATCTGAAGTTTTTAATGATCCATCGTTAGTGAAGGGGTTTTAATCAACAGGTATAAACCATGTCCAGCATAAAAACAGAAAAATGCTGAAGGTCTTATTCTGCTCCTCAAATGCCTTTTTGACTCTAGTAATTAAGTCCGAGGGGTCTTTCAAACCTGGTGCCCTAAAGTCGTCTGGCTTGGGAGTCATCGACCTAAAGCTCGCTACAGGGGTCAACTAGAAAGCAAGTACGGAGAGTGGACTTACACATAAGACGCTAAAACATCTTTAACTTTTCTGTTTAAGCCTTTATGACTCGGGTAATTAAGTCTGAGGGATTCTCTGAACCTGGTACCCTAAGCTCAACTGAGTTGGGAGCTTCCGACCTAAAGCTCGCTACGGGGTCATATAGAAAGCCAGTATGAAAAGTAGGGCTGGGCAAAAACCGACCCAACCCGCCGAACCCGCCCAAACCGACCTAACCCGATCGGTTTGGGTCGGTTTTTCATGAAAATTGGGTTGGGTTGGGTTTTTTTTAAAATTTTTTTTCGGATTGGGTCGGGTTGCGGGTTGGGTGAATAACCCGACCCGACCCAACCAAAAAAAAAGACAGTTTTTTTTTTTTTTTTTTTTTTTTAAAAGTAATGAAACTTGACTTATTTAAATATTGAGTGAACATATTTTAATTTTATTAGCAAATGTTCAATTTATTGTATTTTTGGTTATTGTAGTGTACATAATTGATTTGAATTAAAAATAGATTCATGAGTTTTTTTTTTTTTTTTTCAAAAATTTTACTAATTAGGCCAAAGCCCAAACCGACCAACCCGACCCAACCCGACCGAAATTTGGTGGGTTGGGTTGGGTTGGGTTTGAATTCGTAATTGGGTTGGGTTGGGTTGATTTTTTATCAACCCGATCGTGGTGGGTTGGGTTCGGGTTGGGCAAAAAACCGACCCAACCCAACCCACGCCCACCCCTAATGAAAAGTTCTGCACAAAGATGGTAAAAGACAAGGACACTAAAAGAAAAAGTCGTCCATATAAAAAAAATGATATATAAATGGTATAAGCTTTGTTGATTAAAATTCCTAATACTGGAGTGTGGGATTGGAGATGAATTATTCTTGGTCTGTCATGCATACTTGTCAAATCTGAACTGCCTTGTGTGGAAAAATACAATTTATACATATTTAGAAACCACATCAATAGGAAAGACCTCGGAATATGAGAGAAAAGCATTAAGGTTGTGATCACCCATGAGAGTGTAAGGAAAATAAAAAGAAAATCATTGTTGACCACATGGGATTCGGGCTTATTTCTGCATGACTAGTCACACAGTGTCAAGTATATTTTTACATGAGTTTGCATTCGATTTTTGGCTATTCACATACACACGATGAAGTTAAGCATTGGATGAATGAAAATAATTTTTGTTGTTCATATTTCCTCTCTAAAGTGAATCGTCATTTTGGATTATTGAAGTGCATGGTAAATAAATTGATAAAAACAAAAACAATTTCTGTTTGCATTTTTATTTTTATAGTTTAGTGTTATTTTTGTTCGAGGATGAACAAATATTCTAGTTTGGGGTTCAAATATCGAACTTATCAAATATTTGCTAGAATATTTGTGGCGTTCAAATCAGAGACTTATCAAGGAGATTGGGCAAATCCTTGTGGCGTTTCGAAAGTCGTGGTTCTTTATTCCGCATCTTCGAGTCATCGCGTCGTGAATATCTGGTCATGATTCATCCGTCCAACCACAACCTGAGTTTGGAACTTTCCAGCGTTTCTTCCGCGCTTCGAATCTCATCATATGGTATCAGAGCTGGACTCTGAATTCAGGTTATTCTACCCAGTTTAATTCTTATGTTTATCATCGAGTCTGTCATAAGAATTATCCATATCTTGTTGTTGAGTCTTTCTTTTCTTGAGTGTTCTTCGTGCCGGTAAATTTTTTCCAGTTTGATCCATATAAAAATTCAACAAAAATTCAAAAGTGTTTATTTTGTTCGATTCTTATCCAAATCCTGTTCCGTTTGTTTTGTTGTGTTCGTGTCAAATTTTCGGATTTATTTAAAAAAAATTATTTTTTTTTATTATTATTAAATTCCGAAAATTCATTATTAAAAAAAAAAAAAAAAAAGAGTCCAATCAAAAATCACTTTCTTGAATTTCCTTAAATTCTTGATATTCGTTTCCTTTCAAGCCAGCAATAAAATTCGTTCCTGCTATTTGATGTCTAAATCCTCTTCATTCTTGAATTTTTGAACGCCACATAAGGCATGGATTATGATCCGGGCTATTTATTCCAAACTAGATGTTATGTGGATCATAAGGGGTGCAGTTTGGCGATTGATGGAAAGTGTTTTACTAATTTCGTTAGTAGCACCGTGATTGAAAAATTAGGATTGCCCCTAGAACCACACTATAAACCTTATAGGATGACGTGGATGAGGGAGTTTGGGAATTTCAAAGTAACCAAACAAGTTCTAGTGCCTATCACCCAGGGAATGTATTGTGAGGATGTATGGTGTGATGTAGTGCCATTGAAATCTTATCATATTTTATTGGGAAAACCTTGGAGGCGTAGGAGGGAGGTTGTTTATGATAAGAGTATGCACATATACAAATTCCTTAAGAAAGGGAAAACATGCGCACTATATGGGTTGACATTAGAGGAAGCACTAGAAGATTCATGGAGGGTAAGGAAGGAGAGTGAAAAGTGGTGTAATAGGAGGCATCGTGGGGATAAGGATATTGAAAAGAAGGAGGGGAAGTTTAAATTAAAAACGGATAATCAAACTCCAAAACTTGATGAGGAAAATGTGGAGTTGGGTAGTGAGGTTAAGAATGAAATTGTTGATGATGAGAGGAATAAATTGGGAGTTGAGGTGGAAGTTCGAGATTTGAGCGTTGAATTGGAAGATCCACATTTGGGTAGTGATGAGGTAGCGCACGAGCATGGTGATAAAAGTGTGGAGTTAGGAGATGTGGTTGAGTTTGAAGATGAAAAATTTGAACAAGAAGTTGCAAAAGAGAAAAGAGGCGAAGAGAAGAGCCTCGTGGTTCAAGAAGTGGAGTTAGTGGTGGTTTATCATGAATACAAGGATCCATACCTTGTACCTCATGAAGCTAACATGTCTCTCCCCATTTTG
This sequence comes from Ligustrum vulgare, assembly GCA_963555705.1. Classification (NCBI taxonomy): domain Eukaryota; kingdom Viridiplantae; phylum Streptophyta; class Magnoliopsida; order Lamiales; family Oleaceae; genus Ligustrum; species Ligustrum vulgare. The sequence goes on from OY743171.1 coordinate 11,716,571, forward strand.
TATAAATCTTTTTTGCAGGTTAATTATGTTTGGAAGCTTCAACCACACTACGTATGGCAAAGAGAGTTCAAGCTCCATCTCTTCCATGTTTTCCAATCAAAGGAGCATAATTTATTGAACTCATGGCATGGCAGCAATAATTTTCCGTTTGATCCAGGAGGTGAAGTGAAACAACAGGAACAAAGTTATGATTCGGGACGAATCATCCTAAAGAAGGAGGGTATGATGTGTTCCGGACCCTCGACAATCGGAGTCATAGCAGGCTTGACGGGAAAATTTAAATATTCAAGCCAAAACAAGAATTCAGCAGGTTCGACGAGCTTTGAAGATCAAATCATGTCGAAAAAAACCAGAAAATTAAGCAGAGTACCTTTTACGGCCGTAACTGTTGGAATTACGACCGTAACACAGCTATCGCAATTTTTGGGCAGAACGTGACTTACTGCCGTAATCAAATTCGTCACGGCCGTGACTACTGAAGCAGTTTTGGACCAGAGAAGGGCTTACGACCGTAAGCCCAATATTTACGGCCGTAACTGAGTAGCGGCCAGATTTTGCGGGATTTTTAATTATTTTGTTTCCTTTTTGGTTTTTAAGTTATTTGCCTATTTTAGTTTAATTAGGATTCTATTTTGAGTCAATTAGTGGCTAGAGTTTTTGTTTGCTTATTTATACGCTTTTTCCATTCATTGTAATTCAGATTTGATTTTGATATAAACAGTTTTTATTGAGGATTCAATAAAAGTTATAGGTGGATTCCTATGTTTTTTGAACTTATCAAGAATATTTCTTGTGGCGTTCAAATATCGAACTTATCAAATATTTGCTAGAATATTTGTGGCGTTCAAATCAGAGACTTATCAAGGAGATTGGGCAAATCCTTGTGGCGTTTCGAAAGTCATGGTTCTTTATTCCGCATCGTCGAGCCATCGCGTCGTGAATATCGAGTCATGATTCATCCGTCCAACCACAACCTGAGTTTGGAACTTTTCGGCGTTTCTTCCGCGCTTCGAATCTCATCACCCACCCCACCTCATCACAAAGTGATATATTGATCTCGCTAAAGCCACACCCCCTCACACCAAAATTATTTAACCCACCCCACCCCATCCGACCCACCCACCCACGCACTCCAACCCCACTCTACCCTACCCTACCCACCTCATCACAACACGACAAATTCATCTCACCCCAGTCAAAGACCCCACCCCACCCCAGCCCGCCACCCCACCCCCCAAATGATTATTCTTCTATTTGTTCACACTTTGCCCCAACCACCCAATCCCACCCACCCCGACCTCACCCCACCCCACCCAACCCTGACCCCGCCCCTCCCAAAAAATGATTAATTATAATTAATTAAGGTTTTCTAAGTACACATTTTCAAAATCAAGAAAATGTTTTATTTCAAAAGGCAGGTCTTAATTAATTATATATTTTACTGTTTATGATCACAAGTCACAATTTTTAAGTTCATATCTTATTATGGTCACAAGTCACAATTTTTTATGTCACAAGTCACAAATCAGATCATAAGTTTATGGTCACAGTCACAATTTTTTAGGTCACAATTTATTTCTCAATCACAAATTTCGAATTTCGTTGGTCACGATTTTTTTCGGTCGCAAATCTAGAGTCAATTAGTCACAAATTACAAATTTCATTGGTCACAATTTTTTCTCGAATACAAATGAAGATTTTTTTAGGTCACAATTTACAAAATTATTTGGATGACTGATAAGTGTATTTTATACACTTATTTGTATGTCTAAATTAGGATTAATTATTGTCGTTTGGAAATATTTGCTATTTAATTTATGTTTATTTGTTTACCTTTCAGAAAATGTCCCAATTGAAGAAGAATGAAGCAATTAATGGAAAAATGACACGATTGGATGTTAATTGGAGCTAAATTGGACAAGTGAGGAGTTTGTGACAACAACCGGGAAACATGCTTGGTGCCAAAGTGACTAAATCAGAGGTTGGAGGACCTAATTGAATGAATTAAGAGCTTGTATGGTCAAACCGAGAAGAAGATAAAGTTTGGGGACTAACTTGCACAGCCGGAAGAATGATGAAGTCGCGATCGCTGGTCACACACCAAGCAATCGCAGGAAGACACAAAATCTTAACCCGAGAGTTTTTAACATCTACCACGCGATCGCCAGAGGTTCTACCACGCGATCGCGCGCTTGTCCGACTGGGCCGCAGATCAGATTTTTCTCGCGATTTTTGAAAGGCTTTGGGCTTTTTGACCTAGGTTTTCTCCAAAACCTATATATACAACATAAGAGGCACGAAATTGGGACCTTTGCCTCTCCATAGAACGAGCCACAATTGAGATTTCAACATCAAATTCGTGGAGAATCAAGCATTGCAGAGGGGCGTGAATTGAAGATAATTGAAGAATCAAAACTTGGTGCAAGATTTCCATTCTTTATATTATTTTTAATGAACGTTTATTTCTATTGTTATTGTTCTTTATTGATGATGTGTAACTAAATTCTATGTTGGGATGAACGATGTAGCCTAGTCATATTATTTTAATTCCAAATTCCGTTGTTTTAACGTTTAGTTGCATGTATTGATTTATTATTGTTCTTAATGCTTGAATTGCTTGATCACCAGTTCATGATATATTGAATTATTTCCATAATTCGAGAGGTGAGTTAATAATTTAGAACATGGTAATAAATCCGATAATTGAACGAGAGATAGAGATATACTCTTGTTATTATTGCGGTCGTGTGTGAATTCTTGTATTTATTGCATCTAGATAAGGAATATTCAGACCCGCTGTAGAGATACATGGTTGACTTATGTAGGTAGAATTGATTTAAACTCGAGAGAGGAATTTCAATATAAATTAGTGAATTCGACCGAGTACATAATTAGGAAATAAAACATGGAATTGGAGTTAATTTAACTGGTTAGGTGAAATCGTGAATCCCAACTATTTTACAATCGTTTTTAAAAACAAAAGAAAATTTCGCAATTTAATTCTTCAGTTTAATTTCTTAGTTTTAGTTCACAATAAAAAATCCTCTTTTTCTGTTCAAATAAAGTTAGAACTAAAATATTTCGGTAATTAATAGCAGTCCTCGTGGGACGATAATCCGGACTCCTAGGTCCACTTTATTACTTCTCACGACCTGTACACTTGCGGGGATATCTCGCGTCGCGAGATATTAGTGAACAATGACTTTTAGGGTCACAGTTTATTATGGTCACAAGTCACAATTTTTTAGGTCACAAGTCACAAATCAGATCATAAGTTTATGGTCACAGTCACAATTTTTAGGTCACAATTTATTTCTCAGTCACAAATTTCGAATTTCGTAAGTCACGATTTTTTCCGATCGCAAATCTAGAGTCAGTTGGTCACAAATCACAAATTTCATTAGTCACATTTTTTTCTCGAATACAAATCAAGATTTTTTTAGGTCACAATTTTCACAAATCACTAGTTTTCTTGGTCACATATCATAAATTTTGTAGGTCACAATTTATAAAATTGTTTGGATGACTTTTAAGGTCACAGCTTATTATGGTCACAAGTCATAATTTTTATGTCACAAGTAACAAATGTGGCCACAATCTATTTCTTGGTCACAAACCACAAATTTATAAGTTACAAATTATGATAATAATAATTAATTGGTCACAACTTTTTTTGGATCACAAATATCAAAATAGTAGGTCACACTAATTCAATTAAAGGTCACAAACTATCAAATTAATTGGTCACAACTTATTTTAAGATCACAAATATCAAAATATTAGGTTACAATCAAATCAAATTTTTAGGTCACATATGTTATTTGCTAGTCACAAATTGCGCATTTTGGTCACACCCCATCAGCACCACCACCGACCGCAAACACCGCCGCCGCCAATCACCAACACTGCCTCTGCCCCCCCGCCCCAAGCACCACCACCACTTCACCACAATTGTTTCATCCCTCGCACTGCCACCACCAGTCCACACTCGTTGCCGCAACAATCATAGCAACAATACACACAACCTGATCTGATTTGTGACGTGTGACCTAAAAAATTGTGACTTGTGACCATAATAAGTTGTGAAATTAAAAATTGTGACTTGTGATCATAAACAGTAAAATATATAATTAATTATGACCTAATTTTTGAAATAAAACATTAAGTTTCTTAATTTTGAAAATATGTACTTTAAAACCCTTAATTAATGATAATTAATCATTTTTTGGGTGGGGTGGGGTGGGGTGGGGTGAGGTCGGGGTGGGTGAGATTGGGTGGTTGCGGCAAAGTGTGAACAAATAGAAGAAAAATCATTTTTGGGTGGGTGGGGGCGGGTTGGGGTGGGTCGAGGTATGTGGCTGGGGTTAGATGAATTTGTCGCGTTGTGATGAGGTGGGGTAGGGTCGAGTGGGGGTGGGGTTGGGGTTGGGGTGGGATGGGATGGGAAATTGTAGGAAAATATCGAGAAAGAGAGAAAAAAAAAACTTATTTTTGGGGTAGGGTAGGGTAGGGTAAGGTGGGGGTGGTGGGTGGGTTAAATAATTTTGGGGTAGGTGGGGTGGGGTCAGGGGGCTATGACTCTGGCAAGATCAATTTGTCACTTTGCGATGAGGTGGTGTAGGGGTTGGATTGGGTGGGATGAGGAAGGGTAGGAAAACATCGAGCGAAAAAAAAAATTATTTTTGGGATTGGGTTGGGTAGGGTAGGTGGGGTGGGTCGGGTGGGGTTAGGTGGTGGGCGGGGGAAGGGTAGGAAAAACATCGAGCGAAAAAAAAAAATTATTTTTGGGGTCGGGTAGGGTAGGTGGGGTCGGGTGGGGCGGGGATGAGGGAGGTTGTGACATCAAGATTTGAGTTTTTGATTTAATATTATATTAGTTTTAATATAATATATAATAGATAATTATGTTTATATTATATATAATATTATATGTGAAATAGGTAAGTATGACCTGATTTTTGAAATATTTAACATATTATCTTGAAAATGAATTGTGATCTTTAAAAACATGGCTACATGTAATTTCCTCTTCTGAATTTTAATCCAAGTAGTAGGGTTTAAGTGGCCACTGAACTTTGAATTGTCTCACCCTGTTGACCATCGAACTTTATATTATGTCCCGATTTAGCCACTCAACTTCAATAAGCTTCCAAGTGGCCACCGAACATTGTATTCTACCACGGATTACCCACCCAACTTTAATATGCTTCCAACCGACCACTGAAGTTTCAAAATTCTAATTTTAGAGAGACATGTTCAAATTTAATTTTGAGGTACAAAACGAGGTCGAACATCAAGTTCTTGATACCATTTCGAAATACTCACAACATACTTTTGCGTAAAATTTACAACACAAGAAATGGTTAACCGAGAAGGAATCTATGGCTTAACAAAGTAAGCTACTTTACCGAAAGTTTCAAAAAAATAGTTTTAAGTTGCTTATTTTGACAAGTCGTAATTTTCTCCTCGATTAAATATTTATTGTATGGTAAATTGTACGCAAAAGTATACTGTGAGTACTTCGAAATGGTACCAAGAACTTGATGTTTCGACCTCATTTGGTACCTCGAAATTAAACTTGAACATACCTCTCCGAAACTAGATTTTGAAACTTCAGTTGCTGGTTGAAAGCATATTAAAGTTAAGTGGGCAATTCGTGACAACATACAAAGTTTGGTGGCCATTTGGAAGCATATTGAAGTTGGGTGGCTAAACCATGACAACATGTAAAGTTCGGTGGGCACTTGAAAGCATATTGAAGTTGGGTGACTAAATCGTGATAACATATAAAGTTCGGTGGCCAATGAAACAATTAACTCAGGGTTCAACAGTAACAAAACCAAAATCAAACATTCTCCATCTCCAAACTTCATTGTCACGGCTGAAAGAAAATCTAGGCATTTCAACTAGGTAAATTTTTTAACTCTTTCATCTTTTCCTTGTTTCATCATCATCTAACTCACAACCATATATTCCAACGGAATTTTTTCTTCCAGCCGAGACTAGCAAATTTTCAGTTTTTGAGTAATAATCTTTTTGGTAATCCAGCAGGTAATATCTCCAAAACAATTTTCAGATTTCGATTTGCATTCTAAAATAACGTTTTCCCTTTTCAATCGAATCAGGAATAGAGAATAGTAGAAGAAAACCAGCCTATTCTAAATATTCTCGTCATCCATCGGTATGAAACAAACCCAAATACTTGAACACTGAACTTTTGTTTTCTAAGCTTAGGAGAGAAGCTCAATAGGATGTAAATTTCATATTCACTCCAATTCCACATGAACTGCTCGACCCAAGAAATTAGAAGAGAGAATGGAAATTTGAATTTTCGGTCCTACTCTATCTCTCAATTCAATACCCAACAAACCCAAGAAAACAAGAAAATAGTAGTGACCCAATGTCCTACCTCGATCTTCGATCCATTTTGGTCGGAGTATTGGCCGAAAAAGTCTCGTCATCGCCGAATTTCATCCCCAAAAGCTATTGCCCAATTCTTATTTTTCCCCATGCCCGTCACCCTATCACCGCCCATCTCCTTTGCCTCATGACAGCGATAGCATCGCCGACAGATCGCCGATGAGATGCTTCGACAACCGTCCAGAGTGTTGGGTATTTGACCCAAATTAATCAAGTGCCTAGTGAAACATAATGAGTGCCTAGTTGAAACAAATGATGGTGGAGCTAATTATGGTATTTGAATGATAATTAGTCTTGACTAATTATGATGTCTTTGAATGATAATTAGTCTTGACTAATTATGATGTCTTTGAATGATAATTAGTTTTGACTAATCATGATGTCTTGGAATGATGATTAGTTTTGACTAATCATGATGTTTTGGTGTTAAGAGAATTTCATGTAGAATCCTCTCTATAAATAGTGAAGGAATTCATGGAAGAAATACACCATCACAAACATATGAGAGAGTGCTAATTAGTGTTACATTGTGATCAAAGAGAGAAAATTGTGAGGCTAGCATATTGTGAAGTTTCTTGTAACTCTTTGTAGTGTAATTCAAAGGGTAGAAATTATATGCGGTAAAGCTCGTTTGTAGTATTTTCTCTGTGGTCTGTGGGATTGGGTTGGTGAGTGAAAGTCTATATATTTGTAACAATTTAATATATAGTGAAAAGCTTTGGCGAGGGTCCGTGGAAAAAGAAAAAGAAAATATGTCTGTCAAGTACGATGTGGAGAAATTTGACGGGAGAATCAATTTTGGCTTGTGGCAAGTACAAGTCAAGGATGTCTTGATTCAGGCGGGTCTGCACAAAGCTTTGAAGGGAAAACCAACTGAGAGTTCTGACAAAGAAATTGAATCCGGCAAGACTGATGAAGATTGGGAAGATTTGGATTTGAAAGCTGCTAGTACAATACGACTTTGTTTGGCCAAGAATGTTCTTGCAAATATTCATGGGATATCTGCTGCTAAGGAACTTTGGGAGAAACTGGAAGAGTTGTATCAAACGAAGAACTTGTCAAATCGCTTGTATCTGAAGGAACAGTTTCATTCGTTGAGAATGAGCGCAGGTACAAAAATCTCTGACCATCTTAGTGTTCTTAACGGGATTGTTTCTGAACTGGAATCTATTGGAGTCAAAGTTGAAGATGAGGATAAAGCGTTGAGGCTCATCTGGTCTCTTCCATCCACGTTTGAGCACATCAAGCCGATTTTGATGTACGGGAAAGAAACGGTGGATTTTGCTGAAGTTACAAGTAAATTGATCTCTGAAGAGCGACGATTAGGTGGAGACGATAATTCATCTAATAATAATTTGCTTGTTACTGAAAAGTGGAAGAGAGGGAACTCCATGAAGAAGAAGGTGACATGTTGGAACTGTGGTCAATCCGGGCACGTGAGAAGAAATTGTCCAAAAGGTGGAGCGGATACGGCAAACTGCTCGAAGGACAATGCGACTCTCCTGGTGGAGGGTGGTGATGATGTACTCTGAGTAAGATGGGACATCCTCATGGCATGATGCCAGTTGCCATGATAGAGGATGTGTTCTTACTGGCATGGGTACTGTGTTCGCATACAGCATTGGTTTGGTTTAGATGCAAGGTATGTGGTTTTTTTTTTTATGTCGATGGCTGATGAACTTTCAAGGAGAACCAAATATGGGAGTTGCACCATAAATTTCAGCAATTTTGTTTCGACATGGGCCGATGAAATTCTCGGAGTTCGTTGATAATTTTGAGTGATTATACTCATATGGTGGAGTATGGGACTGTCAATGTGGAAAAATGCTTGCCTGTTACCCAATATTTGAATTTGGTTTTGGCTTGGACGAATTTGTGTCAAGGTGGAGATTGTTGGGTATTTGATCCAAATTAATCAAGTGCCTAGTGAAACATAATGAGTGCCTAGTTGAAACAAATGATGGTGGAGCTAATTATGGTATTTGAATGATAATTAGTCTTGACTAATTATGATGTCTTTGAATGATAATTAGTCTTGACTAATTATGATGTCTTTGAATGATAATTAGTTTTGACTAATCATGATGTCTTGGAATGATGATTAGTTTTGACTAATCATGATGTTTTGGTGTTAAGAGAATTTCATGTAGAATCCTCTCTATAAATAGTGAAGGAATTCATGGAAGAAATACACCATCACAAACATATGAGAGAGTGCTAATTAGTGTTACATTGTGATCAAAGAGAGAAAATTGTGAGCCTAGCATATTGTGAAGTTTCTTGTAACTCTTTGTAGTGTAATTCAAAGGGTAGAAATTATATGCGGTAAAGCTCGTTTGTAGTATTTTCTCTGTGGTCTGTGGGATTGGGTTGGTGAGTGAAAGTCTATATATTTGTAACAATTTAATATATAGTGAAAAGCTTTGGCGAGGGTCCGTGGACGTAGGCATTTTGCTGAACCACGTAAATTTCTGTGTTCGTATTTATTTTCTTGTTTGCTTATTTTATTTTGAACATCGAAAGATCCTGTGGGAAAATTAAAGTGGGAATCGACGTGTTGAAATTCCCAACAAGTGGTATCAGAGCTACAGGTGGTTCAAATAATTTGAAGAAAAAGAAAATATGTCTGTCAAGTACGATGTGGAGAAATTTGACGGGAGAATCAATTTTGGCTTGTGGCAAGTACAAGTCAAGGATGTCTTGATTCAGGCGGGTCTGCACAAAGCTTTGAAGGGAAAACCAACTGAGAGTTCTGACAAAGAAATTGAATCCGGCAAGACTGATGAAGATTGGGAAGATTTGGATTTGAAAGCTGCTAGTACAATACGACTTTGTTTGGCCAAGAATGTTCTTGCAAATATTCATGGGATATCTGCTGCTAAGGAACTTTGGGAGAAACTGGAAGAGTTGTATCAAACGAAGAACTTGTCAAATCGCTTGTATCTGAAGGAACAGTTTCATTCGTTGAGAATGAGCGCAGGTACAAAAATCTCTGACCATCTTAGTGTTCTTAACGGGATTGTTTCTGAACTGGAATCTATTGGAGTCAAAGTTGAAGATGAGGATAAAGCGTTGAGGCTCATCTGGTCTCTTCCATCCACGTTTGAGCACATCAAGCCGATTTTGATGTACGGGAAAGAAACGGTGGATTTTGCTGAAGTTACAAGTAAATTGATCTCTGAAGAGCGACGATTAGGTGGAGACGATAATTCATCTAATAATAATTTGCTTGTTACTGAAAAGTGGAAGAGAGGGAACTCCATGAAGAAGAAGGTGACATGTTGGAACTGTGGTCAATCCGGGCACGTGAGAAGAAATTGTCCAAAAGGTGGAGCGGATACGGCAAACTGCTCGAAGGACAATGCGACTCTCCTGGTGGAGGGTGGTGATGATGTACTCTGAGTAAGATGGGACATCCTCATGGCATGATGCCAGTTGCCATGATAGAGGATGTGTTCTTACTGGCATGGGTACTGTGTTCGCATACAGCATTGGTTTGGTTTAGATGCAAGGTATGTGGTTTTTTTTTTTATGTCGATGGCTGATGAACTTTCAAGGAGAACCAAATATGGGAGTTGCACCATAAATTTCAGCAATTTTGTTTCGACATGGGCCGATGAAATTCTCGGAGTTCGTTGATAATTTTGAGTGATTATACTCATATGGTGGAGTATGGGACTGTCAATGTGGAAAAATGCTTGCCTGTTACCCAATATTTGAATTTGGTTTTGGCTTGGACGAATTTGTGTCAAGGTGGAGATTGTTGGGTATTTGATCCAAATTAATCAAGTGCCTAGTGAAACATAATGAGTGCCTAGTTGAAACAAATGATGGTGGAGCTAATTATGGTATTTGAATGATAATTAGTCTTGACTAATTATGATGTCTTTGAATGATAATTAGTCTTGACTAATTATGATGTCTTTGAATGATAATTAGTTTTGACTAATCATGATGTCTTGGAATGATGATTAGTTTTGACTAATCATGATGTTTTGGTGTTAAGAGAATTTCATGTAGAATCCTCTCTATAAATAGTGAAGGAATTCATGGAAGAAATACACCATCACAAACATATGAGAGAGTGCTAATTAGTGTTACATTGTGATCAAAGAGAGAAAATTGTGAGCCTAGCATATTGTGAAGTTTCTTGTAACTCTTTGTAGTGTAATTCAAAGGGTAGAAATTATATGCGGTAAAGCTCGTTTGTAGTATTTTCTCTGTGGTCTGTGGGATTGGGTTGGTGAGTGAAAGTCTATATATTTGTAACAATTTAATATATAGTGAAAAGCTTTGGCGAGGGTCCGTGGACGTAGGCATTTTGCTGAACCACGTAAATTTCTGTGTTCGTATTTATTTTCTTGTTTGCTTATTTTATTTTGAACATCGAAAGATCCTGTGGGAAAATTAAAGTGGGAATCGACGTGTTGAAATTCCCAACAAGTGGTATCAGAGCTACAGGTGGTTCAAATAATTTGAAGAAAAAGAAAATATGTCTGTCAAGTACGATGTGGAGAAATTTGACGGGAGAATCAATTTTGGCTTGTGGCAAGTACAAGTCAAGGATGTCTTGATTCAGGCGGGTCTGCACAAAGCTTTGAAGGGAAAACCAACTGAGAGTTCTGACAAAGAAATTGAATCCGGCAAGACTGATGAAGATTGGGAAGATTTGGATTTGAAAGCTGCTAGTACAATACGACTTTGTTTGGCCAAGAATGTTCTTGCAAATATTCATGGGATATCTGCTGCTAAGGAACTTTGGGAGAAACTGGAAGAGTTGTATCAAACGAAGAACTTGTCAAATCGCTTGTATCTGAAGGAACAGTTTCATTCGTTGAGAATGAGCGCAGGTACAAAAATCTATGACCATCTTAGTGTTCTTAATGGGATTGTTTCTGAACTGGAATCTATTGGAGTCAAAGTTGAAGATGAGGATAAAGCGTTGAGGCTCATCTGGTCTCTTCCATCCACGTTTGAGCACATCAAGCCGATTTTGATGTACGGGAAAGAAACGGTGGATTTTGCTGAAGTTACAAGTAAATTGATCTCTGAAGAGCGACGATTAGGTGGAGACGATAATTCATCTAATAATAATTTGCTTGTTACTGAAAAGTGGAAGAGAGGGAACTCCATGAAGAAGAAGGTGACATGTTGGAACTGTGGTCAATCCGGGCACGTGAGAAGAAATTGTCCAAAAGGTGGAGCGGATACGGCAAACTGCTCGAAGGACAATGCGACTCTCCTGGTGGAGGGTGGTGATGATGTACTCTGAGTAAGATGGGACATCCTCATGGCATGATGCCAGTTGCCATGATAGAGGATGTGTTCTTACTGGCATGGGTACTGTGTTCGCATACAGCATTGGTTTGGTTTAGATGCAAGGTATGTGGTTTTTTTTTTTATGTTGATGGCTGATGAACTTTCAAGGAGAACCAAATATGGGAGTTGCACCATAAATTTCAGCAATTTTGTTTCGACATGGGCCGATGAAATTCTCGGAGTTCGTTGATAATTTTGAGTGATTATACTCATATGGTGGAGTATGGGACTGTCAATGTGGAAAAATGCTTGCCTGTTACCCAATATTTGAATTTGGTTTTGGCTTGGACGAATTTGTGTCAAGGTGGAGATTGTTGGGTATTTGATCCAAATTAATCAAGTGCCTAGTGAAACATAATGAGTGCCTAGTTGAAACAAATGATGGTGGAGCTAATTATGGTATTTGAATGATAATTAGTCTTGACTAATTATGATGTCTTTGAATGATAATTAGTCTTGACTAATTATGATGTCTTTGAATGATAATTAGTTTTGACTAATCATGATGTCTTGGAATGATGATTAGTTTTGACTAATCATGATGTTTTGGTGTTAAGAGAATTTCATGTAGAATCCTCTCTATAAATAGTGAAGGAATTCATGGAAGAAATACACCATCACAAACATATGAGAGAGTGCTAATTAGTGTTACATTGTGATCAAAGAGAGAAAATTGTGAGGCTAGCATATTGTGAAGTTTCTTGTAACTCTTTGTAGTGTAATTCAAAGGGTAGAAATTATATGCGGTAAAGCTCGTTTGTAGTATTTTCTCTGTGGTCTGTGGGATTGGGTTGGTGAGTGAAAGTCTATATATTTGTAACAATTTAATATATAGTGAAAAGCTTTGGCGAGGGTCCGTGGACGTAGGCATTTTGCTGAACCACGTAAATTTCTGTGTTCGTATTTATTTTCTTGTTTGCTTATTTTATTTTGAACATCGAAAGATCCTGTGGGAAAATTAAAGTGGGAATCGACGTGTTGAAATTCCCAACAAGTGGTATCAGAGCTACAGGTGGTTCAAATAATTTGAAGAAAAAGAAAATATGTCTGTCAAGTACGATGTGGAGAAATTTGACGGGAGAATCAATTTTGGCTTGTGGCAAGTACAAGTCAAGGATGTCTTGATTCAGGCGGGTCTGCACAAAGCTTTGAAGGGAAAACCAACTGAGAGTTCTGACAAAGAAATTGAATCCGGCAAGACTGATGAAGATTGGGAAGATTTGGATTTGAAAGCTGCTAGTACAATACGACTTTGTTTGGCCAAGAATGTTCTTGCAAATATTCATGGGATATCTGCTGCTAAGGAACTTTGGGAGAAACTGGAAGAGTTGTATCAAACGAAGAACTTGTCAAATCGCTTGTATCTGAAGGAACAGTTTCATTCGTTGAGAATGAGCGCAGGTACAAAAATCTCTGACCATCTTAGTGTTCTTAACGGGATTGTTTCTGAACTGGAATCTATTGGAGTCAAAGTTGAAGATGAGGATAAAGCGTTGAGGCTCATCTGGTCTCTTCCATCCACGTTTGAGCACATCAAGCCGATTTTGATGTACGGGAAAGAAACGGTGGATTTTGCTGAAGTTACAAGTAAATTGATCTCTGAAGAGCGACGATTAGGTGGAGACGATAATTCATCTAATAATAATTTGCTTGTTACTGAAAAGTGGAAGAGAGGGAACTCCATGAAGAAGAAGGTGACATGTTGGAACTGTGGTCAATCCGGGCACGTGAGAAGAAATTGTCCAAAAGGTGGAGCGGATACGGCAAACTGCTCGAAGGACAATGCGACTCTCCTGGTGGAGGGTGGTGATGATGTACTCTGAGTAAGATGGGACATCCTCATGGCATGATGCCAGTTGCCATGATAGAGGATGTGTTCTTACTGGCATGGGTACTGTGTTCGCATACAGCATTGGTTTGGTTTAGATGCAAGGTATGTGGTTTTTTTTTTTATGTCGATGGCTGATGAACTTTCAAGGAGAACCAAATATGGGAGTTGCACCATAAATTTCAGCAATTTTGTTTCGACATGGGCCGATGAAATTCTCGGAGTTCGTTGATAATTTTGAGTGATTATACTCATATGGTGGAGTATGGGACTGTCAATGTGGAAAAATGCTTGCCTGTTACCCAATATTTGAATTTGGTTTTGGCTTGGACGAATTTGTGTCAAGGTGGAGATTGTTGGGTATTTGATCCAAATTAATCAAGTGCCTAGTGAAACATAATGAGTGCCTAGTTGAAACAAATGATGGTGGAGCTAATTATGGTATTTGAATGATAATTAGTCTTGACTAATTATGATGTCTTTGAATGATAATTAGTCTTGACTAATTATGATGTCTTTGAATGATAATTAGTTTTGACTAATCATGATGTCTTGGAATGATGATTAGTTTTGACTAATCATGATGTTTTGGTGTTAAGAGAATTTCATGTAGAATCCTCTCTATAAATAGTGAAGGAATTCATGGAAGAAATACACCATCACAAACATATGAGAGAGTGCTAATTAGTGTTACATTGTGATCAAAGAGAGAAAATTGTGAGCCTAGCATATTGTGAAGTTTCTTGTAACTCTTTGTAGTGTAATTCAAAGGGTAGAAATTATATGCGGTAAAGCTCGTTTGTAGTATTTTCTCTGTGGTCTGTGGGATTGGGTTGGTGAGTGAAAGTCTATATATTTGTAACAATTTAATATATAGTGAAAAGCTTTGGCGAGGGTCCGTGGACGTAGGCATTTTGCTGAACCACGTAAATTTCTGTGTTCGTATTTATTTTCTTGTTTGCTTATTTTATTTTGAACATCGAAAGATCCTGTGGGAAAATTAAAGTGGGAATCGACGTGTTGAAATTCCCAACAAGTGGTATCAGAGCTACAGGTGGTTCAAATAATTTGAAGAAAAAGAAAATATGTCTGTCAAGTACGATGTGGAGAAATTTGACGGGAGAATCAATTTTGGCTTGTGGCAAGTACAAGTCAAGGATGTCTTGATTCAGGCGGGTCTGCACAAAGCTTTGAAGGGAAAACCAACTGAGAGTTCTGACAAAGAAATTGAATCCGGCAAGACTGATGAAGATTGGGAAGATTTGGATTTGAAAGCTGCTAGTACAATACGACTTTGTTTGGCCAAGAATGTTCTTGCAAATATTCATGGGATATCTGCTGCTAAGGAACTTTGGGAGAAACTGGAAGAGTTGTATCAAACGAAGAACTTGTCAAATCGCTTGTATCTGAAGGAACAGTTTCATTCGTTGAGAATGAGCGCAGGTACAAAAATCTCTGACCATCTTAGTGTTCTTAACGGGATTGTTTCTGAACTGGAATCTATTGGAGTCAAAGTTGAAGATGAGGATAAAGCGTTGAGGCTCATCTGGTCTCTTCCATCCACGTTTGAGCACATCAAGCCGATTTTGATGTACGGGAAAGAAACGGTGGATTTTGCTGAAGTTACAAGTAAATTGATCTCTGAAGAGCGACGATTAGGTGGAGACGATAATTCATCTAATAATAATTTGCTTGTTACTGAAAAGTGGAAGAGAGGGAACTCCATGAAGAAGAAGGTGACATGTTGGAACTGTGGTCAATCCGGGCACGTGAGAAGAAATTGTCCAAAAGGTGGAGCGGATACGGCAAACTGCTCGAAGGACAATGCGACTCTCCTGGTGGAGGGTGGTGATGATGTACTCTGAGTAAGATGGGACATCCTCATGGCATGATGCCAGTTGCCATGATAGAGGATGTGTTCTTACTGGCATGGGTACTGTGTTCGCATACAGCATTGGTTTGGTTTAGATGCAAGGTATGTGGTTTTTTTTTTTATGTCGATGGCTGATGAACTTTCAAGGAGAACCAAATATGGGAGTTGCACCATAAATTTCAGCAATTTTGTTTCGACATGGGCCGATGAAATTCTCGGAGTTCGTTGATAATTTTGAGTGATTATACTCATATGGTGGAGTATGGGACTGTCAATGTGGAAAAATGCTTGCCTGTTACCCAATATTTGAATTTGGTTTTGGCTTGGACGAATTTGTGTCAAGGTGGAGATTGTTGGGTATTTGATCCAAATTAATCAAGTGCCTAGTGAAACATAATGAGTGCCTAGTTGAAACAAATGATGGTGGAGCTAATTATGGTATTTGAATGATAATTAGTCTTGACTAATTATGATGTCTTTGAATGATAATTAGTCTTGACTAATTATGATGTCTTTGAATGATAATTAGTTTTGACTAATCATGATGTCTTGGAATGATGATTAGTTTTGACTAATCATGATGTTTTGGTGTTAAGAGAATTTCATGTAGAATCCTCTCTATAAATAGTGAAGGAATTCATGGAAGAAATACACCATCACAAACATATGAGAGAGTGCTAATTAGTGTTACATTGTGATCAAAGAGAGAAAATTGTGAGCCTAGCATATTGTGAAGTTTCTTGTAACTCTTTGTAGTGTAATTCAAAGGGTAGAAATTATATGCGGTAAAGCTCGTTTGTAGTATTTTCTCTGTGGTCTGTGGGATTGGGTTGGTGAGTGAAAGTCTATATATTTGTAACAATTTAATATATAGTGAAAAGCTTTGGCGAGGGTCCGTGGACGTAGGCATTTTGCTGAACCACGTAAATTTCTGTGTTCGTATTTATTTTCTTGTTTGCTTATTTTATTTTGAACATCGAAAGATCCTGTGGGAAAATTAAAGTGGGAATCGACGTGTTGAAATTCCCAACAAGTGGTATCAGAGCTACAGGTGGTTCAAATAATTTGAAGAAAAAGAAAATATGTCTGTCAAGTACGATGTGGAGAAATTTGACGGGAGAATCAATTTTGGCTTGTGGCAAGTACAAGTCAAGGATGTCTTGATTCAGGCGGGTCTGCACAAAGCTTTGAAGGGAAAACCAACTGAGAGTTCTGACAAAGAAATTGAATCCGGCAAGACTGATGAAGATTGGGAAGATTTGGATTTGAAAGCTGCTAGTACAATACGACTTTGTTTGGCCAAGAATGTTCTTGCAAATATTCATGGGATATCTGCTGCTAAGGAACTTTGGGAGAAACTGGAAGAGTTGTATCAAACGAAGAACTTGTCAAATCGCTTGTATCTGAAGGAACAGTTTCATTCGTTGAGAATGAGCGCAGGTACAAAAATCTCTGACCATCTTAGTGTTCTTAACGAGATTGTTTCTGAACTGGAATCTATTGGAGTCAAAGTTGAAGATGAGGATAAAGCGTTGAGGCTCATCTGGTCTCTTCCATCCACGTTTGAGCACATCAAGCCGATTTTGATGTACGGGAAAGAAACGGTGGATTTTGCTGAAGTTACAAGTAAATTGATCTCTGAAGAGCGACGATTAGGTGGAGACGATAATTCATCTAATAATAATTTGCTTGTTACTGAAAAGTGGAAGAGAGGGAACTCCATGAAGAAGAAGGTGACATGTTGGAACTGTGGTCAATCCGGGCACGTGAGAAGAAATTGTCCAAAAGGTGGAGCGGATACGGCAAACTGCTCGAAGGACAATGCGACTCTCCTGGTGGAGGGTGGTGATGATGTACTCTGAGTAAGATGGGACATCCTCATGGCATGATGCCAGTTGCCATGATAGAGGATGTGTTCTTACTGGCATGGGTACTGTGTTCGCATACAGCATTGGTTTGGTTTAGATGCAAGGTATGTGGTTTTTTTTTTTATGTCGATGGCTGATGAACTTTCAAGGAGAACCAAATATGGGAGTTGCACCATAAATTTCAGCAATTTTGTTTCGACATGGGCCGATGAAATTCTCGGAGTTCGTTGATAATTTTGAGTGATTATACTCATATGGTGGAGTATGGGACTGTCAATGTGGAAAAATGCTTGCCTGTTACCCAATATTTGAATTTGGTTTTGGCTTGGACGAATTTGTGTCAAGGTGGAGATTGTTGGGTATTTGATCCAAATTAATCAAGTGCCTAGTGAAACATAATGAGTGCCTAGTTGAAACAAATGATGGTGGAGCTAATTATGGTATTTGAATGATAATTAGTCTTGACTAATTATGATGTCTTTGAATGATAATTAGTCTTGACTAATTATGATGTCTTTGAATGATAATTAGTTTTGACTAATCATGATGTCTTGGAATGATGATTAGTTTTGACTAATCATGATGTTTTGGTGTTAAGAGAATTTCATGTAGAATCCTCTCTATAAATAGTGAAGGAATTCATGGAAGAAATACACCATCACAAACATATGAGAGAGTGCTAATTAGTGTTACATTGTGATCAAAGAGAGAAAATTGTGAGCCTAGCATATTGTGAAGTTTCTTGTAACTCTTTGTAGTGTAATTCAAAGGGTAGAAATTATATGCGGTAAAGCTCGTTTGTAGTATTTTCTCTGTGGTCTGTGGGATTGGGTTGGTGAGTGAAAGTCTATATATTTGTAACAATTTAATATATAGTGAAAAGCTTTGGCGAGGGTCCGTGGACGTAGGCATTTTGCTGAACCACGTAAATTTCTGTGTTCGTATTTATTTTCTTGTTTGCTTATTTTATTTTGAACATCGAAAGATCCTGTGGGAAAATTAAAGTGGGAATCGACGTGTTGAAATTCCCAACAAGTGGTATCAGAGCTACAGGTGGTTCAAATAATTTGAAGAAAAAGAAAATATGTCTGTCAAGTACGATGTGGAGAAATTTGACGGGAGAATCAATTTTGGCTTGTGGCAAGTACAAGTCAAGGATGTCTTGATTCAGGCGGGTCTGCACAAAGCTTTGAAGGGAAAACCAACTGAGAGTTCTGACAAAGAAATTGAATCCGGCAAGACTGATGAAGATTGGGAAGATTTGGATTTGAAAGCTGCTAGTACAATACGACTTTGTTTGGCCAAGAATGTTCTTGCAAATATTCATGGGATATCTGCTGCTAAGGAACTTTGGGAGAAACTGGAAGAGTTGTATCAAACGAAGAACTTGTCAAATCGCTTGTATCTGAAGGAACAGTTTCATTCGTTGAGAATGAGCGCAGGTACAAAAATCTCTGACCATCTTAGTGTTCTTAACGGGATTGTTTCTGAACTGGAATCTATTGGAGTCAAAGTTGAAGATGAGGATAAAGCGTTGAGGCTCATCTGGTCTCTTCCATCCACGTTTGAGCACATCAAGCCGATTTTGATGTACGGGAAAGAAACGGTGGATTTTGCTGAAGTTACAAGTAAATTGATCTCTGAAGAGCGACGATTAGGTGGAGACGATAATTCATCTAATAATAATTTGCTTGTTACTGAAAAGTGGAAGAGAGGGAACTCCATGAAGAAGAAGGTGACATGTTGGAACTGTGGTCAATCCGGGCACGTGAGAAGAAATTGTCCAAAAGGTGGAGCGGATACGGCAAACTGCTCGAAGGACAATGCGACTCTCCTGGTGGAGGGTGGTGATGATGTACTCTGAGTAAGATGGGACATCCTCATGGCATGATGCCAGTTGCCATGATAGAGGATGTGTTCTTACTGGCATGGGTACTGTGTTCGCATACAGCATTGGTTTGGTTTAGATGCAAGGTATGTGGTTTTTTTTTTTATGTCGATGGCTGATGAACTTTCAAGGAGAACCAAATATGGGAGTTGCACCATAAATTTCAGCAATTTTGTTTCGACATGGGCCGATGAAATTCTCGGAGTTCGTTGATAATTTTGAGTGATTATACTCATATGGTGGAGTATGGGACTGTCAATGTGGAAAAATGCTTGCCTGTTACCCAATATTTGAATTTGGTTTTGGCTTGGACGAATTTGTGTCAAGGTGGAGATTGTTGGGTATTTGATCCAAATTAATCAAGTGCCTAGTGAAACATAATGAGTGCCTAGTTGAAACAAATGATGGTGGAGCTAATTATGGTATTTGAATGATAATTAGTCTTGACTAATTATGATGTCTTTGAATGATAATTAGTCTTGACTAATTATGATGTCTTTGAATGATAATTAGTTTTGACTAATCATGATGTCTTGGAATGATGATTAGTTTTGACTAATCATGATGTTTTGGTGTTAAGAGAATTTCATGTAGAATCCTCTCTATAAATAGTGAAGGAATTCATGGAAGAAATACACCATCACAAACATATGAGAGAGTGCTAATTAGTGTCACATTGTGATCAAAGAGAGAAAATTGTGAGCCTAGCATATTGTGAAGTTTCTTGTAACTCTTTGTAGTGTAATTCAAAGGGTAGAAATTATATGCGGTAAAGCTCGTTTGTAGTATTTTCTCTGTGGTCTGTGGGATTGGGTTGGTGAGTGAAAGTCTATATATTTGTAACAATTTAATATATAGTGAAAAGCTTTGGCGAGGGTCCGTGGACGTAGGCATTTTGCTGAACCACGTAAATTTCTGTGTTCGTATTTATTTTCTTGTTTGCTTATTTTATTTTGAACATCGAAAGATCCTGTGGGAAAATTAAAGTGGGAATCGACGTGTTGAAATTCCCAACAAGTGGTATCAGAGCTACAGGTGGTTCAAATAATTTGAAGAAAAAGAAAATATGTCTGTCAAGTACGATGTGGAGAAATTTGACGGGAGAATCAATTTTGGCTTGTGGCAAGTACAAGTCAAGGATGTCTTGATTCAGGCGGGTCTGCACAAAGCTTTGAAGGGAAAACCAACTGAGAGTTCTGACAAAGAAATTGAATCCGGCAAGACTGATGAAGATTGGGAAGATTTGGATTTGAAAGCTGCTAGTACAATACGACTTTGTTTGGCCAAGAATGTTCTTGCAAATATTCATGGGATATCTGCTGCTAAGGAACTTTGGGAGAAACTGGAAGAGTTGTATCAAACGAAGAACTTGTCAAATCGCTTGTATCTGAAGGAACAGTTTCATTCGTTGAGAATGAGCGCAGGTACAAAAATCTCTGACCATCTTAGTGTTCTTAACGGGATTGTTTCTGAACTGGAATCTATTGGAGTCAAAGTTGAAGATGAGGATAAAGCGTTGAGGCTCATCTGGTCTCTTCCATCCACGTTTGAGCACATCAAGCCGATTTTGATGTACGGGAAAGAAACGGTGGATTTTGCTGAAGTTACAAGTAAATTGATCTCTGAAGAGCGACGATTAGGTGGAGACGATAATTCATCTAATAATAATTTGCTTGTTACTGAAAAGTGGAAGAGAGGGAACTCCATGAAGAAGAAGGTGACATGTTGGAACTGTGGTCAATCCGGGCACGTGAGAAGAAATTGTCCAAAAGGTGGAGCGGATACGGCAAACTGCTCGAAGGACAATGCGACTCTCCTGGTGGAGGGTGGTGATGATGTACTCTGAGTAAGATGGGACATCCTCATGGCATGATGCCAGTTGCCATGATAGAGGATGTGTTCTTACTGGCATGGGTACTGTGTTCGCATACAGCATTGGTTTGGTTTAGATGCAAGGTATGTGGTTTTTTTTTTTATGTCGATGGCTGATGAACTTTCAAGGAGAACCAAATATGGGAGTTGCACCATAAATTTCAGCAATTTTGTTTCGACATGGGCCGATGAAATTCTCGGAGTTCGTTGATAATTTTGAGTGATTATACTCATATGGTGGAGTATGGGACTGTCAATGTGGAAAAATGCTTGCCTGTTACCCAATATTTGAATTTGGTTTTGGCTTGGACGAATTTGTGTCAAGGTGGAGATTGTTGGGTATTTGATCCAAATTAATCAAGTGCCTAGTGAAACATAATGAGTGCCTAGTTGAAACAAATGATGGTGGAGCTAATTATGGTATTTGAATGATAATTAGTCTTGACTAATTATGATGTCTTTGAATGATAATTAGTCTTGACTAATTATGATGTCTTTGAATGATAATTAGTTTTGACTAATCATGATGTCTTGGAATGATGATTAGTTTTGACTAATCATGATGTTTTGGTGTTAAGAGAATTTCATGTAGAATCCTCTCTATAAATAGTGAAGGAATTCATGGAAGAAATACACCATCACAAACATATGAGAGAGTGCTAATTAGTGTCACATTGTGATCAAAGAGAGAAAATTGTGAGCCTAGCATATTGTGAAGTTTCTTGTAACTCTTTGTAGTGTAATTCAAAGGGTAGAAATTATATGCGGTAAAGCTCGTTTGTAGTATTTTCTCTGTGGTCTGTGGGATTGGGTTGGTGAGTGAAAGTCTATATATTTGTAACAATTTAATATATAGTGAAAAGCTTTGGCGAGGGTCCGTGGACGTAGGCATTTTGCTGAACCACGTAAATTTCTGTGTTCGTATTTATTTTCTTGTTTGCTTATTTTATTTTGAACATCGAAAGATCCTGTGGGAATCGACGTGTCGAAATTCCCAACACAGAGAGGGTGCCTTCGATCGCCATCTCTTTTCTCCTCTTTCTTGTCCTTTGTTTTTTTTTAGAAAGAGAAAGTTATCTGATTTTATGATTTTTTTTTTATTTTATATAAATTGCCCTATAGCCCCTTAATTTTAAGATCATTCATTTAGGCCCTTAAAGTTTAAATCGTCGTTTAACTTTCAATCCCAACAGTTTTAAAATGTTTAAGCTAGCCCTCTAGATTAATTTAACTCCCTCTACACCCCTAAGTTTTGATATGCTATCAATTAAATTTTAAATACTTTCTAATTTCATCAACTTTACCCTGAACTTTCTGATTTTGCTAATTAATCCCTAAAATTTAAAAAGTTATCAAATTACTCATTCCCTTTATTTTCAAAAGTTCAATCAAGTTCTAAAAGTTTTTAAAGTAGTAATTTGGACTTAGTATCCTAAATAATGTTTATTTAAATTTTTATTGCTATACGACGTCACTGGAAAGGTTTAAAGCGCGATAGTTTTACATCCATTCAATTACAAGAAAATTTCGAGATTTTGAGGTGGGATTTACTTTAAAGCAATTGTAGTTATTTGTCTATTTTATTTTTTGATATGTGATTTTAATTGTGATATAATGCTTTCTACAATGAAAAGGCTTCCAGTGACCTTAAATAGGTCCGGGATCGAAATTGGGTCATTGGGGTTGTCTCACAGTGCACAATTTTATTTAGCGTTAATAATATGTTGTCGGGACCTTAAATAGGTTCAGGATCGAAATTGGGTCCAAGGGGATGTCTCACAGTACATTTTCAAAAGGAAAGTTTTTATTGGTATTATATTCATAATTTGATTTCATGTTTGAAATTAACTTGGACTGATTGTTATATCTCCACTAAGTATAATTCGTTATGCTCACCCCACTATTTCCACCATTTCAGGTTAAAGAGCTCGGCGATGCAAGGCAATGAACGGGGCAATACTGATTAAATGATAGAGCATTTAATTTATGAAATTTTGAAACAAGTATTTTTAATAGTTGGTTTTCATCTTCAATTAAATCTCGAATTTTAGTATTTTTGCAAATTTTGATACTTTACTTATTATACTTGGTGTTGACATTTGATCGTAAGTAAATTATTTAAAGAATGTTCTACATTTTATTTCTAATTTTCTATAGTTGTGTAAAAAAATAAAAAAAAAAATTACGCATTTTGACGTTTATTGAAAATACTTATTTACAGGATTTTTAGACTTTAGTAGTGTTCCAAGTTAACAAAATTTGGGGCATTACAGATTCACTTATGGTTAGATTCTTTTAATGCATCATTATCTTACATTATCTCTATTAATTTGTAATTATCTTTGATATATTGCAGGAAATAGAGATTTTGCACAATTAGAGTTCTGGAGGACAAAAAACTCGGTGTGCATAAATAGAGAAAGCTAGGGACGATTTCTCTAGCATGTTGAAGCTGAAAATTAGTGAATGCATAGAATATACACGGCTTCTTCATTCAAGACTTCTCCAATTGTATGATCATCTTAAAGACTTCAAGCTTATTAAGTCAAGCAAATTTAATCTTTAACCGAGAAATCCAAAAGGTTCTCCGGGAGGAGTCTCAATCACTAAAGTAAGAAAAAATTAAACGGAAGGTTTGGATCAAGATTGAACAGAAGTTCGAATTTGCTGAAGTATTGTACAGTGTCAAGGGAAACTACTGAAAAGTGGTGGGATGCCAACTCATATTACACACCATCAAAGAATTAGGGAGTGATTCATTTAATTCCATGAGTGTTTGATAAATTTATGTGTAAATTTGTCATGTAGTTTCATTGAACTATGTAACATCTTTTTTCTTATTAGTGATTGATTTTTGTCCGCAAGGTGCAGGGACTTAGATTTTCCTTGAAAGGGTTTTTCCCACGATAGGCTCAAATATTGTGTTCCAATTGTTTTACAATTCTACATCGCTTAATAATTTTGTTCATAATTTAATATTAGGCGAATCTGTAATAACTAGATTCATCTGGATTTATGCTAAACAAGACTTCACGTATTTTTATTTATACTTTACTGTCCAGACAAATCTGTAACAGTCAGTTTCGTTTAATTAATAATAGAATTGAACAACTACAAACTTTCATCTTTCTCTTTTTCTTTTTTTTTTTTTGTTTCCTATTTTTGGTTAAACAATACAAAAGATCGTATGGGTGAAATAAAAATGGAATTTGATTTAATTTCCAACGGATAAATCAAGATGTCTATTCCTTTTTTTAAGTTGATTTGTTGATACTTTTTGTATCACTTTATTATCAAAGAATCCCATGAAGTAGCAAGTTCTCGTTGATACTTGTTTATTCCTGCACAATCTAGTTCCAATCCTTCATCACTTCCATTTTGTTGGATAAAATTGTGTATAATTATATTCTTTTAAAAACAAAATGCGTGCATGCAAAAACGATTAAATAATGACTTACACTTGCAAAATATCGAATAAATTTTGACTTACCGAAATCATGATACTCACATATAATTTCGACTTACTAACATGGAGACATTAGAAGAAGATAAAATAAAGCAAGATATGCGAATGCAAATCTCCTTAAGACGGATTTCACCCCCTATACTGGTGTTAATAGGATCAAATAGACGTCCATCTCCCAAAATACAACACTTCTTTCAAAATTAATATAGCAAGATATTAATTTTGTCTGACGAACCAATGCTTAACTATACTCTTCAAAAACGGAATAGGCATCGAGTAATAGATATCAAATATGTAACTCAAAATAATTTGAAAATTATTTTGACAGAATTTGGAAAAAGAAAGAATTAGAAATCAATTATATGAAATTGATTTGGAGTAGGAAATATGGAAAATGAAGTCCCTATTTATAGATTTTCAAGTATATTTTCAAATGGTTGCATCTTTTGACAAAACTAATTTAAACTATTAGATCATATCTTTTCATTTTTCCACAAATGTAATTTAAGAATGCAACTCCAAAGTTTATGTTGAGAATGAATTGTTCGACCCCCACGATACCTAGGTCAAACTAATTTTAATATTCATCAACACTTTTCACATTCTTCATTTTATAGAGGCAATCCTCAAAGTGAATAAATACACTTGTTGTGCAATTATAAGTAACGTGATAATATAATATTATCTTCACTATGTACAAAACATCTCACTTAATATTATCAAAATAAATGAGGGTCTCTCATTAGAAACCAAAAACTAGCGTTTAATTGAGAATGCTATGCAAACAATCATCATAGTAGTTTGAGTGTAATTACACACACTCACATATATGTTTATATATTTACTACACTTCAATGCCAAGACACTAAATCAAAATTATCAAATAGGTTAATTACAGTATGATAAAATGGCTTCTTAAATAAGCACAATTTTAGTTAAATATTTATACACACATATTTACATATAATCTCATGCAAATATTAAGAGCCCAACAATTTTATTTATTCATATATATGTATTATAGAAAAGGCACCAATTCATTGATCTGTCATTAAGGCTCCAAAATCATTTGTGAACAGACACAAATAATAAAAATCATGCACAACAATACACTTTTATGCATTTCACTACATAAATTGTGTGCTAAAGGACAAACCTATTTCTCTTTCTACAAATCATGGTTGAAACAAATTTCATGAAAATGTAATTCAATAGAATATAGCATGCACAACAAAAAGAAAATTTGTCTTAAAATTGTTGGATAAAATTGTGCATAATTATATTCTTTTTAAAAAAATACGTGCATACAAAGACGATTAAATAATGACTTACACTTGCAAAATATCGAATAAATTTTGACTTACCAAAATCATGATGCACACATATAATTTCGACTTACTAACACGGAGAAATTAGAAAAAGATATAATGAAGCGAGGTATGCGAATGCAAATCTCCTTAAGACGGATTTCACCCCTACACTGGTACTAACAGATCAAATGGGCATTCATCTCCCAAAATACAATGCTTCTTTCAAAATTAAGATAGCACAGTATTAACTTTGTCTTACGAACAAACGGTTGACTATACTCTTCAAGAACGGAATAGACATCGAGTAATAGATATCAAATATGAAACTTTATTTTGACAGAATTTGGAGAAAGAATTAGAAATCAATTATATGAAATTGATTTGGAGTAGGAAATATGGAAAATGAGGTCCCTATTTATAGATTTTCAAGTGTCTTGTCAAACGGTTGCATCTTTTGACAAAACTAATTTGAAATTTGAGGTTGTCTAAATTGTATAAACAGATTGTCACAGACAAGTCTGGACCGTAATCAGTTAACAGTAAATCGTTAAGTTTTGTTTAGCGCAGTACTAGATGAATCTTGCTCAGGCAGACTCGTCTGGATAGTAAAACGTAAACAACAAGAATAAATTGTGCGGAATTGTAAATGGACAAGAACATAATAATTTGAGCTTAACGTGAGAAAAACCCTAACAGGGAAAACCCACGGTTCGCATCCTGCGAACAAAAATCAACCACTATATAAGAAAAGAGTTTATACAGATCAATCTAAACTACAGGATAAATCTACGCATAGACTTTATCAAACATCCAAGAAATAGATCACTTCCTGATCCTTCTGTGGCATATAATGTGAGCAGGCGTCCCACCACTCTTCAGTAGTTTTCTTTGACTCTGCAACACTTTTCAGCAACACAAACTCCCGTTCGATCTTGATCCAAACCTCCCGTTTGATCTTCAAGCTGAAATTCTTTCTTTCTCTAAGTGATTGAATCCTCCTCCCGGAGTATTGAAGTCACAACACAATTGAAACTTCAATTATTTTTGCACCATACGAAAATAAAGCTTCAATAAAGCTTCAAGACTTCTAAAGTGGACGTGTATATTGATAAGCTCCACACGAACTTTATATCTTTTCACATGTTCTAAAAACATCCTGTTTTCCTCCTATTTAAAGTGCAATTCGGTTTACTTGACTCCCAAGTTTTCTTATTGCACAAGATCTCTAATACCTGCAACATATAGTAGAAATAATTAGTAAAAGGTAAGATAATTATCCTTAAATAAATCTTCTCATAAACAATGATAATGATAAATCTTAAAAGATCTTACCATAAAATAGGATCTCAAATATTATCATTAAATTTTCGGCCTTATCAAGGATTTTCACAATATAGATTTTCGTTCAACAAATCTTTCCATGTGTAGATAAGCTCGACCTTTATCAAGATGATGATCTTATCATCTGCAAAGATAAGATTGAAATATTCTTGACCATATCAAGAAAACACTTACCATATCTTGGATAAGTTTGAGTGTCAAGAATAATCACAATATATTATCAAGAATTTTACCAAAATAACAAGATCAAGATTTCAAAATCAATATCAATATTTTCCAGATTATGATCAAATCAATATCAATATTTCTTGATCATTATTTTTCCAACAATAAAATGTTTTTCTCGAAAATAAGAAATATTTTTATTCAATAAATATTTGCATAATTTAATTAAACTTAATAAATTACTAAATACACGTATTTAGTAATTAAATCAAGTTTTCTTAAATTACACATTCGTGAAAAATAGGGAATGTCAATAATATAAAATTAACATAATTTAAACCATTAGATCATACCTTTTCATTTTTCCACAAATGTAATTCAAGAATGCGACTCCAAGTTTATGTTGAGAATGATTGTTCAACCCCCACGATACCTAGGTCAAACTAATTTTAATATTCATATTTTTAAGTGAATATGCATCAACATGATAATGCAATAATAGAAAATGAATGAATTGATAAATGATTCAATTGATGAATGAATTAAAATTCAAGCATATGGGGTCTATTTATAGATGTAGGAAAGTTGTGTCTCAAAAGACACAATACTTTCAAAAGACACATCCTTTGAAATTTGTCTTTAAAATAAAGAAACACAACCATTGGAAAATAACAAATTCAAAGGTCACAATCTTTCATATGAAAAGACACATCTTTTCATTTAAATTAATTCTAGAATATTTTATAATATTCTAAATTATTTTCCAATGTTGTCATAATATTAAGTGGTTTAATTTTCCGTTCATTAACTAATGGTTCCGCTTAAATAATCATATAAATTGTTAGAAACAATTTTCTATATAAAGTTACAACAATCCCCCACATGAATGAAAATTAATGCAAAGACTATGCAAAAGCTGAAGAGAGTACAAGCGGAAAGCTATTGCATCAAGAGATGTAGCTTCTGGCTTTAAACCTTCCTTAGTGAAATACTATCGAATCTACTTGGCTAATCAGTGAACATGATGTCTTAAACTGTTCAGCCGTTGGTGTAAATCAAGACAATAATACCCATACAATATCTTCCCTAACACTTTCGGTTTTTATGGTTGTGTTCATTTTAGCCCTGAACAACTCTTGATTTCATAAGTGCTTTAGAGAATTCAAGCATTAAAACATTCTCATAGAAGCATCCCCACTTCTCACTTACATGGGTGATCTCCTAATAGGAGTAGTCTGCCCTACCCCATTTGATTTATCCAAGATATAGGAATCATTATAAGCTGAGCTCAACCTAGACATTATGCAGAAAGCACTTTGGTTTGACCATAGGAATGGATAGGAATTTAATCCTAAGTGCTTAATTGAATCTTCGTAACTTAGTTGTATCATAGGAACATTTTTAAATACCACACTAACATAGTAAACACATTTACTAGTGGATATATGTAGCGACCCAGAATTTTTACGCAATTAATAATTATTTTAATATTTAGAAAATTGTGTCGCTACTATTTCACCCATTGTTTTGAAGTTAACGCCGCGACGAATTCGTCTAGCCAAGTCAAGAAATATCGAATTTGTTCGATTTTAAATTAAAATCCGAATTTCTAAAATTATATTATTTTAGTTATTTATTCAAAGTATTATTTTCAAAATGTATTTTTCAGTCCAAAATATATCTGTTTTAAAAGCGTTTCTTGATCAAAGATAGTTAAATTTTTAGTTGATTTCATCCCCACGTTTTCTCCTCCTTTCTTTTCTCTTTACACCAAATCCATATCATATTAAATCAAATTATGATTATTCCATTCAATGATTTTATTTTCCACTATTCCCCACAAATTCCTTTACAGCTGCATTTTTCATTATCCTCAGTACTACTCCGCCGAAAGCCATTCCCTACTGCCCAAGTTGAACTCTACACCACAAACCTCCCATGTGCAAACTCAATCTCAGCATCACCATCACAGCTTTTCCATCATTATATCAATCCACTAACTCACAACCATTCACTGCAAAGGCATCTTCTACTGCCCAAATTGAACTCCAAACCAACAGACTGCCTTAATCGAATTCATCACACTGAAATTAATCTGCCAATCATATCACCACCAATGATCACCATCACCTACGCTGCAACCACCATCACCAATCACGGACAACCCAGCATCTCCGATCATCACCGCCTAGAACCTTACCTTGATTCAACCTAAGTTTCATTTGCGAACCCATTTCGTTTCTCACCATTTTGATCACCAAATCAAAACCCAAAAATCAACCCAAACCCAAGAATAAGCAAAACAAAGTACTTACCTCACCTCAGACCACCACTGGACAGATTTTGGCCGAAAAAACACAAATCCGATTTCAATTTCCAGTTTCGATTTTGTTTCGATTTCGCCCTTGTTTCTCGCACCCAAGCCCTAAAATCAGAACCCTTGCTTTGGCCACCACTTACCGCAACCTGCGCCGGCTACTTCGCCGGCGAATCACCGGCAGTGTTACTCGATCGCCAGCTTTTGTTTCTTCAGCCGTCGCCTTCTCTGTTTCTCTCGTCTCTCTCTGAATCGAATTTGGAAAGAGAGTAAAAATCTGATTTTATTATTTTGATTTTCAGAAATTACAGCTTGGTCCCTGAAGTTTTAAAAGGTTTTTAAATCAGTCCCCAACTTTTTAAGTTATCCATTTCAGTCCCTATGTCTTTAAAATGATTTACTTCAGCCCTTTTAGCTTCAAACTTATCATTTCAGTCCCTGCTGATTTTATTAATTTGATTTTAAGCCCAAGTTTCAAAAGTATTAATTTTAATCCCTCAACTTTCAAAATATTCATTTTAGTCCCTCAACTATCAAAAGTATTCATTTTAGTCCCTCAACTTTCAAAACATCAATTTTAGTCTTCAAATTATAATTTATCATTTTGAACTATATATTCGATAAACTAAAGTGACTTATTGGCTAAGACGAAGCGTACGAAGAATTTAAAGAAATTGAAGTCATTTCCGCTCAACTTTGCAGTCGTCGGATTTGAGGTAGACTCGCACTTATTAATTGATTTAAATTATGATTTCATATAAATGTCATGTGACTTGTGAAAGTCAATTTTCAAGAAAATTAAGTATGTTTCATGAAAGGATTTATGTGTTTAATCATCTTATAAATTAATTAATTTGCGATGAGTCTACTGAGTATTTCCCCCATGAAATACTCACCCTACTTTTTAACAGTTTTGCAGATTTCGGAGACGGTGGCGAGCGATGAATGATGGTGGCAATAATCGTTAAACGGTTGAAAGTTTGACGTTAATGATTTCCGTATTTTTCCAAACAATCGAATAATTTAGAGAAGTTCATTTATTTGAGAAATTATGACATTGTCAATTTCTTTACAAAATTAATGGTTCGATTTACTATTTCAAATGGTTTCATAAATGTTTCAATTTTATCGGCCATTACAGTTTATTTAATGTTTCCAAAAATGAATTTCAATTATTTCTTCCGCAAAAATATTATTCGAAAAATTTAGACAGAAAATGACGTAGTGAATCGGGTATACGGAACTCGGGGCGCTACAAGTTGGTATCAGAGCTAGTCTGCGTTTCTGTAGACTGGTAAAATTTTCAAAAAGAATTTTCAAGAAATATTTTCCATTATAAGATTTTTATTTATGAAGATTGCCACTGCCATCATTCGTTCCACCAACTCCGAGGTAAAGAAGTTTATGATGTTTAAAGTTATTTCAGTATTTCGAATACTCATTTTACTGATTTATGAGAAAGAATGAAGAGTATTTCGGATACTTATGATTTATGAGAAATAAGAATGTATTTCTTCGAAAATAATGATGTTGTTATGCTTTGTCATAACTTATATGCTTTAATGTATGATTATGAGAAATTTTTTTTAAGAAAGAAAACGAGTGTTGAGCATAATGGGAATAATATGATTTAAGAATGATTTTTAAATAATTTTTGTCCTCGAGTTAGAAATGATGAACCCTAGATGGACTTTGCATAATTGATTTTAGACATGGCACTAAGTATGAGAAGTCAACGGAAAGGATTTGATTATATGTTCAGATTATCTATCGTTTAGATTAAACGAGAAATAGCAAGCCAGTTATGAAGTTGTGATAAGATGTTAAGATTATAAGTGATATGATTTTATTGAGAATTAAGTAATGGATATTATGTTGAGTAAGTGAATTATTTCCTATATTTTGAAGAGAAATTTATTATGAAGTTTGGCCTTGTGAATATTTTGGGAATATGATTTATGGCATATATTTATAAGTATGAGTAATCTTTTGAGCCATTAAGGTATGGAAGGAAGTGATATTGTGATTTGAAATTTCTATGTTGAGGAATTATGAATTAAATTATGGGATATTTTTATGATATTGAAGTATGCTTATGGTTTGGATAAGTCCAAATTACAAAGGAAACTCTGCCTAGAATTTTATCATTTGGAATTAAGAGCATAGTATGGTATGCAACTACTAAAGGAATTTTAGACATGCAAGATCATTTACATCACAAACGAGATTTAGTAGATGATAGCAGAAATTTTATTATTTTCTCATAAGGAGAACACACAAGAGTCACACTGGAAAGGAAATACATGAAACACACAAAAGCATACGAGAGAAACATGGGATAATCCTCAAAATGAGAGATGTGTTTCCGGAGTAGCCGTATCCTACCACCTTTGATCTTTTGAGGAAATAGAGAAAATCTTCAAAGAGGTGTGTTTCGAGAGTAAGAATACTCCGTAATCTACCACCTGGAATCTTTGAAGTACACGCAAGATTTAAACATTAAAGAAATCCTAGTAAATGGAGGGGTGTCTCGAGAGTGAGAATACTCCGTACTCTACCCCCACCTATTCTAAGATTCACAGAGTTAAGTTTACATTAACCGGACTCCATTTTCGCTTGATTCCCCTTCCTTGCGACCAATCTATCTTAACTCCTGCTGGATCTTGTATTGAGATATATGACTGCAGCTTATCCAGTAGTTCATCAATAGTAGGAGCAGAAATAAGAAGCCTTCTGGAAAATGGAGAGATGAATCCCTGTTCCACAGCATAATCAAGAAAAGTTAACAAACCATCAAAGAAATTGTTAACATTCAGAAGCCCAATAGGCTTAGTATGGAGATCTAGTTGAGCCCACGAGGTAATGTTAAAGATTTCTTCTAAGGTACCAAAACCTCCGGGCAGGGCTATAAAGGCATCAGAACCATATAGCATACAAGTTATGCGTTCATGGATGGATAAGGTTTGAACTTCATGCCCTCGTGTTTTGCCTGCAACATCTACCAAAGGGACAGGTATGACACCGATTACTTTTGATTTCTCTGCAAGAGCAGATTGGGAAACACAACCCATTAGACCACTGCTACCACCCCCATATACAAGAGTGATACCTTTTTCCCCCAGTTTCTTTCCAAGATCTACAGCCGCTTCTAGATAACCGAAGCCTTTCCCCACTTTTGATCCACAAAATACACAAATAGTTTTGATCTGTCGAAGTTTTGGTGCTTCCATCTTTGATAGTAAAGAAGGGAAAACTTACGAAGAAGATGTGATTTTGGGATGCCGAACTATGAAATATGTTTGGCTATTTAAAGCCGGAAAAATTTACTGTTTTTGATTGATTCTGAAAAAGTAAAGATTTACTTTTGACAAAATCAGCCCACTTTTGAATATTTTTATCGTATCGAGGCTGTCACCTTTCGGCGATTTAATATTTTATTTCCAGCTTTATCAAACCTCGAGAAAGGAAAATATATTTTATTTTCAAAACGTGTGAAAGAAAGCAGCAAAATATTTTAAAAGATTTACCTTATATCATTGCTGAACTGCCAGAAGCCTCATTTTGTAAAACAGACTGGCAAACAGGATCTTTTGCTATTATATTTTGGAGACTATAACGATTTTTGTCCTCGTTAAACTGAGCGTATAAGGAGAGAAGTTCACGTTGCACATATCCACTTGGGTGCGTCTCAAGAGTCAGTCGAATATCATCCAAAGACTCCTTACTCAGCCCACCCTTTATGAATTCGATTTTATCATCCCGATTAGTAGAAGAATATCCTACTGATTTGCAACGAGTATTACAGTTCCAACGAGCACATTTGTAGCAACCACCCAGTCTTTTTGCTCTTCGTTTCTTTGCAAACGTGCTTTTGCCTAAACCAGACATATGTTTTGGAAATGTTGATGGTAATTCACCAGATAGTCGAACCTTTGCTTCTATCAACCAGCGAACATCTTCTGGAATATCATGAGCCATCAGCAACCTCAATCTTTCGAGCCTTATTCTATAGATCTTTTTCAGATCATTCATAGGAAGATTGGAATAATACTTGCGAATGTTTGTAAGGATGATATCCATTGTTTGATGATTCAACCTCTTCCCAGTATGAACTATTTAAAAGCATTAAGGATCTGAGTGAATCCGCGTGATGTTGTGTCCAGCAAGAAAGCGCAGGATTAGAATAATGAAAAGAGGAGACAAGAAGTAATGCGCTGTTTATTTTATCGATAAAGGGAGATTTGATGATGGGATTTGAGATATGAAATATTTTCTTGGATTTTGGTAGTGATACTTTTGATATAATAATCAAGGTATAGAAATAATATGGGAATACGTGAAATAGAAATAAGGACTGTATTGAATCAGAATTCATACGTATATACAAGTGAAAGAAATACTTTGCAGGAAATGTTATGACATTTAAGTAAAGAATCTTAGTTATTTGGAAGATATTTGTTTACTGAATTTTGAGTTACAAATATTGGAAAGATAAGTTGATAATATTATGTTGATATGTTATTGGGTATATTACGTAGAGAGAATATTCAGGTAATTCTTTGATTATTTTGGGAATATTCGATGATAAGAAGAAAGGAAAAATTATTATGATATGATATGTCAGTAAAGATTTGTTGAAATTTTAGAGATATATACGAATATTTGAGGTCACATGATACGATGATAAGTGACAAGTTACATGAATACTACAAGATATGATGAAATATCACATACGAATGGGAATTTTCATTTTGATTCAGAAGAATTTATGAGTAGACATATGTCTATTATTGATAGAAAAGTCCATGACTTAAGAAAACAAATTGATGCATTTAGTCAAAGTCCAGTGGGTTAAATATGGTAGTGATGATGCTACATAAGAGAAGAAGAAGAAGAGATTCTGATTAAGTATTCAGAAATCATAAGATCAAGTAAGTTTAATTTCGAGGACGAAATTATTTTAAGGAGGTAAGATTGTAGCGACCCAGAATTTTTACGCAATTAATAATTATTTTAATATTTAGAAAATTGTGTCGCTACTATTTCACCCATTGTTTTGAAGTTAACGCCGCGACGAATTCGTCTAGCCAAGTCAAGAAATATCGAATTTGTTCGATTTTAAATTAAAATCCGAATTTCTAAAATTATATTATTTTAGTTATTTATTCAAAGTATTATTTTCAAAATGTATTTTTCAGTCCAAAATATATCTGTTTTAAAAGCGTTTCTTGATCAAAGATAGTTAAATTTTTAGTTGATTTCATCCCCACGTTTTCTCCTCCTTTCTTTTCTCTTTACACCAAATCCATATCATATTAAATCAAATTATGATTATTCCATTCAATGATTTTATTTTCCACTATTCCCCACAAATTCCTTTACAGCTGCATTTTTCATTATCCTCAGTACTACTCCGCCGAAAGCCATTCCCTACTGCCCAAGTTGAACTCTACACCACAAACCTCCCATGTGCAAACTCAATCTCAGCATCACCATCACAACTTTTCCATCATTATATCAATCCACTAACTCACAACCATTCACTGCAAAGGCATCTTCTACTGCCCAAATTGAACTCCAAACCAACAGACTGCCTTAATCGAATTCATCACACTGAAATTAATCTGCCAATCATATCACCACCAATGATCACCATCACCTACGCTGCAACCACCATCACCAATCACGGACAACCCAGCATCTCCGATCATCACCGCCTAGAACCTTACCTTGATTCAACCTAAGTTTCATTTGCGAACCCATTTCGTTTCTCACCATTTTGATCACCAAATCAAAACCCAAAAATCAACCCAAACCCAAGAATAAGCAAAACAAAGTACTTACCTCACCTCAGACCACCACTGGACAGATTTTGGCCGAAAAAACACAAATCCGATTTCAATTTCCAGTTTCGATTTTGTTTCGATTTCGCCCTTGTTTCTCGCACCCAAGCCCTAAAATCAGAACCCTTGCTTTGGCCACCACTTACCGCAACCTGCGCCGGCTACTTCGCCGGCGAATCACCGGCAGTGTTACTCGATCGCCAGCTTTTGTTTCTTCAGCCGTCGCCTTCTCTGTTTCTCTCGTCTCTCTCTGAATCGAATTTGGAAAGAGAGTAAAAATCTGATTTTATTATTTTGATTTTCAGAAATTACAGCTTGGTCCCTGAAGTTTTAAAAGGTTTTTAAATCAGTCCCCAACTTTTTAAGTTATCCATTTCAGTCCCTATGTCTTTAAAATGATTTACTTCAGCCCTTTTAGCTTCAAACTTATCATTTCAGTCCCTGCTGATTTTATTAATTTGATTTTAAGCCCAAGTTTCAAAAGTATTAATTTTAATCCCTCAACTTTCAAAATATTCATTTTAGTCCCTCAACTATCAAAAGTATTCATTTTAGTCCCTCAACTTTCAAAACATCAATTTTAGTCTTCAAATTATAATTTATCATTTTGAACTATATATTCGATAAACTAAAGTGACTTATTGGCTAAGACGAAGCGTACGGAGAATTTAAAGAAATTGAAGTCATTTCCGCTCAACTTTGCAGTCGTCGGATTTGAGGTAGACTCGCACTTATTAATTGATTTAAATTATGATTTCATATAAATGTCATGTGACTTGTGAAAGTCAATTTTCAAGAAAATTAAGTATGTTTTATGAAAGGATTTATGTGTTTAATCATCTTATAAATTAATTAATTTGCGATGAGTCTACTGAGTATTTCCCCCATGAAATACTCACCCTACTTTTTAACAGTTTTGCAGATTTCGGAGACGGTGGCGAGCGATGAATGATGGTGGCAATAATCGTTAAACGGTTGAAAGTTTGACGTTAATGATTTCCGTATTTTTCCAAACAATCGAATAATTTAGAGAAGTTCATTTATTTGAGAAATTATGACATTGTCAATTTCTTTACAAAATTAATGGTTCGATTTACTATTTCAAATGGTTTCATAAATGTTTCAATTTTATCGGCCATTACAGTTTATTTAATGTTTCCAAAAATGAATTTCAATTATTTCTTCCGCAAAAATATTATTCGAAAAATTTAGACAGAAAATGACGTAGTGAATCGGGTATACGGAACTCGGGGCGCTACAAGTTGGTATCAGAGCTAGTCTGCGTTTCTGTAGACTGGTAAAATTTTCAAAAAGAATTTTCAAGAAATATTTTCCATTATAAGATTTTTATTTATGAAGATTGCCACTGCCATCATTCGTTCCACCAACTCCGAGGTAAAGAAGTTTATGATGTTTAAAGTTATTTCAGTATTTCGAATACTCATTTTACTGATTTATGAGAAAGAATGAAGAGTATTTCGGATACTTATGATTTATGAGAAATAAGAATGTATTTCTTCGAAAATAATGATGTTGTTATGCTTTGTCATAACTTATATGCTTTAATGTATGATTATGAGAAATTTTTTTTAAGAAAGAAAACGAGTGTTGAGCATAATGGGAATAATATGATTTAAGAATGATTTTTAAATAATTTTTGTCCTCGAGTTAGAAATGATGAACCCTAGATGGACTTTGCATAATTGATTTTAGACATGGCACTAAGTATGAGAAGTCAACGGAAAGGATTTGATTATATGTTCAGATTATCTATCGTTTAGATTAAACGAGAAATAGCAAGTCAGTTATGAAGTTGTGATAAGATGTTAAGATTATAAGTGATATGATTTTATTGAGAATTAAGTAATGGATATTATGTTGAGTAAGTGAATTATTTCCTATATTTTGAAGAGAAATTTATTATGAAGTTTGGCCTTGTGAATATTTTGGGAATATGATTTATGGCATATATTTATAAGTATGAGTAATCTTTTGAGCCATTAAGGTATGGAAGGAAGTGATATTGTGATTTGAAATTTCTATGTTGAGGAATTATGAATTAAATTATGGGATATTTTTATGATATTGAAGTATGCTTATGGTTTGGATAAGTCCAAATTACAAAGGAAACTCTGCCTAGAATTTTATCATTTGGAATTAAGAGCATAGTATGGTATGCAACTACTAAAGGAATTTTAGACATGCAAGATCATTTACATCACAAACGAGATTTAGTATATGATAGCAGAAATTTTATTATTTTCTCATAAGGAGAACACACAAGAGTCACACTGGAAAGGAAATACATGAAACACACAAAAGCATACGAGAGAAACATGGGATAATCCTCAAAATGAGAGATGTGTTTCCGGAGTAGCCGTATCCTACCACCTCTGATCTTTTGAGGAAATAGAGAAAACCTTCAAAGAGGTGTGTTTCGAGAGTAAGAATACTCCGTAATCTACCACCTGGAATCTTTGAAGTACACGCAAGATTTAAACATTAAAGAAATCCTAGTAAATGGAGGGGTGTCTCGAGAGTGAGAATACTCCGTACTCTACCCCCACCTATTCTAAGATTCACAGAGTTAAGTTTACATTAACCGGACTCCATTTTCGCTTGATTCCCCTTCCTTGCGACCAATCTATCTTAACTCCTGCTGGATCTTGTATTGAGATATATGACTGCAGCTTATCCAGTAGTTCATCAATAGTAGGAGCAGAAATAAGAAGCCTTCTGGAAAATGGAGAGATGAATCCCTGTTCCACAGCATAATCAAGAAAAGTTAACAAACCATCAAAGAAATTGTTAACATTCAGAAGCCCAATAGGCTTAGTATGGAGATCTAGTTGAGCCCACGAGGTAATGTTAAAGATTTCTTCTAAGGTACCAAAACCTCCGGGCAGGGCTATAAAGGCATCAGAACCATATAGCATACAAGTTATGCGTTCATGGATGGATAAGGTTTGAACTTCATGCCCTCGTGTTTTGCCTGCAACATCTACCAAAGGGACAGGTATGACACCGATTACTTTTGATTTCTCTGCAAGAGCAGATTGGGAAACACAACCCATTAGACCACTGCTACCACCCCCATATACAAGAGTGATACCTTTTTCCCCCAGTTTCTTTCCAAGATCTACAGCCGCTTCTAGATAACCGAAGCCTTTCCCCACTTTTGATCCACAAAATACACAAATAGTTTTGATCTGTCGAAGTTTTGGTGCTTCCATCTTTGATAGTAAAGAAGGGAAAACTTACGAAGAAGATGTGATTTTGGGATGCCGAACTATGAAATATGTTTGGCTATTTAAAGCCGGAAAAATTTACTGTTTTTGATTGATTCTGAAAAAGTAAAGATTTACTTTTGACAAAATCAGCCCACTTTTGAATATTTTTATCGTATCGAGGCTGTCACCTTTCGGCGATTTAATATTTTATTTCCAGCTTTATCAAACCTCGAGAAAGGAAAATATATTTTATTTTCAAAACGTGTGAAAGAAAGCAGCAAAATATTTTAAAAGATTTACCTTATATCATTGCTGAACTGCCAGAAGCCTCATTTTGTAAAACAGACTGGCAAACAGGATCTTTTGCTATTATATTTTGGAGACTATAACGATTTTTGTCCTCGTTAAACTGAGCGTATAAGGAGAGAAGTTCACGTTGCACATATCCACTTGGGTGCGTCTCAAGAGTCAGTCGAATATCATCCAAAGACTCCTTACTCAGCCCACCCTTTATGAATTCGATTTTATCATCCCGATTAGTAGAAGAATATCCTACTGATTTGCAACGAGTATTACAGTTCCAACGAGCACATTTGTAGCAACCACCCAGTCTTTTTGCTCTTCGTTTCTTTGCAAACGTGCTTTTGCCTAAACCAGACATATGTTTTGGAAATGTTGATGGTAATTCACCAGATAGTCGAACCTTTGCTTCTATCAACCAGCGAACATCTTCTGGAATATCATGAGCCATCAGCAACCTCAATCTTTCGAGCCTTATTCTATAGATCTTTTTCAGATCATTCATAGGAAGATTGGAATAATACTTGCGAATGTTTGTAAGGATGATATCCATTGTTTGATGATTCAACCTCTTCCCAGTATGAACTATTTAAAAGCATTAAGGATCTGAGTGAATCCGCGTGATGTTGTGTCCAGCAAGAAAGCGCAGGATTAGAATAATGAAAAGAGGAGACAAGAAGTAATGCGCTGTTTATTTTATCGATAAAGGGAGATTTGATGATGGGATTTGAGATATGAAATATTTTCTTGGATTTTGGTAGTGATACTTTTGATATAATAATCAAGGTATAGAAATAATATGGGAATACGTGAAATAGAAATAAGGACTGTATTGAATCAGAATTCATACGTATATACAAGTGAAAGAAATACTTTGCAGGAAATGTTATGACATTTAAGTAAAGAATCTTAGTTATTTGGAAGATATTTGTTTACTGAATTTTGAGTTACAAATATTGGAAAGATAAGTTGATAATATTATGTTGATATGTTATTGGGTATATTACGTAGAGAGAATATTCAGGTAATTCTTTGATTATTTTGGGAATATTCGATGATAAGAAGAAAGGAAAAATTATTATGATATGATATGTCAGTAAAGATTTGTTGAAATTTTAGAGATATATACGAATATTTGAGGTCACATGATACGATGATAAGTGACAAGTTACATGAATACTACAAGATATGATGAAATATCACATACGAATGGGAATTTTCATTTTGATTCAGAAGAATTTATGAGTAGACATATGTCTATTATTGATAGAAAAGTCCATGACTTAAGAAAACAAATTGATGCATTTAGTCAAAGTCCAGTGGGTTAAATATGGTTGGGTTAAATATGGTAGTGATGATGCTACATAAGAGAAGAAGAAGAAGAGATTCTGATTAAGTATTCAGAAATCATAAGATCAAGTAAGTTTAATTTCGAGGACGAAATTATTTTAAGGAGGTAAGATTGTAGCGACCCAGAATTTTTACGCAATTAATAATTATTTTAATATTTAGAAAATTGTGTCGCTACTATTTCACCCATTGTTTTGAAGTTAACGCCGCGACGAATTCGTCTAGCCAAGTCAAGAAATATCGAATTTGTTCGATTTTAAATTAAAATCCGAATTTCTAAAATTATATTATTTTAGTTATTTATTCAAAGTATTATTTTCAAAATGTATTTTTCAGTCCAAAATATATCTGTTTTAAAAGCGTTTCTTGATCAAAGATAGTTAAATTTTTAGTTGATTTCATCCCCACGTTTTCTCCTCCTTTCTTTTCTCTTTACACCAAATCCATATCATATTAAATCAAATTATGATTATTCCATTCAATGATTTTATTTTTCACTATTCCCCACAAATTCCTTTACAGCTGCATTTTTCATTATCCTCAGTACTACTCCGCCGAAAGCCATTCCCTACTGCCCAAGTTGAACTCTACACCACAAACCTCCCATGTGCAAACTCAATCTCAGCATCACCATCACAGCTTTTCCATCATTATATCAATCCACTAA
Source organism: Ligustrum vulgare (assembly GCA_963555705.1). Lineage (NCBI taxonomy): Eukaryota > Viridiplantae > Streptophyta > Magnoliopsida > Lamiales > Oleaceae > Ligustrum > Ligustrum vulgare. The sequence continues at coordinate 11,757,628 of OY743171.1, forward strand.
CTCACAACCATTCACTGCAAAGGCATCTTCTACTGCCCAAATTGAACTCCAAACCAACAGACTGCCTTAATCGAATTCATCACACTGAAATTAATCTGCCAATCATATCACCACCAATGATCACCATCACCTACGCTGCAACCACCATCACCAATCACGGACAACCCAGCATCTCCGATCATCACCGCCTAGAACCTTACCTTGATTCAACCTAAGTTTCATTTGCGAACCCATTTCGTTTCTCACCATTTTGATCACCAAATCAAAACCCAAAAATCAACCCAAACCCAAGAATAAGCAAAACAAAGTACTTACCTCACCTCAGACCACCACTGGACAGATTTTGGCCGAAAAAACACAAATCCGATTTCAATTTCCAGTTTCGATTTTGTTTCGATTTCGCCCTTGTTTCTCGCACCCAAGCCCTAAAATCAGAACCCTTGCTTTGGCCACCACTTACCGCAACCTGCGCCGGCTACTTCGCCGGCGAATCACCGGCAGTGTTACTCGATCGCCAGCTTTTGTTTCTTCAGCCGTCGCCTTCTCTGTTTCTCTCGTCTCTCTCTGAATCGAATTTGGAAAGAGAGTAAAAATCTGATTTTATTATTTTGATTTTCAGAAATTACAGCTTGGTCCCTGAAGTTTTAAAAGGTTTTTAAATCAGTCCCCAACTTTTTAAGTTATCCATTTCAGTCCCTATGTCTTTAAAATGATTTACTTCAGCCCTTTTAGCTTCAAACTTATCATTTCAGTCCCTGCTGATTTTATTAATTTGATTTTAAGCCCAAGTTTCAAAAGTATTAATTTTAATCCCTCAACTTTCAAAATATTCATTTTAGTCCCTCAACTATCAAAAGTATTCATTTTAGTCCCTCAACTTTCAAAACATCAATTTTAGTCTTCAAATTATAATTTATCATTTTGAACTATATATTCGATAAACTAAAGTGACTTATTGGCTAAGACGAAGCGTACGGAGAATTTAAAGAAATTGAAGTCATTTCCGCTCAACTTTGCAGTCGTCGGATTTGAGGTAGACTCGCACTTATTAATTGATTTAAATTATGATTTCATATAAATGTCATGTGACTTGTGAAAGTCAATTTTCAAGAAAATTAAGTATGTTTTATGAAAGGTAAATATACCTTATGTTTTTATGAAAAGTAAGTATACCCTATGTTTTTACGAAAATGTTTTATATGTTTTGGATCATTGCTATGCACATAAGAATTCTTACCACCTAAGTTCGGTAGAATTCTGTGTTTCCATATGTTTATGAGGATTTACCACCTAAGTTCGGTAAAATTCCTGTCTCATATGGTTATGAGGATTTCGATCCTACCCTATGTTATGATGGAAATGATCCCTATGAATTTCAAGAATTATGTTTTGGTATACTTACTGTTATTATGATTTTACTGCATAAGAATTCTTGCCACCTAAGTTCGGTAAAGTTCTTGTGTCTCCCTATGTTTATGAGGATTTCAATCCTATCTTATGTTATGCTTTCAAAAGAAATTATGCTTGGCATAATTAAAATGTTTTTATAAGTATATGGTTTTCAAAGAGCTGTTTTCAAAGAGCTGTTTTCAAAGAGCCTATGATTTGCAAAATATGTCCCGTGCTGTAATGCACAATATGAGTTTTATCAAGAGCCGTTTTATAAAGAAGCTCTATCAATGCCCGTTTTATAAAGAGCCGGGATTTATGTGTTTAATCATCTTATAAATTAATTAATTTGCGATGAGTCTACTAAGTATTTCCCCCATGAAATACTCACCCTACTTTTTAACAGTTTTGCAGATTTCGGAGACGGTGGCGAGCGATGAATGATGGTGGCAATAATCGTTAAACGGTTGAAAGTTTGACGTTAATGATTTCCGTATTTTTCCAAACAATCGAATAATTTAGAGAAGTTCATTTATTTGAGAAATTATGACATTGTCAATTTCTTTACAAAATTAATGGTTCGATTTACTATTTCAAATGGTTTCATAAATGTTTCAATTTTATCGGCCATTACAGTTTATTTAATGTTGCCAAAAATGAATTTCAATTATTTCTTCCGCAAAAATATTATTCGAAAAATTTAGACAGAAAATGACGTAGTGAATCGGGTATACGGAACTCGGGGCGCTACAATATAAATCCTTACATTGGACATCCATGTCACAATATGGTACCAACAAATTTTCTCGGGAATAGTGCAGTTCAACAATGTTCAAAAATCTCGTTATTATAATTTGAAGAAAACAAGGCCACCCTCACACTTCACGGGTAGTCCCAAGTTCAAGTTTTGATAAATACTCGAACGACTCGACACAATTGAGATAAGATTTGAAATCCAACACTATATGAATTAAATCTTAAAATCAAGAACTTTAAAGACTTAGGTTTTGAAGTCCAGAACTCGAAGGACTAAATAAAAAATCTTGAAAAACTTTTAAGGTCAAAGTTGCAGATCTCAAGACCTTGAGTACTCAATATGTTAAATCCTTAAAGTAAAATTGAAACTCAAGTCCTTGGCCTATTAAATTTCCAATTACAAATCATTTTCATCAAATCACCAAGGCTTCTTAACAAATGGATTCTTCAACATTTGGTAATTGATATTCGATTTATGTCAGTCAAAATTATGCCCAATTAATGCGCTTTAAATTTTTACCAACAATCTTAAGACGATAATTCGTGCTTGTTATATTCTTTTTTAAACATGGTTGACATTTCTGGATTTGCGAAGTGAATATAATTGAGATTGTCCGCATTAAGTTTGTCTAAATGCATGTGTTATATCTATATGATCTGCAATTCTAGAATAAAATAATTGTCATATGTGTTTTAGTATAAGTCCAATTCTAAATGCATGCTACTAATAGATCTAAATTAAATATGCATGAAAATTAAATGGACCATTATTGCATGTATTGAGATTGATCTCACGTTCTAATTTATTTAAATTGTTATTAAAGATTTGAGAAAATGCATCTTTAATATTCTATGTACGGTAAATATAATCAAGGCATAGAAATATATATTTTGCATATTATTTTGTATAAAATACGTGCATGCATTCTATCCATTAAGATATGAATTGCAATTTCAAGAAAAAGAAATTTGAAAGCACTCGTAAACATTACTATATTATGCTATGCATAGATGAATTTTGGTTGAACAATTGAAAGCAATGAATATTTTTTAGGGTACGGAAATAACATTCATTTGTGGATTGCGTGATTGAAAATCCAGTTTCTATTAATTTTGGAATTAATGGCTTTGTTGGAATTGGAAAAGTTTCGAGGCTTTTGTCATACTAATGAAGAACTCATTAGTTGGGTCAATATCAATACTAAATGGGATTGCAATATCCTTAAATGTGGAAGTAACATAAACTTTTATACATTGGCATTCCTAGTCATTTTATATATTGACTAGAGGTGAAATAAAGTTATTTATTCAATAGATATAACTAATTATATGGTTGAACTTTAAAAGAGTTGATGAACTCTAAATTCAAGTTTTACCCAAGATTTATGAAGAGTAATGTTACTACTTGTAAATGCATTCCTAATCGAGGAATTGTGGGGGTAACTTAGCTTAAAAGTTGCATTCTTTATACCTTATAAGTCATAAAAAAATGTTATATGAAGATTGAAAGGTAGAAATCCCTTATATTAATTTTAAAAGCACAATGATGGTTCATAACAACAAAAAATGGTTGAAATTGGAACAAGATCGTTTATTGCATGGATATCGATATGCAAAAATTAGTAATAGTATTGAATATTTGAAGAATATTCGTAAGTTGAATTGAATTGTAATGATAATGATTCAATATCACATTTTTCTTCACCACTAATTCCTGAGTTATTTTTTATTGATGTAGGAAGTGATAAATAATAATTGGGATAATGACAATCAAGAAACCAAATATCTAACATCTCTATTGATACTATAGAATAATGATCTAATCACTAATTTTGCATTTCAGAAGGCAAAAAATATTTTTTACACAAAACTGTTTTATTTCCAGCTGCAAAACTTGCACCAACCTTTCTCGTGTTTCCGTCATGTTAAGTATTATTTACTATCTTATAATAATTATTTTTTGGAGTTCCTCGAAATTAAGACTAGTCAGTCTTAGTGTTATCCATCATTATTTACACACCTCACAATTTACAGAATTTAATATGAAATTCGGCTGCAGCTTCATGTTTGTATGGTAGATGTTGCAATTGAGTCCAGCCAAAATGAGAGAAACTCTCAACCAATCTATCTGTTTTTAACCCAAGAAGGAGGGAGTAACATAATGAAAACCCCATGATCGACTGGCATTCTTAATTCTATATAATATATATATATATGGAACATGCAATAATTTCTTATAGGGACCTCTGGACGCGCGCGCGCACATATCCCTACTATATATAAAATCAAGTTCCAATTTTACTATTCATAGGACGAAAATTAACGATTATAGGGTAAGTGAAACACGCCTTTTTGTTTTTTCCCTCTTATTTCTTCCAATTCACGATTTTCGTCATTTGTCTGCGTTCATTCGCCTCCGTCACTAATGTTCTACACTCTCTCACCAGATTTCAGTTAGGGCTTGGAAATCATCTGTTATTGGCTGATTCAATTCGAGATCCACAGAGGGAGTACAAAAAGTCCTTGAAATTTGGTGATGCTTTGGATTGTGATAACTAGGGTTTTAGTTTCTACATTCTCGTTGCCTACTTTTATTGTATTCGTCTTTCTGTTCGAGTGGATTTCGCCGAGTTCTTCTACATGTTTTCAGTTCATATTTGATTCTGTTTGGCCAGAACATTGTTTTGATTTTATGTGTAGATTTTACTGATTTTTTTCTTTGTTTACTTACTTTGCATATTTGAATAACTCTACTTTTGGGTAAATCGAGTTGTGAAGTCAATTGTATTTTTCTTCAAATTTTCTTTGTTTAAATTCGTTTTGATTTTTTAACTCTTTAATTTCTTGTGTCAATACCGTGCAGTCTGTGTGAGTCTGAAGAGATCGCCTCCGGTGCCTACTGTTGTTCTTGCTCGGTAAGTTTTGTTCAACATTTCCTTCCTTATCAAGTAAAACTCCATTTTCCGTTTCATTTTCACTTTTTCTATTTAGTTCACTACGTCAAACTAATTATTTTGCTGCTACAATGAGAGTAATTGACGAAATGATGTTCCATTATGAAGTAATAAATGAAGGATGAGTAGAAGCCACTAAGGATTTTTGTGTAAGTTAATTATCCCATAGTTGAGAATATGAACTTAGATCAAGAACATTATATTGACAACATTATCTATTTTTCCTTGGATGTTGCTTGTGAAGCTAATCCCTTATCATATTAGAAATTTTATTACGTTGATATCTGTTTAAGTCTTTAGTTCTTAGTATCTCTAAAAGGATGAATTTGAGGTGTGCAAAAAGGAAGATGGAAATAGAAACTTACTTTGCAGTGCTCATTTAAAGAAGAAATGAAAGGGTATGGTAGATGGCTGTAAAGTGAACTCTCTACCCCAACAATTTTCTTCTTCAGAAAAGGATGAAAACTAGCCATCTGGGATTTGGAGTTATAAACTTGAATTACCAAATACCTTCTATATTTGAAATGTTACAAGTTTTGGTGACAACTTTGTTAATTAATAAATTAATTCGTGGTCTATATGTAGGCTAATGCCAGTATTCATTTGAATTGTGATATTCCAAAAAATCATGCATTTCAATAGGCTGAACTCATTTACAGGTAAATTTTACAGTCTTTTGTTCTGTTTTTTTCCTATTTAATGCCATATGATAAGCTTAGATATGTCCATTCACATATTTTTAGATTCTTTCATTTGTATTCCGCGTGTGCAGTTTGTCTTCATGACAAAGTTGTAAAGCCATTTTCGGAACTATCTATTCCCTTGGGGTTCTTTTGGACCTATATTTTGTATTTAAAGCAACCGTTTCTTATACATTTCATTCCACACTCTCAAGGTTGCTGGGGACAATTATTCAGTCAAGTATGTTTACATTTAGCTGAATTTTATATTGTAAAATTATCCTAATTAAATTGTTTGTTTTTGTTGAAGGAAAAATTCATATAAATAAATTATAGCTTTTACTATTGGAAATGTGACAAAGGGGGGAAAAAGCATGACTGAATAAATATGGATTCATATTTTTGTTAAAAAAAATTTGGCTAACTTCATTTTATAGTTTTACATTTTCGTTTAAAAAACAAATATAAAAGGAGATAGTCTTTCACAATTTGACATTCATAAGGAAGTCTTCCAAAGTTTAATAAAGATTCACCATTTCATTAGGTATCTAGCAGCTTACATTAAAAAAAAAATAAAAAAAAAACACTTATCAACCTCGTAGCACTTAGAAATGTAAATGTTTAAGCAAGATATTTAAGTTGTGACTTTCCTATCAATATGCAAGATGCTTGATACCATCCTTTTTCTTTGTGCATTTGAGGTGAGATGCTAGCCGAATTGGTAGTTGATGATATGTCACCGGATACGCTCTATTTCGTGTTGTATTGTGAAAAAGAATGCCCTTTATTTTGAACAATGTTTTGTTTGAATGTGTGCTCCATTACATATAATTGTCCATTCTACATTGGAATTTGATTATATGCTACCAAACTAATTTATTGTATGTTGAAGGCTGCTAAAGGCGTGGAGAAGGATATATATAATTCTTGGTGATTCTGATCCAATATAGTAGAAGGTTAATCATTCTCATTTTCCTTATCAATGAAGTTATGGAAACCATAACCACACGATCTCTTTTGAAACATTGATTCTCTGCACTAAAGCACATGTATTGAAAGGATAAATATTTTTTCTGTTACCTTTCTCTATTTGAACATGGGAAGATAACAGCGATAATAATTGATCCCAGAAATCACATTTGAATATCGCCAGTTCCAGGAATATATGAGACCTTTGTAAGATAGTAATATCCTACATAAAATTCATGTTTTCTTCTTAGATACTAATGCATTCATTAATGATGACATTTCAAAACTGTTTCTATATAATCACCCCTGTGATTTATTGAGGTAGGTGATTCTAACGTCACGCAATGGACGTCGTGAATAATTCTTTTTTATTCACAAGATTACAGTGGGTTTTGGTTCCTAAATTGTTTGTTTTTATGATTTGAAGGGGAGTGATTTGCATAATAAGAGGACAATATATTGAGGACAAAACTTCAAAGGCTGCAAAGCCAATAAGCTTGGAGACTCCAAACGCCCAAAAAAAAATGATGTTGAGACGAAGGAGGCCAGCGATGGTTGTAGTAGTAACAAAGAAGGTAATGATTACACCCATATACTCGATGCTAAATTTTGATTAAAGGTTGTTATTATTTTTAACTTTACTATAGTAAATTGTCAATTATATGCATGAGTTGATAATTAAAGACATATCTTGATGCAAGAGTAAATAAATATAGATTTTTCTTGATGTCTCAATTAAGGCTTCAGAAATTCTAAACTGCAGTGCAATTAGAAGTGACGTTGACTAAAATTTTAACTGAAAGAGGAAATGACTCGTCGATGATATTATGATGTAAATGTTTTATTTTCCTTCTGAAGTTAAATTGGTTAATTTTCTTGTGCAATTTTTCAATTGCACGAGATATTACCAAATTAACAATTAAAATTCAGTATTTTTTGAATGTATATTTAACTGCATCTGGAGATTGCTGATTGTTTTCATAACAGGGTTTCTTGATTTTCCTTCTGTTTTAGAAATGGTTGTTCCAGAAGTTGATCAGCAATTGCTCACGCAACTTGAGGAAATGGGATTTTAAATCATTTCCTAACTTTTGATCATTTGTTACAATACATTTCCTATTTATCAATCTGGCTTTTGTTTGGATGCGTTTCAAGTAGAAAATCACTTGGTTAGCATGATATCTATTATAGATTTTGGAAACTCATCAAGGTAAAAGAAATGAATCGAAAGCAACACAAGTCCGTTTCTTCAAATAAATAGTAAAAGAAAAGGAATATGATGCATTCTTTGGTATATATGCCTAGAATTTCTTCAGACCAACAGATATATAACATAATTCAAAGAAGTGCACTCTTCCAAAACATGCTATTTTATTTACTCTCTATTTAATAACCATGATGTAATTTCTCTCATGATAGTACTAACAATTTCAATCCATAATCCTTGCCAAATAATCACTCAGGTGATTACTGAAAAAAAAAAATACGTCAGCTTATTGAACCAATTCTTATCTAGAGAGGTTAAGGGAAGTTCAGTTTGAAAAGGCAAAAAAATTATTTACTGGCCATAACCTTTCGGTTGTAATATTGTACATGGTTGGGGTATCTTGCCTTCATATAATGAAATCATCTTTTTTGAAAGGTTTGGAATAGCCTATTATCGCTACATTATTACGTGAGGACCTCAAAGCTCATAAGGTTTGGAATAGCCTATTATCACTACATTATTACGTGAGGACCTCAAAGCTCATATATCTTCATTTCCATGGACACATTCATGCATATGTGAAGGTACGAGTGTCTCACATGGCCATTTTTACTTGAATGGAATAACATTTTGTAATTTTCTGTTTTGCTATATATTTTCTAATTTAATAATTTCCATTGAAAATCATGTTTCGTACATCTACTTGGATACAATTTGTGGATAATAAGATCTTTAATTATTTTAATTTCATTTGGTAGTAAATAAACTTATTTATGTTGCTTTAGCCAAATGTACTCCATTGAGACTTGTGTGGTAGAAGATATTTCCTCTCTATAAATAGTTTTTTCTCTTCTTCCTAATTTGTTCCTAGAAACATATGACATAATTAACATAATTTTGCAGGCTCGAAATATAATGATTTTGATGGTGCTATAAATTAGCAGACTTTGGAGTATCTGGATACTTTGTTTAACATTGGTAATCACCGATGTTCTAAATACATTTTTTGGATCTCCATGTTGGTAGGTGTTTCCTTTTGGCATTTTCTTTTATTGTGATTTACTTGGATACGGTAATTTTTTTGTTTGATTTTAAGGACAACATTAAATTTTTATGATCTGCCAAAATTTTCTGTTGGATGTCTCCTGAAATTCTTTCGTCTGTGCTTAAGTGTATGCGTCAACAACATATATGATTATAATATATCTTTCTTCTAGCAATATGATCCAGTAATACTGTTTTTAAATTCCATTCAATACCAAAGCTAACAACTGGATAAATAAGGGATCCTTAAGATTTATTTTACAGTGGGTGGGGTTAGGGAAAAGTGTGAGCATATGGGGGTGCTAAGATTGGGGGGGAAATGTGTGTGTGTGTGTGTGTGTGTGTGTGTGTTTTTTTTAATTTTTTTTATTGAATTTGAGGGGGAAAATGTCTTTCTATCATATATAATGATTCCATTGAATGGAAAACTATGATCAGAGATGAAATATGCTTAGATATGTAAGGTTGAGGTTTTAAATATGAAGAAAGAGTTCTGGCCAGAAGTGCATAGAGGGGAGAGGGTTGAGTATGGTACTATTTAACACCTGCCTCATCTCATTTACAACAGTTAGTAAATGCGATGACAAGCTAGAAAATAAATCGTACTAAAACATTTTTTTCTTCTATAGTTATCCCTTTTTTTCCATTTGTTTCACGCTTTCAGGCATTTTTTTTTCTTTTTTCATTTCTGATCTTCGAGTTCCTAATATTTTTGTTTCAGTTCGTGTTCGATTTTTTAAGATCTTTTGTTCGTGTGTTGAGTTGACCCGGATTTTTAATTTTCGTGTAGTTTTAAAATTTCAAAGAGCTGTGCTACCTTCGAGTCGCCATTTTTGTGGTTTCCGACCGTGGTTGATAACTGCAATGGCCGGATTCCGTGTACGAGGCAAAGTATAAGGGTAAATTACAATTTTGTTTTCCATTTTTCTCATTTCTTTCAGTTTGTGCAATTTCTCTAACGTTGTTGGCACACTTCTTTTCCGGATATTTCCTGGTATCTATGTTTGCATATACAATTTGTTTTTCGATGAAATGTACTTGAAGTAATTTTATCACTTTCTTTTGGTTTAGGTACAAGTACAGGTATTTCCTTATATATATATATATTAGATATGGTTTGTACATTTTTGTCTTGTTCTGCTGATTGTAAAAATTCATATATTTGATTGAGAGGTTGTGAAGTTAATAGTTTAGTTTTTATTACTGAATTAAAACTTGATTCTGCGTACTGGTTCCATTTATATATTGAGTTAATGTTTTGGAAACAAAAATTAGTTTTAACCAAATTAATCAGTTTGATATGATTTTTGCCCATTTTTCGGTAGTTCCATTGGTAATGTTCATGATGGTTTCTTTGTAAATTTAAATTTTAGTTTGAGCATTGATCAAAGAGGTTGACAGTGAAATTCTTCAACATCCATTGTTCTTTAGCTCCATTACAGTCAAGATCATCACTAAGTAATCAATGTTTAGAATAATTAAGAAATGCCAAGTATGAATTTGGCAGATTTTGCAAGCACGTGAATTTGAAATAGATAGAGACATCTAGCCTGGTATTCACTCATGATCCACCCGTAGTAAATTCCAAATACATAAATCTTATAAGTTAGGGGATTGTTTATCCTATGTGAGTGCAAAATTTAAGTTGTGAATGGAAGTGACATGGTATAGTCATCGTGGAAGAGAACACAAATCGTTTCTTTGTTAACTGTGTGTGGCAATGATCGAATTTTAAAGTTATAGTTTTTTATTTTGATAAATTTTTTTAATAATACAGCTGGAGATAGCCGAACATATAGATATTTTAATGGCTGGGGGCGCTCACGTGACAATTACTTTCGTTATCACACAGTCTACGTTTTTTATTTATTTATTTATTTATTTTTATTTTTTTTTAATTAATACATGATAAAATCAAATGTTTGATATAGACCTTCTCTGTTTTTTTTAGTGGTTATTGCATACCTTACTGTTTCTTTCACTCTGGGATTGCTTTTTTTTCCTGTGGCTTTTATTGATTTTTTATATTGTGTTGTTTTGTTCATTGTTTAGTGCATATGCAAAGAAAGCATGATATAGAAATATGGATGGATTGGTAAATTGTTTGTTATGATTATGTTTGTCATACAATTCTTTCTATTACTGCCCCCCCCCCCCTTCTCTTTCACTCTGGGATTGCTTATTTTTAAATTTTCTATAGCTTTTATTGTTTTATTATACTTTGTTGTTTTTGTTCATTGTTAAGTGAATAAAGCTTTAAATTCTGCTCTTCATGAAGATATGTCTGCCGATCTCAAAGTCTTTTAACGGGTGAAGAAGTAATCTGGAAGTTTTCTTTCACTCTGGGATTGCTTTTCTTGTGACTTTTATTGATTTTTTATACTGTGTTGTTTTCTTCATTATTTAGTGCATATGCAAAGAAAGCATGATATAACAATATAGATGGATTGGTAAGTTGCTCGTTATGATTATGGTTGTCATATTGTCCTTTCTATTAAATTTTTTCCTTCTCTTTAACTTTGGGATTGCTTATTTTTAAATTTTCTGTAGCTTTTATTGATTTTCTTACTTTGTTGTTTTTGTTCATTGTTTAGTGCATGAAACTTTAAATTCGGCTCTTCATGAAGAAAATGTCTGCTGGTCCCAAAGACTTTTAACAGGTGAAGAGGTAATCTGGAAGTTGTAATTTAGTTTGTGAAAATTCAATTGTTTACTCATTGATTTAGTCTTTTGAGTTAAATGAGATTGCTTATTTCTCACCATTATGTGTGTGCATGTAAGGTCAGTTATTTGGCCCATACTACCTTAATTTAATTTCGTATACTGGCATAATTATGTACTTCTAGAAATAAAATAATCATTTATTGACTGACTTCATTTTGTCTTAGATTTCCAAAGTGCTTTTGATTTTTTTTAAGAAGAGGAAAGTTTTTTATCCATGTCCCAAGTGATCAGATTTATTTTTTTTAATTGACAGATGAGTTTCAATCACTGGCTTTGAGGTGTTCAACTTGCTTTGATTTACAAATGAATTTTCCAGAATTCTCATGTGCAACTTATGTTATTTGAACTAAGTTTGAGCAAGTCTCTGTGTACCACGAGTTCAAGTAACTTAGTTAATTTACACTGTATTTGTTTATTTAATTTAATAAAATGAGTCGAGCTTGAAGCTGGAAGTTTATGAGACTAGGAACGAATCAAGCTTCACTCAACAAAATGTCAAACGATAATCATGAATGAACATTGACTTTTGAGTCCTTACTGGTTTTGCAAATATTAATGGCATGTCTAATGGTGATAGATATCAGATGTTCTTTTTGATGCTGGAAAGCTTAGTGGGGTACATTCTTTATATATAGAGGAACTACAAAAGGACCGTAATATTTGTTCTGGAATTTGGACTCCAAAAGGAACTTCAGAATACTAATATAGTTATAACTTACTATATTGGCACATTTTTACACCAGAATAATAAGATAATGGTAACAATGAAAATGATAATTTGGGTATTGAGAATGCTTTTTCGTTTTTTAATATTAAATATTATTTTTACTTTAGTATATATGCAGGTTTAACATCCCAATGATGTTGATTATTGGAAATTAAGGTCATCAAATTTGAAATAATTGGGTGAAAGACTAAATCAATAAAGTAAACAATTGGAAAGAGAATTTTGAGAATGATTTTAAGATTTTTTTTTTTTTTTTTTTTTTTTGTGTGTATCCGTATCGTGTATTAGGAGCATTCTTCTCTTGTTTGTTTTCTTCTCTAATATGTTTTTGGAGTTTAAACAATCATAGATAAGAACTTCTGTAATAGTTTCTAGGGGTGGTAATATTTTTATTCTCATGTTTCTCAATTCCAATTTGTTTGTTTTTTTTGGTCCTCCTCATATTGTACATTGATGTGTGTAATATGTGACAATTTGATGGAGCAAAAGAATGAGGATAGAGAATTTGGACTCTTTCATTAATTAAATATATCTATTCCTGCAGGTACAATTTTTATACCATCTTTTTGCAAGATAGAGGCATTAAGCATCTCGCATAGAGGTGCTGGAGTTAATTACGAAGTAACAATTTAGTTATACAGTGATTCACCAAATAGTACCTCTATTTTATGGAACTTAGGATTTTAGTTTCTTAATAAGTAATGAGTTTATGACGAAGGATGTATAATGGATGGACAATATCTTGGATATTGATAAGAGGGAAGCACACAAGTCTTCATGAATCTTCTATATAAGCTTTAGATTCTCCTTCTCCTCTCATTTAAGTTTTCATCTTTCCTATTACTCAAATCTACCTTCAAATAGCTTTTTACCACTTCTTTTCAAATAAGTTATCTCCTTTTATAATAGTACGCGATTAATCACAAATATAAGTTGTCACGTGCAACGCACGTATTAATTCACTGTATACATACACTCATGTATATCTATGTCTCCATATTATATATATATATATATATATATATATATATATATATATATATATAAGTATATAATGTATACATATGTCTCTATTTGATGGAGATTCAAATCGATTTTTTTAGTAAATTTTAATAAAAGTTGATGAAATATGTGATAAAAATATATTTAGGACCCATAGGATACTTGGTTATAATCAATTTTGGATTTTGACTTTGAAAAAAATCAAGACTATTTTTTTTTTCTCAAACGGGAAATATATATATATATATATATATATACACCTATTTCACATTTCTCCCTTCCATGCCAACCATACATATCTCTTTCTCTCTCCCCCCGGTTCAAAGAAAAGAATGGAAATTGAACCAACTAGTCCACCATTGATAACCAAGAAATTATGGAACATAGCGAGAATAGTGTTCCACATGATGAAAAAAGGCATATCAAAGAGTAAACTAATGCTTGATCTCTATACGCTCTTAAAGCGTGGAAAAATAGCCATCGGCAAACTCTTCCTCTACCACCACCACCACCACCACTACACCGCCCTCACCTGCCGCTCCAACGACATCAACATGTCATTCGTGACACCCCGAGAGTACGAATTCAGCTGTAGCAACACCCCAGTTTACCACTCCAAGAGCAAAAACCGCCACCAGCGCCGCGACAACTATGTAAAGGAAATAAACATTGTTCAAAGAGTTTTTGATATGTTGAATCATAACGATGCAGGGGAATTATCTCCATTGACGACGCTTCCTGGATTCGGGGTTAGCCCGTCGGTGAGGCAGTTGAGGGTGACAGACTCACCATTTTCATTGAAGGATACTGATGAGTATGACCACCAAGTGGATAAGGATGCTGAAGAGTTCATTAAGAAATTCTACAAGGATTTGAAGAAGGAAAAGAGAATTGCTGCTTTGGAATCACCTTCTCCATATCACATATGGGCTAGATGAGAATTAAAATAAAAAATTTGTGATGTATTGTGAATTTTCCACCGAAGTTTGTGGCAAACGTGCCATCTTCGACATGGTAAAAAAAATCACGTGACTTGGGGGTGTGACAATATTATCGTATCAAATTTCATGTGATTTATTTACAATGGTTTTCGAGTACTTCTACTTTTACTTCGTTTTTTTAGGATTTTTGTTATTTCTATACAAATTTATTTGTGGTCAATGTAATATAATTGTATTCTATGAAGTTGCTTCAAATTAAGTTCCTCAAACTCAATTTCTTGTGCAGTACAATAATCTCTAACGACCAACATCGATATATAATCTTTCTTCTAGTTCTTAGAAAAGAACTTTCGTGAATTGACTAAGTAATATATACATTCTTACCATGTTTATATGTCACGCACTATCTTTCGGATAATTCAACGGCATACTTCAAAATCAATAAATAGTGAATTAATTATGAATCTTACAAAATGTGTGAATAAAAATATAAGTTAAAAATCTATTGACAAATCAAAAGAAACCACCCCTTATTGCTTTAATTTTTTTATATGGTAATTGCCTTCAAAAGTTGGTGGATTACAATGCTAGTATTTATTTTATTATTATGAGTTTTCTCTTTGCAACGGTCATCTTAGCTGTGTTCCTAATTGCTTGGGTCCATTCCATAAGTAGTCGGTCACACCTTTCGTGCATAACGGATGGAGACAACAAAGGATGAGTGACTAATAAATAATAGTGATGTTCAGTAACATATACTAACTTCCGTTTGATAAATCAAATAATCTGGTTTATGAATCATTTTATAAACTAAACAATTTTTTAAATCACTTTTTAATTACACATATTTTTTCTCTTCAATTTTCAACCACTATTTTTTACTTAAAAAACATAAATAAATTAGTTTATAAATTAAGCAGTGTTATCAAACGGATTACCCTAAATATGTAACGGTATGATCCTTGATCTGGGCCCAATCTAGTGGATGTATCGATACATATGCGTGTGACAAGGACCAAATCCGATAGATTATAGGGAAAAGTACATAACTACACAACTAAAATTTTTAAACCTAACAAACTTAAGGTCTTTTAAAAAAAAACAAGGTATTAAATAGTTAATTAATTAATTAACATATAATAACTAGTATTATACTCGTGCGATGCACGATCATTTGTTACTCACATATATTGAATTTATATATCAACTTATGAAATGAATATTTAATTAAAAATGAGAAAGGAAGGAAGGAAGACAATTAATTACAAAAAAGGTACATTACGCATACCAAAAAGAATTTAAAGTTTTTTTACGGTTCATATATTTATCGGTCCAGGAACTTCTTTAAATATTGTAATTTGAATTGATTTAAAACTTAAAATGGAAAAGAAAAATTACATTTAAATATAATTTGTAATAAATAAAAAAATAGATATATCTGTGATATACACTCAAAATTTTATTAAAATGAAAAGAAAAAGAAAAATAGTTTGATTATTTCATCCACTTTCATTTTCTAATTTTAAATAAAAATATTTATGTGATATTTACGAAGTTTTTAATTTTTTTATTTTTACGAATTTAAAAAAAATTGTAATTGATTTTCAAAAGGTGAAGACTGACCAAGAAACGTCGTGATCTGAAAAATGTAGCTATTTAAAAATCTGTACTCAATTAGATTATTTTAAATCTGGATTTTGTCCAAAATGAATAATAAATAGTAAATTAATATTATTAATTACCATTTTAGGAAATGTATTTTAGATAGGAAAATGGGTCAATACCTTTTTTTTTTTTTTTTTTTGGAAGTGCTCTCCATTTATGTATTACGTTTTTCTCTTGTGAGCATATTTAGTCTATGTTTGAGCCCTCATTATCTACAAAATGAGTTTTTTAATAATTATAATTTTGTGGAGAATATATACTTAAGCAACTATTTGAGAGTCATTTTTCAAATAATGCAGTTTGTATCAGTAAATTTTGATACAATGAGCTATTAAAAACTATGAATTTTTTAATTTATATGTAGATTATTTTATTAATAGAATGATAGTTGAAAATGAGTTTTTAAAAAATGAAATTTTAAATAAAGTGTACCTAATAAAGACCATTTTTTAAAAAGAAGTTGTCATAATTGTAATAGTTAGGAATGTAATAACTTACTACTACTAAAGAAAAAAAACCTTCAATGACCGTTTGCATAATTCATTTTCATAAGTATTCAATTTTAATAATTAATTACATAATTAATCTTTTCAAAATATAATTTCTAAATTATCACAAATAATTTATCACTATTCGAATAGTACTATTAGAATTGGTACTAACATCTTATTACAATATATAATATTTAAATATATTAAACAAATATTTCATTTCATATTTACTTTATCATTACAAATTAAATACATGTGGTCATATATTTAAATGAATGTAGCAAATTAAGCAAAATGAAATGTTAGTTTTAATTAAATTTTAACGAATGTATATTGCAAATATACATTATCACTTACCCATATGGAAATCATCTATGCATCTTGATTCATAAAAGTGGAGCAGTTGTTTAACCCACAAGACATAATATTTTATCTCTTATGTTGAATTGATTTTTCAAAAATCAAATTTTTTGAACATTCATTCTCAATCACACATTCTTTAAAAATTATTTTTTACAATTTTTCATACTATTTTTTAACTATACATTCTTAAAAAATCACTTTTTCACAAAAAAAAAATCTCAAAAAATCAAAATCAAAAAGTTAAATTTCGTATAAACCAGTCTATAATGTGAAACCATCAATAACAGGATTTTAAAAAAAAACTAAAAAATTATAGATACGAAATATCAAACTATTCAAAACTTAGTCAATAATTTTCAATACAACGTGGCTTATCATTTTCATCCAACGGTCAAAGTGTTATGTTACCGGGAAAAACTACTTTTATGCGTTTTAAATAAATGTATTTAACAACACCCTATTTTGAAATATAATGAGTTTACTAACATACCTTTATTTTTATTTTGATAAAAATTAGTTAAACTAATTGTTAAAGTCAATAATATGTATTTTACATATTTTTATTATTTAAATATATAGTATTAAACTTAAATAAATGAACAAAATGAAAAAATAAATAAAACTAATTAAAAAAAATTATCAAATAAATAAATAAACAAAAAAAATGAGTAATATGTGTGTCAACTCGAATTGAAATTAATTATTTTTGACAAATTTAAATTTTGTTAAAAAATTATAAATATCATTACTTAAATAAAACAATTTTGAAATAGTGTGACATTTGGAAAAGTAAAATATATAAAATAAAACTTTTACATTTATATTTAAATAATAAATGACTTTTTTTTTTTTTTTTGAATGAAAAAAATAAATGACTATTAATTTCAATAAATTTTATGAATTATTATTAACTTCATTAAAAATACAAAGTTAGTAGTTTTTTTAATGGTATATCATGTTTGATGTAATATTATGTGTACAAATATTAATGCATGTGAAATGTATTAATATATTTCTCATAATCTCGCAATTATCATGATACGACTTTATCAAAATATATATATATATATATATCATGACTACAAATAAAATTTAAGGACCAAATTGAACGTAATCAAAATATGGAGGGCTTGACTACAAATAAAATTGGCAAGGGTTTAACAGGTTAATCACGCGACCGCATGGTAAGAACCAGGCATGGTCGTATGTGGTGCAACATATTGACCAGAACCTAAGTTTTGGTTTATTGCGAGAACTACGAAACGCCGCCGCGTGGCTTTACAATTCACAAAAAAATGTTTTGGACCTTCTGGGTTGACCTGGTAAGGCCCAATTGCTAAAAAACACGAGTTTAGCCCATTTTTGGGTCTTTTGGGTCAATTTTTGGAAAATATAAGTACCAAACTCTCATTTTAGCTAGGGCGGTGGTTGTTCTTGCCTCTTCTTCTGTTTTTGTCCATTATTTTCTCTTAAAAGCTTCAATTTTAGTTAGATTTTATTTAAGTTTTGTGTTTTGGTGGTTGAATCATTGATTGAAGAAAGATAAACCTAGAACAAGGTGGAAGAATATTTAAGTTTTGAAGTCAAGATTCTTGTTGAGGGGAAGGTTTTATTGTAAGAATTTTAATCAATCGTGTGGGCTTATATGTGAATTATTGTGTATTGAATAAAAGGCTATCAAATTTGGTTAAGCCCGATATAAAGTGATCTAATAAGGATTTGGTAAATTGGGCTTTAATGCATCTAATTAAATGTATGGGCTTTTATGTGTAGATACCAGGCCATTACCTAATTCATGATGGGCCGGATTAGGTTAATTGGCAATTCAGTATATAAAGTCGGTTATGGTCCCTGAATCCTACGTACTGTTCATCTTGTCTGACATCCCATCATCAGAGAGAAAATAAGGACTACGTATTGATTTAGAAGATCCAACCAACCGAATCGTTCATCGTGAATCACGTTTGATTAAGGTACGCTTCCGCTTCAGTTATTTAATTCTTGATAATTCCAACATGATGATTATTTAGATTATAGATAAATTATTATCTATAATAAAATTTTTTAACAAGTGGTATCAGAGCCAACATCGTGTTGAATTATCAGATCTTTATACGTGTGCGTATGAGATGTATATTATACACCGTGTTTCATAGGCATTTGGTTTACATGTTTCGATTAAAATTGGGATTATGAATATAAGGATCTGTAAACTGAATTTTCGAATCTGATTTTGAAATATATTTTCGAATTGGGTCTTGAATCTGGGTAAAGCATCTCCTCTGAATTTCTGTGTGTATGCATATGCGTAACTTTGTTTTGAGTTTAAACACATGGAATCTGTATGTATATGCATATTTCAAAATAAGGTATGGATTTCTGTTGAGGTATGGCCGTGTATTGTGGTCAATCAATTTGGTTTTGGTTGGTTTGAATCTGATTTCTTGATGATGGGTATAGTTTTCGAATATGATCTGTGGATTTGTGTTGAGTTTGGTTGTTGAATCATATTTGATTAAGCGGTGGATGAATCTGGTTTTGGGAGTTATGTATTGTGATGAAGAAGAAGGCGTGGTCGGTTGCCACAGCCGCCGTCGGCACTGGTTGGTGTTGCAGACGCTGCGCGTACTGCATCACAATCGCGGATTGGTGCAGCGCCGGGGATGGCGCTGCTGGAAGTGCGAGGGGCCGACGGGGAGGCTGTGCCACCTTTGTTTATGGCTGCGGCGGCGGCTAGGGTTTAAACCCTAGCTGTCGCGATTTTTGAACGAAGGACTTACGCCAGAAATTTGAAGTCTTCAGGGTTCCTTATGCAATTTTGGATAATTTTGTTTAATTGCACATCAGGTCCCCCCCATTTGTTTTAAATAATGTTTAAATCCGAAGTTATAAAAACCATTTAAGTTGGCCCTTAAAGTTCTGAAATTTATAAATTGAGCCCCTGAAGTTATAAATTTATTTAAGTCAGGACCTTTCAAGTTATGGAATTTTATGATTCAGCCCCTGAAGTTTGAAAATTTTCCAATCCAGCCCCTAATGTTTGAGAATTTTCAAAATTGGTCCCTAAAGCTTGAAAATTCTCTAATTTGGTCCCTTAAGGTTTGAAAATTTTCATTTTCAGTCCCTAAAGTTTAAAAATTTTCTAATAAATCACCTAAAGTTTTGAAATTCTCTAATTTGGTCCTCTAAAGTTTGAAAATTTTCATTTTCATTCCTAAAGTTTGAAGATTTTCTAATTAAGTCACTAAAGTTTGGAAATTTCCAAAATTGGTCCTTAAAGTTTGAATTTTTTTTAAAAATTAAGTCCCTAAAGTTTGGGAATTTGCTAAATTGGCTCCTAAAGTTTGAAAATCTTCAAAATCAACTTTTAAAGATTGAAATTTTCATATTTTGGACCTCTAAAGTTTGGTTTTGTTTCAAATTGGGACCTAAAGTTTGGAATTTCTCTAAATTGGCCAATAAGGTTTTCGAAAAATTATAATTTAAGTTCTTCAAGCTTAAAACTTTACATAATTGGCCACCTAAAGTTTAAGAATATTGCAATTGACTCTCTCAACTTAAGAATTGCTTTATTCTAATGTTTTGAATTCTATAATTCAAATCCTAAAGTCAAATATAGATGCAAATCAATGAATTTCAGTTTCAAGTCTTGGTACATCGGAATCTTTTAAGAGATATAATATTCGAAAGTAAGTTAGTTGAAGCAACATGTTGCCAAAGCAACCTCTCTTGTGGATATTAATTTCCTTTGAATATTAGAAGGTATTTGTGTGTGTTATTCATTGCGGATATTGATCGGCCCAAAGGAAGGTCAATATTTGGCTCGAATTTCACATGCACCTGTTGTGATAAACACGTGGCAATTATTTGGTTTAACGTGTGACCAATAAATCGGTCCAAAGAAAGGTTTATTGGTTAACATGTCTTATTGCCAGTGTTTGATCACTACACTAAGGGAAAATTAGGTATTTGTGTGTTATCTCATGCGGATATTGATCGGCCCAAAGGAAGGTCAAAATTTGGCCCGAATTTCACATGAACTTGTGGTGATAAATATGTGACGGTTATTTGGTTTTACGTGTGATCAATAAATCGGTCCAAAGAAAGGTTTGTTGGTTGACATGTCTTACTGTCAGTGTTTGATCACTACACCAAGAGTACCACTTACAAGTCAATATTTCTGTCCAAAGACTAAATATTGATGTTGTGCTAGGTATCTTGTGATGGGCCCTACCATTATTTGAAAATATGATTTGCATAATAAGGTATTTATGTGAGCTATTTTATTTAAGTGTTCTCTATTCGGTTTCAAATTCTGCTAGTAGTATATCTACAAGCTCAAATTTAATCCATGTATTTATGGAATAAACTTTAAGGATCAAAACAAGAACATTAACTTTTCATTGGCTGCATCGATCTAGACCGTGTACTAAGGATTGAGCAACCTGCTCCTCTTACGGATGAAAGTTCATCTAATCAAATGAGGAACTTTGAGAAGTGGGATTGCTTAAATTACGTGAGTCACATGATCATTAAGTGCGGCATTCTGGAAGCCTTTAGTGGCATAGTATCTGAGGAGGTATATGATGCCAATGAATTCCTTGCCGAAATTAAGAAACGTGTTTCGAAAAACGATAAGGCTGAAACAAGCACGATTATGCAAAGCTTGATTTCAATAAAGTGTAAAGGCAATGGGAAAATAAGGGAGTACATCGTGTAGATGTCTCACTGCTTCAAAACTTAAGGAACTAAAACTCGACTTGTCTAATGACTTGCTCGTGCATTTGGTATTGATATCGCTTCCTGCACAATATAGTTAATTTAAGGTTAGTTATAACTGTCAAAGTAGAAATGGACTCTCAATGAGCTCATTTAATAGTGTGCAAGCTTCTTGCACAATTCAGTCAATTTAAGGTCAGTTATAACTATCAAAGGAAGAAATAAACTCTAAATGAGTTCATTCTATTTTGTGTGCAAGAGGAAGAAAAGTTGAAGCAGGACAGAACTGAAAGTGTTCACTTGGAAAACACCTCTAAAGATAAGGGCAATAAAAGAAATAAAGAACATAAAGTTGTTAAGGGTTCAGAACAAAAGAAACCACATAAACACATTAAGGCTGTTTCTTTTGTTAGAAATCTGGACATTTAAAGAAAGATCATACATAATACCAACTAAAGCAGCTGCTAAAATACCTTAAGAACTTTTGACAGACAGAAAAACCTAGTCTAAAGTATTTCTACATTTGGGGATGTCCAGCTAAGGCAAGGCCTTATGGGCCACATAAAGAAATGGGACTCCAAAACAGTCAGCAGCTACTTTATTGGTTATTCTGAGCGTTTAAGGGGCTATTAAATTTTATTATCCCACACTTAAGTCAATTTTGAAACGGGAAATGCAACATTTTTTGAGGATGTTGAGTTTGGGGGGAGAAATAAGGTTAGAGATATTGTCTTTAAGGAATAATTTGAGGAAGGATCGGTTTCGATTCCTACTATTGCTTTTGACAACGTGCAAGTTTTTATGCATGTCATTGATCAAGAAGCATATCCGGAACCTCAATTCGACAATATTGAAGAACCTCCCATCCAAAATAAGGTAAATTTCAGAAGTACAAACTCAACAACCTCAATAACTAAAGCCATTAAGGAGATCCACGAGAGAAAGGGAAAAAATGCTATTCTGGATAATTTAAATAGTATTTTTCCAAGAACATAAGGAAATAATGGAATGATGGAAGATGGTCCAATCAATTCCATCAGGCCATGCAGGGTTCTAATTCTCAAAAGTGGATTGATGTCGTAAATAAGGAGTATAAGCATATGCAAGACAATAAAGTTTTGGATCTTGTCCTATTACCAGAAGGTGCGAAGCCCATTGGTCTTAAATAGAATTTTAAACCAAGAGGGATTCGATAGGTAATGTGGAAAGATATAAGGTTCGTCTTGTATCTAAGGGCTTTACACAGATTGATGGCATTGACTATAAAGAGACTTTCTCTTCGGTTTCAATGAAAGACTCTTTCAGGAAAGTTAGGTTGTTGCACATTTTGACCTCGAGTTACATCAAATGGATACTAAGGTGGCGTTTCTCAATGCCGACATTGATGGGACGATCTATTTGGTGCAATCAGAAAACTTTGTGTCGTAGACCCAAAGCAAATGATTTGCAAATTAAAGAAATCCATTTATGTGCTCAAGCCAGCTTCTCGTTAAGGGTAATACAAATTTCATCAAGTAATTAACTCATTTGGTCTTGAGATTAATGTTGTTGATGGTTGTTTGTATTACAAGTTCAGTGGGAGTAAGTATATTGTCCTGGTTTTATATGTTGATTATTGCTTGCCACTAATGATATAGGTATGTCACATAAAATTATGAGATTTTTTGTCAAGGAATTTTAAGATTAAAAATCTTGGTGACGTCTCTTTTGTATTAGGAATTCAGATACACCGGGATTGTTCTCTGGGTATTCTTGGATTGTCACAAAAAGGCTATATCAATAAAGTACTTAAGAGGCTTGGCATGCAAGACAGTAAATCAGGGGACACTCTTATCGCTAAGGGAGACAAATTTAGTCCGACTAATGCCCGAAAAGTTATCTTGAAGTTAAGGAAATGCAGCAGATCTCATATAGTTTAGCTATAGAAAGTCTGATGTATGCTCAAATTTGTATGCGTTCGGATATTGCATACATTATTGGGATACTAAGGAGATATTTAAGTAACCCTGGGATGGATCATTTGGAAAGCAGCCAAACATGGGTTATAAGGTATTTAAAGATAACAAAAGATTACATGCTCACATACAGAAAATCGGATCAGTTGGAGATCATATGGTATTATGATTCCGATTTTTACTAGATGCCAAGAAAGTAAAAGATCCACATAAAGGCTACATTTATCTGCTGGTTGGAGGAGCTATTTCCGGATGGAGTGCTTAACAGACACTTTAGCTTCTTCACTTGGCAGCACAGTTGTAGCAATTTTGGGGGCATCTAATTATGGAATATAACTGCAAAATTTTGTCACTGGGCTGCGTATTCTCTACGGTAAAGAAAGACCACTAAAGTTATATTGTGACAATAACTCAGTAGATTTATATTCCAGTAACAATAGGAGCTCAACTAAGTCCAAATACATTGACATAAGTTCCTGGTTGTGAAGTATACAGTTCAGAGTGGATATGTGTCAATAAGAGCACATTGGGACAAACTCCGTAATTGAGGATCCGCTTACTAAAGTATTACAACCCAAGGTCTTTCATGAGTACATTACTCATATGGGTGTTGTATTTCTTAAGGATATTCGGTTTCAGTGGGAGTTTGTATTTTGGGTGCATTAGACACATTTACTGTCCTTTTGGATACAGTTTAAAGTTAAAGTTATTTACAGCTGTAAGGTTTCAGGTTTATTATCTCTGAACTTGTTTAAGGATGATCTCACTAAAGTTGGACCAGTTGGAAATAGGCATGTTGAAGATCACATTACATGTAATTTCCATACTACACATCCATACTTGATCCATGTCATTCAGTTATGTCGATATACGTGACCATTGAAGGTTTAGTTACGATTAATGTAGAGAAAGCCGCTTTGATCCTATGTTGATATAATTGATGGACTGGATTGTTTGGGGATGCATTCAGTAATGATAGTAAAATTCTGAGTACTCATAAGGTTATGATTGATACACAATTGTAAGGTTACACATATAGCCCAAGTGGGAGATTGTAAGGATTTTAATCAATCGTGTGGGCTTATATGTGAATTATTGTGTATTGAATAAAAGGCTATCAAATTTGGTTAAGCCCGATATAAAGTAATCTAATAAGGATTTGGTAAATTGGGCTTTAATGCATCTAATTAAATGTATGGACTTTTATGTGTAGATACCAGGTCATTACCTAATTCATGATGGGCCGGATTAGGTTAATTGGCAATTCAGTATATAAAGTCGGTTATGGTCCCTGAATCCTACGTACTGTTCATCTTGTCTGACATCCCATCATCAGAGAGAAAATAAGGACTACGTATTGATTTAGAAGATCCAACCAACCGAATCGTTCATCGTGAATCACGTTTGATTAAGGTACGCTTTCGCTTCAGTTATTTAATTCTTGATAATTCCAACATGATGATTATTTAGATTATAGATAAATTATTATCTATAATAAAATTTTCTAACATTTATTGTTTAATCTTCTTTTCTTTGTGTATTTAACCCATTATTGAAATGATGTATTTAAACTTTAAGTTTTGTTGTTATTTCACCATGGGCTAATTTATATTTTGTTGGGGTTATTGATGAAGTTTAACCTAACTTAGTTGATTTCAATGCTTATATTGAGAGTTTGAGTTATTTAATTGCTTCTGTATTTGTTGTTGTAGTTACTTTCTTCCATTTATTTTGGCCAAATAATGCTTGAATTATTGGATTGTGCAATTATTGAGAGATTGTTGTGCATTTTAGATCAAACAATTTATGCTCTAGGTTCTTATTAAGGATATAGATATATCTTAAACCCTACATAATCCATTGAATTATTTTCACTAATTTTTAATGCGATTTGTTGGACTTTAATTGACTTAGAGATATAGTAGATTAATTCAAGTAATTAGGACGAATCTTACTCAAGAGAGGTTATTAGTTAAAAGAGAAAAATCAGATCTAACATGAATAGCATATAACCTATCAGTTTTTTTGTTGAGAAATCAATTATGTGAAGGTCTAGTAGAATCAAGAATCTCAACTCTCTTTTATCATCAAGTCATCACCCATTTTCTACTTATTTTATTACTATATTGGGGATTTAATTTTAATTTCTAGAACATTTCCAAAATCAAACTCTATTGTGTGTATTTATTGTTTAAATTGATCAAACTATAGTGTAATTAGAATAGACAATCCTTGTGGGATCGATAATCCGAACTCATTACTCAACTATTATTTGTATACGACATGTGCACTTGTGGTGCATTTCTAGCAAACAAGTTTTTATTTGAATTATATTTTAGTTTATATTAGTTTTAATAGTCAACTTTGTTTCTTGTTTAAATTTTCTTTTATTTTGTAAAGTTAAATTTCCTAATCTCTCTTTTTATCATATGTTGCCTTTAGTGCATGCATCAATCAAAAAGTCTTGATCTTTTTGCTTTAGATCCAAACATCAAAGGAACTTTTTGATGCAGACTAAGGGAACAACGAGAATCTAGGAGATTACTTCTTATTGGGATGGAATAAGAAGGAGTGAACATAGATCCTAATGCTCAACCCACAAATATTCCCAAAGGGTGGAATCCAACCCGATTTTAATCCTCAAGTAGGTAGAGTTCAAGAGCATGTAGTTAATGAAGAAGACATGCTATTTAGGGAGTTCATGAACTCTCCTATTTTTGAGAATCAATCAAGCATTCATCCAAACTTCAGCCAGATGTGATCAATTTGTTCTCCAACACTACTTCATTCTATGGGAGGACCGATGAAAATCCACATTCCCATTAGCACGCTTCATAGAAACTTGTAGCTACTTCAAATATGAGGGTGTGAATGTGGAAGCAATTTGGATGAGGTTGTTTGTGCACACTTTGAAAGAAAAAGCAAGAGAATGGCTGACACTTTGCCTTCGGGGAGCATCACAAGTTGGGTGGAGTTTGTTCAAAGTTTCACTACAAAATTCTTCCCACCGGCTAGAGTTGTTAAACTCAAGCATGGCATCACCTCCTTCCAATAATTTGAATTAGACAATTTTCATGAGGCTTGGGAGAGATTCGAGGACATGCTTAGGAAGTGCCCAAATCATAGGATTACATTGGGAAAACAAGTCGACCACTTCTATGTCAGGTTAGCTTGTAGCGACCGAGAATTTTCCATGACTTATTTAAATAAATAATTATTTTAAAAATGTGTCGCTACGACTTTGTCCATTTATTTTAAAAACACGTGATCGTCTATCCAATTAAGGTCTAGCCAGTTAAGTGAAAAATTTAATTTATTCAAAATCTTCGTCAAATTTCTATCTTTATCAAAAGTATTTCAAATGTCTCAATTTATTTGAAATCCAAGTATTAATTATATTAAGTCCCAATTTTAAATGTTTTAGTCCAATCCAACTTATCGAGCCCAAATGTTTTTACCAGTCATTCAAGCCCATTTAAAATTCCAATGAGTCAATCATTGGCCCAACTAAATCAACAACTTATTTTCCAAGTATTTCCATACACAACCATATTCACTTCCAAAAATTCTCACAATTTTCCATGAATCAAGATTTAACCAAATCTACCATGTTTAACACCTAAATCAACTATTAAATACATCCCTCACCTCTTTCCCCTTCGACATACCAGAGCCTCAATCATCATAGCAAGCTAGAACCAATTCCAGCCATCGTCAAGT
Organism: Ligustrum vulgare; assembly: GCA_963555705.1. Lineage (NCBI taxonomy): Eukaryota > Viridiplantae > Streptophyta > Magnoliopsida > Lamiales > Oleaceae > Ligustrum > Ligustrum vulgare. Next base: position 11,784,934 of record OY743171.1, read on the forward strand.
GAAAATTCAGAGCACAACACCATACCCAAAACCTTAAACTTCACAATCGAATCAACCAGCCACCACAACTCCATTGATATCACAGACTTCAACCTTCTGCCCTTCAACCCTTCCCTGCCGACTGCACCTTCACCACCAAACTACCAACAGTCAGTTCAAACCCAAGCCTCAACCACAGCAACTCGACGCCACTATCCCATCTTCTTTCATATTCAATCGAACTCCAAAATCCAATCTGCTACAATTCGACACAAACCCAAAATACTTACCATGATCAACCCATGCCACAATCAAGACTACCCTTATCTCAACCCAAGTCCCGGACTCACAGAATCATCCAATACCTTCGACCACCACTGCCAAACCTAAAATAGCCAACGTTCAACTGCACATACCCAAAATCAGCACGACACACAAACCGCAGCCTCACAGCCCAGACACCATAACCATTGCCTAAGCCGAACCACAATTTGCTGAAACGAACTCCACCACCCAAAATTCGACAGGCACCAGTATTTGCCCAAACCAAACACAGCCTCAAAATCTCCATAGCCACGGCCGAACATCAACCATCGGAAACACCCACTACCCAAATTATAATCCCCAATCAATCAACTCCAAAAGAATCGAGAGACCATATATTAAACTAAACCAAATACCTACCTCAGCACCGGCTGCTCGACCGAGTTATCACCATAAATCGCCGCCCCAAAATCTGATTTTCAGCCTCGGTTTGCCTTCGTTCAGCGCCCAAAAACCGCCCTACTCTTCTTCTTCGCCGCCCCCCTCCACTCGCTGTCATCGTCGCCCCTCGACGGCGGCGTCACTGCCTTCGAACGCCGATGAAGGCACCGGCAGTTTCACCCTTCACCAGCCACGTCTCTCTCCCGCACCTCTCTTCTCTGTTGCCTGAACCTGAGAGAGAGAGAGAGAGTGAAAAGGGTTATTTAAAGTTTGATTTTAATAAAATTTCTTTTCAGCCCCCATCTTTCAAATTCGTGGGTTTTGGTCCTCACTTTCTAAAGAGATGTTATTTCAGTCCTTTGTAATTCAAAATATCTTTATTCAGTTTCAGTATGTAACAATTAGTCCCTGCAGTTCTTAACTATGTCAATCAGCCCTATTATTTTCGAAAAAGTCTTTCAAATCAGTCCCTACGTTTTTAAAATGTTTTATGTCAGTCCTTTCAGCTTTAAATCTTTTAATTTCAGCCCTTAAGTTTTAAATGAGTTTTAATCAGCCATTTCATTTTTAAGATCTATTATTTTAAGCTCTATAACTTAATATTTCGTTTTGAGTTTCAACTCAACTTTTGAAAATTTACATATTAGTCCCTCAAGTTTGAAAAGTATTCATTTTAGTCCGAGCTTTACACTTTTAAATTATTTCAATTCAACCCTCAAGTTTACTTTCATTTACAAAACTTTAATTTAAAGTTTCTAATAGCAATATCTTAAGGGCTAGACGAGGCGCGGGATTTTCAAGAAAAGCTAGAATCATTCTTTTTAGCAAGTTCAGAAATATCTTAAAGTAGGTTCACTATTTCAAAAACTCTTTCATTCTAATTGCGCAATGTTAAGTAAACCCGTATTGTAAATTTATGCATGTGATTACGTAATTTATGAGAATTAATTACCTTCGGGCCCAGATCCACATGTCTTCGGGCATGGACCAATTGCCTTCGGGCCTAGATCCACATGTCTTCGGGCATGGACCAATTGCCTTCGGGCCCAGATCCACATGTCTTCGGGCATGAAAATTTATGATGTATGAGATCCACTTGCTTATTGCATGAGAATGAGAATTTATGAATTAAGTTGCATGATTATATGTGTTATTTACTGTACAGTTTATTTAATTTGCGCTGAACCTACTGAGTATTTCTATGAAATGCTCACCCCTATTTTTAAACTTACAAATTGCAGATTTCGGAGATGGTGGCGAATGAAAGGGCAGTGGTGGCAAATAATAATGAAGCTATATTTTTTAAAAGTCACGATTCATGAATAGTGTCAATTTATTTATATGTCGTTATTTTAAATATGATATTTAAAGTCATGAACATCGTCAATTTAATTATTTTTCGTTACTTTAATTGAAAGTTAAGATTTCAACGTTTTTATGCATTTATCAAATTTAATTTATTTACTGTTGAAATTTTTCACATAAATATGATGTTGAGAATTCAATTATTTTCCGCAATAAAATTAGATTTAAAGGAGAAGTGACGTCCCGAGCTTCTCGGAATTTGGGGCGTTACATAGCTCCTCTTTGTCATTCAAATGTGGATTCATCCTCTAATGGATCCATTAAAACAAAGCGTTTGAGAAGTTTATGACTTGTTTGAGATCATAAGTGAGCAAAGTGCAATGTGGCCAGATGGAGGTACACAAAGAAGCCCTAGTGGTGCACATTTGGGTGATGACTATGCACTTGTTTTGGCAAAAATAGACTCGTTGGTCGAGAAAGTAGAAGGGATTTCTATCTCAACTTCTCGACCCGTCAATATGGTTCAAACCCCTCCGATATGTGAGATATGTGGGGAAAACCATCAAAGTTGTGTCCATTAATGGCAAGTGGTTCTTCATCTACCGAGCAAGTGGCATATGCTCAAAATTTCCAACGTCAAGGTTTCAATCCTCGTACTCCTATTTATAATCCTGGTTAGAGGAGTCACAACAATCTATCTATGGAAACAACCAAAATGTATTGAATCCAAAACCACAAGATAAAAAAGAGGGATGGGAAGAGGTTATCACCAAGTTAGCAAATCATCAATTGCAATATCAAGAACGCAATGATGCTTCTTTGAAAAATTTGGAGAAACAAGTGGGCCAAATAGCTAAGCTTCTCTCGGAAAGGAAACAAGGAGCTTTGCCTTGTAACACTGAAAACTAATCCAAGAGAGAATGTTCAAGCTATTACAACAAGAAGTGGGGTGAAATTTCCCAAGATCGCGGTACCATCACCAATAACTCAATCAAGTAAGGCTCCCATTGAAGAAGGTGAGCCTATACAAAAACCCGAAGAAGTTGTTGAAGTGACCAAAGAAAGTGAACCAGAACCATCAACATTAAAGGCTCCAACACCAATCAAGGCTTATGTGTCTCATATTCCCTTTCCTTAAAAGTTGCAAAAGTAAAAGGTTGATAGTCAATTTGGAAAATTTCTTGAAGTGTTTAAGAAGCTACACATCAACATCCCATTCGCCGATGCTTTGTCTCAAATGCCAAGTTATACCAAGTTTATGAAAGATATTCTATCCAACAAAAAAATTCGAAAAGCATGAGACGGTGATGCTAACGGAGGAGTGTAGTGCAATAATACAGAACAAGCTACCTCCCAAAATCAAAGATTCAAGGAGTTTTATTATTCCATGCACTATTGGTGGTGTAAATTTTAGTAAAGATTTATGTGATCTTGGTGCAAGCATTAACTTGATGCCTTTATCTATTTTCAAGAAATTGAAATTGGGAGAAGTTAAAGCAACTACCATGTCTCTACAATTGACGGATAGATCAATCAAATATCACAAGAAAACTCCTTATTTTGAGGAGTTGAAGAAGAGCTCTTCATCACCATTACCATCTCTTGAGAAAGCACCATTCTACCCTCCTGGTTATTATTTCTAACTCTTTGAGTGAAGTGGAGGAAGAAAATTTACTCCGGGTATTGATGGAGCATAAAGAGGCTATCGGATGGACCATCTTGGATATTCAAGGTATTTGTCCTTCATTGTGTGTGCATAAAATTCTTGTGGAGGATGACTTCAAGCCTTCGATCGAGCATTAACGTCGATTGAATCCTAACATGAAAGAAGTTGTGGGAACCGCAGTGGTGAAGTGGCTCGATGTGGGCATTATCTATCCAATTTCGAATAGTGGTTGGGTAAGTCCCGTGCAAGTGGTGCCAAAGAAAGGAGGTTACACGGTGGTGGGAAATAAAAATAATGGACTTATTCACACAAGGTCGGTGACGAGGTGGAAAGTATGTATTGACTATCGCAAACTCAACAATGCCACTAGAAAGGATCACTTTTCCTTCCATTCATTAATCAAATACTTTAGTGATTTGCGGATCACTCTCACTATTGCTTCCTAGATGGGTATTTAGCTATAATCAAATATCTATAACCCCGAAAGATCAAGAGAAGACAACTTTCACATGCCCATATGGAACTTTTGCAGATAGGAGGATGCACTTTGGTCTTTGCAATGTACCCGCTACTTTTCAACGATGCATGATGGCTATTTTCTCTGACTTGGTAGAGAAATTTATTGAGGTATTTATGGATGATTTCTCGATGTTTTGCACTTCATTTTATGATTTTTTGAATAATTTGAATATGGTGTTAAAGAGATGTGAAGATACCAATTTGGTGTTAAATTAGAAAAAATGTCATTTCATGGTTCAAGAAGGCATAGTTCTTGGGCACCAGATTTCAAACAAGGGGATTGTGGTCAACAAAGCAAAAATTCAAGTTATTGAGAAACTACCTCTCCCAACCTAGGTGAAGGGTATAAGAAGTTTCTTGGGGTCATACGGGATTCTATAGGCGATTCATCAAGGACTTTTCAAAAATCACCAAGCCACTTTGTTCATTACTTGAAAAGAATACCACCTTTGACTTCTCTAAAGAGTGTCTCCATGCTTTCAACACTCTTAAAGAAAAACTCATCACATCACCTATTACTGTGGCTCCAGATTGGAATTTTCCCTTCGAGCTTATGTGTGATGCAAGTGATTATACCGTTGGGGCAATGTTGGGGCAAAGAAAAGACAAAATCTTGCATGTCAACTACTATGCTAGTAGAACCTTAACCAATTCCCAATTGAATTATGCTACTACCGAGAAGGAGATGCTAGAGATGGTATTTGCTTTTGATAAGTTTCGATCTTATCTCATTGGTTCCAAGGTGATCGTCTATTACGACCATTCGACCCTCAAATATTTGTTAGCAAAGAAAGATGCCAACCCAAGGTTGATTAGATAGGTTCTTCTTCTACAAGAGTTTAATTTGGAGATTTTTGACAAGGGACCGAGAATATTGTAGCCGATCATTGATCTAGACTTGAGCAAACCGAGAAGGTCAACGATGAAGAAATAGGTTAGGTATTCCCGAATGAGCAGCTTTTTCAATTCATGGATCTTCTATAAGTTTCTAGTGTATTATGGTATGCCGATCATGTGGACTTTCTAGCAAGTGGTATCTACTCTCCCAAACCGTTCCTGTTAACAAAACATTCTAGCAAATGGTATAACTCCCCTGGACCTTTCCTGTCAACAAAGGAAAAAGTTCTTCTCAGTTACCAAACATTATTTTTGGAGCGACCCATTGTTGTTCAAAAGAGGTCCGGATCAAACCATTAAAAGATGTGTCCCAAAGATGAAACTGAGAAAACTCTTGACCAATGTCACTCATCACCTTATGGAGGTCATTTTGGTGTCGTGAAAACCGCATCAAAGTTCTTCAATTTGGATTTTATTGGCCCAACTTGTTCAAGGATGCCCACACACTTGTGTCCAAATAAGGTTGTTACCAACGCCTTGATAATATTTCCAATAGAAATGAAATGCCCTTAAATTCTATTTTGGAGGTGGAAATATTTGATGTATGGGGAATTGGTTTCATGGGACCCTTCCCATCTTCATTCTCCGATCAATACATTTTGGTGGCGGTGGATTATGTGTCAAAATGAGTAAAAATGGTAGCATTACCCACTAATGACACTCAGGTGGTGGTGAACTTTTTAAAGAAAAATATTTTCTCGTTATGGCCCCCCGAGCTTTCATTAGTGATGGAGTAAACACTTTTGAAATCACCTCTTCGACCCACTTTTGATCAAGTATGGAGTCAAACACCGGGTATCTACTCCCTATGATCCACAAACCAGTGGACAAGTGGATATTTCAAATAGAGAGTTGCAGAAAATCCTTGGAGTGACGGTGAATGTCTCGAGAAAAGATTGGTCCAAGAAATTGAATGATGCATTATGGGCCTACCACACCACATTTAAAACACCCATTGATATGTCTCCATTTCTCCTTTTATTTGGTAAGTCATGCCACCTCCCAATTGAACTCGAGCACTGAGCTTACTGGACAACAATGATTTTGAATTTTGATATGAAGTTGGTCGGAGAGAAAAGATTACTTCAATGAATTTGATGAATTTCGTCTTGACTCATATGAGAATGCTCGAATATACCAAGAGAAAACAAATAAGTGGCATGACAACAACATTGTGAAGCGAGAATTCCATGTTAAACAACAAGTTCTTATCTACAATCTTAGACTTCGATTATTCCCCGAAAAGCTCCGCTCTAGATGGTCGGGACCTTTCGCTATTGCAAGAATCTTCCCACATGGAGAGATAGAGCTTTATCATGAAGAAAAAGGGAACTTCAAAGTCAATGGGAAAATGTTTGAAACCATACTTGGGTGGTGATTTTGAAAAAGAGAAGTTATCCATTCTTCTTGCAAACCAGAGTAATCACATCAAAGAGTCGAGCTTATGGCTTTAACCAAGCACTTTTTGGGAGGTAGCCTAAATTTCTACTCTTTTTGCTTACTTGTTAATATTTACTTATTTCATTGTTATTGTTTCCATTTTGATTAATTATCAACTTTTGTAGGTTACAAATTTTTGAAATGCCAAGCGGCCTTGTCCTCAACAAGTTTGGGGAAGAATTGCTTACCAAGAGAATCAAAATCTTAGGTCAATCTTGAACATCACATTCAAGCATCGAACTGGGGAAGTTCCGTTAACCCTTATCTTCTTTATACTATGTTCTATGTCTACATTGAGGACAATGTTTAATTCAAGTTCGGGGGTGATTGTTTCATTTTGTTATGTTGACATATTAGATTGCCTTGCAGGCTTACGATGTTTTGATTACTTATTTTGTTTTGAAATGTTAGTGTTGTCCACCTACAATCGTGATATTCTTTTTGATGTCATGAAAGTCTTCTGGTCATAGAAACTTGACCTCACATTTGTCTACCTACATTTTTTGTTCAGGTAATATCAGCTACAAATATTGTTGAGACTTCAATGATAATACCAAGAATCCAATATGTCATTAATCCTGGAATGATGAAAGTATGCACGTACGAGGCATCTATAGGAATTGAAACATTGATCATCATCAAAACTTCAAAAGCACAAGCACTTCAACGAAGGTAGAACTACTAAACTTTCCTACATTTCCAAGTTGGGAAATATGATTTATTTATTTGTCTATTTATTTTTGTATCTAGGAGATCAAATGGACCAGCGCATTTCATTATTTTCAATGTGTTCTGCAAGTAAGTACTGAGCACATTAAGTAAGATACTTTAGCAAAGTTAACTCTGTCTTCCAACCATGGAAGTGGTGGAATTTGTCAAAAATTCAATAATATGTCATTAGCTCATTGCCTATGGATTCTCTTAAAGTACAACTTTAAGAAAACAATCAAAGGTGAATCCAATCTCTAATACCATTTGAAATAAAATGAATGGATACTTAAATCACATCTTCTTGTTATGGGTTCACTACCCACCCCAGTCCCATGAGCATAAATCGGAAGAAAAAGGTGACTGTAGAAAATTAAGGAATGGTAGACCAATTTTCATTTACCAATATCTACAATTAAATTATAATTCAAGTACCATTCAACCTATATTTTTATAGTTATCTTCACATCCATACACGAAGCTCTATACACCTTCCTCCTAAGAAAGAAACATATTGCACAGTTTTTCCAATTTCTAGAAGTTAATAGGTGAGATTCTCTTTTTCAAATACATTTTTGCTAATACCAAATCATAAGTCACCCAAAGTCCAAAATCTTATTTTGTTTTTCGTTCATGTTCCGACATTTCTAATTCTTTTATTGCTTGTATGCTAAATTTTGTAACTCTTATCCCATAACTCTTTCAAGTCTCATTTAGGAAATCTCACAATCCTGTTAAAGTTCTGTGTATTGAGTATTATGTCATATCAAGAAAAAAATCACATACACATTATGTCACTGTCTAAAATGTTGGCCGCTTTTGAATGGTTTTGTAATCTATGTCCAATATCTTAATATTTAGTAGAACTATAGAAGCGGTGTGATGATGGTCTTGATTATGTGATTGGTGTCTGCGTTTGATTGTGAAATGGAGCTTGTTTAACCATGGATCATTTTCATTAGGAAACCAAGTGCAAATGATGATGATTTTATTTGACTAGAAGTACATGTACCGTAATGGATGATGAGGAATGGGTCAATGATGACAATAGGGAACACAATTACTTTTAGTTCTCTAAAGACAAGGATCTCTAGTACACATAAAACCGTTCCAGTAACAAATTGGAGTGAGGTAATCCTATTAGTAGGAACAAGGAAGATAGGTACTTTATCTTTGATGAATTTCTACATGGATGAGTAAAAAATTAGTGGCACCACTTAGGACAAACTACAACCAAAAAAAAAAGCATTTTGCAACGCACAAAAAATATTACAAAAGGCCTTTTGCAATGTTTGTATGCATGTTGCAAATCTCAATGGTGTCGTAGAGGGAAGGGATACGAAAAAGTTCATTACATGTTGCAAAAGATGATAACGTGTGTTGTGGTTGAGTTTTAGCAACGTTCGCATTGCAGTTGATACTTTTGTCAATGTTCATTGCATGTGGCGGTTGCCTTTTGAGCAATGTTCATTACGCGTTGCTATTGATACCTTTAGAAATGTTTACTGAGTGTTGCGATTGATACTTTTAGCAACGTTCATTGCACGTTACGGTTGATACTTTTAGCAACACTCATTGAATGTTGCGGTTAGTGTCGTTAATGTTTTGGAAACATACATTACCCGTTGCGATTAATTTTTTACCTTTTTAAAATCTTAATTTTATTTTTTATTTTTTTAATTTTCTCCAAATCAATGTAGATAATTCTACTGATAATCAAAAAAAATTCTCAAACATATACATAATATGTAAAATATGAAACGTGTTCTATAAATAAATCAACTAATCAAAATAAAGTGCAAGCATTTTAAAGCAAACTAGGTCAAATATATTTTAATATGAAACAAAAGTTAAGGCACTTTGTTGTTCCAAATTGGTTTACAACGACATCACGAATGTTGATTCAAGCACTTGAAACCATAAAAACTTCATTCTTCATAAGTTGAAATGACTTCAATGCATCCAAAAAACACCTCAACTCAAAATGTATAACAAAACCTGTGAATCAAATAGAGTAATGATTAAGTAATGTTAACCTAAAAATCAATCATATATCTAATAATCCAGATATAGATTATAATCTTAAACTTCAATACAAGATACAGCTTTAAAAAATATGATTATAGTTCAGTTTTATACAAGATGGATTTAAGCAATCTAAATTAAGTTATCAAAGCAAACATTTCCATCTTGGTAAAATTTTTAGAGAGATGAGATCTAGAGGAGAGGGGAGATTTTGGGATGAAGTTAGGGTTTAAAGATAAACTTCTGTAAATTGTAAATTAAGTCCCACAATTTTAGGCAATGTGCAATTTTTCCCCCCAACGTACCCTTTTGCAACATTCATTACGCGTTGCAAAAGGTTACTCTTTCACAGCATGCAATGAGTGTTGCAAAAGACATTTTTTTCAGCTTTCATTTCGCGTTACAAAGAGCGTTGCAAAAGAAGTTGTCTTTTGCAATGCACAAAGAACCGCAAAAGACAAGTCTTTTTGCAACATTGCAAAAGCTCATATCAGCAACATTCACTTACTGAATGTTGCTAAATGTCAAATAAATTAATCAAAGAAAACGTGTAACCACTAAATGATGAGGTAGATACCTTTTAGCAATCTGCATTTAGCGAATATTACCTTTTGCATGTTACAAGAGGTCTTTTTTGTTGTAGTGACATAATACAAAAGTACTGAATTTCAAGCTAGGAATGGATACAATCTTGTTTCAGGTTTAGATATGAGGTTTTGAGCTGCACCAAACTTTCTCTAATCCTTGTGGAACATAAACAAAAAGGAAAGATGAAAAAGAGAAAAAAAATCATTAAGTTTTACATGTAATGTTGAAATGTCTCGAGAATAAGAAAAAACTCATTAAGTTTTACATTGAAATGCTGAAATGTCTTAAGTCTTGAAACGACCCAAAATTTTTTGAACTTTTTCAAGAATAATGCTCTGATACCACTCTTGTGATGTCCCAAAATTTTCAAACTTTTTCAATATTATAATAAAATTTATTTATTTAATAAGTAACGATATTAATTTTTTAAATTATTAAATAATGAGTTCAATAAAAGTGTGGCAGTTCAAATACAAAAGTTCTTATTCGGTTATAAGTCCACAACTCACAGGTCGTCACCTAGCGCAGCACTCTCTATCAAGCTATATGAAGATCAACGTCAATCCTTTTTATATCAATAGCTACCTGAAATGTTAGATAACATGGGGTGAGTATACATTTTCCCAGTGAGTAAGATATGGTGCACATGTGTGATTGCACGTTGAAACATAATTCAACATTACAAGTAATTGATGCATATGTATGTTCTTTTCAAAAATTAATGTTTTAATGGCCCGATTATAGATTATCTCCTCTACCCTAAAGCACTTATCATTTTCATAACTCGGATATCAATAACATGGCCATAACACACCAGATTACATAGGACTATTTCATCCTATAGGGATTCTACATCCTGTCATCTTCACCATGTTCGACTCCAACAGGGATATTAGATCACCATGTCGTTCCTCACTACCCTCAGAGTCGCGAGGTGCTCCGACATCATCAACATAGAATTATTTCATCCTTTAGGGCTTCTATATCCCTGTCATCTTTCACCCTGTTCGACTCCAACATAGATATTAGATCACCATGTCGTTCCTCAAAACCCTCGGAGTCGCGAGGTGCTCCCGACATCATCAACATTGATATCCTTATTGATTACCAGAGGGCTAGAGTTCAAATATATAAGCCACATGCACAAAACTCTTATTTGTGCATAAACTTTCTTTCATGATTCATCATGTATCAAATGTCATTGCATTTCCAAAACATCATCAATCCAATGTCATTGCATTTCCAAAACATGAACGAATGTAATTTCAACATATCAAGTTATCAAACTATATTACATAATAATGTATATCGAATATTCAGTGGTTTAATCCAAATTTATTCAAGTAACCATATTCAACTCATATTATAATGAATCGGAATTCACATAAACATGTCCCCTCACATATTATGCAACTAATCCAAATAAACACATCCCACTCACTTATATCACATACTTCAAATGAACATAATCCAGTCACTTATAATCATATAATCTAATTTACACATTATTTAAATAATCCAAATAGCATATCTCACTCACAGTTTATTGGATGAATCAATCCGTGAACAACTCCTAGGATGACTTTCATTTGGAATGGAAGTCTTCCTCGGCAAGGAGTAGGTGGAGGAATAAGAACATAACTCCTAGCACATAATTCTCCACGAGTTTTATAATATATCAACGAAAATATCATCGAATCTGGAGTTCAACATACTTTACGGATTGCAAATCGGAGTTGTAGATCAAAAGTTATGGCTGAATGAAGTTACGTCGACGGGCAGTCCATTTGGTGTCGACACCACCTAGTTTGGTGTCGATACCACCTGATTTGGTGTCAACACAAAAGTGTCAGAATCATCGTTTTAAGCTCAGATAAACATGGTGTCTACACCAAACTAGTAGGTGTCGACACTAAACGTATTTTCAGAATCTGAAACTCGATTTTCTTGATTTCTTTGATCTAAAACCATTTGTTTTGATAAAGGGCTTTGAGAAAACATGTTTTCTAATAAAAATGATGGATTATAATGGATTGAAATATGATTTTGGCATGAAATCAATACCTAGGGTTTGAAAGAGGAGAAACGGATTCTGCATCATTTCTTGTTCTGATTTCTGATATGTTTCTTATTCAAAACCATCCCTATTTATAGATAAAGAAGGCTGTACGAATTGAGGAATCAACTTAGGTGTAGAGGATTTCCTCTTTTCCTTCATGGCTAAGAAATCATATTTTAATAGCCAAGCTTGAGGTGTCAGTCCATTTTCATGCAGCTGGTGTCCTAAGGAGATAGAAGGTGTCTCATGTGAGCTAAAACCGGATATGGAGGATTAATGTCCAGCTCATGCTTCTTGCTTTCCAGATCTTACAGTTTCAGGGTGCCATGTTTGAGGTCAGATTCGAGGTATCAAATGAACTCCAAATTGGGTGGTCTTAGTCTCATTTCAAATTAATCGTGGAGTACTTTCATATGGATTTTGTTTCACAAGATTTGGTTAAATGAGGTGAAATTTATGGCGCCTCAAAGTTGGCTTGTTGGAGCTGTCTTTCCGGGACGTACGATTGCAGTGCCAACTTTGAAAATTCGCTGAGAGATGTACGTTAATCAAAATGGTGAACGGATTTCAGATTCTCGAAGTTCATTTCGAGAACTTATCTGTACATATGAATTATGCATTTATCGAAAGTCGGAAGTGGTCAAACAAATCTTCTAAAGAAAGACGTTTAAATACGTTTTTAGTAACTTCCATTTAATTAAAAACTCCGTTTTTATTTCTTTTAACTTCCAAAATTATTAAATAAATTCTAAAACACTTTTATTACATCATAATGGGCAACTAAGCACGTCATAATTTTTCGGGTCATTACAAGTCTTCTTTTTCTCTATGCAGATCTATTAGGACATAGTTCCTTGTGTTTTCCTTTTCACTATTGTCTTATTTTAATTCATTTTTGGATAAACTGGATTTGTTTTACGTAGATACATTCTCCAAAACTGTCTGGTTCTGATGCCTAGAGCAAGGTGGTTTGTTTAGGACTTTTGGGGATGTTGCATATAAGCCATATTTTGATGTTGTCATGTCTGATATTTTGGAAAGTATAAAAGATTCACTCTTTCCTTTTTGAGGAAACTTCACTGAGAAGACTGCCAACAACTCAAGTTTTTTAGGCTCTATTCTATAACACTGTAGCAATTATATAATTGGTTTATTTATATTTTTGAGGTAAAATGTGTGGTTAAAAGGTGAAGAGATGGTTAAGAAGTGATTGGAAAAATTATGCTGTTTATAAATTCTAATGATTGCGTAAAGAACAAATGCTAAGTTGTGATGCCATTTCCAATTCATTTTGGGAACTGAGATTGAGTTATAACTATCTGAATATTGTACAAACACTTCATTTTAGGACTTGATGTTGTTTTTGGAACTCCTGATATAGAAACATGATTAATCAGCCTATGTTTTTTATGTAATCATTACAATTTATAAACAATTCAATTTTTTCAATCAATTTTTAATAAAATGTATTTTCTCTCCTCAATTTTTATCCACATATTTTACCTCAAAATATTAAAAAAAAATTATAATTGCTCCGGAGTTACCAAACAAAGCCTTAGTCACCTGTAAAATGGTAAATATATGTCTAGCAATAGATAAGAAATGTGTGCTCTTTCCAGTAAAATATGAATGCCACTTCATTTTATGTTATCCCGAAGAAAATATAACATCTACAATGGTGAAGGCAAAATTTTCATTCTAGCAGCATTCACTTGATGATCTCAAGCATGCTTTTGTTTTTTAAGTACTGAGATCGATATCGCGATTTTAAGTGGGTAGAGTCATTTATTTGTAGGTATTTGTAGATCCTAGAAGCCCACATAAACTAGCTGAATTACATAGTATTAAATCAGATATTTGGGCGTACAAGATTTTTTAATAGAAATTTAGAAAAACGACTTAGAAAAAAAAATTCTCTCTCTTCAACTACCAGTCCTAGCTCAGTCACCACCACCATCATTGGCGGCGCATGCCACGAGGTTATTGTCGGATTCAGGATTCTATTTTAGAATTTTTCAGAGTTTCTACTGAATTGTTGCGTCTGAGATGGAACCACCCCCGCTGGGGCGTACATTTGCAGAGACCGTTTCGTACAAACGCAAGTCAATTCCTCCGTCTGCAAAGTCCTTTGAGCAAATCATCATTGAAGGTAAATCAGAGCTAGTTTCAATTAGAGGAGTGGAGGTCTATAGGAATGAGCCATACATTCCGATCTCCAAAGAGGAAATTGAAAATTTATCGGGATGGCTGCACCACTCGCTTATTGGCAAATTCTCTCATAATAAGCCTTCCAATCAAGATGTAAAGTTTGCTTTACAAGCTTTGGGGATAAAAGGGGAGTTCACAGTTGGTACTCTAGATCAGAAACATATCATTTTGAATTTTGAATTTGAAGAAGATTATGTGAGATTGTTCTCGAAACCGATGTGGTTTTTGAAAGGATATCCAATGCGTGTACTGAAGTATACATTTGATTTCAATCCACAAAAGGAATCTGCCATTGTTCCTATGTGGATTGGATTGCCTAACCTACCGCTAATTTACTTTGACAAAGCGATTTTGTATTCCATTACAGCTGCCATTGGAAGGCCATTGAGGATTGATGAGTTAACTGCAGCAAAGGCTAGACCTAGTTTGGAAATGGTGTATGTGGAGGTGGATATGAGTAAACCAAAGCTGGAAAGAATAAGAATAGGCCATGATGAATTTGAGATTTGGCAAAATGTCATTTACGAAGATGGTAAAAAGAATGGTCAATATAGATACTGTCAATTTTGCCACCACTTAGGACATCAAGAAGAAGTATGCTTCAGGAAGAAGGAGATTGTCACTCAATCCAAATTTGGTAGGAAAGCTGATATTATACAAGGGCAACAACAGAACAAGGGAAAGAAAAATGGAAGGAAAGCAGGAGAAGAATTTAGCTGGAACATCTGATGTAGGTAAGGAGTTGAAAGTGGAGGAATCACAAATTCAAGAGATGATTGAGAAAATAAGCAAAATTAAGGATGTTATTAAGGCAACAGATGAGTGCGATAAGGAGAAAGGAGATATGGTTTGGGGAGTGAATTCTAAAATAGAAAGGTTAAATGGAAACAAAATGGTTGAAGAAGGTGTGGAGAATAAGATTGGGAATAATGAGGCCTCTGCAAATCAGTTTGCGGTTCTTGAGGACTTATGTGAAGAGAAACCAGATGGATTTGAGGAAAAGGAAACAAATGTACAGACAAAGGAGGATTCAGAGCATATTGGGGAAGAACTAATTGAAGGCACTATTCCAGAATCAGGTAATAGCAACAAAGAAACTGAGATAAAGATCATCAATGAGGATGAATTGTTGGAGACTTTCGGGAAAACAAAGGAAATAGAATTGCCTAAGATGTTGGTTAGTTCAAGAGATTGTTCTTCTGACACTGATCTGAACAAAAGGGACATTGCTGATTTTGATGATTTCCAACCAGTGAAAAGAAGAGGAAAGCCGAGAAAAGGTGGGCAGATTCCAAAAATGCAATAGTTTTCATGGATTTGAAAATTCTATTTTGGAATGTTAGGGGTATCTTTAAAAAACCTTCCAAAAGAAGACTTAAAAGGCTTGTTCAGTTATACAATATTCAATATATTTTTATTATGGAACCAATAATCACCAGAAGCACAGTGGAAGAGTATGCTAAAATTCTAAAGTTTGATAAGGGGGAAACTAATGAAATGCCAAGGAACTGGAAAGATTTTCGGCCAATAAGCTTATGCAATGTATATAACAAGATCATTTCAAAAGTTCTCAATAACAGACTTATGGGGATTCTTCCTAAAATCATCTCAGAAAATCAGAGTGGCTTCACTCCGAGAAGGAGAATTGTTGATAATGTGATTCTTGCTCAAGAACTCATCCATCATATTAATAAAAAATTGAGAAGGCAATCTTTTACTCAAATTGGATATGGCTAAAGCCTATGATAGGCTTTCTTGGAAGTTCCTGTTGAAAGTCTTAGATAATTTGGTTTTAATGAAGAATGGAGAGAAAAAATTACTCGATGCATTCAAGGTTGCAAGTTTTCAATTTTAATAAATGGCAAACTTACAGGATTTTTTCCTTCGTCTAGAGGAATCAGACAACGCGACCCTCTATCCCCTGCACTCTTTTTTATAATGGCAGAAAGTCTCAGTAGAGGATTAAATTGTCTATATGCAAATTACCCATCAGTGGCATTTGAATATGGAGGAAGAACCATTGTGTCTCATCTTGGGTTTGCTGATGACATGATAGTTTTTACCAATGGCCAGGCAACTTTTGTGAAGAAAATTATGGCAATGTTGAAGCAATATGAGAGGAATTCTGGACAACTCATTAACTGCTCCAAAAGCTCATTTGTGGTGGGGTCAAGATATTCTACTAAAGGTATTAAGAGGATCACTGGATTTCAAGAAGAAAAGTTGCCCATTACATATCTGGGAGTCCCCCTATTTGTGGGAAAGAAAAAGATATATCTCTTTGACAATGTGATCCAAAAGATACACACGAGAATTAATGGATGGGCAAACCAATTGCTTTTGGCTGGAGGAAGAATTATTTTGATAAAACATGTTTTACAATGTATCCCGATGTACTTGCTGCAAGCCTTGGATCCACCTCAAGGAGTTTTAACTAAATTGGAGAAAATGTTTAATAGCTTCCTTTGGGGAGACAAAGAAAATGAGAGACGGACGCATTAGGCTTCTTGGGAAAAAACTTGTTATCCTTTAATGGAAGGTGGCCTGGGATGTAGAACTACAGAAGATATGAAGTTTGTTTTTAACAGCAAACTATGGTGGCAATTCAGACAACAGAAACGTCTATGGACTAAGATACTGAAAGGAAAATATGGAAGAGAGCATCATCCTAGCGACATGGTTGCTAAAACAACTGATTCTAATTTGTGGAAAAGATTGATGAAAGTTAAGGACTGGATGGGAAATTATATAGCATGGAGATTGGGGTCAGGGGAAATCTTCTTTTGGAAGGATAAATGGTTACCTCGTGGGAGTTTGTCACAATATGAATGGTCATCAACTTCAAATAATAGCAAAGTCAAAGATTTTCAGAGTGGAGGACACTGGAACTTACAGAAAGTCCAAGATGCAGTGCCTAATGTGGTGAAAGATCAGATTATAAAAATCCCCATAAAGGCTGAAAATGACCAAATAATATGGTCGGCAGATCACAAAGGTGAATTCACTGTTGCATCATGTGCTCAGCTGAAGAGAAGGAAGGCTGCCATTCAGAAAGCTTATGACATTATATGGTCTAAAGATTTCCCAATAAAAATATCCTTCTTCATTCTGAAAGTGTGGCGCAATTGGATAGCTACTGACTCGGTGACAAAAAAAGAAATTTGGTATTCAAATGGCATCTAAGTTTCAATGTTGAAAAAATGAGGAGGACATGAATCACATCTTTATTACTGGTCCAGTTGCTGCAGAGGTATGGCTATATTTCTTTGCCAAGATTGGTAAGCCTTGGTTAAATTACAGTCATCCTATGTGTTTGTTTAATGCCTGGTGTAGGAGTTGTTATAAACTTCCTGTGTTTTGGATATATATATATTCCTTTGTTTGTTATGTGGTATTTGTGGATTGAGAGAAATAATTCCCAATTTGAAAACAAACAAATGATGGCTAGTAGAGTTATCAAAACAGTGGAAGGAAAAATGCAGATAATCAGAGATGAATTGAATTCTAAAAAGGAGAGAAAGAACAAGAAGCCAATTTGCTTGTTGCTGGGAAATGCCCAAGGAGAAAGAGATTAAAATCAATTTTCTGTCTTTAAGGGCCAGAAGGCTTATGGAGGAGGTAGCATTGCCAGAGATAAAGAAGGTCGGGTAAGTTTTGCATTGAGTAAAAGGATTTCATGTGAGTTGGAATTAGAGGCTGCTGTTGAAACTTTAATTGATAGTATTCAGAAGTGTAAGGAACTGAAACTGGAGAATATTAAATTTGCCACTGAACAACAGGAAGTTGTCCACAATGTTAATTCCAAAGGAGCTGGACAGTGGCCATTATGTTATCAGATGGTTGAAGCAAAAGAGTATATGAGAAGCATAAACTGTAAAATAGAGCTGATGAAGAAATCCACCAACAAAGCAGCCTCTTGGTTAGCAAAAGAGGGAGCTGACACTGATAATATCATTTAGTTTAATCTTAAGAACCTTCCTAGACAACTAAAGGATAGTGATAATGGATAGAAGGCAAACTCCCTATATCATTGATCCGGACTGAAGTTGGTTGGAGCTTTAGTTTAGTGCTTAGAACATCAGTTGTTTTCTTGATTTGTATAGGGAGTAAGTACTCCAGATTTTTTAGCTTTTTTGCATTGGAGTTTTCCTCCAACATTGCATGCATTTTTTTGGAATTTATTGATCTCTGTAATAGGCATCACATTTGGAGGCTAGGTTCATGCCCTCCTCCATTAGGTGTATCATTTTTCTTTTTTGTTAATAAAAGGGTAGGGGAAGTCAAACCCCCCCCCCCCCCACAAGAGAGAAAGGAGGAGGATTAAAACCCACTCCAATACTCTTGAGGGATTCTTTTAAAAAAAAAAAGATTTTTGAATAGAAGATGCCTGACTTATTATGCTTTTCAAGTTTATAAGCACGTGATATAGGACCAAGTCCTAAGTATTCTTTGTTTTCGTTGTTTAAACATTGTGATTGTGGTACAATCCATACAATAATAATTCTCCCCTATTGTAAACATTGTAATGAATCATCTTCTGTAGTTATAAATTACAACGGTCAAAACTGTGGTGTTTCTACCATAAATGTCAGTAACTTAAACTTGCCCTCAATCACAGTATCAAAGTTCACCCAATCGACTACCATTAAATAGGCAACGACTAACGTTACCGAAAGTGAGACATATCGAGTAGGTTGGAGCACCGCTTACGAAGCTTTCATTATTGTTATGCCGACTCACTTTTGAATTGCAAGTGTAGAAAAAGGCATTGAGTGTATTCTTTAATGCAACAATGAATAGTTCAGTTGCAAGCTTTGGAAGAATTGGACAGTTTAGCGCACATGATCATGTAGTTAACATTCCTTTGTATACCATTATTAAGCCTCCATTCGTCTTGAAAAAATGTTGTTTATAAACAATAACGCATAAATCGAGGCAAATCTACTTGACACAATTGCTAGACCAAACTTGTATGTATCTTTACGACATAGACAAATGACTGAAATACCCCTAAGGTAATATACATTTTCATACTGCAATAGGAAATAGACAGAAAAGAGGTTTTTTGCGAAAACAGACAGCTAGATTTTCAACAGGTTTGACCCTTTTTTAGTCTATGGTCAGACATGTGATCAAAAAATCTGAGGTAGGTGCATTGGTTTGGGTGAAATATGTTTATAAACGAGATTTTTTTATTTGGCCAAACAGATTCTAAAATTTAATATAATACAAATATTAATGGCTAATGGTAATTTCCTTGTAATTTTTGTTAACGTGTCCAATTTTTTATTAGTTGTTTCATAAATAATTTTTGGATGTAAATAAGAAATTGATTGATCAAATAACTAATTTTTCTTTTTCCATTTTTAAGTCATCTGATTCTTAAAATCTCTCTCGAAAGATTGAAATTTGCAATGTTTTTCCTTCAGTGTAAATGCAAGTGAATTCCAACATTACAATTAGCCACTGTTTAATCATTATTATTTTAACTCATTTTTCTACAGTACTCAATTTAACCACACATTTTAACAATGATATATTCAACACATAAACTCAAGATTTTTATCTCATTCTCAACCACACAATATCCTATCAATCACTATTCAAAAAAATTTTGTCAAATGATGGCAATCAAGCAGAGGCTTAGTTTGCAGGGTTAGTTCTATACCAAATTTTAGCCTCCGTTCGACAATTGTTGATTATAATCAACACAATTTTCAGCACAATTTTTTAACCACACATCTTTTCTCTATCCAATTTTTTTCATATAATACAAATATTAATGGCTAATGGTAATTTCCTTGTAATTTTTGTTAACGTGTCCAATTTTTTATTAGTTGTTTCATAAATAATTTTTGGATGTAGATAAGAAATTGATTGATCAAATAACTAATTTTTCTTTTTCCATTTTTAAGTCATCTGATTCTTAAAATCTCTCTCGAAAGATTGAAAATTGCAATGTTTGTCCTTCAGTGTTTAAAAAATGCAAGTGAATTCCAACATTACAATTAGCCACTGTCTAATCATTATTATTTTAATAACTTATTTTTCTACAGTACTCAATGTAACCACACATTTTAACAATAATATATTCAACACATAAACTCAAGATTTTTCTCTCATTCTCAACTACACAATATCCTATCAATCACTATTCAAAACTTTTTTGTCAAATGATGGCAATCAAACAGAGGCTTTGTTTGCCCAGTTAGTTCTATACCAAATTTTAGCCTCTGTTCGACAATTATTGATTATAATCAACACAATTTTCAACAACACTTTTTAACCACACATCTTTTTTCTATTCAAATTTTAACCACACATCTTACCTAGAAAACACAAAATACCAATAATGAGATGTTATAACAGTTTCCGAACGTCCCCTTATTCTAATTTAACCAACCCTACATGCAATTTAAAGCTCTGTTCTCTTTACTGTTTTGAGATCGTTTTTTGTTTTTATTTTCGAAAACGTTAAAAACTCGTTCTTTTTATCATTTTCGAAAACGCATTTTGAAAAACAGAAAAAAAAAATTGTACACAAAACGCTCAAAACCTCGTTTTGTGTGTATTTCAACAAAAAAATGTTCAAAATGCGTTTTGTAGCGACCGAGAATTTTCGTGATTGATTTTGAATAAATTTTATTTATCTTTAAAGTTCAATTTCAATTTTAAGAAGTTTCCAAATGTATCTTTAATGATAAATTTTAGTCCAAACTTTAAATATTTGAGTCCAAAATATTTTAGCTCCAATTTAAATTCATTCCCAAATTTTTATTTATTTTAAAATCTCAATATCCCTAAATTCAAAAGTTTATATTCTGATATTGTTATCACAATCAAGTCCTCCCTCGCTCAATCACCAATCAAGCATTTGCCAATTTTGAATTTTACTCAATGTATATTTTCCATTTTCAACCCCAAAATCATTTCCCAATTTCCATCAATAACCATTTTCCTTACTTATCAATCTGACAACAAACAAGCAATTCATATTATGACTCCATCATATCATCCTCCAACGAGCCACAGACATTCAGCACAAGGTAGTCTTTTCCATCTTCATTCTCACACTACACTATCCACTCCAACTTCACAATTAACCTTAATCCTCTTGCAAATTCCCTCAGTTTGCCTAAACCAGAACCTCTGAACTTGCCCAAAGTTACCAAAAATTAAAAGCTAAACACAGCAAGATTTTATCCAATTATCCCAAAATTCTTGATCTCAGCCTAATTCAAGCCAAATCATTTTCTTCTTGGCCATTTTAGAAACCCAATCACAAGTCATTTCTACTTCATAATCACTCCCTCGACCAGCTATTTCCTCCTCACAAAATCCCCTCAATCCATCCAATTCAAAATCTGCCAAAATTAATACACAATTAAAATGATATAATTTCCCATTCACTTGCATCATTCAACCACACAGCCAGAATCAGAACGTGAGCAAGGTAGTCACTCTCCCATCTGCAATACGCACACTGCCTTGTTTTCAACCAGAACCAATTCTGAACCACCACCATGACAACACCAGATTTCCATCTTTTAGCACAAAGCCTTCATTACTTGTAATTCCAATTCACATCCCAAAACGTTACTGCCTCCTTACCACACCAAAAACGCCCACAGTCGAACCGAACAACACCACCAACACCTCACTGCCCATACCCGACAACCGGAACACCACCAAACTAACATCACCAATTCATCACCTAACCGAAGCCAATTTCACAACCACCTCAAACCATCGCATCGAAATCCACCGCCACCTCCATCAGCGACCATTTCTCCAATATCAAAATCACCCAAAATCAAACCAAAACAACCCAAAAACCAAGAATCAAATAGAACCCATCAACTTACCTCAATAATCAGCAAATATTATCATCGGATACTCTAAGCCTCGATTACCTTCGGTCACACTTGAATCGCACCAAGACCCAAGCCTAAAATCTCCTTCTCCTACACACCCACACCCACGCCATCGCCGCCATGAGATGGCGGAACCACCGTGATGAGAATCCAGGGAGTCATTCGAGTAAAAGTCAAACAGGTCAACCATTTATCAGAATACCGGTGGGGCCCATGACAAGATCCAAGGCTAAAGAGGTCCAAGAGTCGATGGCGGGACTCATTTTCAAGACCCGAAATCAAGTCCACATGGAAGAGAGCAAGATCGAGGTCAATTGCCTAAGTTTTGAAGTTCGGGACATTTCGGTCGACCGAAATGTCCTCTGGTCGACCGAAACTCTGCAAGATTTTGAGGCATAGCTTCAGGCAGGATCGGCCGACCTTTGTACAACCGAAACTGCCAATTCGGTCGACCAGGTGTTCGACCGAAATAGTTTCGGTCGACCGAAAGTCCACAGAATAGAATAGCGGGGTTTTTTGTGCAATTTTGCAAACTTTCTTTTCTTTCAATTTGTATATCTTCTTGTAAAGCCTCAAACCCTAGTTAGTTTTTGGAACATTGAAGAGCACTCCTTGAGAGTTTGAGAGGTAAAAATCCTTTCTTTATCTTGTAACATTTTCTTGGAATTTATTTCAACTTATATATTGAGGGTTTGTTCTTGTGTATTTGTTGATATTTATTCCACAAGTCTTGGTATTTGTCTTAATCTCTCCATTGGGTTAGGGTTAACTTTCCTTAGAATTTTGGTTAGGTTAAACTTGGGTCAAGATTTCTCATTTATTACCTATTTTAGCTTTCTTGGGTTGATACATTATTGTTGTGGGAATTTTTGGTTTAATCACCAAAGGGGTTCACATCATTTGGTATCAGAGCTTGGCTCTAAAATTGGTAATCCTATCTTTACATTTATTGTTGTTGTTCTTGATAGTCAAAAAAAAAAACGAAAATTACAAAAAAAATTGGGGGAAATTAGTTGCCCATGAATATTTCATGATTCCTACATAGTGGGCATTGTTGTTATCATCAATTTGAAAGTTTCTTGGGGATACATTTGAACAAACACTTGAAAATTCCAAACTATTGAAGTTGCATCCTAAGTGTTTGACAAAATGTTTCAAAGAGTGTTTCCATATTGAATCCTACATTTCAATTACCAAACACATTCCTATTTGAATTCCTTGTGTCTTACATCGAGTTATTGTGTCTATACCCTTGAAAATCATTGATCAATTTCAAATCCTTACTTCCTTGTATAATGGCAAGCAACTAAATTCTACTTGCTATTGTGTCAATCCTTCCCTTTGCTTCCTTTGTTATTTGTGAAAATTATGCTACACAAGAGTTGAATTCTCAATTTAGTTGAATTACGTTCCTTGGAAAGTTTGGGTAAAAAAGTGAGGAGTGGTAAAAGGCAAGAGTGGTGAGCTCATTAGAGGGAAAAAGTCTAATTGAGTGAAACACGAGTGAAAAATATTTTGTGAGGACACTTGCACACTTACACTCCATGGCTAATGCACATACTTCCAGTAGACAAGATTCTAATGCACAAACTCAAGAGTTGAGGGATATGATACAAGCTCTCACGGTTACTATGGCGGACATGGGGGGAAGGTTGGAGGGTAGATTAGCAAGGTTGGAGACTAGGAGGGAAGTTCCACCTCCAAGGGATGATAATGTTAGGAGGGGTGATAGGAGAAGGCCTAGAGATGAGTATGAGGATGATGATGTTGATGATGATGAATTGGAGAGTGAAGGGGGTAGTGACCAAAATTGGAACATGGGTAGGAATAGAGGAGGTAGGAATGTGAGGGGAGTAGGTCGAGGACATGGGAGGAACCCTAGGGGTAGGGATGGAGTGGATGGTAATCTTGGAAGTATTAAGATGAAAATTCCTTCTTTCCATGGGAAGAGTGATCCGGATGCCTATTTAGAATGGGAGAGGAAGATGGAATTGATTTTTGAATGTCATAGGTACTCCAAGGATAAAAAGGTTAAGTTAGCGGTAGTGGAGTTTACCGACTATGCCTTAACTTGGTGGGATAATTTATTACTCACTAGGAGAAGGAATTTCGAGGGTAGTGTGGATACTTGGGATGAGTTGAAGAGCCTTATGAGAAAAAGATTTGTACCAAGTCACTACTATAGGGGGCTCTATCAAAGACTACAAACCCTTACTCAAGGAACAAAGGGTGTTGAAGATTATTATAAGGAGTTGGAGAAAGCTTTGATGAGGGCCGACATAGAGGAGGATAGAGAAGCCACTATGGCTCGTTTTATGAGTGGGTTGAATAGGGAGATAGCCAATGTGGTTGAATTACACCATTATGTGGAGATGGAGGAGTTGGTCCACATGGCTATTAAAGTGGAGGCTCAATTGAAGAAGAAGAAGGAGCAATTTAAAAGAAAGGGACAAGAAAAATTCTTGGGGGGTATTAGTTCCAATTGGAAGTCTAAGTGGGGGAGTGAAAGGGTTGATAAGGCACCACTTAAGGACAATATTGAAACCTCCAAGGGAAAGGAAGTTGGCTTCGTCAGGGATAAACCAAAGGTTGTTCCTACCACTTCTAGGAGTCGGGATATAGAATGCTTCAAGTGTAGAGGACGGGGGCATTATGCTCAAGAGTGCCCTAACAATAGAGTGATGATTATCAAAAATGGGGAGTGGTACTCGGAAGATGAAGAGGACGAAGAGGGGGTGCCTTGTAGAGGAGATAGTGATGACGAGGAAAAAGAGGTGGAGGGAATTGTTAGTCCACCCAAGTCTTTAGTCACCATTAGGTCTCTCAACACCCAAGCTAAGGTTGATGATGCGGCTAAGCAAAGGGAGAATATCTTCCATACTAGGTGTCTTGTGAAGGACAAAGCGTGTAGTCTCATCATTGATGGGGGAAGTTGCACCAATGTAGTTAGCACTAGTATGGTCGAGAGGTTGGGATTACCTTTAATGCCACATCCTAATCCTTATAAGTTGCAATGGTTGAGTGATTATGGTGAGTTGAAAGTAAGCAAGCAAGTACTACTTATTTTCAACATAGGGACCTATGAGGATCAAGTACTATGTGATGTGGTGCCCATGCAAGCTACACATATATTATTGGAGAGACCATGGCAATATGATAGGAGGGTATTGCATGATGGTAGGAAAAATCGGTATAGTTTCCAAATGAATGGAAAACCCGTGACACTCCTACCTTTGAGTCCGGAAGAAGTTTACAAGGACCAATTGAAACTCAAGAAGGAGGAGGAGGAGGAGGAAAAAGAAAGAAGAAAAAAAAAAGATGGAGTTGAGTGAGGGACAAAAGGAAAGTGAAAAAAAATGAGGGGAAAAAAATAGTGAGAAAAAAAATGAGGGGATGCAAGAAAAAAGAAAGAGAGCAAAAGAGATTGAGAAAAGAATGAATTTTTATGCGAGTAAAGGTGCTGTGGAGAGAGCTTTAAAAGAAAATCATTCTATTCTTTTGATGGTATATAAGGAGTCCCTCCTTACACTTGACGACCCTCACACTTTCCTCCCCACTTTAGCTACTTCTTTGTTGCAGGAGTTCGAGGATGTCTTCCCGGAGGAGATGCCTAGTGGGCTTCCACCCATTAGAGGCATCGAGCATCAAATTGATTTCATCTCCGGAGCCGTCATTCCAAATAGACCGGCATACCGAAGCAACCTGGAGGAGACCAAGGAACTCCAAAAACAAGTTGAGGAGTTGATGAGTAAAGGATATGTTCGTGAGAGCATGAGTCCTTGTACCGTTCTCGTGCTACTTGTGCCCAAGAAGGATGGAACCTTTAGAATGTGCGTCGATTGCCGAGCCATTAACAACATAACGGTAAAGTATCGACACCCCATTCCTAGGTTAGATGATATGCTAGATGAGTTGCATGGTTCTTGCATTTTTAGTAAAATCGATTTGAGAAGTGGATACCACCAAATTAGGATGAGAGAAGGAGATGAATGGAAAACCGCTTTTAAAACTAAATATGGTTTATATGAGTGGTTGGTTATGCCCTTCGGTCTCACTAATGCACCGAGCACTTTCATGAGATTAATGAACCATGTTTTGCGTGCATTCATTGGGAAATTTGTGGTAGTTTACTTCGATGATATTTTGATTTATAGCAAAAATTTGAATGAGCACATTGAACACTTGAGAAGTGTACTTGTGGTTTTGAAACAAGAACAATTGTATGCTAACCTCAATAAGTGTAATTTTTGCATGGAGAGTGTGGTCTTTCTTGGATTTGTAGTTAGTACTAAGGGAATAGAGGTCGATGAGGAGAAGATCAAAGCCATTAAGGAATGGCCCACTCCCACAAGTGTCACCGAGGTAAGAAGCTTCCACGGGTTAGCTAGTTTTTACCGTCGTTTTGTCAAGGATTTTAGCACACTAGCTTCACCGCTTACCGAGGTTGTCAAAAAGCATGTTGGGGGGGGAGGCGCAAGAAAAGGCTTTTAATGAAATAAAGAACAAATTGTGCACCGCCCCGGTTTTATCCTTGCCTAATTTTGATAAAACTTTTGAGATTGAATGTGATGCTTCAGGCACAGGTATTGGAGCAGTTTTGATGCAGGAGAAAAGGCCGATTGCCTACTTTAGCGAGAAGCTCAGTGGTGTCGCCCTGAACTACCCCACCTATGACAAGGAACTCTATGCGTTGGTGAGATCGTTAGAGACATGGCACCACTACTTGTGGCCTAGAGAGTTCGTCATCCACACCGACCATGAGTCATTGAAGCACTTGAAGGGGCAAGGGAAGTTGAGCAAGAGGCATGCCAAATGGGTGGAGTACGTGGAAACTTTTTCCTATGTCATCAAATACAAACAAGGTAAGGAGAATGTGGTAGCCGACGCCCTTTCTCGAAGGTATGCTCTTATTACTACCTTGAGTGCTAAATTGTTGGGTTTTGAGAGCATTAAGGACTTGTATGCGCATGATGCGGAATTTGCTAGTATATTTATATCATGTGAGAGGGTTGGATTTGGTAAGTATTATAGGCATGAGGGGTTTTTGTTTCGAGAAGGTAAACTTTGTGTGCCAAATTGCTCATTGAGGGAGTTGATGGTAAGGGAGGCCCATGGCGGGGGATTAATGGGTCACTTTGGGGTAAGGAGAACCTTGGAAATCTTACAAGAACATTTCTTTTGGCCTAAAATGAGTAGAGATGTTGGGAGAATTTGTTCGAGGTGCATAACTTGTAGGAAGGCCAAGTCCAAGGTAGAACCGCATGGATTATATACACCCCTACCTGTCCCTAGTGAACCTTGGACGGAAATTTCTATGGACTTCATTTTAGGATTGCCTAGGTCAAAGAAAGGTAGTGATTCCATCTTCGTGGTTGTAGATAGATTTAGTAAAATGGCGCATTTCCTTGCTTGTCATAAAATCGATGATGCCATTCATATAGCCGACCTATTCTTTAGGGAGATAGTGCGACTCCATGGGGTTCCTAGGAGCATTGTGTCGGATAGGGACGTTAAATTCCTTAGCCACTTTTGGAAGGTCTTGTGGGGGAAATTGGGAACTAAACTTTTGTTTTCAACAACTTGTCATCCCCAAACCGATGGCTAAACTGAGGTGGTTAATAGAACTTTAACACAACTTCTTTGCACCGTCCTTAAGGGCAACCTAAAGAATTGGGAAGAATGTTTACCTTTTGTTGAATTTGCATATAATCGAAGTGTTCATTCTACTACTTCTTTTTCTCCATTCGAGATTGTTTATGGTTTTAACCCTCTAACACCTTTAGATTTGATTCCGTTACCTATTGATGAACGAGGTAGTTTAGATGGGAAAAGAAAGGCGATGTTGGTAAAATCTCTCCACGAGAAAGTCAAGCTCCAAATCGAGAAGAAGAATGAACAATATGCCTCCAGTGCCAACAAAGGTAGAAAACGAATGACATTTGAGGTCGGTGATTGGGTATGGTTGCATTTGAGGAAGGAGCGGTTCCCGAATCAAAGAAAATCAAAACTACAATCACGTGGTGATGGCCCCTTCCAAATCCTAGAGAAAATCAATGAATATGCCTACAAGCTTGACCTTCCTGGTGAGTACAATGTATCGGCTTCTTTTAACGTCTCTGACTTATCCCCTTTTGATGCAGGTGAAGATTCGAGGTCGAATCCTTTTCAAGAGGGAGGGGATGATGAGAATCCAGGGAGTCATTCGAGTCAAAGTCAAACAGGTCAACCATTTATCAGAATACCGGTGGGGCCCATGACAAGATCCAAGGCTAAAGAGGTTCAAGAGTCGATGGCGGGACTCATTTTCAAGACCCGAAATCAAGTCCACATGGAAGAGAGCAAGATCGAGGTCAATTGCCTAAGTTTTGAAGTTCAAGACATTTCGGTTGACCGAAATGTCCTCCGGTCGACCGAAACTCTGCAAGATTTTGAGGCATAGCTTCAGGCAGGATCGGCCGACCTTTGTACAACCGAAACTGCCAATTCGGTCGACCAGGTGTTCGACCGAAATAGTTTCGGTCGACCAGTTCGGTCGACCGAAAGTCCCCAGAATAGAATAGCGGGGTTTTTTGTGCAATTTTGCAAACTTTCTTTTCTTTCAATTTGTATATCTTCTTGTAAAGCCTCAAACCCTAGTTAGTTTTTGGAACATTGAAGAGCACTCCTTGAGAGTTTGAGAGGTAAAAATCCTTTCTTTATCTTGTAACATTTTCTTGGAATTTATTTCAACTTATATATTGAGGGTTTGTTCTTGTGTATTTGTTGATATTTATTCCACAAGTCTTGGTATTTGTCTTAATCTCTCCATTGGGCTAGGGTTAACTTTCCTTAGAATTTTGATTAGGTTAAACTTGGGTCAAGATTTCTCATTTATTACCTATTTTAGCTTTCTTGTGTTGATACATTATTGTTGTGGGAATTTTTAGTTTAATCACCAAAGGGGTTCGCATTACACCGCCGACGAATGACGGTCGGCAGCCCCCCCTCCCGTCGCACATCTCTCTCTCGCCTCTCCTCTGTTCTGAAAATGAAGAGAGAGAGTAGAATTTGTTATATATTTTTTGGTATTTTTGAAATTTTAATGTTTAAGCCCCAAGTTTTATAAATGTGTCAATTTCAGTCCTTTCACTTTTAAAACCATTTATTTCAGTGCCCAAATTTTTAAAAGTATCTATTTTAGTTCCGCTAGTTTTAAAACATGTTAT
The DNA here is from genome assembly GCA_963555705.1 of Ligustrum vulgare. Taxonomy (NCBI): domain Eukaryota; kingdom Viridiplantae; phylum Streptophyta; class Magnoliopsida; order Lamiales; family Oleaceae; genus Ligustrum; species Ligustrum vulgare. The sequence continues at coordinate 11,814,112 of OY743171.1, forward strand.
TTTTAGCCCCTGTTTTTCTAGAGTTATTTAATTCGGTCCCCTTAGTTTTAAAATCATATAAGTCGGTCCATGCAGTTTTAAATATATTATTTTCAACCTTAGATTTCACTAGATTTAATAATCAGCCCTGAAGATATTTAAAACATACGAGTCAGCCAAATAGTTTTTCAAAATAATTTATTTTGATCTCAACACTTTTCATGATTTCTAAATTAATCTCTAAAGCTTTTATTTCTTCTTTTAAATCTCTTTCGTTTCAAAACATTTGAATTTCAAATTCAACTTTAAGATTTATTTTATATATTGGCTAGACGAGGCGCTTTAACATTTAGAAGAACAGCGTGAACTCTCTTGCTCAACTTTCAAACTCGTGATTTGAGGTAGACTCGCCCCCACTAATTAGTTTAAATTATAATTCCATGTCTTATGTGATATTACGTGATTTACATGCTTTGATGCGTGAGACGAGACAAGAATATCTCTTATGAGATAAGATGAGAAATGATGATGTTATGTATAACTTATGTACCTTAAGTGCATGAGACGAGATTACCCACACCCTATGATTTTAACAGCCTTGATTTTGAAAATACAAGAGCCCAAGAATATGATGATGAGGTCACTGTATGATTGCATAATTACGTGTTCAATTATTCTGTAAATTAATTATTGGTGATGAGTCTACTGAGTATTTTTCGAAATACTCATTCCATTATTTTAACAGTTTTCGCAGATTTTGAAGATGGCGGCGAATGAAATGGCAGCGGTGGAAAAATCAGAAATAATGTTAATTTTCTTTTTAAGTCAAGTTTCATAAATGTCATCAATTTAATTATTTATCGTTAATTTATTTTGAAACTTAAGATTTAAGGTTTTTTTTTTTTTTTTTTTTTTTTTGAATTTGTTAGAATTATGTTCCGCTACATTTTTTAAATAATAGATGTGATATTTTATAAATTCATTTCTTCCGCAAAAATGTTGTTTCAAAGGTTTCAAATAATAAATATGATGTTTGAAATTTTTTAATTATTTTCGCAATAAAATCAGATTTAAAGGACGAAGTGGCGTCCCGGGTTTCGCGGAATTCGGGGAGTTACACGTTTTGGAATTTTTTTTTCTAAGAATTATCTTAACTTGGAACTAAACTTAATATAATTTTTTTTTTTTTTTGAGAATTATCCTAACTTAGAACTAAGCCTCAATAAAGATTTTTTATTTTTTATTTTTAAGGAGAATTATCCTAACTTGGAATTAAGCCTAAATAAAGTTTTTTTTTTTTTTTTTTTTTTTTTTTTTTTAGAATTATCCTAACTTGGAACTAAGCTTAAATAAAGTTTTATTGAATTCAATATCAACATTACAAAAAAAATTAAGTGAGAATTCTTGTTGTTATATTTCAAAAAATGCCTTGATAAATGGACTCTGGTGATTTTGACAGAACTTGCATTTTCTAAATTTTAATAGAATTAGAGCTTCCTCAAATCAACCTGACCAAGCTGTGTTAATAAAGACTTTTAATGCTCACATTAGTATATTGCATGTAACCATGTTTTCAGTGTATTGTGAAAGGAAATTTTAGTTTGAATCAGTAGTATTCTGCAAGCAAATTAATTAAAAATAGTTTAAGTAGTATTCTGCAAAATTTCAAACAGAACGTGTTTTCCAGGTTTTCATTTTCAAAAACAGTTTTAAGAAATGACAAATCAAACGCGTTTTCAGCAAATTTGAAAATAAAAATAAAAACAAGAATTAATGAAATACAAACAGAACTCTACCTATGGTTCTTATATGAGATGGTTGAGCTACACAAAATATGTAGGATTAAATTTCGTCATCATCAATTTATGAATATTGTACACATTTATTTATAAATAAATAAATAAATGTACAATGAACTTATTGGGAGCCCTGCTTTTATGGTTATGATTTCAATTATAAAATAAAATAAGGGTGGACAAAAGAAGATTTCAATTCTCAAACACTAAGAAAATTATTAGAAAAATACCAAAAAACTCAAGAGTATTACCTGTGCGTGCACGGAAGTTATTTTCCTTAATATCTATTTCAATAAGTAATCTTAAACAAATATAAAATGCATAAAAATAATAATATTCTATTATAAAAAGTATTAGAATTTAAAAAGCAACATAATTAATCTACATTATTAAAAACTTATTTGGATAGTATATATTTGAATACAAACGATCGAAGATTTCAATAATTATTATGCGTTATTGTTTACTTTATTGAAAATGTAAATTTACATAATCTTTGCATTTGATTCTTGTATTTAACATTTTTTTTTTTAATTTTCATTCAAATAATCTATCACAATAATTATAAATCCAATATATTAATTAATATATTTTATTTTTCCTTATTTTTTAAACATGTCAATTTTTGTCAAAATGGTGAAATGATAAAGCCTCCGTTTGGTAATAATGTTTAATTTATAAAATTGTTTATTTATAATTTTGAAGTAAAAAGTAGAGCTAAAAATTGAAGAGAGAAAATATTGTGGTTAAAAAGTTGATAGAAAATAATTAATTATTTTTGTAACCTGCGTATTGAAGAGCCTACTTATTTATTGATATATTAGGAAGTAAAATTTTAATAATTCTATTTATTTATTTTCAAAATATATTAATTCAATTTTTTTCATTTCTAACTTAACAAATTTATATAGCATATATTTATTTATTTTAAAATATATTAATCCAAATTTTTCATTTTCAATGTAACACATTTACATAGATATAATATGACATTTATTTATGTTCAAATATATTAATTCAATTTTTTCATTTCCTACATAGCACAAGTTATTGAATTTGAAACTTTTTTTAAAAAAAAAATAATCAAAATAAAAAATTCTGCATGTACACTCAGTGTACCGTGCCACTCAAAGTTTGGCACTTAATTAAATTTTTTATATAAAATTTCTTTTGACTTTTATTTACGTTTTTCTCTAAAAATTTGTCCATCTTATCACCTATTTTTCTTTTAATATGTTATAATTTTTAATTAACTTTATTATTTTTCCTTATTTTTTGAACATACCAATTTTTGTCAAAATGATTAAATTTTTTATCAATTTATCATTGGTGGTAAAAGGTTGATAACAAATAATTAATTATTTTTATAATATGCTTATTGAAGAACCTAATCATTTATGTATTAGGAAGTAAAACTTCAATGATTTTATTTATTTATTTTCAAAATATATTGATTCAAAATTATCATTTCTAACTTAACAAATTTATATAGCATGTATTTATTTATTTTCAAATATATTAATCCATAATTTTCATTTTCAATGCAACACATTTACGTAGATATGATATTTATTTATGTTCAAATATATTAATACAATTTTTCATTTCCTACGTAACACATTTAAATAGATATCACATTTATTTATGTTCAAATATATTAATCAAATTTTTTTCATTTCCTACATAACACATTTACATAGATATCACATTATTTATATTCAAATATATTAATCTATTTTTTTCATTTTCAATGTAACATGTTTACACGTACATAGTACATTTATTACAACTCTTACTAAATATGCAATAAATAATAATTTTTCCTACAAAAATTTTTATCTTTTATTTATTTATTTATTTATTTTTATATATAAAAATAGAAGTGACTCTCTCTCCTCACTTCTACTTTTATAAAGATAAAGATAAATATATATGTATATATGTTTATATAGATAGATTATGCTCCCGCTTATCATTATTTATATAATCATTTATAGTTAAATCATTGTTTGGTGGTAATTAAAATCCTGATTTTAATTTAAGACAAAGTCAACAATTGATTTTAATAAAACATTTTAGAGGACCTACAACTTTTTTAAAATATATTCATCAATTTTTATCAAAATTACTAAAAATCTAATTTTAATCAACGCCAAACATGAGCTAATATTACTTTGTCGTATTTACTTGTCATTGAAATTTAAAGTAGGTCGATTCCACCGCGAAAAAGAAGTATAGTAGTTTAATAAAAAAAAATTATGAATCTATCAAATTATTGAATTTAAAGTCATTTACTACAATCAAATCTCATTGCGAAAAAAGCGAAATACTAGTGTCGATTGTTTTTTGCACTCCGTTCTTTAACGCAATCAAATCATTATTATAAATTATAAACAATACGATTTCTCAAATCATTTTATAATCATATATATTTTCTTTTTTCACTTTTAAATCATACATTTTACCTAAAAAATATAAATAAACTAAATTATAAATTGCTATGAGGTTAAAGAAAGGATGCTACTCCTGTTTGGGAACCTTTTAAATTTTTGACGTACTATTCTCTTTTCTTTTTAATTATACGTTTAACAATAAAATAATATTATACATAACTCATAAAAATTTAATATTTTTTAATCACGCATTTCTCTAAAAATTATTACTATTCAAAACTATTTTACTAGTCAAAGAACTATTTTTTCAAATAATTTTTTTAAAATGTAACATAACACTTCCTTCGCTCCATTGCTTGTAATTCACACAGCCTAACGAACGACTCTTCACCGATCAAAAAATCAAATTTATGTAAAAAAAAAAAAATCAATCAATTCCCATTATTTTTTTCCTTAAAAATTGATCATAGAATTATCGACACAAAATAACACAAATCTCGTTTTAAAGTCAGTTGCATTTTCCCTTTTAATGATCAAAGGTTAGGGAAATTCTGTTAATTCATTCAATCAATGGCGTCGTGGCTCAAAGCCGATGAAGGTACGATTCTTACAGTTCCACCTCTAAATTTTAAGAATTTCTTTAGTGGATGTATCATGTATAGTCTGATCTGATGTTGACTGGTCGATGCAAGTTTAAACGCCAATGTTGGTCTGTGCTCAAATACCTTAGTTCCGAGCTAAATGTACTAAACTGAGACTGATTATATATAAGAAAAAACTTAGAGAGAGTAGTATTATGTGAAGTATTTGTGGCATATGTGTGGGAGTGTGCAATGTCTGTTTGCTTGTCGGTTCCATTATTAACTTTATATTCTAAGATTTAATTGGCTATTGGAGAAGGGGTCCACGCTAAGTTAATGTGGCTTTGTAAATTTGATTATCTCGTGCCAGATTTATTTGAGGTAGTAGATCGAAGAGCCAAGCTTGTTGTTGGCGAGAAACCAGATGAACTGCCTGATGTTCAAATCCCAGGTATTGTGAGGTTCTCAGTTATAATTCTTTCTTCTTTCTCTTTCTTTTTCTTTTTCAGCGGTAACAGTTAATATATATGACTCCATCTTTGTAAGTTCTTGTATTAAAAGTAGTGTTCTAAAAAGCTCGCTTACACTTACGCTTAGGCTTAAGCTTGAAGTTTGGCCTCGCCGCTTCTTCATGCTTCGTACCCGCGCTTCACTTGAGCATTGCCTTGCTTTTTCGCGCCTAGATAAGCTTAAGTTTGATGCTCGACCTCGCCGCGTCGTCACGCTTTACGCTTTTTAGAACACTGATTAAAAGTAACCGCTTTGTTTCTTTTTATTCTGAAGTTAAGCAAATCAGTGCCTGCTGCACCATTTTATTTTGGAGTTTCCGGAAATGATCTGATGGAGACTATGACACTGCTTTCACTCTTTTCGAAAGAATAATGTACTATACATTTCAGCATCTTGTGTTGTTCCCCATCTTATCAACCACGTTTTATGGGTAGAAGGGAAAACATGCGATGGAAAATGCATTAATGTATATATAATAACTGTTTATGTTCTCACCAATTGAAATTTATTGATTGTATAATTCTTCTTCTTTTTTCCTTCCTGTTTTCTTTATCCCATCATGAAGCTCCCAACGGACAAGGATCCCCAGTAGATGCTGAAAGGGAGAGAACTTCACAGGAAACATTTCAAAAGCATGTAGTCTCTAATGTAGATATATATTTGCCATCAATTGAAGATAGTGATTCTGTTAGTTTCAGACGCACTGTCAATAGTGAAGAGCAAGGCAATGTTAATGGAAATAGCTCCATAATTCAGACTTCTTTATCTGGTACAGTATCTGATGATGAGGCAAAACCTGTTGCTGATCATCTGAATGCTGCAAGTGTTTCTAATGTGGAATTAGTCCCTTCAAATTCAAATGATAAAATTGGGAGTGAACACACTTTAGATGTTCCATATGGAGCTCCATCGGTTGCTTCTAAAGGAGTGGAAATTGTGCAAGGTATTTCTCCAACAGACTCTAGTCAAAATATCATGTCAGAAGATGCAGGGTCTTCTAAAATCAAGAACAAGTAGATTCTCAATCTCTATGTGCAAATAGACCAAGCAAAGTTGATGCCCTATCGGAAAATGTGGATTTAGTAGTTGAACCTAATTCTGAGCAGAAAAAGCTTCAAGAACAGAAAAATGTCCCTTCAGCCATTAAAGTGGAAGAGCAACTGGATGAGGTAAAGTATGTACTATTGGAGAACTAAAAAGTTTGGGATGCTGGTTTTTCGGCTTTTGTGTAGACTAAATCTTTTCAGTTTTACGGGCTCAAGGACTACTCAGCAGTGCGATTCCAACTGGTCAGTCAAAAGAAGCTAGGTTTGCTCGGGTAAGAATTGGCAATTTTCCATGATGGTTGCACTTACTTTTGGATCGCAGTTCTATCACCATTTCATTGTTTTCATCTTAACCAAGTTTCTTGCGTGATATGACATCTATGACATCACCTAGAAATTAAATTTAGGTTTGTTAATTATTAAAAATGATGTGGAAATATTAGATCAACTTTAGGGGAATTGGATAAGATAAGACTTGTTATAATAGTAGAGAAAATGTAATTTTCGTTGTGTGAGGTTTTGGAGTGTATTACTATTACCACTTAGCTCGATTGTTTTAGTTGGGCCTTTACTTCATTATATAGACTTCAAAAAGGGCCTTGCCGCCTTGTCTTGTCAAGTTACAATGCCTTCCCTCGACAGGGTTGGAACTAGCTGTATGCTAAGGTCCACCCAAGCCCACTACGTTTTTTGAAAAAATAATGAGAAGCCTCCTTTTGAAAAAAAAAAAAAAAAAGCCTAGTTGCCCAAATATAATTCTTGTTTACCCTCAAGCCCACTAGATGTTAGATTCAGCAAGTTCAATTCCAATTTCATATGTAATTTTTCCTTCTTGTGTATTTGTATGTCTACACACATGAATACTAGTTTAGAAAAATTTAATTACAAGCTTTAGTTTATCTCCAATTTTTATTATTTTGCAGTACTTGAGATTATTTTGAAGTAACTAGTAAGTATTAAGTTATCTTTGAATGTTGATCATTGATTAATTTGTTTAAGTTTAATTACAAGTTTTGATTTATCTCTGCTTCTGGTTCTTTTGGACAACACAATATTCCTTACAGATTTATTAAAATGTTAAAAAGTTCACACTTTTATTATTTTAATAAAAACTAGTATCAGTTACGTGCGTTGCACGAAGCGATTTATATTTGCGTTTATTCGCGTGGAATTAGAAATGAAAACAAAACTTATTTGTGAGTAAATATAAATAAACATTAAGATTGGAATATACTTCAACTAATTCAGTGATAACATTCCAACACAAACTTTTCTTTGATGCTTAAGTAATGAATTGAAATTATGTAATTGACCAACACTGAAAACTGCTAGTCAAAGAATCCTGTGGTAACCAGCACTAAAATTACAGTTCTTAGGGAGATTTGCTTGGAAATCGCCTTTCCATTTTTTTCATGGAAAAGGTTGTAATGTGATTTACTTTCTAGTTCATCATTGCATTTACTAACTGTTGAAAATGAGATGAAAGAGGTCGGGGTTCTGTAAAGAAGCAAATGCCAAAGGAAACATCTACCAGCATGGAGTTCCAATAAATGTATTTCTAGGGCATTGGCGATCACCATTGTCAAACTAAGTACACAGATACTCCAAATTCTGCAAATTTAACATCACCAACAGAATCAATCAATATATTACCAGCCCGCCATAAAGTTATGTTAATTATGTCATATGTTGCAAGAAAGGGAAAAAAAAAACACTATTTACAGGAATGATAAAACTTCTACCATGTATGGATATATATACGTTTTACCAATTAGAGAAAAAAACACACACACACACACACACAAACTTGCCTCAATTGACTATTAGAGTAGAGTCATTTGGCCACAACAACATAAATAAGTTTCTTTACCACTAAATAAAATTGAAATAATTAAAGATCTTATTGGACAACCAATCCACAAGTTGTATCTAAGTAGAGATACAGAACATGATTTTCAATGAAAATGATTGATTTAGAAAATAAATAGCAAGACAGAGAAATTCAAAATATCATACCATTCAAGTAAAAATGACCGCGTGAGACACCCATACCTTTACGAGTATGAATGTGTCCATTGAAATTAAGATATACAAGCTTTGAGGACCTCACATAATAATGTAGCAATAATAGGCTCTTCCAAACCTTTTGGATAGTATGATATCATTATATGAAGGAAAGATCTCCCGGCCATGTACGATATTACACTTCCCTTGACCTCTGTAGATAAGAATTTGTATAATAAGCCGATAAAATTATTTCAATCACCTGAATGATTACTTATCTAGGACTATGGATTGAAATATGGAGTCTTATAGACATGCTATATCTTTACATTACATAAACCACGTAAACAAATGAAGTTCAAAAGTTAAAAAAGGGGAAAGGAACAAAATTGAAAGTTTATATGCATTTGACCAAGTGATATCTGGCCAAAGAAAGATTAAAGTTATTGATCGAGATACAAAAGCATATTTGTGTTTTGGAGTGTGCACGAAATGCTATAATTTACATTAAAGGCCATTATAATCTCATGCTTCCTTCCTTTTTAGTGACGAAATTAGAGTTTTATATAAAAATGATACTCTCTTCTCGCAATCTATTTTTTCATTAATACATTAGAGAATATTCTATTGCCATTCGACCCAAACTCATATAAGGGTGCAATGAACTAATCGAAATTAGCATAATATCTCAACAAATAACTGATCAATTAAACATGTATGGAGTGAAACAAATAATGATCTTCTCCAGACATCCCATAAAAGGGTAAATCTTCATAATCCAATCGTACACAAGAACACAAATTAACCAAATAAAACAATAAAAAATACATAAAATGTAATTAAATATTCCACCAAGATATTGAATCATTTTAACCAGTTCATCCGACATGTATAATCAAACAAAAATTGTACCGCTATTCATGCTTCAATTTGGCATAAACTGTAGCCAAAATCCCATTAACACAAACAAAACCAAACAAATCAAAAAACAAAAGAATAAACACAGAAAATTGATTAAAATGCAATCACATATGACTAAAGATACAAAATGGATGATCTGGTCAAGAAAATTAGAGCTTAACTAAAGATATACTAACTTGCAGGCATAAAGCATCCATCATTATGTCTTCACTGTTTCTAATGGACCTTGACACAAGTCTGTCATGCATGTGCTGGTAAAGTAAATTTATATATCGTGGCACAACTGCAATACTTGTTTCAAATGGAGAAGTACTAAGAGATGGAAAACAAAGCTAGAGTAGATGTTGCTAGTCCCTATGGAGTTCATTTTCTTCCTAATCCAGATACCAGAAGAATATAACAGTCATCAACGCTAGGTAACCTCCAAGTAATATTCAACTGATAAAAATCTTTTTCAATTCCTAGCTGGGCAATGGAGATGGAATAACTTTAACCTTAGGGATTGTCATTATTGTTTCTGTATAGAAAGTATATTTTGAAAAATAACAGTCACGTGAAATGCAAGGAACTAAACAAAATATCTAAGATACAGAAAATGAGAGAGAATCATACCATCATTGAGGATGGCAACGATCAGAACCATTAACGGGGAGAAATCGATCTTCCAAGTCAAAGCAATGAACATAAACCATAACTTCCAAACAAAAAGTGAACAGCAAAAGAAATCAATTCTATGTGAGTACTATAGTAATCATCTCTCTCTTTTTCCAATGTAACAATCAACTTACCACAATATGGATAGTGATTTCGACAGCATCTATCTGCCAAAACAAAGATGTAAAGAATTCAAACATATTTCGACCAAAAAAATAGACCTACAAAATAGATATGAGAAGGAATAAACTAATTTTGTAATTTTTCATTCTTTGGAAAAGGAAGAGATTGAAATGAACACCAAGACATCCCCTACATAAACATATTCTATTCAGAATTATAATCCTCCAAAAAGATGAATACTAACATGGATCTGTTACTGCCGATCAAAACAAACCAGGTGAGTGTTGACATGAATATAAAAGAATAGTCAAAGCACACATTTAAATCAAGAAGAAAATTATGAAGGTCATAACCAAATTGATTGAACCACTTAAAAAGTCGACATAAAAGTCAAGTCCTCATTTCAACGATAGCCAAATATAATCCAAATTGACCAACAATCTTCAAAATAAACATCGAACAAATCCATTGTACATGAAGTGGTCATGAAAGTACAAACATAGGCACAAATTCTAGGGTGTATTAGAGCTCACCATAATCTTTACCGAAGTCAAATATTTGGGTTCAAATATGAAAGTTTATTGCTTTCAGGTTCTTTTTCCCGGGTTTCATTCCCTAGGTATATAATGAACAAAATAAATAAATTTGTACACGGAAAAGAAACAACAAATACTATTCAATGCATTAGAAAAACATCATCAAAAAGATCAAAGTAAAATAAATCAACAATGAAAATATAACTTCCAAATTTTAATATCCCATAGCCCACTGCTCAACTAATCTTTAACAACCTCAAGATCCTTACTTGAAGGAAACGCCCAATCCAACTTCAAATTTAGTAGTCAGGCATTGACATTTTCTGTCTTACTTAAAAAAAAAACACACAAAAAAAGGTTACATATAAAAAATGTATCTATTTCCAACAAGAGATTGAGTTCACTACTACTTATCATAATAATTCAGTAGTGAGAGAGAGATATAGCTAGCCACCAAAAAACCACAAACTCAATCTATTTTACATATTTCAAACTCAAGTCCACAATTCAAGCAGGAAAGTCCTGACACAAATAGCAGGAAAGTCCTGACACAAATACAGTCACTTCCACTATTCAACATAAATTAACTTACTCAACTTAATTCAAAAATAAAGAAAAGAAAAAATCGAAATCTGAACAAACGAAAACAAATGCAATAGTAGTCACCAAATAAACCACAACCACAATCTGAATTTGTTTTACCTGCTTCAAATCTAGTCCACAATCCAAGCAGGAAAGTCCTGACACAAATATACAAAATACCACATCAATACCACTTTCAATATTAAACATAGAATTACTTACTAAAATTGATTAAAAATGGAGAAATATATAACAATTATTATACAAACCAGGAAAACATAAAGAATCGGGCACACAGAAACTTAATGAAGAAACGAGCAAGGAAAAATTGCCTACAAAATGAGGTCCCAAAAAAATGGGAGGAAAAAAAAACTGAAGAACCAAGGTTTTCGAAAAAAAAGCCCCTTTAATGACCAACTCAAAACCAGAGGAAATAATAGATCTACACAAAAAAATTAAAAAAAGAATCAACAAAGACTGACCATTGATGGGGATAGATGATGGAAACTGTAACCCCAAGCACGAACGATCTGTAACCGCGATGGTATCAAAATTGGACAAAAAATAGACATACATTAAACAATAAAAGGAAAAAAAAATTATGAACCTTCGATGGTGATAGATGAGGAACGCTGTAACCCTAAGGAGAAGGATCTCAAAGCGTGAGGATAATAGAGGGAGAGAGAGAGAGAGAAGAGAACTGAATTTTTTTTTTCCATATGTGTATCTCTATGGCCAGAGAGAAAAAGCGCTCGTACAGAATAAAAAACTGGAAGAAAAAAGCGCGTTCCCCTATTCTACTAAAAGTGTTATTTTTCGTCATTTGAATAGTAAATATGTAACTTGATCTTATATATAGTAGGGATTTAAGGCTCCACACAACTTTAGTCTTTGGTGCAAGATTGGAATCTATAAGTGAGATCATTCAATGAAGAGCATCTTTAGCAAAGCTTGACTATTTTTTTTTTATTTTTTTTTTATTTTTAGATGATCAACCATACTTTTTTATCCACACATTTGTTTAAGATTCACAACTTACTAACCACTTATTATTCACAATTTTATAATATAAGCATTTAAAAGTAATACAAAATAAGCATGAAGTTCCCCTCAAAAAGGAAAGTTAATAAATTAAGATGGATGCTTGATATACTGGGGTTACAAAAGGTAAAAGAAAATGATGAAAAGTTCATTTTGATGATATTGAAATAAAGTAAAACAATAATTCATGTTAAGGATTTTCATTGTCACTACTTTCCTTTAAAATGCTAATCTAAATCTATTTTTCTACAATAAATTAAGCAGAACTTTGAGACGATAAATAAATTTCTTTCACAAAATTGGTTATAAATGAAGCTTTTGTAAATCTTTACACCAGCCATTTTTTGTTTTGCTTATATATCATTGCTAGACAACCTTGCATAATTAATATCAATAGTAACATAATAAAAATGTCATAACCAAAACTAACTACACATAACCTCATTGGAAACACATGAGTCTACTTAATCATATAAAGAAAAAGATAACATGCAAGCTTTTAATTTGATGAAAAGTTTTATCCTTTTGGAAATATATTAGCATGCATTGTTGCCGGCATTTGACCTGAGGGGACAGAAGGATGCTGTAAGGCCGGATCTTACAGCTTGTGAGCTTTCTGAACTTAAGGTAATTTATTATCAGTTTAAGCAAAAGGAAAAAGATGTCCTTAGAAAAGGTGGGAAAAAGGTTTGAGAGTGAAGTTTGTGCCTGTCCTTTGTTGAAGGTTCATATGGTTTCATAACTGAAAAGATTAAAACTTCATGTTCACCAAATAATGATGGATACTTAGAATGGATCAATACTTTAATAAAAATCTGAATTCTGAAAGCTACATAAAAGATCCTTAAATTATATATATTTACAAGAGAGAGAATGATTGAAATGCAAGCAAACCAAAGAGACAAACGTGTAAATTAAACAACTATTAGAGATCAAGGTGGCATGAACATTTAATGCCACAAACCTTTATGTACTGAGAATCTGTCAACAGCATTGCAAATCGATGAATATCCAATCCCTAACTACCAGTTGGAGGCACATTCAAGAGCAGTATAGAATGATTCATTCAGGGCCATTGCTTCATCATAACCTCACTACGAAAAATTTCAGCAGAGCATTACATAAATTTAAATTTGGAAAACTATAATGTTAAAGAGTTCAGAGAAGTACGACGATGACGATGTTATCCCCACGTGTTTACATCATTAATAACTTGAGTTTGTCGAAATGCTGGAATTGCACCAGAAGATCAGTCATTTCAGTGTGCATTGCTGCCAAGTTGTGAATATAAATGCAAGAAATGATATGTCAGCTAGCAAATTAGAGAGAAAGAAGAGACAAAAGAATGCAAGTATATGATTGTTGATAATAATGCAAAATCATATAGTATATCAAATTTATGTTACGTATTGCAAAAGAAGGCATGAGCTCAAATATATGTAGTCAAACTAACAGGAGAATGAAGTTTGATTAGAGTGAAGTTTCAGTAATTTAATTGATTCTAGACCAAGATTTCAATTAAGAGAACGATTCTGTAAAAGATAAATGAACCAGAATATTATGGGGTTAAATAGCTAACCTGGAAGAATCAGTGAACAACAAAATGCTCTATTAATCTGCAATTAATGAATTCGTGAATTTATAAATTAAGTAAATATACAATGGTAGAGAAAATTGATTTAGATGTGACGAATATGTAAGAGCAACTTGAATTATAAAGATGCAAAAAAGAGGTATTTGTTACTCCCAAGAGCCTATTTCGACACACTATTTTTCTAACAATGAATAATTTTTTTAAAAAATATGGATCAATAAAAAACGAAAAAAAGAAAATATTAGTACCTGAGATAGGAGCTTTGGTAAGATTTGGTTCCAAGTATACTTTGCTCAATCTTTCTGTTGTTCTACTGTGTCGAATTTCTTCCAAAAAAAATATATGAAATTATTTTTGTACAAGAAATAAAAAAAAAATGATACACAAAATTTTGAGGAAATGACATATTTGACATCTTTCACTAACACTAATTACTCTCTCTATATATAGGAGGGGGTAGGGGACACAGACGAACAAGGAGAGAGAGCAATTAGTGTAGCAAAACACTCCTAAAAGAGGACGCAAATATATAGGGATATCTAATGCCCAATGGTACCTTAAGTATTGTCTATTAATGTAAAAAACGATTTGACTTGAACATAACAGCAACAATCCAAATAGCAACAACCAAACTTGCAAATATTATCACCATATAAATTGATTATAGATTCTGCATAATGCTATAAATATAAAAGATAACAAAATCAGAGATCATCTATAATCCATCGTCAACCTCACACATCGAAAATGCAGGGATAAGAATCCACAACCCCAAAGTTTTACGAAATTGAAACCAAAGTGCCACCTAAAATCTAAGAAAAGAAAAATAGAATTTTTCATGGCCTAGGGGGTTTCGAACAAAGTAGAACATAAAATCTAGGATATACATTATAATGAGTAAGAACACGTACTAATGGGATTTCCAAAAATGATAAACAAAATCATGCACATACATCAGTATGGGGTTTCTGCTTTCACAGCTTCGAAACAGCCTCTGGTTAACATAACGGAGGAAAACGAAAACCAGAGTAAGTTGGGATTTAGAGGAAATCGACATTCGACTACCCCAATAAATATGGAGGACACAAAAAAATGAAAAATCTAAGAAACCTTGAATACACATTTACAGAGGAGAAGAAGCTCAGCATACAAAATGGAGGAAAACGAAAATCCTAGCGAGAGGGAAGAATTTTGGAAAGGGGTTTTGTCAAAGTACGTGGAGATAATCGAACAAAGATGATGGGCAGTGTAAGTAACGAAAGATTTCTTCAGTGGGTGCTAAGGCTAGAAGAAGAGAAAGGTACGGGAGACGAAGAGAAAAACTAACCGGAGACGACGACGACAAACGAGAAACACCATGACCCTAGAGATGAAGATTCTGGAACCGCGGTGATACAGAAGAGAGGGAGAAGGGAAAGCGTTATTACTTGGGCGAGGAAGAAGAGGCGTGTTCCCCATTTCAACTAAAAGTGCTTTTTTTCGTCCCATGAACAGTAAATATGTAAGTTGATTTTATATATAGTAGGGATATAATGTTGGATCATAAAGTACCCAAATGTCTCACGCGAAACTCCTATTTTAAGTAAAAGATCAATGATTAAGAACGAAAGTACAGTTGACATACTGCAAAATAATACTCCATATTATGAACGTGAACCTGGAAAGCACATCCCCATATATGATTATCTAGTTGACAACACAAGATGAGGTTTGAAAAGTATATGTTGAAATGGGACCATTTCAACCTATATATCACTATCATTATGCAAGATTTGGGACTCAAAATCGTTGATTTCAATCCTCTAGCTTTAAAAAAAAAAAAAAAAATTCCCCCTCCCCGCCATATTTTTTAGCCCACTACATTTCAATTCCTTAGTTCCGCCCCTGGCCCTTGAGTTACGTGCACCGCCCTGCTCGAATTTATTTCATTGGTTGAGAAGTTTGGTGTAACGCTCCAAGTTCTAAATATTTGGTTTGTCATGTCATCGTCTCGTCTCGTCTAATTTTGAAATAATATTTTAGCGAAGAATAATAACATTTCTGAATTGGCAACATTTAATTAAATAAATCCAAAAGTTGAGAAAATTCAAATTTTCTCCAAACTGTTTAAATCAAAGAGTTAAAAATCTCTAATAAGAAAAACTTTTAACAATCTCATAAATTTTCAAACATAAAGTTTTAAACTGAAATAATAATAAAATCTAATTATTTAATCATTAATGTCACATGCCGTCCATCAATCGCCACCGTCTCCGACATCTGCAAATTTTGTTAAAAAAGAATGAACATTTCATAGAAATACTCAGTAGACTCATCGCCAATTAATTAATTTACATCAAAATTGAACATATAAACATGCAAATCATATAGTGATGACATCATCATAATCATAGGCTTTCGTAACATAGGATGTGGGTAGTCTCATCTCATGCATTAAAGCATATAAATGTCAAGTATAACAATATCTTAGTCTCATCTCGTCTCATGCAATAATATGCATATAAGTTATGGCATACTTCATAACATTAAATATTTCATAAGAAATATATTCTCGTCTCGTCTCATGCAATAAATGCACATAAGTCACATAAAGTACACATTTACATGCAATTAAAATATAGATCAATTAATAGAGGCGAGTCAACCTTAAATTTAACGAGTGCAAATTGAGCGGGAAAAAATAATTTCAATCCTCTAAGTCTCTGTACGCCTCGTCTAGGCAAACAAAATAAAATTTAAATTAGTCTTTTGGAATTTAACGTTTTAAGACAAAACTAAAGTTTGGGGTGAAATTGAAAAGTTTGGGACTGAAATAAAGTTTTCCAGAAATTAAAAGGGGCTGACTCGAGTATTTTTAAAAGAAAGACTGCAGGAGCTAAAATCAGGGACGGAGGCCTATAAGGCCCAGTGGGGGCCATGGCCCCCACTGAAAAAAAAAGTTTAGTCCAACAAAAAAAAGGAAATGATTGACATCTTGAATTTATTTCCTTTGATTTTAATTCTCTCTCTGCAATCATTAAGTTTATGCAAGAAGTAAATACAATATTTATTACTAGTATCTCTCACATTGAAAGTTTACATTTACTTTTCAGTTATAGGTATTTTCTTTTGTAAATTACTAGTTTACACTAGTTAGTTGTTACTTGTTAGTTAACTTAGTTCAGCTTTTGATTTGTTATTTCATAATGTCAATCATTTTGGTTCAAAAAAATTTCGGGGGCCTCCGCCTCCCACCATTTGAAAATTTTGACCCCCACTCAATTAAAATCCTAGCTCCGTCCTTGACTAAAATAATTACTTTTGAAAATCAGGGTTGAAGTTTTTAAACTTTTGAAAATATGTAGGAACTGAAATAGCCGATTTTTTTAATAAAATCTATAAAAATGTATAGAAAGTCGTTTATATTCAAATCTATGTTAGCATGTGTTGGGTAAATTGTTTATAAATAAGTTTATATAAGCATCACTTTTCTCCAAACTATTTTTCAACCATACATTTTACCTTTAAAACATCAAATTCCTTGTTTATAAACAAGGGACACCCCCAAATACAGGCTTACACTGGAAGTTGGATGATCATAAACAGTTGTCATTCCCTTGATTTATTATCAATTGGTACCACCTTCACTAATTAGTGAATATTTCTATTTATATCTTATCCACTGGAGTATGCTAAAACATCCATCTTAACTTGTTTCAGTCTACTAAGGCCATTTTATTGAAATTATGTCCTTGAACAGCCTGTGCATGATGCATAGTACGGCAAAGTATATCAGGTATAATGTCTGTTTTAGAAAACCTCGTAGGGATTCTGATTGCGTAAACTCCATGTAGAAAGTCTTGGTCATCCAATGCATCACATTCTAATTCTATTCAAGTCCTTCCTTGTTAGTAATGAATCTGGGCATCTAAAACACTCACTCTTCAAGAAAACACTATTCTTTATAGTAACTCTATTATCATTATTTTTTGTAAAACTAATAGAGGACTTTCCCATATACTCCTAGTTATATTTTAATCTTAAGTCTTTTGATTCCAAAGTACTCTAAAGTTGTAACTTGTGATATAATACCCTCCTAGCATGATGTACTATGATAAGTACGTTTTGCGTACTTATCTTGGCTTTAAATTTAGACAATTGTAAGTGTTTTAGAATAAGATATTGCTAATTATATATTTATTTTGTTTGTTTTAGGAAAAATCAAATTTTTAATGCGTTTGGATGCGAAACGGAAAAAATGGACTAAAGCCGTACAAAAAAGGGACAAAGTGGGACTCAAGTGAAACTTTCCAAAATTGAGGAACTCGAATTGACATAAATGAAGACATGAATTGCACAATTAAAAACTCAAGGACCAATTTGAGTTATTTGAGGAATTGAGTCTTTAAACATAACCCTAATTGGGCTTTTGTCTCTTGTTTTATACATATATATATACACACTGCCGAGAGAGAGAAAAAGGAGCCGAGTGAGACACAGCCGAGAGTAATTGGAAGAGGCTGCTGAGATATACATTGGAAGAGGTAGGTTGTTGGGGGAGAATTGGTATAGATATATACACAAGGAGCCGCACAGAGGAGGGGGGGACAAGAATTAAGGACTAAAATTGTGGTTGGCTGAGTTGTTGGTTAATTGGAGAGGATACATTAATTAGAAAAAGAAAAAAAAAAAAAGGCAGGTGTTGGCTTGAAGTTTTTCTTGGAGTCTAAAAGTGGTGATATATACCTTTGATATACATATACATACAAGGCTGGAAGTTAGGCAACAGACCTAAAATTGGGAGAATTCTTGAGAACAACTCGGCTGGGTGTATTGAAAAAGAGCTGGTTGCTTCTACTGTTGGAACCAAGGTTGACGGCTGGGGCTGAAATAAAAAAAAGGCAGAATACATTTGGGAAAGGCAGTCGCGGTTGATTCTCGGGTGATATTCTTCAAATTATTTGTGTTTAATTTACAAATTAATATGTTTGGCTAATCACTCTTATGTATTGGATGAAGATGAAACTTGTTATTTATTTATTTCAATTCGAGAACTAGTAGTTTAATAATTTCTTGTGTTGCCTTGATTGATCGTGCATGCTTTATTGTTATTGTTTGATTGATTGGCCACCAATTAAATATATCGTTACTTGTTGTAGTCTTGGAAAAGTCACAATAGGTTTGAACATTGCATGATCAACACATGAACACTAGATGTTATGAATAACACTATGACATGTGCAATCTAATTGATAATTGTGTGATTTAATGCGTTCTAAACATCCGTATTCGGACTAGGAATAGATTCGTTTCATGTTGGGATAGATTTAATTTGTCTTGGAAAAGAAAATTAATTGCATGTGAATTATCGATTGTCGAGCAACACATGAATGATTTAAACTTCGAATTGTTGAATTGAGATAGATGATAACAAGTGGATTCGGATTCCAATACATGCTCTTCATTCATATTTTACTCCCAAACATTTGTTTTTATTTAAGTTTTATTTATTGCAGATTTTTAGAATAGATAGACAAACAAAATCATCATTTTTATTCTACTTGTTTTCATTAATTGAATCGATGATAAACTAGTAATTAGGACTAAACATTATTCCTCGTGGGAACGATACTCTCAACTCATCACAATTATTACTTGGCAACGATCCCGTGCACTTGCGGGATTCGAACCGAACAAGTTTTTGGCGCCGTTTCCGGGGAATAAAGGATTTAGTATAATTATTAGTTTACCTTTAATTCAATTAGATTTTTAGTTTTTAGTTTTCATTATCATTATTTTTATTTTTACTTTGTTTTGGTTATTCATAATTCCTTATTTTTCTCTTCACATTGGTCATTGAGTAGTATATGCTAGGTTTTAACGAGCCTGAACTATTACCAATAGATCCTGAAATAGAGAGAACATTTAGACAACGTAGAAAAGAACAAAGAGAAAACAGGGATATGGCAAATAATCAAAATCAAAATCAATTGTCACTTGCTCCTCATGAGCAAGAAGTGCAAATTCAACCAGGAGCAGCTCACGATAATGTTCAAGCGCTGGTTGGGGATTATGTAAATCCCGCGCCCGCCCCTATACAACAAACTATTGTTTATCCACCATTCGGGCAGGCAAATTACCACCTTAGACCTGATGTCATAAATTTATTTCAAAATCATCAAGACATCAAGTTCTTTGGTAAGGCGACTGAAAATCCGGATGAGCACATTCAAGCCTTTTTAATGCTATGCGATGTAATCAGTCACGAAGGGATGTTAGCAGACGCTTTTCGAATGCGTTTGTTTCCCCATACTTTAAAAGATAATGCTAGGGAATGGCTACGCTCATTAGCTCCTGGAAGCATTGTATCTTGGAATGATATGGTGCAAAAATTCACCATGAAATTTTTCCCTCCATCTCGAGTTCTCCAAATCAGAAATGAAGTTCACACTTTCAAACAACGAGACCTTGAGAGTTACCCTGAGGCATGGACGAGATTCAAGGACTATTTTAGAAAGTGTCCAAATTTGGACATACCAAAAAATGCTCAGGTGTACATCTTTTATTTAGGATTGCATCCTGAATACCGCAATATGCTTGATGCTTCGGCAGGGAGATCAATAATGAGATTAGATATTGACCGAGCACATGAACTATATGAGAGAATTGCGGAGAACCAGGCAATGTGGCCTACTGAAAGGGAAATTCCAAGAAAGGCATCTGGTATCCACAATGTCGATGTAGTTACACAATTGGCAGCTCAAATGGAAGTTCTTTCAAAAAAGCTGGACAATTTAACTCGACCTGTGAACATGGTGCAACAACCAACACCAATTTGCGAAGGATGCGGGGCAGATCATGTTACAGCTAGTTGTCCTTTAGCCTCAACACATGGAATGCAATGTGAGAATGTCAGCTACGCCCAGAATTTTCAGAAGTATCAAAATGACCCCTACTCCAATACATATAATCCTGGGTGGAGAAATCATCCTAATTTCTCTTGGTCTAACAATCTGATGTGATCCGGACCAGGCATCGAAGGGCGAAGTCGAGCCATCGGGAATATGATAGTGATCTACGTGCAAAACGGAGCAAGTTCCGTGTTGGAATCGAGCCGAGAAGAGGAAAGAATCAAGCCGAGCCAAGCACACGGGATTGTTTATGCAGAAAAGGCCTTACGGCCGTAAGGGAAATTATTCACGGCCGTAAGACATACAATCACGGCCGTAAAACCAACAATCACGGCCGTAACCAATAT
The DNA here is from genome assembly GCA_963555705.1 of Ligustrum vulgare. Classification (NCBI taxonomy): domain Eukaryota; kingdom Viridiplantae; phylum Streptophyta; class Magnoliopsida; order Lamiales; family Oleaceae; genus Ligustrum; species Ligustrum vulgare. The sequence goes on from OY743171.1 coordinate 11,835,109, forward strand.
CACAAATTTAAACAGAAAGGCCTTTACGGCCGTAATGTAGTTTGTCACGGCCGTAAACGAGCTCGGCCAGATTTTCCGGGGATTTTCACTTAATTTATTTCCTTTTATTATTTTAGGTTATTTTCCTATTTTAGAATTTTAGCATAATTAGAATTCTATTTTGAGTAAATTAGATGCTAGGTTATTTTGCTTATTTATACGCTTTTCAATTCATTGTAAAAAAACAGTTAAGATTGATTTTGAGATTAATATAGTTGAGAGAGTTTTCTCCAATTGAAAGGTTGAGGAGTCCCTTTTGTGTTCTTCAAGAACAAATCCGACCTATCAAATATTGTGGAAATATTTGTGGCGTTGTACTTATCAAATATTCGCGAGAATATTTGTGGCGTGTCCGATTAGAATCTTATCAAGGAAATTGACAAGTCCTTGTGGTGTTTCGAAAACCTTGGATCTCGATTCCGTATCGTCAATTTCTTGCGTCGTGAATCTTGGGTCAAGGTCCTATCGTCAATCTATCTTTCCAGTATTTTAATTCTTGTTATTTTCGTGTCAGATCTGACTTAGATCTTTCCTAGGGTTTTAAATATTGTTATTCCGCGTGTTCGACGAGATTCCCCGACTGGGATCGCGTCACAATCAAAGTCAGGGTCACGAAGGAAACTTTCAAGCAAAACCGCCAGGTTTTCAACATCAACAATCACAACAACAACAACAGCCAAGGAAGCCATTGTTGGAAGACATGTTCGCACAGTACATGGCAAAGACTGAACACGTTTTTCAAAACCAACAGGCAGCTATAAAAAATTTGGAAAATCAAATGGGACAGATGGCTGTGGCATTAACAAGCAGAAATCAAGGAGCCTTACCAAGTAACACTGAGAAAAATCCTAAGGAACAGGTAATGGCAGTGGAAGCTATAAATTATGCAGTTATTGAGACACCTTCAATCACAGCTGCACCACCTGTTAAAGCATATGTGCCGCCTATTCCATTTCCCCAAAGACTTCGAAAGCAGCCAAAGAATGAACAAATCCATGCCATTACTACAAGGAGTGGAGTTCAACTACCAGAGATCACTGTGAAGAAGAAAGGAACTGATGGGGATCAAGTAACTCAAATGGACAAGGAACAAGTAACTCAATCTGAGGAATCAACAAATGCAAATGAAAAAGAACAGTTAGATATTCCACAAGGTAAGACACCTACTTCTGTTAATCAACACACAACTTCAGTCCCATTTCCTCAAAGGTTGCAGAATACTAAGTTGGAAAAGCAGTTCAAGAAATTTTTGGATGCCCTTAGACAACTGCATATTAACATCCCATTCATTGATGCCATAATGCAAATGCCAAATTATGCTAAGTTTCTGAAAGAGATGTTGACAAAAAAGAGGAAGTTGCCACAAGATGAAGAAGTGACATTGACCGAAGAATGTAGTGCAATCCTACAGCATAAGCTCCCCCCTAAACTAAAAGATTCAGGGAGTTTCACTTTACCTTGCTCCATAGGAAATTCACACGATTTAAATGCTTTAATTGATTCTGGAGCAAGTGTTAACTTAATGCCGTTGTCTATTTATAGAAAATTAGGATTGGGGAATCTTAAAGAAACTTCAATAATCATGCAGCTGGCTGATAGGACACTCAAGCACCCTTACGGAGTGATTGAAGATATGCTCATCAAAGTTGGAGATCTGATCTTTCCAGCTGATTTCATCATTTTGGATATAGAGGAAGATCAGAACATCCCGGTGATCCTAGGAAGACCATTTCTAGCAACTGGACGAGCTTTAATGGATTTTGAAAAGAGTGAAATAATCCTAAGAGTGGAGGAAAAACAACAAAGCTTCAGCATGAATAATGCACTCAAACAACCTTCATATATTGAGGAATGCAAAAGGATTGACCTCAAAGAATAAGAAGACTGGAAAGGTCACAAGACCAGGAAAAGAGAAAATGGATATGGTGGATTGGTTGGAAGGGATAAAAATGACAATTTGATAGTGTGGAGGCTAAAGCATGAACAGGAGAATCTCTGCATGTGCAAAAAGTGTAAGGCTGAAAACTCTCTTTTCAAGCCACCCTAAGTAACTAAAATGCCAAAGTCAAGCTAATGACTATAAACAAGCGCTTGTTGGGAGGCAACCCAATTTTCTTCTCTTTTATTTATTTAGCTTTATATGCATTAGTTTGATTTATTTATTTGTTTGTTTGTTTGATTTATTTATTTTTACATATTCATCCAATAACACTTCTAATGCCTGAATTTCATTTATGCCTTGATAGGACTGATTCTGCAACAGGAAGATGATCAGGGAACTTTGGGAATGCATATCTCCATCACATTCAGATTGATCAGGGAAGTCTTCTAACCTCTCCTAGTTATACTTTTTATATACTTGATCTGATACATTGAGGACAATGTATATTTTAAGTTTGGGGGTGGGTAGTCCATTTTTCTGTTAAATTTTTCTTTTTATTCAGCATGTATTCAACAAAAAAAAAAAAAAAATTGAAAAACTTGTTGACGTGTATATTGCCTAGGATATAGTATGGATCAAATTTTGCTTTGGTTTGAATTTTGAACAGCATGAAAACAAGAATTTTATGAACTAGTTACTACTTGCTAGATTTCATCTTCACGCGCACATAGCCATTGTTGGATTATTACTTGTGTAGGGATTTGTTTAATACATGTGGGGCAAGTTTATGCAATCTGAACTTAGGAATGACTGGATAATCCCTAAACTTAGATGATGAGACATCCCAACCTTTAAAACTTAGAAACTAAACTTGCTCAAGAGCAGTTTGGGGGTGGAAAGAAGTGGTGAAGGTAGGTTTGAACTTTTAAGGGTCTGTAGTTCCTAAAATGTGTCATTGGTTGAAGAGGTCTTGGTCAACGAGTATAAACCATTGCCGGAATAAAAACAGAAAAATGCTGAAGTTCTTATTCTACTCTTCAAATGCCTTTTTGACTCAAGTAATTAAGTCCGAGGGGTCTTTCAAACCTGGTGCCCTAAAGTCGTCTGGCTTGGGAGCCACCGACCTAAAGCTCGCTACAGGGGTCAATTAGAAAGCAAGTACGGAGAGTGGACTTACACATAAGACAATAACACATCTTTAACTTTTTGATGTTGACTGTGTGACTCGAGTAATTAAGTCCGAGGGGTCTTTCAAACCTGGTGCCCTAAAGTCGTCTGGCTTGGGAGCCACCGACCTAAAGCTCGCTACAGGAGTCACATAGAACGCAAATGAGAAAAGTATTGCACAAAGATGGTAAAAGACATGGATATAAAAAGAAAAAGTCATCCAAAAAAAAATATATATTGTTTGGTATAAGCTTGTTGATTGAGACTTTGATACTAAAGGCATGGATTAGGGAACCACTTACCATTGATTGTTTGGGCAGACTTAGCTAATTCTGACCACCTGGTGTGGAAAAATGCCCTAACAAAATAAGTATCAACTGTACAAAAGTCAAAACGAAATGTTTAATAAATGAGCACATGATACATCATAAGAAAGATGGTTGAATTTGGAGTTCAACCCAAAAAACTGAGTGCAATTCGGAGTTGTAGATCAAAAGTTATACATGTTTAAAGACAATGACCTTTAAATCAAATACGAAATAACTAAATTAAAAGAAAAGTAAAATTTGGGGACTAATCGGCAAGAAAATCTAAAGGTATGGACGTTATTCGTCAAAAAAATGAACGGAGTGACGTTATTCGCCAAAAAAATGAATGTATGGATGTTTTTCCACAATGAGTATCAAACGTATGGACGTTTTGTGCCAATTACCCAAAATGAATGTAGGGACGTTTTTCCACAATGAGTGTCAAACGTAGGGACGTTTTGTACCAATTACCCAAATATGAATGAGTTGCTTTTGATTTTGACGAAAATACCCTTGCATCTGTTAAATGTTGGGGTTAAATTTGACGGAAAGGATGTCTCCAACAAGAAAATGTAAAGGTTGAGACGTTTAGCGTCAAAAATTACAACGTTGGGACGTTTTGCACAATACATGTCAAAAATAGGAACGTTTTGTGCTATTAACCCCAATTTAAATCATAACAATAGTTGACCAAAATATCATTATAAATCCTAAAATGTTTGTGCCTCGGTCATTTGAGGAAGTTTCTAATACGGGTTGTCATGCTCTTACAAGTCGTAGGAAATTTTCATCCATGTTATGACCCTATTTTAAGCATATGATGATATATTGTGTTGGGATGGAATCGACGGCACTCATGGATGGAACAGGCAAACGTAGGAACAAAATTGGCAAACATAGATAGAGAACTGTCTAGACGGAAGACAACATTCAACTAACGGAAAGATCTAGACATGTTTAGCCTCAACTGTTTTAGGAGGATTCTCGAGAGTGCTAGGTTGTTCTCTTTTATAAAATATTGTAAGTAGTTCGTAGAGAATTTTAGATGGTTGACGTAGGTCGTTAGATCAATTTAATCATAGTCGTCCATTAGAAAGAGTGTTCTTTAATAATATAAAGCACTCGTTTTAAAACTCTTATGTTCTACTCTCTTTCTTCTTGCCTAAGTTTTTGTTTCCATCACAAGGTCGAGGTTAAAGCTGAATTAGTGTGAAACTGTGAGGGATGAAACTTGTGTGATGCTAAGGTCACAGGATTTGCTTGAAATTTACAAGCACGTGACATTTGCTATCAAAGTCTAGGTTCGACTAGTAGGATATGTAGACCTAAGGTGACATTTTTCGGATCTATTGAGATGGAACGTGGGGGAGAAGTTCAACATGTGGCGGAAGATAAGAAATTAGATACATGCACCCGTAGCAAGAGCGAGCCATAGGCTTCCATAACAAAGTCTCTTGAAGACATTTTTCTCTAACATGGGATGACGAATTGAAACAATGGGGGAGTCACTCTCTACTTTGGAGACTCTTTTCCTAGAGAAAAATGATTAACTTAAGGAGGGACTAGATGCTCTGAGGAAAGAGATTGGTAAAGCGGAGGCAAGGATGATGGATAGAGATGACAAAAAAATTAAATTCGTTGATCTATCGATCTGACTCGATCTGATCCGAAAAATCCCAATTCGTGGATCGACGGATCGGATTTGGATCGGGGGCGATCCAATCCGACCTGATCCGCGATCCGATTTAATTTTTAAAAATTTAAAAAATATATGTTAAAAAATTAATTATTAAATCTAAAATATATAATATTTTATTAAATTTTGTACAGAGTCTCTAATTCTCTCTATATGTATTTTTTTGTATGAATTAAATATTATATTAGTTGTTTCATGAATTATGTATTGATTTGTTTGTCGTTAATGAAAATATATAACGAAAATTTCTTAATATTTATTCTGATCCAACACGATAACCTGAACAAATACAATTATTTTCGAAATATGACTTCCCAATTCGAACGTTTACTACCTCAAAATTAGGTCTCAAAATCCGACTAAATATTTGCCAAGAATCTTGTGCAATTGAAATTAATTTATGGTAGTATTCTTATCATATTTCATTACTTTTTTACTTCTATTTGCATTCAATTGACTCCTAAAAATCCTCAAAGTATAATCTCATGATCCGAATCATAATTGGATATTTGTAATTTGGTCCCCTCATGTTTAATTTGCTCTTCTGTCCTTCAACTTCCAATTAGGCCATTCCAGTCCCAAAACGTATAAATTCTTCCAATAACTTATCATTGACCTCAATTGACTTCACGCACTTCTCTATGTGTATAGCTCCATTTATCATCCATTTGTCCGTTATTCACTTCAATTCATTCATTCTCTTAACTTTGAGATATTTTCTGCAATATTAACAAATAACAAAAAATAAATTAATAACATTTATTCTAAAAGCGACAATATTTTATCGTAATTTTGACATATAAATAAATGTATAAAATACAATTATAACTAACCACTTACAGGCATTATTTATGACATGACAGGAGAATGTGCTTTATGTAAAAAAATGAAAACTGTTCATTTGCTAAGGAAGAGATACACTTTCTTGGCCATGCTATAGGCCATGGCCGGCATCAATGCATGAACGAATAAAAAACTAAGGCGATCAAGAAATGGAAGGCACCGACCAAAGTAACCAAACTTTGTTCTTTTGTTGGATTAGTTAATTACTACATGCGGTTCATTCAAGGCTACTTGACAAGGGAAGTCCTCTTAATGGACCTTTTAAAAAAGAATAAGGCGTGGAATTGGTTCGAAAAAATATTAAATGACCTTTGATGATTTAAAGGCTGTCGTGATGGAAGAATTGATCTTGACATTTCTGTATTTCACCATGACCTTTGAAGTACAAAGGGATGCTTTAAACTTTGCTATGGTTAGTTTTGTTATGCAAGAATGGCATCTTATTCCTTTGAGAGTTGCAAGCACTGTGACTCAAAGCGTCAATACACGGTGCAAGAAAAGAAGATGACAGTCATTGTCCATTGCCTTCAGGTATGACAACATTACTTTTTGGGGTCTAAGTTTATCATTAAAATGGTTAATGTTTCCATGAATTACTTCCAAACACAAAAGAATCTAACTCCCAAGCAAGCAAGTTGACAAAAAGTTTTAGTGGAGTTAGATTATGTGTTGGAGTACAAAGTACAAACTAGTAAGGAAAATGTTGTAGTTGATGCCTTGAGTTGCAAGGCAAAGCTTGCCGCAAATCTACAAGCAAAATGGACGATCCTAGATTTGAATCGATAAGGTATGAAGCAGGATCCCTTGGCTAAATAATTAGTAAAATCCGTTAAAGAAGGGAGGACACAAGGATTTTGGATTGAGGATTGCTCACTGATGAGGACCCCCTTGGTGTTTAGACCAAGATTTCCTACAACAATTTTGTATCAACCCAAGAAAGTTAAAGTGGTAAAATAAACCTAAATACAAGTTTAATCTAACCAGAATTCCAATGAAACATATTTAACCCAATGAAGAGAAATAAGCATGTTCAAAGGTTTCTTCCAATAATACAAGAAACATAACATTCTACATGAAGTTGAGAATAATACCTCAAAGAGGCAACAAGATTTGAAGAGGATTTCTTACCTCTAATTTGCTCACCATGGAGACTTCAATGTTCATACATCATAATTAGTAGGGTTAGAGAGAAAAATTAGTATTTATAGTACAAATATGAAAGAAAATAAAGAAAATGCGAAAAATAGTAGAAAACGGCGTTTATGAATGTTTCAGTAACTTTCGGTCGACCAAAATGGTTAACCGAACTCCATTTCAGTCGACCGAAAATTGTCAACAGAAATTGACTGCAAGCACCTTCTTCAATATTTGGGTCATAACTTTTGATTCTGATGTCCGATTGAGGTGATTCAAAATGATTTGGAAACTAGAAGAAATTATCTACAATTTTTCAAAATAGTGAACCTCAAATTCAAACTTTATATTTGTCAAAACTTTAATTGAATCTTGAGCTTGATTCTTGACTTCTTTTTTTTGATTGATTTCTTTTTTTAGCCTTAAATACTATTCTTTTACACTTTGAGAGTCCTTCAAAATGTACTCAAAATTTGTTTGGCTCGCATGACTAATTTTCCTTTGGCTTGAATCAAGTGATGGCTTGAATCAAACAATTCATTGGGCACAAGTGATGTGGATCAGGCCCCCAATCGTGTCCAACCTGGAAGAAAGTTTTAAATAAAATGGGGTAGGGATCATTAGTTCTTTCAAATACAAGGTATGGATCCTTGTACTCATGATGAATCATCACCACTTCATCATCTACAACATCGATGCTCTTCTCTTCACCTCCTACCTTCATACTCTCTTGCTCACTCACCACTTCAAATTTTTTATCCTCAACCACCTCCTCCACATTATCAAGCTTAATCAACTTTCCCACATTTTTAAGCTCATATACCATCTCACCAATAATTTCTTCCCCCAATTCATGCACTTCTCAAATGTTTATCTTCCACATGAAATGTTGGAGTTTGTTCAACTACTTCAATCTTCAAGTCTCCCTCCTTCTTCTCAACTTCCTTACCCCGGGGCTCTTCTTGCAATTTAATTTCGACCTCACTATCACTCCTCTGTTGCACTCCGACATTATATTTGCAATCCCATGCAATGAACTTTTCTTCAAAAAATTTCATTTATTCTTTAAAGTCCTACATGGGATCACTCTTCCCATGGAATGATGAACTCTTTATTTTTACACTATTAATATTTTCATCTATTCTATCCATACCTCAATGCTTCCTTAGATGAACTCAATCAAATCCCCTAGCATGACAACCTCCTCTATTCCTACCCATGACCCAATGTTGATCAATACCTCCACCATCATCATCATTTTCCAAAGGATAATTGGCGCAAAAGGTCCCTACCTTTGGACATTCTTGTGCAATTCATCCCAATGTTTGATTTTTTGGCATTTTCACCCTTACCTTCACATTTCTTTGTCGAAAACATCTCTGCCGTTTGATTCCATCCAAAGAACCGTTAGTTGACTCAAAAATTACATATTGACCACTTTAATGAAGGATAAAAATGTCATTTTGTATTGGGTAATTGGCAAAATTGGTCCCTACTTTTCACACTTTTTATGAAATTCGTCTCAACGTTTGTTTTTTTTTTTTTTGGCAAATTCACCCTTACCTTCACCTTTTCTTGCTAAAAACGTCCTTACCGTTTAATTCCATCCAAAAATCACCTATTGACTATTTTAATGAAGGGAAAATAAGTTATTTCCTATTATTTAATTTAAAATGATGTAAAAGAAAGAATAAAATAAAAACAAAGAAATATTTGTTACTATTCATCCTCTTCCCAATCCCATTCTCACTCGTTCGGTTCAATTAAACCCTTTTTTATTTTTTTCCAATTGCTATAATTGGTATGGTAGAAAACTACCATTTCTGTGCATTTAATTTATTGGTGAAAATTTAGTGTTTCACATGTTTAGGTCTGAAATTGACGCAAAGAAAATGACAGGCTCGAGGGAGACGATAAGGGTTCCAATCTGAATCATTTCCTGCCTTAATAACAAAAAGATGCCCCGGGCGCAATTACAGCAATTGAAAAAAAATAAATTGGTGAAAATGGTGGAAATTTAGGCTGCGTTCTCTTTATATTTCAGTTTTCTGTTTTCATTTTCGAAAATGTTTTCTAATTTCCGTTTTCTCTGATTGTTTTCAAAATTGCTGAAAATGCGTTTAGTTTGTTATTTCTGAAAACCGTTCTCGAAAATGAAATGCCGGAAAACACGTTCTGTTTGGATTTTTGTCCAGAAAACTATTTTGCCTTTGTTTGATTCTCATTAAAGGCGAGGTCCACAATATTTGACTTTTCAACTAAATCTCAATCATTCATTCCCCTAAATATTACTATTCACTTGAAAAAATTTCTTTTTAAATAATACCAAACACACACTTTGTGCACTTATAATTATATTACATGTGATTATATATATAGACACACACACACATTCAACATCCATACATATATGATATACACAATAGAAATGAAATAGAGATGTCATATTTGGTTATGTCAAAAAAGTTCAAAAATTCATACGTTCATCAATGATGCCCTAATTTTCTACAATACAAAAGTAAAAAAGAAATATTTAATAATTGAATTTGGAGTTCGACGCAAAAAATTGAGTGCAATTCGAAGTTGTAGATCAAAAGTTATATATGTTTGAAGACAATGACTTATAAACCAAATACTGGAAGGACTAAATTGAAAGAAAAGTAAAATTCTTGGACTAATTTGCAAGAAAATCTAAAGTTGAAGGACCTAAGTTGCAAATAAATTAGGATATTTTCGAAAAAATTTCAAAATTTGAGGATTAAAAAGACAAATTTTGAAAATCGGGGACCAATAATGTAATTAATTGAAAAGAAAACGGGAAAACGCGCCTTTTCCTTTTTTTAGTTCAAATGAATGGAAAACGCGGAAAACTTGAATTCCGCGTTTTCCATTTCCTTTACAAAATTTGAAAAATGTTTTCGAAATTTTTTCCCGAAAACGGCGCAAGAGAATACGTTTTTCGGGTTTTCGAAAAAGGAAAACGGAAAACGACTGGAAAACGCCAAAGAGAACGTAGCCTTAGTGTTTCACATGTTTAGGTCTGAAAATGACAGGTTCGAGAGAGACGATTAGGTTCCAATCTGAATCATTTCCTGCCTTAACAACAAAAAGATACCCCGGGAGCAATTACAGCAATTGAAAAAAAATAAAAAGAATTTAATTGAACTAAACGAGTGGAAATGGGGTTTGGAAGAAGATGAAAAATAACAAATATTTTTTTGTTTTTGTTTTTGTTTGTTTTTATTTTATTCTTTCTTTTACATCACTTTAAATTAAATAATAGGAAATGACTTGTTTGCCCTTCATTAAAATAGTCAATACGATTATAAAAAAATAGTCAATAGGTGATTTTTGGATGAAATTAGACGGTAAGGACGTTTTTAGCAAGAAAAAGGTGAAGGTAATGGTGAATTTGCCAAAAAAAAAAAAAAAACAGACGTTGAGACGAATTTCACAAGAAGTGTGAAAGATATGGACCAATTGCGCCAATTACCCAATATAAAATGACATTTTTGTCCTTCATTAAAGTAGTCAATATGTAATTTTTGAGTCAACTAACAGTTTTTTGGATGGAATCGAACAGGATGGACGTTTTCGGCAAAAAAATGTGAAGGTGAGAGTGAAAATGCCAAAAAATCAAACATTGAAATGAACTGCACAAGAATGTCCAAAGGTAAGGGACATTTTGCGCCAATTACCCTTATCCAAAACATCCCTAAATTTATTCTCCACTCTTCTTCTATTTTCCCTCGTATCAACACTATCTTTCTCCACATTTTTTGCATCTCGTAGTACTTTCTCATGTGTTAAACCATTTAGTGTGAATGATCTCTCATCCTTAAGAAGTCGGTATATGTGCATACTCTTATCATCCTCTCACATCTCCATGGTTTACTCAATAATATATGACAATATTTTAGAGGTATTACATCACACCAAACTTCGTCACTATGTTTTCCATGACTGATAGTTACTGGAGCTTGCTTGGTCACACTACACTCCCCACATTCCTTCATCCATGTAATCTTATAAGATCTAGAGTGTGGATTAGAGCCAATCTCAATTTCCCAACCAAGGTGTTACTAACCAAATTAGAGGAGTGTTTCCTATCAATAACCACACTACACACCTTATCTCCAAAATAGCATCTAGTTTTGAACATAGAATCCGGGTTGCAATCCATCCCTTATATGGCGATTCAAAAGATTGTGGACATGAAGTGCAAGTGTGAAAATGTCCTCACAAAAAAATTCATTTCGCTCGTGTTTTACTCAATCTCTAAGGAATGCAATCAACTACACCGAGAAAATTAAATCCTGTGAAACATGTAACCATAATAAAAAATAAACCTAATCTCAAGCTTAATCTAACCAAAATTTCAAGGAAACATCCTTAATCCAATGGAGAGAAATAAGCATGTTCAAAGGTTTATTTGAACAACACAAGAATCATAACATTCTACATGAAGTTGAGAATAATACCTCAAAGAGGAAACAAGATTTGAAGAGGAATTCTTACCTCTAATTTGCTCACCATGGAGACTTTAATGTTCATACATCATAAACCAGTAGAGTTTGAGAGAAAAATGAGTATTTATAGTACAAATATGAAAGAAAATGCAAAAAATAGTAGAAAACGCGACTACAAGCGACTTTTTCAGTATTTGGGTCATAACTTCTGATTCCAATGTCCGGTTGAAGTGATTCAAAATGATTTGGAAACTAGAAGAAATGATCTACAATTATTCAAGAAATAGTGAAGATCAAATTCTGACTTTATCTTTATCAAAACTTTAATTAAATCTCGAGCTTGATTCTTAGCTTCTTTTCTTTGATTGATTTCTTGTTTTAGCCTTGAATACTATTCTTTTACGCTTCAAGAGTCCTTCAAAATGTACTCAAAATTTTTTTGGCTCGCATAATTGATTTTTCTTTGTCGAGCCTCCTTTGATTATCATCACTCACTCTACACCTACACCACATGATGGCTAATCTATGTCCCAAAATGGAAGAACTTGTAGCTAGACATCATCAAGAAATATCATGACGCTAAATGAGTCAATCATCCAAGACAAAAGTGCACTTTGGCATTACTTGAACAAGCATATTTTTTGTCTCAAATGAGGGATATGGTAGAATTATATGTCAAAACTTGTCTTATTTCCCAAGAAAACAAGGTAGAGATTAAGCTATCGACAAGATTGCAAGAACTTTTGCTAATACCCAAGCATCCATGCGATTCTATCACCATGGATTTCATAAGTGGTGATTGTTGATAGATTTTTCAAGTATTGTGCTACTATCCCTGCACCCAAGGATTGCATGGAGGAAGAAGTGGCAAAGTTATTCTTTAAGAATTTCATGAAGGATTATGGGTTACCGAGAAGTATTTTAAGTGATCGTAACAATAGATGATACAAATCAATTTTGCCAAGAAATATCAACGACAGAACGATCGTTCTATTTTCAGGAGACAGTAAAGAATTTTTGATATTTGATCAAGCAATAGACGATACAAATCAATTTTACCAAGAAGAATTTCTAAATACATTGTTACTAAATGATATTTCACTGCATAAGTTGATCTTGAAAATAAATTGTCACGTGATGCTCCTATGGAATTTAGACCCGTCCAATGGTCTTTGCAATGGGCAACATGATGAGAATCGTAGGAGGTTCGACAAAGAAAATTAATCATTCGAGCCAAAACAATTTTGAAGTACATTTTTGTTGAGCTCCGAGGCAATGAAGGGCATTTTTGAAGAAGATTCAACGATTAAACAAGAGATCAAGCCAATAAAAGAAGTCAAGAATCAAATTGGGAGCATAGACATGAAGATTGGACCAAGTTCAAAATTCAATCAAAGTTTTGAATTAGATAAAGTCCTAATTTGAGGTTCACTATTTCTGAAAATAATTGTACATCTTTTCGTTTAGTTTCCAGATCATTTTGAATCACCTCAATCGGACATCAGGATCAAAAGTTATGATAGAAACACTGAAGATGGCAGCTCAGTCAGTTTCGGTCGACTGAAAGTTTCTAGGTCGACCGAAAGTCCAGAAATCTCTACTAAGCCTCAGTTCATTTCTGCTGAGTGACGGTCAACAGAATTGGTCGACCGAAAGTGACTTCGGTTGACCAGAAGTTGCTGAAACTCAAAAAAAGGGGGTTTTGTGTAATTTTCTTATTTCTTTCTTTACCAATTTCATTTGTAATATAAATACACTCCTCTTCAAACCCAGGTTTAGTTTTTGATGCATGAGTGGTGAAGTTTCTATGAGAGCAAACTTAGAGGTAAAATCCTCATTATCTATTGTTAACTCTTTAGGAAATTAATCAACTACATTGTGAGTATTATTATTCTTGTATTGTTGTTGATTTTCGCCACTTTGAAATTTGTTTAGTTGATACCCATTGGACTTGGTTCTTTAATCAATGAATTTTAGGTTAGATTTAAACTTGGGTTAATGTGTTTTATCATTTTTTTATCGTCTTAGCTTTCTTGGGAATGTTTCAAATAGTTGTGGAAATTCTTGGTCAATATACCAAGGGGGTTCTCATCACAACATGCTAGAAAACAAGTTTTCTTTTGGCGCATCTCGTTAAGTCCAACAAATGACCAATTCGTTTGTGCTTACTAAGGCTCAAGGTCAGATAGTACCTAATGTTGGAATATTCTTCCTGAATATGTATTATCTCATGGGAAACTATATGTCTCACTTTTACGTGAAATTTCAATGTGAATAATAAATGTCTTGATAACAACAGAAAACAAAAATAACAAAAAGTATGGAACGTTAACAATATATATATATATAACATTTCAACAATTTTAATTTTAATTTTTATAATATCTATTGACTTAACAACTTTCAAAGAATAATATTATTTCTACGACGACATTATCAATCATATTCATCCTATACGTACCACTAGTTTAACAAATGGGTTTAAAAATTTGGGATTTTTTTTCTGTTTTAACGAAGATTAATAGGGCTGTAAGCAAAAATGATCAAATTGAAAAATTGAACTGAAACAGCATGATCGGGTAAATTTATGATGTCCATAGACGGGATTTACAAAGGGATACAATTGGTCGGCCCGTTTCACCGGGTGCCCATCCTATGCCCGGCCTTCCCCAATTTCTTCATGGTCGGGCTTGGCCGACCATGCTCACCTCGAAACGTATTAGTCATACCCTGAGCCCGGGAACATTCGTAGGTAAGATCGGGTATTGCCCGACCACTCTGCATTATTGATTTTACGCTAATGGACTAGGTCGGGACTTCCCAACCTCGGACCCGGTAGGCCATCCCCGAAATATCTCATGATTGGGCCTCACTAGCGGGCCCCATTCTTAGGCCTCAAAACCCTACAAATCTCAGAAGAAAATAAATAAAGGGAATTGAATCCCTATAAGTTTAGAATTTTTCCTAAAATGTAAGTTTATATCAAAATGACTCTTTCTTTAACAAAAAAAAGTTATGGGCTTTTCAGTCCTATAAATACAGTTCTTTTCATAGAAAATTATTCATTCATTATTTTTTACGTATTCCAATTAAATATTCTCTCTACTTTTCTCCAGAAAACTAATTCTCACACCGGAGGGGAGACGGAGAGAATCCTCCTCGCCTTTTTTGCAGGTCATCCAAGGCGAATTCATTGATCTTTTCCAGCAATCAAGTATCATCAGATCCTGCCACATCAAGGTTAGAATTTTTTACAGCATCAATTGGCGCCATCTGTGAGAAAAGATATAATCAGCCATGGTTAATAGACGTCAAGGTCGTCCCTTCGCATCCACTGGTCAACCCCTTCTGGCCAATACTTTGGCTGAGGAGGAAAATCCTCCACCTCTTGAAGAGGTCGGGGAAGAACAAAACCCAGAAATCACTCCGGACAATGAACCTATTAGTTGAGAAGATTTCAACGAGCTTCAGCAGCAGCTCCGTGAGCTCCGTCAAGCTCTTCAACGACAGAATAATCATTAAGCGCAACCTGACCCCGAACACTCCAGGCACGATTCCCAAGGAAGATCGCAGGCCAGTTAATCCCGTAGCTGACAAGTCCCCGGGAATCGGGGGTGCCCATCTCATGACTGAGGGATTTTCCAACTTGACATAGCAAGAGCTTTCAAGAATCATTCACGAAGGAATTGCAGATGGAATACGGTAGAACACACAGGGTCGGACGTCATTCATAAGAAGAACCCCTTTTACTCCTGAAATAACATCATTTCCCTTACCGAAAAGATTTAAATATCCTCGGATCAAAGAATATGATGGAATAATAGATCCTAACAACCACTTGAATACCTACACTGATGTCATGGACATGCAGAATGCTTCCGATCAGATTTTATATAGGGTCTTCCCACAAACCTTAACAAATTCAGCTCGAGACTAGTTTTCTACAATACCTCTGGGGTCCATCTCTTCCTTCACTGATCTTACTGAGAAATTCACGACTTTCTTTGCAAGTAGCAAAAGGATCAAGAAAACCGCCGCTTCCCTCATGCAGTTAAGGCAAGGACAGAATGAAACACTATGAGAGTTCATGACTCGCTTTAACGCCAAAAGACTTCAGATTCCAGATCTCCACATCTCATTAGCCATTTCAGCCCTGACCTTGGCTATTCGAGGTCCAGAATTCAGAATGTCCTTGTTCAAGAATCCACCCTCAAATGTCACGGAGCTTCTTAGAAGAGCCGAGAAGTACATAAATATGGAGGAAACACTGTTGTCAGTTTGAGCACAGGATCAAGTGCATGGGACAGTAGCACAGTCTTCACAATCTGTAAGGAAAGGGAATAAGAGGCCAAGGCAAGAAGATGAAAAGAATTCTTCCCAGCCTAAAACGAAGGGAAATAACTATGTGCATCAAAGTTTAACTCCACTAAATGCGCCTCAATCCCACATTCTCATGGAAATCAAGGGGCGCGAGGACTTGAGTTGGCCCAAGCCTATCAAGGGGAAAATTGACGAAAAGAATCGACATAAGTATTGTGACTTTCACAAGAGCCCGGGCCATACCACAGATGAGTGCAGAACATTAAAACAAGAGATAAAAGTCCTTATAAAAAGGGGCTTCCTGGGGCACTATATAAAGAAAGACGATAAAGAGCATGGAAAAGGGGAAGAGAAAAATAGATATGCTGGAACCATAAACTTTATCGTTGGAGGAATAGCATCTGGAGGTGATTCAAATAACCCATGCAAGAATTATGCCCAGGCATTAGGTGATCGGGAAGAAAGGTCGAGATATCATGATCATGAAATTTCAAACAGCATCAGCTTCAGTAACGCTGATATGGAAGGAATTTCGTATCCTCATGACGATGCCGTTGTCATCAGTACCACAATCGCAAATTTTGATGTAAGAAGGGTGTTAGTTGACAATGGAAGCGCAGCCAATGTCCTTTCCTTGGAAGCCTTCAACAAGATGCAACTCCCCAGATATCGGCTTCGACAGGTTATTACTCCGCTAACTGGCTTTGGTGGAGGAACAGTGAAACCCGAAGGCCTAATTGACCTTCCTACTTCACTAGGATCAGAAGAAAAGCAAGTAACAAAGATGACTCCGTTCCAGGTCGTCAAGACCCCTATAGCCTACAATACTATCTTAGGAAGACCATTCCTAAATAGCTTAAGAGCTATAGTATCAACATATCATCTGGCAATCAAGTTCCTGACCTCCACGGGTATAGCGACAACACATGGAAATCAATCGATAGCCAGGAGTTGTTATATCAGCTGTATTGGAAAGGGTAAGACAGAACTGATGTCAATTGAACTTCCTGTGGAAGAAAGAAGTTCGAGTCTCAGAAGGAAAGAGCTTTACAATTGGGAAAGAACTCCCCAAATTAATGAAGGAAGAGCTATCACAGTGTTTAAGGAGAAATATTGACATATTCGCATGGAGTGCTGAAGACATGCCCGGATCGACCCTGCACTCGTTGAACACAGGCTTAACGTCATGACAGACAAGAAACCCGTAAAACACGAAGAAGACAGTTTGCCACGGAAAGGAGGCATATAATAAAAGAAGAAGTGGATAAACTCTTAAAAGCAGGATTCATCA
This sequence comes from Ligustrum vulgare, assembly GCA_963555705.1. Classification (NCBI taxonomy): domain Eukaryota; kingdom Viridiplantae; phylum Streptophyta; class Magnoliopsida; order Lamiales; family Oleaceae; genus Ligustrum; species Ligustrum vulgare. The sequence goes on from OY743171.1 coordinate 11,852,258, forward strand.
AGGAGGTTAAGTATCCAGAATGTCTAGCCAATGTGGTCTTGGTGAAGAAGCCAAATGGCAAGTGACGAGTTTGTATAGATTTCACAGACTTGAACAAAGCATGTCCAAAAGACAGTTATCCTCTTCCCAGGATCGACAGATTAGTGGATTCCACATCAGGCTCTGAGATTTACAGCTTCCTCGACGCATTCTCGGATATCATCAGATTCGGATGGCACAGAAAGATCAGAAAAAAACTTCCTTTATGGCAGATGAAGGAATACATTGCTATAAGATCATGCCCTTTGGATTGAAGAATGCCGGAGCTACTTATCAAAGGTTGGTAAACATGGTCTTCTCTAAACACATCGGGCTGAACATTGAAGTCTACGTTGATGACATGGTCATAAAAAACTCAAGAAAGAAAGACCACATTGCTGACCTAGAGGACATATTATGTACACTCAGAGAACATCGGATGAAATTGAATCCCGCCAGTGCGCCTTCGGAGTAGACTCGGGAAAGTTTTTGGGATTCATGATTACTCAGAGAGGCATCGAAGTTAATCCAGATAAAATTTTGGTCCTAATATCAATGGAACCTCCCAGAAATATCAGGGAAGTACAGAAGCTTACAGGGAGAGTGACAGCATTGGTCCAATTTATGTCAAGGGCAGCGGACAAATGTTTTCCCTTCTTCAAAACTCTCAGAGGAAATAAAGACTTCAGATGGGACGAGGAGTGCGAGGTCTCCTTCAAGAAGTTGAAAGAATATTTGGGTACTCCTCCAATATTGGTAAAGCCAAATCCAGGGGACAATCTGTTCTTGTATCTAGCGGTGTCAAATCATGCTGTGAGCGTCGTTTTGGTTAAAGAGGAAGGGAATGCCCAAAAATCAATATATTACGTCAGGAAGATGATGTTGGACACAGAAACTCGATATACATTAGCAGAACAGCTCGTACTTGCCTTGGTTACAACAGCCAGAAAGTTAATACCTTACTTTCAAGCCCATGCCATAATTGTCCTCACAAATCAGCCATTAAAGCAGATATTGCAGAAACCGGATGTCTCTATTCGTTTACTCAAATGGTCAATCGAGCTTGGGGAATATGACATTTAGTTCAGACCCCGGCCTTCTATAAAAGCACAAGTCTTGGTTGACTTTGTCGCCGAACTCGCCCCAAGACCTCGAGGGCCAACAGGTCGTGATGGGGAAGATGTCACATGGACTTTGCAAGTGGATGGAGCATCGAATGCAGGGGGCTCGGGGGCCGGAATCATACTAAAGAAAGATGACGGCACGATGGAAATTCAGTGTGCAATAAGGTTTGATTTCCCAGCAACTAATAATGATGCAGAATATGAAGCTGTTATCGCTGGAATTCAAGCAGCTCAGTATCTAGGGGTCGAGCACGTCAAAGTCTTAAGTGATTCACAGTTAGTGGTAGAGCAGGTGAACAGCACTTTTGAAGCAAAAGGTGAAAAAAAATGTTGTCTTACAGAATGATGGTTATGGACTTGCAGAGGAAGTTCAAGTCTTACCACATAGACAAAATTCTAAGGTCCGTCAATCACAAAGCAGATTTTTAATTGGGTTTGAAATCAAACCGAACCGGTTAAAAAATACATAAAAATGAAATATAAAAAAAGAAAAATTTTCGAAAATTCAGTCAATATATCAAATTCAATAGTTATGTAGGTATTTAGTTAATTTCTATTATATTTATTACCCAACTAGACAATTACCCTACTTCAAAATTTAAATAAATTCAATAATCTTCATCTAAATATTCGATGAATGGTTTAAGTTTATAAAAACAAACATCGATAAACTTATGTGATTGTTATATTGATTATGTACTCTCTATCTAATCAATAAACATTTCTTATTATGGCGTGTTATACTCTCTATCTAATCAATAAATCTTTTTTCTAGATATGATGATCAAGGAGGTCTTAGGCATTATGTTATTTTTTTGGCCTTATAGGCTTGTATGTCTTATTGGGCATTAAGTTATTTTTTTGGCATTATAGACTTGTATTGTAACGTTAATGTAACTTTTATTTGTAACATCTCAGTTTAAAAAAGATTAATAAAATATCTATATTGTAATTTTATCGTGATTTCATTTTGATTTAGTTAATATTTTAATTTATAGTAGATTTATTTTTGTTTATATTTATTGTCAATAAAGTATACGAATATATTGAAATCAATAAACTAGTGGCATAAAAATAGATACGCAAAAAATTATCTATCCATCTACAATATCTAAAAATGATGAATGGAGGAGAATCTTTTGAAAACCTATTTTACCCCTATATACTTAACTATATATCCAATATACCCCTACCCTATTAAATAACTTTAAATAATTTATTACATTAATTAATTTATTGTTAAGAATTACAATGTTATAATGTAATTTCATATTATTATACTATTTCATTTATTTGGTATTAAATTAACTTACTATCAACTTTTTAAAATGTTGTAATAAAATTTCATATTATTATTCTCACATTATTGCAATTTTTATTAAAAAAAGAAGAAAAAAAATTACTCTTTCCTTTAATAAATATTATTAGAATATAATATATTAATATAATATTTAAAATATTACATCCAAAATTTTAAAAATTGAATCGTCTACTAAAATTTCATAATTTATATTGTATATGTACTATATTATGGATATAATAACCACGTACGTGAACTTCAATTCAAAATGTTACAATTTTATTAATCCGCGACTTTTCATATGTTACATAAAAAAATATTTCAAAAACTTATTTACCTTTCTTTTGTACTTTTATTATTTGGGTGTTCTTCTCAATATTTTCAAGTTTTGTACTGATTTATTATTATAATTTTTTCTTTAAATTTTTTAAGAAAAATTATGGTATAATTTTTACTTCATCATTTAATAAATTTTAATATGATTATAAAATATTACACCAAGAATTTTAAAAATTGAATATATATATATATATATATATATATATATATATATATATATATATATATATATATATATATATAAAAGTTTCTACTTCATTAATCCATGACTTTAATTTCTATAAGTTACATGAAAAATATTTTACAAATTTTAATTCACAATCACATACAATATATTTACTAATACAATTATATTGCACTACATTAATATAAATTAATTTTTGAATTAATTTGCAGATGACATTTTATACGTAATGATTCATCGACTTCCATAGTAAATCAATATAAAACAATGAGATACACTAAATCCTTACACAATATCATTATTACCAATTAATAATATTAATTACATAGTTTATTCATTAATTTATTACCTAATAATAAATAATGTATATTATAATTTAAAATTATTATATGCAACACCTTCTAATTGTGTGGTAAAATATGAATTACTCAACAAAATACAAGTATGTTGACTATTCAAATGACAAACTAATTGAGTTATCTCATGTAGAAAGTGTAGAATTTGTAAATTTCGATGAAGCAATTAAATAGATGATACAAACTAAATTTAACAAGAGGAGCTCCTAAATACATTGTTGTCAAATGTTATCCCACCAAACAAGTTAATCTTGAAAATAAATTATCCAATGATACTTTTAAGGAATCTAAGCTCATTCAATGATTTTTGCAATGAGACAATAATGATTTATCGTAATTTCAAAAGACATATAGTCCATGTAGAAATAATAATTGGATAACATGCTAAAAAATAAATTTTTCTTTCACATATCCTATTAATTCCAGTAAATGATGGAATATATTAATTCAAATTCAAGATGAACAATTTTCAATACGTCTATACTTTGTAATGACTATTAACTAGGCTTAAGGATAAATAATGCTTACTGTTGGAAATTTCAATACAAACTATTAAAGTCACGGTAAAATCAGAAAATAAAAATGAGAAAATTTTTGAGAAGTTTATAAAAAATATTATGTCCAAATAAGTGTTATTGTAATCAAAACATTACATTTCGATTTATTCAAAATTTTCACATTATATACATAATTTCATAAAAAAAAATATTCTTATATAACATTTTTAACAATTTAATTTTTTTCCTTTTAATAATATTTAATACCTCAACTACTTTTAAAAATAATATTAGTACTTCAAAAACATTACACATCTCGGTCATCCTATACATAAGTCGTGCAACGCACGTGCTTACTACTAGTATGATGAAATAAGCGGTTTAAAACTGGACCAGACCGTTAGGTTTAGGTTCAAGTTTTTCTCAAACTGTTCTCAAACCATTTTAAATGATTTATTTTATATTTGAGTTTTTCTCAAATTGATTTAAACGGTTTGGTTTCAAAATATGTCGAAAATCGATAAAATCAAACCACTTACACCCCTAAAGATTAGTATTGGCAATGGATCGAGTCAAGCTCGTGACTCTTCAAAAACTCAAGCTCTCATGACTCATGGGCCGAGCCCACCTTGACTCACGAGCTACTAATTTTTTTTTTCTTTTCCTTCAAAAATGGCATTTTGTTCTAACAAAAATTGTGAGCCAGACGAGCAGGTCATGGCTCGTTTTGCACGAGCTGCTCGTGCAAAAATGGGTTGAGCCGTGCTCATCTCGTTGTTCGGTTCACTTGCTTGGTTCGCGTCCAAACTCGTGAACCGTCGAGCCAAGCTGCACGTAAATTGTATATTGACAAGTCGAGCCAAAGAACTCGTGAGCGATTCGACCCATTTTTCAAACTCTAATGAAGACCAACGGGAACTACATTTGAATCCTGGTTCCACCTCGGGATGAATCGCTAGAGAATTTTTCAATAAAAGAAGACAAAAGTACGACAATTGATGCTCGGAATCTACACTGACTAGACAAAAGTACCATAATTGATGCTCGGAATCTACACTGACTAGACAAAAGAAAGGAAAGCAATCTTTTAATTTGGACTCACAAAAAGCAGAATCCACTCATGTCTGGCAAAATAATTCGTTTTATGGCAAGTTTGCCTTGACAAATATGTTTTTAAATATAAATATATTTTACTTACATAATTCCTCAAATTAATAAACACAGGCAAACCATGATTTTTAAACATACATAATTTTTTATATATTTTTTAATCACATATTTTATTTAGAAAACATAAAAAAACATATTTTTAAACAAAAAACTTAAGCCTCTGTTTGTTAAAAGTTATATGTTTAAAAACATGATTTTTTATGTTTTCGAGGTAAAATATGTGGTTGAAAAATGGATAGAGAGAATATGTGTGGTTAAAAAGTGATTTGGGGAATTGTATTGTTTAAAAACATAAAAAAACATATTTTGCCAAAAAGAGGCTTAATAAAGACAGGCAAACCATGATTTTCAAAATCACTTTTTAGTTGTACATTTTTCTAATCACTTTTTAATCATACATTTACCTCGAATTAATAAAAAAAACATTATAATCGAATGCTTAATCCATCATTTTTAATTTTTTTTTTCATAACTCAATTTTAACAATTCAACACAAACTCAAAACCTTTATCTCATTTTTAACCATACAATATCACATCAATCATCATTCAAAACTCTATTTTTCCAAACAATGAGAATCAAATAATTTTTAATCATATTTCTTCGAATCACATTTAATCATATTTTTTACTTCGAAAATAACATATTATTTGTTTATAAATAAATTTTTTTACCAAAATAATTAAAAATAATTGTCGGACACGAGAGAGAAGAAATTGTTAGGCCGCATTTGATTAGATAGATTTTTCATGGAAAATGTGAATTTCCACCCACTTTTCCAATTTTGACATGTTTAATTGTCAAGTTTCTGTTTTTCCATGAAAATCATTTCCATGTTTCCTCTAAAATGAGGAATTCACTTTCTCGTTGTGATAGAAAATTTTATTTTTCATGAATTTTTTTATTAATTTTTTCACGTTTGATCATTTTTGTTGTTATTAATTATTTTTTTTCAAAAATTAACATTATTATTATTATCATCAAGTATAAATATGTGAAAAATAAAAAAAAAAAAAAATTTGCTTAAAATAACTAAATTTTGCTTTATTTGTCATAAAAAATAATGTCAATCAAATAATAAAAGTTGAAAAATGAAACACTTTTTCTACCTAAAAATTTAAATCAATCAAATACAATAAACTTCTAATTTATCGAGAATTTAGTTTCTTGAAATTTATTTTCTTTCCACTCAAATTCACAATCCGTCATTAAACGCAGCCTAAGGCTCCGTTCGGCAGCTTTGGAGCAGAATTAAAATTATTTTGTTGGTCTATTTGTGTATTCTAGGTAAGATGTAGGGTAAAAAATTAGTTTAGAAAATTGTGTAATTAGAGAGAGAAAATATGAATAGTTAAAAAGTGATTTTAAAAATTATGTAAATTAAATTTATTGTTTTTTTTTGTCTTTTAGCCAAATTAATTGACAACCAAACGGACCCTTTTCTCTAGAGACCTTCTTTCTCCTTTTTGACATTTTCCATGCAAGGCCTGAGCATAAGCCCGCATTTATCATGCCTGAACTGGCTCCGCCTTTGTAGGAAAATGTCTACGTTTGGTAAACTAGCACGTGTTAAATTAGCATCGTTTGTTAAATCAAATAAAATGATTCAGCGACGATTATTTAATTGGGAGAGAGATTTTTTTTTTTTAAGTAAAATATGTGATTAAAAATTGAAAAAAATATGTATAATTAAAAAGTGATTTAAGAAATTGTATAATTTAAATTGTAGTTTAAATGACAAATTAAGTCAATCTTAGTCTGTAGAACGATACATCAGTTTATAAATTCCATAATTTTTTAAATCACTTTTTAACAATGCACATTTTTTTTAACTATCTAACATTTAGACACTACTTTTTACCTAAAAAACATATATAATCTAATTTATAAATCACACGGAATTACCAAACAGACTTCAAGTTTATGGGATAATTGCACTGTACACTATGAAAAAACACTAAATTGAAAAATAAAATGCAACTATGAAAACTGAAAAAATACTAATTGTGATAAAAACAAAAAAATACCCTTTCAACCCAAAGTATCATGTTCATGTTAGTACTTAATAAAATGTTTATGATACTTTGGATTGAAACAATATTTTTTAGTTTTTATCACAAACAGTATTTTTTCAATTTTTCATAGTTGCATCTTACTTTTTAGTTTAGTATTTCTTTCATAGTGTGCATCGCAATTATCCCATAAACAAAAGTCTGTTTTGTAACATTGTGTGATTTATGAACAAGGGTTCCGTTTGGTAAATTTGTTTTTTTAAAGAAAATATTTCCTCAAATCATTTTTTAATCACGTATATTTCTCAAAATCATTTTTTAAATTATATATTTACCTTATAACCCCATGATTTTTTGTCTTCTTTTTAACTTATATTTATCAATAAATTAATATTACACAAAAATCTAAAAAAAAAATCTCTATTTTTTAACCACATATTCTTTTAAAAATCATTAATCAAAACCACAAAAACTCATTTTAAATAACATCAAACACACCCATAACGTCACGTTGTTTGTTTATATCCATTTGGCTACTGAAATAAATGAAATTTGACTTATAATATGTATTATTTGAGCCTACGTTCCGTAAGTTGTAATTTTTAGATTATAAACTAGTTTATAATGTGCAAAATTTCTCAAATTGCTTTTTAACAACACATTTTTTCTCTTCAATTTTTAACAACACATCTTACCTCGAAAAAACTAGTTTATAATCACTCATCTTGATCCGAACATAGGCTGAGTTTTCTAGATAAGATGTGTGTTTAAAAATTAGTTTGGGAAATTGTGTTATTGAACGGAGCCTAAAATGAAATACTTTTAGGTTCTGTTCAGCGGCTCTAGAAAGTAAAATATGTGATTAAAAAATTAAGAAAAAATATGTGTAATTAAGAAGTAATTTGGGTAATTTTGCCCCCTATTTGAGTCCCTTTGTTTTTTTCCCTCCTAAAAATTAATATTCATTTCAAATATTTTTTTTAATTAATTTTAAAACGAGGCATGTGTAATTTATGTTCTGTTTGTTAAAAGTTTTGTATTTAAAAATATGGTTTTATATTTTCAAGGTAAGGTGTTGTTAAAAAGTGAAGAGTAAAAATATGTGTGGTTAAAAATAATTTGAGAAATTGTATTGTTTAAAAACATATATTTTTTTTTAGTTTGCCAAACGAAGGCTTATTTTGGATTTAAATTAAAAATCATGATATTGCCGTATTGTTTGTTAAAAAATTTATGTTTAAAAATACGTTTTTTTATGTTTTCAGGTAAAATATGTAATTAAAAAATAGAGAGAAAATATGTATGATTAAAAAATAATTAATCTCGTGTTTGGAGTTTGGTAAAAGTAAAATTTTGGTTTATAAACATGTTTATAAACTACATAATTTTTCAAATTAATTTTTACTTATACACATTTTTCTCTTTAATTTTAACAACAATTTTTTAACTCAAAATTATAAATAAATCAATTTATAAATCATTCAGTATTACCTAACGAATGTATTATATTGTATTAAACTTGTTATCCAAAGAGAGTACTGTAAAGGCTGCTTGATCCATCACATCACCATTACCATCACAGATTCACAGGTGCACTAACTGTAGAGTAACCTATATGGTTGATTTTTTCACAAAAGGCCGTCCTTTTGCATGCAAAAAGTGAAAATAGCCCCAACTTTAAGCCTTGTTTGTACGGGTCAATAATGTTATAGTATCTACAATGTGGATCACAATCACACTCACATTTGTGACCCCCACCTCCATGTGAGTGTGATTGTGATCCACATTGTAAATCAAATTGTGAAAATAGAGTTATCCTTATACGGATGGACGTGGTTCGATTTGGTTCTGATTTCTAAAGAATTAAACCATAAATCGATAATTTTTTTTACTAATGGAATCAATTGGTTTTTTTTAAGATATGGAACTAAACCGAAATCAAACTGCTCGGTTCTAATTTGGTTTGGTTTGGTTCTGGACCGTTACTTAAATTTTTAAATAATAGACGCAAATTAAAATATGTTTATATCCGCTTCTTCATTAGAATCGATCAATATCATTATTAAATAGAAAATGAAATTTTATTTAACAAAACAAAAATTTAGAAAAAGTAACATGTTATTATAAGTCAAAGAATAAGAAACTCGCCGACCCTTTGAAACTTAGAGTATTAAACATAAAGGCTGTTTAGACTTATAGTTATAGGTTATGATGAATTTCTAAGTCTCATTCTACCGTGGTGTCGTGTGAATTATGGATGGAATTTGCAATTTGAGTTTGGGTTAACTCTTGAGAATTGATGAATTGGGGTGAAGTTTATATATACATAAATTTTAAAAAATAAACATCAATATCGTCAATGGTGACTAAGGAGTGCAACGATTGCTATGTTATAGGAGTGCAAGTAAATCAACGTGAATGCGTATCTATAATTGAAAAGAAGAAAAATGAATTAGAATTAGAATTTAGATTTATGATTTAAGATCTTTGTCTAATAGAAAATGAGATAAAATGTATGGTAAATAATATTTTTGTACATTTCACATTTATAATTTTAGATTTAAATTTTTTGGTGAGATGAATATCCACTAATATATATATATATATTGAGTTTGGTTCCTGGTTCTGATTCTGAAAAAAGAATCGGAACCAGAACTGAAACCGAAACCAAATGATTCTTCATTCTAATAATCAAATCAATATTTTTTTATGTAGAATCGAACTAAACAGCTTGGTTTGGTTTTGTTCTGATTTGGTCTGATCTGGTTCGATTATTGTGTCCACCCCTACTTGTTTGGTTTAAGAGTTTTTGAAAATCTTTTCTCAAAATTTATTTTTAACTACACATTTTTATGTACCTCACTATTTCATACTTTTTAACCTTTTTTCAACCATACATTCTTCAATGTATAAAGAACAAATTTCTTTTTAACAATATATTTTTTATATAATAATTACAATTTATAAACCAGCTTATAAAAATCAAAATTTTTCAAACCACTTTTTAGCAACACGCATTTTTTCTTTTCAATTATCAATCACATTTTATCTAAAAAAAAATTTGGGGGCTCCAGCAGCCTAATAGTCCCGTCACTTTTCAATCGCATATATTTCTCAATTTATCAAAATTACTTTTCAATCACATATCTTAACACGAAAGCATAACATCTTCTGTTTATAAACAAAAAATTTACCAAACGAAGATTTAGAGCCAGTTTGATCTCACACAAAAATTTTAATTATTTTTTCTCAAATTCATTTTCAACCACACATTTTTATAGGATTCACCACTTTCCATATTTTTCCAATCAATTTTCAATTATACATTATCCCAAGAATTCAACACTGTGTTCGGCAACACGAAAAGAAATGGTTTTTTATAAAAAAATTATAAATTACACAATTTCTCAAATTACTTTTTAAACACACACATTTTCCCTCTCCTATTTTTAACTACACATTTTACTTAAAAAAAAAAAAAAAAAAAACTCTGGCTAGCGGACTGCAAAATTTTTCAAAATTTCCAAAAAATTACCTATTCCAAACATGGTCTTAATCTTTTTTTTTTTTTTTTCTAAAGGCGTGTTTGATTGAAAATTTTTATAGGAAATTATTACATCAAGGGAGTTTTTTTGATACAATCATTTCATGTACACATTAAGCTATTTTCTTGAAAAATATTTTCTTACCATTTTTGTGAGAAATTTTGCATGGAAAATGCAAGTATTTCATTTATCTTTTCTATGTTGAATCAAACATAGTCTAAGCCCATGTTTGGTAATTCTAAAAAACTTGATTAAAATCTAAGTAAAAAATAATAATTAATTTTAACCACACATTTAACGGGTCTCACAACTTCTCAACCACACATTTGATCAACTTTTATCAAAATATATTAAAAATATGATTTTAATCTCTACCAAATAGGGGCTAAAATAAAAAAGGTCTAGACTTGATAACTGTTAAGTTTATGGGTAAACAGTACAAATGAGCCACAACCTTTGAACTTCTTGCGAAAATAGTATTCAACATTTAAATTTTGGCATTATACACTCAGAATTACCAAACGTTATGCAAATAGTCTCTACCGTCAAATTCAATTAGTTCCCACCGTTAAATATTTGTAAATAACACAAATAGTTTTAACATTTGAGTTTCTTGCTACAATAGTCCATAATATATTAAGCTCATATTTAATGTATTTAGTTTGTAACCTATAAACGTTTAACGTATTTAGTTCATAATATATTAAGCTTCTGTTTGAGACCAGTTATTTCAAATAATTTGGTTTGTAATTATAATTTTTTGAAGCATTTGTGATTAGAAAAAAAATCTGACAGCAAAGCCGTCGAACGGTCTATAAGCAGTATATGAAATTGTTATTTTGTTAAAAGATGTATATCTAAAAATATTTATTTTTTTATATTTTTTAGGCAAAATATGGGGTTAAAAAGTGGATAGAGAAAATATGCGTTGTTAAAAAGTGATTCGAAAAATTGTGTTATTTAAAAATATTTTTTTATAGTTTGCCAAAGAGAGGCAAAATAAATTTATGCCTTTATCTATCTCAATTTTTTGCTAATAAAGACTTTCAAATTTTTTTTTTCTAAAAAACCAACCTTTATTTGCATCTTAATCTTAATATATATAAAAGTAGAATAATCGTCACTAAAATACACACATAGTTTCTCGTCAAAAAAATCTTTCTAAATTTGGATTTTTTTTGCAAAAAAATAGTATATTAAATATTTTAGAAATTATTATTTGACATGTGTCATTAGTTGCACTGGTATCCGTACTATGCTATTAATAATATCAAAATGTTATTTTTTCTATTTTATTATTATTCTTTTAATAATTATTATTGTATTATTTTGAAATAAAAAAAAATATGTAATATATGTGTCAAATTAAAGATCACACTGAAAAATTTAATTCAAGTTAACAAGTGAAAGCAAATTGTAAATATATTGTCCGTAAAATCATATAAAAATTAAAGATAAAGTTTTATTTTTTATTTTTCTCAATATCTAATTCATTTTAAATTATATCGTTTAAGTCTTATAATATTATCTATAATTAGTTAACTAACTTAATTTTAGTCATAGATGAATAATTTATGTTCTGATTTTTCTCATCAAATTAAAATAAATAATAACTATACGATTTTTTTAAAGCAAATCCAATTAAGTTGGGTTAATTTTACAAACTTAAGATTTTTTCAATTCATTCATCATTTTCATTATAAATTTAAAAAATTAAAAAATTATATCATGTTCATTATTTTATTTTTAATTATGAAATTAAATAACTAAAATATGCAAAAATATATTACGGATTTTAACAATTAGTTCATATAATTTCTATTAAACAATTGATCGATCAGTAATTTTTATTAAAATAATAATGTAACAACATGAATAAAGAAATTGTCAGCGTGAAGAAAGAAGAATCAATTAATGCAACAATATTTATTAAAATTAATTATTATTTTTTTAGAAAAACATTTGAAATTAATAATTAATGTTTAAAAAATCAAATTATATAAAAAAAATCTATCATATACCTCTTTTTGGGAAGAATATGATGAAGAGCAATATATAAAAAGAAAAGCGTTGATCTTAAGTAGAATATGTAAGTTGAGTTTTACACATATATTGTACGATAATTTTGTAGTTCTAAAGTTTTTTTGAAAAAGAAAATTTCATTTATTGAACGTTAATTCCAGAAATAGAGTTAATATGTTTACGGTACAATCTCTAAAATACTTAATTCATGACTTGTTTTCTCGTAAAGATGACAAAACAATTCAACGGTTTACACTTTTATTAAATTATTAAAAATAATAATATTCCGTAAAAAATAGTGAAACTTTATTTCTTAATTTTATTAACATATATAGACAAAAAGACTCACTATATATATATATATTTTATTTACATTTTAATTAATAAATTTTTTTATTGACATATAATTGAATCTACATTTAATTGTGTTCAATTAAATGCATCGCATTTAAAAATTAAAATTTTTAATCATGTGAAGGATCTTTTGAGTTGAATTCCACGTTCGTGCACCACAAATCTTGATGTTAATTTTCACTTTCGTGCATCGTCAATATTGTTTAATTTGTTACATTTATTTATATATAGAACTGTATATACTTAATTTGTTATAATTACTTTATTTTATGTAAATTATAATATTTTTAGGGTTATTATTTCTATTCATGTTAGTCAAAAATATTTGGACGAAATTTTTAATTTATTTTATGCACATATATTTGAAAAATTACAGTATTTAATTTAAATTTGAGCAATTGTTTAAAAATGTTTTGTTTATAACAACTTTTGTGTATCACACACGCGTGAGCAATTACAAACTGTACAAATAATGTATTATTTAAAGATGTTTTCCATTATTGATGAGAATTATAATTTATTTTTATTTTGATCATTCGTTGATAGTCTGTATCATTAATCAAAATAAATTATGTGTTTAGTGTGTATTTGGTATTGTTTAAAAAAAGAGGTTTTTTTTAAAAAAATGAATAGTGATTTTTAGAAGAATAGATGGCTGGGATTTGGTTGAAAAGTTAAATATTGTGAGCTTGACTTTTAGTGAATTGTTGAGATTGAATATTATAGAAAAAAATGATTTTAACGGGAATCAAACAAGGGCTTAGTTTTTTTCCTTCTTATTTTAAAATAATATTTACAATAAAATCATTTTATATAGCTCTTTCGTGCCATGTATGGGTGTGATATTTGTATTTTATGATATATATGATATATGATGATTTTAATGAGAATCAAACAAGGGCTTAATTTTTTTCTTCTTATTTTAAAATAATATTTATAATAAATTCATTTTATATAGCTATGAGTGTGATACTTGTATTTTATGTGATACTAGTTAATCACCCATGCGATGCACGGGAAGAAACGTTTGGATAAAGATAATTCAATATGAAATTAGATAAATCATTTTCATAAAATAAATAAATTTCACAAATAAGAGATAATATTATCATTTATTGATTTCATATGACTACAAATTCTGGAATACTTCTTTGTACACAACGTTGTTTGTTGATTTTGTTGTTCTTCCTTTCTTATCACAAATCAATATCTTTAATCTGGAACGATTTGTCACCCTAGAAATCGCAACATAAAGTTATCAATGTGTAAGCACCAGTCGTTTAAGAAGAAGTTACACATGCAAGAATGATTGTTCCTGACTCTTATTGATAGTCATGGCATATGACACCATCAATAGAAATTGTCTTCTTTGAAATCTAATTAGTATCCTAGAATCAGAAGGGTTCAACGATAACATTGGAATAAAGAACTTGTGTCTTGCATTGATGCCAGAAAAAATTTGACATTCTAGAACATGGTCGCCAAGTTTTGTAACTATCAACCTTGTTCCATTACTCAATCCCTGAGTATGATCAATATTTCTCAGAAAGAACTTGTGCCCTCACTTATCTGTTGCAAAGGTCCACCACGTGGCGAAATAGTGATATCCATGTGTCCAGGTAATGTGTCAAAATCCACCGACAATCAATTCGGCAATTTCATCGACAATAGAAAAATCATATTGGCCATCATTGGTCGCCCACCAACCAATAAGTATAAGTCTTAAATTTGAAGTGTTTCCTCAATCATCTTTTCTCAAACTGACCTAAATTGCATTAACAATTTGTTGTATTTGTCTAACATATACTTCGAATCAGAAACTATTAAATCATGCAACATAGAATCGCATGATTCACTCCTACCCGGGGACATTAAAAGACATAAATTAAATTTTAGAATATCACAACAAAATTATCTGTAAACAATATAAATATAAAAGCAATAAATACATAATACGTACCTCACGACCCCTTTTCTGCTTTCAACCTCATTTACATTGTCAACAATGTAAAGCGAGCAAATTGTAGAGCTGAACCGTCATCAGGCAATAGACTCTCAATCTTATGGAAATTTTGATCGTGTAATCTGAAGAGGGGAGGTCATCTACCATCATTTAGCTCATTATCTATTCCCCCATAGAAGTGAATGAAAACATCATATTATATGTCCGAATGTTCTCAATGGAATTTTTAATCCCGTCTCCCTGTCATATAACAAATCTTTCAAAATTAGAGGATAATCTTCCATAAGAGAAATATTCACTTTCTCTTGTATACAATAAAGTAGGGGTGACCAAATAAACTGCAAAATCGAATTAAACTGCAACAAATGATTAAATGTAACTTTCTATAAAAATACTAATTAAGTTAATAGAACGCAATACAAATGAGCTCAAATTTTTAGATGTACTAAATAATAAAAAAATAAGATTATTTATAAAAAACTTTATACAATAAGATTTATTTAGTATTAGATGCGTGATATAACTTCGATATACTTTTGAATTGAAATTTTTGCAATGAATTTGTATGACTGCACACAAATACTTATTTGCAAAATTCAAAATATTAAAAGATAAAAAAAAATTATGAAAAGAGATGTTCAAACACAAATAATCAAATATAAATAAGTAAAAAAAAAATCTCCATAAAAATATTTAAGTGGAAGTAGCAGTGTGAACACAATAAAAGTTGAGTTTTGGTCTTTGGAGTGTGAAAATAAATGAAATATATAATATATAATATTGTATAAAAAAAATCACAAAAAGTTGTGTCAAATTGGCGGGAGGAGTCGATATTAGATTTGTATGACAGAACAAAATTATTCATCCATAAGATTGATACAAATAAAATATCACAATTATTGAAAAAAAATTATTTACGTATTAAATGTAACTTTCTATAAAAATAATAATTAAGTTAATAGAACGCAATACAAATGAGCTCAAATTTTTAGATGTACTAAATAACTAAAAAAATAAGATTATTTATAAAAAGTTTTATACAATAAGATTTATTTAGTATTAGATGCGTGATACAACTTCGATATAATTTTGAACTGAATTTTTTGCATTGAATTTGTATGACTGCACACAAATACTTATTTACAAAATTCAAAACATTAAAAAATAAAAAAAAAATTTATGAAAAGAGAGGCTTAAACACAAATAATCAAATATAAATAAGTAAAAAAAAAAAATCTCCATAAAAATATTTAAGTGGAAGTAGCAGTGTGAACACAATAAAAGTTGAGTTTTGGTCTTTGGAGTGTGAAAACAATAAAAGTTGAGTGTGAAAATAAATGAAATATATAATATATAAAAAAAAATCACAAAAAGTTGTGTCAAATTGGCGGGAAATTCTCCTAAATTGATTAAATATTCGATATAAATATAAATGAAAATTCGATATTAGATTTGTATGACAGAACGAAATTACTCATCCATAAGATTGATACCAATCAAATATCACAATTATTGAAAAAAATTATTTACGTATTAAATGTAACTTTCTATAAAAATACTAATTAAGTTAATAGAACACAATACAAAGGAGCTCAAATTTTTAGATGTACTAAATAACTAAAAAAAAATAAGATTATTTATAAAAAAATTTATACAATAAGATTTATTTAGTATTAGATGCGTGATACAACTTCGATATAATTTTGAACTGAGAATTTTGCATTGAATTTGTATGACTGCACACAAATACTTATTTACAAAATTCAAAAAATTAAAAGATAAAAAAAAAAATTATGAAAAGAGAGGTTTAAACACAAATAATCAAATATAAATAAGTAAAAAAAATATCCATAAAAATATTTAAGTGGAAGTAGTAGTGTGAACACAATAAAAGTTGAGTTTTGAACTTTGCAGTGTAAAAGCAATAAAAGTTGAGTGTGAAAATAAATGAAATATATAATATATAATATTGTATTAAAAAAAATTACAAAAAGTTGTGTCAAATTGGCGGGAAATTTTCCTCCTTTAATATTAAGTAAGATGTGATATATATGATGATATGATATGATCACAGGTTATAAGCGGGAAACTCAACGTACAAGCTTTTCTGTACGAAGCTATTTGAGATTCATTATTTGGGAAAAATTATGGATTTAAATAATATTTTTGAAAGGATGTATATTTAAAAAATATTTAAAAAATTAAAAATAGTATGCTTAATTAAAATAGACGTTTGAGCGTAGAATAAATTTGATTTATAAATAATAGGGAAAAGCGAAGTCCCACTCTCTTCTCTCTCAACTTTCTGCTTGCAACGGGCACAAGTTCAAGTTCAAGTTCCCGCAGGAAAAGATTCAACTGAAATGGAAGGGCCTCAAGATATTCCTTTACCAGAACAAGTGGAAATGATCATTGAAAGGATTTGCCATGAACGGTCCCAGCCTCCGGTGAAAAACTATGCCAGAAGCTATCTTGCTGCTATAGGCGAAAAGGCATCTATTGATGTTCTAACGACGATTTCTTCTTCACCCGTAATTAAATCATTTGGTGGGTACATTGGTTTTTTGGTTAGGGAAAATTACCCAAACGAGGCCTCTGCTGTAAACATTGCTTACAATTTTCAGTCCCCTCAACGATCATCACCTTCTACTAGTCCCGCCTACCATTCTCCGCAGAACAAGAGTACGGAAATTTCTAGAACTGTTCCTTTTTTCCTGTTTGTATATTTCCCCTGTTTCTGATTTTTTGGTATGCTGGGTTTATTTTTGTTTATTTTCGTTTCTGGGCCTTTCGATTTCCTTGCAAATGCACCCTACTCTCCCTTTCTGTATGTTTTCTTCCATTTTTCATGTGTTTCCAGTCCCATTTTTGAGGACTTTTTGAAAAGTGAGAAGTTGATCTGAGACTATCTGATTCCCTACAAGAAGCAGAAGTTTCTCAGGAGATTCTATTTACTATTTTGTTGCTGTAGAGAGTAATGCATATGTACACGCCATTTGGATTATTTTTGCTCCTATTATGAAAGTTGGAACCTTTGCTTTGAATATATAATCAATTACCTCAAAGACAGTAACTTCCAACTTTTTATTGATAATAATTAGGCTCCAAATATATTTTAATTTTTAACTGCCTCTCGACTGTAAGAATTGACTATGCCCGTTGGGTTAAATTTGTGTAAAATTCTTAAGCAATTGATATCGTGAATTGAAGTATTTGGTTTATCAGCAGACATGTGTGCACTTGGAATTCTTACCAAATAAAAGTTATTTAACTAGTTGAAGATAAAAGTAGCTGTAGGAGAATCATTGGGGCCTGGTATATGGAGAAATATTTTGGATTAATGCAATGCAATGAGACTTACTAGCTTCAAAAGCAATTTAGTGAAATTGCCATAAGTGCCAAGTCCTGGAAATGAAATAATTAGGTACAAAAAGAATATGGTAGTAATTAATTTCATCAATCAACAACTAAGACTTTTTTGCAACATTGCGTATGCTCGCATTTGAGTATTCAAGTCTTCCATGCTTTGAAGTGGGCATTTCTGACGTCCCGCACTGTGACTTGAAACTACCTAACTGCTCAAGATTCTTAAGTGCACTCCATCAAGGAAATCAATGAGGTTGACATAAACATCAATTGCCTTCTTGAAAGGACGAATGAGTGATGTGCACACAAATGATATAAAGAGAAATTAGGTGATGAAATGTTTGTGCATCCGTCAAAATTATTTAAATTTTGTGTTATCAATTTATATATATATATATATATATATATTCACATCTAGGGACCAAACTTCATGGAAAAATATTTGTAAATCAGTTAGAATTTGGAATGTATTATCTTTATTTATTTTCTACAACATATTAATTGGGAGCTGGTAGATGATTACTTATTGTTATATGCCAATAAAAAGATAATGTGTTTATATTCTGGTTTGTTTCTTCTTAATTTACAATTTTTTTTTTTTCACATTTCTATTTAGCTCAATTGATCTTTTCTCTTCATGATAATAGTATTTTGTTAGATATCCTGACTATTGAATTTTGAATTTTTTTTCCTTTTTTTATTTTGTTATTATTATTGCTGTTCTTCCTAAAACTCTGTTTTCCCCACATCTCTGCATCGTTCTAACATAGGTTTCTTTCACGGGCAGATGGTGAAAATTCACAGGGTCAGATAGCAATGTATCCAATCAACTCTCCCTCATCAAATAGGGTGAGGGCAGGCCCTCGAACAACCCAAGGCCAGCTTTTGTACAAAGATGAAACTGAAGAGAGGACAAGCCCCCAGAAACCCAATCGCCAGTTACAGGTTTCCAATGAAATTAGTGAGGGGACCCGTTCTCTACTACAGATCCTAAATGGATTAGAATTTAGGAGATTATTTTTGGTACTTAGTTACATTGGAAGGTTAGTTGTCCCTGCTATTCTAATTCAACATTTTGTTTATTCATCTCAACAATCCTAAGTTAATATTATCTGATTATTTTGTAGGCAAAAGTTGGAAAGTGTGATGAATCTGGATGAAACGAATGGCATTTTAAGCATGAAGGACAGGCCGATGACAGATTTCGAGTCTAAAATTTGGGATTCCTATGGGATGCGCTTCTATGAAAAGTCAGATCGAAGCAGGGTCAAATTCACATCTTAATTGTTCCTTTTGACATTGTAGTTTATTTCATAGTTTCCTTCTTGAAGTTAAAAAGTTAATATTGAAACTAAAATCAGCATCATATAATTTATATTTTAAATTAATCCATGCACTGCACAGACCCATTGACAAGAGTGATAGCAATTCTAATAGAACAAGTTACAAGAGTTGAAGAGTTATCGGTGGATCAAAATTATCATGACCTGATATGATTGCAAAAAAATTGATTTTACTGAATTTTTTAGAATAGGTATTTCCAGCTCGAACACAATGACGAAAATATTCATTTTTTTGTCATAAGAATTTGCTTTATGGTGGATCGTGAATTTCTTAAAAAACCATCATCGGGTTTTGGTGCCAATGGTGTTCAAAATATTTTGATTCACTATATTGTAGCTTAGCTAACTCACCCAGTATTGCATAAGATTGTTGTTGCTATCCCTTGTACAATTTTTTGACTTCTTATCTAATGTTGTAGTATTCTGACTGGGATTGTGGGAAGACACATTCCTACAATTGTTATGTTAATCAAGATGGGAGTTTACAGTTAAAGGTTTGTATCAATCTTACTTAAATTTATGTGGAGTCATTTGTGTTCTTTATTCCTTGACAAACTTTATGCTAAGTCATAAAAACCAATTTCTGTAGTATTTCATAATGACTCCACAAAACATGTATATCATTTCAGATACTCTCTGCATAGGAATTTACACAAATCTTCTTTTGAATCAGGGTCCATATTTGAGTGTGCCCAAAAATCATTTGCAAAGGTCATTAGGAGATCATAATGTCTTGTCTGTCAAATTTCTAGGGGATGGTATGTGTGGCACGGACAAGGAAGGAATTCTTGTTGGCTTGAGGCGCTTCCGATTTTTTGGTAAAATTTCTTACCCCTTGTTTGGCACTGATTTTGAAAAAAGTTGATGAGATGTGTGTTTGAAAGGTTGTGGATTCCATAAAATATATAGTAAAGATTAAATGTTGACTTTGAATCTGATTAAAATCAATATTTAAGTGCTACCAAACAGGAGCTTAATTGTTTTCCTTCACTGAAATTCCATTGTCTCATGCTATCTAGGTATATGTAGCTTTTCTTTCTTTGTTCTATTATTATTATTTTTATTTTTATAAGAGTTAATCTATATAGTATTGATTATAGCTTTTGTATAGTATTCAAGGATGAGCACAAACGGAAGAAGAAAACCTCAATGAAGGAAGAGAAAAAATCCAATGATAGTGGTCTTAAATGCTACTTCGTTGAATTCTCTGGTAAAAAAATCAGTGAAGTAAGACTCCTTTTTATGCACATACATACAGTGTCATCAACGGAAAAGCGCATGGCCAGGTTCATATCACTAACAATTATTATTATTATTATTATTATTGGGTCATAATTTATCTATGAATGATCCTTGTTGAATACTGATGTTTACTATTGTGGCATGGCTCAGACTTTCTTTGATGCTGTCGAAGACCATAAGGCTACAAGTTGATCTCAATTCTATTGAGATTGAAACAATTAAAGATATACCTTTCCTTGTAAAACACATTTCTTTTGTTGGATCGCCCTGCTGCTACTAGAATTTACATGATTGTGGCACTAACTATGTTATATTTATATCTTCTTGCTTCAGGATGAGCATGACTCTGTTATCTGTGATGAAGATGGGAAGCCTCTTTTACATACTGATGGAACAGGCTACATCTCTGAAAATCTAGCCATGCTGTGTCCAAAAGATCTTTGGAGAGCTAAATATATGAAGGATGATGATTTTCAGGTTAATCTTTGTTCATTTTCTAGCATGAATGTTTAATTTAATTGTGCAAGGCATACAAAGGAAAATATCACAATGGCATCTGATATACTAGAACTAATTTATTTTGTATGAAATATTCTATAATATATCATGTTATATAATATATATAGATATTAATTGGAAAAAGCTCATAGGCATGTAATGTTACTTGACAACAACTTCTATTCATCTTTTGTTTACTGCATTTTCTTTGAGTTGTAATGTACAATAATTTTACATCAGTGTAACATATGAGTATGTTTAATGTCTAAAGTTTGCTTATCGACTAGTTAGCGTATAATATTTCTAATCCCAACTTTGTCCCATAATTTGGTGCCTGGTTGTCGAAATGGTCTCAGTTTTAGTGGTGCATCATACAATTTTATTTTGTAGATCTCATGTATATTTGATATCGCCTATGTTTGGCTCATGTTTATGTAAATGCTCAAGTCATTTTTATCCAAATATTTCCAGGGATCAACAAGTACTATCAACTATCCACCACTTAAACATGCTATTTCGTATTAATTTCCTAATCTTTTGTATTTTTTTTAGAAGTTTCGTGATTTTGAGGATGTATCATGTCCACAAAAACAAACAAAAGTTGGGAATACAGAACCGGTAATGTTTTTACTATTTATAATTCTTCCATTTTTCTTTCTTTATGTGAGAAATTATTTATTCATCAATTTTATGTATGATTCTTAAAATATTAGATATGATATCTTTATTTCCTTCTTTCAGCCTTTATTGATGCAAGTTAGGTTGTTTTACAATGGTTGCGCTGTTAAGGGAACTCTTCTCGTAAATAAGAAGGTACATTCTTACTTTATTCTCTTGTGATTTCTTCTTGAATTCATGATTGGGCAACATCAGTCACAATATATGATTTTATTGTATGAATTGTTATGGAAAATTCTTTAACTCAAAAGCTAGTATATATTCAAGATTTCTACATCTGGCCACTTAACATATTAATCATGCTGCGTAAAAAATACTACAAACCAGTGACGGATCCAGGCCAAATCTCTAGCTATAGCATTGACTCTTGACCATTGACCGTTGACTATTGATCGACGAATTTCAACGACAACAATAGCGAGATTATTTATATTATTTAATTAAATAATATTAAAAATTAACGAATATGCATAGAAATACAATAAAAAGGTGTAATAAATTATATGAAAATATAATTCAATGCAAACTAAAATGAGAGACAATTCATCAAATTCAATAATCACAATTCATCAAATCAAATATATATATATATATATATATATATATATATATATATATATATATATATATATATATATATATATATATATTAAAACAAGTTAAAACTCACTGCTCACTAGAATTGGGTATTTAAACATTTGGGTCAATTGATGCCCCTTTAAAGGGCCCAAATGATTTATAAAAAAAATGTAAGAAGCCCAGAGTTATCCTTCTGACCCAAGTCTCAAAGTTAGATTCTCAACTTTATCTTCAACCTCCAGGCTCCGCAGCTCCAGAGTCACAGCGCAGACAACAATGTTTCTGGAAATCTTCTGACTTCGACGAAGTTGTTGGCTCCGGAATGCTCACTGCAAGCAAAACAATATTTTAGAGTTGAAATTTTCGCTCAAAATCAAATGGGCAAAAATCTCCAGAAAAAAAAATACTAGTCGGCGGATCCCAGCTAGCGCGGCCGCGGGAGCTCGCCGCCGGCTGGATCCGTCACTGCTACAAACCACGTAATAAATTACAGAGTCTAGATTAGTTTAAAATCATATTTGTACCCTAGTAGTGTTCTATGTGGCTGGCCAAATAAGATTCAAACACGCTATCACTGACAGCCCGGTCTATTCCAGTGCAATTACACCTCCATCACTGCTAAAAAACTGGCACGGTAGGAAAGGCATCTGGAAAAACACTAAAAAGTAAAAATGGAAAATTTTGATTTTCTAATCACCAAAAATTATTTCCTAATTTTTTGTATAGAGGTTGTTGAATTAAGAAAATCAGCGTATTATTTTTTTTCTTTATTCATGAAAAATCTCACACCAAAAAGATATTATTGCCTCTCGATATATATTTTTTTGTCTAATAAAAACTATTGGCTTAATTGAATAAATATTTTTATGAATGGCTTGGAGTCCACCATCCTCTTACTATATTCTGTTAGCCGTTCTTAACGACCCAGCCTTGTGCCCATGCCATAAATCATAGTATCATACGTTATTCTGCTTTAGGAGAGCTTGTGCCCATTTTATCCTTCGTGGATTTCTATCCCTCAGGATTGAAACCTTTGACCTCTACATTATGAGATATTTAAGTTAAATTCTAATATCAATTGGGCGTTAAGTATCTCATAAGGTAGAGGTTAAGCGTTCTGGGAGAGGCTATAGAAATCTATGAGAGGTAAGATGGACTGAAGCGGATATTACATATGTTTAATGACTTGGGAACATGATCGTGTCGTTTCGGTGGGACTCTCCACTTATGGCCCTTATTTGATGTATATAAAAATCAATTTTTTTAGTAGAAATGTTCCACAAATGTGTGGTGAAAGGTTGTGGATCCCATGAAATTTGAGATTAAAATTAATTATTGACTTAGGGTCCATTTGGTACAGCTGTTGTAAATAGAGCTTTTTGCAGTAGAGCTTATATTAGTAGAGCTTTTTTGAAAAGTGTCGTTAACAAAAATCAGTTGACTGTTTGGTTGTCATTCCAGAAATTACTATTAAAATTAAATTGATTGTTTGGAAGTACAATTATAAAAGTGTTTTTGTATAAACCAACACTTAAAATTATATCTCATAGTTAACTAAAAATTTAATAATTATTTCACCCCAATGTTGAAATCTATATTGGAAAAAAAAAATTAATTAATTCATAAAATATAAGGCTGCGTTCTCCTTGTGTTTCAGTTTCTTGTTTTCATTTTCAAAAATGTTTTCCATTTTCTGTGATTTTTTTCGAAATTGCTGAAAACGCGTTTGGTTTGTTATTTCTGAAAACTGTCTTCGAAAATGAAAAGCTGGAAAACACGTTCTATTTAAAATTTTGAAGAAAATTATTTCTGTATACTTGTAATTATATTGCTTGTGAATATAAATGAAATAAAGATCTCATATTTGAGTTGCACAACAAAAATAAATGAAATAACCTCTATCACACAATTTGGTTATACCAAAAAAGTTCAAAAATTCATGGTGTCCTTCTAAAGTAATCGTTCCAAATTTGAGTAGTAATTTTCCCTTCTAACATTTAATACTTTATATATATATATATATATATATATATATATATATATATATATACACATCCTTCCAGTAAGCAATTATAACGTTTAAAATTTAAGTTTCAATAAAATTTGCAAAAATCAATTTATGTTAATTAATGATGCCCTTATAAAATAAGTGTCTACAATAAAAAAGTAAAAAAGAAATGTTTAATAATTAAACACATGATATATCATCAGAAAGATGGTTGAATTTGGAGTTCGACGCAAAAAACGGAGTGCAATTCGGAGTTGTACATCAAAAGTTATACATGTTTGAAGACAATGACCTATAAAACAAATACGAGAAGGACTATATTGAAAGAAAAGTAAAATTTGTGAACTAATGTGTAATAAAATCTGAAATTGAGGGACCTAAGTTGCAAATAAATTAGGGTATTTTCAAAAGAAATTTCAAAATTTGAGGATTAAAATGACAAGTTTTGAAAATCAGGGACCAATAATGTAATTAAAAATGACAAATTTTGACAAATTTCAATTTTTTTTGATTATTTAAATTTTTTTTTCTTAAGTGGAAAATGCGCGTTTTCCACTTAATAGGTATAAATTTCGAAAAACGCGAAAAACGTGATTTTCACGTTTTCCATTTCCTTTACAAATTTTGAAAACATTTTCGAAATTTTTTTCTCAAAAACGACGCAAGAGAACGCGTTTTCGGAAATGGAAAATGGAAAACGGCTGGAAAACGTCAAAGAGAACGCAGAATATTTTACTATTTTCAATATATTCCATATTTTTATTAATTAATGAATTATAATATTTCAATATATTTTTAATAATAGTTGTAGAAAAAAATTTTGCCAATAAATTTTATTTTATTAATAAAATATAATTTCATATTAATCAATGAAATATAATGTTTCAATTCAATACATGTTATGAAAAATAATATATTTTCAACATATTTCATATTTTATTAATTAACAAAATATAATTTCATATTAATCAATAAAATGTAATATTTCAATACGAGATATGAAAAATAATATATTTTCAACATATTTCAAATTTTATTAATTAATAAAATATAATTTCTTATTAATCAATAAAATATTATATTTTAATTTTAATGTGAATTATGGAAAATAAGATATTTTCAATGGATTTCATAATAAGATATTTATATATTTAAGCTTTTTGGAAATAGGGATGGCAAAACGAACTGTGAAAACCGTAATCCGTGGAGCCCCGTCTCGCATAAATGGATCCGTGGGGCGGATATGGAGCAAAAAAGCTCTGTCCTGATCTAAACGGGGCTGGGACGGTTTTCCCCCGTCCCGCCTCGATCTCCAGTTTTAAAAAAAAAAGAGGTATACTTGACTAATTAACAAATGAATGCCGTGTGGAAATCAACGGATTATTCACTATTTTTATTCTCAATCTTTATTTTATTTTGCATTTCCTCCATTTTTAGCGAATGGCAAGTCAAAATTGTTCATTCAATGGAATGATTTTGAACATAAAAATGAATTACGGAAGTATAAGACAGATAAAAAAGATCAAGGAAAATAAGTCAATCTACTAAAGAAAATAATTCAGTCTTCTCTAGTGTAGTGTAATTTACTATATATCTCTCTAATTCAATATTGTTAGTTGCAGCAAGAAAAACTGCAATGTAGATGGCTAATTACTCTCTTCAAGCAATTTTATTGATGTAGTGTATAATGGCAACAACCAATTTTAACACTAAGTAGGACCCTTTTGTGTGTGTGAAGCTCGTGATCTGGTTTTGATTCAAAATAGTTTAGTTTTATGAAACTCGTCCCGTCCCGCTAATATAAATGGTTCACTAAATGGGGCGATTTGTCGACCCGAGCCCCGCTTTGACCCGCCCCGCCTTTAAGCGGGGCACAGGGCGGATGTGAGACAAATTATCTGAGACGGGGCGGGGCGTGAGACACGCCGACCCGACTCGCCCCGTTGCCATCCCTATTTCGAAAAGCTACAAATTTGAGCTTCTCTAAAACAGTTTTAAAAAGTTGCTTATCCAGTCAAAAGCACTTTTCTCAATAAGAGCCAAACACCTATATTTTTTTACTTAAAGTATTTTAGGCCTTCTAAAAGTACTTTTAGACATTTCAAAAGCCCTACCAAACACACACTTAGATTTTAAGCTCATGGATTAAAAAGGCGAGGCAGAGAGGCGCATCACTTGTGCCTTGAGGCGGTGATTGTGAGGCATTAATACTGAGGCTACCGCCTCAAACCATGAGGCGCACGCCTCAAGGTATGCGACTCAAAAGGCATGAGACGTGCGCCTCTTGTAAAAGAGGAGAAAGGTCTATTTTTCTTACTTAGGAGTTGCGTCCGAGTCGTCGTCATATTCAGAGGAGTCGGAGGAGGAGGAGCCGCTGGAGGAGAGTCGACAAAGGGCTGTGATATCTCAGATTTCCTTCAGCGGTTGTAGCTCCTCAGCCTCCTCTCTCTGTCTGTTACATAGATTTAGGGTTAGAGTCGGAGACTTAGGTTTGGGATAGATGACTAGGTTGATCATAAATGGGCAGGTAGGTCATAAATGGGCTTGGACTGTTCTTCTATCAATTAAATAAAGGTCCAGCTTTTGAATATTGTATAATTTTTTTTAATCAAATTGAAAAGAAAATATTTAAATAAAAATAATAAAATGAAGATCAGATCTGTTTTGTAGTACAAAATAATTAAATGAAAATCATTGCTGAATAATATATATATATATGAATAAATAGAAAACCTCCCCAAAATAAAAATAAAAAAAATATTTTAATTCTATTATAAATTGACTTAATTGTTATTTATGTCTGAATTTTTGGCATTATGTGAGGCTTACGCCTCAATCCACCTCGAGACTGCATTTTCCCCTTGATGTAACACATAGGTTCCGAATGCATAAAGCACAAGTATCATTATATTAACTATAATATAGTTGTATTGACTTGGTAATAGAAACTGACTCCACAAATTCACGTGTATGTAAAATTACTGGTTTAATATTTATATTGTGATAATAAATTAACTATTCTGTAAAGTATGAGTTGATTTACTTTTTTTTGTGTTACATACTTGCATTAACTTACACTTATTGTTTCGCCATGCAATAGTGATAGGTGTTCAAGTTTAATGAGTTTTGGTATTATTTTTTAAGAAGCGACTTCAGTTTTTTGTGGTGAGCCATAAGTTTACTTTCTTGCTTTTCTAACATTTTTAATACTCCACTATTGCAGCTTGAACCAGGAAAAATTCAGATAAGACCTTCAATGATAAAGGTGGAGACAGACCCGGAATTGCCGGTTGGAGATGCGTTTAATTCACTGGAGATAGTTGCCGTTAGGTATCTCACCTATTTTCTTAGTTCTAATAACCGGTTCATGATGTTGTGAGAATGGCTTTTTCTGGCATGCTGATTTAACTCTATAATTTACAATTAGTATACTGTTGCTAGCACTTGTTTTACTCGTCAATAATCTTGTCATTACCTCGTATCATTAGAACATTGAAAGATTTTTTTATCATTACATATATACTTCTGAGGGGATATACTAGAACTTACAATTCTGTTGAAACACTTTGGAATGAGGTTTTAGATTAATTGTAACCCAGATAATTCCAGAAAAGTCTATTATTTATATATTTTTATTTATTTTATCTGTAATCTTGATAAGTTGTTTAGAATGTGAATATTTGTCAGTCACTGCATTGTATTATTATAGAAAAAAATCAGAGCCCTTTTTGTTGGATTTTTCATGAAGTTCGATATTATCTGACTCTTTGATGTTCACATTCAGTCACAAACCTGGGAGAACCTTCTTGTCAAAATATTTGATTGCTCTTTTGACGTATGGTGGTGTTCCCGGAGACTTCTTTCTAAATTTAGTGACAAATTCTTTGGAAGATGCTCAAAACGTATACTCCAATAGGATTGCGGCTTTGAGAGGTAATTC
Organism: Ligustrum vulgare; assembly: GCA_963555705.1. NCBI lineage: Eukaryota > Viridiplantae > Streptophyta > Magnoliopsida > Lamiales > Oleaceae > Ligustrum > Ligustrum vulgare. The sequence continues at coordinate 11,880,796 of OY743171.1, forward strand.
CTGAACTAACATTTGCTAGCTTATAGTATTCTAATTCTCAAAAGGTAATCATTCCCTTTCTCTGCATTTTCAAAGGCTCAAAATGTATACGATAATTGAATGATTATCTGGATTTTAGTATTCCTAGTGTTTACTTGACTATACGTGTATGTAGCGCCAGAATGACCATGAATTTGATTTCTATATACTTCGTCATCTCTCTGCAACTTTTTCAACCTTAATTACGACAACTGTGCAGTAAATATATGTTTATTTTATTTAATTATGTTTTATAGATTTTTTAATTTTTTTGTGGCAGTTGCCTCGAACCATGAAGGCATGGATGATGGTTTCATGGCCCAAAGAATGCTATCATCTGGGATTCCTCTCCATGAACCATTTCTCACTCATTGTTTGTCAAGACTAGTGAAGGATGAGAAGACGAAGCTTAAAACAGGAAAGATACCGATTAGCGAAAGCTTTTACGAGATGGGCACTGCTGATCCTACGGGAATATTGGAGAACAATCAAGTCTGTATTATCCAGTATGTAAATTACACTTCTGAGATGGGAATTCTTCTTTTTGAATTTGAAGTTCTGTCTTAGAAAATGAAAAAGAGTTGAGATTCTCATCCTTTGCCTTCTATCAAATTCTCCTTGACAGACTGTCGTGACTTTCCTTTTGTGACCACCGCCTTTTTCAAACATGGATGTGCAAAGTTAGACATCCACAATCCTCAGCATGTTCCCGTTAGCCAACTCAAACGATAACTATTTATTTGATTTGTGAACATCCAAATTAATCTCTTCTGCAATAAAAAATTCATTCATAAATAGAAAATATCTTGATTACAATTTCTTGTCGGATATGCAGCGAAAGTGGTCCAATTTCAGGCAAGGTGCTAGTCTACAGAAATCCCGGATTGCATTTTGGAGATATCCACATTTTAGACGCTGTATACGTGGAGGAGTTGTTAGACGTTGTTGGAAATGCTAAGTATGGTATATTCTTCTCAACCAAAGGCGGGAGATCAGCCGCCTATGAAATAGCAACAGGTGATTTTGATGGAGACATGTATTGGGTTTCCAGAAACCCCGAGGTTAGTACTTGTTTAGGGATTTCTCTATCTTTGTATGCTTCTGACAGGTAGAAGATATACATCTAATGTTTCTTAGCCTCTGTTCTTTTACGCAATCAGTACAATTTATAAATCAATTTATAAACAACACAATTTTCCAACACTTTTTAACCATACACATTTTCTCTCTCCACTTTTCAATCATACATTTTACCTCAAAAACACAAATAAATCAATTTATAATTGCTTCAGTGTAACCAACCAGAGCCTTAAATGTTCCATTTTTTTCCCTTGTTGAAGTAGTTTGTGTTTGTAAAATATTCCCTACATGATTGCTAAATTTTGCCTTGACTTTTTCTCCCGAGATGGCAGGAGATTATGCTGAGATTCATATTTTTTCATTGAAATTAAGACAAAGTATATTAGTTCAACTTCAAACATTTCTTTTTTCATAAATATGTCAGCTACTAACATATTTCAAAGCAAGTGAACCATGGAGTAGCGTCCATTCGACTCCGGACACCCGTAAGATAAATCCCCAGGATCTCTCAGAGGAGGAACTGGAACAAGAATTTATTCGACTTTTCTTACAAGCACTAAATCCAAGGTATGCAAATGTTCTTTCTAAAGTGAAGCTATTTTGTAATTTATATAAGATGATTCATCTTATGACTAAATTATATGGTTTGCCCCTCCAGTTATGAAATGGCCACAGCAGCTGATAGCTGACTCGTACTTGTGGACCAACTGTTGATGTCGTTGGGTGATGGTGCCTTTGAAAATGATGATTTGATGAGAAAAATCTTCCAATTAGTTGACATATATTATGTTGCTTTAGATGCACCTAAAACTGGTAAAAAGGTTCGTTTGGTGACACAATTGTATTTTATGACAGTCCCTGTATTTCTAAATGATATTTCTCTGTTTCAATGTGAACTAGTATCATACTATTCCCACTCTTGTGAACCAGGTCAAAGTTCCCAATAATTTGAAGGCAAAAATGTATCCTCATTACATGGAAAGGAGCCCTGGCTTTACCTATCACTCTCATTCTATATTGGGTCAAATTTATGATAGAGTTGAGGAATCTAAAACTGAACATTTGCCCACAATAGGTGAATATTACTTGAATCACTATCTTCAAATTAGTTTTATGAGGGGGGTTTCAGATTCCTGGCAAGCTGCGTAACTAACTTTATTCAAAGTTAAGATATGTTGGATGTAGATATGATCTTCTGTTATCATTTTTTATCATGCATTAGTAGACAATGTCTTTTTTACTATCAAACAATGCGACGTGATTTGGATCTCGAATATGATGAGTCATTGGCATAACTTTAATGTTCTTATTGTGCAGAAATCTCGAAATTACCCTGTTTTGATGATGAAATCCCAGAGAAGTACTGGAATATGTGGAAGGATAGATATGATGAGTACCGCATGGACATGACCAGGGCCTTGGCTTCGGGAGGTGAATCAAAAAATGCTGCTGCTGAGGAGGTGATCAAAAAATACAAGCAGGTAATTTTATTATTTTGTGTATAGTGAAACAAAAGAAACTAAAATCAGTTGAACTATGAGTTCCATCTAAAAGCTCAAACTTTGTTAAAGGAATTCGAGTAGTTGGACTTGACTGTTCATTTGAGCTTTAAGTGAATCAGATTGCTCATTTGAGCGTATTAGGTGCTGATACCATATTGAGTCTCGGAGCTTTATCTTGAAAAGTCAACCTTGTTGAGAGTGGTAGTTCAATTCTACATATGTTTTATGTATGCAGTTGTTGTACGATGCCCCGAGCATGGAAGAAAGTGCCAAAAAAATTGAAGAAATTGAGATGGAGGCCCTTGCTATCTATCACGTAACGTACGACTTTGCTAGAAGACGGAATGATATTGGAAAATGCATGTTTGTTTGGAAGGTGGCAGGGTCTGCACTCTGTAACCTGCATGCTCGGAAAATGGCTGGTCCAAACGAGAGGCCAATCGTTATTTTATCTTCTTTTCTGCGCGATATATTGAGATAGAATCATAGTATAGAGCAGCATGACAATCTATCATGTTTGTAAACCAGCAATGAAGCTTGCGAAGAATGTAGCATATAATCTTTGTCTATGTGCAGGCAAAATATCAAGTCCTTTGTCTTCTGCTGTGCATGTATATTACTTGTAATAATGTATTAATGTCCAAAGCCAACGGTGCATCATCTAATGGAACTTGATCTTTGTGAAAGCATATATATGTATTGATCTGCAGAGTAACTTGGATTTTATATGTAATTTTTAGTTTTCCAACCTGTTAGTGTGTTTCTTTTGTATTCAGTTCAATGTTTTGTTAGAAATTTTAAAATATGGATTAGTTTTAATTTAGGGTCCATTTGATAGGCATTATTTGCCTTGGAAGTTGTATTGTAACCTTTTGGTGCGTTTGATTGCTTTTTTTTTCATGGGAAATATTTTCCATTCTCTCATGTAATGCATGAGTTTTGCAATGCAATTGTGGCAAATCATTTTCCCACTACTTGGTGAGAATTGGTTTTTGAACTTGCATGACAAATCATTTTTCGTCTCGTTTTGTGTGTGTGTATTTGTTAATTGACTTGTAATTTTTAATAATTAACGTTATTGTTATTATTATTATTATTATTAAGTACAAATGTATCAAAATAAAAATATTTTATTAAAATAGTTAAATTTTGTTTTATTTGTCATGAAAAATAATTTTAATCATATAACAAAATTTGAGAAATTCTTTACTTTTTTCCTAGAAAAATTAAATCAATCAAATGTATTAAATTTCAAAATCTTAGGAGGCTCGACTTGTTTGACAAGCCATGAGCTCGGGGTCGAGTCGGCTCAACTCGGTCCATTGCCACCTCTATATATCCAATATACTTGCAATTTAAAAACAAGGTTAGTGCTTGCCACATAAATGTAACCAAATAAAAGTATTGAAAATCATATACCCTATCGATGTCTTGCACTCGAAACATACAATAACGTTATTGTTGTAAATACATTACAGTAATACACGAGACAATCAGGAGCATATATTAACATACATTTATTAGTGATACTATAAGTTTTCAAGGAGCAAGCGATCCACTCTTTCACTACTAACTGATCCTCAGATCTACCCCCCTCTTGTTCGATTCACTAATGTTACGTAATAATGAAGATCTTTATAATGGAGCTCTTTTTCTATTATTTCTTTCTGCCATATCCTTAATAGGGGAGAGGAAAGGTTCCTTTTTTTTTTTTTAGGGAACTCACAGGAACAGATCCAGTGGACATTTATTAGTGATACTATACATGCAATGAGAAGCATACCACACCACATGGTAAAACACATCTTTTCAACAAGTTCAACATAAAAAGTACTTAAAATTAAGGCCGAGTTAATAAAAATGCCAACACATGCAAATGATCCCTAAGATAAGACCACCTTATCTACCCCTAAGATAAGACCACCCTATCTGTGTAGCTCGCATCCCGAGAATCAATGTTCTAAAATGCTTGAAAATGCGCCAACTAGGTGAGCATAGGCGCAACGCGCATTCAAAACACGTCGCATACATCATATGCATGCTTTAAGGCGTTTGAATCGATAAAAACCAGTAAAAAAATCGGTAAAAATCGATCAAAAAATTTAAACTCCCACTCATGGGGCAGCAAGAAGCCGCCCCAACTGGGTTGATGAAAAACCAAACTGCTACATTTATAGAGCTATGTAGTCTTTATCCAAAGTTGTGTATTCGATGTGGAATAGGTGTAATACTCATTTTTTTATTTAAGTTCTTTTTAAAATTTTTAATTAATAGCCCAAGATAAACTAACCAAGAGGGGGATGAATTGGTTTTATAAAACTTTTTCGATAAATGCTTTTAAGTTTGATACAATTAACCAATTATGAACAATAAATGATTAGGAGCACTAAACTTATCAAGGTAAAAAGATAGGGATAAAAGAACTTAAACAATTTACCAAATACTACAATAAAAGGATATTGCACAATATGAAATAAGAAATAAATATAAGTGCAATGGAAGTAAGTAAAAAGGGATAAGAGAGTGCAAACGATGATTTAAGGAGGTTCAATCAACCAAGGTGATTTACGTTCTCTGTTACCTAGCTCTTCGTCACGAGTAAGGCCAAATCCACTATATTGATAGCTTACAACAAGGAGTATCGAATCCTTAAGTTGCTTACAACAAATAGCACTTATCCTTATGTGAGTTTACAACAAGGAGTACCTATTCTTTACAATCGAGTTTTCACAAGGATCTCGAAACCATTAACAAAATATAAATGAGAATTTTTACAATTGAATTAACTCTCTTAACAAATAATATGATCATGTCAGATATCTTGAGAGTTTAGGATAACACTTCAATAGATAACAAATATTTAAAGCTCAAGTGTTTATGAAAAACTTTGATAAATGATATGAAATAGTTTTGTTTGATTCAAAGTTTTTCAATCAATGATCTCTCTTTCCAAATAATACTAGTTATGTATGAAGAGAGATATACACTTCAATATAAGTATTTGATAATGAAGAACTCAATCAAAGATCAAGAATAAAATGAGAGTAGTAAGTTTTCGTCAATGTTGAATTCTTGATAAAAATATGTAAATGATTTTGATCAATCAAGAATTACTTTGCAATAAATGAAATATAATATAAAATTAAGTAAGCTTAATGATTTTTCAAGTGAATATACTCTCTTAATTGTGGTTGTTAGAATTGAATGCAAGAGAAAAACTTGTTTATAGATCAAGAAAATGAGCTGCAGAAACTTTCGGTCGATCAATTCAACACTTTCGGTTGACCGAAAGCTTAAACTAGTCGTTACACTATTTTAGCTGTTGGACTTTTGATTGAGCAAACAATTTCGATCGATCATATTTTCAGTCGATCAAGGAACTTTCGATCGACCAAAATAGCTAAATTTGGAATATTTATTTTTACATCAAAAAGTTCACTTTTCCAAAATTTATTTCATATGATCTAAAAATCATTTTTATGCAAATAATGATTTTATGAAAAATATTTTGAACTTTATGAACTTGCTAAAAATTGAAGTGTCATTACCTTTACATTATAAAATTAAGATTTTCAACATGAATCTTCTAAAGCTTTAATCTTCGGTCTTTGACGATCTTGTTCACTTCAAATCTCTTTTTGATTACTTTGTACTTCAATGGATGACGATTTAGGTCTCGAAATTCTCAAATGACATATATATGATAAAACTCAAGAATTGAAACAATTAATAATACAAGAGATTTCATTTGTTATAATCAAAACAACATACACGTGAATACTCATATGTCAAGATTAATTAGAGACCAGTGATTACAATTCAAGGTCTAGCCGAATTGGCAATGGCTCCCTTTGTCGCAACGTTCCTTGGGTTCGAGTCTTCAGTTGACATTTTTTGATTGTATGCTTTATTCTTTCTATTTTTCTTCTTTTTCTTTCTTTTTTTAAAAAACAATTCTTTCTATTTTGAAAATTATTTTTTCTTTTCATTTATCCAATTCTCCAAATATTTATATTTCATTGTGTATAATAAATTTAAAATTATTTGTATTGGTAAAATACTTTTAATACTTAAAGTTTTAAAATAAATTATAGTAAAATAAATATAATTAACAATAATAAATCTATATTTTATTTGAATTAGTAATTCTTAAGTAAAAAGAATTACTATTACTATAATGCTTTTATTATTTATATCTTGTGTATATTTAATTATTATATAAAAAATCTAATTTTATATAAAAGTTATTAAATGTCTTAAAAATAACTAAAGAATATTGTTGTTATATATTTTATATTTTTGTGTATTTAGTTTTTATGTAAAAAATCTATTTAATGTCTTAAACATTAGTAAAATAATATTAAAAATACGAAATACATTATGACATTTATAAGTTTATTCTTCGCATTGACATGTCTAATCTTGTAACAAAGAATAAATTATTTTACTATTATTCTTTAACGTCAGATTTTCATTAGAAATCATTATATTAAAATATACCTACTTCAATATTTTATTTTATTTTATTTTAAATAACTTATTTCCGTTTAAAATATTGTTTTAAATTATTTATTAAAATCGTCATTTCATTTGGTAACATGCGTTACTCTATTAACCATGATAGTTTTTGATGTGTTTTGTAAGCACTGATGATGCATATTTGTGTTGGAGTACCGTCAGTAATGTTCTTCATTCATCTTATTTTTCTTCTTGTGCTTAAATAAATTTTGGTATGTTCTGTTTGACTCCATAAAGGCCAGTCCCAACATTTTCATATGTAACGTGTCGATTCGACTTATATTTGTCGAGATGACATGTTTGACGTCTATTATTTTTAGCTCGACATACATTAAGCTTGCCCTAAATATTCATATATCAGTACATATCGAGCATGCTTATATTTGTTGACGTGACTAATCGGTATATTTATGTTTGACTCAATATATATATAATATAACAATCCGTTTATAAATTTTTAAAGTCAACTTTTACTAATAAAAGCCAAATTAGAATAGTCTATTCAAAGTCAAATATTCAAATGATCAAGTCAAACGAGGACTTAAGTTGGAGAATTGATTTTTGGAGGGCTTAGTTTATAATTACTAATACTTGAGGACTAGAGATGACATAAGAAAGGAGTCTAAGGGTTTAATTTCTATTGGCATTTTGAAGACGAAATTTATATTATGTAAATGTACGAGGACTTGTTTGTAAATACTTTATCAATACATCAATTACATGGACCAAAGCCCATTTCATTCTTTGGTTTTCGGTGGAACAATGCACAGAGAGCAAAGAATGTTCTAGAGGGATTGAGACCAAGCAAACCGTGAAGAAAAAAAATGGGGGGTCGGTCGATTTTCGAAGCAAGAAGGAAGATATACACATTTCTGAACTTGGTCTCTTGGATATCTTCTCCAAATTTCTAAAGGTAAGTGAAAATATTTCAATCAAGTTTCTAGGGTTTATGGTTGATTGGCTTAAATTCGAAATTTAAGGGTGTTTGATATTATTTGAGTTATTAAACAAGAATATAGTAAATAAATGTATATTAGAAATTTTGATGATATTGAAAATAGAACATTGAAATGAATTGGTAAATTAAAGCTTATATATTTAATTTCTTTAGGTTTATATGATATAAAACATTTGATTTATGATGTATTAATGTGGTATAATGATTTGGAGTTTGAATTTGGTAATTCTAACTATATATATATATATATATATATATATATATATATATATATATATATATATAATGTGCCATTTTTGTCAATGGTTTAGAGATATAGAATTTAGTCAGCCTTTGGAAGTATAGTACTGTTTCTGTCAATGATCTGATTTTCATGTATTTTAAATATTGAAGCCAAATCAAGTGCAAATTATTGGAGATGAGATGTTGAAGAAAGTATTGTAGAGGATTAATACATTATTATTGAATTTAATTAGGATCATGAGAATAGAATTTATTCTTAATTATAAATAGATGTAAATGGTGAAAGATTGAGAAATAGATAGGAATATGTGATTTTTATACAAAGAGAAAAGAAAAAGGGGAAATGATTGAAATTATAAATTCAAGACATTTGAAGGAATTTTGAAATTGTGCAAGTGTAGTGGGAAATGAAGGAAGAACACATTCGATCTCTCGATGGAAACACTATATTTAGATATAAAACTTTCTATTAGAAGGAAATTGAAATGGAGAAGGGATTGCCGCTGAAATGGGATTCTAGTTTTGTTTATTTATTTCTGGATTGGGTTTAAAGATATTCAATTTTAATCATGGTTATTTCAGGAGCCGACATGAAGATTGTGACAATTTATCAGCTGAACTTATCCATCATGAATAAGCATCTGTGAGTGGAAAAGTTATTCTTTTAAAAACTTAAAAGAATTTATGCTATGCAAGTTTTCTATTACGAGATGATTTTCATTAAGTTACAAATGATTTTTGAAATCGATGGCTTAGCATGTTTATCAAGGAAAATGTTTTATAATTATACTTGTTCAAGCATAATGGTTCCATTATCACGTTTTACGAATATGATTAGTCAAGTTGAAAATATATGATCTCAAAATCACCAGAAGTACCCGATGTGCTTATCTATTTTTGTGCTAGTGCACGGAGGGGGCCTAAAACCTGTGTACTAGCGAATATTATTTGAAATCATAAGGCTCTGTCACGGAGGGGGCCTATGGTCCGTGTGTAAGAGTGCATATATATATGAGGTCTTAGGGACCCACTTTTGTACCCGAGAGGCTTTGGACTGGGTACGGAGGTGCTCAGCAATCTACGCGCGTATGACTAGATACAGATTCCAGCTTCGGCAGACGATTTGGTTGGGTACCTTTTTGTGTTGTTTCTTATATTGTAGCGCCGCGAGTTCCGTATACCCGATTCACTACGTTATTTTCTGTCTAAATTTTTTGAATAATATTTTTTTGCGGAAGAAATAATTGAAATTCATTTTTGGCAACATTAAATAAACTGTAATGGCCGATAAAATTGAAACATTTATGAAACCTTTTGAAATAGTAAATCGAACCATTAATTTTGTAAAGAAATTGACAATGTCATAATTTCTCAAATAAATGAACTTCTCTAAATTATTCGATTGTTTGGAAAATACGGAAATCATTAACGTCAAACTTTCAACCGTTTAACGATTATTGCCACCATCATTCATCGCTCGCCACCGTCTCCGAAATCTGCAAAACTGTTAAAAAGTAGGGTGATCATTTCATGGGGGAAATACTCAGTAGACTCATCGCAAATTAATTAATTTATAAGATGATTAAACACATAAATCCCGGCTCTTTATAAAACGGCCATTGATAGGGCTTCTTTATAAAACGGCTCTTAATAAAACTCATATTGTGCATTACAGCACGGAACATATTTTGAAAATCATAGGCTCTTTGAAAACAACTCTTTGAAAACAGCCCTTTGAAAATCATATAATTATAAAACATTTTAATTATGCCAAGCATAATTTCTTTTGAAAGCATAACATAAGATAGGATTGAAATCCTCATAAACATAGGGAGACACAAGAACTTTACCGAACTTAGGTGGCAAGAATTCTTATGCAGTAAAATCATAATAACAGTAAGTATACCAAAACATAATTCTTGAAATTCATAGGGATCATTTCCATCATAACATAAGATATGATCGAAATCCTCATAAACATATGAGACAAGAATTTTACCGAACTTAGGTGGTAAATCCTCATAAACATATGGAAACATAGGAATTTTACCGAACTTCGTGGCAAATCCTCATAAACTTATGGAGACACAAAAATTTTACCGAACTTCGTGGCAAGAATTCTTATGTGCATAGCAATGATCCAAAACATATAAAACATTATCGTAAAAACATAGGGTATACTTACTTTTCATAAAAACATAAGGTATATTTACCTTTCATAAAAACATACTTACTTTTCATAAAAACATAAGGTATATTTACCTTTCATAAAACATACTTAATTTTCATAAAAATGACTTTCACAAGTCACATGACATTTATATGAAATCATAATTTAAATCAATTAATAAGTGCGAGTCTACCTCAAATCCGACGAGTGCAAAGTTGAGCGGGAATGACTTCAATTTCTTTAAATTCTCCGTACGCTTCGTCTTAGCCAATAAGTCACTTTAGTCTATCGAATATATAGTTCAAAATGATAAATTATAATTTGAGGACTAAAATTGATGTTTTGAAAGTTGAGGGACTAAAATGAATACTTTTGAAAGTTCAGGAACTAAAATAGATATTTTGAAAGTTGAGGGATTAAAATGAATACTTTGAAACTTGGGCTTAAAATCAAATAAAGTAAATCAGCAAGGACTGAATTGATCAGATTTTTAAAATGAAAGGGCTGATTAAAATCATTTAAAACTTTGGGACTGAAATGGATAACTTTAAAAGTTGGGGACTGATTTGAAAACCTTTAAAAGAATTGAAAGGGCTGAATTAAGACATTTTAAAACACAGGGACTGAATTGAAAGGCTTTAAAAGTTCAGGGACTAAACTGCAGATTCTGAAATTTAAAATATATATTCAGATATATTTCTCTCTCTCTTCTCACTCTCTCACGATCCACACTCTCTCTCTCAACCTCTACGCACATTTCAGAAATCAACGGCGATCAGGAAAAGAAATGGTCTCTGACCGACGGAATTGCCGGCGAATACTCCGGCGCAGGTGCGGCGAACTGCGGGAGGGGTGGTAGACTAGGTTTTTGTGCGGTTTATATGCGAGATGTGGCTAGACCGAGGCTTGAAGGTCGCGATTTGGGTCTGAAATTCCGGCGAAGGGAGCGGCGATTGAGGTAAGTAACTGGGCTTCTTCTATTTATTGGTTTTCGTGGATGTTGGGTTGATTGCAAATTGGTGGTGATTCAATGAAACTCGGTGGTGGTACAGATGAGGAAAGCTGAGTTTGGTTGGCTGTTCAATTGGTGTTGATTGATTCGATTGGGAGTCATGGATATGTTTGTGAATGGTTGGTTATTCTTCTCGAACTTGGTCGACTGAAATGGTGGTGCAGGATATCAGAATTTATGATAATGATAGTGTTTTGCTGGCTAATTAAAAAAAAGATAGTGGAGAATTAGGTAATGTGAGAGGGTGGAAAACATCATAATTGTTTGATGTGGATTTGATGATGAAATTGGGTCAAGATGAGTTGGAAAAATTTTGTGTGATTGAAGGGAATTTCTGCGTGATGATATAGTGATGGAGGTGTGGTGATTATAGTTGAACATGGAGAAAGAAAACATTTGCTGGAAAGAATGGCTGAGAGATGAGAATGGAGCTGTAAAGGTGAAGTGAGGGAATCTTGGCAGCGGGTTTGTGGTCTCGAGTGGTTGAATGGTAATGATGGCGCTTCAATAGATTAGATGCTGGGATTATTGTATTGATTTAGGAATTATAATAAAGTATAGTGGAATACATCAGAATTGGAGGAATTTTGATTAAGAATTATATTTAAAACTGATATATTTTTGGACTGAAAATACATTTGAGAATAAATAAATTTTGAGATAAAATCGAATTACGTATTTGGACTTGAAATAATTTGAATAAGGAAAATTGAGATATTTTAATAAATTTGGAATTCAAAATGATTTTGAAAATAATACTTTGAATAAATAATTAAAATAACATAATTTTAGAAATTCGGATTTTAATTTAAAATCGAACAAATTCGATATTTCTTGACTTGGCTAGACGAATCCGTCGCGGCGTTAACTTCAAAATAATGGGTGAAATAGTAGCGACACAATTTTCTAAATATTAAAAATAATTATTAATTGCGTAAAAATTCTTGGTCGCTACATATATATTACAGTTTTTTAGTTATGCCACAGATGATTATTCTACGATCCTTGTGAACAAGTATTATTAGCAAGTATGTTTTGATTTCAAGTTGCAAAAGCATTATGAAATAAATAAATTATGGTTTCAAAAATGGTTTACAAAATACATTTATTTCAGAAATTCCACTAACTGAGTCATAGGCTCATGTTTTTTCCCCACCTTTACAGTATAAGAAGAAAATAAAATATTTCAACAACATAGAAGGAGCCTTTGCAGCTCTCGGGGAGCTTTGTAACATTGTCATTTGCAAGAGTTACTTTGATAAGCTCTTAGAAGTTATATTTTGGGCAGATACATTGGATTTATGTAGTTATTTCTATAGAAATTATATACTTTGTGAGGAATGTGTCTGGTGATGATATATTTTGAGTAGTATATAGCGAAGTGGATTAAGAATTGTAATTATATCATTATTGTGTAAATTGTCTTGCCTGAAAGATTTGGAATGTGATATAATTATTTATGAATGGTTGTTTGAGGATTTGTCGTCGTTTTACAGGCTGGTTAAATCAATATTATGGGGAGATTTTGTCAAAATTTTATGGGATCAATATTATTTTAAAGGAAACATTGAAAGTTAAAGAAAAGCCAGGGTTTGTCTTGGTGGTGGATTTAATATCTAGTTGGCACCTGCCATCGACATACATCACGTTTCAGGTCTAGTAGGGTGATCTGAGACAGGTCATAACATATAAGCTCACGTCTCAACATTTTCATTTATCACAAGCGTCAAGATACTTCGATTATGTTTTCAATTCACTCAACATTGATGAGCTTCATATTGATTATGTATTATTGTCTCAATGGTAATATTACTTCCGAACAATTTCATATATATCAAACATCGAGCAAGATTGCATTTTTCAAGATGACCTATTTGGTTAAATATTTCGTTGACTCGACATTAGTATTAATTCTTGATAATCCCATAAATCAAAAGTGGAGCAAGTTTCCATGTTTTGATGCGACCTGTTTTGTGTATTATATTGAACTCGGCAAATAGAAAATCTCAAAAATTATATTCGTCACACTTCGAGTAGGATAATACTTTGTCGAGTTGTAATATATTATAGTTATATTAATCACTGATGTTGTAAAAATTCTTAACATTGATGTGGCAAAATCTGGAACTGCTTGATCACTGGAAAAGATGAATTGATTTGCTTTGAATGACCTGTAAAAAGGCGATGAAAATTCTCCCCGAAGCCCTTTCAGTGTGAGAATTAGTTTTCTGAAGTAGAAAAGTAGAGAGAGAATATATAATTGAAAAATGCGTAGAGAAAATGTGAATGAATTATATGTGAGCAAATGAACTGTATTTATAAGGTTAAAAAGTCCATAACCTTATTTTATTAAAAGAAGTCTTTTTTGTATAAACTTACCCCTTAGGAGGAATTTTAACCTTACAAGAATTGAGCTTCCCTTTTTTAGGATGTGTCTTTATAGGATACGTATTATTTTGGGGACCCAAGAAGGTGGCCAATTAATGAAACCCATAAACGAAGAATGCTCAGAACCAGTTTGTATTAGACTTCTAGACGTAATATGATTGGGATGTACTGACCATTAAACATTATAGAAATAATCATAGGTAAGGCTGGGAATACCCGACTTTAGTGACAAGGTAAGCCCGGGCAAATATGTCAACTTGTAAATAAATGAATAGAGTAACCTAATAAGGTCGGACAACAATCTCGATCTATACATGACCGGGCATTCTTGCCTGGCCTTTTGTTTATTTGGTTGCTGGTTATAAAGAGGTCGGCATCATGATCAAGATAATCCCGACCTGTTATATTCCAAACCACTAGCTTATTTTAGGACGTCGTGAATTTGTACTGATCACTCACTAATATAACTATCAGAATATAATTGATCTATACATCTTGAGTGAGTTAATCATTGTTTTGTTAGTCCATATAAATTATTCTAACAATTTAGCTTATGTTCGGCAACTTCATTATAACACATAATTATAATCATTATAATTTTCGATACGACTTTTTAACCACAAATATTTTTCAAAACCTTTATTAAATTACAAATTCAACTTAGAAAATACCAAAATTTCAAAATAATGGATGCTACAAGCTGCCACAGAGGCTAAAACATTTATGTTATGTGGATGCTGAAATTTAGAAGACATATTCGTCGTTATGAATGATAGAATGCATCTCTAATGATTTACGGATTATGAAAAAAATAATTGCCACATAAAAAAATAATAATAATAATTTAAACATTTCATCTTCAATGATTAGTTTTCATATCTATATGATGCTGATGTGGTATAGATATTATCTTGTTCTATGTCTAGGTATAGATAATGTGTTAGAGAAGGTGACTAGACAAATGTTAATTTTTCATTTATTTAATCTAAGAAAATGATTCAATTTGATGACATGTGTACACAGAAAAAAATTGTACATAAAGATCATTGGAGATAAATTTTAAATTTCATTGTCTATTTTATGGACATGAGTAAGATATTTATCTATTTAATTGACACATAGATCAAAATATGTATAAACCATTAGCGATGCTCCTTGTGGGAGCCAGTGGGGACAAGATTTAAAAATTTGTTTTTTATATAAAATATTATATTATATTTTTAATTTTATTTTATGCTTGAAAACTTTAATTAAGCAATTGTTTGGCTATAATCAACACATTTTTTTAAATCACTTCAATCAACACACATTCTTTAAAATTAGTTTTTAACCATAAATTCTACCTTGAAAATACAAATAAACAAAATAACGGTGGCTAGAAAGCCTACGAACACAGGCTGAATTATGTCACTAGATTTCCAGTCTTGATTCCACCATATATTTTTAGTCTGGTTATTAACAAAAAAATTCTTCATCATTTGAAGCCTGCTAGATCTTCATTAAAATTAACTCATTTTTTACAGTACTTAATTACATTTTAACAATAAAATATTTTACACATAAATTTAAAACTTTACTTTCATTTTCAACAACACAATATCTGAATATCACATTAACCACTATTCAAAATAATTTTTTTATCAAATAATGTAAATTAAACGGAGCCTAAAAGTGGTTAAAGATTGTTAGGGTGTGTTTGATTGACACAATTTTTTCAAGGAAAATGAAAATTTCTTCCAGCTTTTCGATTTTACTCCGTTTGATTGTGAAAATTTTTCGTGGAAATTTTTTTCCTCTCACCTCATTCACGTGCTGATTTTCTTGGTTTTTGTGAAAAAAAATTTCTTTTGTTTTGATGAATTTTTATTTTTCATGGTAGATGGAAAATTATTTTCGATACGTTTAATTAATTTTGTTGTTGTTAATTGACTTATTTTCTTTCCAAAAAATAACATTATCATCAGCAAGTTCAAATATATTAAAAAAGTTAAAAAAATGATTAAAATAGCAAAAATTTACTTTATTTTTCATGAAAAATAATATCAATCAGACAACGAAACTTAGAAAATTTTTCACTTTTTTCACCTTGAAAATTTAACCAATCAAACACTTTCAATTGATTTTTCACGAAAATATTTTCTAAACAAAATTAATTACATGAAAAATATTTTCTTTTCATCTATTTTTCACATTTTCAATCAATCCCTTAGAGATTAGTTTTTTTCCCCAAAAAAAAGACAAAGGGAAGAAAAGTAAAATAGTCATCTTTTTTTTGTTCATCATGGAGTGTGAAACCAGTTTTCAAAACTTTTTCTTCATCATTTCTAAAAAGTAACGAAAGATTGGTAGAAAATTGTTAAAAAGACGAAAGTAGAATAGAAAACAACCATCTTTCTTGAACTGGAAAAGACAGAATTCACTCATAAGAAAAAGAAAAGAGGAAGTTTCTTGCTTAGCTCCGAGATACATAGCATTATCCTATTTGATTTGACCCCACCCTCGAGATCATATCCTTGGTTGTTAAGTCATAAGTTCATTATTATCCATAATTTGCATTAGTTTGAGAACCATAAATGTTGGCACCAAAAAGGACACATATATTTTCGAATTTATTAAGTAAATTTTCACTTGTAGTGATGCCCAAATCTTGATCAGTTTGAAATATAATTTGCTATTTATATTATTTATCAATCTCATCTCAGGTACGATGGGAGGACATAAGTTGGCGTTCAACCTTCGGTAAACAAAATAAACAGATTTATAAATCAATTTATAAACCAAATATATTATCAAACAAAGTCAAATGTTTAATCAAATCACTTTTCAATCGCATTTTTAAAATGAAAAAAGAACTATATTAACTATATTAGAATAGCCTTTTTTTAAAAAAAGAAAAAAGAAAAGAAAAGAGGCTGCTCTCTTTCTTCAAGTGAGACATTGGATCGAAAAACACTTTTTAATCAATTTTTTTTTAAATTCATTTTTAATCGTATGTTTTTTTAATAAAATAATTATATATATAAATTAAAATAAAAAAATTAACCACATATATATATATATATATATATATATATATATATATATATATATATATAGAAAAAAGTGTGAACACACAATTTGCTTTGATTAATGATTAAAACTGTCAAAAAAATTGGAATACTCATAAATTTAGGAAAACCTCTTTAAATATTGTTTGTTTGTACAGTTTGTGACTGCCCACGTTTGTGTAATGCACAAAAGTTGATATAGACAAAATATATTTTAAATTATTGTTCAAATTTAAATTAAATAATGCAATTTTTACATAAAATAAATAAAAAAAATTTGACCAAATATTTTGATTACCATGAAGAGAAATAATAACACTCAAACTATTATAATTAATATAAAATAAAGTAATTGCAACAAATTCAATACACGAGGTCCTATATTTAGATGAATGTAACAAATTAAATAATATTGATGATGCAAAAAAGTGAAAATCAATCTCAAAATTTGTGATGCTAAGAAAGTGAAATTCAATTCAAGAGACCATTTGCATACTTAATTTTTTATTTTTATTTTTAAATGCGGTGCGTTTAATTGAATATAATTAAATGCATATTTAATTATATGTCAATAAAATAAAATAAAAATTATTACTGAAAATCTAAATAAAACATATATAACGAGCCTTTTGTCTATACTCATATTAGGCCTCTGTTCTGATAAAGGGATTTTTTTTTTTGTTTTTAAATCAATTTTTAAGCTACACAATTCCCCAAATTAATCTCTAACCCTACACATTTTCTCTCTCCATTTTTTAACAATCCACCTACCTAAAAAATAAAAAATAAATAATTTTTTTTTTTTGGCATGACAGTCGCCGAACAGGGGCTAGATGTTTTGTTTTAAAAAATTCATTTGAAATGAATAGTGATTTTTAGAAGAATGTGTGATTAAAATGTAGTTAATCGTTTTTGAGTTAATGTCTAATATTATTTTATTAATAAATATGTGATTGAAAAGAAGAAATACAAAAATGTATTAAAAATTTAAAAGAGACGAAACATGGGCTATATATGTTAATAATAAAAAAAAATTTACCATTTTTTACGACATATAATTATTATTTTAATATTTTAATAAAATTGTGGACCAATGAATTGTTTTACCATTTATGTGGTATACATGTTTTAGCATGTATACCACATATATTCAACTCAATTTTTTGGATTTAACGTTTTACACATAAATCTAATTTATTTTTTTTCAACCACACAATATCTGAATATCACATTACCCGCAATTAAAAATATATTTTTTTTACCTAATAATGTAAATTAAATGGAGCCTAAAAGTAGCTAAAGATTGTTAGAGATATATATATATATATATATATATATTTTCTTTTCAAAAAGAAGACAAAGGGAAGAAATTAAGAAAAGTAAAATAGTTATCTTTTTTTTTTCCTTCATCATGGAGTGTGAAACCAGTTTTTCAAAACTTTTTCTTCATCATTTCTAAAAAGTAACGAAAGATTGGTAGAAAATAGTAAAAAAGACGAAAGTAGAAAAGCAAACAATCATCTTTTTTTGATTTGAACTGAGAAAAGGCAGAATTCACTCATAAGAAAAAGAAAAAGAAAAAGGGAAGTTGCTAGCTTAGCTCCGAAGGACCATACTCTTAGGTGTCAATGCCATATATATAATAATAAAAAAAAAATGTGCCTCCACCCATCCATTATTTGATTTGAACCCATACTCCTCGAGATCATTTCCTTGGTTGTGAAGTCATAAGTTCATTATTATCCATAATCTGCATTCGTTTGACATCCATAAACGCTAGCACCACATAAGTCACGTATTCAAATTTAATAGGTATTTTTTCATTTTAGTAGGTGATACTCAAACTTTGGTCAGAAATATAATATGTTATTTACAATATCCACCAATCTCAACTCAGGGACAGTGAGAGTGCATAAGTTGGCGTTCAATCTTCGGTGAACAAAATAAACAGATTTATAAATCAATTTATAAATTACACAAATTCTTAAATCAATTTTTAACTACACATATTTTTCGTCTCCAATTTTCAACCACTACTTTTTACCTCAAATCATAAATAAATCAATTTATAAATTTAAAATATTATCAAACAAAATCAAATGTTTAACCAAATCACTTTTTAAATAAAAAAGAACTATATTAACTATATTAGAATATAAAAGAAAAGATGCTGCTCTCTTTCTTCAAGTGAGACATTGGATCGAAAAACACATTTTAATCAATTTATTTTTTTAAATCATTTTTTTAGAAACATTTTAAATTCACTTTTAATCGTATGTTTTTTTAATAAAATAATTATATATATAAATTAAAAAAAAAAATTAACCATGAATTCTAATATGTATATATATATTGCGTTACACGGAAGAACAATATGAATGATTTTACTGTAAATATTATTTAAAATAGAAGAAAACGTTTGAACACACAATTTGCTTTGATTAATGATTAAAGCTGTCAAGAAAATGCTCAAAGTAGAAATGAATTGAAATTCTCATAAATTTTGGAAAACCTCTTTAAATACTATTTGTTCGTACACTTTGTGATTGTCCACACCTGTGTGATGCATTAAAGTTGATATAGACAAAATATATTTTAAATTATTGTTCAAACTTAAATTAAATAATGCAATTTTGACATAAAATAAATAAAAAATTTTGTCCAAATATTTTTTATTACCATGAATAGAAATAATAATACTCAAAATATTATATTTAATATAAAATAAAGTAATTTCAACAAATTCAATATATACGGTCCTATATTTAGATGAATGTAATAAATTAAACAATATTGACGATGCAAAAAACTGAAAATCAATCTCAAAATTTGCGATGCAAGAAAGTGAAATTCAATCCAAAAGATCATTTGCATAATTAATTTTTTTTTTAAATTTTTAAATGCGATGCGTTTAATTGAATATAATTAAATGCATATTTAATTATATGTCAATAAAATTAAAAAAATTATTAATGAAAATCTAAATAAAATATATATAACGAGCATTTTGTCTATGCTTCTATTAGATGTTTTGTTTAAAAAAAAATATTTGAAATGAATAGTGATTTTAGGAAGAATGTGTGATTAAAATGTAGTGAAACTTTTTTGAGTTTATGTCTAATATTATTTTATTAATAAATGTGTGGTTGAAAAGAAGAAAGAGAAAAATGTATTAAAAATTTAAAGGAGGCCAAACATGGGCTATATATGTTAATAAAATAAAATAAAAAGTTTTACCATTTTTTTACTGCGTATAATTATTATTTTAGTATTTTAATAAAATTGCGGACCAGTGAATTGTTTTAACATTTTTGTGAGGAAGCGGGTCATGAATTAAATGTTTTAGCTTGTATAACACATACATACCAAATCGATTTTTGGATTTAACGTTCAACAAATAAAATTTTCTTTTTAAAAAGTTTTTGAACTACAAAATTAGCTAGGCTCATACAATACATGTGGAAGAGTCAACTTACATATTCTCCTTAGGACCGACGTTTTTCTTTTTATATATTGTTCTTCATCATATTCTTCACAAAAAGATATGTAAGATATATTTTTTAGTATATTTTTTATTTTTTAAGCATAAATCATTAATTTCAAGTGTTTTCCTAAAAAAAATAATCATTAATTTTAATAAATATCATTACATGAATTTATTTTTATTTCCTCATAACGACATTTTCTTTATTCATATTATAACATTGTTATTTTAATATTTTAATAAAAATTGATGACTGATTAATTATTTAATAAAAAATATATAACCATTTGTTAAAATCTATTATGTATATATTCTGTATATTGTAGTTATTTATGTTTATAATAAAAATAAAAAATAGACAATGAACATAATCAGTAAATAAATAAAAATAATGTCAAAATGATGAATAAATTGATTGAAATCTTAAGCTGTAAAAATTAATGCAACTTATTTGATTTTACTTTCGAAAATTCGTATATTTATTATATTTTTAATTTGATAACAATAAGAATTCGAATTGAAATTAATCATCTATGACTAAATTGAATTTAGTTAACAAATGATTAATAGTATTATAGGACTTAAATGATATAATTTATATTAAATGTGATATTGAAGAAAAGTAAAAAAATATAAAATAAAACTTTCACCTTTGATCTTTAAGATAATTTTACGGACAATATGTTTACTGTTTGCTCTCACTTGTTAACTTGAATTAAACTTCTCATTGAAATTTTTAATTTGACAACCATATTACATATTTTTCGATTTCAAAATAATAAAATAATTATAAAAAAATAATTATTGTTATAAAAAATAGTTTATACATTAAAAAAATAACATATTGATGCAATTAATAGCATACCAATGATGTCAATACTAATGCCATTAATGGTATCAGGGATTCCATGAAACTTGTACTTAACCCCTAAGTGCTAGGTTCGAATCCTTGGGGAGGCAAAAATCCACTTCCTGAAAACAAGGCTGTCAGCCATTGAGGAGCAGGACGACCAGGGGGGAGTGGAAAGACCATGAGTAGACGATCGGCAGCCATTGAGGACCGGGTACGTTACAATGAAGATGTGATATTTTCCATTACATATGTCAATCTTTATTTTAATAACTTTTTCATATTAAACAAATATGTTGTCTTTTTTAATACTTGTATGGTACTAGATTCTTGTTATACTATTTTGGGTCGCAATTGAAAATTTTACTTCCATGCTTCAGAAAGAAAAATACATCAACTTTATCACGAAGAAATTAGACTAATAGTAATCATATATTTTTAAACACTAATAAAATTGAGAGTATTATGGACATTTAGAAATGCCTCAATTAATGCTATTAGGGGAAAAAAAAAAAGTAAAATGCCTCAAAGAGAAGGAGAACTGGGCACTAAAAACGCAACTAATAATATGTATGCCACGTAAGATTATTATTATCTTAATTCTATCAGGAGCACTTAATTAAATGCCACAATTAAATTTAAAACAATAAGAATGCTTATAAAAGCCCCTATCATTAATTAAATCATAATTAATATTAATTATAGAGACACATCTATATGCCCCTAATACATTTAAATTTAATTAAATAAATACTAAATTCAGAACCTATAATTTATTGAAAATACAAAGATTGAACATTCAATAGAATTAAATATATCCAATATCCAATCAAATAAAAATCGAAGAGTACATAAAACTTTTAATATCAAAATATAAATTTTTTAATTAGATGTTGATCTATCTCGAAAAGTGCATAATCAAACACCACACTAAATGGAAGGTAGACAACAATTAACAATAATTAACATTATTAAAATCTCTCATAAAACAATTTATGCTAACTCCAAAGAAGTATAATCTCGTCGTCTAGATGACCACTCTCCTTTGCTGCACTTTAGCCTTCTAAGTCTCAGTAAAGAACTCTAGCACTTTATAACTAAGCTCTCTAATTCACTTTTCTTGTTTACAATCACATAATCAAACTTTTTCAAATGTTTCACTTCTTCCTTAGTTGCTGCCCTTATGACTTGAGTGTCCTTCATTTCTGTCTTCCTATAAATCAATCTCTTCACGAATGCCTCCTCACACTCTACCAAGAGAGAAGCACCCGTAAAATCTGAAAGTTGATGGAATAAACGAATCATTTGTTTGAAAGCATAATGGTACTCAAACCAAAATCCTACTCATTAAAAATTCATCTCTTTCCAGCTTCTAGCAAGACAAGAATAAAATAATTTCCAAAAGCCAATTTCATTAGTTAAAGCTACATGACTCTTGGTCAACCTGCATATCAAAGAGAGATCATTTTAAAGAGGTGAAACGAATACCTAATATATAACATAAAACATATTATCACATTATTTAACTTTTTATACATACGTCAACACCATCCATAACTGCTGCCTTTATAAACTCTATTTTGTCTTCAAACACAAACCTTCATAAAGAAAAAGGAAAACAATTAAGAACTAGCGTCCATGGATTACATAACACCTCTAACACCCATTAGTTTAAGGGAATCCAGCTTATAAATTAACAAAGACAGATAAGCATTCGAGATTGTATACTCGTAGCATCATCCATGCACAGATCGAGTGATTATGTTGTGTGTTAGAGTAGATGCCCATAATAGAATAATCATTGGATTAGTTGCTAAAAACTCTAGGTTTACCATTCAAAACTGAGTTTCAAATGAACAAACAAGAATTACCATTCTGATGATCTTCACATGTTTCTTGTTCTGCAAATGGATTCATCGTCTCCAGTATTAATCTCCGTGACCATTCATAAATTATGAACATGACTTGTTAAAGAGAGAACTGCACAATTTTAAATTCCATTGCTTGAGTTGAGTACCCAGATGGGCAACAGATTGTGATCGAAATGTCTTTAAGGATTTTCTCATAATCAGCCTGCTCAGTTTTAAGACAGTACCATTCTTTATGTAAAGAATCATACGTGAATTTTTTGGCCACTTAAGGAAAAAAGGCTAATCTCCAAAAAATACTTGCGCGCATTCTAATTGCAAATAAATTTTACCCTACACAGATTCTTTGTAATAATTACATTGTGGCATCGTGAATCTTTCTAAATTATTTCATTGGCGTATATTGAGGCTAACACAGTCACAACCCACTTTAATTTTACAAGTTAAATAATTATTTTATCAAGTTAACATTTATTTTTGATCAATTTAGTCCAAATGGGGACCAATTTAAATGAGTGGATATTTTGGGGATCATTTAAATTTTATTATTAGTTGGGGGAATTATCATCATTTATGTTTGGGAATTTTATTGGAAGATAAATGAAGGACCCAACATGCAATTCTATCAAAACTTAAATTTGTCTTGACATTAGTAGACAACATTTCAACCAAACCAAACACATCACACTACCACAGAGAGAGAGAGAGAGAGAGAGGTTACGCAGAGGAGAAAATCGGGGGAAGAAAGAAGAGGAAAAAAAAAAAAAAAAGGAAGGAAGAGAAGAAAAGGAAAAAGGGGGAATTTCATTCAACATTCAAGATTTCATTTTCACTTTCAAGAGGTAAGTCAATACCCATTTATTTGAGATATGGTGTTGATTTTAGGGTTTTGATTTTTGAGTTAAATGTTAGATTTTTGGATGGATTTATGGTTCACTTGAAGATATTGAGCTAAATATTTAAGTTTGGTTGAATATATTGTGGTTACATGCTAGGGTTTGTAATAATAGTGGATTAAATTCATGATTTGGGCAAGATTAAGCTATTGGAGCATATGTTAAATTATTTCACTCTTAAATGCTTAATTTGGTGATGTTTATTTGGAGATTAAATTACCCATGTAATTAAGTTGAAGAATTAGTCCATTACTAGTTTCTTGGAAAGAGGTTTTGGTGTCTATGAGCATTTCATTGAAGTATTGGTTTAATAAAGGATATATGAGTTATAACGAAGCTATATTTCACATAAGAGAAGGTTGGTTGGATGTAATGTTGGAGGCATATGAAATTTGTGGTTATTGTATAGGATGTTATTTCATTTTGGACATTTGTTAATTATTGGTAATTATTGGAGTTGATCCAAGGTTTTAATTTAGTTTTCAGGGGGCGACACGGAGATTGGCCAGGCCTATCAGCCAAATTAGGTTTCAGTCACAATCTCTGTGAGTGGAGAAACTTGTTTTTCCTTAAAGTTAAATTTTAATATTTAATGGCATAAATTTTCCATACGATTCACGTTTTCAATTAAGTAGCTAAGTTACGGAAATTACTACTTTTCGCAAATACAAGTTTAGAAGCATGATTTTAGACTTCTTCTTTTAAAATTTTCAAGTTAATCAAATTATAAATTTAGTACATTATTCTATAAAAGAATTTGTTACATGTAAATTATTATTGTGAAAAATCATCAGAAAGTACCCAGGTGATATTACCCGCTCTGCACTGATGTGAATTTGTTTCCATAGTGTATGACCATATTATCAGAGGTCTTTGGGACCCACTCTTGTGCACATATAGGCTTTGGGCCATGTACTAGGGTGCTTTAGCTTTTGGGGCAGTCTATGCGCATATGACACAGTTTATCAGATTTGAATGGCTTTTCCTTATACATCGAGAGTACCTGTACTTGAGTAAAGTTGTTCATTTGGTACACTTTGATATGATTCTTTTCAGTACAGTATGATATATTTATTCATAGAAAAATATTTCAGCTTCTCAGTACAGTTCAACGAATTTTTAGTATTATCAGACAGTTATCACAATTTATGCCAGGGTTTCAGTATTTATAAATTCTCATTTCAGCTAGATGTGCTTTTCAGATAAGTAAAATCTTTTCTTATGTCAATCAAAAGTTATAGTTACAAAACAAATAGTGATTTTATAAAGAATTATAAACGAGAAAAGTATGACTAGTTTTCAAACACTCAACTCACTGAGTTAAAATCTCATATTTTTGTAACATTTTTCCCTACCAGGATACTTTTGAGTTTTGAGAGGACGTTGGAAAGCCTGCCAAAGTGCTACAAGATCATTTAGTTGTATGTTTCTAGTTTTCATCATTCTTTTGGGATCTATGTATATATATTTAACTCGGTCCATTCTCGAGTTATTGTTTTGTCAAGTACTTAGTTGATTAGAATGATATGTTGATGTATTAAATGTAAGTGGAATGGATGATAAGTAGTAAGAACTAGATGGGCAGGCACAAGCTCTTTTGATTTTTGATATGATGATGGGAAGGGATATGGATCCCCAGTATTTTACATGTGGTTGTTTGAGGATTTATTGATTTGGTTACAGGGAGGTTATATCCAATATTTAAATCAATTTTTTTTAAAATCATGGGGTATTACGAGAAATTTTATAGAATTTGAAAAGTTTCAGTAGCCTTGGTGGTGGGTCCAGTATCTAGCTGGCATTCATCATCGGCGCACGCCACGTTTCGGGTCCACATAGGGTGATTCGAGACGGGGTCGTGTCAAACACAGTATCACCCAGACTTATCAAGTAAAATAAAATGCCTGATTTAGCATTTTTTAAAACACATAATTTTCATTGGAGATCAGAAGTAGTAAAAGGACCATAATTTAAAACCCTAGCAGATGGACACAAAGGATGAGAAAAACTCATAAACTACCGCTGATGAGGTTTCAGGGTACCTTACACAGTTGCCAAGAATCTCCTTCACGTTGCCTCTCAAATCTTTAGCCATGGAGTGCATACTGATTACCTTTCTTATTTCAATGACATTATTATATACGAGTTATTCCCACTGCATTTAATGTTTTTACTTCTTCTTGCGATCTCGCTCGGGCTCTTCAAGGGCCTTGATTACGAGGGTGGTGGCAGAGTGAACGATGGTTACAAAATAAAATATTTTTTATGTGGTTACAAGAAAAATCTCTAATTACAAGAATTAGAGGTGGGTTAAAGACTTATTTTTAGACACCATTTTTTCATAAAATAAAATAAATAATTCGTCTTTTTATAGGCATTTTCTACTGCATAAGAAAGTGTCACAGACAGGGGCGGACCCAAGAATTTGGTCCAGTGGGTGCGAAATATTGTAAAATGGATGAATCGATCAATAATATGCTAAAAATTTGAAGGAAAAAAAAAAAAAAAAAAAAAACCAAAAAATGAACAAAAAAATGAAGAAAATGGGAGCCAGTGGGTGCAATTGCACCCACTGGTCCCTACATAGGTCCGCCACTGGTCACAGAGACAATTTTTTGCATCAATTTTCCTTCTCGTTTGAGAAAACTTGAGAAAATATTAGGGGCCTTTTTATCCATCTTAATTAGCCCCTGTTTGGCCTCCATTTTTTACAAACCAAATTTATTCAACACTCAATCTCAACCATTCATCTTAGTCAAGTCCATCATTTTTTACTTTTCAAATAATTTTTAACCCTACATTATTCCAAAAATATTATTCAAAACCAAATTTTTACCCAAAAAATGGGGGCCAAACAAGGGCTTAATGTTAATAGAGGTCAAACATATTTTTATCCCTAGTTAATTTTCGGGAAAACAATAGTTACTTTTTTATCCGCCCGAATTAAAGTTAATAGAGGCCAAACATATTTTATTCCCTAATTAATTATTGATAGGGGTAACTAATTTTACACCTAATTTGGTGCCCATAAACTCTCAATTTTAGTAGTAAAATGTGTACAATGAAATTAAAATCAACTTCACAACAAACAATAAAATTGAAGAGATTGAAGATGGCATCTCACTTAAATTATCAAATTTATGCTTCTCACAATTCCTAAATTTTTTTATGAAGGAAAAATATTTAGTATTAAATCTTTGTTGACAATTTTTCTTTTTCTTTTTATAGTATTTGAAATATTATATAAATAAAGCCTATCATTTATTTCCAAATATTATCGACGATGTTCTCAATGTGAAACCCAAATTTGCTTTAATCAAATAAGTGTGTACCTAGCCAATGTTTTAATTGAGAGACTAAAACATGGTCCCAGAAACTTTGTTTAAATACAAAAAAATTATTAAATTTTCTTAAATCTATTTGTTTTGCATTTTTGGCTATGTTTCTCGAGAAAAAATTCGAAATTTTTGCCACACATAATTTTTAAAAATTACTTTATATGGACTATTAACGTACAAAACACGTTTGAACAACTAGTGTTAAATAAATAAAATACTCAATTATTGATTTTCTTGCTCGTTATTGGGTTTTACATTTGAATGGTAATCTAGGAATATGATTATTGGTCATCTCTATGTTTAATTTATAATAGAGTATGGAACGTTCAATTATCTTGCTTGTCATTCGGTTTGGATTTGAATACCTTAAAAGTTTAGTGCTCGCCAAAAACTTGATACCGGTGTTTAATTGTAAAGAAAAATGGCAATTTATTTGTTAAAAGTTTTGTGTTCAAAATTATATTTTTTAGGTAAAATTTGTGATTAAAAAGCGGAAAGAAAAAATGTGTGTTTTTAAAAAATGATTTTGAGAATTGTGTTGTAAAAAAATATATTTGCAAACAGATGCTAAATTGAAGGTCGGAGCAAGAAAGTGAAGCTAAATAATACTCCACTTCACAAAATAGGCTCGTTTTTCTTTTTTATTTGCCCCAAATTATATGTCACTTTTTTTTAGAGTTTATTAATTTCTTAATTTTTTAATATACTATGTTTAATATGTATTGTTATTCAACAAATATGAACTATTCATTAATCAATGTAGGGATATATTAGTTAAAATTTAGTAAATTTATAATTTCAATATATATTAACTATGTTTTTCCAATCTGCGTGAAAATAAAAACGAACATATCTTTATGCGACGGAGGGAGTACAATATATACACAATACATACAACATAAAAAATAAATTAACAGATTGCATAAGAAGACTTACACAAGGGAAGAATTTTTATAACTATTTAGCATCGATTTGGTAAGAAATTAGAAAAAAATTGAATATGTGGTTGAAAAGTTGTTGAAAAATATGTAAAATAGTGACTTCTATATAAATGAGTGGTTGAAAATGAATTTGAACAGAAAGTTGGAAAATTTCCCAGAACCAAATAGGGTCTAAACTACATAATTTCTCAAATCACTTTTTAACCACACATATTCTCTCTCCATTTTTCAACAACACATTTTACCTCAAAATTATAAATAAACTAATTTATAAACCACATTATTTTACTAAACGAAGGCTTAGTTAACTAATAATAAACAATTTCACTAATACAATCGTTGACACTCAACCAAAATCCTGAATCAACCATGAAGTAGCAAACATCCTTATAGAATAGGTTCTCTCAGTTTTTTAAATTTTTTGTGTTAAAAAACATATTGTTTTTATATTTTTGAGGTAAACTATGTGGTTAAAAATTGGAGAGAGAAAATGTATGTGATTAAAAATTGATTTGAAAGATTGTGTTGTTTAAAAATATTTTTTTTATGCCTCCATTTAGTTTTTTATAAATCATACAATTTTTCAAACAAATTTTTAAATACGCACATTGACTCTTTCCACTTTCAATCACACATTCAAAGTCTCTCTTTGTTAAACATGTTAAAAAATGTTTTTTAACATCCCAATTCTTCAAACTACCTTTTAAATATACATATTTTTTTATCTCACTTTTCAACTACATAATTTATCTAGAAAATATAAAAAATATATTTTTAAACAAAAAAAAAAATAACAAACAAAGCCAAAGATCATAAATAAGCATCCATTTGTTAAACAAAATAAAATGATTTATAAACTAGTATATAAAGTACACAATTTTCAAAATTAATTTTTAACCACACACATTTTCTCTCATCAATTTTTTTTGTTTTCGACGCCACTTTTTACCTCAAAATCATAAATAAACTATTTTATATATCAAACAGTATTAACTAGTTACAAATTACAACAGTAAGGTAAAAAGTAGTGGTTGAAAATTGGAGAGAGAAAATGTGTGTAGTTAAAAAGTGTTTGGAACATTGTGCAGTTTATAAAGCCTACGTTTGGTAATAAAAAATAAAAGAGAGAAAATGTGTGTGATTAAAAAGTAGTTTGGAACATTGTAAACTGCATAATGTTCTAAACTACATTTTAATAACACACATTTTCTCTATCTAATTTTCAATCACTATTTTTTACCTCAAAATCATAAATAGATACGTTTATAAACCGAATAATGTTACCAAAAAACCAATTTACGAAGTGTTCGGCTGCAGATAGCCACCATTTTTAAATTTTTTTTGTGTTTTCTAGGTAAAATATGTGGTTGGAAATTGGAGAGAGAAAATGTGTGTTGTTAAAAAATAATTAGAAAAATTGTATTGTTTATAAATTAGCATATGTTTGTAAACATTAAAAATTATTTATAAACTAGTTTATTTATCATACAATTTCTCAGTCCACTTTTTAACTAAACACATTTTTTCCCTCCTCAATTTTCAACAACTACTTTTTACTTCAAAATCATAAATAAATCATTTTATAAACCAAACAGTGTTATTAAATGGAGGCTAGTTTATATTGGTCCGTTCGGCGGGTGTCAAATTTAGGGATTGAATTATAATGTGTATTATTTAGATTTTTTAGGTAAGATGTATGGTTGAAAGTTGGAGAGAGAAAATATGTGGAGTTAAAAAATTGTTTGAAAAATTGTGTCAATTATAATTTGATTTATAATATGTAGCTGAACAAAACATAAATTGTAATGATTGCGTTAAAGACTTGTGTGTTACTCCCTCCATTCCAATTATATAGGTTGATTTGACTTTTCACATAGATTAAGTAAACATATTTAGCCCATGCTTGGTTCCCATTTTTTATAACTCATTTTTTTACAGTACTCAATTTACACCACATATCTTACTTTTGCTCTACAATTTTTGTCTTTTCAACTGTGTTTGGTAAACGTACTTTTCTTGGTTTATAAACCAGTTAATAAACCACACAATTTTTCAAATCACTTTTTAACCACACACTTTTCTCTCTCCAATTTTCAACCACTAATTTTTACCTCAAAATCATAAATAAATCAGTTTATAAACCAAACAGTGTTACCAAACGAAGGTAATCTACACCCCACATTCTCAAAAAACTCAAATTTTTTCAAAAATTGATAAGAATCAAACAAGGGTTTAATGTTAATGAAAAAATATTTTTTGTAAAGAAAATTTTCAACTTACCCTTATTTAAGTATCAAAACTTTTAGTACTGGAAGTAATGAATGGATCCATAATGGACGTGTTAACTTTTATTAGTTAGACACTGCCACATAGACAATACAATAAATGTTAAATGCCCATCTACATGTTAACTTTAACTATTATATGAGTGTCACATTTGATGTGTTAAATTTATTCATCAATATCTAAATTAACCAATCAATTACTATTTAATATTTCGCTCTCCTGTTTTCAATATAAATTGCCATATCACATGTTAAAATATTTGTTAACTTTAACAAATAAGTTAACGATACACATAAACAGATTCATTTAACAGATATGCTAACATATTCAATGTGGGCATAAAATTGACTATTAGTTAACATATGACACTAATACACACTTTAATTGTCTGTTCGGCGGCTTGGAGGGGGAATTTAAATTATTTTGTTGATTTATTTGTGTTTTCTAGGTAAGATGTGAGGTTAAAAATTAGTTTGGAAAATTATGTAATTGGAGAGAGAAAATATGGATGATTAAAATGTGATTTGAGAAATTGTGTAAATTAAATTTGTTGTCTTTTTTATCTTTTAGTGTATTAATTTTCCAAATTAAATCAAAACCGAACGGTCCCTAATACATCCATTGTAAATAATTATAGTAAACAAACAAAATAAATACTTATAAATAAAGAAATATCAAATATGTTTATATAAATTGGATAAGACTTAAGAGTTAAAAGGAAATGAAGCCAGTACAATTGGGATCGCGAGTTTTTTTTCCGTTCATGCTACAAGAATCGAAAGTTTGACATAAAGTTTTACACTCACACATGGCAACAATTTATTTATTTACCCATTACATCAACTTCAAAATCAACAATTCACATTAATCCACATTATTTTCGATCAACTAAGGTGGCATTAGTGGGTGGCAATGTAGCATTATTATTATTATTTTTAACTTTGCTACGCTCATAATAAGTGTCACAGTGAGAATGACAATTAATCTACGTGATACAATTTTATTTTTTACACATCACATCATTTTTTAAATTAATAATAATAATATTTTTATATCATCAAATTGTCATTTTTATTGTCAAAATAATTTTAGCAAGTAAATTAATTCATTTTTTTTTTGCCAAACACTCAAGTGACACATTTCTTTCTGTGAAGTTGCATCTGTCCCAATCGTCTCTCTCTAAAAAGCAATAATTTGCATCAGCAAAGGTAAAGCGGGAAATCCCATGTGATGGAGATGTCCAAATGAAAGTTGTTCAAACTCCCACACTTCTGAACGCTCCCCGCTTTCTCTCTCTCTCTCTCTTACAGTAGCTGTAGCTGAAGTTAGCAAAACGATTCACAGACATTAAAAATGGAAGTGGGGCTTCAAGAAGTTCCTCTACCAGAACCAGTGGAAATGATCGTATTAAGAATCTGCGAACAACAGAAGCAGCCACCGCTGAAGCCGTATGCAAGAAGCTTACTTGCTGCAATAGGTGAAAAGGCAGCAATCGAAGTTCTCACGACGATTTCATCTTCACCCATAAAATTCTCTTTTAGTGGGTTCATTCGTAAGTTGGTTCTGAAATCTTACCCAACTCAGGGTTCCTCAGTACTCGCCGCTTTCAATTATCAGCCGTTCCCTCAGGATCAGAAACTGTTGTCGCCTTCTACTACGTCCGGCTGCAACTACAATTCTCCCAACAACAGGGGTATGGAATTTTCTGAAACTATTCTTTGATTTATTCATGTTTGGTTTTTGGGTAAAAAAAAGTTTGGTTCTTAAAGGCTGTTTTTAGATTTCCTTTCCTGTGTTCACACATACTCCCCCTGAAAAGATTTGTTTCTTTAGTTTAGACTTAAGAGTCCAGAATATTTTTATTTGGAGGGAAAATTTAAATATCTTTTCCCCTTCTTTGCCCTTTGGTTGATTATTGAAAAGTAGTATTGCAATTTTATGATAAAATAAAAGATAGAGCTTAATTGATGGGCTGGCTAATCTATGGACATGTATGATATTGAAAGAAAATGATGATGTGTGTGAAAGAGAAAAAAAGTATATAAAAGTCTCTTTATTTGTTTTTCACCAAACTTCAAAGAGAAAGACGCTCAGCAAGAACTTTACTCTAAACGCATTCAATTGAGACCCAAATATGTTGTTTAACCATCTCCTAGTAATGATAAATTTCATAGTGTATTTTTGATTTGTCCTGGTAATTTGGTCAGTCCCTAATTAAGACTATTTGCGTGATTATCCTGGTATAAAAATATGTATAACCAAAATATTGCCCTCTTGTTGTTTCCAAATTTTTAGATCCTTCCTCGGATGAAGAAATGTTGAATCTAGCTCCCACTATTGTGGGTATGATCTTAGACCAAGAATGTTGAAGAAAATGAAGAAAGAAAACTGAGGTGGAAATTGACATGGTTTAATTTTGATACTTGAATATATTGCACCTCTGTGGTAGTTTTATTTTTATTTTTTTAAAAAGATTTTATTTCATTTTTTGCTTCCCAATTTTTTTCCTTCCATTTGATGCCCCATTTTTTTGGTTGTAATGGATCATATGTTTGGGTCCCCCATTTGTCTTTTGTATGAGTCTTGATCGTTTGACCTTGGTCCTTCTTGGGCTTCATGCTGCTTTTGTTCTTCAGAGGTCAGACTTTGTCCCCCTTCCTGATGCAATATAATTTTCTAGATTTCAACAAATCCTGCCTTCATTTATTTTTTAATGAAAAAAAAATCATATGTTCTGGTAACGAAGGATATTAGACCATCATTATTTAGAATCTGGAATATATTTTCCTTTGATACCAATATATAATTAACAGGAAGTTGAATTTTAGATGATTATTTCTTGGATATGCCCAAGCAAAGAAGAATACAATATATTCTTGTGTGCTTTTATCCTTATCTACTTAAGTTTCTTGCCTTCCCTAACATCGAGGGTGCACAGTGCACTATTCGCATTTGGTAAAGTAGTGTACACCGCGTGAAGGCAAAGAAAGTAGCTGATTTCATTAAGACTAATATCAAAAATAGATATGAGGTCCCGCATTAGTTGATATCTGAGAGTATGAGTTGCCGCTGCAGAGGACAAGAAGAACGCTTTTAGTCTTTCATTTCTCTTTCTTCGATAATCCAAATCTGCTATAGTATATCATTTTTTCAGTATTGCATTTGTGCTTCCCAAACCTATTTGTTTCTTTTTAAGACGTTTCTATTTCATTGTTGATATGAACATTTCTATCAAGGGGCAGATGGTGAAAGCTCGCAGCGTCCTGTAATGAACACCCCCTCATCAAGTTTGGGGAGTGCAGTCCCTCGAACAATCAAACGCCAGCTTTTATACAATGATGAAACTGAAGAGAGGACAAGCCCTCGTAATGCCATTTGTCATTCATCATTTCCCGGTATAGTTAGAGAGAGAACACGCTCTCTGGAAATCAGTCAGCAACTGAGGATCCTTTGTAAACTGGAGTACAGGAAATTATTTTTAGTACTTAGTTACATCGGAAGGTTAGTTTCCCTTGCCATTCTAATACAATAGTTTGTGGATTCACGGCACTGGTCTTAAATCAAATAAGTTTGACTTACTTCGAAGGCAAAACTTGGAAAGGATAACCCTGGATGACGCAACTGAGATTTTAAGTATGAAAGATGCCCCGATGACATTTTTTGAGGATAACATTTGGAGCAAATATGGGAAGCACTTTTGTTATGCGTCAGATCGATGCCAGGTCAGTTATACATTTTGGTCATCGTTCATCACACTATTTTATTTCATAGTTTGCTTCAAAAGTAAGCCCCTGTTTGGTAGAAATTATTATCAAGATTTGAATCCAAGTCAAAGCCAACATTGATTTTAATCTCACATTTTATGGGACCCACAACTTTTCAACAACTCATTTCATCAATTTCTATTAATATCTACTAAAAATCTGATTTTAATCCTCACCAAACAGGGTCTAAGAATAGCTAATATTATAAACTATCAAGCACTTATTCTGTTGGAAATTATAAAATAAAAGTAAATAGAACGAAAAATAGAAAATTTGTGTACCTCTTGTATCTCTTTTTCTTACAAAGAGAAATATCCAATTTAAAGGGGTTCAAGCAACTATGAAAAGAAAGTTAAAACTACTTATAATCTTCCCTTTATAAACCTGCTACAATTTGTCCTATAAAGACTTATAATATTATATCTTTTATGAAAAAAGGAAATGAAGAAAAGGAAATTTCGCTAGAATTTGAAAATTTTCTACACTCACTAGTTGTTGTACAAGAAAAGGAGATCAGGGAAAGTCAAATCTTCCAAAACTCCCACTCAAGACAGTGCACAGATATTTCTCATTCTGAGCTTGTTTAAGATTTGATTGAATGTTTCATAGGCCAGTGTTTCGTTGGAATGCTTGGTTTTCCCCTCCCCCCTTAGATGGGTATCCCATCAGACTTTAGAAGTCCAAAAAAAAAATCAGTTGAAATTTAAGTCATCAACTGAATTGTAAAGCCAATTGTGTGTGTTGTAGTAACATTGGTTGAAGAGTTTACTCTTTACACCATGCCAAAGTTCTTTGCCTGAGACTGAATTTTGCAACATTTGAGGATGTAAGGTCTAATTGCAAAAAGACAAATCACGCTATGCTAGAGACAAGTGGAGAGCCTAAAAGAAAATCTAAGCTCATTGCTTGGTCGAGCAACAACAGCCATTGAGAAGAAGACTTCATGAACTTCATAAGATGGTTGTATAAGAAGAGATCCAATGTATAGAAGCCCCATCATGACACATTGACATTGGCCCATTAAACACAAGTTCAACTAGTAAAAATAAGAAATATTTAACCAACAAATGAGCTATTGTTCTGACCATAGAATTCAGTGTTGAGCAGTTGGATCTTGATCTATATTGCACAGATTGAAGAACAGTGTGTTATGAACCTGCCATCAAAATTTCTGCTTGATGAGACCATGGATAGTCAAGATATCATGGTTTGACTGAGACTGAATGTCTGCTGCTATCTCTCTGTATTTCGACATATTTTCTTCTACTTTAGTTGCAAACAACCACTCAAATTCTTTTCATGGTAACATACAAGAATTGAGGAGTTAAAGTTTATAATAAACTAAACCAATCGACATAGTTGCAAAAATTGATTTTTTTAAAACAGTAGCTAGTTCTAGATTGAACATAATGGCGAAGGATTCATCATATTGTCCGTAAGTTTAATTGTTAATTGACTAGCTTATTGTTGAATCTCATCATCAGTTTATGATTATACTTTTGAAAAGTTCAAATCATTTAGTTTATTTCACTACATCATAACTTCACCAGCTCCTCAGGTTTGCTTAAGATCTCTATTCAAGTACCAGTTTTCCTGAATTTCACCTTTTTATATTGTAGTATCCTGACTGGGATTCTGGGAAGACTCATCTCTATTATTGTCACGTTTATGGGGATGGAAGTTATCAATTCAAGGTTTGTAAAAATCCAAACACAGTTTTATGGAGCATCACTTTGATTTTTCTTTACTATTTGACACTGGTTAGTTTCTGTAATCTCTGATTAGTAATTGATAGGACTCCATCAACCATTTATATTGTTTCATATTATTATCCCAGTGGGTGAACTTACCCCAAAATTACTTTTGAATCAGGGCCCATTTTTGACCACAATCAGAACTCACCTACAAAGGGTATTAGGAGATGATAACGTGCTGATTGTCAAATTTCCAGAAGATGGCATCTGTGGCACCAACGAGGAAGGAATTCTTGTTGGTCTGAGGCGCTTCCGATTTTTTGGTGATTATTTACAGTGCTATTTAATGAGCAAGAATGAAAATGTACCATCTAATACTAGTGAACATGAAAACTTTGGAAATTTCTAAATTTCATGTCATTGTTGTGAACATTAAAAAGAGGTGCTCTGTTTACACAAAAGTCTAACCTAATACTCTCCTACAATTAAGCATATATAGCCGCATGATACCCATTATTTGAAATAATGTGGTTTGAATTAGTAAATTTTTTGGAGAATGTGTGGTTAAAAGGTGGAGAATCTTTTTGGGTTTATGTGTAGATTATTTCATTGTTATAATGTGTGGTTAAAAATGAGTTTTGAAAAAATTAGGTTTCGAAATAATGGGTACCAAACAAGGACATAATTCTCTCCTATAATATGCATGCAAAATTTCCTCCTACAATTAAGCCTAGTAAACACTAAACTACAACTAGATAACAACCATGTTTTGTTCATATTTGCAAATGTATATATAGTTGTTGACTCATCTCTTACTAGTCCTGTTCTCCCCTACGTGTAAATGAAGACTTTTTTTTTTTTTGCTTCGATGGCTTAAATGTTCAATCATAGTATCAGCTTTTGGCATTTTGCCTTTTTCTGCTTAGACAACATTGATCATCTTGTCCTCCCATGGATCTAGGAACATGTACTTTTGTATCTTGTGAAGAACTTCAATGAGTATAATGTTCATCATGGTTTTTATACAGTTTTCAAAGATGAGTGCAAAAGGAAGAAGAAAAACCCAATGAATGATGAGGAAAAAGCTGCTGAATGTGCTTTGAAATGCTACTTCGTTCGGGTTCAGTCTATGGCCCCTTGTGAGGATGAATCTTATATTTTGTCTAGTAGGAAGATTAGTGAAGCAAGATCCTTATTTATGCATATACACATGGTCTTGACGATGGAAAAATACATGGCCAGGTTGATATTTCTATAGGCTCTTTTTGTTACTTATCTATCAATGATCCTTTATTGAAGCTTTCTATTGTGGTATGACTCAGATTTTCCTTGATCCTGTCAAAGACTATAAAGCTTCAAGTTGATTTTGATTCTGTTAAAATCGAAAGGATTGAAGATATACCTTTCCGAGTAAAACATATTGCTTCTCATTTATTTTTTTTTATTCAAGCCCCCTGATGCCATAATGCCACTAGCTTCTTATATATTGAGATTCACACTAATTATTTTTATTTTTCTTCTTTTTTCATGAACCGTAGAATGAGAATGGTTCTACTATCTTTGAAGATGGAAAACCTCTTTTACATACTGATGGAACAGGCTACATATCTGAAAATCTAGCTATGCAGTGTCCTAAAGAATTTTGCAGATCCAAATATGCAAAGGATGATAATTTTGAGGTTATAATTTGGCCCCTGTTTGGTACAAACTCTTTAAGACTAATTTTTTCCGGAACTCATTTTCAACCATGCATTCTCCCAATAAAAATACTATGCACATGGATTACTTACTATTCCCTAATTTTTAATCACATTCTCCAAATAAAATCTTTTCACAAAATCTACAAACATACCCCTGATTTTCTTCTAGTAAGACTATTTAGTTGTAAATGCACAAGACATACAATGGAAAATGAAACATTGCCGTTTAATTTTTAATCTTTCAACAAAAGCCAAAACATGACTGTTGAGCAGACTTGATTCTTGTGTATAATCATGAATTTTTATGAAAACTATTTATATGAGAAGCTATAAGAACAGCTATGTTATTTGATGTATCTATGCTTGAGAAAAGAAATGAAAAATTTTATAATAGCAAAATAATAAAATATTAAAAACAAGATATATTAGAAAAATAGCATGTAATTATTTAATGGAATTGGCAGTTCTTTGCACTTTTATTTCTGCTTGGAAAATTTTTTAATTTTGTGGTTATTCTAACTAAACCTATTGCCATTTTGTTAGTTGTATCAATGGATGTCAAATAATACTGTGAGTGAAGAATGGTTTCATAATGAATTTCAAAGGCATCAATAAGAAGAGGCGTTTGAAACAAGGATTTTTATTTCTTAATGTTGTATTTTAGGTTTTCCAATTTTATCAAAACACTGTGTTCAATGGCATTCTTCCCGGACCATTCCCCATTGAACTTAACATATCTCTTCATCCCTAGACTTCCTTTTACAAGTGCAGTAAGCAATTTCCGCGTTATTGGAATCTTTTTTTCTTCTATTTGTTCCAAATGTTATTCACTTTCAAAATTTTCAACCCTGATACCACTGAAAGTGAAGGAATGCAGAGCTTAATATGCAGGTAGATTGATCCAACTTTTGTGCAGAAAATTGTTTTAGCATACTGTGGTTAGTGGTTTATATCTGCCAGCTTGGTTTCATCCTTCATGGTACTAACTTGACGGATGCTAATTAAAACAGTAAATATTTTTGTTGAAAATAACATGCTGGTATTTATGGTCTCATTTATTTTAGAATGATAGATGGAACTTTTTATGCATTGAGGCTTTTCTATTGTGATGCAAAATTATGCACTGGAGAAGAATCAAGCTCAGCTTCAATATGAAAAGCTAAAAACTATAAGAATACACAAGAATTTTGCATCATTGTAACATTTAGTAAAATTTTATACGTCGTCAACAATAATGCATAAGTTTCTAACCCTATAATGGGTGCCCGGTTCTTATAATGATTAAGTTTTTGCTAATGGTTTATTCAATTTTATTGATAAGTTAGTATGTGTTAAAGTTTATGTAATTTCTTAACATTTATGGTTTATATTTCTAAAAATTTTGTGATTTTGGCTTGCTGGTGGACATACCTTGTCAAAGGCTGGGAACAGGGAACCGGTAAATTCTTGCATATTTACTCCCTTTCAGTTGTCCCTTTTTCTTTCTCAATGTTAGGAACTGCTAATTCATTAATTATAGCAATGTTCTTAAAACTTCTGCTATGGTGTCTTTAAATTTTAATCCCATCTTTCAGCCTTTACTGATCCAATGCCGCTTGTTCTACCATGGTTGTGCTATTAAGGGAACTCTTCTGGTAAACAGAAAGGTACATTCTTATTCAGATGTGATTTCTTCTCAAATTCATGATTGTAAAGATTAGCGTATGAAATATGATTTTTATTTCTCATTTATGCAAGTCTCTAATAACATTGATCCACAAGAATTGGACGAACTAGTATATCATTCTGTTGAAGTGTATTTTCTTGTATTTATTGAGATATATTATGTACAATATATATAGCTGTGTCTAGGCATAATTACAGGAAGTAATAAAGAATTGTAATTACAAAATCAAAACTGATCCTAAACTCTAGCTGGACAGACTCTTGATGGCTTGATCAATGGTGTGCAGATTTTCTGGAATTGCTGATTATGTGGGACTCTTGATTGCATGATTTTGTGCAATTAATCTGACACCCTCCCTAAAACTTGGCGGTCCAGCATGGACAAGTTTGCTAGCGAGAGAGGCATGACGATGCTTGTGTAGTGGCTTAGTGAGGAGGTCGGCTGGTTGATCAACAGAGGGTATGAAGCAAACTCGATGGCTGCCAAGGGCCACTTTCTCTCGAACAAAATGGTAATCCAGTTCTATGTGCTTAGTGCGAGCATGGAAAACTGGATTTGAGGCCATGTATGTGGCACTGAGGTTGTCACAATGCAGCAGTATTGGGAATTGAAGATGTGCATCAAGTTCATAAAGAAGGAAAGCTAACCATGTAGTTTCAGCACTTGCATGTGAGAGTGACCGATATTCAGCCTCAGCGCTAGAGCGAGCGATAGTGGGCTGCTTTTTGGAGCACCAAGAAACCAAATTTGTGCCAAGATAAACAAGGTAGTTGGAAGTGGAACGCCTAGTGTTTGGGCAACCAGCCCAATCAGCGTCAGCATAGGCAGCAACATGAGTGGGATGTCGTTGGGGACCAAATACTAGGCCATAATCAAGTGTTCCTTTGATGTAACGGTGGATGTGTTTGGCAGCAACAAGATGTGGTTGGCGTGGCTGACTCATGAACTGGGAGATGGAATTGACAGCGAAAGCAATGTCAGGACGGGTGATGGTGAGGTATTGCATGGATCCGACAATTTCCCGAAAGATTGTAGGATTTTGGAGAATGTCGCCTTCAGAGGCGGAGAGGTTGATTTTGGCAGACATGGGGGTGCCAACCGGTTTGCTGAGAAGCATATCATGTTTTTGCAATAAATCATGGGCATACCGAAGCTGACTTATGTGAATGTTACCGTCGAATGAGATGACCTGCAAACCCAGAAAATAATGAAGAGTACCAAGATCCTTGATATCGAAGCCACGACCCAGCACATCAATGAAGCTTTGGAGTAGCCTGTCGTTACTGCTAGTGACCACAATGTCATCAACATATAGTAAAAAGTAAATGATATTTGGCCAAGTCGAAAGATGAATAAGGATGAATCTGCTAGACTTTGCACAAAACCAACTGATAAAAGAAAGGAGGTCATACGATGGAACCAGGCACGTGGAGCTTGTTTAAGACCATATATCGCCTTATTGAGTTTGCAGACATAGGAGGGCCGAGTCTGATCAATAAACCCAGGTGGTTGCACCATATGAAAATCTTCTTTGAGATAGCCATGTAAAAAGGCATTCTTAACATCCAATTGCCTAAGTGACCACCCTCTAGATACAGCAAGAGATAGCACAGTACGAATAGTGGCAGGTTTAATGACAGGACTAAAAGTTTCGTCGTAGTCAATACCTTGTTGTTGATGGAACCCTTTAGCGACTAGGCGAGCTTTGTGCCGTTCTACCGTGCCATCCGGATTGTGTTTGACTCGAAAGACCCATTTACGGCCTACTGTATTCTGTGATGGAGAAGGAGGGACCAATGTCTAGGTCTTATTTTTCAAAAGAGCATTGATTTCATCAGCCATGGCTGCACGCCACACTTCTTGCTTGGCTGCCTGAGTATAACAAGTTGGTTCAACAGTGTGAATGTAGTGTAATAGAGCTCGGGGAAGAGGATACCGGACCGTGCCATCACTGTAAATTTTCTGTGAGAGAGTGCCATCACTGGATCGCGTGACCATTGGGTGTTGTTGTGAAGGAGGAGGCTCGATCGTTGCCGGAGTCGAGGAAGTGAGAGGCTGTGATGACTGATTTGAACTGGGTAGTTGCAATTCAGTAGAAACTGGAGGAATTGGATCAGTGCTCTGGGGCATTAGGTCCGGAATGTGAGATGTGATAGAGTTTATGGGAGCATGGGATGAGGTGACCCTGCGCCGATTATTTTTCCGACCAGAGGAGTAATTGCGGCCAGAAAATGGTCGCCCAGAGTTAGAGTGATTATCACGGCGTGAAGAAGAGGAGCTTTGGTTGAACATTGCAGTAGCAGATCCATGGTCAGCAGGAGGTTGATTCTGAGCATCGAAAGCCAGAATTCTTGCACGAAGTTCTGAAAAATCTGGTAGTTTTTGGGTTGTGAGAGCAGTGCGCAACATTAAATATTCTGGGCCTAGACCATGAAGTGTGGCAATTACAAGATCAGAATCAGTAACAGGTTGATTAATGGAAGCTAAGGAATCAGCAATAGATTTGGCTTGCTGGAGATATGCATCGACAGACTGAGATCCCTTTTTAAGATCGAAGAGCTGAAGTTTTAAGCTTGTAGATGTAGCTACTGATTGCTGAGAATAGTGCTTTGCGAGGCAATCCCAAATTTCCTTGGATGTATCAAATCCAATAGTGAGGCGAGCAACATTTTCAGTTAGTGATGAGGTGAGTATACTGACTATTTGTTGATCAGTAGTGAACCACTTCTTATGTTCTGGGTTGGGGATGGTGGTAGCTGCTCTTCCATCACTTGGTGTAGCATTGATTATGGAATTAGGTTCTGGAATTGATCCATCGACATAGCCCATGAGCTTCGCACCATTGAGAAAGGACTTGATCTGGCGGAGCCACACAAGGTAATTGGTCTCGTTTAGCTTGATGAATTGTGATGTGTTTTGAGTGATTGAGGGTGGTGGGGAAGATGATTCGGCCATGAGGAGAAGAGGTGGATAAGAGGGGAGGAAGAGAAGAGGAATACAGGAAGGGAGAGATGATAGACGCAGATAGGAAGGAAAGAGGAGACAGACACATATAGGATCCTAAAACCTAGGCTGATACCATGTTGAAGTGTATTTTCTTGTATTTATTGAGATATATTATGTACAATATATATAGCTGTGTCTAGGCATAATTACAGGAAGTAATAAAGAATTGTAATTACAAAATCAAAACTGATCCTAAACTCTAGCTGGACAGACTCTTGATGGCTTGATCAATGGTGTGCAGATTTTCTGG
Organism: Ligustrum vulgare; assembly: GCA_963555705.1. Classification (NCBI taxonomy): domain Eukaryota; kingdom Viridiplantae; phylum Streptophyta; class Magnoliopsida; order Lamiales; family Oleaceae; genus Ligustrum; species Ligustrum vulgare. The sequence continues at coordinate 11,923,475 of OY743171.1, forward strand.
AATTGCTGATTATGTGGGACTCTTGATTGCATGATTTTGTGCAATTAATCTGACACATTCAATTTAGCTACTGCAGCAGATGTTTCCTTATAATCTGCCTTTTCCTTTTTAACCTATAGCAATCAATTTTGCCTTAATCCTCCATGAATCAGTCTGCTACTACAATAATATATATTTAGTCACACTTAACTTTACTCGTCACATTTGGGAACCAATATTCTTGTATGTGCAATATTGTAAATGCCACCAAATGCTTTTACTACAGGAATCTCCTTAGAGGAATTTGTGACAGTTTCAAGTTGGAGAATGAAAAATCTTGTTAGTTTCAATTGGATCAATTCATAAGTATGCAAGTGTTTCTCATTAAACTAAAAAAATTAAGCCTCTGTTTGGTAAAAGCTTGTTTATAAACGGCCACATGGTAACATCTTGAACCATTTTTTTTAAAAGTCAACAATTTCGACTGGTCAAAGGTTCTCAGCCATCATATTTGATTTTTTTAAAAAATGGACCAATGAAATGTTATCACATCGCTAATTATAAACAATATTTCTAAACAACCAGTAGAGACTAAGGCCTTGTTTGGATGACGTTTGAGAAGCCAAAAGCAGTTTTTTAGATCCAAAAAAACTACTTTTAAGCCATTTGACAAATTTTTTAAAAGTGCTTCTACTAGTTAGAAGAGCTTTTAGAATAAACTGATAGCGTGACTTCCTAATGGTACTTTTAGAAAAATATTTTTCAAACAAAAATTATGGTAGCTTTTTCATGATTTCTTCTACATAAAGCAAACGTTGTACCAACCGAGCCCTAAAAATTCTATATTTCCAGAAGTATGATTGATGTACCATTTTTTGGTAAATTAGCTTACTCTTTGTTATTTCTTATTCACCATTAAGTATTATTTAATTAAATGATTTCTTAGTGGTTCCTTCTTGTTTTAGACAAATAACTGTAATTATTTATGGTGAGCTAGCTTAAGTTTATTTTTCCCCTCATGCTTCAAACATCTTTTTTTTTTTAATATTTCACCACTGTAGCTTGGACCTGGGAAAATTCAAATAAGACCTTCAATGATAAAGGTTGAGACAGACTCGACGTTGCCGGTTGGACAAAATTTTAACTCACTGGAAATAGTAGCCATTAGGTATCTTTCACTTGTTAATTTTTCTTCCTTCTTGCTATGAGTCCATTTGTTACGAGAATGGCAGTTTACAGCACACTCATTTCGTTTTCTAACTCACAATTAGCATACTGTTGCATCATTTTGTTTTACTGTTCGTGATTTTTTTTTTTTTTTTGTTATCTTTTTTCAATTCATATGAAAAAAGTTGTATCATTAAATATTTCCAAGGGAATAAATCTTGAGCCAGAAAGTTGTTGTAGGACTTTAGAATCTAGAAGGTTTAGGTTAATTGGAGGTCACATAAAACTCGTAAGATTTTAGTCATAATAAGAACAAGGATGATAGTGACGTCAAAAGTAGAAATTCACGTCCATAAGAGTGAATGTTAGAGGTATTAGGTTCCACTATTGATAAGGAAGCTCACACGTGCCGGATAAAATGAACTGGTGCTATCGGGATTCAGTAAAGAGATCTACTGACTTAGAGGTAAGTACTTAAGGTTTTCAGACCCACCATATCTTGTGGCACTGAGTGTTGAGTTGTTAAACGACAAAATGTATAGAAGATGATCAAAGTGTATGTGATGATATTAAAAATGCAATAATAGACCTCATAAGAAATGAGGGTAAATACCACCAAGAAGAGGCTGTATGAGATGAGAATGAATTAAGGAAAGGATGATGTGGATGGTTGAAATATAATTTTATGTAGATACAATGGAGTTTTCATTTGCAATAGTGATGCTTACAGGTTAGAAGAGATGGGTCGACGAAAATTAATATAGTTATTTTTTGTTGTTACCATTTTCCTCGTGTATATATATATATATATATATATATATATATATATATATATATATATATATATATATGTATATTCGTACTTCTAATTTATCGGAGGCAGTATGGGGGAGAGAAAAACTTTATACCTTTCTAAAAGGAGTAGTGTTTCGCACATACCAGTTTTGTCTTCTATTGCACAAGAAAAGAACTAGGACTGTATGAGGAATGAATATCTGGGTATCAACACAGGGATATCCATGGATGGATTCTGTTCCATTTTTTTTATGGACTTGAAAAAAAGCAATGTTTTTATGTTCTTTCTGAATGGTACAGTGCACTTACTAATGCAATAGGATATTAATAATGATGCTGGAACATATTAACTCGAGTGACTTTTAGCTCACAATGAGAAAGAGTAGACTGGCCAGAGATAACATCAGCTATTGTAGACTATCAAAATTGTTGTAACATTACTTGTATAACCTTTAATGAACATATCTAAACTTTCTGTAACACTCACTTAAAGTCCTGCTTATGCGATGTCTTAGTAATTATGCCCTTGTTTGATTTTCATTATTTCAAAATCATGGTTTTCTCTCACTTCTTTTCAACACAGAAATCCAAAAAACATTCCCTACTTTTAATTACACATTCTCCAAAAAATCACTATTCAAAACCAAAAAACTCTTTTTAAACAAAACATCAAACACACCCAATATTTTAATATAGTACCTGTATATTTCATAAAAATGGGGCATTCATAGTAGCTCCGTTACTATATTTTTCACTGGATGTAGTGATGACTGTAATCCCTCTTGCTTAGGCTTAATGTTGAACTTGATGCCATTTTTTCTTATAGTTGATTCAGTCATTAGAATTTTTCGAACATGATTCATCTGACATTGACCATTAAACCTACCTCTTATTCATACACGTTATTCAATTTTACCTGTAATCTTGTTAAGTTAATGATAATGCAAATTTTTTTCTGGAAGTCCAAGTTGTATTAAAAAATAATTGCCAGCACCCTGTGCACAATCCTATTTAGATTTCTATGAAGTGTATTACTTTCTTACACTACGACGTTCATCTTCCAGTCACAAACCAGGGAGAACTTTTCTTTCAAAATATTTAATTGCTCTTTTAACCTATGGTGGGGTTTCGGGAGACTTCTTTCTACTTTTAGTGACAAATGCTTTGGAAGAGGCTCAAAATGTATACTCCAATAGGCGTTCAGCACTGAGAGGTAATTCCTGAACTAACATTTGTTAGCACGTTATGTTACTTGTCAAAGGAAATTATCTCTCTTCTCTGCATGTTTTTTACGAGTTTAATGTTATATTAGAGAGAGAGAGAGAGAGAGAGAGAGAGAGAGAGAGAGAGAGAGAGAGAGAGAGAGAGAGAGAGAGAGAGAGAGAGAGAGAGATGTGTGTGTGATTGTTCATCTAATTATTTTTCCATAAAATGTGTCTTTATACAGTTGCTTCGTACCATGATGGGATAGATGATGGTTTCATGGCACAGAGAATGATATCATCTGGGATTCCACTTAATGAGCCATATCTCCAACTTTGTCTGTCAAGGCTGGTAAAGGACAATAAATCTAAGCTTAAAACGGGAAGGATACCAATCAGTGAAAGCTTTTACCTGATGGGCACAGCTGACCCTACGGGTGTATTAAACAACAATGAAGTCTGTGTCATCCTGTATGTATATAAACTACGTTCATTTTGTTGTTTTATTTTTCTTAACTTGCCTACTGGGTGTTGCATGTACTTACTAATGCGACGTTAGATATTAACCATTCACATTAAAGTTATGAGGTGTTATCACTTGGCACTTCTGTTGGACATTTGTTCTCTCTTTCTTAGGGGTACACACGGTGCATGTCACACATAATAATTTGAAAAATCTAGAAAATGAACATGTATTTACATTTCTTTTGGCATTAGGTTCATGTAACAATCATGAACTTACGCATTCATATACTTGCATATTCAAACGAACATATTCATAGTCTGGCCTCTAGATAAAAAAAATTAGAAATCTGAAATAAGCGGAAGTCGTCGTGACTTTTCTAGACAAGGAAGAAAGACAGAAATGAGAACTTCATAACCCTATAACAAAGTCAGATAATTCTTCATATACCCAGAACTTGAGATTTTTGTCAAATTCTTCTTTCACTTAACATGAGGTCTAGCAAGAAAAACAGCTTTTCAGTAAACAACCCTTGTAACTTTTCCAAAGGGAACATTTTCTATTTAATTTTTCAGTTCCATCTTTAAAATGGAAAAAAAAATGGCCTGAGGTGATCCTTTACCTAAAATCAAATTATCCTCCTCCCTACCATGACTTTCTTGCTGACTACTACCTTTCCACACAATGATTAAATTAAACTTCTCCTGCTTATTCTTTTTAGCCAAATATCATGATAGCTACTTCTATATCTGCCCACATTTCCAGATTCTGTGATTTGAGCTTCCATTTTCCTGAATTTTCTTAAAGGCAGGTTTTAGAATGTATTGTAATGTATTTTAGTTCAAAATTCATAGTTGGAAAGATCTTGCTTATAAGTTATATTGGATATGCAGTGACAGCGGTCAGATTTCAGGCAAAGTTCTAGTGTACAGGAATCCTGGACTACATTTTGGAGATATTCATGTTTTAGAAGCTGTATATGTGAAGGAGTTAGAAGATGCTGTTGGCAACGCCAAGTATGGTATATTCTTCTCAACCAAAGGCAGCAGATCAGCAGCTTACGAAATGGCGACTGGTGACTTTGATGGAGATATGTATTGGGTCTCCAGAAATCCTGTGGTTAGCATCTCTTTAGCGCTTTCTTATCTTTGTTTACTTCTGACCATGATACCTCATCAGTTTTCGTTGAAGACCATTTAAATGAATACTCACGGTTCCTCTTTAATAGCTAATATTTTACACGAGATAATTAACATGGTAAGTGTTAAGCGATAAATCTACATCAAATAAAGATGAAAATAACCAACATATTAGGATTCGAGTTACTTTCTAAACAAAGTTAACTTTTTAAGGTGGAATCCCCAGTCTTAATATATTTTTATAGCTCATTAAGCTGAAACGAGCAATTTTGACTAAAACTAAATGAGCACATGAATTTCAAGATTTGGTCTGCTTAAACGAGTCATCATCTTGTAAAACACGTTAAGTATAAATCCTATATCGAATAAAGATCAAAATATTAACCAATACATAAGAACTTGGGCTACTCCTCATAGCAAGGTTGACCTTTTAAGATGGAACACAAGTAATGCTAGCTATGTTCTAAAACTCGGCCCGGACATCGACCCAGAGAAAGGAAAGGATCAAGGGTCAGTGGGTCGACCCGGTGCATTAAATAAAATTATCAAAAAAATGAAAAATTAGACAATAGGAATTGGGAGCAATAATAATTTTTAATTTTAGATTTTTTAATATTATTTTAATTATTTTTAAGACATTAAATAAATTTTTTTTATAAAATTTGATTTTTTACATAAAAATTAAGCCCCTGTTTGGTATTGATAAAAATCAGATTTTTAGTAGATTTTCATAGAAGTTGATGAGATGTGTGGTTGAAAAGTTGTGAGTCCCCATAAAATGTGTTGTTAAGATTAAATGTTAACTTTGAATTTGATTAAAATCAAATTTTCTAGTGAAAACAAACAGGGGCTAAACATGTGCAAGATATAAAACATTATAACAATAGTATTTTTTTTTAATTTTAGAATTACTAATTCAAAGAAAATATAGATTAATTGTTGTTAATTATATTTATTATACTATAATTTATTTCAAAATTTCAATGAGATAAAAATAGGTGGAGATTGAATTAATAAAAGAGAATAAAATGAAAAAAATAATCTTCAAGATGGAAGGGTTGTTTAAAAAAAGAAAGAGAAATTTATGAAGTTAAAAAATGGAAAGACTCGTCACTCTAGTTGACGACGATCCGCAAGTGCACGGGTTGCGCAAGTAATAAAGTGGACGTGAGTCCAAATATCGATCCCACAGATATTGTGTTAAATTGTATTTTAGATTACTACCTTAACCGGAACAAGAAATTTGTTTGAGTTTGAGAATTTTGATTTTGAAAATTAAAATAAAGATTAAACTAAAAAATTGACAAATTTGATTTTAAATGAATGAAAGTAAATGCGTTAGAATTATGAATCCATTTTGACTCTATCATCCATATCTTAACCAATTATTTAAATACAATTCACGGGTTTTGAAAATCCATATTCCTAATGTTGTTAAAACTTCCTTTCGGAAAAGCAATAACGTCTATTCCTACACACAACCCAACTATATTTCTATGTTGAATACGAATGTGCAAGAAAGCATTAAAAGAACTATGAATATTATAGCAGATAACACAAAGAATATGGGTATATTTCTATCTCCTATCGGACTTTGTGGCAATCGAAACAAGTCTAATGAAATCCTAATCTTTCGAACTTAAGAAATCACAACCTAAAATCATACAACTAGTGATCAAGTAATTGCATGATAGAAAAAGCATAATTCAATTGCTCAAAATCATGAATTGCATAAATTAAATAATAGATTAAAATATGGAGTCAAGAAATCAAAACTTCATCACAATTCCAACACAATTAACCTAGCCTAGAAACATACTAGAAAATAAATAACAAGAGATATGAAAAGATGTAACCCAATTCATCTCCTTGCAATTGTATCTTCAATCTTGATCTTGGCGTGGTTTGGATCCCTCGGCACTTCGACAGCGTCTTGGCATGAATTTAGCAAGTTGGGAACCCCTAATTTCCTGCCTTAGGTCTGGTATTTATAGATTTCCCCGAGAATTAGGTTAATGGAGGAGAAAACTGCTAAATTCCGCGAAAAAAGCCCAGTTGCGGCCCAGTCGGGACTACCGTGCGACCGCACGGTTCAAAAGTACGCGATCGCAGCCTCGAAAAGCCAACCTTCAGTCGCTGATTTTTTTGGCCGTGCGACCGCACGCTTTTTCAACCGTGCGGCCGCACGGTTATACCGGCAGCAACAGTTTTCTTCTTTAAATCTCAGCAATTTGGTCCTCATCCTTTTATTGCACAGCATTTAGTATTTTGATCATATCTTTCTATTCCCTTATCCAATTGAGGTGATTCAAAGTCCGTTAGAAAGATAAATTAAAGGACTACAATTCTTCCTGAAATATGATTTTCCAAATTCAAACGTTTACTGCCCCGAAATTAGCTTTCAAATCTGACTAAAAATCTGCCAGAAATCTTGTTTGATTGGAATGAATTTATGGTAATATTCTTACCATATTTCATTCCTTTTTGACTTCTAATTGCATCTAATTGACTCCTAAAAGTCCTCAAGTATCTTATCTTGATTCGAATCAACTATTGAATATTTGCAATTTGGTCCTTGAACTTCTGAAATCTACCAATTTGGTTCTTTCTTTGACTTTTCTTTCAATTTAGCCCTTGATCTACTTCATCCATTCTTGATTTGCATACTTTGGTTCTTTTATCATCCAATTTGCTTGTTTTTGCTCCAATTCCATTGTTTTCTCAACTTTGGAATTATTTCTGAAATATAAACAAATAACACAAAATAAATAGCAAATATTCTAAAACAAATATATAAATTCATACTTTTAGGATAGAAATAAGTGTATAAAATACACTTATCACTAGTCTTGACAGCCTTCTAGTAGTTATTTATAATGAAAATGAAAGAACTCGAAAAAAAAAAGAAGGAAATACATGAATCCCACATCGGAAACATAGCTTAGGATTGAGACTCAACCTCCTCAATATATGTGGCTATTTGGAGGTAGTCTCATTAGTGGTTGGGATGCAAATTGCTTGTGGCCCCCATCGAGTTTAATATTTGAAAAATAAAAAATTATAAAAAAAGGCATAAATTGGACTTGCAAAATCCGGAAAACTTGGTTCTGGGTCGCGGGTTCATATGTCCTTCAATCAGAAAATAAATCTAGTGTTTACTCAAGGAAGGCATGTTGTAAACAAATCTAAATGAATACATGTGACTAGCTAAGAGCTTGAGCTTTAGATGAGATGGTTTAACATCTAGAAGAACAGAACGGGTTAAAGTCTCTCAATTATCAATTTATAAAATTGTGCATGTTTCGACTTTCAATCAAGAAATGAATCTTAATCTATACATGAGGTGACGTGTTGAAGACAATTTAATGAATACATGTTATCCTATCAAAGAGATTGAGCTTTTAGACGAGATACTAACGGTCTTAATTTTCAAGATATGTTTCTAAGCCTCAATTTGGAAAACTTGTTTAAAAACATATTTTTAAACAATACAATTCTCCAAACTATTTTTTAGCCTCTGTTTGTTAAAAGTTTTTTGCTTAAAAACATGTTTTTTTTAATGTTTTCTAGGTAAAATGTATGGTTGAAAAATGGAGAGAGAAAATGTATATGGTTAAAAAGTGATTTGGGGAATTGTGTAGGAAAAAACATGTTTAAAAACATGTTTGCCAAACACAACCTTAACAGCACACATTTTCACTCTCCACTTTTCAATCACATATTTTACCTCGATAACATATGTTAAGAAAGTAAATCAATCGTCAAGTATTTTAGGAAAAGAATAATTTTGGTTTATTGTATTTTCTATACTTGTACAAAGTTTCCATACATGTAATCTAACCTTTTCTATATAATGAAAATAACGGAGAGGAGGAAGTAACCTTTTTCTTCTCAAGTTTATTCATACAAAATCATCTTACATGGTATCAGAGCAAGAAATTGTGTGAAATTTTGTGTGAAGAGATTCTGTTATCGCCGATTGTGGTTGTACCGCAGACTGGAATCGGCGACTGTGGTAGTACAGCGCACGGGTCTTCGACTGGAGGTGACGGGCCGACGAATTCTCAGTGTGTGTGGAGTGGGTTCTGCCTTGATCAGTAAAGGCAGCGCACGGGTCTTCAATTGGAGTTGTTGATTGACGCCGAGTACAGCGTGCGAGCAACAGGTCGGAATCGTTGATTGGAGCCGAGCACAGTGCGACGGGTTGGCATCTGATTTCGAACGTTGCGTGTTTCTCTTGTAGAAGGTAACCAGAGTTGGGCCTCGTTATTAGTTTGGGTTGGGTCTATTACTGTTGGTGAGTTGGGCTTTGTTATTATTCGGGTTGGGCCTATTACTATTGGTGTTGCTGATAATTTTATTTGGGTTTTCTTAATTCAATTTTACTACTGGGCTACTTACTCTCTTTTACCCGACCCAAATATCACGTGAACAGTTTGTGTGAATATTATCATGTCATTCAAGACAGAGATGTTTAATCTTACTGGACCCATGACACCTGAAAAATTGAATGAAAGAAATTATACTTATTGGGCTAGATGTGTCGAGGTCTTTTTGCGGGGAAAGGGTTTATTTAATCATTTGATTTCGGATAAACCATCTGCCAAGTCTCCAGAAAGTGACCCTGTAAAGTCTGATTCTACTCCCAACGATCATTGGGATCAAGAGGATAACGCTATCATTGGACTCATGATTAGTAGTATTGAGCCACATATTGGGTCTTCATCTCTATATATGTCTACGGCTAAACAAATTTGGGAGCATCTCAAACATATACATTCTGGAACTGGAAATGTTACTCGAATCTATGAAACGTGTAAACAATATTTTGGACTTGAGAAGGGCTCCTCGAGTCTCGTTGAATATTATAATAAGCTTTTGGCAGTGTGTCAGGAGAGGAATGTACACCAACCACTCTCCCTTGATTTGAAGGTTATGGAAAAATAGCGGGAAGACATCGATATTGTTAAATTCCTTATTGGTCTTCCATTTGAGTTTGAAGCAGTTCGGGCACAGATATTGGGTGGAAAAGAGCTTCCTAGTCTCGCAGAGACATTCTCTCGTATTCAGCGTTCCACTCTCTCAGATAGTACACCCAACGGAGATCGTTCTGCTTTTATTGCTCGGGGTGGCTCATTTAGAGGTGGACGTAGTGGTCGAAGTGGACGTGGTTTTAGCTCTCGCGGTGGGCGAGACACCAAAGGCAGTAGTCGTTCGGAAAATAGTGAATCTCGAAAATGTACTCACTGTGGTCGTATAGGTCACTCCATTGAATATTGCTGTGACTTACATGGAAAACCATCTGGATTTGGGAATCAAGTCTCGTCTAATCCAACATCAGAGTCTGATCTCTTAGTTGTCCCACGAGATGAGTATGCTGAGTTCTTAGCTCATAAACAGGGCACTTCTACTTCTGTGGCCACTCTCGCTCAGTCAGGTACTGCGCCTTCTCACTGTCTATTGTCCTCCTCCCAAAATTCGTGGATTATCGATTCCGAAGCAACTGAACACATGACTGGTTCGTCTACTTTTCTCCTTGATTATCATCCTGTTACTTCTTCCACATATGTTACTCTTGCTAATGGTTCCCAAACTAGTGTCGCAGGCTCGGGCAATGCCCGTCTTAGTTCTGATATTGATTTGTCAACCGTCCTTCATGTTCCTGACTTTCCCTTTAGTTTATTATCCATTAGTAAGCTTACCACTACTCTACAATGTTCTGTCACCTTTTATCCTTCCTTGTGTGTTTTTCAGGATCTCAAGACGAAGAGGATGATTGGTATGGGGCATAAAGTTGGTGGCTTGTATTACATGGATCTTTCACCAGTCTCTCCTCCTCGAGCTCTCCAGTCTTCTGTTTCACCTATGCAGTGGCATTGTCGTCTTGGTCACCCTTCTCTTTCTACTCTAAAACGTCAAGTTCCGAGTCTTCGGAATGTGTCTTCCCTTGAATGTGAAGCTTGTCAGCTTAGCAAACATCACCGTGTGTCCTTTCCTTCAAGAAATGTTAGTCGTGGGGACCAATCAATATTTCTTCTAATAAATTTCAGTATTTTGTCACTTTTGTGGATGATTGTTCTCGTATGACTTGGTTGTTCTTAATGAAAAGCCGTTCTGAGTTGTTTTCTCTATTTCAGGTCTTTCGTAATTTAATTAAAACTCAATTTCAACAAAAAATTCGTATCTTGCGTTCAGATAATGCCAAAGAATATATGTCTGCCTCTTTTGCATCATATCTCTCTTCCAAAGGCATTATTCATCAAACATCACGTGCATATACTCCACAACATAATGGGGTTGCAGAACGCAAAAATCGTCATTTATTAGAAGTTACTCGTGCTCTTCTTTGTCATATGCATGTTCCTAAACGTTTCTGGAGTGACGCTGTCCTTACTGCATGCTATCTCATTAATCGCATGCCATCCTCTGTTTTGGACGGTGCATCTCCATTCTCTCTCTTGTTTTCCTCCTCCCCACAATATTCATTACCTCTCAAGGTATTTGGGTGTGTTTGCTATGTTCATCACTTTGGTCCGGGACATGATAAACTTGACTCTCGCTCCATGAAATGTGTTTTCCTTGGTTACTCCAACACACAGAAGGGGTATCGTTGCTACAATCCTTCTCTACAACGCTACTTTGTAAGTGCAGATGTTACTTTTGAAGAGTCCACGCCCTATTTCTCTGCTCATAGTGCGTCTCAGGAATCTACTCAAGATCCCACCGGCTTACCCGTCCCATATCTACCAATTGGTATTTCTCCAAACCAAAACTCCTCCCCATCTGCTACAATAGAGTTGACTTCCTCTCCTAAGGAACCACCTCCTCCTTTACAGGTTTACACTCGAAGGTCTAAGCCACCAACGCCTGTGACCCAATCCATCACCTTGTCGTCTACAGATCCTGATCCTGAGTCATTACCAATTGCTCTTCGTAAAGGTAAACGTACTTGTACTACTAAATACCCTATCAGTCACTATGTCACTGTTGATTCGTTATCACCTTCTTTCTCTTGTTTCACGTCTCAACTTTCTAGTGTTTTTGTACCTAAGACAGTGACAGAAGCTTTATCTGATCCTGAGTGGCGAAAGGCTATGGAATTAGAAATGACAGCTTTGCATGAGAATAAGACATGGGAACTTGTTCCTTCACCACCTGGAATACATCTTGTTGGTAGTAGATGGGTCTATGTTCCAAAGTTCAATCCCGATGGGACTGTTGATCGATTGAAAGCCCGACTGGTTGCTAAGGGTTACACACAAACATATGGTATTGATTATGATGAGACATTCTCTCCAGTTGCTAAGATATCTTCTATTCGCGTTTTGATTTCTGTTGCTGCTAATCTTGATTGGCCATTATTTCAATTAGATATTAAAAATACGTTCTTACATGGTGACTTGTCCGAAGAAGTTTATATGGAGCAACCACCTGGATTTGTTGCTTAGGGGGAGTACCAAAACTATGTTTGTAAGTTGAAAAAGGCTTTATATGGGTTAAAGCAATCACCAAGAGCTTGGTTTGGGAAGTTCTCTGAAGTTGTTCTGGAGTTTGGTCTTCAACGGTGTGAGACAGATCATTCAGTATTTCATTTACGAACTGGTGCAGGTTATGTTATCCTAGTAGTTTATGTAGATGATATTGTAATTACTGGCGATGATGCAAATGGGATTGCTCAGTTGAAACAGTTTTTACAAAAACATTTTCAGAAAAAAGATCTAGGCAAGCTTCGATATTTCTTAGGTATTGAAGTGGCTAGCTCTCAGGCAGGTATCAACTTATCTCAGAGAAAATATGTACTTGACATGTTAGACGAGATAGGCTTTCTTGGATCTCGTCCCGTTGATACTCCTATGGATCCTAATGTGAAACTTTTAAAGGATGAAGGAGAACCATTTGGGGAACCAGGAAAATATCGTCGTTTGGTTGGGAAATTGAATTATCTTACTATCACACGACCAGATATTTCCTATGCAGTTAGTGTCATTAGTCAGTTCTTGGATTCTCCTCGGGTTCCTCATTGGGAGGCTGTGGTACGAATTATTCGGTATTTGAAAAAGGCTCCAGGTCTTGGATTACTGTATAAACCAAATGGACATATCAAAGTAGAAGGGTTTACAGATGCAGATTGGGCAGGATCTCCTTCGGATAGACGATCTACTACTGGTTTCTGTACTTTTCTTGGTGGTAATCTTGTCTCATGGAGAAGTAAGAAACAAACTGTTGTAGCAAGGTCAAGTGCAGAAGCGGAATATAGGGCAATGGCTCATACTGCTAGTGAGTTGACATGGTTGCAACATTTTCTTCAAGAAATCAATCTTTCAGCCTCTACACCTATTCCTATGTTCTGTGATAATCAGGCAGCTGTACACATTGCATCCAATCCAGTATTTCATGAGAGGACCAAGCATATTGAAGTTGATTGTCACTTTGTTCGAGACAAGATAGTAAGCGGTGATATATGTACGTCATTTGTGAAGACCGGAGATCAGCTTGCTGATATGTTTACAAAGTCATTGAGTGGTAATCGGTTGAAGTTTCTTTGTTCCAAGTTGGGCTTACATGATATATATGCTCCAACTTGAGGGGGAGTGTTAAGAAAGTAAATCAATCGTCAAGTATTTTAGGAAAAGAATAATTTTGGTTTATTGTATTTTCTATACTTGTACAAAGTTTCCATACATGTAATCTAACCTTTTCTATATAATGAAAATAACGGAGAGGAGGAAGTAACCTTTTTCTTCTCAAGTTTATTCATACAAAATCATCTTACAACATAAAAAAACATGTTTGTAAACACAATACTTTTCACAAACAGAGTCTAATATGTCGTGCAACTTTTCTTCTTCTTCTGAACTTGGAATTGCATAAATTATAGATCGCACTGTTAAGTATGTTACGACAATATTTCTAGGCGTTTTGAGTTCTGACTCTAGTCCTAACTGAGATTATCAATTAGATAATTGCAAATATTTAGGTTCCTTCCAAATTTATGCAGAACACGAGTTGCGTGCACTTTAACAACTCCTTATTTGTACATCTTTTGATGAGATGTTTAATTTCCTTTGTAAGTCACCTATGATGAAACCTCGAAGTCTAAATGATTAGATTTTATGGCCAATTGGATACCCTTTAGATAAAATAACATACTGTTGACTAACATTATGTCCCTCCCCAAGGGCTTGTATCTTAAATTAGCTTAATGCTTCTATCAGATTTTCTTTCAAGCACGTAATATTACCATGCATGTACAGTTTCCTCTTTTCTAGCTCCATCTATCTTTGATATAGTCTTTTGATGATACCCATTTCAACCTTGATTTCATTTTATACATAGCTTACTAACTATTATCCATATTTTTTTTTCTCTATTTCTTTCTTTGTTGGGGTAGGCTAGGTTCTAGTAAAATTATCCTGTCACTTGACTGCTGATTGCTAGATCTTACCGATGCGTTCTGCATATCAATTTTTGTTTCATTAGAAAATAGTATATTGTGGAAATGTTAGGAGATTATAATTAACACCATTTATATTAGTTTGAGCACTAACATTGTTCATGAATATTTCAGCTATTGAAACATTTCAAACCAAGTGAACCATGGAGTCGCAGCTATTCAACTCCCGATTCATATAGCAGAAAACCTCAAGATTTCTCTGATGAGAAATTAGAGCATGAACTTTTTCGGCTTTTCTTAAAAGCAAGGAAACCAAGGTATGCAATGTAATAGCTTTTGGTAAACTGAAGCATTTTGTATGTAACTTAAATATTTAGCCCCTGTTTGAGCCTTTTTAAATTTTTATACATTTTCTCTCTCTTCTTTTCAACCATACATTTATTAATAAAATAATATTACACATAAATTCCCTAATTTTTAACAATTCATTCTCCTAAAAATTACTATTCATTTCAAATAAACTATTTTTAAAGAACATCAAACACGTGCTTAGTTTTATGACAAAGTTAACTTCTATTCTAGAGTGAGCGATTATATATTTTTATCGGACTGACTACTAAATAGTTTTGAATGGAGCACTTATTTTATGTTCCAGTGTTCGGAAATAATTTCCACCTTCTAGTTTCTAGATCCGAATGATACAGGGAAGATATGGTGCTCATAGTGAGCATCGTATCTCCTACCCATTGCCACTTGGCAGTGATCACATGGGCAGTGGGTCCCACACTTAAGATGGGAAAAATGAGAACACAAAAAAAAAAGAAAAAAAGAAAGAAAAAGAAATTGGTCATTATGGTGATCGAAATTGGTTACCACATCGACCTGTCCCATCTCCCCCTAGACCACTCCCCTTATACTCCAGCCTGCCACCCTCTCACATTTTATTGTCAACTATATTATTTAGTTTATGTTTGATTGCAAAAGGTGTAAAAGAAAATATTTTCCACCTTTGTTAGAAAAAAAAATTCTTAGCAAAAGGGTTAGAAAACATTTTATTGGAAAATAGGCATATATGTGCTTTATGTGATTGTACCTAGAAAATGTACGTGCTTTATGTGATTGTACCTAGAAAACATTTTCTAGGTCAAATGCTACAATCGAACAAAAAAAGTTGGAAAACATTTTCTTTGATGTGACATTATCCTTGAAAATGTTTGCAATCAAACAAAGCCTAGTTTTCATTTTGTAAACTTAAATAACATATTTTTTCAAATCACTTTTTAACCATACAAATTTCCCAAAATTGTTTTTCAACTATATATTTTACCTTAAAAAATCACATTATTTGTTTATAAGCAAAAAAATTTTACCAAGCAGAATTAGCAGTTATGTTGGTATTATCAATTATATTTAGTATGTAGAAATATTATTAGTTCCACCCTTTTTATAGGTTGTAGTTATTTATCAAGTGGTAAATTATAAATTTTGTAAATGTAAATACTTCTAAATATTTTTGTAGCATATACTGTTGTTTTTGTGTTGTAGATTGTATTCTTTTATTAGTAAATCCCAAACTAGATATATATTATAGACCTAGACACTTCAATAAACAACAAAATCATGAAAATTCATACCGTTTGTGTACATAATATAATACTAGAATAAAAGAAGGAAATACTGTTAATTTTAAAGTTCTAACACAAATTGCAAATCACATTATTAAACATGAAAACGTCAAAAGATAGAGAAATTATGGTGACTAAAAAAAAAAAAAAAAACAATTTCATCATGAGGGTAACTACTAGCAATGCTCGTATAAATTTCATCATCACCTCCAATATCAGGTGGCTCATAGTAGTTATTTGAGGGGACACGTGTCGGAAATGGACACGTTATCCTGGTTGAAGTGTCCGTGCTACAGAGTGAGTTATCATTCTATTTTTCATGCATCTAAACTGTAATAATTTATGACCACTTGGATTGAAGTGATTTTGGCATTTATTGTGTTCTTTTATTTTTTTAAACTATCAAAACATAGCAATTTATTAAACCACTTCCTATGTATCTTGTTGGAGTGTGTCACAGCAAGTATATACCATAAAATAGCATGGTTTAAAAAGGCGAGATGGAGGCGCATCTTGAGGCCCGTCTCACTTTGAGGCGCACAACCTACGCCTCGAGACACTAATTTAGTGCTATTTTGGGTGGAAAGTACGGCTCGCGCATCACACGCCTTGAGGCATGAGGCGTTCTACATGGGTTTTTTTTCTTTAAATGTTTTGGGCCATGGTCCATAATTACCAAAAAAAAAAAATGTTAGACCAAATTTGACCTCTTAGTTTATCAAAAATTGAAATCAAAAAAATATTTTAGACCCAATTTGGACCATCAATACAAAAAAATAAATAAATAAATAAAAATATATATACATATATATATATATATTTTTGACCCATGCCCATTAAAAAAATCTAAAAAAACCTATATGTTCCTCTACCTCCACTTCCCACGTTCTTGCTCCTGTTGTTATCCCACTGTAGTGCCAAGTCTATAAATATACATGACCACTTCCTTTCATTATCATTATTAAAAACTCTTTATAGACATTATTTATGTACTGGTTAGTTATCAAAATTTAAAAAATAATATGGCCATTTGTCTGTAAACTGTATTATATATGCTTCTCACCTGTAGTCTGCCCATCAAGTTCTCTCCCCCTCTATTAGTCTAAACAATGAATTTGAAGTCATGCAATCAACAATCTGACGACGTAATGTATGTTTTAATTAAATGTTTGATGTTTATGTTGGTTTTATATTTATCTTTTAGGCTGTTTTTATGTTATTTTATAATTTTTTTACTAAATTTTCGATTTGTAGTGAGGCTTACGACTCGCCTCGCAAAGGAAAACCGCCTCGGTACATAGTTAAGTCTTTTTAAACTATGTAAAATAGTTCCCAAAATGAGGACATTGCATACATTTTTCAATTTTTTATTTTTATTTTTTAAATCTGCGATGTAGGGCTAGCTCTTCTATCCAGACCTGTCTGTGTGCATGGACAGAGGTATCTTTGTCCAATAATGTATTGATGGAGTTGACGATCATTTTCTTCCCTGTATTTAGTAGAATTTGCGTGTTCTGTATCCATTTTTATTTTTATTTTTGGGACACAGTACTAAAATTGTCCTGGGGTTTTTTGTGTGCTTGGCGGGGGGGGGGATAACAGAATGCACTCAGAAGCTCACTATAAGAGTAGGGAGTGTTTGAGTCCTGGTAACATCTCTTTTGAGAAATGAAAGTCCGCAGGGACTAAAGGGGGGAGTGAGAGTACCCATACCAAAAATCATCCCAACAAAAATAGAGTGGGTCTTGGTACTACTGGGAAATTCCCCTAAATTTCACCGCTTTATTATATTCTTAGGAACTTATGGTAACATTACTTGCTGATTTTGAATGGATGTTTGCTTTTCCAGTTTCAGCATGGCCACAGCAGCTGATAGCTGGCTCACATTTATGGATCGGCTGCTGATGTTAGGAGATGATAGTTCCATTGAAAAGGATTGTTTAAGGAAAAAGATTATCCAATTGATCGACATATACTATGATGCACTTGATGCACCTAAAAGCGGGAAAAAGGTTACTTTAGCGGCACATTTGTTTTCTTATAAATAATGTATGCAATTTCTGGTGGTGCAGATTTTTTGTTTTTAGAATATTTTTCTTATTTTTCTATGTTTATTATGTCTTTGCCTTGCTATGTCGAACCAAAAACGTATCATCTATAAATTGGTGACGTTTAACAGAAGAGCACTCTACTTATCTACTTTAGTGAACCAGGTCCACGTTCCCGAACGTTTGAAGGCGGAATCATATCCTCATTACATGGGAAGGGCTTCTGCCTTAACCTATAACTCCACTTCTATCTTGGGTCAAATTTTCGATAGAATAGTGGCTTCAGAAAATGAAAATCCCCCTTCAAAAGGTATTTTTTTTTCTTGAATTATTAGTCAAATTAATTTTACGGGTAGGTTTTCTGATCCCTGGAACATTGCACAACCTACCTTATTCGAAGTTGAGATTTGTTAGTGGGAAACCTTTCAATCATGCATTTGGTGAACACAGGTCCTTTTATTATATAGTCTTCAATGCATCCCTCATATGCACGCCCCAATGCATCCCTAATTGAAATGTTTATATTTAATTTAACAGAAATCTCGAAATTACCATGTTTTGACTTGGAAATCCCTGAAAGTTATTTGGACATGTGGAAGACTAGATACGATGCATACCGCGTTGACATGGCCAAGGCCTTGAATTCTGGAGATAAATCGAAAAATGAACTAGCAGATGCAGTGATCAAAAAGTACAAGCAGGTATGAGCTCACAATCTTAATTTTGTATACAAAGTGAATTTGATCCCATTATTAGTGCGATTTTGCCAAGATCCTTCGATTAACGATCTGATCATTGAAGACGAGTGTCCAATCCTTTGGCTTAATTCCCGTTCTTCAGTATTCTTGATTTTACGACGTCTCACATGAAATGCAGTTGTTGTATGATGCCCCGGAAATGGAAGAAAGTAAGAAGAACACGGAAGACATTTACAAGGAGGCCCTGGCTATCTATCACATAACTTACAATTTTGCCCAAAGTCGGGATGATTTAGGAAAATGCAAATTTGCTTGGAGTGTGGCAGGGACTGCACTTTGTGAAGTGTATGCCTGGAACTCAGCAGGTTCAAAAGAGAGGCCTTTCATTGTTTTACCCTCTGTTATGCGCGAGATCTTAAATTAAGGAGCCGTTGAATAGAGCAAGAAGACTAGTTCACTAGTTCTGGTTTGTAACATAACAGCAATGTTTGTGCAAAGAGTAGCACTTTCGAGTCATGTAAAATGTGAAAGACGTGATTTTATCTTGTGCCACAACTTTGATCTCTGTAAAAAGTTGGTGGAAATGTATATTGATGTAGATTAACTTGATTTCTTTTCTCTTTTCGTGTAATTTAGTTCTACCTTTCATCTTTTCTCGCTCTTTTATTTATTGTTTATGTTTATATAAATACTATTATTCTCTTTTCGTGTAATTTAGTTCTACCTTTCATCTTTTCTCGCTCTTTTATTTATTGTTTATGTTTATATAAATACTATTGTGTACGTTATTTATTTATTTTTCTCGTGGCAAGCCTTCGTTGCGGGACCGTTATACTAAAAGCGAAAGAAACTCAATCCCTCTCTTTTCTTTTTTCACCACTAATTTTTTGCTCATTAACATCTTAAAATATTTCACAAAGTCATTATCACTTAGTTTTTGACTTTTTGCTAATATCTTGGCAGAAGAGGAATTAGAAGTTGGTTTTAAATATATTTAAAATGAAAAGATAATAGTAAATGGGACCATGTTTTTTGTTTGTAAATCTGGGTGAAATGGGATATTTTGTCATTCTAATGGTTTGTGTTTAGAGACAGGTTCGGGAAGGGTATCCTGACCCGTGTCCCACCTCGTGATTTTTTTTTTTTTTTTTTTTTTTTAAATTCTAAATCCACCATGTTTAATTTTAATTTTTTTAATTTTCATGCTTTTTTTTCCCTATATCCCCACCCTAAACCCATAGGGTGAGTTTTTTTTTTTTTTTTTGGGTCCCATTCGAATAGGGTATCCGTCGGATTTGGGACGGTACGAATTTTTTTTTTTTTTTTGTATTTGTATTTGTATTCAACAGATAAATATATTACATGTCTTTTTTAACCTGGAAAGGAAGAAAATGAATTACATGGTTGTCACCCGCAACACTTCGATGACTCGGTCCCACATTCAATTTACTATTAAACAATAATCATATATAAACTAATATAATTTCTCATGTTGTAAATATTATTTTATATAATGAATGTCATTTATACCCCTAATCATAAATATTATTACATTTGTATATTTCTAATCCTTCTCTATATATATGAGCTCTGGTCAAAAGCAGATAAAAGAAAAATTTTCGTTACTCCCATGTGACATGTATTATACATCCATAAAATGACTAAATCAATATTATCAGGAACTAGAAGCCCGTTCATCCAAAAAAATTTATATTTTGGCATAATAAACTTAGATATGTAGGAGCAATAATGATGCGTCGAATAATTAACGACTCACATGGACATCCTCTAAAAATCAGAAGCTTTTTTTACTTAATGATTATCCATGTTTTGCTTATTCGTAAGGCAAATTGATCATTAGATCTTCAACTACAAAAGTCAATATTGAATTTTCAACTTTTTTGGAAAGAACTCCAGGAAATATATGTAGGCATTGACACTCACCATGTAGATCATTTCATTATTTTATGATTTTAATTGATTCATCTACTAGATGGTCACAAGTCTGCCTACTTTCCACTAGAAATGTAGCTTTTGCTAGACTATTTGCCAAAATCATAAAATTATGAGCTTAATTCCCCTGATTACTCAATCAAGATAATTCATCTTCATAATACTAGTGAGTTTAGATAACAAACATTAAATGATTATTGAATGTCAAATAGGATTGAAGTTGAACATTCGGTTGCTCGTGTCCATACACAAAATGAATTAGTTTCTGTTTAGAGTCATGCCATATTACATGTTGCAGCATTGGTTCGTTTAAAACCAACAATTTATTATCAATATTCTTCTTTTCAACTTGCATTTGGTCATGAGCCTAACATTTGACATTCACGAGTTTTCGGTTGTGCTTTTCAAGTCCCAATTTCACCCCCACAAACGTACCAAAATGGATCCCCAACGAATACTTGGAATTTATGTTGGTTTTGATTCACCATCAATATAATAAGGTATCTTGAAAATTTGACGGGTGACTTATTTATTACACGTTTTGCATATTGTTATTTTAACGAAATGCATTTCCTAACTTTAGGAGGAGCAAAACCTCATCCTGAAAAATAAGGAAAAATTTGTGGAATGAAACAATTCTGTCTCACTTTGATCCCACAGCAATCAATGTGAGCAAGAGGTTAAAAAATCATTCACTAGCAAAGAGTTACAAATCAATTACTTAATCCATTCATTGATACAAGAAAACTGACAAGGTAATATATACCAGCAGAAAATATTCCTGCAAAAATTGGTGTCCATGAAGGACAATCTGTTGTAGCAAATGAATCTCAAATACGCCAGAAGTGTGGTCGATCAATTGGTGCTAATGACTTTGTACCTCGAAAAAGAAAAGTACAAAAGAAAAACTAACAAAATTTTTCAAAAGAAGTAATATTAAAAAGATTGATCAATCAAATTTTGGAAATATGGTTCCTTTAGAACTACAACAATCTGAAAACAATGAGATTTCATTAAAAAAAATTTATTCTCACATAAATTATGGAAAAAAATAATAATATTGTCATAGATGACATTGTCACCTTTAACATGGCTCTTGAAATAATGCAAGACGGGGATCCTGAACCACAATATGTTAAAGACTGTCGTAGAGAAATGATTGACCAAAATGGAAAGAAGCTATACATGCAGAGTTATATTTCTTATAGAAACAAAATGTATCCGGACCTGTAATTTGAACACCTTAAAATGTAATCGTGTAGGATACAAATAAGTTTTTGTAAGAAAGATGAATGAAATAATGAGGTTACAAGATACAGATTTCGACTTGTAGTTAAAGGTTTTTCTTAAAGACTAGTAATTGATTATGAGGAAATATGTTCTCCCGTAATGAATACTATCACTTTTAAACTCTTAATTAGTTCGAACGTGTCACAAAAACTTGATATGTGCAGTATGGATGTAGTCACTACCTATTTATATGGTTTTCTTAATAGCGACATATATATGAAAGTCCCTGAAGGATTAAAAATGCAAGAAACAAATGATGCATGCCCGAGAACTAGTTCTCTATGGACTAAAACAATCCGGATGCATATGGTCTAATCTTCTAAGCGGATATTTGTTGAATGAGGGTTATAAAAATGGTGACATTTTCTCGTGTATTTTCATAAAGAAAACAAACAATAGCTTTGCAATTATTGCAGTTTATGTGGATGATTTAAATCTAATTGAAACTCCTAAACAGCACAATGAAACTGAAGATTATTTAAAAATGAGTTTGAGATGAAAGATTTGAGAAAAATCAAAAATTTTCTTGGATTACAAATTGAACATTTCCTAGAAGGATCATTTGTTCATCAATCTTCTTATACAAAAAAAAAAGTCTTAAATCATTTTTATATGGATAAAGCATATCCATTGGCATCCCCCTATGGTTGTTTGGTCACTTGATGTGAAAATAATTCAAATTCGTGCACCTGAAGATTGAGAAAAGATTCTTGATCCTGAAATGCCATACTTTAGTGCAATTGGAGCAGTGACATATCTTGCAAATTGTACTTGACTTGACATAGTTTTTCTGTAATTCTTCTTGCAGGATATAACTCTACAACAACTTAAAGACATTGAAATGATGTTAAGCACATTTTTCGATACCTAAAGGGTACCATGGATATATGATTATTTTATTCTAAAAATTGGGATATTCTTTAGTGGGATATACAGATGCAAGTTCTCTATCTAATCCACATAAAGCTAAATCACAATCAAGATATATGTTTACATGTGGTGAAAAAACTATATTGTGGAGATCCATGAAGCATACATTGACAACGTCTTCAAAACATTCAGAAATTATTGCAATCCAAGAGGAAAGTCAACAATGTGTATGGTCGAGGAACATAACCCATCATATCCAAGTATCATGCATATTGACTTCAACTAGAGACAGTCCAATAATTTTGTATGAAGATCTTGTATTGCCCAACTCAAAGGAGGCTTCACCAAAAGAGACAGAACAAAACATATCTCTCAAAATTCTTCTATAGCGTGAGCTTTAGAAAACTGGTGATATCAATTTTCAACAAATTCGCTCGATTGACAATGTAGCATTTATTATTTAATCATTACAATTTATAAATCAACTAGTTCACATCCGTGCGATGCACGGACATATTTCATTGACAAGGTTTAATGTATTGACACGACCTAATAGGAAAAAATCAATGAAAAGTAACAATTGCGAGTACCAATTTAAATAATAATAATTTTTTTATCAAGAGTATTATAAACTTTGGAAAATCTCCTTGTACACATTATTAGTAGTCACATTTGTTGAATTCTCATTGTCATCGCATATCAATATTTTCAAAATAACATGATTCATAACTCTCGATAACTACGTACAACTGCTCATGATTGAGAACCTTTTTTTTTTAGGAATTGCTCCACATGCGAAAATAGTTGACCTTGACTCTTATTAATAGTCATAGCATATGACACAATCAATAGGACCTGCCTTCTTTTGAAATTGAAACACCATCCCTGAAACTATAACATGGATAACATTACAAATACCATTCCTAAAATAACTATTCTTCACAACAATCAAAATAAGATTGTTTGGAATGAACTTGTCTAATTGGCACGGAGATTGAAAATATGCAATCTCTATAAGTGTTTTTACTGAATTTTCTATTGGAAATAACAAATTTTGTCATTTTCTGTTCAACTATTGAGAAAGATTATTGATTTCAATTCAAAGCACTTGTTTGTAAATTTTATAGCTGGCCTAATTTTTTTTTTTACCAAAATTGAGACATAAATGGACCACTCATTACCTTTAAGCTGGCCAACCAAATGTGGTCCATATCAATTCCAGTACATCTCCGGTGATGATGTAAAATTTTGTGTAGATTGTTATCTTCAAAACCACTTTTTAATTTTTAATTAAATTTCGATGAATCTAAATCCAAATTTTGTTACAATGAGAATGTCTAAATTTATTTTATGTTCTTGTGGATGTAAAAATGTAAATTTAAGTATTTTTTTTATAATACAACTTGTATTTCTTTTGCATATTTCCATTGGAAAGATTTTCAATAACTTTGGAGATCTAAATTTTTATTTTACACCATTATTAATGATGTTAGTATAATAGTGTGTATAATTACAACTCACTTATTATCTAGACATAATTTTTTCCAAACAAATACTTAAAATTGCTTTAACTCCGTTAGTAAACCATTTATAAGCAACACATTTCTCCAAATCACATATTAATCACACACTTTTCAACCATATATTTTACCTCAAAAAATCACATTCTTTGTTTATAAAAAAAATTACCAAACAGAGATGTGTTGTTTATAAACGATTTATCAAACGGAGTGTTAAGTAATTTTTTTTTAAAAAAAATTACTGCCAGATCGTCCCTAATTTGACTCTTGACCTTTATTGATATTCTCTGAACTGATTTTTAAATAATTCTCTGTTGGAAAATATATTTTGGCAATTGATTTTCACTTGTGTGAATGTGAAATTGATCCCACATTAATTGAAAATTGGGATTTGAAGAGGAGCCTTAAAAGGGATTACAATCCCACATTGGTTAGAAATGAAAAAGTGGGAATAAGTTGAGGTTATAAATAATAGTTCCATCCCACATTGGAAAATGGAAAAATGTGAAAATGTTGGGAATGCTTAAATAGTTATCCCACATAGGATAGAAATGAGTTTGTGGACCAATTTATATATGGTTAACGATTTGTAAGGTGTAACTATTTGTTGCATAGAGACTCCTCCATGGCCTACGTGCCCGCGGGGGGGGGGGGGGGGGGGGGGTGGTGCAAATCTTGGACCGACTTGGCCTTCGAGCCTTGAACTTGTGTGCGGGCGCGACCTGCGTACATGAATGTCGGACCGAACGAGTCAAAAACCACGTTTTGGAATTTTGTTTTGAATTTTTCATTTAAAACATAACTCCAAACTGATTTCCATTTAACCTGTAACTCCAAAAACGCCTGGAGTAAGTGTAGAATTCAAATGCAGGAGTAAGTGCAGAATTCAAATGCAGTTGTAACTCCAAAACGTCTGGAGTAAATACAGAATTCAACTGCAGTACTAAATACAAAGGCTCCTCCCTGCATATATATAAAGCAACAATTCCTTCAGTCTAGACACCACAATAACCATGGAGATTTCTCTGCATCCTGCTTTCTGCCTTCTTCCAGTCACTTGGTGATTCTGTTCAGGCACTTTTCTGTTCGACTGCACAGCTGCAGTTCCAGCCGCTGTATCCTGGGAAGCAAGCGCTCGAGTTACTTCAGTGTGAGGGCGAATATTGCTTTAAGGACACTGTGTTGAACACAGGCCCCGGCTCCAGCGTTCATTTTAATTCCTGCTCCACCACATTTTGTTTAGTGCTTCTTGTAAATTATTTGTTTTAGGTAGTAAACTGTTTCTGCAAATTATTTGTTTTAGTTAGTAAACTGTTTAACAAGTTATCTTACAAACTTAAAGCAATATTTTTTTTGTTAAACAGTTTACAAAAACGTTTTCAAAAGCAGATTTCTTAAGGCCAATTGATTTATATCGTTTGATACTAATATTCTGATTGTGTTTTAGAAATGGGAAATACACCTACCAATAATGTTGTGGCATCCGGAAATGAACCAGTTCCTCCAATGGCTATGCCAACTTCTGAGGTGGCTCAAGTAGCAGCTCCCGTAACACAGGCTGTGGTTAATGTGCCAAGTCTAGCTACTAGCCAGAGTGGAACTAAGACTGTGGCTCACATGCCAAGTCTGACTACTGGTCCAACTGTGACAGTCCCGGTTAACCATGGGGAAAAGCCTGAGAAATTCAGTGGTTCGAAATTCAAGAGGTGGCAACAAAAAATGCTGTTTTACCTCACGACCTTGAATCTTGCGAGATTCTTGACTGAGAATGCTCCAGTGCTCAAAGAGGGTGAAGGAGACATTCAAGCAATCAGTGCAGTGGATGTTTGGAAGCATTCTGACTTCCTATGCCGAAATTATGTTATGAACAGCTTGGCTGATTCATTATGTAACGTGTATTGCACCATCAAAACGGCTAAGGAATTGTGGGAGTCTTTGGACAAAAAGTATAAAACCGAGGATGCCGGAGCCAAGAAATTTCTTGTTGGCCGATTTCTGGAATACAAAATGGTGGACTCCAAATCTGTAATCAGTCAAGTACAAGAACTACAAGTAATCTTACATGAAATTCATTCCGAGGGAATGGTTGTGAGTGAATCTTTCCAAGTGGCTTGCATGATTGAGAAGCTACCTCCTGCATGGAAGGATTTCAAAAATTACCTAAAACACAAGCGAAAGGAAATGAACGTCGAGGAGCTAATTGTTAGACTTCGAATTGAAGAAGACAACAAAAATTCTGAAAGAGGGTTCAATCCGATTGTGGCCAAAGCCAACGTTGTGGAGCATGGCCAAAGCTCCAAAATTAACAAGAACAAGTCTGGGCCATCTAGTGGCAAGGGGCCTAAGTTGGGGCCAAAAGGTGGAGTTTCCAAGAAGAAGTTTCAAGGAAAATGCTTCAACTGTGACAAGATTGGTCACAAATCTACGGAGTGCCGCCTGCCGAAGAAGAAAAAGAAAGCAAATGTGGTTGAAGATGTATCTGACATCAACCTTGCAGCTGTCATTTCTGAAGTGAACCTGGTGGGTTCAAATCCGAGAGAATGGTGGATAGACACCAGTGCCACCCGACATGTTTGCTCCGACAAGGAGATGTTTAGCGGTTTTGAAGCAGCGGATGGGGAGAAGCTGTATATGGGAAATTCAGCTACTTCTGAAATCAAGGGCCATGGAAAGGTGGTTCTAAAGATGACATCGGGGAAAGAGCTGACTCTAAACAACGTGCTCTATGTACCGGAGATTCGCAAGAATTTGGTGTCCGGCTCACTGTTGAACAAGCATGGATTTCGTATGGTGTTTGAGTCAGACAAAGTTATTTTGTCTAAATATGGAATGTTTGTAGGAAAGGGTTATGTAAGTGATGGGCTTTTTAAGCTCAATGTTATGGCTATTAAGCCAAAAATGAATAAAATGAATAACTCTTCCGTTTACTTGCTTGAGTCTTCCAATTTATGGCATGGTAGATTAGGACATGTTAACTACGACACTTTACGTAGACTAATTAACCTGAATTGCATACCTACATTCCAAATTGATAATAAACATAAGTGTGAAACTTGTGTTGAGGCAAAATTGACAAGGTCATCATTTCAATCTGTTGAAAGAAAAACTGAACCGTTTGATTTAATTCACACCGATGTATGTGATTTAAAATCTGTGCAAACAAGAGGAGACAACAAATATTTTATTACTTTTATTGACGATAGCACAAAATATTGTTTTGTGTATTTGCTTAAAAGTAAAGACGAAGCTATAGAGAAATTTGTTCTCTATAAGAATGAAATTGAAAATCAACTCAACAAAAAGATCAAAGTGTTGAGAAGTGATAGAGGTGGTGAATATGAATCACCATTTACTGAACTCTGTGCACAACACGGAATTAAACACGAAACAACAGCACCTTATTCACCTCAACAAAATGGTGTTGCTGAACGGAAAAATAGAACATTGAAAGAAATGATGAATGCAATGTTATTAAGTTCTGGGTTACCTCAAAACATGTGGGGGGAAGCTGTGTTATCAGCTAATTACCTTTTAAATAAGGTACCCCGAAATAAAGAAGAAAGGAGCCCTTACGAGTTATTGAAAGGAAGGAAGCCTTCCTACAAATACCTACGAGTGTGGGGATGTCTTGCCAAAGTGGCTGTACCTACACCAAAGAAGGTGAAAATAGGACCAAAAACTATTGATTGCATATTTATTGGATATGCACATAATAGTAGTGCTTATCGGTTTCTTGTGTTTGATTCTAAAATTTCTGATAAACACAAAAACACGATAATGGAATCGAGAAATGCATCGTTCTTTGAACACGTATTTCCAAACAAGTCCAAAGAAGAATCAAGTTCTTCTGAACGAACGCATGAGACCATGATTGAAAATAGTCAGGATCAAGAGGTTGAACCAAGACGTAGCAAACGTGAAAGGACAGAAAAATCTTACGGTTCTGATTCTCTGACCTATATGCTAGAAACTGAACCTCAAAGCTTCAAAGAAGCTGTAAAATCTTCAGAAGGACCTCAATGGAAAGAGGCAATTAAAAGTGAAATAGATTTCATCCTGCAAAACCATACATGGGAGCTGGTTGATCTCCCCCCGAGAAGAAACCACTAGGCTACAAATGGATTTTCAAAAGGAAAATGAAAGCAGATGGAACTATTGATAAGTACAAGGCGAGACTTGTAATTAAAGGATATCGGCAACGAGAAGGCCTTGACTACTTTGACACTTATTCTCCGGTAACGAGAATAACTTCCATTCGATTAATATTAGCGATTGCATCTTTGTACAATCTTGAAGTACATCAAATGGATGTCAAAACTGCTTTTCTAAATGGAGATTTAGAAGAAGAAATTTACATGGAACAACCTGAGGGGTTTTCTGCATCAGGACAAGAAAACAAGGTGTGTAAATTGGTAAAGTCATTATATAGCTTGAAACAAGCACCAAAACAATGGCATGAAAAATTTGACAAAGCAATGATGGAAAGTGAATTTAAAATCAATGAATGTGACAAATGCGTTTACATCAAAGACACAGAAAATGGTTATGTCATTTTATGCCTTTATGTTGATGACATGCTCATCGTTGGCAGCAACGATAAGATGATTAAATCTACTAAAAATATGTTGAATTCAAGATTCGACATGAAGGATATGGGTTTAGCTGATGTGATTCTTGGAGTTAAAATTTCAAGAACATCAGATGGACTTGTTCTAAGTCAGTCACATTATGTGGATAAGATTTTGGAAAAATTCAATAATGATGATACTGGCGTGGCAAGAACACCAATAGATACAAGTCAACATCTATCGAAAAATAGAGGCGATGGTATTTTTCAAGTAGAGTACTCTAGAATAATCGGAAGTCTTATGTACCTAATGAGTTGTACAAGACCAGATATAGCTTACGCAGTTAGCAAGCTGAGTAGATATACTAGTAATCCAGGGTCTGACCACTGGAAAGGAATAGTAAGAGTACTAAGATACTTGAGATATACTCGTGATTTTGGACTGCACTATACCAGATATCCTGCAGTTATTGAAGGATATACTGATGCTAATTGAATATCTGATATTAAAGACTCAAAGTCTACAAGTGGATTCGTGTTCACACTAGGAGGTGCAGCTATATCATGGAAATCTTCTAAACAAACAGTTATTGCGAGATCTACCATGGAATCTGAGTTTATAGCTCTAGATAAATGTGGTGAAGAGGCTGAATGGCTACGCAATTTCTTAGAGGATATTCCAAGATGGTCAAAACCTGTGCCAGCAATTTGCATACATTGTGATAGTCAATCTGCGATTGGAAGGGCACAAAGCAACATGTACAATGGTAAGTCTAGACACATACGTCGTAGACATAATACCATAAGACAGTTACTCTCAACTGGAGTTATCTCGATTGACTATGTAAAGTCAAAAGATAACATTACGGATCCGCTAACCAAAGGGTTAAATAGAGAGTTAGTTGCAAAGTCATCGAGAGGAATGAGACTTAAGCCTCTAAAAGAATAAGTTATTGTAATGGAAACTCAAGCTAGCTGACTGGAGATTCCAAGATCTAGGTTCAACGAGAAAACCTAATTACAAATACTTAATAGGATCACTGTGGGGGTTATCTCCTGTCCATTCCTGTAATAACAGTGATGCCCGTGGGGAGAGGATAAGTAATAAGCTTTTAATGATTCTTATGCGTCGGAAATCCGAGCGGAGTAATGCGGGTTACTCTTGATTAAGAAATCACCTATGTGAGAGAGAAGTGGGGCCGCTTCGAAGGGAATTATGAGGCTAATTCTTAACAACTCTCACTGAACCAGGCATACATTTATGGCCACAAACGAATATACCCATGAGAACTAAAATGTGTCAGGAAGAATCCTGTGTGAAGTACATCATCGTTTACACAGAAGGCAGAACAGTTCAAAGACATCGCGTCTACTGATCAGCTAGTAAAGTAAATGTATTTTCACAAGGGAAGGTTCAAAGGAAACCCCTACCTATCCTATACAAGTTTCAACTGTGGAACTTTATCACCAAGTATTCCGTGTCTCTATTAATTTCCATTCATGTGGGGGATTGTTGGAAAATATATTTTGGCAATTGATTTTCACTTGTGTGAATGTGAAATTGATCCCACATTGATTGAAAATTGGAATTTGAAGAGGAGCCTTAAAAGGGATTACAATCCCACATTGGTTAGAAATGGAAAAGTGGGAATAAGTGGAGGCTATAAATAATATTTCCATCCCACATTGGAAAATGGAAAATTGTGAAAATGTTGGGAATGCTTAAATAGTTATCTCACATAGGATAGAAATGAGTTTGTGGACCAATTTATATATGGTTAACAATTTGTAAGGTGTAACCATTTGTTGCATAGAGACTCCTCCATGGCCTACGTGCCCGCCGAGGGGGGGGGGGGGTGTGTGCAAATCTTGGACCGACTTGGCATTCGAGCCTTGAACTTGTGTGCGGGCACGACCTGCGTACACGAATGTCGGACCGAACGAGTCAAAAATTGGCCACAAAGTGCAAGCCACGTTTTGGAATTTTGTTTTGAATTTTTCATTTAAAACATAACTCCAAACTGATTTCCATTTAACCTGTAACTCCAAAAACGCCTGGAGTAAGTGCAGAATTCAAATGCAGGAGTAAGTGCAGAATTCAAATGCAGTTGTAACTCCAAAATGTCTGGAGTAAATATAGAATTCAACTGCAGTACTAAATACAAAGGCTCCTCCCTGCCTATATATAAAACAACAATTCCTTTAGTCTAGACACCACAACAACCACGAAAATCTCTCTGCATCCTGCTTTTTGCCTTCTTCCAGTCACTTGGTGATTCTGTTCAGACACTTTTCTGTTCGACTGCACAGCTGCAGTTCCAGCCGCTGTATCTTGGGAAGCAAGCGCTCGAGTTACTTCAGTGTGAGGGCGAATATTGCTTTAAGGACACTGTGTTTAACACAGGCCCAAGCTCCAGCGTTCATTTTAATTCCTGCTCCACCACATTTTGTTTACTGCTTCTTGTAAATTATTTGTTTTCGTTAGTAAACTGTTTCTGCAAATTATTTGTTTTAGTTAGTAAACTGTTTAACAAGTTATCTTACATTCTCCACGTTTGAGCTAATAAGAATTTAGAACATTCGAGTTAAGATCTTTCAATACATTTTTGACAAGTCAACGCTTCATATAAATCTATTTGCTAATGAAAATACGCTAACACATTTTAAAGTCTTCGTATTTGCTAAAAAGTCGTAATCTATCTTAAGCTTATGTTCATGTAATAATTATAATTTATAAATCAATTTATAAATAATACAATTTTCTAAACTACTCTTTAATCATAAATATTTTTCAAAGGAACTTTTTAACCACGTATTTTACAAAAAAATATTAAATAAATAAATAAATGTCTTTCTGTATATATATATCACGTCAACTTAAACGTGCTTCATCGTGACAATAATGTGTATTATTATTATTATTATAGCCTCCGTTTCGTAACCATACTTTTTTATTTATAAATTACACAAATTTTCAAATCAATATTTAACCATACAAATTTTCTCTTTCCAATTTTTAACCATTACTTTTATTTCAAAATCATATAAAAGCCTACAATTTTCCTTTTGCCTATCATGCTATCATTCACTATTAGAAAACGTTGACGTATTACTTTCTCTTCTTTCCAAAAATGCACCTCCTCCATGTTCAATGTCATTTCCATGATTAAAATGGAAACAATATTTTCATCCATCAACTCTTGGAAATTATCAACTAAAGTAAAAACTAAAAAATAATCAAATTTCATCAAATTATGATTACTATATTTCAGATCAATAGAAAAAATACGTATACTTTGTATGTATTCACTTTGATTAATAGAATGATCGAGACAGAGAAGAATATGGAGAATGCAAACAGTAAGGAGAGTAATTGACACCCTGTTCGTTCATATCTACTTTGATAGAAATGGGTTTTTTGTTTCCCCATTTCGCTTCATCACCACACATATGTGCAACCCAGCTAACTCACTTTCTGCTTAGCTTTGGTACATTAAATTCTCATTACTCTCTCCAAAAAAAGGATATACCTCTAGCTCTGTTCAATAAGCTCCCAAAAATGAATGATTCACCACCAAGTTCTATGTCACCGCCTGAGTCCATGCGAAGAAAGTGTATTAAGAGAGCAAAAGATAGTGGGAATAAGCACCCGGTGTATAGAGGTGTGAGAATACGGAGATGGCCGCTGGGGAAAATGGGTATCTGAAATTCAAAAGCCGGGCAAAATTTCGCGTATATGGCTCGAAACTTATCTTACTGCATAAATGGCTGCTAGAGATCACGATGTGGTGGCCCTGAGTATGAAGGGAAACTCAGCGATCCTTAATTTTCCTCTGTAATGATTTTAATCAATCGTGTGGGCTTATATGTGAATTATTGTGTATTGAATAAAAGGCTATCAAATTTGGTTAAGCCCATTTAAAGTGATCTAATAAGGATTTAATATATATCGGGCTTTAATGCATCTAATTAAATGTATGTGCTTTTATGTGTAGATACCAGACCATTACCTAATTCATGATGGGCCGGATTAGGTTAATTGCCAATTCAGTATATAAAGTCGGTTATGGTCCCTGAATCCTACGTACTGTTCATCTTATCTGACATCCCATCATCAGAGAGAAAATAAGGACTACGTATCGATTTAGAAGATCTAAACACCGCCGAATCGTTTATCGTGAATCACGTTTGATTAAAGTACGCTTCCGCTTCAGTTATTTAATTCTTGATAATTCGGCATGATGATTATTTAGATTATAGATAAATAATTTATCTGTGGATAAAATTTTCTAACAAGTGGTATCAGAGCCAACATTGTGTTGAATTATCAGATCAATTTTGTGCGGACATATGTAAAATCCTAATTGTGTTCGTATGTATATGCACATAACTCATAAGGTTCTGATTTCAAAATTTGGAAAAATTGGATTCAGATTCATTTTTCTTCAGCCGATCATCACCTGCGTGTGCATATACGAATAATTTCTGATTCAAAATAATTGGATACATGAACCTATTTTTTCCTTTTTTGATTCAGCCGTTCTCTGTATGTATACAGCAAAATTTATGTTTTATGATTTGTATGCATATGTGCGTTATCTGTGTATGCATATGTGCGAAATTCTTGAGTATGAATTGGGGTTGAGTTTGTTGTATATTGTGGTGGTTGTTGTTCGAATTGGGTCGGAGATGGGGAGTCGCGCACGATGGCGTTGCAGTTGGTGGAGGAGACGCCACGGGCTGTGGCGTCGAATTTCAGCGCGAGGCGTGGTTCTTGGTTGCAGCGCCGTTGATGGCGCTGCAGGTGGTGTGCGGCGCCGGTGATGGCACCGCGCTCTTGGGCCGGTTGCGGCAGGGCTAGGTTTTGGCTTCAAAACCCTAGCTGGAAATCGAATTTGAGGCAGGGAGTTTTGGCTGGAAATTTGATGAATTTTGGGACCCTTTTGCAATTTTCCATAATTCGATTTATTGCTCTTCCGGTCCTCTAAGGTTATAAAGATATTGATTTTAGTCCCTGAAAATATGGAATTTAAAATTAAGCCCCCTAAAGTTATAATTTATTTAAGTCAAGACCTCTCAAGTTATTGAATTTTATGATTCAGTCCCTGAAGTTTGAAAATTTTCCAATCCAGCCCCTAATGTTTGAGAATTTTCAAAATTGGTCCCTAAAGCTTGAAAATTCTCTAATTTGGTCCCTTAAAGTTTGAAAATTTTCATTTTCAGTCCCTAAGGTTTGAAAACTTTCTAATACAGCACCTAAAGTTCTGAAATTCTTTAATTTGGTCCCTAAATTTTGAAAATTTTCTAATTCAGTCACTAAAGTTTGGAAATTTTCAAAATTGGTCACTAAAGTTTGAATTTTTTTTTTAAAATTAAGTCCCTAAAGTTTGGGAATTTGCTAAATTGGCTCCTAAAGTTTGAAAATTTTCAAAATTAACCTTTAAAGATTGAAATTTTCATATTTTAGCCCTCTAAAGTTTGATTTTCTTTCAAATTGGAACCTAAAGTTTGGAATTTCTCAAAATTGGCCAATAAGGTTTTGGGAAAATTATAATTTAAGCCATTCAAACTTAAAATTTCACAAAATTGGCCACCTAAGGTTTAAGAATATTGCAAATGACTCTCCTAACTTAAGGATTGCTTTATTCTAAAGTTTTGAATTCTATAATTCAAATCCTAAAGTCAAATATATATATGCAAATCACTGAATTTCAGTTTCAAATCTTGGTACATCGGAATCTTTGAGAGATATAATATTCGAAAGTAAGTTAGTTGAAGCAACATGTTGCCAAAGCAACCTCTCTTGTGGATATTAATTAACTTTGAATATTAGAAGGTATTGTGTCTGTTATTCATTGCGGATATTGATCGGCCCAAAGGAAGGTCAATATTTAGCTCGAATTTCACATGCACCTGTGGGAATAAACACGTGGCAATTATTTGGTTTAACGTGTGACCAATAAATCGGTCCAAAGAAAGGTTTATTGGTTAACATGTCTTATTGCCAGTGTTTGATCACTGCACTAAGGGAAAATCAGGTGTTTGTGTGTTATTTCATGCAGCTATTGATCGGCCCAAAGGAAGGTCAATATTTGGCCCGAATTTCACATGAACTTGTGGTGATAAATACGTGACGGTTATTTGGTTTTACGTGTGATCAATAAATCGGTCCAAAGAAAAGTTTGTTGGTTGACATGTCTTACTATCAGTATTTGATTACTACGCCAAGAGTACCACTTACAAGTCAATATTTCTGTCCAAAGACTAAATATTGATGTTGTGCTAGGTATCTTGTGATGGGCCCTACCATTATTTGAAAATATGATTTGCATAATAAGGTATTTATGTGAGCTATTTTATTTAAGTGTTCTCTATTCGGTTTCAAATTCTGATAGTAGTATATCTACAAGCTCAAATCTAATCCCTGTATTTATGGAACAAACTTTAAGGATCAAAACAAGAACATTAACTTTTCGTTGGCTGCATCGATCTAGACCGTGTACTAAGGATTGAGCAACCTACTTCTCTTACGGATGAAAGTTCATCTAATCAAATGAGGAACTTTGAGAAGTGGGATTGCTTAAATTACGTGAGTCTCACGATCATTAAGTGCGGCATTCTGGAATCCTTTAGTGGCATAGTATCTAAGGAGGTAAATGATGCCAATGAATTCCTTGCCGAAATTAAAAAATGTTTTGTGAAAAACGATAAGGCTGAAACAATCACGCTTATGCAAAGCTTGATTTCAATAAAGTATAAAGACAATGGGAAAATAAGGGAGTACATCATGTAGATGTCTCACACTGCTTCAAAACTTAAGGAACTAAAACTCGACTTGTCTAATGACTTGCTCGTGCATTTGGTATTGATATCGCTTCCTGCACAATACAATTAATTTAAGGTTAGTTATAACTGTCAAAATAGAAATGGACTCTCAATGAGCCTATTTCATAGTGTGCAAGCTTCTTGCACAATTCAGTCAATTTAAGGTCAGTTATAATTGTTAAAGGGAGAAATGAACTCTAAATGAGCTCATTCTATTTTGTGTGCAAGAGGAAGAAAAGTTGAAGTAGAAAAGAATTGAAAGTATTCACTTGGCAAACACCTCTAAAGATAAGGGAAAGAAAACAAATAAAGAAAATAAAGTCATTAAGGGGCTATTAATTTTATAATCTCACACTTAAGTCAATTTTTGAAACGGGAACTGCAACATTTTTGAGGATGTTGAGTTTAGGGGGAGAAATAAGGTTAGAGATATTGTCTTTAAGGAAGAAGTTGAGGAAAGATCGGTTTCGATTCCTACTATTGCTTTTGACAACGTGCAAGTTTTTATGCATGTCATTGATCAAGAAACATATCCGGAACCTCAACTAGACAATGTTGAAGAACCTCCCATCCTAAATAAGGTAAATTTCAGAAGTACAAACTCAACAACCTCAATAACTAAAGCCATTAAGGAAATCCATGAGAGAAAGGGAAAAATGCTATTCCGGATAATTTAAATAGTATTTTTCCAAGAATATAAGGAAAATAATGGAATGGTGGAAGATGGTCTAATCAATTCCATCAGGCCATGCAGGGTTCTAACTCTCATAAGTGGATTGATGTCATAAATAAGGAGTATAAGCATATGCAAGACAATAAAGTTTGGGATCTTGTCCCATTACCAGAAGGTGCGAAGCCCATTGGTCTTAAATGAATTTTTAAACCAAGAGGAATTTGAAAGGTAATGTGGAAAGATATAAAGTTCGTCTTGTATCTAAGGGCTTTACACAGAATGATGGCATTGATTGTAAAGAGACTTTCCCTTTGGTTTCTACGAAAGACTCTTTCAGGAAAGTCAGGTTGTTACACATTTTGACCTCGAGTTACATCAAATGGATACTAAGGTGGCGTTTCTCGATGGTGACATTGATGGGACGATATGATTTGCAAATTAAAGAAATCCATTTATGTACTCAAGCCAGCTTCTCGTTAAGGGTAATACAAATTTCATCAAGTAATTATCTCATTTGGTCTTGAGATTAATGTTGTTGATGGTTGTGTATATTACAAGTTCAGTGGGAGTAAGTAAATTTTTCTGGTTTTCTATGTTGATTATTGCTTGCCACTAATGATATAGGCATGTCACATAAAATTATGAGATTTTTTTTTTGTCAAGGAATTTTGAGATTAAAAATCTTGGTGACGTCTCTTTTGTATTAGGAATTCAGATACACCGGGATTGTTCTCGGGGTATTCTTGAATTGTCACAAAAGGGCTATATCGATGAAGTACTTAAGAGGTTTGGCATGCAAGACAGTAAATCAGGGGACACCCCTATCGCTAAGAGAGACAAATTTAGTCTCGACTAATGCCCGAAAAGTTATCTTGAAGTTAAAGAAATGCAGAGGCTCCCATATAGTTAAGCTATAGGGAATCTGATATATACTCAAATTTGTATGCGTTCGGATATTGCATACATTATTGGGATACTAAGGAGATATTTAAGTAACCCTGGGATGGATCATTTGGAAAGCAGCCAAACATGGGTTATAAGGTATTTAAAGAGAACAAAAGATTACATGCTCACATACAGAAAATCGGATCAGTTGGAGATCATATGGTATTATGATTCCGATTTTTTCTAGATGCCAAAACAGTAAAAGATCCACATCAGGCTACGTTTATCTGCTAGTTGGAGGAGCTATTTCCGGAAGGAGTGCTTAACAAACACTTTAGCTTCTTTCACTTGGCAGCACAGTTTGTAGCAATTTTGGGGGCATCTAATTATGGAATATAGCTGCGAAATTTTGTCACAAGGCTGCGTATTCTGTATGGTATAGAAAGACCACTAAAGTTATATCCTGACAATAACTCAGCAGATTTATATTCCAGTAACAACAGGAGCTCAACTAAGTCAAAATACATTGACATAAGTTCCTGGTTGTGAAGGATACAGTTCAGAGTGGACACGTGTCAATAAGAGCACATTGGGACAAACTCCATAATTACGGATCCGCTTACTAAAGTATTACAACCCAAGGTCTTTCATGAGTACATTACTCATATGGGTGTTGTATTTATTAAGGATATTCGGTTTCAGTGGGAGTTTGTATTTTGGGTGCATTAGACACGTTTATTGTCCTTTCGGATACAGTTTAAAGTTAAAGTTATTTACAACTATAAGGTTTCAGGTTTATTATCTCTGAACTCGTTTGAGGATGATCTCACTTAAGTTGGACAAGTTGGAAATAGGCATGTTGAAGATCACATTACATGTAATTTCCATGCTACACATCCATACTTGATCCATGTCATTCAGTTATGTCGATATACGTGACCATTGAATGTTTAGTTACGATTAATGTAGCGAAAGCCGCTTTGATCCTATGTTGATATAATTGATGGATCGGATTGTTTGCATTTAGTAATGATAGCAAAATTCTGAGTACTCATAAGGTTATGATTGATACACAATTGTAAGGTTACACATATAGCCCAAGTGGGAGATTCTAAGGATTTTAATCAATCGTGTGGGCTTATATGTGAATTATTGTGTATTGAATAAAATGCTATCAAATTTGGTTAAGCCCATTTAAAGTGATCTAATAAGGATTTAATATATATCGGGCTTTAATGCATCTAATTAAATGTATGAGCTTTTATGTGTAGATACCAGGTCATTACCTAATTCATGATGGGCCGGATTTAGGTTAATTGCCAATTCAGTATATAAAGTCGGTTATGGTTCCTGAATCCTACGTACTGCTCATCTTGTCTCACATCCTATCATCAGAGAGAAAATAAGGACTACGTATCGATTTAGAAGATCCAAACACCGCCGAATCGTTTATCGTGAATCACGTTTGATTAAGGTACGCTTCCGCTTCAGTTATTTAATTCTTGATAATTCGGCATGATGATTATTTAGATTATAGATAAATAATTTATCCGTGGATAAAATTTTCTAACATCCTCAACTCAGTGAATCATTGTCGAGTCCTGCTCCACTTCCGCCCCGGACATCCAAGCTGCGGCCTGCGGCTGCTAAGGCGGCGACAATGGAGGAGCTCGGCTCATTTGTAAACGAAACCTCTATATTTTTAATCTAAGAACTGGATACCAAATGGAGTGAGTCTATATATGCCTTGCTGCTACTTCATAATTTCAACTTTGTTTTCTTCTTTTCCAGTGCATTAAATCTTAATTCTCCAGAAGCTTGTGAACTGTTTTAACGCTGAAACAACGACCTCAGTTTTGCAAGAGTGAGTCTATGCCTGCTGCTACTTCATAAAATTTCAACTTTGTTTTCTACTTTTCCATTCACGTTACAACTGCTTGAAGGCTAAGCAATGGCCTCAATTTTGCAGCAAGCCAGAAATGAAGGAGCATGTGCTGCAATACGCAGAAGTGGAGGTTACAAATAAATTGACTGGTAACTTTGATGAATGATAAGTGTCACCAAAAACGGTATACCTATATATATATATATAGAGAAAAATTCTGATTAAACCGTGTGAAATAACCTCCAGCCAGTGCCGGCCCTAATGAAACAGAGGTCCAAGGCAACTAAATACTTTGAGGCCCTTAAATATAATTTTTTTTTTTGTAAACGTAACAATACTTAACTATTTAAATAAATAATATATATGCATTTAAAAGAAGCCTTTATATAATTCAAAAAGATGAAATTACAAAATCAAACATCCTTCACAATCGAGGGATTATTTTAACATAATATTTAGCCTCATATTTTGAGATGCAAAACAAGTACAAACTACTCAAATTTTCTGTACACGTAATTATAAGCAAAGAGGGATAGAACCTGATTTATGAATTTGAATAAATAAATTTTCTGTACAGATACAATCTCTATTAATTTACCAATCAGTTTATGCTGAAATAAAAACATGGACATATATGACAAAATACAAATATAATCTCGAACTCGAAATAGCACAGTAGACACTAGACAGAGACAACTGGTCCTGGCACAACTCTTCCCAATTCCTCTATCAAAACTCACTTTTTCACAACTTGATTTGCAACAGTAATAATAATAGATGTAGAACTCAGAATTTTGGAAGTCAGAAGCCGCAAGGAAGAACACGTTTGAGGTTTGATTCTGAGAATCTGAAACTTCAAGCATTTTAATCAACAAATTTAAATGAACAAGAATGAAGAGTAAAATATTAAAAATGCAAATTCGAGAATTAGTTGTATCTTACTTCTTCAGTTCTTCTAGTCTCCAGAGAGAGGCGCATCTTCTTAGTTCATTTCGGTCCCCGGTGCCGAGAGAGCTGAGGTCTCCAGTCTTTTTTTTTTTTTTAAGTTATGACCCAAAAAAATGTATAAACTGGATGCTAGCATGGATCTGGGTTTTTCTACTACCATTCACTGATTTGTCAATACAGGAAAGGTGTCTGCTGAGGTTCATGAAGGACCGTCAAAGTTTAATGATCGTTGCCCGTGCTACATTTCGTAATAAAAATATTCAAACATCAGTTGATGATATCTGACCTTTGAAAGAGATACATCAGAATTGCTACATTGCACTTTAAATGTAAATATTGTAAGATTAAAGCATAATCATCCAATTCCAATCAGTAGAAGAAGAATTCAAATTGCAATTAAAAATTGAAGTATCTGCATAATCATCCAATTCCAATCAGTTGCAAAATTTGCACTTCATGGAAATTCAAAAGGTGTGCCTGATAATTTTATATCAAGATTTTTGATATATATGTTTATTGAAAATTGCATATCATTCGATAATAATTTATACCCATATAAAAGGATTATATTACTCGTATCTCCAAGTAAACATGGAATTGAATCGATCAAAAACGGATAAATTACATATTTCTATGGAATGTGCGTCATTATTCAAATATTGTGCATGCTGGGTGGTTTAATGTCTAATTTCCACTTTTTTTTTTTTTTTTTTTGAGGTCCTAAAAAATTGGTGGCCCAAGACACTTGTCTTAGTAGCCTTCCCCTAGGGCCGACACTGCCTCTAGCAATCATGTAACCGGAACATGTATTACCCACTACTTGATAACCACTTGCAACCGTAGGGGCTAAAGCAGATTTCTAGGGTGACATTATGTGAAACTGCCGTGATAAGTAAAATTTGAAATCTATCAATTTTTTAAGAATCTTTACAATTGAGATTTTAGTCAAAATCAATTGATTAGAATCTCAGTTATTATTAATAATATAATAATATAATAATATAGATAGATTTATAAATAATATAATTTTTCAAACAAGTTTTTAACCTTATACGTTTTTTCTCTTCACTTTTTAACTACACATTTTACTTCAAAATATAAATAAATCAATTTATAATTACACCAGTGTTAAAGATCAGACTCGTAACTTATTTATTGACAAAGGTACTGCAAACATCAACATTCAAGAAATTGCTTCATGAGATTGGAGTGCGTCGACTCAAAAATTTACAGTGATCAATATCGAGAATAATAGCTGCACTATTTTTCCTTATCTTAGGTTTTGCCCAACTAAATTTCCTAATAAGGTTTTAATGAGAGAACATTTATTTTAATATTCCGAAATAACTGTACTATTTTTTATTCGTTTGCTATTTTTTCCATTAAATTTTTATCAAATAAAGTTTTAACGACACATGTCTTGTAAAATGTTGTTTAAGAGCGGGAGTGTTGTAAATATCATATTATGTAGTGAATGACATATATACTCCTATAATTCCAGGTATTATTACATTGTGTATCCCTAATTTTCTCTACATATATGAGGTTACGATTCATAATAAAACACAAATTTATTTGCTTCTTCATTTCTTCTTTATTTTCTCTCCATTTTAAAACACCTTTTACACTATAAAAACAAATTCCCCTACTTTTTAGGAATATAATATTTAATTAATGCAGTGTCCCTAATTGAAATCCTTGGATATATGTCGGCAATGGATGCCTTCAAATATATATATATATATATATATATATATATGTATGTATGTATATACACACGCACACACACGAGTATGATACTCATTTAACCTTGTGGCAAACAGAAGTTATCACTACTCGTGGAGAACTTCAGTACCCTCCACCCTTGTCACTGGGAGGCACATCCTGTGATTTACCATTCGAATCAATGGCTCAGAACATGATTAATTCATGCCCTCAAGATGTGGGTTATACCCTCATTTGGTCACTTAGATCAATGATAAGTTGATAATGATCACGACTCATGAGTCATGATTGATGATAATTGTCTTCTGTTTTTTTCTCAACGGGAAAGTTGAAAACGTGACAACTTTTTCCTCCGCATATTAATGTAAGAACTATGATTTGAATATAATTTTAAGAAAAAATAACGGAATGAAGTAATAAAATTGTTTTAAGTTTTCTGTTCTAGACTTGTATAATAGTATTGCAAAGGGAATAACTTATTTCATAAGGTTACAAACAACCGCCAAAAGAAAAATATATACTAACTACCAAATTGAACTAATATTGAAATAAATCTACATAAATCTCGAAAACATAATAATACTATGAGAATATGATAATAACCTCGTATCGTTACCATCATTATTTTTGAAAAGTAGAAAAATTGGTGCGTAATCATCTCATTTAGAAGTTGAGAATATCGTTGGTATTCTGAATTACTATAGAGTAAGTGCTATTTCAGATTAATTTCATTTTTGGTCATTGAACTTTCAACAAAAGTTCAATGGGAC
Source organism: Ligustrum vulgare (assembly GCA_963555705.1). Lineage (NCBI taxonomy): Eukaryota > Viridiplantae > Streptophyta > Magnoliopsida > Lamiales > Oleaceae > Ligustrum > Ligustrum vulgare. The sequence goes on from OY743171.1 coordinate 11,965,896, forward strand.
CAATATTTCTTTTAACATTTTAATCTAAAAATAATGTTATAACTATTGTTTTATCATTTTCGGTTTCAGAGTGTCAAGCAACAATTACCATGAAGATCAATTAAGATATGTTTGCTAACTAGACAATTTTATCATTTGAAAACGATAAAAGACAAAATGTAACATAATGGTCAATTTGAAAATAAATTTACCATGTTTGTTTTAGCTATAAAAAAATTGATAAAAGTTTAAACTAAATTTAATAATTAATTTTAAATATATATTTATAGAACTTTTATTAACTTTTTGACCATATAGTTCATAAATTTTTATTAAAAAATTCATTTTTAAGCAAAACTAAACTAGAATTTAAGAATTGGATATCATATTGTCTGACTTGAAACAAAGTTGATATTGACATAAAGAAAAATGAATTATTGCAATGCACAATTATTATTATCCATTAGCATTGTCTGGGCCAACACACTGTACGTGTCTTTGTACATATGCAAGCACTGAAGCCAGCCATGTGTGATCACTGGCATGTAATAATAAAATTAAGGATAATTGCATCAGCAGTCCCAAGCTTTTCATGTATAACAGAATTTATCAAAACTTTTTATTTGTGACATCCAAAATCCCAAACTTTTAAAACAATCACAGCACAAGGACAAACAGATGGTTTCCGTCCATAAGTCCTTAAGTCAAAATAGAGATAAAAGATGTATTGAGAAGGAGGAAATTGTCTATATATTTCAGTAAAACCTGATTACACAATACGATGGAAATACCTAAATTTATTGACGCAATTTCTTTTGGGAAACGCGACGAGACCACGGAATAACAACGAAAACAGTTAGGAAAGATCTAAATTCAGAAATAACAAGAACCAAACTAAAAACAATGAATAAAAAAGATAAATTTTAGAAGATAGGACATTTACCCAATATTCACGACACAATAAATTGACAATGCAGAATATGAACCAAGGTTTTCGAACGTCACAAGGGATGTCAAATTCCTTGATAAGTTCTGGGTTGAAATGTTTCAAAGATTTCAAGAATTTTTGATAAGTTCAATTGGTATTCTTGACAAACAAGAAAAATGAATCCTCGTTTTTCTAGAGAAAACTCTGAATTTTATTCAAAATAATATCAAAGTTTTGTCTAAATAATACAAAGAACAAGCCTTATATAGGCAACGAAATAAAATCCTATTATATTAGAAAACTAAATAAATAACCTAATGTAATTAATAAAGTTATTTCCTAATCTCATTAGGAATATAGCAAGATAAAACACATTTTATGACAATAAGAGAGGAAATTAAAAAGTTACCAAAAACTAGACTTCTAATTGAACTAAAAAAGAATAAATTCAAAAATTCGCAAAAATTGACTTACTTGAAGAAGAAAATCAGTTACGACCGTAAGCGTTTGTGTTACAGCCGTAATGTCCCGACTGAGTCCCATTTTTATCCTTCGATTTGAATTTTGGCTTCCACCCATTCAGGCTAGTCTTGGGATGACGTTTATCACTCCACGCTTGGTCTTTAGAGCTCTCGAGTTTGTGCTTGTCATTTGACTCCTTGCACCCAGATCTCTTGGCTGATTTCCTATATTAGATCACATCATTTATACAAGAAGATATCTACATACAATACCTACAACAGATATAATCCAAAAATGCGTGATTACAACAGAATTTACCAATATCCATTACTAACAGAAAATAGGCTGAAAGAGGTGATCTTCTGTGAACCGCATGATGCTGTTTTGGTAAATCGCGTTTGATATTTATCTTCTTGTCCTTTCCTTCTTCAGTCCTTGAACAAGTGGTTGTGGTTTTGATTGATCCTAAATTTAACTTCCCCATTTGAACTGTAATAGATTTCATTCATTCCAAGTTTGTCTCTTAAATATAGGTGCCTTGAGTTGGATAGTAGTTTAGTATATATCTGCAATCTGATCCATTGTTGGCACATAATCAATTCTCAACTTCTTGTCTAAAATCTTATCACGAACAAAGTGCACATTAAGTTCAATGTGCTTTGTCCGGGTATGATTAGAAGTTAAAGCTTTAGCCCCTAAGTTGTCACACCAAATTCTAGGTATCTGATCTTGGTTTACATTCAACTCTTGTAGAAAGGCTCATAACCAAGCGATTTCTGCAGAAGTATGTGCCAAGGTCCTGTATTCAGCTTCAATACTTGATCTTGCAATGATTTGCTGCTTCTTGGAACACCAGGACACAATGTTTTCACCAAGATATATACAATAGCCTATGGTTGATTTCTGGTCATCTGAACATGATGCCTAGTCAACATCTCCATAGGATGTTACATTGGATTTATAGGGGCTGGTCCCCATACTTCTCTATGTATGAGATCTAGTGGCATTTCTGCATGAGAGGGGGTAGTTTAAATGGTAGTGCATGTGATTTCCCAAGTTGACAAGCCTCACAGTTAGAAATAAAATTTTTATTTATAATATTAGACTTATTACAACTTTTCAAAATTTGATTTAGCACGGAGGCATATGGATGACCTAGTTTTCTATGCCAGATTCTGAATTCTGACTCCAGTTGACTATTCTTAGAAGATATGACTGACTTATATGAAGTAGTGGTGAGAGCATGAGGTATGTTGATGTTGGTTGTAGATTGTTGAGTAGGTCTTGTGTATATGGGTCTTGTGATATGGTAGGGTAGATTCAACTAGTATAATCCACTTCTAATTCTCTGCTGCACTAGGATCTTCTTTGTTTGAAGGTCCTTCACAGCACAACCATTAGGGGAAAACTCAATAGATACATCATTATCATTTTTGATCTTTGAAATACTGAAAAGATTTTTCTTTATTTTGGGAACATGTAACAAACACTTAAGAATGATACATTCATCATCACTAATAGTGAATTTTTTAAAACCATGATATGAGATGGGTAGAGAGTTACCATTACCAACAACATTCTTTCACTACCTACGTATTCCTTCATACAAGTGATGTTTTCCTTACCAGCAGTGATGTGATGACTAGCTCTAGAATCAGCATACCAAGTTTAATCAATTACTGTGCTTGGACTTGCAACATAAGCACTGCGTTGGGTAGTTTTTTTGAAAGTCAGCCCTTCTTCTCATGTAGTTGTTATCATACCTGTTATTGCTCCAGCTTGCAGTATGATTGCTTAACCCATATATCTGGCATGGATTTCTGAATTCATTGAACCTTCAAATCCTAACCTTTCTCTACCACGATTTCTTCCTCTAGCACCTAATCCTCTTCTTCCTCTATTATTCCTTCCATTAAAGAAATTGTTTCTTTGGCCAATACCTTGAGCTATGTTGATGGATCCAAAATTGTTTCTGATCTGACTTAGATATTCCAGTCAACTCTCATATGCCATGAGTATGGAGGTCAGTTCATGCCAAGTAATTTGCTCCTTATTGTTTACTTGTACTATTATTGGAGTATACTCCTCATCCAAACCTGCTAACACTTGAGTAACTAGATCACCATGTTCTATTTTCATACCAGTAATCTGTTTAATGGTTGCCAAGTACTTATCCATAGTTATAGAACTCTTTCTGGTTCTTTGTAGTTCAGATATGAGAAAAGTTATCCTTGATCTGTTCATGATGCCATAGTTTTCATTTATTGCTTTCCATAGTTCACTGGAGCTGTTGCATCCCATTACCCCTCATCACAATCTCAGATGTCATTGATGAGTAAAGCCATCCCATCAATAGTTGGTCTAAAGACATCCACCTTGAATATTTAGGATTAGGAACTTTCTCAACCGTAGTTCCTGCATCAGTGGTGACTTGAGTACCGATGAATTGAGTTGGGCACTCCTTCGTTCCCAGCATATAGCTCTCAAGATTGTGCCCCTTCACTATTGGCATTATATATTTTTCAATATGAGGAAATTATCCTTATCTAATTTCACAGATGGTGATTGACTGAGATTCATCCCAAAGAGAGATGTTGTTTAGTAGAGTAGAGGTCTGAGCTATTGAGCTCGTATCATAATTGCTAGAATTGATGGTTGCCATGAATTGGCTCTGATACCAATTAAAAAATAGAGATAAAAGATGTATTGAGAAGGAGGAAATTGTCTATATATTTCTGCAAAACTTGATTACATAATGCAATGAAATTACATATATTTATATAAGAAGATATCTACATACAAATGATATGATCAAAAAATGCGTGACTACAACATAATCTACCAATATCCATTACTAACAGAAAATAGGCTGAAAGAGGTGGTTTTCTGTGAACTGCGGGATGCTGCTTTTGGTCACATTTGATATTTATCTTCTCATCCTTTCCTTCTTCAGTCCTTGAACAAATGGTTGTAGTTCTGATTATCCTTAAATTTAACTCATTAGTTAACCCAAAACAATGGAAAGGGAGGGCGACGATGTTGTAGATATCGATACTGTGGCGGATCTAATGACTTTTTTGTTTGGTTTTGGGGAGTGTGGATGGGGGCGGGTGTTTGGAGGAAGAAAAAGATGGGTTTTCCTTTCCTTTTTTTATTTATTTATTTTACTTATTATACGTAAAATGCAAATTTACCATTTTCCCCTTATTGAAATAGTTAATAATATAGTTAAGATCACTGTTTTGGATCAACTAATGGACTTGTGGACAAAACTGTCTGTCTATATTGAGTTGTGACTATTTTAACGGTTTGTGATTATAGCAGACGAAAATGAATGATTTGGATAAATTCTGTAAAAAAATGAAAGATTAGGGATCACTGTTATAATTATTCCTAATATCTTTATTTATTTATTTTTTGAGAAAACAATTATTTCAAAGGACCATGCCCGGGTGTCACGCAGTGAAAATGCTTATCTCCCCATTCGGTTCAGCAAGTCGGCAACAGCTAGGCGGTTGGCCTATTTTACCATGAAATGCTCTAATGATATGATCATATTGCAGGTATTTCCCTTACATCCTACTCATCAGCGTGCGTGTGTGCCAGTTGTTTCTGCCTTGCCGGCCAATGAATGAGAGGTAAGTTACCTAGAGGCGAGAAACCTCGGGAGCTGAACCTGCGATCCGTGAAAGTTGGTATCAGAGCGGTCCCGCTCGAATGCATTGTTGGTCTTGTGGAGATCAATGACATGAATTCTCGCGGAGAAAATATTTTGGGCCACGGATCGTGTCGGCAAGCTTGCGGAACACGAAGAAGGAAGCTGTTGGGGAATATGGGTGTGCTAGGCAGCGTTGCGCGATTGCTTTTGAAGGAGTTTTGAGGAGCGCATTTTGCAGGGCCTACGAGAATGTAGTAGGTATGTGCTTCGACATGTGCTGGAGGCGCTGCGGCTGGAGGCCGTCCACCGAAGAACTACTGCTTATGGGGGCAGATGGTGAAGGTTGGTGTCGGAGGCGGTATGTACGAGTTACAGCGGGCAAGTGTGGGAGGACCACCGTGTGAATGCTCGTCCATGAGGGGATGGTGCCGTTTAATTCTGCAATTGAGGAGTGCGTGTTGATGCGAAGCTCACTTCCCGCTACGAGGACGTAAGCGGATTCGAATGGGGGAGAATGTCACGCAGTGAAAATGCTTATCTCCCCATTCGGTTCGGCAAGTCGGCAACAGCTAGGCGGTTGGCCTATTTTACCATGAAGTGCTCTAATGATATGATCATATTGCAGGTATTTCCCATACATCCTACTCATCAGCGTGCGTGTGTGCCAGTTGTTTCTGCCTTGCCGGCCAATGAATGAGAGGTAAGTTACCTAGAGGCGAGAAACCTCGGGAGCTGAACCTGCGATCCGTGAAAGTTGGTATCAGAGCGGTCCCGCTCGAATGCGTTGTTGGTCTTGTGGAGATCAATGACATGAATTCTCGCGGAGAAAAGATTTTGGGCCACGGATCGTGTCGGCAAGCTTGCGGAACACGAAGAAGGAAGCTGTTGGGGAATATGGGTGTGCTGGGCAGCGTTGCGCGATTGCTTTTGAAGGAGTTTTGAGGAGCGCATTTTGCAGGGCCTACGAGAATGTAGTAGGTATGTGCTTCGACATGTGCTGGAGGCCGTCCACCGAAGAACTACTGCTTATGGGGGCAGATGGTGAAGGTTGGTGTCGGAGGCGGTATGTACGAGTTACAGCGGGCAAGTGTGGGAGGACCACCGTGTGAATGCTCGTCCATGAGGGGATGGTGCCGTTTAATTCTGCAATTGAGGAGTGCGTGTTGATGTGAAGCTCACTTCCCGCTACGAGGACGTAAGCGGATTCGAATGGGGGAGAATGTCACGCAGTGAAAATGCTTATCTCCCCATTCGGTTCGGCAAGTCGGCAACAGCTAGGCGGTTGGCCTATTTTACCATGAAGTGCTCTAATGATATGATCATATTGCAGGTATTTCCCTTACATCCTACTCATCAGCGTGCGTGTGTGCCAGTTGTTTCTGCCTTGCCGGCCAATGAATGAGAGGTAAGTTACCTAGAGGCGAGAAACCTCGGGACCGCTCTGATACCAACTTTCACGGATCGCAGGTTCAGCTCCCGAGGTTTCTCGCCTCTAGGTAACTTACCTCTCATTCATTGGCCGGCAAGGCAGAAACAACTGGCACACACGCACGCTGATGAGTAGGATGTAAGGGAAATACCTGCAATATGATCATATCATTAGAACACTTCATGGTAAAATAGGCCAACCGCCTAGCTGTTGCCGACTTGTCGAACCGAATGGGAAGATAAGCATTTTCACTGCGTGACACCGGGTGACCGCCTCCTCACAAGGAGGTTGACACCCCTCCATGTGAGGAAACGGTCACCCGATGTAAGCCAAGGCGATTCTAGCATTTTTCTATTCCAAATATCAGTATATACCACCTTCACCAATCGAATATACGGTGCAGATATTTTTCTATATATGCGCATTTAGACTTCCGAAGAACACAGAAAGCTTGTTTGTGTGTGTGTGAGAGAGAGAGAGAGAGAGAGAGAGAGTCATAGAGATATGGAGAGTACATTGAAGAAGCACAGAGGTGGGGAGTCGGTGCTGGACCTGAGCCCTAGATCCACGGTGGGAGGAGGAGTGGAGGATGTCTACGGTGAGGATCGTGCCACTGAGGATCAGCTCGTCACTCCTTGGACTATTTCCGTTGCTAGGTACTGATAAAATTCTTGAATTTCTTTTAATTTTCATGGTATGTTTCTGTAGAAAGGCACGGAATTTTTGCACTTTTTTGGCTAGTTAGTTAGTTCAATTGAGTTTGTGCTTATTTTCTTGATAATTCAATAACATAATGGACATGTTTAGTATGCAGTATTGGGCTCGACTCGAGCTCTTGATGAACAAGATTTTAACTTAGTTTTGTCTAGCTTAATTTTGCAACCATGTTATATTTTGAGCTGGAATGGTTCTACTTATTTTACCTGATCCTCATGGAAATTAACTTTTGCCTTTTTCAATTTTGTTCTAGTCCAAGGTTTAAGCTATATGGTTCATTTTTTTATCCATGTTTATCGTGATCCCAATGTTTAGTGCTTAATAATCGTGTGTATCGAGTAGATGTCTGTGATTCAACAATCATCAACATTATTGAAGTTGATCTTTATATTTCGTTCAATTTTGTGCTACAGTGGTTATACTTTGCTGAGAGATCCACATCACAACAAGGGCCTTGCATTCACAGAGAAAGAGAGAGATGCTCATTACTTGCGCGGCCTTTTGCCTCCGGCTATTATACCTCAAGAACTTCAGGTAAATGAATAAATTTCGTCACTTCGGGTAATTTTCTGTTTTGTTATTTAGCTTGCTTGCTTGCTTTCTTGATTTGATGTATCAGGAGAAAAAATTTATGCATAGTCTCCGCCAGTATGACGTTCCTCTTCATAAATACATGTCTCTGATGGAACTCGAGGTACCTTTAAGCTTAACCAAACAGATGATTTTTGCAGTATTTGTTCTTTTTCCTTATTCTGAAATCCTACATTGGGGTTTATAGGAGAGAAACGAGAGGTTGTTCTACAAGGTTCTTGTTGATAATGTGGAAGAGCTTCTCCCAATTGTCTACACTCCAACAGTTGGCGAGGCTTGCCAAAAATACGGAAGCATCTTTAAGCGTCCGCAGGGATTATATATAAGTTTGAAAGAGAAGTATGATTTTCGTTTTGAGCTGCGTTATGTAAGCAATGCGCAATGTGATATCAACTGACACTGGGAGTTCTTGGCATGTGCAGGGGAAAGATTCTCGAGGTATTGAAAAATTGGCCCGAGAGGACGGTTCAAGTTATTGTTGTGACTGATGGTGAGCGAATTTTGGGACTTGGGGATCTTGGCTGCCAGGTGATTCTTTTGGACTCAGATTTATCCTTGTCTTGTACTTCAAACACGGAAAATTTGATTGATGACGATATTTTCGATGTTGTTACAGGGGATGGGAATACCAGTTGGAAAATTGTCTTTATATACCGCACTAGGTGGTGTTAGACCTTCTGCGGTAAGCATTAACATGAGGCGATTGATAACTATTGTCTAGCATACTATCTCATGTGTTCTAATACTGCATACAAAATGTGTACTTATAGTTCTAATTATAAGTTTTGACTTTGCTTTGTAGTGTTTGCCAATTACCATTGACGTGGGGACAAATAATGAGCAGCTACTTAAGGATGAGTTTTACATTGGGCTCAGACAAAAGCGGGCGACTGGGAAGGTTACATGTTCAAACCCTGCCGAATTACTCCAACCATAGTTTACTATTTTGTGGGGATTCTGTTTCTTAGTTTAGCTACGTGACTTTTTCGTTCCAGGAGTATTACGACTTCTTACATGAATTCATGACTGCTGTGAAGCAAAACTATGGCGAAAAAGTTCTTGTACAGGTCGGAAATCCCTAATTACCCACAAGATTATTCCCATTTCACAGGCCTGCATATTTAACTTACTACAATTCTAACTGAAACTGCAGTTTGAAGATTTCGCCAATCACAATGCTTTTGAGCTGTTGGCCAAATATGGCACTACACACTTGGTGTTCAATGATGACATACAGGTATACTGTAACTTGTTGGATGATATTGTTGTAGTATTCCTGCCTATATTATAATTCTTGATCCTTTTTTACTGCAGGGGACAGCAGTTGTGGTGCTTTCTGGGCTAGTTGCATCACTTAAGCTACTAGGGGGTACCTTGGGCGACCACACGTTTTTGTTTCTTGGTGCTGGAGAAGTAAGGTTCTTACTTTGCTTTATTTTCTAGTGAGCCTCTAGATATTTGATTTTCGAGAATAGCACTAAATACAACAAGATATAACTAGGACAGTAACTCTTTACGTTATACAGTGTGGAAGACGGAAATTGAAATCGCGACATTTATATTTTTCCCTTTTTTCATTCCCTCCACTGTTTTACATGGTTGGCTCATGCTTTCTCCTGTAATTGCAGGCTGGTACAGGTATAGCTGAGCTCATAGCGCTAGAAATGTCAAAGCAGGTTTGAATTATTCCTAAATATTTTTTTGCATAACTTGAGGAACTGTCAATATGATTTTCGGCACTTGGTGATTTGATTTGTTTTTGATCTATAGACTAAAGTTCCTCTGGAAGAAACCCGTAAAAAGATTTGGCTGGTAGACTCGAAGGTAACTTCAGATCAAATATATATTGCTATAGAGTGACTATCTCCTTTCATGAATATATATTGTCATTATCAGCAATTAGGAGTCACTGAGGTAATTTTTTTTTCTGATCAGTGATGTTTTTTGTACAATTTACAGGGTTTAATAGTCAAATCCCGCGTGGAATCACTTCAACATTTCAAGAAACCATGGGCTCATGAGCGTGACCCTTGCAACACTCTCGTAGATGCTATCAAGGTTGTGTGCAATCTTTTATCTCTATTTTCAACAGGATATAGTACTTTTGGTGTATACTTAATTTTTCATCATCTTCGAACATCGTTAGGCTATAAAGCCGACAGCTTTAATTGGAACATCTGGTGTTGGAAAACAATTTACAAAGGAGGTGGTTGAGGCTATGGCTGCTTTCAATAAGGTTCCCTTTCTCTCTCTGTCTCCCTCTCTCTCTTGCTCCAACGATGTTTTACAGAAATTAATCCAATCACGGTTCAAATTATACGCAGAAACCTCTTATCATGGCCCTTTCAAATCCAACCTCTCAATCTGAGTGCACTGCCGAAGAAGCTTATACATGGACCGAGGTCAGATGAGAACTAAGATGTATTACGGAGCGCTATAATCCTGATAAATCATCATAGCTACAATCTTTCTAGTAAAATTAACTCCACCTTGTATTTTCCGTCTTGCTTCAATTAAGGGTCGTGCAATTTTCGCTAGTGGAAGTCCATTCGACCCGGTAGAATACAATGGCAAAACTTATGTTCCTGGCCAGGTAACATACATGTTCAACTTCTATTAGTGCCATTCAACTTTCTTAAATTCTGGATGATTATAGATTGAGATTCTTTATCTGGTTATAAATTCAGTCAAACAATGCTTACATCTTTCCGGGGCTTGGTTTCGGTTTGGTCATCTCTGGTGCTATCCGCGTGCATGATGATATGCTGTTGGCAGCTTGTAAGTACAAAGTCGATTTGATTTAAATTTCATCTAATTCGTCATGAATTATCTTATTTTTCAATTAACAACCCTTTTTGGGTATAGATTACCTCTATCCACGAACAATTCAACTAAGGTGGCGTGTCCGTGTCCGGTAATTGAAGAACTTTAAAAAATTAAATTAACGTGTTGGAGACCTGTTGAGTCAGTATTTTTTTCAAAAATAGCATAGCGACATATCTAACTCATATCATGTTGGATACATGTGACCGTGTCAATGCATCACAGTCTATTACAGAGCTAATCCTTTTATTATTCTCTGAATCTTGTCAAAACAGCGGAAGCTTTGGCTGGTCAAGTAACGCAAGAACATTATGATAGGGGCATGATTTACCCACCATTGTCTAACATAAGAAAGATCTCAGCTCAAATTGCTGCAAATGTAGCTGCTAAAGCATATGAACTCGGTAAATGCCCTTCTTTTTTTCCGTTATTTCGGTTCTCCTTACTCTGAGATATGAACTTCGAGACAATTTTCATGTAATTTAGGTTTGGCGACGAGACTCCCTCGACCTGCAGATTTGGTCAAGTATGCTGAAAGCTGCATGTACACTCCAAATTACAGAACCTACCGGTGAATCTTGGTCAATTCCAGCTGATCATTCTGTACCGTTTGGTTGGTTTCTATATTTGTAAGTGTTCTCTTGTATTTATGTGAGCTTTTGCTGTGTCTGAAGTTCAAGTTGTGTTGAAGTTATGAATATCGTGAGAGTCCAATAAAGTATGCTGCCTGAGGTTTTAAGAATTTGAGCATTCGTAGAAGGAAATAAAATGAAGTGTTGTTGTATCTCATCTCCCTACGAATTTCTCTTTTGTTGTGCCATTTAGATAAACGGTTCGGTTTGGATAGTCAATTTGGAAAGAGATCGTTCTTTTACGCAATGATTACAATTTATAAATTAATTTATAAACAATAAAAATTTTCAAACTACTTTTTAATAACAAACGTTTTAATTCTCCAATTTTCAAACACATATTTACCTAGAAAACATCAAAATAAACAAAAGAAATGGCAGCTATGGCCGTCGAGCACTTTAAATTACACAAAATCATACCTTCAAATAGAAAAATTTTAAAAGCACGTAATTATTAACTAATTTGTAAAATCATGTATTAGTTAATAGATCCAAACCCAACCCAATCACCAAAAACTCTTCGGGGCTGTTCTCTTTGTATTTCGATTTTGGATTTTGAGTTTTGAATTGTGTTTTGAATTCTGAATTTTGGTTGTTTGTTTTGGGATTGCTGAAATCATGTTCTCTTTGTAATTTTGGAAAACTGTTTTAAAAATAGAAAACTGAAAAACGGGTATACTTTGTAATTTTTATATATATTTATTTTGTGATATTTTATATGTAAAAAACGGTTGATTTGTTGAATTACATTAATTTTAATGTTAATAAATCAGTTAGTTCTTTATTTTAATAAATTTATCATTAATATTGTTTCAGCTAAACAAAAATTTAACCCCATACAAACAAAATTTTAACATGGATCTATATATAATGGCAAAATAAAATAAGAATTTCAAGTGAAAGAAGTGTATCACATTTACAAAAAAAAAAAAATAATAATAATAAATAAAAAATTATAAAAAATAAAAAATAAAAAAAATCTTAATATGGATCTATATAATTACAAAATAATATAAGAACTTCAATTGAAGGAAGTATCTCACTTAAAAATAAATAAATAAATAAAAATTTACAAAAAAAAAAAAAAAAAAAAAAAAAAAATCTTAAAATGGATCTATATATAATGGCAAAATAACATAAGAACTTCAAGTTAATGAAGTGTCACACTTTTACAAAAAATAAATAAAATAAATAAAAATAAAAGAATTTACCAAAAAAAAATTTTTTTTAACATGAATCTATATATAATGACAAAATAATATAAGAACTTCAAGTGAAGGAAGTGTCTCACATTTACCAAAAAAAAAAAAAAACGTGTTTTGATCGTTTTGGACTTTTTAACACAAAATATCCAAAACGCAATAAACTTGTTTTGAGTTTTCTTTGTATTTTTTTTTTTTTTTTTGGTATTTTGGAAAACTCGTTTCTGAAAATGGGCAAAGTGAACGCGTTTTTGATATTTTCAAAAATCTAAAACTCAAAACGAGCTGAAACTAGCAAAGAGAACGGGGCCTTCATTTTTCAACAAATCATTTCTTCCAATCTCACTCTCTCTCTCACACGCACACAGAGCACCCTCCTGTACAGCAGTACAGCTCGCTCCGAGGCATTTGCTGTATTAAACAAAGGGAAGGTTCAGAACTCTCTTGAACTCTTTTTACTTGCATACATAAACTGTTTATTCTTGCGCAGTAAATGATTCTCAATCAGAATGATTTGCAATCGTGCTAAGCTTAATGGAGTTGGTGCCCTGTTTGGCTAGATGCATGATTCGATGGAAAATCTACCCTCCAAGTATAAAGGGGTCAAGTTATAGCCCAACAATAATTTAGAGTCATTCTTCTTAGGAATTTTTATGGTATAATAATATTTGCTAAATTCAAATCTTAAACTATGGTTTCATCGTACTTAAATGAATTTAAAGAGGATATAATTAAAATGCAATAAAAGAGAAATTTGAGTGGAATTAGCGAATTAACGAAGTGATGATAGCTTAACAACAAATCACGGTATTCTAGCCCACAAAACGCCTCAATAGGCTCAACGAAGGGCCTGACTTTTGGATTTGCTGTAAATTATCATAACTCCGGACGGATCAATGATCAGTAGAGAATTTTTCTGATGCAGAGGATCACCATGAAGGTGCAACTGCAGAGCATACTAATTTCTACTATGATCTTACTTCATATCATTCCTACTTATGCTACTTAAAACCTTGGGAAACTAAAGAAGAACTGGAAAATTTTAGAAGAACATGATAAACAAACACACTTAATGTTATTGCTGAAAACTTGATGATCTTACAATGGAGAAGAGCTCCCCTTTTATAGAGGGAGGAGAGCCAGAAGAAAACATAAAATACTTGATGCGTGGCCGACAAGGTGGACACGCGTCATTACAGATTTGCAATCCTTATATACATGATCCGGAAAGAAGGATTCTGAAAATAATACAGACACGCAATTTTTTTTTTAAAGTAAAATCTTACTTTTAGGAAAGCAAGATTTTCAGATCAGAAATAATACAAAACGAACAAACAACTTTTATTACAGACTGACATTTGACATGATAAAAGAAAGATTCCTACTTTAAAAAAAAACACGGCGTCATGGTTCGTCCAGGTTCATGGTGTCTTCTTCTTGGGATTCTCATGGTAGTAAGGGTAGTCCATGTTGATTTAACCACCCAGTGTTGTGACGATTTTGGCAATTTTGTTTGTTATGGTCCCATTCTCTTGCTATTTCCAAAATTTTAACTGACTCAGAGTTAATCACTAATTCTGGATTCATGTGAGACCATGGGTCTTGTGAGTCCTGAAAAAAACTGTCTTGATAGTTGGTTTGGCTAGTTTCTTGGTCAGATTTGCTTGATTCTCCTGCTTTTGCTTTTGCTTTTTCCTTTTCTAAAAGCTGTTTATATGATAATTTTATATCACTGGGGCCAATTTTTCCTTCATTGTATGTCTTTTCTTTCTGAATATTGTAATGCAAGCTGTTGAGCAATTTGTCAGTGATTTCCATTTGCTTTTTCCTTTGCTGGCGTCATTCTGGAGTCTTCTCTGAGTACCTTGATGTTTCACCCAGACTTTGTGTATGCCTTCCTTGGTATAATTGTCCATATTGCATATCAAACGCATAATCATAATCTGAAGTATATGAATTAGGATATCTCTGCAGATGAGTATCCTGATATGCCTGGATGTCTTGTTGGATTTTTCGGGTATACTCAATTGGAAAAGCTTCCCATGGAGCATCATCTAAGTAATCTGACCATATTTGCGGTGGAATTTTCTGATTGAGTTCTGCCATGCGTCTTTGGAAATTACGAAACTCTTTTGGATAAGGCTCCCAATCTTTATGCATGTTGAAAGGCTGAACTGCATATTCCTTGACGCTGCTGAAATGAGTATAGACCCGTGATTTAGTTAAATAACCTTGTCTTTGAAAAATTAAGATCACATGAACATTTCGTGCAGAGGTTTTGAGATCTTTAAATTTAAAAGAAAAGGTTTTGAACATTTTTATCCAGTGTGAAATTGGATGGAACCATTCAAGGAACTTTTTTGCATAATGATCAAACCGAAAATCATTTTGATATCGGGTGAAAGACTCGAGTGTACTTTGGACATCAAATGATATTCCAATTTGCCAATTTTCTAAAAGGTACCACAGAAAGCAAAGAGTTTCTTTTGAAAATATGACTGCTAGATGTCTAAGATAAAAATGGAAAAAAGTGAAAAAAGGGTATTTTGGATGAAATCCAAGACCACTAAGTGTTTCAATTCCAGTTTGTCTTATAACAAGGGACTGATATTTTAACATGAGTTCTTTGGATCTGAACTTGAGGGTTTTGGATCTTATGAGTTCATAGAGTTCAGGAGGAAAATGAGAAGAGTTGTTGAAGGGAAATTGGTTTGAATCCATCATGTAGATTATTGGAATTGGTTGTGCAGGTAGTACGAGTGAGACTTTTGGTCTGGAAAGAAGATCTGGTAAGAGGTTGTGTTTTCCTTTGATGTGTTTAATTTCGAATTCAAAGTTTGAGAATCATTCTGCCCATCTGAGTAGTTGAGAGTTTGGAATTTGTTTCCTTTTAAAAGCGAGCATTTTTGGAAAAGCTGACATATCCATTTCCACTAAGAATTTGTGCCCAATGAGATGAAATTGGAATTTTTCAATTCCTCTTTTGACCGCCAGTATCTCTTTGAAAGTGGAATGGTAATGCTTTTCTGATTCAGTGAAGATCCACTTTTGTATCCACAGATTCTTCTTTTTCCTCATTTGTCTTCAAATAAGACAGCTGCCCAAAAATAATCACTTGCATCTGTTTGGAGGACACGTTTGCCATCAGTAGGGATTTGTAGGTCCGGGAGATCTTTCACCTTTTGTTTGATAGATTTGACTGCTTGAGTTTGAGTGGGTGACCATGGAGGAGGATCTTTTTTGAGCATGAGCTGGAGTGGTTTAACTATGGATGAAAGATGATCAATGAAGTCTACCATATAATTAACAACTCCAAGGAATTGTTAAACTTCCTTTTTTGACAAATTTTCGTATGGAAATTTAAGAAGTTTTTGATTAACATGAGGCTGGAGTGAATATTGACCATCTTTAATATGCATTCCTAAGAAATCTGCCTCACGACACCGATCACCATTTTCTTCTGGAAAAGCATAATACTATATTGTTTAACAATATCTGTGAACTTAGAAAGTAAATTGCCATGGGACTCTTCATCTTCAGAAAATAATAAGATGTCATCAATGTAGACCAACGCTGTTTCTAGTAATGGATCAAAGATTTTTGTCATTGCTTTCTGAAAGAGTGAAGGAGCAGTCTTTAATCCAAAATGCATAACTGTCCACTGGTAGTGATGATTAGGAATACAGAATGTTGTTTTGTGCCTTTCTTCTGGTTTGATTCCTAATTGCCAAAATCCTGCTTTAATATCAAATTTTGAAAAGATCTTTGCGCGAGATAAATTTGCAAACATTGTCTTTCGATCAGGAAGAGGGAATTTATCATCTGCAAGAAAGACATTTAGTGGCTTGTAATCAATGACTAATCTCAATTTTCCTCGAACTTTTTCATTTCTTTTATTGACATAGAATGCTTGACATGCCCATTGTGAATTTGTTGGTTCAATAAGTCCTTCTTGCAATTGTATAAGTTCTTTGGTAGCAAGTTGAAGATGTTATGGGTTCATTCCAAGGTGGCTAGCTTTTGTGAGGTTGATATTTTCATTTTTCTTGAAAGGGAGAGAAATGAAGAAATGTGAATTTTTCCAGAGGGGATTTGTGCATTTAGTAAGGAAATTAGAATGAGATTCTGCACAACAATCTCGGATAAGTGTTTCAGTGATGTTTGAATGGTTATGGAAAAATAGGATATCATTTGGATGTATGGCTGGAAATAGGACTTGAACCTGAGACCATTTGAACGAGGAAAAACTTTCTTGTCCCATAACTGTTTAATAATATCCCATGCAAGGATAATATCTTTACCAGGCAAAGATGAACCTAGTAATTTATGGGAAATACTGAGTTCAGGGAAAAACTGGATTTTAACAGGCCTTCTGATTATTTCTGTTGAGAAACTTTCCCCATTTTCCGCCTGAAAAACTTGTCTGTGATCTCGCCACATATGCTCAGGGAGAATGGTAGGATTCAAGATGGAACATGCAGCACCAGTATCAAATAGCCCTGCAACAGTAATGGGCCTTTCATATTTTCCTGTGAAAATTTTTACCTCAATCATAGGTACTGATGTGGATGAAAAGGCTGTATTAACAAGTTGTATGCCATAGCATTCTCCTGTGTCTTCTGTGTCAATAGATTCGTCGGAATCATATTCAATGGTGAAGACAGTTTGTTGAGTCTGCTCGTCTTCTTCAGAGAATAATGATTCAAGGTCTTCATCATCATAATCAATCTTTGTAACTGTGAAAATTTGATGAAGAATTTTGTCCTTCTTATTTGGACAAGCTTTTGCAAAGTGACCCTTTTTCCGACAGATGAAGCACCTGTTTTCTTTATTCTTTGTAAACTTCCTCCTGAAAAATCTTTTCTTTCTTCGAAAAGGATTAAAAGCTTCTCTCCGGGAAAGTTTTATTCTTCTCTTATGGAATTTCTTCTTTCCTCTGCTTTCACAATCTTTCATGTTTCTGCCGCACTTGATTTGTAAATAAGGCTTTTCTTAGGCCTTCTCCAATTTTTTACCAGTTGCATTGATATCTTTGAGGAAAGCATTTTGGTTGCACAACTTCTTTAGTGTTTTCATTATCCAATTATGAAGTTCTCCAAAAGAAGTGGCATTTAAAGGTTGTCCTTTTAACTCCATGGTCCTTAGGGTCTCTTGCCCAAGAGGTTAAGGAATTGATTCCAGATATGCCTGTTTGATATTTGAATCATCTGGATCTCTAATGAGATAGTATCTCTGAGCAGCATTCTTGAAATGTTTTTCAAGATCTTTTAGATTATAGGAACAACACCTTAATTTGAAGAATTCTTCTTTGGCAATTTCCTTGTTATGATCAGACTTTCCACAGAATTTCCAATATAGTGCATTCAAAAATGGATCTGTGGTGTTTGTCTCCTGAGTGAGTTGGCGTTGTCAGTATTCTCCCATTGAATCATACCAATCTCCGAGAAATCGTGTAATCCTTGCCAAGAAAGCTTTTATGACCTTTGTGTGGGTCATGTTTGGCTTTAGGAGTTCGGCAGTACACCAGGCTTTCATTTCTTGCATCCTATATTTCCACTGTGGAGGGGGAATATCATCAAATGTAAACTTTGGAGGAGTAGCACCATTTGAAGAATAATAATTATTAGTCGTATGGATTCCATCATCTCCTCATCAACAACTTCAGTCTCTTCAATAATAGGGTCATTTGTTCTTTGAGTTTGGCCTATTTGGGATTGACTTGTTTGTTCTTGGTCGCCATATAGAGGGGTGGAATTTTATCTTCAGACTCACTAGATGTTTCTTCAAAGGATTCAGAAGACTCAGACTCAGAGGTTTCAGAATTGTTGGTGGTAGTATGGATAGGAAGAGTATGTGCTTGTTGGAGGAATGTGGAAATAGGATTTTTCATCATCATTTGAGGTTGTTTCTCAGATGATGGATTTTCTTGTATGGATAAAGGTTTTGCTTTTTGGATAACTCTGGTCTTTTTAGGAGGCATAGAAGCTTTTTTCTTTTGTTCCCATTCTTCAGGTGTGAAAAGAGTTGATGTAGATCTTTCATAAGTAGAGGAAATCAAGGGTCCTGTTAGGGATATTTGAAAGGTAGAAGATGAAGATGGGTAGTATGGTGTTGAGGGAGGGATTAATGAATTTGACTCAAGGGATGCAAGTTCAGTTTTTAGACTTCTGATTTCTCTCTCTTGAGCGTCAAAAGGTAGTTAAATTTGTAAACAAGCCATTATGTTTGCATGGAGAATTTCAATTCTTTGTTTACAGGCTTGGAGCGGTGTGAGAAGAATTTGTATCTGATGTTGAAGAGTCTGTTCAATCCTCTGTTGACTTTGATCAATCCTTTTTAACAAGGCATTTTGTTATGTTGCATTTTCTGACTGCCAATTTAAGGTGGATTTTGCTGCAGAGAGTGGTTGCACCGATCCATCTGACTTTCTAATGTTTGGATTTTTGATCTTCCATGAGTGAGTAAAATAACCCTTTTCAAATGTCTCCAGGGGAGAAAAATCTTCTCTAGTTGGTGGATGAAACATGGATATTGGAGATGGGGGAGTATTATTATCCCAATCCCATTTTTTATAATACCTGTTGCAATCATCATAGTCATCATCATCCCATTCAGTAGGAATAATAGGATCATCATTTGTGGGAGGTGGTGTATATTTGACATAATAGTCAAATTTTCCCGATGGTTCACCAAGTAATCCAACTCCTGGATCATTATTGTAGAAATTTTTATGTAATTTCCTCTGACTGCTTTTCTTAGACTTCCTTCTTTGCCGGGGAAGATCTTCTTCAAGATCTGCTTCAAGACAACTAGAACAATTGCAAACATCCCAGAAGATATGTCCAGTATTATCTGCTTTGTTATAAACTGGCCTTCCATTTTCATCAAAGGCATAGACGGGGACTTTCTCCTTAGCATAAGTGAATTGTGTTTGGAAACAGGGAGGTTTGTTAGCCGTTGTTTCTTTTTTGAATGCAATCTCAATATCTCCATTAGACTTTTTTTCTGAAAAAAGGTTCGGTGGATTGTATTGAAGAGGAGGTTTTGTTTCCCTTGTGAGCCTGTTCATAGCTTGTAACCCATGTTTCCGGAATGAGCTTTACCAATTCTGATCGTGGAAGTTGTCTAGGCACATATGTACAACTGGGGACATGATCTGACTCTACATGAAGAAGTAGAGCATCATCTGTTCCTTGAGATTGGGCAAAATCAAGAGAATGATTTTGGATTCTGTACACCATCTGGTAGTGAAGAGTGGCTGCATATGTGATGGATGTTTGAACTGCTCCAACAATTTGGATTTGGACTTTCAAAGCTGAAAGTAGTTGCGGATCAGAAATAGGCATATTGAAATTTGGAAACATAGTAACTAGGACAGTTCCAACATTAAGAGTAGTTTCAACAGTTCCTATGCAGGCGTGTTGATACTCGGAGAATCGAGTATCTAACAGAGCAATTCTTGAAACTGTAGGAAGACCTTTTCTCCCATGAAGGGTTAAAGCAAATCGGACAGCTCCAAAATGAATGTGAGTGTAACCTCTAGATAGCCAAACTTTTGGTAAATGAGCGGGTAATTCAAGGCTAACAAATTGTTCTTTTTCTGTTGCAGGCAAAAAGTGTTGATCAAACTTTGAGGCTTGAACAAATTCTTTGACCTGGGATTTTTGAGGAGGGTTAATATTCCGAACAGTTTTGGTTATGGACTGGCGAGGTTTAGTATATGGAAGATTTGGATTTATGAGGGGTAGATCTGTGAGTGGAACTTTGTCAGATTCTGAAAGATAGGATATCTCATATAGATAGTCCATTTTTGAAGCATCAGATTTTCTGAAAGACTTTGAAGAAGAAGAAGAAGTAGAAGGAGATTTTGATAGTGAAAAAGGGTTTGAAGACATGACTGAAGAGTGTTCTTCCTTAATCTCTTCTGGTTATTAAATAACATAAATTATCCTGATATATGTAAGAGAACAACGTGGCTTTGATACCAATATTAACGAAGTGATGATAGCTTAACAACAAATCACGGTATTCTAGCCCATAAAACGCCTCAATAGGCTCAACGAAGGGCCTGACTCTTGGATTTGCTGTAAATTATCAGAACTCCGGACGGATCAATGATCAGTAGAGAATTTTTCTGATGCAGAGGATCACCATGAAGGTGCAACTGCAGAGCATACTAATTTCTACTATGATCTTACTTAATATCATTCCTAATTATGCTACTTAAAACCTTGGTAAACTAAGGAAGAACTGAAAAATTTTAGAAGAACATGATAAAAAAACACACTTAATGTTATTGCTGAAAACTCGATGATCTTACAATGGAGAAGAGCTCCCCTTTTATAGAGGGAGGAGAGCCAGAAAAAACATAAAAGACTTGATGCGTGGCCGACAAGGTGGACACGCGTTATTACAGATTTGCAATCCTTATCTACATGATCTGGAAAGAAAGATTCTGAAAATAATATAGACACGCTTTTTTTTTTCTTCGTAATTTCCAAAGATGCATGGCAGAACTCGATCAGACAATTTCACCGCAAATATGGCCAGATTACTCAGATGATGCTCCATGGGAAGCTTTGCCAATTGAGTATACTCGAAAAATCCAACAAGACATCCAGGCATATCAGGATACTCATCTGCAGAGATATCCTAATTCATATACTTCGGATTATGATTATGCGTTTGATATGCAGTATGGACAATTATACCAAGGAAGGCCTACACAAAGTCTGGGTGAAACATCAAGGTACTCAGAGAAGACTCCAGAAGGACGCCAACAAAGGAAAAAGCAAATGGAAATCACTGACAAATTGCTCAACAGCTTGCATTACAGTATACAGAAAGAAAATGCATACAATGAAGGAAAAATTGGCCTCAGTGATATAAAACTATCATATAAACAGCTTTTAGAAAAGGAAAAAAGCAAAAGCAGGAGAATCAACCAAATCTGACCAAGAAACTAGCCAAACCAACTATCAAGACAGTTTTTTCAGGACTCACAAGACCCGTGGTCTCACATGAATCCAGAATTAGTAGTTAACTCTGAGTCACTTAAAATTTTGGAAATAACAAGAGAATGAGACCATAACAAACAAAATTGCCAAAATCGTCACAACACTGGGTGGTTAAATCAATATGGACTACCCTTACTGCCAGGAGAATCACAAGAAGAAGACACCATGAACCTGGACGAACCATGACGCGGTGTTTTTTTTAAGTAGGAATCTTTCTTTTATCCTGTCAATTGCCAGACTGTAATAAAAGTTGTTTGTCCGTTTTGTATTATTTCTGATCTGAAAATCTTGCTTTCCTAAAAGTAAGATTTTACTTAAAAAAAAAAAAATTGCTCCTCTGCATCAGAAAAATTCTCTACTGATCGTTGATCCGTCCGGAGTTATGATAATTTACAGCAAATCCAAAAGTTAGGCTTTTCGTTGAGCCTATTTAGGCGTTTTGTGGGCTAGAATACCGTGATTTGTTGTTAAACTATCATCACTTCGTTAATATTGGTATCAGAGCCATTATGTCTGCATGGAGAATTTCAATTCTTTATTTACAGGCTTGGAGCGGTGTGAGAAGAATTTGAGTCTGATGTTGAAGAGTCTGTTCAATCCTCTGTTGACTTTGATCAATCCTTTTTAACAAGGCATTTTGTTGTGTTGCATTTTCTGACTGCCAATTTAAGGTGGTTTCTGCTGCTGAGAGTGGTTGCACTGATCCATCTGACTTTCTAATGTTTGGATTTTTGATCTTCTATGAGTGAGTAGAATGATCTTTTTCAAATGTCTCCAGGGAAGAAAAATCTTCTCTAATTGGTGGATGAAACATGGATATTGGAGATGGGGGAGGATTATTATTCCAATCCCATTTTTTATAATACCTGCAGCAATCATCATAGTCATCATGTTCCCATCCAATAGGAATAATAGGATCATCATTTGTGGGAGGTGGTGTATATTTGACGTAATAGTCAAATTTTCCCGATGGTTCACCAAGTAATCCAACTCCTGGATCATTATTGTAGAAAGCTTTATGTAATTTCCTCTGACTGCTTTTCTTAGACTTCCTTCTTTGCCGGGGAAGATCTTCTTCAAGATCTGCTTCAAGACAACTAGAACAATTGCAAACATCCCAGAAGATATGTCCAGTATTATCTGCTTTGTTATAAACTGGCCTTCCATTTTCATCAAAGGCATAGACTGGGACTTTCTCCTTAGCATACGTGAATTGTGTTTGGAAACAGGTAGGTTTGTTTTCCGTTGTTTCTCTTTTGAATGCAATCTCAATATCTCCATTAGACTTTTTTCTGAAAAAAAGTTTGGTGGATTGTATTGAAGAGGAGGTTTTGTTTCCCTTGTGAGCCTATTCATGGCTTGTAATTTTCGGAATGAGCTTTACCAATTCTGTACACCATCTGGTAGTGAAGAGTGGCTGCATATGTGATGGATGTTGGAACTGCTCCAACAATTTGGATTTGGACTTTCAAGGCTGAAAGTAGTTGCGGATCAGAAATATGCATATTGAAATTTGGAAACATAGTAACTAAGACTGTTCCAGCATTAAGAGTAGTTTCAACAGTTCCTATGCAGGCGTGTTGATACTCGGAGAATCGAGTATCTAACCGAACAATTCTTGAAACTGTAGGAAGACCTTTTCTCCCATGAAGGGTTAAAGCAAATCGGACAGCTCCAAAATGAAGGTGAGTGTAACCTTCAGATAGCCAAACTTTTGGTAAATGAGCGGGTAATTCAAGGGTAACAAATTGTTCTTTTTCTGTTGCAGGCAAAAGTGTTGATCAAACTTTGAGTCTTGAACAAATTCTTTGACCTGAGATTTTTTAGGAGAGAATACTTCGAACAGTTTTGGTTATGGACTGGCGAGGTTTAGTATATGGGAGATATGGATTTATGAGGGGTAGATCTGTGAGTGGAACTTTGTTAGATTCTGAAAGATAGGATATTTCATATAGATAGTCCATTGTTGAGGCATCAGATTTTCTGAAAGACGTTGAAGAAGAAGAAGTAGAAGGAGATTTTGATAGTGAAAAAGGGTTTGAAGACATGGCTGAAGAGTGTTTTTCCTTAATCTCTTCTGGTTATTAAATAACATAAATTATCCTGATATGAGTAAGAGAACAACATGGCTCTGATACCAATATTAACGAAGTGATGATAGCTTAACAACAAATCACAGAATTCTAGCCCACAAAACGCCTCAATAGGCTCAACGAAGGCCTGACTCATGGATTTGCTGTAAATTATCATAACTCCGAACGGATCAATGATCATTATAGAATTTTTCTGATGCAGATGATCACCATGAAGGTGCAACTGCAGAGCATACTAATTTCTACTATGATCTTCATATCATTCCTACTTATGCTACTTAAAACCTTGGGAAACTAAGGAAGAACTAGAAAATTTTAAAAGAACATGATAAACAAACACACTTAATGTTATTGCTGAAAACTCGATGATCTTACAATGGAGAAGAGCTCCCCTTTTATAGAGGGAGGAGAGCCAGAAGAAAACATAAAAGACTTGATGTGTGGCCGACAAGGTGGACACGTGTCATTACAGATTTGCAATCCTTATCTACATGATGTGGAAAGAAAGATTTATAAAAAAAATACAGACACACTTTTTTTTTTTAAGTAAAATCTTACTTTTAGGAAAGTAAGATTCTCAGATCAGAAATAGTACAAAACGGACAAAAACTTTTATTACAGACTGACATTTGACAGGATAAAAGAAAGATTCCTACTTAAAAAAAACACCGCGTCATGGTTCGTCCAGGTTCACGGTGTCTTCTTCTTGTCTCCTGGCAGTAAGGGTAGTCCATGTTGATTTAACCACCCAGTGTTGTGACGATTTTGGAAATTTTGTTTATTATGGTCCCATTCTCTTGTTATTTCCAAAATTTTAAGTGACTCAGAGTTAACCACTAATTCTGGATTCATGTGAGACCATGGGTCTTGTGAGTCCTGAAAAAACTGTCTTGATAGTTGGTTTGACTAGTTTCTTGGTCATATTTGCTTGATTCTCCTGCTTTTGCTTTTGTTTTTTCCTTTTCTAAAAGCTGTTTATATGATAGTTTTATATCACTGGGGCCAATTTTTCCTTCATTGTATGCCTTTTCTTTCTGTATACTGTAATGCAAGCTTTTGAGCAATTTGTCAGTGATTTCCATTTGCTTTTTCCTTTGCTGGCGTCCTTCTGGAGTCTTCTCTGAGTACCTTGATGTTTCACCCAGACTTTGTGTAGGCCTTCCTTGGTATAATTGTCATCATTTAAAGTATATGAATTAGGATATCTCTGCAAATGAGTATCCTGATACGCCTGGATGTCTTGTTGGATTTTTCGGGTATACTCAATTGACAAAGCTTCCCATGGAGCATCTTCTGAGTAATCTGGCCATATTTATGGTGAAATTGTCTGATTGAGTTCAGCCATGAATCTTTGGAAATTACGAAACTCTTTTGGATAAGGCTCCCAATCTTTATGCATGTTGAAAGGCTGAACTGCATATTCCTTGATGCTGCTGAAATGAGTATAGACCTGTGATTCAGTGAAATAACCTTGTCTTTGAAAAATTAAGATCACATGAACATTTCGTGCAGAGGTTTTGAGATCTTTAAATTTAAAAGAAAAGACATTGAACATTTTTATCCAGTGTGAAATTGGATGGAACCATTCAAGGAACTTTTTTGCATAATGATCACAACGAAAATCATTTTGATAACGGGTGAAAGACCCGAGTGTACTTTGGACATCAAATGATATTCCAATTTGCCAATTTTCTAAAAGGTACCACAGAAAGCAAAGAGTTTCTTTTGAAAATTTGACTGCTCGATGTCTGAGATCAAAACGGAATAAAGTGAAAAAGGGTATTCTGGATGAAATCCAAGACCACCAAGTGTTTCAATTTCAATTTGTCTTATAACAAGGGATTGGTATTTTAACATGGGTTCTTTGGATCTGGACTTGAGGGTTTTGGATCTTATAAGTTCAGGAGGAAAAGGAGAAGAGTTGTTGAAGGGAAATTGGTTTGAATCCATCATGTAGATAACTAGAATTGGTTGTGCAGGTAGTACGAGGGAAACTTTTGGCCTGGAAAGAAGATCGGGTAAGAGGTTTGTTAGCCCAAGAGTAAACTAACCAAGAGGGGGGTGAATTGGTTTATAAAACTTTTTCGATAAATAATCTAAAACTTAAAAATCAATGGGTACAAGTATGAGCACTTAGTGTTACAAGTAACTAAACTATCAATTTAGTGTGCTATATATGTGTAAACTTAATTGATAAAGCAAGTATAGCACTTAGATATAGTGTTGCACAATATAAATTGATAGAATAGAGTAAGTGCAATGTAAGTAAGTAAAAGGGATAAGAGAATGCAAACGCGATTTATGGAGATTCAATCAACCAACGTGATCTACGTCCCCCGTTACCGAGCTCTTTGTCACGAGCAAGGCCAAATCCACTAAATTGATAACTTACAACAAGGAGTATCGAATCCTTAGGTGACTTTACAACAAGGAACACCTATCCTTTACAATCGAGTTTTCACAAGGCTCTCGAAACCACAAGATATAATGAATTGAATTTACAATTGAAATAACTCTCTTGACAAATGATATACTCAAATTAAGTACCGAGAGAGTTAGGCTAACACTTCAATAGATAGCAATGAGTTAAGCTCGAGTGTTAGAGAAAAACTTTGATGCAAATGATAATGAAAAGTTCAATGCAATCAAACAAAGTTTTTCAAAATAATCTCTTGCTAAAATATTGAATCAAATTAAGTACCAAGAGATGCCACACTTGAATAATTAACAATGAGTTAAGCTCAAAGTGTTTAGGCAATGGAACTTTGATGAATCAAATGATAATGAAAAATGTAGTACAAATAATCAAAGTTCCTTAATTGAAATTTCTCTCTTTTAAAAGATTAAAACAAGTTTAGAACAAAGAGAGACTTACACTTCAATTCCAATATAGTGTGAAGATGTTGAAGAAGTTTAAACAATATAAAACCAAGAATCTTCACAAAACTTTCTTCCAAAAACTTTGATGATTTGATAAAACAAAGTTTAGATCAATCAAAGTTTTATAGATGAATATAAACCAAGTAAGAACAATGAATTTTCACAAGAAAGTTTCTATAAAATCTTTTCTATGTTGTTGAAAATGAATGCAAGAGAGAAGGCTATTTATAGAGCAAATTTCGCACATACTGTCTTTTGCGGTCGACCTCAATATAGCCGTTGCGAGAAAATAGCCGTTGGAGTTCAAAAAATAGCCGTTGGAGTTCATGCGGTCGACCTGTAAAAACAGCATTTCAAGATTTTGATTTTTCAAGGTTTTCTGATCAAAGTTGATTTTGAAAAAGATATTTAATGGCTTTAAAAATGTTACTTGAGCTTTATGAAGTGCATTTCCAACTATTGATGCATTAACCTTACATAACATTGAAAAGCAATTTGTAAGATCTCAATTCTTTGTAGGCTTCATTGTTTGGTCTTCATGCTTCCCGACTTGAAATTTGATCTCGAATATCTTCGATTCTTTCTTGATCTTCTTTGCGTCTCATATGCTTGATCACATAGTTTTGATTTATATCTTTGATAGATGATTTGAACATTGAATGCTTTGAATATTTATCATTATATGAAACACTTGAAGCACACTTGTTAGTAACACAATATATTCTTGTTTATTATGATCAAAACAATAAGGTCAAGTTAACCATAGGTCAACAATTTCCCCCTTTTTGATTATGACAAACAAGATGATTTGTAATGGTAATATAAGCAATTGAAGCGTATAATCAAAGCATAGGGAAATGAGAATAATTGATAAGTTCAATTTTAGCATATATTCCCCCTATCTTATACAAACCAATGAGGCATAATCTAGCATATGATATAATCCTTTTCATGCATATAGATTATCCAAAGTTAAGCTAAAAACAAATCATCACCATATTTTCCCCCTTTTGGCATAAGCAAAAAGATGACATTTATCCCTTAATCATGAGCAAATGTGTGATAAGCATAATAATGAGGCACAAGTAGAATATTTTGATTGTAGTCATGTTCCCCCTTAGTAAAGCATTCCCCCTTAGTAAAACATTTGTAGCATGAAATGAGTTAAAGGGTATAACAATGCATCAATTCTTTGAGGTTTTTATCAAATATGTTGATTAATAGATATTTAAATTATTGATCATTCAAAGCCCAAGAGGTATCAAAGAAATTTACCTCATCTTTAATAGTCATGAAGCACATGTTGGCCACTTCATCTTGACTCTCATCTTCATTTTGCTCATCATCACTTTCATCCTAAGTGGCTTGTAGAGCTTTCTTTTTGAAGAATCTTTTCTTGCTTCGACACTCGGTACTTTTGTGACTGGGTTTGTCGCAATTATAGCAAATAATCTTTTCATCTTTTTCTTCTTTCTTTTGGATTCGATGATTGTTGCGAACGCCTCTCCACTTCTTGATAAGGATAGCAAGATCATCAAGTTCCTCATCACTTATGTTTGAGTTTGATGAGCATTTATCATGTGATGATTTAAGAGCAATTTCGCGCTTGGCCTCTTCTTTTCCTTTTCTTGTCCTCTCCTTTGTTTTGACATTGTTGAGCTCAAAAGTCATCAATGTTCCATAAAGCTCTTCCAATGGATGTGTGTTGATGTCTATTGTGTTTTCTATCAACATCCTCAATGGATTCCAATCTTGGGAGAGAGACCTAAGAATTTTACTTACAAGTTCACCGTTAGTAAATTTATGATCAAAGTCTTTAAGACTATTGACAATATCAGTAAAACGAGTAATCATGCAAGTAATGGGCTCATCTTGCTTCATAAAGAAATTTTCAAAATCTTTAAATAAAAGATTTGTCTTAGTTTCTTTCACTTTCTTGTACCCATGTGTGTGATTTCTAATGTATGCCAAATATCAAATGCGGAATCACATGTGCAAATACGATTAAATTCATTCTTATTAAAAGCACAATAAAGTATATTTTTGGCTCTGGCATTTAAAGTCAATTTTCTCCTATCATTATCATCATATTTCTCTCTAGGTTTTGAAATAGTTTGATCCGGTTTTCCATCAACCTTAATAACTTTAATAAGCCTATGAGGACCTTCTTCGATGACTTCCCAAATATTATAATCTATTGATTGAACAAAAATCATCATTCTAGTCTTCCAATAGTTATAATGTGTACCATCAAAGAAAGGAGGACGATTTGTAGAATGCCCTTCAAGATTATGGTTAGCCATTAACTCAAGATTGTAAAATCTTAAAAATGAGCACCTAAGCTCTGATACCAATTGTTAGCCCAAGAGTAAACTAACCAATAGGGGGTGAATTGGTTTATAAAACTTTTTCGATAAATAATCTAAAACTTAAAAACCAATGGGTACAAGTATGAGCACTTAGTGTTACAAGTAACTAAACTATCAATGTAGTGTGCTATATATGTGTAAACTTAATTGATAAATCAAGTATAGCACTTAGATATAGTGTTGCACAATAAAAATTGATAGAATAGAGTAAGTGCAATGTAAGTAAGTAAAAGGGATAAGAGAATGCAAACGCGATTTATGGAGATTCAATCAACCAACGTGAAGTGTGGCATCTCTTGGTACTTAATTTGATTCAATATTTTAATAAGAAATCATTTGAAAAACTTTGTTTGATTGCATTGAACTTTTCATTATCATTTGCATCAAAGTTTTTCTCTAACACTCGAGCTTAATTCATTGCTATCTATTGAAGTGCTAGCCTAACTCTCTCGGTACTTAATTTGAGTATATCATTTGTCAATAGAGTTATTTTAATTGTAAATTCAATTCATTAAATTTTGTGGTTTCAAGAGCCTTGTGAAAACTCGATTGTAAAGGATAGGTGCTCCTTGTTGTAAGTCGCCTAAGGATTTGGTACTCCTTGTTGTAAGTTACCAATATAGTGGATTTGACCTTGCTCGTGACGGAGAGCTCGGTAACGGGGGACGTAAATCACGTTGGTTGATTGAACCTCCATAAATCGCGTTTGCATTCTCTTATCCATATTACTTACTTATATTGCACTTACTCTATTCTATCAATTTATATTGTGCAACATTATATCTAAGTGCTATACTTGCCTTATCAATTAAGTTTACACATATATAGCACATTACATTGATAGTTTAGTTACTTGTAACATTAAGTGCTCATACTTGTACCCATTGGTTTTTAAGTTTGAAATTATTTATCGAAAAAGTTTTATAAACCAATTCACCCCCCTCTTGGTTAGTTTACTCTTGGGCTAACAAGGTTGTGTTTTCCTTTGATGTGTTTAACTTCGAATTCAAAGTTTGAGAACCATTCAACCCATCTGAGTAGTTGAGAGTTTGGGATTTGTTTCCTTTTAAAAGCGAGCATTTTTGAAAAAGCTGACATATCCATTTCCACTAAGAATTTGTGCCCAATGAGTTGAAATTGGAATTTTTCAATTCCTCTTTTAACCGCCAGTATCTCTTTGAAAGTGGAATGGTAATGCTTTTCTGATTCAGTGAATGATCCACTTTTGTATCCACAGATTCTTCTTTTTCCTCATTTGTCTTCAAGTAATACAACTGCCCAAAAATAATCACTTGCATCTGTTTGGAGATGAAGACCTTGAATCATTATTTTCTAAAGAAGACGAGCAAACTCAACAAACTGTCTTCACCATTGAATATGATTCCGATGAATCTATTGACACAGAAGACACAGGATAATGCTATGGCATACAACTTGTTAATACAACCTTTTCATCCGTATCAGTACATATGATTGAGGTAAAAATTTTCACAGGAAAATACGAAAGGCCCATTACTGTTGCAGGGTTATTTGATACTGGTGCTGCATGTTCCATCTTGAATTCTAATTAATATTTATTCATAAATTATAATCAAGTAATATATAATAATTAGATTAGAAATAGGAATCAGGAAAAAAAATCGTGTCTGCAAGTTACGAAGGCCTTTGAATTCTATGCATTTGTCCCTTTGATTAAAGATTATAAAAGATATGAATTATAAACAAAACACACAAACTGTGAAACAAACTCATGACCAAAAATCTTGATTTTTAATACAGCATCATTTGCAATCAAGTGTCCATTTTTCACATGTACTAATAAAAAGGTTGAAACTCTAGAAAACTTTTAAACAAATAATCAAACAAATTTATATTACAAACAGATTTACATTTACATTTAAACAAATGTATACCTTTATGTTCTTCAAAGTTTGATAGAAACCCTTGAAAACGGGTTTTAGGGTTAGACAAAAACCAAAGCAAAGCAATTCTATTTTTCTGCTCAATGTAGTGATGGGAGAGGGGAAGAAGGAGAAGAAAATTAGAAGAGGTGAAGAAGATGGCGGAGTTAGAGCATCCACAATGGATGTTTTAACTTTTATTAGTTAAACACTGCCACGTAAACAATATAATATATGTTAAGTGTCACATCTACATGTTAACTTTAACTATTATATGAGTGTCACATTAGATATTTTAAATTTACTCATTAATAACTAAATTAACAAATCAATGACTATTTAATGTTTCTCTATCCTGTTTTCAACAAAGATTGTCATGTCAAACGTTAAAATGTTTGTTAACTTTACCAAATAAGTTAACAATACACAAAAAAAGATTCATTTAGCAAACATGCTAACATATTCAATGTGGGCATAAAAGTGATTATTAGTTAACATATGATATTAACAAACACTTTAACGCATCTATTGTAGATGCTTTTATTTCACTCGTTATAAAGAGGACTCTATGCATTTATGGCCATTTATTGTTGATAAGAGAGGGTGATAGGGTTGAAATATGATTTTTAAATTTCCACTATGTATACTTATTGTAATGCATACATACATCGAACCGCTCGGGTTTGGCTCGAAAAAAGTTTGAGCTTAGCTCGGCTCGCGACTCTAACTTTCGAGCTAAAGCTTGAGCTGAGCTTTTTTTCAAGGACGAGCTTTAGCTCGGCTCGAGCGAAAAAAAAAGCTCGTCCAAAAAGCTCGAGCATTGAAATTCAATCACAAGTTCGGCTCGACTCGTTGTATATATACATTTTCAATAAAAATTTTATGGATTTTATTATAAAAACAAAATAAAATTTGAAAGCTCGAGACTTGGCTCGGCTCGGAAAAGCTGGAGCCTAAAGCTCGAGTCGAACTTATTTTTGAGGACTAGCTTTGGTTCGGCTCGGACCAAAAAAAGCTCAACCCAAGCTCGAGCCCTGATCTTCGGCCTGCGAGCCGGCTCGTTGAAATCCCTAGTTAAATTTGAAATTTTTGGATTAGAACATTTTTTATGTAGATTTTTTGATAATATATAATTTGTGATAGAAGTATTTTTTTTTTTGAAAATATATAATTGAGAAATAAGAAAAGGGTAATTATATTCACATCACATTTTTTTATATCTACACCACACTTTAATTGCAAGAGAGATCTTCAATATTTGTTTATTTTTGCTCTTATTCCCTCAACTTTTTTTCATCACATTATTATTTATAACATTCAATTAATTAATATATTTTGTTTCTAATTACAAATTCTATTCAAAGATTCTGTTCTTTTTGCATTGAAAAGATGTGCGAATATTTTGTTTAATTTTTTTATTAATTCTTTATTTTGATTATTTAAAAGTATGAGAGTAAAATAAGTATTTTTCACCCTCGTAACAAATATTTTGATCGAAAATTATTTTTAAAGACAAGATGTGAAAATTAATTAAGAGTTGATGATAAAAATAATTATAAAAAAACTTGTCAGCATAAATGTAAAAATAAGGAAAATTTAGAAATCTTCATTGCAATTAAAATATAGTGTGATTAACAAAAAGTGTGATGTCAATATATTTATTTATAAGAAAAAAGTATGAAATCATGAATAACAAATTATTTTATTGAAAGAATATGAAATGAAAATGAGCCTCTACCAGGCATGGCTGTAATTTTGATGAGCCTCTAACAATCCTAGTTTGATATCACAAGTAACGCCTTAGAGTAAAAATGGTCGATTGACTAATCTGAGGATTCAAACTTTTATCCGCAAATTGGAATGAGAGAGAGAAATTTATTAGTAGTATATACAGTCAAATGATTGTTTTTCCTTTTCCCATACGGTAAGGAATTGTATCCTCTTTGGACTTATGAGCGTCTTATCCTTTTCATATATACTTTAGGGTCCACTGTGGCTGTAAATTGGATTGGAAAATTTGATTTCGTTTCAAATTTTTTTTAAAAAAATTTATTTTCGACTTATTCGAAATTTGAAACTTTCGAATTCAAATTTTTTTCGAAAAAAATAGGATTGAAATTGGAACGAGTTTGAAATTCCTATCCAAAAGTTTCTGTAGTATTCCGAACGTATTCAGATCCGAAAATTTTGATATTTTTCGAACAAATTCCTAAAACTTTTGTATTTTCATTACAATTAATAATAAAATCTAAGAAAATAATTTATTGAACAATTAATAATAATAAAAAATTCAGATTAAATCAAAAGTTCGAAATGTGTTGTCCGTTGTGATTTCACGAAATTTGTTTTACTTATTCATTGTTTGTGTGATCATCATGTTTGGAAATTGGAGAGTTGCAATATTTGTTTACTAGAAAAATCAAAATTTTAAAACAAAAATGTTAGATACATGGAGTTCTAGGATAAAAAAAATGCAAGAATTGTAGCGTTATTATCCTTGTTAACTTTTATTTTAGTGTATCATGATAAAAAACTTATGTTAAAATTATTTATAGATGTCATTTTGTTATCTTTTGTGATTTGTAACTTTAAATATAACTTTTGATTAGTTGAAATTTTGAGCTCATATAATTTCAAACATTAAATTCCCCATATTTTTTTATATGCTTAAAATTATTATAAATCTTGATAAAATATTAAATATTGAAAATTTTCAAATTTTCATAAACTTTTCGAATTTCAGTTTGGAATGAAGTTTGCGTAATCCGAAATTTTTGAAAAGGAATTTTAAACAACATTTTGATTTCGAATTTTTTTGAAATCAAAATATCTCTTGGGGGGTTCAAACAACTCGTTTACAACTAGTTTTGGACCGACGTGCTTTTAAAACTGTTTTATGCCACTTGATGCTCTCTCAACACGTCCACATGATTATTGAAATATTTGTTTGTTTTCCTTTTAAGGGGACATGATACTCGATGATTCTCTTGTAGCTTCGATTGCTTTGAATTTATTGATTTCTAATTTGTTTAATAAAATTGTATTGTTTATAGACAAAAAATATTATGTTTTTTAGGATAAAATATGTAGTTGAAAAGTAATTTATAAAAATGTGTGATAAAAAAATAATTTGAAAAAATGTACTATGAGCAAATTACTAAATATAGGCTAACTGTTTAAATTTGTTTGCAAGAGTTTGTTTAGATACCTTTGGTGAGCTTGATTCTTTTTCGACTGATTATAAAATGATTTAAAGTAATGTCTTATGTATAAACACTTTACTAAATAGAGGCTAAGTGTTTATATTCGTTTATAAGAGTTTCCTTAGCTACCCTCAACGAGCTTAGTTCTTTTTCAACTAGCCTAAAGGCTCGACTTTGGGTGAAGTTGCTACAAATTGATTGTGGCTAGATTTGTTCTATTTATGTTCTGTCTATATTTCGTAAAGAAAACAATTGATATTATCCTTTTATGGCGCTCCCACCACCTGACAGGTCGGCATTACTCATTAGATGTCATGCGAAACACGATGGCCCTGTCTGACACGCCTCAATAGGGGGAGGCCCAATGCTCAATGTGGCCACTGTGAGCATTATAAATTTTCCCTTATGAAGTAGGGTTGGGCTCTGTTCAGTAATATAGTTGATGAGTACAAATTTTGTCTATACCCGGGCCCTCACAAAAGCCTCGAACCCGAACATGTAATTATTAACTCATATTATATTTTGGTACTCCCGAACAACCTATGAGCCCCGAGGAGTACATATCCCGAACACTATCTTGGTACACACGTAAAACTTAAATGCTTGGGGACCTTAGCTCGAGCTCATTCATTCGAGATGGGTTCAGAGTCATCATTCTCAAGTAATAATCAACATCAATAGAATTCTCGATCCACAAATCATATTCCAACACAATTATTACAACATTATCATAATCAAAACTCATATGTCTAATAAAACTCCTAAATCTCCAAACAATTTGGGTAACCTAATCATACTTAAAATACACTACTTATTCTTATAAATACAAGGCTTCCAACCATTATTCAGGTACACAATTATCTCTACAATTTATAACTTCTTGCATAAATTTTCTCCTTCCTTTTTACTGACTTAAGCATCGGAGAGGCGACGAGGACACACCTCCTCGCCTTTATTGCAGGTATTCGGAGATCCAGTTCGTGTTAGTTTATTGTTCAAGCTCGAAATATTTCAGGTGCGATTTTTAGCATCATCAATAGTAATAATTATAAATTGATTTATTTAAAATATATTTATAAACTGTAATGATTGTGTTAAACAACAACTAAAATAATTTCTCCCATTTAGGATAAATCAATGTAATTTAGGAGTAACTATTCCATTTCATTGAAAAAAAAATGGAAAAAGTTAATTAATTTACACAGCCACCTTGACGGTGGCGCTACCGCCGGAGACACGAAAGCGGCATAAAGGGCAAGAATCATGGCGAGAGAGCCACCTTGTGATACAAACTGCATGGAACACGTGTCCACATGGGACTTGCTTACCTGATCGGTATTCCTCCATACAAACTGCACAGGAACCTCTCGCAGTAACCGTAGGCATCCCAACCGGGTCAGCGACTTCCATGGGTTCTGAAGACTGGTTCATGACCGAGTCCGACCCGTAATCTGCAGTTGTTAAGGCTAGATCGAGGTCAAAGGCTTCATTTATAAGAATCTGCGACATAACTAATGTAAATAATAAATAATATATCAATTTTATAGAAATTATGAAAATTTTGGGGAAAGAGTGACAGAAGGATCCATATTTATTGGGTAGAGTGGCGGTGGCGGTGGGTCGAGGGCAAGTGTGTATAAAATTGCAAAAACTTCTATAGGGCAGCCGCCTACTGTATAATATTTTACAGTAATATTTAAGTATACTTGACATTTTGGAACAAACCATGCTGCATTATTCTATCAATGTGTCAAATTACTACATGCAAACATCGAAGGGTCAATCTAATTATTCAAGCTCGGCCACTTTTGGTACAAATAATAATATCTGATTGAGGTCAAGTTTTATATGTGAGATCAATTCGACTGCTGACTATAGCCAACTTTAATCAATCTTTTATTTTACGCTTCGTCAACTTGTGAGGTCAAAACAATAGGGTTCGTCCAAATTTAAAGTCGCATCATGCACGAAGAGGGAAATGTAGCCCATAGTATAACCGGACGACTATTATTTTCCTCATTTCCCTAAAAAGTCCGAATAAATAAGAATTCATATTGCAATTGGCATAGTTCGTGACGACTGCACATAAAAGCTCTGATAGGATGGCGAACACGAACTTAAGACATGATTGTAGGAAGGATTTTGCTGCCCCATCACTCCATGTGAATGATTGTTTGAACAACTAGTTGTTCAAGTAGAATTTTTCTTGTAGGAAGTACAACAGAATCAAAATTGATGGCCCCAGATCAAGACCAAAACTTGCCACCACTAAAAAATGTCGTAATTACTCTATCTCAGTTCTTTAACGTAATCATTACTATTTATATATCAATTTATAAACAACACAATTTTTTAAATTACTTTTTAATCACATATATTTTCCACTCTCTACTTTTCAATTACAAATTTTACATCAAAAATATAAACAAACGAATTTATAATTGTTGTACTGTTATGGAATATAGTTTAATGCCTTGAACGCTCAAATGGCACACATGGTGACCCTTCTATGGAGTCGAACTTAAAGAGCAACTGAAACAATGGCTTATTGACGGTTTCACTAGAAAATGCTCGTATAAGACGACCTTTTGTAGTACAAGTCGTACTACAAGATTTCTGACTTTTATCAACGGAATAATCAGTTGGTAAAGCTACTGAATCCTTTGGTATTAAGTTTGATCAACGGAAACTGTTCATTGGAAAAACCGTTGGTGTAACTCCCGATGGTAAACAATTTGCAACGGAAATATTTATCCGTTGGTAAATACCAACGAATTTAGAAATGCAAGAGGTATGACTTTAAAGAGATCCGAAAATAAAAGAAAATTAACAATGGAGAAAAATCCGTGGGTAAGTATTTACCAACGAATTAATAAATAGCTGTTGGTAGTTTCCAAAGGCCACAATATCCGTTGGTAATTACAAACGGATATTTTTTCCCGTTGGTATTTACCAACGGAAATTGATGTCTGTTGGAAAATAACAATGGTTATTTCATCCGTTGGCAATGTTTCCAATGGCTCCGATTTTCGGTTGGAAATTTCCAACTGATTCTTTGTCCGTTGGTAAACTCCGTGACTGATACTCCATTTTCTGGTATTGTCGTCCCACTAGTCGTTTAGTCCGTTGTGCTAGACCAGGAAATCATCCGCCGCTGATCCATCGACATCACTGAGCCTGACAATTGATTTAGAGCGAAAAATGGTCAAATGGAGGTGATTGTGCAAAATATCTTTATCTTTATCTATATCTATATCTATATATATATAAAAACAGAAGCGTCGTCAAAAATTTTCCCGCCCATTTTCAGTTTCTACTTTTGGAATTATATATATTTTTTTTCAATTGAATTTCCGGAATTGGGAAATGAGTTATTGACAATTAATGAGACGTTTAATGTGGGAAAGTGTGTAATGCATTGTAAATAGGCACTTGACTACATGTATTGAATGCTAATAATTTGTCTATTCGTATTCTATATATATATTTCCTGCAATTTTTATGGATCCTACAAGAAATAATTGTTGACATAACATTTATTTATATTCCAATTCATTCACTTCACTCATTAATCCATCCAAATTTGTAATTATTTTAACACCGATGAATCACTTCATTGTACGTGTTTTTCATATTTTGAAAATCAAGCTAATTATATTTAGGTAACAATATTCATACAACACATTTTTTTAAATTTACACCATAGTTTAATTGCAAGATAGATCTTCGGTGTTTGTTTAGTTTTGCTTTTATATCCTTAACTTTTTTTAATCGCATTGTTATATATAACATTCAATTAATTAATAAATTTTATTTCGAATCACAAATTCTATTCAAATATTGTGCTAATTTGCATTGAAAGGATGTGCAAATATTTTTTTAAACTTTTGTATTAATTATTTATTTTGATTATTTAAAAATATGAGAGATAAATAAGTGAATAAGCACTTTGACTGCATGTCTTGAATTCAAAGTCCCAATCTTGCATGTTTTTTCGGTCCATTCATATTCTATAATTCTTTCTCTCAACAATTTTAATTTGTCCTACAATAATAAATAATTGTTGCCATATTTTTTCGTTAAAGAACAAAAATGTTTAGGCGTATACCTCCATTCTAATTTACTGCATTAAAATGTGCTATCATTCATTAATAATACTTTAAATATGAAAATTAATTAATATGTTTATTTATTTATTTTTAAACTATTTTTTTATAATTATTGTATTATTTTGAAATAGAAAAATATGTAATATCGATATCAAATCGAAAAATCTCAATGAAAAGTTTAATTCAAATTAATAAGTGAGAGAAAACAGTATATATATTGTTTGTAAAATTGTCTCAGAGATCAAAGGTAAAAGTTTTATTTTATATATTTTTACTTTTCTTCAATATTCCATATATCATAAATTATATCATTTAAGTTCTATAATGCTATCAATAATTTGTTAACTAAATTCAATTTAATCATAGATGATTAATTTCAATTTGAGTTCTTTTTCTTATAAAATTAAAACAAATAATAAATATACGAATTTTAGAATTAAATTCAATTAAGTTGTGTTAATTTTTACAACTTAAGATTTCGATCAATTTATTCATCATTTTGACATTATTTTTATTTATTTACTGATTATGTTCATAGTCCATTTTTTATTATAAACATAAATAACTACAATATGCAGAATATATATATTACATATTTTAACAAATAGTTCATATAATATTTATTAAACAATTGATAATTAATAAAATTCATTTAACAATGTTTAATAAAATTAATGATTATTTTTTTTAGGAAAACGTTTGAAATTAATAATTAATGCTTGAGAAATCAAAATATACAAAAAAGTTATCTTACATCTTTTTTGGGAAAAATATGATAAAAAACAATATATAAAAAGAAAAGTGTGTGCCAATGTTTGGCCTTTGTAAAATTTTTAACACGTTTTTCTTTCTTCTTTTCAACCACACATTTATCAACAAAAAATTATTCTACATAGACTCAAAAAAGAATCACCACATTTCCATTTCAAATAAACTTTCATAGGCAACATCAAATAAAGGCATAGACAATAGGCTCATTATATATGTTTTATTTATATTTTCATTAATAATTTTCTTTTTTTAATTTCACTGACATAAAATTAAATATATGCATATAGTCAATTAAATGCATCACATTTAAAAAGAAAAAAATAATTATGCAAAGACCTCTTGGGTTGAATTTCACTTTTTTGCATCACAAATATTTAGGTTGCATCACATTTGAAAAGAAAAAAAAAATTAATTATGCAAAGGCCTCTTGGGTTAATTTCACTTTTTTGCATCACAAATATTTAGGTTGATTTTCACTTTCGTGCAATGTTAATATTGTTTAATTTGTTACATTCATTTAAATATAGGACATCATATATTTAATTTGTTGCAATTACTTTATTTTATGTAAATTATAATATTTTGAGGGTTATTATTTTTATTTATGGTAGTCAAAACTATTTTGACAATTTTTTTATTCATATTATACAAAAATTGCATTATTTAATTTAAATTTGAGCAATTATTTAAAATATATTTTGTCTATAATAACTTTAGTGCATCATATACGTGTGGACAACCATAAAATGTAGAAACAATTTAGTTGATGTTTGATACCCATTATTTCAAACCTCATTTTTTTCATAACTTTTTTCAACCACACATTATATCAATAAACTAATCCATACATAAATCCAAAAATATTTCTTATTTTTTAACCACGCAATATTCTCCAAAATTTACAATTACAAATCACATTATTTTGAAGTAATGAGTCTCATACAGGGACATAGTATTTTAAGAGGTTTTCCAAAATTTTATAAGAATTCTAATCCATTTCTACTTTGAGCATTTATTGACAGTTTAATTATTAATTAAAACAAAATGTGTGTTCAAACTTTTTTTTTCCTATTTTGAAATGATATTAATATTAAAATAATTCATACTGCTCTTCCGTGCAACGCACGGGTATGATACTAGTATATATAAAAGTAGAAGTTAGGAGAGAGAGTCATTTTGGAGGGAAATTTGCATTTAATGATTCTCTCTCCTCAATTCTTCTACTTATATATAAATAAATAAATAAAAGATAAAGACTTTTGTAGGAAAATTTATTATTTATTACATATTTAATAAGAGTTATAATAAATATATTATGTATAAATGTATTACATTGGAAATGAAAAAATTAGATTAATATATTTGAATATAAATAAATGTGATAACTATTTAATTGTGTTATGTAGGAAATGAAAAAATTGTATTAATATATTTGAACATAAATAAATGTCATATCTATATAAGTGTGTTATACTGAAAATGAAAATTTTGGATTAATATATTTGAAAATAAATA
This sequence comes from Ligustrum vulgare, assembly GCA_963555705.1. Taxonomy (NCBI): domain Eukaryota; kingdom Viridiplantae; phylum Streptophyta; class Magnoliopsida; order Lamiales; family Oleaceae; genus Ligustrum; species Ligustrum vulgare. The sequence goes on from OY743171.1 coordinate 12,006,175, forward strand.
AATACATGCTATATAAATTTGCTAACATAGAAATTAAAATTTTGAATAATTATATTTTGAAAATAAATGAATAAAATAAATATAGAAAAGATAAAGATTTTGTAGGAAAATTTATTATTTATTACATATTTAGTAAGAGTTGTAGTAAATGTAATATTTGTAAAAGTGTTACATTGGAAATGAAAAAAATTAGATTAATATATTTAAATATAAATAATGTGATATCTATGTAAATGTGTCATGTAGGAAATGAACATAAATAAATGTGATATCTATTTAAATGTGTTATATAGAAAATGAAAAAATTGTATTAATATATTTGAATATAAATAAATGTCATATCTATGTAAATGTGTTATATTGAAAATGAAAATTTTGGATTAATATATTTGAAAATAAATAAATAAATACGTGCTATATAAATTTGTTAAGTTAAAAATGAAAATTTGAATTAATATATTTTGAAAATATATAAATAAAATCATTGAAATTTTACTTCCTAATATGTCAATAAATGAGTAGGTTCTTCAATAAGCATATTACAAAAATAATTAATTATTTGCTATCAACCTTTTACAGCCAATGATAAGTTGGTAGAAAATTTAATCCTTTCATCATTTTGACAAAAATTGGTATGTTTAAAAAATAAGGAAAAATAAAATATATGTAAGCAACATATTAAAAAATAAAGTTAATTAAAAATTATAACATATTAAAAGAAAAATAGGTAATAAGGTGGGAAAATTTTCAGAGAAAAACATAAATAAAAGTCAAAACAAACTTAATATAAAAAATTTAATTAAATGTCAAACTTTGAATGGTGCAGTACACTGTGTGTGCACCATTTTTTATTTTGATTTGTTTTTTTTTTTTTTTTTAAATTTTAAACTCAATGACATGTGTTATGGAGGAAATGAAAAAATTGGATTAATGTATTTTAAAATAAATAAATATATGCTATATAAATTTGTTAAGTTAGAAATTTAAAAATTGAATTAATATATTTTGAAAATAAATAAATAAAATCATTGAAATTTTACTTCCTAATATGTCAATAAATGAGTAGGATCTTCAATACGCATGTTACAAAAATAATTATTTATTTTCTATCAACTTTTTAACCACATATTTTTCTCTCCAATTTTCAGTCATTATTTTTTACCTCAAAATCATTTATACAGGTTTATAAATCAAACAGTATTACCAAACGGAGGCTTAATCTTTACATCATTTTGACAAAAATTGATATGTTTAAAAAATAAGGAAAAATAAAATATATTAAATAATATATTGGATTTCAAATAAAATATATGTGAGTAACACATTAAAAAATATAGTTAATAAAAAATTATAACATATTAAAAAGGAAATAGGTGATGAGGTGGAAAAATTTTAAGAGAAAAATGTAATTAAAAATCAAAAGAATTTTATATAAAAAATTTATAAGTGCCGAATTTTGAGTGGTGCGGTATACTTAGTATACATGTAACATTTTTTTATTTTGATTAGTTTTGTCTTTTTTAAAGTTTCAAATTCAACAATATTTTGTATTGAAATTTTATTTGATTTATGTTTTTTTTTTTATTTGATATGATTATATAATCAAGATATTTTCAAAATTATGATATAAAAATTATATATTCCGTACATCGCACGGGTAGACAACTAGATTAATATATTTGAACATAATTAATGTGATATTTATGTAAATGTGTTATGTAGGAAATGAAAAAATTGAGTTAATATATTTTAACATAAATAAATATAATATCTATGTAAATATGTTATTTTATTTATGAAATCAAAAAATTGTATTAATATATGTGAACATAAATAAATGTCATATTTATGTAAATATGTTAAATTGAAATTGAAAATTTCGGATTAATATATTTGAAAATAAAAAATTCATGCAATATAAATTTTTTAAGTTAAAAATGAAGATTTTGAATCAATATATTTTGAAAATAAATAAATAAAATCATTGAAGTTTTACTTCCTAATATGTCAATAAATGAGTAAGTTCTTCAATAAGCATATCACAAAAATTATTACCAAATGGAGGCTTAATTATTTCATTATTTTGATAAAAATTGACATGTTTAAAAAATAAGGAAAAATAAAATATATTAATTAATATATTGAATTTCAAATAAAATATATCTAAGTAACACATTAAAAAATATAGTTAATAATAAATTATAACTTATTAAAAGGGAAATAGATGATGAAGTGGGCAAATTTTCAGAGAAAAATGTAAATAAAAGTTTTAAAAAAAATTATATAAAAAATTTAAATGAATGTCAAATTTTGAGTGGCGCAGTATACTAAATGTACATGTAACATTTTTTTATTTTGAATAGTTTTATCTTTTTTAAAATTTCAAATTCAATAACATTTTGTATTGAAATTTCATTGAAATTATGTTTTTTATTTGATATGATTGAATCAAAATGTTTTTAAAATTATGATTTAAAAATTATATATTCTGTGCATCGCACGGGTAGACAACTAGTCTTTATCTTTATCTTTATATATATAAAAGTAGAAGTGAGGAGAGAGAGTCATTTTGGAGGGAAATTTGCATTTAATGATTCTCTCTCCTCAATTCTACTTATATATTTATAAATAAATAAATAAAAGATAAAGACTTTTGTAGGAAAATTTATTATTTATTACATATTTAATAAGAGTTATAATAAATATACTAGTTTTTCACCCGTGCGATGCACGATTTTATATTAAGTGATAAATAATTTTAATAAGAGAAACATATGCTAAATGATTTTCAAATCAAATTAACTACAAAACATTTCATAAAATTAACTTGCGAGTGAATGGGTAATTTTAAACAAAAATATATACACAACATGACTAATTCAAATTGGTTGAACATGACATCTAATTAAGAAAAAAATAAGGCTCTATTCCATAATATTGTAGCAATTATAAATTGATTTATTATTATTTTTAGATGAAATGTGGTTGAATAGTTGAAAGGAAAAACGTGTGATTCAAAATTGATAGAGAAATTATTTAATTAAACAACACAATTCTCCAAACTATTTTTTAACCACACATATTTTTTCTCTATACTTCTCAATCACATATCTTACCTCGAAAAATATAAAAAAATATGTTTGTAAAAATGAAACTTTTAACAAACAACCATAAAATTTTTCTTGTTTTTTAATGACTTCTAAATATTTTACAATTAAGTTGGAAAATTCGATTACACTGTAGTAACTATAAATTAATTTATTAATATTTTTGAAGTAAAATTTGTTGTTAAAAAATATTTTTGATTTTTGTGATTTTTTTTATGGATGTGTGGTTTGGATTGATCTGAAAAGTAAAAAATTGTGAACTTGACTAAGGATGAATTATAGAGATTGAGTTTGAGAAAATTTGGTAAAAATTCTTGATGGACCAAACAGCCACTAAGTTTGTTTATTAATTGTAATGATTGCGTTAAAAAATAAAAAAAAGGCAAAGGAATCCATTCCCTATCTTCCACGCGTTCACAGGCAAAAATATCTTGCACTCTTACTTTCTTATCATCTTCCAGACATTTCTAACACCAAGAACAGAAAAGATAAGATGGGTTTCATTTAGAGGATTCTGGAATCACCACTCAATAACCCCTCCTTCGAAACCCTACTCTTGTTCTAATCATCGTTTCCCTTGATTTTGTTTTTCTTTCCTTATGAATTCTTCTTTTTCCGGTTAAACAACGTTTTGTGTACTTTTGCCTTTTTTTTTAAATAAAAGGTAAAATAACATGAATGACAAAACATATGGTTTGTTATTGTTGTGGTTGGATTTCCTTCTTTTTAAAATTATTAAATAAAAAAAATGAGAATAACCAATGGTGGTGATTTATAAATATATTTCTACAAATATTCTCGTGCAGGAATTGGAATTTAGGGCACGAATCCTTCCTTTTATAATTGTTACCAAAGCCTGGATTTGGCCAACAGCACATGCAGAAATATATAGGTTCGTTCCCAGTTTTGTAAATCAATTATGAAGTATTATGTTAAAAAAATTGAATTATCTCCAATTTTGATATGATTTTAATTGTTGTTCATCTTTCCCTGCGAGATCTGACTGGATTTTCTGAAGTTCTTGGATCTGATAAATATTGAATTAAGACCATATCAATAAGAACTTCTGACATTTTGAAGGTAAGCTATATTAGGTCCATTACATTTTTTAACTCTAGCAAATGTTGGAAATATTCTAAAAAAGAACGATGACAATACAAAAAAATTGTCTTGATATGTTGTGATATTTTGTATGGTCCCTTTTTTCTGATTAAAATATATTGTGTGTTTTAATGCCTTTTTTTTTAAAAAAAAAAAGGTATAACCACAGGAAAAACAAAACATATGGTTTGTTTTTCTTGGGGTTTGATTTCTTTCTTTTTTAAACTATATAAAATGAGAATATTCAATTTTTGATTTATAAATATATATAATCTTCATTTTTTGTGCAGGAACTCGAATATTGGGGACGGATCCTTTTTATAATTGTTACACGCAGAAACACATAGGTTCGTTCCGAAAAATCTTCTACATACTGTGTATTGTGAATGTGTTTATCCCATGCACAAATTAAGAATATGGCATGCTATGTGAAATTAAATGCTACAAATTCCTGATTTTAATGTTTAGATAGGTTTTCTTATGTTTTTAATAATCTATTGTATTTTCTCTTTGAATAGGTTATATCACATAGACGTAATAACATGAACCACAAGGCAATGTTATCATGAAAAGGTTAGAAAATTACCTTTTATTAGAAAGAACTTCAGATTCCACATCCTCTCCTACGACAAAGAGGAAAGAATTAAAAGTTTGAGCATATTATACACAACAGGAATATCAATTAGTACTTAATCTACACTTAATTACCTAGATTTTATACATCCTAAGATTCGGTCTGAAGTTGTTAAAATTATCTACTCCATTTCATTACATTCACTCTCCATCACACAGTTGTGAATTTATTGTTTCGGAGGCTTTCCTTATGTTACTTATCTACTACAATTTATCTCTTCGAATATATTCAAACAATATAGAACTAACATGATTAACAGAAAATGGACACTTCAGTCAAGTTTTTCTTGAAAACATAAGGAAATTACCTCTGTTCGAAAGCTCATCTACAGATTTAGCATCCTCTCCTATAACAAACAGAAAAAAACTTCCAACTTTGAACATATTCCACACTCTCCTGTTACACAAAGGAAATAATTAATATTTAATATGTCATTAGAACAACTTAACTTACCATCACTCAAACCAAAACTAATCTTGAGTAGTCAAGTCCTCTAACATGAAATTTGATCTCGAGTAGTCAAGTCCCTCAATTAGACCGTTATGTATTTTGTGTTTTCCAGATGAAAGGTTACACAGTCTTCTAGGTTTCTTTGTAGGTGCTATGCATTCAGACATGTCCCGAAAAGTCATAACATAAATGAAGAATTGAATTAATTCCATACATGGCTCCAATGCTTACCTCTTCCTTCTTCAATATCACCTTTTTCACAGTCCTCTCATCTCCATTTCTTCCTAGCGGTAAGCTCTCAAGAAATGCGTTATAATTGAGACAACCGTTTGTTAACAAAATCTGCTTACCTTAAACCAAAGAAATACTTGTTCTTGATAAACAACTACTGACATTTAATGCAGCCTGTGTATTACACGTTGTGTCAAAACAATAGTTGGGATAGAGAGAAGCAAAATATTAAAAAATATTGAAAACATTTTAAAAAAACATTTCAGAGTGACTGAACAACTATCACGCAATTAATGTGATGTAGTCATTGCTTCCATTGAGACTTGTGTGGCCGCCTGTATCTTCAACATTGGTTGACCTGATTTTCAGCATTTATTAGTGTTTCAAGATTATTTTAATATAGTTTAGTGTTTAATATAGAATTTTATAATATGAAATACATTATTCAAAATAAAATAATATATTATGTAAAAAGATTAAGTTTTAAAAATAGTATTTAAAATAGCAAGTGGAATATTAAGTAAAATAAGAAACAATATTTAGCATACATTTATATATTGTACATATTTAACATATTTAACATATGTACTGTATAATAAACAATATAGAAAGTAAACTTTTAAATTATATGAATTAAAAAAAAAATCGATTAAAAGTTTATATTTTCATTTTTATAAGCTTTATGTAAATGAAGTATCTACCACTTATTTACTGCCTAATAAACAATATAGAAAGTAAACTTTAAATTATATGAATTAAAAAAATCGATTAAAAGTTTATATTTTTATTTTAATAAACTTTATGTAAATGAAGTATCTACCACTTATTTATATTTATTTAACATATAATTTTAATCTTTTAATGTCACATAAAATAAGTTATGGGCGATAATATTTTAATATTATCTTCAATATAGAATCTTATATGAAATACATTATTCAAAATAAAATAATATAAAATATATTATGTACAAAGATTAAGTTTTAAAAACAGTATGTAAAATAGCAAGTGTAATATTAAGTAAAATAATAAATAGTATTTAGCATACATTTATATATTGTACTATATATTTATTTTTTAATTGTTACATGCAGAAACACACAGGTTCATTCATTCTGGAAAATCTTTTTTTTAATTGTTACATACTGTGTACTGTGAATGCATTTATCCTATGCACAAATTAAGAATATGGTATGTTATGTGAAACTAAATGCTACAAATTCCTGATTTTAATGTTTTGATAGGTTTTATTATGTTATTAATCTATTTTAATTTTTCTCTTTGAACAGGTTATATCACAGACGTAATAAAATGAACCATAGCTTGAAACGAAAAAAAATGGGCGACACACCTTTCTATCCACGAAAACCATATCCAGACTGTAGATGTCACTGTTATTTCCATAGCTCGGGTTTTCCCAATGTTGAACCACGCGTACTTTGAATGCCCATTCTGTTTTCGTTGGATCAATGTCATCGAGCATGTTAATAACTGGAGTCATGAACCTGGAAGCATCAAGCATCGATTCAGTACCACATTTTATTCAAACGACTGCTGAATTTGCTGTAGAGATAAAAACATTTTGGTAAGATAGGACAGTTATTCCTTACCTTCAAGCTGGTACTTGTAAACTATGAAAGCTTAACCTGGGAGCACCAAACGAACTAAGTGAAAATAGATGCATTTTTTATACTCATGCATAAAACATTTACACCTTAGCAGAACTTAGTAGAGATTTTCCTTACCTTCAAACCGTGTTCTTGTAAATGTGCGTGTAAAGCATTGACAAATTTACACTGACCTATAAAATAAGCTGGTATTTATGTATGGACAACAAAAGGCTGAAAGCGTTGTAACTGGTTAATTTGTATTTCCTTGGTTTTAAATGGGCGACCGTCAGAAAATCGGCTTGTGCGTCTGTGTAATAATAAAATAAAATATGCACATGGATACTGATCTTGAAAAGATATGCCAGTAAAAGTATCATGAAAAGATATGCCAACAAATCTGCATATGGCTGCTGTGAAGTGAAGGATTGTTTACTTTCTCATTTTCCAACGTAAAAGTGAATGATAATGATGACTTTTTGGATATTGCAATCTTGTTTTTGCCAGCGACAATTAATGACTAAAAAAAAAAAACTAAAAAGATTTTGCTGTGACTTTTTTTAAGGAAAAGCTTTGGAGGAAATTGTAGGCGGGAGATAGTTGGAGATTTTTTTTATTTTTTATTTTTCGTTAAAATACTTTTGAGGGGACTTTTGGGGGGAAATTTAGGCGGGAATTTCATTCCAAGAATCTTTCTTTTATATAGTTAATTGATTATGTATAAATGTATTACATTGGAAATGAAAAAATTAGATTAATATATTTGAACATAAATAAATGTGATATCTATTTAATTGTGTTATGTAGAAAATGAAAAAATTGTATTAATATATTTGAACATAAATAAATGTCATATCTATATAAATGTGTTATATTGAAAATGAAAATTTTGGATTAATATATTTGAAAATAAATAAATACATGCTATATAAATTTGCTAAGATAGAAATTAAAATTTTGAATTATTATATTTTGAAAATAAATGAATAAAATAAATATAGAAAAGATAAAGATTTTGTAGGAAAATTCAATATTTATTACATATTTAGTAAGAGTTGTAGTAAATGTGTTACATTGGAAATGAAAAAAATTAGATTAATATATTTAAATATAAATAATGTGATATCTATGTAAATGTGTTATGTAGGAAATGAACATAAATAAATGTGATATCTATTTAAATGTGTTATATAGAAAATGAGAAAATTGTATTAATATATTTGAATATAAATAAATGTCATATCTATGTAAATGTGTTATATTGAAAATGAGAATTTTGGATTAATATATTTGAAAATAAATAAATAAATACGTGCTATATAAATTTGTTAAGTTAAAAATGAAAATTTGAATTACTATATTTTGAAAATAAATAAATAAAATCATTGAAATTTTACTTCCTAATATGTCAATAAATGAGTAGGTTCTTCAATAAGCATATTACAAAAATAATTAATTATTTGCTATCAACCTTTTACAGCCAATGATAAGTTGGTAGAAAATTTAATCATTTCATCATTTTGACAAAAATTGGTATGTTTAAAAAATAAGGAAAAATAAAATATATGTAAGCAACATATTAAAAAATAAAGTTAATTAAAAATTATAACATATTAAAAGAAAAATAGGTGATAAGGTGGGAAAATTTTCAGAGAAAAACGTAAATTAAAGTCAAAAGAAATTTAATATAAAAAATTTAATTAAATGTCAAACTTTGAATGGTGCAGTACACTGTGTGTGCACCATTTTTTATTTTGATTAGTTTTGTTTTTTTTTTTTTTTAAATTTTAAACTCAATGACATGTGTTATGGAGGAAATGAAAAAATTGGATGTATGTATTTTAAAATAAATAAATATATGCTATATAAATTTGTTAAGTTAGAAATTTAAAAATTGAATTAATATATTTTGAAAATAAATAAATAAAATCATTGAAATTTTACTTCCTAATATGTCAATAAATGAGTAGGATTTTCAATACGCATGTTACAAAAATAATTAATTATTTTCTATCAACTTTTTAACCACACATATTTTTCTCTCCAATTTTCAGCCATTATTTTTTACTTCAAAATCATTTATACAGGTTTATAAATCAAAAAATATTACCAAACGGAGGCTTAATCTTTACATCATTTTGACAAAAATTGACATGTTTAAAAAATAAGGAAAAATAAAATATATTAATTAATATATTGGATTTCAAATAAAATATATGTGAGTAACACATTAAAAAATATAGTTAATAAAAAATTATAACATATTAAAAAGGAAATAGGTGATGAGGTGGAAAGATTTTAAGAGAAAAATATAATTAAAAATCAAAAGAATTTTATATAAAAAATTTATAAGTGCCGAATTTTGAGTGGTGCGGTGTACTTAGTATACATGTAACATTTTTTTATTTTGATTAGTTTTGTCTTTTTTAAAGTTTCAAATTCAACAATATTTTGTATTGAAATATTATTTGATTTATGTTTTTTTTTTTTTATTCGATATGATTATATAATCAAGATATTTTCAAAATTATGATATAAAAATTATATATTTCGTGCATCGCACGGGTAGACAACTAGATTAATATATTTGAACATAATTAATGTGATATTTATGTAAATGTGTTATGCAGGAAATGAAAAAATTGAGTTAATATATTTTAACATAAATAAATATAATATCTATGTAAATATGTTATTTTATTTATGAAATCAAAAAATTGTATTAATATATTTGAACTAAATAAATGTCATATCTATGTAAATATGTTAAATTGAAATTGAAAATTTCGGATTAATATATTTGAAAATAAAAAATCCATGCAATATAAATTTGTTAAGTTAAAAATGAAGATTTTGAATCAATATATTTTGAAAATAAATAAATAAATAAATTATAACTTATTAAAAGGGAAATAGATGATGAAGTGGGCAATTTTTCAGAGAAAAATGTAAATAAAAGTTTTAAAAAAAAAGTATATAAAAAATTTAAATGAATGTCAAATTTTGAGTGGCGCGGTATACTAAATGTACATGTAACATTTTTTTTATTTTGAATAGTTTTATCTTTTTTAAAGTTTCAAATTCAATAACATTTTGTATTGAAATTTCATTTAAATTATGTTTTTTATTTGATATGATTGAATCAAAATGTTTTTAAAATTATGATTTAAAAATTATATATTCCGTGCATCGCACGGGTAGACAACTAGTATATATAAAAGTAGAAGTGAGGAGAGAGGGTGATTTTGGAGGGAAAATTGCATTTAATGACCCTATCTCCTCACTTTTACTTTTATATATAAAAATAAAAAATAAAGAAAAGATAAATATTTTTGTTGAAAAATTTATTATTTATTACATCTTTAGTAAGAGTTGTAATAAATGTATTATGTGTAAATGTGTTAAATTGAAAATGAAAAAATTTTGATTAATATATTTGAACATGAATAATGTGTATCTATATAAATGTATTATGTAGGAAATGAAAAAAATTGATTAATATATTTGAAAATAAATAAATGTGATATATATGTAAATGTATTATTCTAGGAAATGAAAAAATTGTATTAATATATTTGAACATAAATAAATGTCATATCTATGTAATTGTGTTACATTAAAAATGAAAATGTTGGATTAATATATTTGAAAATAAATAAATACATGTTGTTGACCACAAAATCCGGATGGACCTTGGACAAACACGTCTCAGCTCCTCCCTCTTGAACACGTGGATCTCCTGCGCACTGTGACAAACAATCAGTTTGCAAAGGGGCCGAGGTGGCTCCCGTTTGCACTCCGATGCCTAAGTCAGTACTCATTTTAGGCGAATATATATATTGGGTGCGGGAAATATAAGTGTGTAAAAGAGAGAAAAGGGAGTGAGAGAAGTATATAGTTTAGAGTGAGAAAATCCTCCCCTTCCCTTAGAGACTTACCTGTTCTATTTATAGTTATATTCTTTTACCATTGTCCTGACACGTGTTTGGTTTTTACACGTGGCTGCTTCCCATCCATTGGTCAAGTAAACCATTTAGTTGGTCATAATCATTACTGTCTACTATAGGATTGTGGCGGCCATCACATCAACGATAAATGCGCTGTCCCATCAGGTTGCAGTTTGATTACAGGTCCCGTGTTGGTGACGTTTCCGCCCAACCTAGATGCCGGTCCTTGAGGTTGCTTCGGACGATGCCGCTTATGGAGATAGTTCGGCTTATAGAAGGGATGTGCCTCGGAATGCCTCGGCCAAATAATAACCCCTTAGGTGGGCCCTACTTAGTGGCTATTAGATTCCATGTGCGACACGTCACGCATAATAATAATATTTAAAAAGTGTGGACGTAAACAAAAGTCAAAAGAAATTTTATATAAAAAATTTAATTAAATGTCAAACTTTGAATGATGCGGTACACTGAGTGTACATTCAGAATTTTTTATTTTGATTAGTTTTTTTTTTTTTTTAAAGTTTCAAATCCCATAACACGTGTTAAAATAAATAAATGTCATATCATATTTATGTAAATGTGTTACATTGAAAATGAAAAATTTGGATTAATATATTTTAAAATAAATAAATATATGCTATATAAATTTGTTAAGTTAGGAAAGTAAAAATTGAATTAATATATCTTGAAAATAAATAATAGAATTATTGAAACTTTATTTCCTAATATGTCAATAAATGAGTAGGCTCTTCAATACGTATGTTAGAAAAATAATTAATTATTTTCTATCAACTTTTTAACTACACATATTTTCTATCTCCAATTTTCAATCACTACTTTTTACCTCAAAATCATAAATAAACAAATTTATAAACCAAACATTATTACCAAACGGAGGCTTAATCATTTCATCATTTTGACAAAAATTTGCATGTTCAAAAAATAAGGAAAAATAAAATATATGTAAGCAAAACATTAAAAATATAATTAATAAAAAATTATAACATATTAAAAGGGAAATAGGTGATGAGGTGGGCAAATCTTCATAGAAAAACGTAAAAAAAAGTAAAAAATAAAAATTTATATAAAAAATTTAAATGAATGCCAAATTTTGAGGTGCGCAGTATACTTAGTGTACATGTAGAATATTTTATTTTTAATAGTTTTGTCTTTTTTAAAGTTTCAAACTCAATACCATTTTGTATTGAAATTTTATTGAAATTATGTTTTTTATTTGATATGATTGAATCAAGATATTTTCAGAGTTATGATTTAAGAATTATATATTCCGTGCATCGCACGGGTAGGCAACTAGTTTATATAAAAGTAGAAGTGAGGAGAGAGAATCATTTTGGAAGGAATATTGCATTTAATGACCATCTCTACTCACCTCTACTCACTTCTATTTTTATATATAAAAATAAAAAATAAATAAAGAAAAGATAAAAAATTTTGTAGGAGAATTTATTATTTATTACATATTTAGTAAGAGTTGTAATAAATGTACTATTTGTAAATGTGTTACATTGAAAATGAAAAAATTAGATTAATATATTTGAACATAAATAATGTGATATCTATATAAATGTGTTATGTAGGAAATGAGAAAATTGGATTAATATATTTGAACATAAATGAATGTGATATCTATATAAATGTGTTATGCAGGAAATGAAAAAAAAATTATTAATATATTTGAACATAAATAAATGTCATATCTATGTAAATTTGCTACATTGAAAATGAAAATTTTGGATTAATATATTTGAAAATAAATAAATACATGCTATATAAATTTGTTAAGTTAAATGACTATCTCTACTCATTTCTACTTTTATATATAAAATAATAATAAAAAAGAAAAATAAATAAAGAAAAGATAAATTTTTTTGTAGGAAAATTTATTATTTATTACATATTTAGTGAGAGTTATAATAAATGTGCAATGTGTTACATTGAAAATGAAAAAAATTAGATTAATATATTTGAATATAAATAATGTCTATCTATATAAATGTGTTATGTAGGAAATGAAAAAATTTGATTAATATATTTAAACATAAATAAATGTGATAATTATGTAAATGTGTTATGTAGGAAATGAAAAAATTGTATCAATATATTTGAACATAAATAAATGTCATATCTATGTAAATGTGTTTCATTGAAAATGAAAATTTTGGATTAATATATTTGAAAATAAATAAATACATGTTATACAAATTTGTTAAGTTAGAAATGAAAATTTTGAATTGATATATTTTGAAAATAAATAAATAAAATCATTGAAATTTTACTTCCTAATATGTCAATAAATGAATATGTTCTTCAATAACCATATTACAAAAATAATTAATTATTTGCTATCAACTTTTTACCACAGATGATAAATTGGTAGAAAATTTAATCATTTCATCATTTGGACAAAAATTGGTATGTATTAAAAATAAGGAAAAATAAAATATAAGTAAGAAACATATTAAAAAATAAAGTTAATTAAAAATTAAAACATATTAAAAGGAAAATAGGTGATAAGATGAGTAAATTTTTAGAGAAAAACGTAAATAAAAGTCAAAAGAAATTTTATATAAAAAATTTAATTAATCGTCGAACTGTGAGTAATGCGCTACAATGAGTGTACATGCAGAATTTTTTATTTTGATTAGTTTTTTTTTTTTTTTTTTTATGATTTCAAATTCAATAACACGTGTTAAAATAAATAAATGTCATATCATATCTATGTAAATGAGTTACTTTAAAAAAGAGAAATTTGGATTAATATATTTTAAAATAAATAAATATATGCTATGTAAATTTGTTAAGTTAGGAATGGAAAAATTGAATTAATATATTTTGAAAATAAATAAATAAAATTATTGAAATCTTATTTTCTAATATGTCAATAAATAAGTAGGCTCTTCAACACGCATGTTACAAAAATAATTTATTATTTTCTATCAACTTTTTAACTACACATATTTTCTCTCTCCAATTTTCAACAACTACTTTTTACCTCAAAGTTATAAATAAAAAAATTTATAAACCAAACATTATTACCAAACGGAGGCTTATCCTTTGTTTGTTAAAATTTTGGTGTTTAAAAACATTTTTTTTTTATATTTTTTAAGTAAGATGTGTGATTAAAAAGTGGAAAAAGAAAATATGTGTGGTTAAAAGATGATTTGGAAAATTGTGTTGTTTAAAAACTTGTTTTTTTCACTTTTGCCAAACAGAGGCTTAATCATTTCATCATTTTGACAAAAATTCGCATGTTTTAAAAATACAAAAAAATAAAATATATTAATTAATATATTGGATTTCAAATAAAATATATGTAAGCAATAGATTAAAAAATATAGTTAATAAAAATTATAACATATTAAAAGGGAAATAGGTGATGAGGTGAGCAAATTTTCAAAGAAGAACGTAAATATAAGTAAAAAAGAAAAAAAAGAAAAAAAGAATTATATAAAAAATATAAATGAGTACCAAATTTTGAGTGACGCGGTATACTTAGTGTACGTGTAAAAAATTTTATTTTGAATAATTTTGCCTTTTTTAAACTTTCAAATTCAATAACATTTTGGATTGAAATTTTATTGAATTTTTTTTATTTGATATGATTGAATCAAGATATTTTCAAAATTATTATTTAAAAATTATATATTTCGTGCATCGCATATATAAAAGTAGAAGTGAGGAGAGAGAGCCATTTTGGAGGGAAAATTGCATTTAATGAGTCTCTCTCCTCATTTCTACTTTTATGTATAAAAAAATACATAGAAATAAATAAAGAAAAGAGAAATATTTTTGTAGGAAAGATTATTATTTATTACATATTTAGTAAGATTTGTAATAAATATACTATGTGTAAATGTATTATATTGAAAATGAAAAAATCAGATTAATATATTTGAACATAAATAATGTGATACCTACGTAAATGTGTTATGTAGAAAATGAAAAACTTGGATTAATATATTTGAATATAAATAAATGTGATATCTATGTAAATGTGTTATGTATGAAATGAAAAAATTGTATTAATATATTTGAATATAAATAAATGTCATATCTATGTAAATGTGTTAAATTTAAAATGAAAATTTTGGATTAATATATTTGAAAATAAAAAATACATGCTATATAAATTTGTTAAGTTAGAAATGAAGATTTTGAATCAATATATTTTGAAAATAAATAAATAAAATCATTAAAATTTTACTTTTTAATATGTCAATAAATGAGTAGGTTCTTCAATAATTATATTACAAAATTAATTAATTATTTGCTATCAATTTTTTGCCACCAATGATAAATTGTTAGAAAATTTAATCATATCATCATTTTGACAAAAATTGGTATGCTTAAAAAATAAGGAAAAATAAAATATATTCATTAGTATATATTGGATTTCGAATAAAATATATGTAAACAACATATTAAAAAATAAAGTTAATTAAAAATTTTAACATATTAAAAGGAAAATAGGTGATAAGGTGGGAAAATTTTTAAAGAAAAACGTAAATAAAAGTAAAAAGAAATTTATACAAAAAATTTAATTAAGTGTCAAACTTTGAGTGGCGCGGTACACTGAGTTTACATGCAGTTTTTTTTTTCTTGATTAGTTTTTTTTTTTTTTTTAATTCTATAACTCTATAACATGTGTTATGTAGGAAATGAATAAATTGAATTAATATATTTTAAAATAAATAAATGTCATGGTATATAAATTTGTTAAATTAGAAATGAAAAAATTGAATTAATATATTTTGAAAATATATAAATAAAATTATTGAAATTTTACTCTCTAATTTGTCAATAAATGAATAAGCTCTTCAATACGCATATTACAAAAATAATTAATTATTTTCTATTAACTTTTTAACCACACATATTTTCTCCCTCCAATTTTCAATCACTACTTTTTACCTCAAAATCATAAATAAACAAGTTTATAAACCAAACATTATTACCAAGCGGAGGTTTAATCATTTCATTATTTTGACAAAAACTGACATGTTTAAAAAACAAGGAAAAATAAAATATATTAATTAATATATTGGATTTCAAATAAAATATATGTAAGCAACACATTAAAAAATATAGTTAATAAAAGATTATAAAATATTTAAAGGAAAATAGGTGATGAGGTGGCAAATTTTCAGAGAAAAAAAATTATATAAAAAATTTAAATGGTGCCAAATTTTGAGTGACGCGGTATACTTAGTATACATGTAGTATTTTTTTTTTTTTTTTGAATAGTTTTGTCTTTTTTAAAGTTTCAAATTAAAAAATATTTTGTATTGAAATTTTATTGAAATTATGTTTTTTATCTGATATGATTAGATCAAGATATTTTAAAAATTATATATTTCGTGCATCGCACGAGTAGACAACTAGTTAAATATAGATATTGCTGTCAAAGAGAATTGATAGAACCAACCAAATGATCATAGAGGAAGATCCTTTTTCACCAGGAATTATGAATGACATTCCTCTGCCAAACGACTCTAAACAACCAATGATAGAGCATATAAAAGATCAAATGTTTTTCATTTCTTATATAGGATCAAATGAACAAACAAGTACATTCCACACAAAAAAAAAAGAAAAAAGAACAAACAAGTAGAGTAGAGAAAGAGAAATTGAGTCTAACATATCCTAAATAATCACACAATTTTATACATGTACACTATGAGAATATAGCACATCAGTGAAGACATAAGTCGTCGTTGAATGTCTAAATCTAATTGTAGCAGGATTCTAAGAATCATTATACTTAACCCTTAGATACATGGTTCGAATCATGCGGAAGGCAAATATCCACTTCCTGAAAACGAGGCTGTCTGCTCTTGAGGAGCAGGACGACTAGGGGGGAGTGGAAAGACCATGAGTACGATACGGAGAATGCCCCAGCAAGGGAGCCGGATCGTTACAAAAAAAGCGCCTTTTTTGTAGCGTACTCGATCCTCAAGGGCTGGCCCCAGCAAGGGAGTAGGATCGTTACAAAAAAAGCACCTTTTTTTGTAGCGTATTCGGTCCTCAAGGGCTGCCAGCCGTCTACTCATGGTCTTTCTACTCCCTCCTCTGGTCGTCCTGGTCCTCAAGAGCTGGCAGCCTCGTTTCCAGGAAGTAGATTTTTGCTTCCCTAGGGATTCGAACCTTATACCTAGGGGTTAAATACAAACTTCGTGAAATCTCTGGTACCATTAGATGCTTTAATGCATGAGACGAGACTATCCAAACCCTATGATTTTTAAAGAGCCTTTGATTTTATTAAAATAGCCTATGATTATGATGATAATGTCACTGTATGATTGCATAAGTATGTATTAAATTATTCTGTAAATTAATTATTGGCGATAAGTCTACTGCGATTTTTTTCGAAATGCTCATTTCGTTTTTAACAGCTTTTGCAGATCTCGGAGATGGCGACGAATGAACGGGAAGCGTTGGAAAATTAAATAAATGATGATATTATTAGACAATTTTATGAATGTTACTCGTTAGATTATTTATCGTGATGTTCATATAAATAATTGAGACCCAAGTTTTATAAATTGTTCTATATTTTAAACTGATTAAGTTTTCGCTAATGTTTCAAATAATAAATATGATGATTTGAATTAAATTTGTTTTTCTGAATAAAGTCAGTTTTAAAGGACGAAGTGACTTCCCGAGTTCCACGGGATTCGGGACGTTACAGCCATGATATGTGAAGGAAAAAGAATTTGTAACTGGTGTGCATAAAAAATTAGTAAGATAAAATTAAAATGTTATTTATGTAACTTTATATATGCCTATATTTGTAAATAAATCAAAATTTAAATTTGTGATGTATGAAGTAATTTTAGTGATAGCAATATAGTCACCCTTGTAAAATTATTATAAAGAAATCTTGCAAGTACACAAAATGTCCACAAAGGGCCTATTTGACACTTTTCCATTATTGGGGTGACCAAATGTTATTTCTCTATCATTTAAAAAAAAAAAAGAGGTTGAACCGCAATCCTGACGGTTCTCACTCTTCCTGTCACAATCTGACTTTTTGGCAAAATTTATCGATTTACAAAATTTTGAACCGTTAGATGATTAATTATTATGAGGCACTTAAAATAAATTTTATTGTGTATATTTATATTGACTATTTAATAAGGTGTCAGGAGGGCCATAGGACGATAATCAAATTTCAGACAGGTATTGAATTCAAAATATAAGTCCTCTTTGAAGATGATTAAAATCAAGTTTTAGTCGAATTTTAATAGGATTTGGTGATATATATTGATAAAATTAATTATTGACTTTCATTTTAATTAAAATTTTTATTTTAAATTCTACCAAATATGGCATTAAATAACATATTTTTTCAAATAATTTTTTATCACATACATTTTTTTTTTTCAAATTATTTTTTTTTTCAAATTACTTCTGAGTTACATGCTTTACCTCAAAATATCATATTTTTTCATTTAAAAAAAAAAAAAACTTTTACCGAATAGAAGCAAAATAATAGGCAAAGGCGCAAAAGTACGTTGAGTTAGGACTTCAATTTGGGAGCTATTTAGCAACTATTACAAATAGTAATGATTAATGTTATTTGTGTTTTCGAGATAGAATTTATAATTAAAAATTGAAGAGAAAAAATTTGTATAGTTAAAAATATAGTTAGAAATTCATGTGGATTATAACAGAAATTACCCGAACGCAGGCCTCGAGCACGCAACTTGACTGTCACATCATGTCTATATTTTGTGTATTTTTCATTCAATTTTTTGTTTCTTTATAAGAAGTCAACTATTAATTGCGTACCTGAATTTTAATTGCCCGTTGAAATATTTTAACTACTTGTTCAAAATTGGATGAGATAATAAGGCCGTTTGACAAAACATTTTAAGTCGGGAGATTAAAATTAAATTTTTATTAAATTTTTATAGAATTGATGAAATGTGTAACTGAAAAGTTATAAGTTCTATGAAATGTGTGATTAAAATTAGAGTAATACTATTTATATCAAGGTTGAGATCAATCTCAACTCAATTGACACATAGTCATTGAAGAATGATGAGATATTCATGTGCACATGCACAAGTCACTTTTTCAATCTCCAATAGAAGAGTGCCAATTGGGTTGAGATATATAACATTATTCTTAAAATTAATAGTTAACTTTATTTTAAAATAAAATCTGAATTTTAATAATTAGTATCAAACATGAGCTAAATGTTATCTGAAATTTTTGAGATAAACATTTTGCTTTTAGGGCGGATTCAAAATCGAACTAATTTATTTTTTAAGTCAAGCTAAAAAAAAAATCTACATAAAAAAAAATTACAAAGCAAAATATAAAATGATTTGTGGCTAGTCTGGACTTTACATCCGCCAATTATTGTTTATTAACCCATTTGATTAATTTTATAAAATATTTCTTATAATTAAAAGAGCTTAAAAAAATTAAAAATAAAAAATTAATCCAACCGTGGCTTCCTCTAAAAGCCCTTTCACAAAAGGAGGAAAATCATTTTTTTGGTTTATTGAAATTTTAAAATTTCAAACATTACTCTTATTTATATTTGTAAAGAAAAGAAAAAGAATAATTCTAACATTTTATTTATATAGGAAAAAATAAACATTTTTAGAAGTTAATTTTCAAATACGAATTCAAAAGTTAAAGCTCCAATGCTCCATCCTCTGCTTTTCTTCCACCACTCAAAAGTAGAAGCAGATACCTCTTATGGGCTCCAAGTACTTAAAATGTTGATAACAAAACCGATAATTAATTTTTTTTACATATTTAGTGTGTGTGGTATTATTTAAAAAGTTTTTTCGAAATGAATAGTAATTTTTAGGAGAATGGATGATCGAGATTTGGTTGAAGAAACAAATATTTTAGATTTGAATTTTAATGAATGATTGAGATTGAGTAATATATATATTTTTCTTTTTTTTTTTTTTTTTTTTTAAAAGAAGAAAATCAAACATTAGCTTAATGTGATTTATAAATTTTATCTAAATTTATTACTTTTTAATTTTATTCCCCCCCCCACCCACCCCTCGCCTCCCCTCCCCTCTTAAACTATTAGATTACTTAGCATGTACGATGTATATTTACACGCCTGGTTCGATCTCTTTTGTCAAGCAACTTGGTTACAGTTGATCTTAAAAATTGAAAACAAAATTGTTAGAGCAATCCCAATCATGGTGTAATTTACATCCTCTAAAAATTACTTTTATATCTCAATATACATATCGGTGGATTTATATTAAAGTTTTGCTTCAATTATGAGATGCAAATTATAAGATTTAAATTTATCTTTTACACAATTTTTTTAGCTAGTAAATTTTATGTTAATCTATTTTTTTTATTTGTACTTACATATAAATATTACGAATAACCGACCTAAATATTTTTAAATTTGGTCAAGAAAAAATATTAAAAAATTAAAAATTTGCAAATTAACATAAAATTCAAATTGTAATGTAAATTATTATAATAGATTTAAATTATATATCCCACGTCAAAATTTTATGGATTGTTGAAAGCTAAATTTTGATGAAATTAGTCCATGTGAAGCGTAAAACAAGATGTAAATGTGGATGATTTTTACATTTTTTGGCCGAAATTCTAATTTGCATATCTTTTTACACCCCCATTGGAGATTAATCCGGCGACTTTGGGGATCTAAATCACTAATTTGGTGTATTATACACCACAATTGGAGTTGCTCTTAGTTGCTTTTAATGAGTCCGACTTCTCTAAAAGAGACTCGATGATGATGTTAAGGGATAAAATCATACATCAAATAAAGATGAAAATATAGATTAATTTATAAGGGTTGAGCTACTCTTCTTAATAAGGTTGATTTTTTAAAATGGATCCCCAAATCTTTACATGGAACAGAACCCATTAAACTCTAACGAGCAATTCGATCAGATTAAGACTCAGAAAATAAGCACGCGAATTTCAAGATTTGCCTACTAAAAGGAGTTACCATTTTGAAGGGACATGTTAAAGAATAAAATCACACATCGAATAAAGATAAAAATATAGACAAATTTATAAGAGTTTGTGTTATTCCTCTTAATAAGATTGACCTTTCAAGATGAACTCCCAAATCTTTATAGATAACACATTGGGAAAAAAATTAAAATGTTTGATGATCAGTGATGAACGCAGACATTTTGTAGTAATGAAGCATAGTAACGGAGCAATGAGTTATATATCATGGGGGGGGGGGGGGGGGGGGCGATGTATTACCTCTTGTTCAGAGGTTGCCTCCGAATTTGTTTTTGAAAAAAGATTGATAAAATTCAAATTCACATAAGACAATGTACTAAAGAAATATACAAACTCACAAATATATTATTATTTGCAGAAATTCAAATGATTTTTAGTAAGAACCACAATGTAAATCAAAAGAAATTATGAAAATATGATTTAGTAAAGCAGTGTACTCACTGAGATTCATCTTCTAATAACTTCAAGATATTATTTTATTGGATAAATAAAAATAGAAAGAAAATCAATGGTTATCTGCCAATTTATTTATTTTTTAATTTCTTTATATTTATTAACCATGCATGTAGTACTTTAATCACATATCTATACTTCATTGGCATCATCGACTCGTAGTTTCTAATCGATGAAGAAGGTCAACAACACTAAATCTAAAGCCCATTAAAGAAGATAATTATATTATTATAATATTGTTATTAAATATACTGTTGACTTATCTTAAACACAATAAATGTATTTTCTTAAGATATTTTATTTTATTTAATTTGTTTGTGAACTACTTGGCAAGTAGATGAATGTCAAAGAAAATGACGTCTTTATTTCAAGAACATTAAATATTTCTTACTCGAACACACTCTTTTCAATTCTCATTTATAATCTACCAATCTTTCTATTTATGTTTAATTTATATATCACGAACAATAACATGATACATAGTTATGATCTACCAATCTTTCCGTTTATGTTTAATTTATATTTGATTATTTCACGAATAATAACATGATACATAGTTATGAAATTTGAGGGTTGAGTTGCCCCATCCCCTGCCTTGATCAAAATTCTTTAGAGAAAGAACAAGGTTTAAGGTAGACGTAGGCATTTTATCGGTTCGATTCTACTCAGACCCAAGGATCGAACGATTTCGATTTCAATTATTTTTCGATTTTTGTTTGGTTCTTATTAAAAACAAAATTTGATTTGATACAAATGCCAATATATATGCAAAAACCAAGTTAAATGAAAAAATATCACATATATAAATAATAATACAAATACTATAATTTACTAAAATATATATCTCCCGATCATGAAAAAGTAAATGCAAGGATTTAGGATTTCTAAAAAATTTCTCAATAAAATATTTAAAAAAGAATTTAGCACATCAATAATTCAATGTATTGGTATAAAACAAAGAGTGAGTTTGATTCTAGTTAAAATGAATTTTTTTGAAATGAATAGTAATTTTTAGAATAATTGATGGTTGAAATTTGGTTGAAAAGTCAAATATTGTAAGCTTAACTTTTAATAAATGATTGAAATTGAATAATGTAGAACGATAGAAATATTAATGAAAATCAAACAAATGCAAAAAATTCATGAAATAATAAACTAAGACATTGAACTTCCTTTTAGAAATTGTACAATAAATATATTTTTATCGATTTTACTTTCGATTTTGTTTTGAGAACCAATCATTTTTTTTAGTTGGTAAATAAGCGAACGGTTTTCTGTTCGAACAAACATAACAGGAAATTAACTAAGAACACTCATATTATTTTTATTTATTTATTTTTTTGAAGAACAAGAATACGAACTCAATAGAACAATAGATTTTCTTTTGTCTTGTATGTCTCTATAGCGAACAATCACACCTCAAAAACCCAAAAAAGAAAAGAAAAAGAAAATTTAATTCACACAACGACCTAGCTGGTGGCGCCGGAGACTTGGAGCCGGCATAAAGGGCAAGAATCATGGCGAGAGAGCCACCTTGTGATACAAACTGCATGGAACACGTGTCCACACGGGACTTGCTTACCTGATCGGAATCCCTCCATACAAACTGCACAGGAACCCCTCGCAGTAACCGTAGGCATCTCAATAGGGTCGGCAGCTATAGGTTCCGACAACTGGTTTATGCCAGAGTCCAATCCGCAATCCACCATTGTTAAGGCGAGATCGAGGTCAAAGGCTTCATTTATAGAACGAATCTGGGACATAATATGGTTCTTTATGCAGGAATTACTAGAACTTTTTGCTATGGGTTGGGAAGAAGAACGATTTAAGGATCTATATTTATAGGGTGGGGGGAATGGATAGTCGGTGTGGGTCGGGGCATTATCACTTGACAGTCAAAAAAGGAAAATTCTGATTATCCAAATGGTCCTTTTTTTATTTGGATAACTATAACTGTTGGGTATAGTTGGGTACTGGTACGTAACTCGGATAAAATTGATGGAAATTTTATAGTTATCCAATGAACACCATAAGGTGCTGACTCGGGCATATATTGCCTCTCTATTGGTCGGGTGTAAAGCAGGATCCAATGAATTTCGCCTTACACTCAATATTCACTGATCAAGTAACGGGTGGATATGATTTATGGTGCGCTCAAAGGATACCATAAACTCACTGTAAATGAACCCTATAATCAATAAAGAAATATAATAATAAAATGTTAAAGGGCTCTTTGCATGATAAAAAGATATATTTAAGAATTTGCTTGACAACTCGTTTAAACGTTAGAAAAGATGGATAAACTTTGAGATAGTTGCGTTGGGCACTGTAAAAATAACACCAAATTAAAGAATACGTTGCAATTGAATTAAATTGAAAAAATATTGTCATCCATCTTCTTCCCCCGCTTCTTCTCACGTGTGCGCTGTGTCTTCTTCTTCCATGGCTTCACTTTTTGCACGATTCTTCCTCGACTGCCTACAACCGAACCATAGTCGGCTCACCACTGCCCGCATCAACCATTGAACTACCGCCACCACCTGCTTCTGAAACACTACCACCACCACCACCCGCATCAACCACCGAATCACCTCCACAGCACCATCGAACCACCATCCCTTTCTCCAACAACATAATCGAGTGTAATTTATACACCCAACACAGAACTGAGGTAGGTGAAATTCATTCAAATTGTTCTTGGGATCGCTGCAAGAAGTAGAATGAATAATGAAGTGTTTTCTATTATTGCTGCGTGCAAGAAGATCAGTGAATGAAGAAGTGTATTGTGCATTAACAGAAGTATTGAAGGTGCTAGCTAAAGAAGACATTTGAAATTGAATAAAAAGGGGAGAATTCGGAAAGTTTCTAAGATGGGTTTGAACGATAAAATAACTGAAGAGCTTCAATAATGGTTGCGGCTATGGGCATGCATAGAATAGTGCATGAAGATTGTATGATTTTATGCTTGAGATAAAGTATCATAAAAATTTTGTAAATTATCATCCTAGGATATTAAAATTTAGCCCTAAATATCATAAAAAACTGAAAAAATTTCATGTTATGATACCAAAAATTTGAAAGTATCACAAGTATCATGTTGTGATACTTTAAAAGTATCTTATTACCTGTGATAAAAACCATATTTTCAATAAAAAATTGAAGTATTTTTCAGTGATTCTTTAAAATAAAGTAAATTTGAATTATGATACCAAAAGTTGATTATTTGTACAAACGCCCCATAAACTTTTTGTAGCGACCGAAAATTTTCAAACTTAAAAGACTTGTTTTACCAAACTTGTCGCTACGACTCTCCAACCTTAACAATTATTATTCAAAACCAGCGCTCTCGTCTAGTCATATTAGCTATTTTAAGATTTTAAGAAAAGAAATTTAAATTCGTTTAAATCTTTAAGTCCAAATTTCGACTTTAAACTTGTCCCAATTTCATCCTTCATTTTTAAAGTTCAATGGGGAAGACCTGGTAGTGATGAAACTACCTGGTTCAAGAAAGAAGAAATTTTGATCAAGTACTCAATTGTTTTAAATTAAGAAAATTTTAAATTTCGAGGACGAAATTATTTTAAGAAGGTAAGGTTGTAGCGATCAAGAATTTTTACGCATTTAATAATCGTGTCGCTACTATCTCACCCATTTATTTTTATTTTTACGTTAAAGTCGTGACGCGATCGTTTAGCCAAGTTATAAATTTGGAGCTGAAATATGTAAATTTCAGTCCAATTTGATTTTACGTCCAATAAATTAAAAAATCTATTTTTAAAATCCAAATTTCATTTATTTATTTATTCAAATAAAATCTCCAGATAATCTTATTTCAAATTTGAGTCTATCATCCTAATTACAATTCAAATTTTAAATTCATCACTTATCTATACAAATCATGATCACCATCGTAGCCAACTTTCAACCACTCCTATCACGAAAATCTATCTGCAGCTACAATTCGAAACCAAACCAAATATTTTCTATCCAACCATTTTAATTCCCATTTCACGTTCAGACTCTTCTTCACGGCTGAACCTCTCAATTCAGGTATGATAATGAAGAATCCTTTTTTTTTCAACCTCACCATCATCACCACCGTGACCAGCACCACAATCTCACCAAACTCCCATCACCTATATCATTATCATCGCCACACCCAAACCACAACCAAGCACCAACCTCTGTTTAAGCTCCATTCATCACCAACCTCATCACCACCAAGAATCCCCACCCAATGCAGGCCACAAATCATCATCATCACCACCCATTTCCACCATCATCACCTGGACCAATCAACAAACCACCTGCAGCACCACCATTCACGGCCAAAACCACCTCAATCGAGAACCCAAACCACCATCATCATTCGCACACGGCCACAACCTCCTCCAACTCACCTCCATCTTCAATACCAATCATCACCATCACCATCATCACCACCGAACAACAGCCAGTCGCAAGCCATAGTCGACTGTAACTCGCCAACCCAAGCCTCCACCTCCAAGAAACCACCGCTGCCAATCGAAAACTCAATAGCAAACCTCAAACTTCACAACTCAACATCACCACTGCCCAACTCAATTCTTTAACCAAATCAAACCCCAAACCAAGAACAAAACAAGAAGAACTAGGTACTTACCTTCATCACCGGCCATCTGGACGGATTTTGGCCGAAAATCACAACTCCGATTTCGATTTCAAGCTTTGATTTGGTCTCGGTTTCACACTATAAACCACCCAAATATCTTCCTCCATCCACCCCCCCCCACTGCTACCCTGACCGCCGCCGCTCGACCGCGGCGTTTCACCGGCAAATCGTCGGCAGTACCTCCGCCGGACTCAACCCCTGCGCGCACTCTCTCGCCATTCTCTCTCTCTCGGTCTGATTTTCAGATCGTGAATGAGAGAGAGAGTAAATATTTTGATTTTAATATTTTAACTTCCGGAATTTGCACTTTAGTCCCTGGGTTCCAAAATTATTTCAAAATCAGTCACTGTAGTTTTAAAACTTATATTTCAGTCCTTAAGTTCTTGAATGATCTTATAAGCTTTTCATTTTTAAAAATTTCTTATCTCAATCCCCAAAATTTAATATTCGTTTTGAGTTCCGACCCAACTTTTGAAAATTTACATTTTAGTCCCTCAAGTTTGAAAAGTATTCATTTTAGTCCCTCAACTTTCAAAAAACATCAATTTCAGTTCTCAAATTGTAATTTATCATTTTTAAACTATAAATTTCTAAAGACTAATTTAACTTATGGGCTAGACGAAGCGTACGGAGATTTGAAAGATTGAAGTCATATCCCGCTCAACTTTGCACTCGTCGGATTTAAGGTAGACTCGCCCACACTAATTGATTTATATTATAATTGCATGTGTTATGTGGATTTGTGTGATTTTATGCTTAATTGCATGAGAAAAGAATATCTCTTTTGAGATAAAAGAATTATGTTATGCTGGGCATAACTTATCTGCTAGCATGATACAAGAAAAGAATGGTTCATTTGTGTTCACTATGTGATGCCTATGAATAAGAAAAGAATGTCACTACATGATTTGCATAATTACTGGTCCAATTATCTTGTAGATTAATTATTGGCGATGAGTCTACTGAGTATTTCATTTCGAAATGCTCAATCCGTTATTTTAAACAATTTTGCAGATTTTGGAGACGGTGGCGAGTGATGGGCAATGACGGCAAATTACAAATTGATATTTTTTTTAAAGTCGTGAACTTTGAAATGATTATTTCATTTTATCAAGAATTGTCATTTTTGCAAATTTGTACGAAAATACTTATTCCATTTGAATTATCGCTAAACTTTATTCGATAAATGCGATATTTAATATTTAATCATTTTTTTCCGCAACAAAGTTTATTCAAGAATTTAGAAAAGTGACGTTCCCGCGCTTCTCGAAACTCGGGGCGTTACACTTTTGGATACATATTTTACCTTTATACATTTATCTATGAGGGAAATTACGCTTCCTACCCTACAAAAGTCAACTCTTACATTTATACCCCAAAGTAATTAAGAATATATTTACCGTATTTTTACGGTGCAAAAAGGATTAAGTACATAAATAGAAAACTTGAAGGACCTATATTTTAAGTATCATGTAATTTAAAATATATTTTAACAAAACAAAATATATTCCCAAAATTAGGTATTTTCCATGAAGCTATAGAATTACAATTTGTAATTAATTACTATTGTAATGAGTTGCAAATTGTAATGAATTGCGGTTTGTAATTAATTAAAATTGTAAATTAATTTCAATTTTTTAATCAATTACAAATGTAGCTCGTTACTATTTAAATTAATTGTATATTATAAGTCATCGAAGTTCATTTCTCTTTTAAAATTAATTGAATTAGTTACAAATTATAATGAATTATAGTTTATGGTTTATTAGAATCGTAACTAAATTTCAATTTTGTAATCAATTACAAATGTAACTAATTAATTACTATTGTAATTTAATTGTATATTACAAGTCACTCGAAATTTCATTTTTTTTAAGAAATTAATTAATTGAATTAGTTAGGAGTTGTAATTAATTACAACTTTAACTTAATATACAATATACAATTGCAACTTAATTACTTTATGTCATAAATTACAATTTGTAATTAATTACAATTATAACTTTCATTCAATTTAGCAAGTAATTACAACTCATACCACCACCACCACCACCACATCCTCCTCCAACGAAGCACCACCACCACCACCACCACATCCTCCTCCAACGAAGCACCACCACCACCACCACTTACATCAACACCAAACCAAAATTGAATACCATCACTACCACAACCACCACCATCAACAACGAAATTACCACTAACAAACAATTAAATGAGCAAGCTGTCGCAATAGAAACTGGAGAGCGACCACCGAAACAATACTTCATCAACAACAAAATCACTTTCAACAAACGATTGCAGTGGCAAGATGTTGCCACAAAAAGGGCAATAGCGACAAGAAGCAACACTCCACTTCCGCTGCCACAAATTACCTGTCCAAAATCGACAAGAAAAACAACCGAAACATGGCGCTATCCCTCACCGCTGATCACCCCAGCCAACAAGTGCTGATTTCTGGGGACGAAATGCAGTGTCGTTTGATTGACTGTCAAACCCCTAATGCAAGATCCCAATTCCATTTATGTAACTGGAGAAAAAATCGCTCAACCAAAACTTTGTGCAGTGACTAGGGATTGATTGAGGTGGAACATTGAAATAGGGTAGGGGAGAGAATTTACAAGTTTTTTGGGCCTCTAATTCATCTGAAATTGGAACCCTATTTATTCACCAGATCTAGATTTTGAGCAGTTAGCAGATTTGGATTTTGAGATGAGAGAGAAGGGAGGAATGATTAGAGGTTGGTTTATATTTTTTCACCTGATTTAGTAAAATAATTTTGAATTAACTTATTTTAAAAATTTGAAGATTAAATATATGAACCAGCCTAATTAGCCAGTGCAAAAATCACAAAAGCCCAAATCCCCTCCACAAGGTCCCAATGCAAAAACGGGAAAACCATTACCAGAAACTTCATATACGTTCCCATCCAATTCAACACCATTCATCTGAAAGCAAAGCTGAAGAAGCTGTCATCATTTCTTCCAAGAAGAAGAAGAAGAAAAAGAAAAAGAAAAAGAGTTTGTTAATGGAGTTGGAGCGACCAGGGTTGAGAAGAAAAGCGTTCATCGCGAACTGCCACCACCACCGATCGTCGGTGCTTCCTCCCTCTTCACCACCAACAAAGGATAATCTAATTAATCTATATTTACACATCCTGAACAATTGCACAGATGGATGGTCAAAAATGAAGTGCAGGTGATTTTAGCAGATTGCTTACAAGATTGGCAGTAGGAGGGAGTGACTCGTCGGTTCATTTGAAGGATTATTGGGCTAAACTCTAATAACTTTATAGACAAAATCCTTGATTCAGGTTTGCATTTCCCTTTGAGTGCATTTGGTACTTAAGAATTCTGATAATTGTAATTACCAATTTATAAGCAAGCTGGACACCAAACGTTAATTCCTAGAGATTGTGAGTTTTTGTTTGTTGTTCATATGTTTTGCAAACCATGGGTGAAATATTTAATAGACTACTACAAATATAGCGTAACAAATCGTAGCAGTAGCCGTGAAAGCTTCAATTTGTGGGTCATTTATTTTTCATATATTGTTTATGGGTGTATGGTTGTGTCTGAGATAAAGAAAAGAGTGCAGATGATGTTTGAACATGATTACAACCAATATCAGGAAATTGAGTCTGTTGTTGATGATGTGTTGTTGATGATGAGTACGTATTTTATTGCTTCCATTTTGATGTGTATGTATATATAGAATGGTGAATATATAATGTATTTATTAGTGTTTGTGAATTTGTGTAATTTCTAGATAGTACAAGAACCTAAAAGATGACATTTATCTATATATAATAATAAGATAACCGTCACAATTTTTACTTACACACTTTCCCGTCCAAAATTCTTTCTAAATCTGAAAATTTTTCCAAAAAAGAAAAAAACAAGTATTAAATGTAATTAATAAAAGTTAGTATTAAATGTTGATATTTGAAATGCTCTTTATTTTGGAGAGTCGACTTTTAAAATTTCACTCTAATTGACTCTTTATTTTAACATTTTAATTTAGAGAATGTGTTAGACTCTCCAACTTTGGAGAGCCAAACCCACTCTCTATTATTAAATACATTAAAAAAGTTTCAATTTTCAATATTTCTCATTAACTTTCTTTATTACATATTTGATATCATTTGTCAATTGTCATTTACTTTAAAAAAATAAATATTAACTAAAAATAAACAAAGATAATAAATATTTTCATGATAAAGTGAAATAAAGATAAAAAAATAAAGAGTATTGGAGATGCTCTTAATATATGAATTATTGAAAATAAATTATTATAGATATTTTTTTAATCAATTTTAAAAAATGATTTGTTTTGAGAATGTGTTAAAATGTTGATTTTTTTATGAGTTTATTTTATTGGGAGAATAAATGATCGAAAAAGAGTTTTTTTTTTTTTTTAAAAAGAATAGGCTCAAACAAAGCTAGGTTTCATCGAAATCTCAATTCGATTATTTAATTTTAATTTGTTACAGTGAGATTATTAAACTTCAATATTAGTGCTTAATAGATCACATCTTCCTATTGCGTTAATAAAATTAATGAAAAAGTAGAACTAATTATATTTTTGCAAAATCTAATAAATACACCTATTCAAACATATCCATGCCGCCAAATATAATAAAGATCGTGGAAAGGAAGCATGAAATTTGCAGTTTAAATTTTATACGATTTGAATGATTCATCAGGATCCCATCTAATAAGTTTCGAATTCCTATCTAATTAATCAATTGCTAGTTTTTTTTTTTTTTTTGTAAAATATCTATATCTATACTTCTATACTATATATAAAGAGAGAATGTTGAATTAGTGTGAATTCAAAGTGAATGTGAATGTATTTATTGCCTTTTATATATATATATATATATATATATATATATATATATATATATATATATATATAAAAGTACTAATATTATTTTATGGTAAATACCAAAATAATGGTTAATATTTTTTTTTTTTAATAATTGTGCAAATATTATATGATATATTTGTATCTTAAACAAGTATCAATATTTTTACACATAATATTACATCTAACATGATGCACAATTAAAAAACTATAGAATTTTCATTTATCATCCAATAAAGTTTTCGATAATTTGGAATTTGGAATATTTATATTGTTTTTAAATTTTAATAATTGCTATAATAAAAAATTATTTTTGTATTTTTTGTATTTGTGTTGATTATATACAATCATTAAATTTTATGAATGCTTATCTATATTAGGAATAGCAATTTCAGTTCATCACAATGGTAGAAGTCTATACTATATATAAAAGTAGGATAGTTTGAAAAAATTTAATTTTTAAATTCTTTGTGTTTTAGTATTATAGTATATAATTAATATGATGTTATTGTTATTTGTATATTTTGGTTATAATTATAATTATTTTTATTATTAACATTAATATTGAATGAGTTCAATTAATATTTTTAATTATCAGTATTAAAATTATTATTTAATCATTGATTTTTAATTTATTTTTTATTTTTAATATTATAAATCCTATGTGTTGCCATCAATAATTAACAATAATTAAATTGTGTTTTAATTATTAATGGTTAAATCATTTGTTATATTTAATATTACATATCAAATTTTCTAAAATATATATTATATATTATTATTAAATATCTTAATAAATTAACCCTCTGTTCGACAACTATATTTTTGTTTCGAGGTAAAATGTGTGGTTGAAAAATAGTTCTGAAAAATCATGTGGTTAAAAAGTGGGTTGAAAAAATGTGCTGCTTATAAATAATATATAAAAAAATTATTTAACGTGGGTTAATATTGAAGAGTTAATACTTTGATTTTTTTTAGTTAATAATATTAATAAAATGAGTAATATTTTTTAATCATTCTTAATTTTAATCATTTTTAAAGATTAAAGGGTATAATTTTTGGTATAATTTTGTAATGTTCAATTTTACTCGGTTGTCGTATCATTATAATCATGAAATATTCAAAATTATTATTTTGACTACTTATTTTTGCAAATAAAGTTTTATTGGTTAAATTCAAATATTTTGACTATTTCTTTTTTAATTATTGTGATTGATGTTTTTGAATGAAAAATAAAAAAAATACGTTAAATACAAGAGGCAAATGTAAAAATTATGAGAAATATGCTAATATATTTCATATGCATCAATATTCATGCACATAATATTACATCAAATGTGATATACCATTAAAAAATTACTAAATTTACATTTTCAATGAAATTATTAATAATTTATTAAAATTATTGAAATCAATAATAATTTATTATTTAAATATATAAATTGATGTTTACTATTCAAAGAATTTTTTTAATAATTTGACTTACTTATGTTATTTTTTTAAATCATAATAATTATTGTAATAGAGAATCCTTTTTTATGCATTTATATGTGTTGATTATGTATAAACACTAAAATTTTACGAATACTTATTGAAATCGATATTGTGGATAATAACTTCCGTGCATCACATGGGTAAAATACTAGTTTACTAGTAATGAATGAATATTTATTTCGTCAAAATGCCTAAAAAGTAAAAATAGTAGTACTTAGAGCAAATCCAATCGTGGTGTAAATTTATTACCGATTTAAACATCCGAAAATCACTTTTACATCTCAATATACATCTCAGTGGATATAAAACCAAAATTCTGCTTCAATGGTTGATATAAATTTAAATTTATAAATTTCATTATTTTTAATTTATACAAATATTATTGCTCGTAAATATCTTAATTTAGTTTACTTTAGATAGTATCTATTTATACATAAATTGCGAACAAGTCAATCTAAAACTTTTGAAATTTGGTTTTAAAATTAAAAAACAAATTTTAATGATTCATGGGGTTATATGCACATATATGGGATATATATAATGATTCATGGGGTTATATGCACATAAATACTCACAAATCCAATCAATTCAGTCGCATAGCAGTGGGTCCCAGAGATACAAAATCAGATGTAAATGTACATCAAAATATATATATCTTGGCCGGAAACTTATTTTACATCTAATATATATCTTCCCATTGGACATCATTTCGAGCAAATTAAAGATTTAAATTACCAAATAGATATAATATGCACCACCGTTGGAGTTGCTCTTAGGTAAAGGTTGGTATTTTATCAATTTGTAACTGATAATGGAACTATATATAGAAAGGTCATCATTACCTCAAAATTTTCTTTTAACTCATTTTTTTATTTACACCTTTAATTTAGTAACATATTAGGGTTAAAAGCCCCAAATGTCACTGAACTTTATAAGAAGTTTTCAAGGGGTAACTAAACTTTAAAAATCACATCATTCATCACTAAACTTCCCAATTTGTAATCTCAAAGGTCATTGGAATAATGGTCCATTAAATTTTAACGGAATGTTGACGTGACGCTATTTCTCAGTTGATTTGGCATCCACGTATGCAGCCACATAAGGTCGGTGATAAC
Organism: Ligustrum vulgare; assembly: GCA_963555705.1. NCBI lineage: Eukaryota > Viridiplantae > Streptophyta > Magnoliopsida > Lamiales > Oleaceae > Ligustrum > Ligustrum vulgare. Next base: position 12,039,851 of record OY743171.1, read on the forward strand.
TGAGGTTACAAATTGCAAAGTTCGGTGATGAATACGGTGATTTTTAAAGTTAAGTGACCTCGTGAAAACATTTTGCAAAGTCTAGTGATCAATGGAGTGATTTTTAAAGACCAGGGACCCCGTGAAAATCTATTGCAAAGTTCAGTGATGAATAGAGTGATTTTTAAAGTTTAGTGACCCAATAGAATTTTTTTGCAAAGTTCAGTGACCACTGGATTTATTAATCAATACGTTTTCTAATAAAATAATATACACGTAAACATAAATTTTTTCTTATTTTTAACTACACATTCTCCAGAAAATCACTAAACTCAATATATATTTTTTCATTATATCTGGAAAAAAATAAAAAATAAAAAATACACGTTTTCATTCCCAAAAAAAAAAAAATGACAACTTTTCAAAAGGTGCTAAAAATGACTAATTTTGCCTATGAATAGTCTAATATGCCCTCACACCACTACAAGACAAAAGTTGATTTAAGCAAGTAGACTCAAGAATTGATTGATGTGATATATATAAACTTTCACAATTACTCAATGGACAAAGGAATTAGCCAATGGATAAAAGATTTTGTAATTTTTTTTTTTAAAAAAATTAATAAAAAAAAAAACGTAAATTTCATTTTTTTTCTTCCATTTCATTTAAATACTATCTCTCTTGCACCAAAAGACTTTTCACTCCATCTCCTTTAACACTTAAAAGAAGATACAATTTGAAACTTGAAATTCCATTTTGAAAGGTATGCAATTTTGTAACATATGAATATGGACATTAAATATTGACAATTTGAAATGTAAGCATTTTTTTTAACATATGAATATGAGCATTAAATAAGTTGATGTTTTGTTAATGATTCATCTTTCCATCTTATTGAGATCTTGAGACCCATAAATTTGGATTTGGATGATACAATAAATGTCCTCATAAATGCATAAAGATCTTTCTTTGTTGTGATTTTCATCATGTGTTAAAGTATTGTGGTAGTTGAGCATTGATGGAAGACATTAATTTCTGTTGAAAGTTTTTATCAAGAGCCCTAATTTTTGAATTACAGACGCACAGTACTGTCCGTCATTTTCGACGATTCATCTGTCATTCCCGACAGTTTTTAAATGTCAAACCCGACATTTTAACTGTCGGGAATCCCAGGTTAAGATCGATAAGATGAACAACTGAATGCGAGATTGTCTAATTTCGTTTTCAATTCGAATTTGTGAAATGCATCAATTTCTGACGTACATATAGTGTTATTTCAGGAATGAGTGATAATTTGCAATTCATCGTCTCGTATGACGGAGAGTTTGTGAATGTAAATGATGAATGGAAGTGGCGTGGGAACAAGACTACATCTGTTGTAGTGCCTAGCGATATCACTGTGGAAGGACTAATTGAACGGTTGAACGTGAAGCTCCCAACTACTAGTCCACATAGTGAGATGTTATTGCAATTCAAGGTGCCTAACATGAACATACCACAGGCCAAAATTCGGGAAGAGGAAGATTTGAAGTGGTACATAACCATTCATAGAGAAACAGCTCTATTTGATACTGCTGTCGAAACACTCGCTCGTATAGTGGATGCAGTTATGGACATTAGTTGCCAAGAATATGAGTTACATGCTGAAGTTGAATTTAGACCCGTAGACAAAACCATGGTGGAGCACATAGTTCCTGTGACGAATGAGAATGCAACGGCCAATGTTGTGTGTGATACGGTGGAAGACATTATGCATGATAATGTAGATATTCCATTGTTTGTGTCAGAAAATGTGGAGAATGATTTATGCAGTGAGGATTCTCTATTTGCATCTAACTCCACAAATGGGGATATGCACGAAGGGGTAGATATTGTAGACACTTCCGACATTGCATCAAATCAAATTTTCATGAACAAGACCGAGTTGTACAAAAAACTGCAAATCTTATGTTGAGGGAAAATTTCAGTTTTGGGTTCAGAGATCTTGGACGAATGTATTACATGTTGTTAGTGTCGAAGGTAACTTTAAGTGGATGTTATGGGCATCGGCCATTAAAGGGTCAGGTATCTTCATGATTCGAAAATTCTGTGACTTTCATACGTGTTCTGTGGACTACCGACATCGCGCTATTAAACATGCTACAAGTTTGATAGTGGCCAAACACATAATGGGCAGATTGAATGACCCTAGCACGCCATATGCTCCTAAGGTAATTGTACGCGACTTGGAAAGCGAAATCGGCGTTAAAATTAGTTATAACAAGGCTCGAAGGGCAAAGGAAGCTGCTCTACATTCGTTGAGGGGAACACTGGAGGACAACTTCCAGAGACTTGCCTCATATTGCCATGTTTTAGGCGAGAAAAACCAAGGAACTGTTACGTACATAGAAATCGATTTCAGCAATAAGTTTCATTACTTCTTCTTGGCTTTTCGTGTTAGCATACGTGGATATTTGCACTTCCCCCGTCCTATAATCTACGTCGATGGTAGTCACTTGAAAGGTCCCTACAAAGGGACCTTACTACTTGTAACTACTCAGAATGGGAATAAACAAATATATCCATTAGCTTGGGGTGTTGTGGATGGGGAAACAAACAAGTCTTGAAAGTGGTTTTTGTCCAAGTTAAAGGACCTCATAAGAGACTCCGAGGATCAGGTATTTGTTTCTGATAGGAAAAAAAGTATTTAGAAGGAAATCATCAATTTATTTCCTCTGTCTCAAATCGGTTGTTGTATGTGGCATATTGAGAAGAATTTAATTCAGCGATATAGTAGTGCTAGTGCAACGTTTCTCTTCAAAAAGGCTGCCACAACGTATCGACTAGAAGATTTTGACAGACTAATGGGATAAGTACGAATTGTTAGTCCACGTGCGGCTTCCTACTTGGAGAGAGCTGGGTTTGCATTTTGGTCTCCAGCACTTTTCACCGGGAATCGATACAACATTATGACAAAAAACAATGCGAAAAGTTTGAACACAATATTGAGACACACACGTTGCTTACCCATCACGTGTCTAATGGAACACATTCGAAGTACCATGCAAAGGTGGTTTTATGATCGTCCTTCTACCTCAACACAATGCAATATACAATTAACTACGAGGATGGAGGAAGAGTTACGCATATCATTTGAATTCGGTACAAGATTGCAGGCACATGAGTTGAGCGAGAACCTCACTCAAGTTGGTATACCCACTGAAACTCACTTCGTTGATTTTGAGGAAAAAACTTGCACGTGTGGAGAATTTCAAGTACAACTTATGCCATGCTCCCATGCAACCCGTGCCGCTTGTTCACGGGGTAGGTCTCTCTATGACCTATGCTCCCCTTATTGCACAACCGAGAATTGGAGATGTGCATATGCTGAGGCAATCTATCCAGTTGGTAATGAAGTTGAGTGGCATGTAGCCCCCACATATTCGATCGGTTCAAATATTCCCACCAAATGTACGTCGACCACCAGGAAGGCCACCTACACAACGCAAGCGGTCACGTTTCAAGGCAAGCATCAAAGTGAGGAAATGTTCAAGATGTGGACGAGTTGGGCACAATCGTGTGGCTTGCACAAATCCGATTGGGGGAACCTGTGCTTAATGCGTTTGATTCGTGTTATATATTTCGTTAAGCCCTTTTTGATATGAAATTTTGTAGGTATGTTGGTAGAAACTTGCTTTTTTATGATGCGAACCCCTTCGGTGCATTGACCGAAAATTCCCACAACAATTTTAATACCAACCCAAGAAAGCTAAAGTGGTAAATAAATGGATAAACACCTTAACCTAAGTTTAATTATAACCCAAAATTCAAGGATTAACAAACCCTAACCCAATGGGGGTCACTTAAACAAATTCCAAGGTGGGGGAAATAAACAACAACACAAGAATAACAATACTCAAGCAAAGTTGATTAAATTCCAAGAAGATAACAAGAACAAAGGAGGTTTTAACCTTACCTCAAAGGGGGTCTTCAAGACCAAGCTCTCAAGAGCATTCAAATGAACAACCAAGTTATTCTTTACAAATGAAGAGAAATGTGAATATAATGTACAAAATGGGAAAAATGTGCAATTTCGGTATTTACAAGAAAACCCCGTTTTTGTGGAAATTGCAAGAAAACCCCATTTTTTTGAAAAATGAGGTGTTTCGGTCGACCAACTGGTCAACCGAAAGGGGACTTTCGGTCGGTCGACCGAAAGCGACTGAAGCGGGGTCAAAAATTCCTCTGCAGAAGATCGGTCGACCGGAAGAATGTTCGGTCGACCGAAACTTGGCTAAACTCCAAACTTCTCATTTTTGGTTCCAACTTGATTCTTAGCTTCTTTTCTTGATTTATTCACATTATTTAGCCTCGAATCTTGAACCTCTTCGACGTCGGACCTCGTCGTGGGTCCCACTGGCACGCGCATCGAGGTTTGACTTTCTCGATTCTCATCATCCCCTCCCTCTTGAAAAAGGATTCGACCTCGAATCTTGCTTGAGTGCACTGTCGTGAGACTCCTTGAACTTTGATCTTGCAACATTGTGTATCACAGGTTCATGCAATGAAGTTGGACCTTCGTGATTCTCATCATCTCCTCCATCTCGAAAGAGATTCGACCACGAATCGGCACCTACAATAAAAATAGAAAATTCAGACACAATAAATGTTACTGAAATTTCATACTCACAGCGTAAAATCAATTTGTAGGCGTTGCGAAAAACTTGAGAGGTGCCAACACCGCAGAGTAACAATTTGGATCTTATTAAATCGGGAACCCGTTCTTTCCTCCAAACGAACAACATCCAACCACCTGGGTCAAATACAAATCGCATTCGATCTTGGTTCGAATTGGAAGTACATTTTTCAATAAGCACCCTAAATTGACGCTCGCCCTGGTCTATCAGGGGCTCAACCAAATTTGCCTTTTTGTACCCACCTAAACTAGAATCTCCATAAATAAACAAGTGCATCAATCTAAAAAAAGTTATTAGGCTAGGGCCAAAAACAACATTAAGTGGAGAAGATTTGCTACTAGGATAAACGCTTTTATTGCAGGAAAATTTAACAACCACAAATTGAGCATCATTTTTATGCCAATGCACCACTCCCCCAAAGAAAAGATTCATCATGTTGATAGCAATGCGGGTTTCATGACATGTAGTAAAATGTGAAAGTTTAATACCCCTATCAACCTCCACAAAATTAGCATCATTTCTTTTCTTTAGTCTAAGTAAACCCAACACAAACTCCATAGAATGATTAATCCAAGGTTTACTGGGAACGTGCAAATGTGTGTATAAAACTTGAGGTAAAAACTTAGATTTAGCCATTTGGAACGTTCGGCCTTTACCACAATTGCAGACATGTTTATCACCAATTTTCCAATGAGGCCAATAAAAGTGATCACAAAATATTTCCACGGCCCCCTTGGTTTCAAAGTGCCCAATCAAACAACCAACATGTGTCTCACTCATTAGAAATTCGCGCATGGCACATTTAAAAACACACAATCCAACTTTCCAAAACAAATAGTTATCATGCCCATAAAATTCATCAAAATATTGCTCACAGCACGGTTCACAAATGTTTAACAAATTCGGATTATTAACATGGATGCCCTTAACATGTTCAATACAAAATGAGTTGGCACTTAGACAATTTGGCACACATAAAAATTTGCATTTACAAAGGAGGAATTTATCATGCCAAGGACCTTCATTACATGTAACATTTCCACATGACAAAATTTCATTTGTCAAGTCCACATCAATGTCATACAATCCTTTGATGTATTCCAAATATAATAACCTTGCTCTTGAAGAAGTGTTAGGAGCGTACCTCCTAGAGGTTGTATCGGTTACCACATTTTCTTTACCTTGATTGTATTTGCTGTGGTAGGAAAATATCTCAATAAAGTTCTTCCACTCGGCATGACTTTTGAGTTCTTGGTTACTTTGATAAGTCGGTCTCACGATCTCCTGCAACAAGGAAGTAACCAAGCTAGGGAGTGAAGTGTTAGAATATTCAAGAGTAAAGATATTTTGGGGTGATCTTTTCTCTCAATTTCTTTGGTGGCACTCATCACTTCCTCACCTTTTTCTGAGGTAGAATCCTCAACCCTCGGTTCTTCTCTCACCTCTCCTTTTTCTGGAGTCGTGGCTCCAACCCTCATTGCCTCTCCTTTTTCTAGGGACGTAGCCCCAACTCTCTCTTTTTCATTTGGCCTCACTTTTGTATTGACATCAATTTTCTCAAGTGATTTTTCTTTTGATTTCCTATTTTCCATTTCTTTTTCTTCTTTTTCCTTTTCCTTTTCTTCCTCGAATTCCTTCTTGAGCTTCATTTGGTCTTTGCGTACTTCTTCCGAGCTCAAAGATAGGATCACAACCTTTTTTTCATTCATTTTGAAGCTACACCGGTTCCTCCTCCTATCAAGATTCACATTTCGCTCACATTGCCAAGGTCTCTCCAAAATTATGTGAGTAGTGTGTAAGGGAACCACATCACATGATATTTGATCACTATAAGTACCAATGTGAAAAGTAAGAAGAACTTGTTCACTTACTCTCACCTCCCCATAGCCATTCAACATTTGCAATATGTAAGGACTAGGATGCTTCATAACCGGTAACCCCAATTTCTCAACTCTACTATGATGAGATCCCGGTCGGGGAATCTCGTCGAACACGCGGAATAACGAAATTTAAAACCCTAGGAAAGATCTAAATCAGATCTGACACGAAAAATAACAAGAACACGAATAAATAGACGGAAATTAAAATAAGTTTGACAGTAGGACCTGGACCCAACAATCACGACGCAATAAATTGACGATGCGGATTGAAGAACCGAGGTTTTCGAAACGCCACAAGGGATGCCAAATTCCTTGATAAGTTTCTGATTGGAACGCCACAAACATTCAGGGGAAATATTTGATAAGTTCTATAAATTGTTCTTCAAGAACAAGAAAAAAGGAATCCTCCTTTTCGAGAGAGAAAATTCTCACATTCATTCAATAATTCAAAAAAGTTGTCCGTTTACAATGATAAAGAAAACCTAATTATAGTCCAAAAAACGCGTCAAAATAAACCTAGTCGCAAAATCCACGAAATAAAACACGGCGCCCTTTTACGGTCGTAATTGACCCTCGGGTCTAAAACTGTTTTTATCTCTTACGGCCGTGACATGGTTCTTACGGCCGTAAGTCACCTACTGGCTAAAATTGCATAACTTCGTTACGGCCGTGAAAATGATGGTTACGGCCGTGCGATAACAAAGTTACGGCCGTGAATGTAGCTGTTACGGCCGTGAACACTGGTTTTACGGCCGTGAATGTGCTCTTGGTCGCCAAAACTTAACCCTTTTGATTCGGCTCGATCCCTTTGTCTCCTCGGCTCGCTTCCAACATGAAACTTGTGCCGTTTCTCGCGTAGATCACTGTCGCATTGCCGATAGTCGACTTCTCCTTTGGTCTCCTACTTCGGATCACATCATCCCCCTTTCTTGGAAAGGATTCGACCTCGAATCCGTATATGGCCTCTCCTTTATGTGTCTCTTGCTTTCGTTGGCTCGAGAGACCTGTTCCTGTTTTGTTCTATGCATCATACTTCGGGGTGGTTCTGTCCGGCAATTAATTTTCCCTTTGGCCTTAGTTTTGTAATTTGGTTGTAGTACCTGCAAAACAGAATTAGCCAAACTAGGGAGGGATGTGTTAGCAAATGCAAATAAGCTCATTTTTGTGGTGGACTCTCTTTTCTTTTTCTTTGTACTCTCAAGCTCACCTTTTTCTGAGGTCGTGGCCTCAACTCTCTTATTTTCAATTTTCACACCCTCTCCTTTTTCTGAGGTCGTGGCCTCAACGCTCTTATTTTTTTCTCAAACTCGCTCTTTATTTTCAATTGGTCCTCTTGGACCTCTTTAGGTGTTAGCGGAGCAAGAGTGATCCTTTTTCCACCCTTCACGAAAGAATATCTATTTTTGAACCCATCATGCTCCACTCTCCTATCATGCTGCCATGGCCTTCCCAATAAAATATGCCCAACATTCATAGGGACCACATCGCACACAACCTCATCTCTATAACCCCCAATGGTGAATTTAATATTGACCTGCTTGTTCACCTTAAGTTCTCCCGACTCGGTTAACCACTATAATTTATAGGGGTTGGGGTGTTTCACCTTAGGCAATCCTAACTTCTCCACCAATAATGTACTAACCACATTAGTACAACTTTCGCCATCAATTACCATCCCACAAACCTTTTTCCCCACCAAACACCTAGTGTGGAAAAGATTATCCCGCTGTTCATCAATCTCAACCATCTTAGTTCGAGAATTTAGGACACGTCTATTCACAAGGGACCCTTTCACCGCATAAGTTAACCCCTCTTCATCGCTACTACTAGCCCCAATATCTACTAACTTAGGCATTCCCTTAAATTCGTCCTCAGAACTAATTTCACCATTATCACGCAAAAGCATTACTTTCTTATTTGGACACTGTGACGCTATATGGCCCATCCCCAAACACTTAAAGCATTTAATATTTCTATCCCTAGTAGGTTGAGAATCAGAAATATTTTTATCTTTAGTTGTAAGTTCCTCCTTTCCCTTCGGGATGTGCTCATCATTGTGATCCTTCCTCGGTTGTGATGTAGGATAACTTCCCGGTGATTGTTTAGATGTCCCCTTTCGCCTCAATTGCCTTTCTACCTTGATTGCCATGTGCACCATGTCTTCCAGTTCCACATAATGTTGTAACTCAACGATGTTTGCAATATCTCTGTTCAGCCCACTCAAAAATCTAGCCATTGTAGCTTCCCGATCCTCCACCACGTTGGCCCTAATCATGGCTACCTCCATGTCTCTATGATATTCCTCTACACTCCTAGAACCCTGCGTGAGCCCCTGCAACCTTTGATAGATATCCCTATGATAGTGGCTTGGGACAAACCTCTTCCTCATGATGGTTTTCATCTCACGCCATGTATCCACCGGCCCTTCACCATTCCTCCTCCGATCCTTCACCAACTGATCCCACCAATTAATGGCATAATCGTGAACTCAACAACCGCTAGTTTCACCTTCTTTCCTTCAGAATAATTGTGGCAATCAAACATCAATTCTACATTCTTCTCCTAATCTAGGTAAGCCTCCGGATCACTCCTCCCATGAAAAGGTGGAATAGACATTTTTATTTTACCTAGATTATCATCTATCTCATCCCGATCACCACGATCTCTTCTATTATTTGCCCTTTCATTCCTATCTCCTCTACCCCTTCTCCTCCTTACACTATCCACAGATGATTGGAAACTACTTCCTTCACTCGCAAACTCTTCATCATCAAACCCATATCCAACCCTTTGATTATGTCTCCCCCTATGATCCCTCCGGTCTTCCCTCCTAACTCTAGGACCCACATGAGTTTGTTCCCTCCGCAACTTGTTAATATTTTCCTCCTGCCTATCCATCCTAGTCATCAACTTCTCAAACTGCTCATGTATCGTCTCCATCACACCTACATCATTGTTATTCACTCTATTCATACCTTCCGATCGTTTGTGGTGGCTCGTTGATGGAGCTGCTGGTTCCCTTTTGTAAATTCCCTGGTTGTCCCCAACTGATGAGGATGATGAATCCCGTCGGCTAGACATTATTAGTCTTCACAGAAATAAATTCGAAATATTTAGGAAAATAATGGATTTTTTTTATAAACTGCTAGACAATTTGACTACGAATATGGTAGAAAAAACGGAATTGGATTTGGACGAGAAACGAACAAGAAAAACACTTTTGAATTTTTGGGACTGACTCTTATGGATCAACTGGAAAAATTTATGACTGACACGAAGAACGCGAAGAACAAGAAAAAAAAAATCAAGAAAATCAAGAAACGCAAGAATCTGAAATAGATCCAAGCTCTGATACCAGATGATGAGATCCCGGTCGGGGAATCTCGTCGAACACGCGGAATAACGAAATTTAAAACCCTAGGAAAGATCTAAATCAGATCTGACACAAAAAATAACAAGAACACGAATAAATAGACGGAAATTAAAATAAGATTGACGGTAGGACCTGGACCCAACAATCACGAAGCAATAAATTGACGATGCGGATTGAAGAACCGAGGTTTTCGAAACGCCACAAGGGATGCCAAATTCCTTGATAAGTTTCTGATTGGAACGCCACAAACATTCAGGGGAAATATTTGATAAGTTCTATAAATTGTTCTTCAAGAACAAGAAAAAAGGAATCCTCCTTTTCGAGAGAGAAAATTCTCACATTCATTCAATAATTCAAAAAAGTTGTCCGTTTACAATGATAAAGAAAACCTACTTATAGTCCAAAAACGCGTCAAAATAAACCTAGCCGCAAAATCCACGAAATAAAATGCGGCGCCCTTTTACGGCCGTAACATATGTGTTTACGGCCGTAATTGACCCTCGGGTCTAAAACTGTTTTTATCTCTTACGGCCGTGACATGGTTCTTACGGCCGTAAGTCACCTACTGACTAAAATTGCATAACTTCGTTACGGCCGTGAAAATGATGGTTACGGCCGTGCGATAACAAAATTACGGCCGTGAATGTAGCTGTTACAGCCGTGAACACTGGTTTTACGGCCGTGAATGTGCTCTTGGTCGCCAAACCTTAACCATTTTGATTCGGCTCGATCCCTTTGTCTCCTTGGCTAGCTTCCAACATGAAACTTGTGCCGTTTCTCGCGTAGATCACTGTCGCATTGCCGATAGGTCGACTTCTCCTTTGGTCTCCTACTTCGGATCACATCATACTAGCACTCACCAAATTAGTGTCACTCTCCCCATCTATAATAAGACTACATGCCCTATCCCCCACAAGGCATCTAGTGTAGAAAGTATTTCCTCCATGCTTCTCCCTCTCATTATCATGGGCCAAAAATTTTGGTAGCCTAGCATTCATCTCCTTCACTACTTCTTTACTTCCACTACCGTCCCTCATATGGAATGATGAAGTCTTCATTTTTGCCCTATCAATATTTTCATCAACTCCATTCCTATCTACCCACTCTCTTCTTCCTCTACCCATTCTCCATTCTTCTTCAACTTCCCCTTCATTATCAACCCTCCTATGGAGTGATGAAATCTTCATTTTTGTTATATCAATATTATCATCAAGTCCATCTCCACTTCTATCTACCCATTCTCCTCTTTTCCTATACATGCTCCCATTTTGTTCACCATCCGCTTCATCATCCCAAACATTCATTCTAATTTTCCTATTCAACTTCCCATTTGGTTTTCTACTTCCATCCCTGTACACAATGTTCCCAAATTTATCCCTCAACCTTCTCCTACCATCCCTATTTTCTTCACCCATACTAGTTGATGTACTCTCCCCTCTTGTTCCTAAATTTTCCAACTCACCCCCAATCTTCTCCATTTGTCTAGCCATGGTGGTTGAAAGATTTTGTAACAAGTACTTCAAATCTTGAGTTTGAGCATTGGAATTTGACATGGTGTGCAAGTGTGAAAGTGTTCTCACAAGAATAATTTTCACTCGTGTTTCACTCAATTTAGGCTTTTACCCTCTAATGAGCTCACCACTCTTGCCTTTTTCCACTCAAAATCTCCTTTCTCAAGTTCTCAAAGGAAGGTAATCTACTAAACCACAAAGTATAATTCTTGTGAAGTCAAGAAAATCACAAACAAAGGAAGAAGGAACTTATAACAAGTAGATACAAATAGAAAGTAGAATTTATGTGCTTACTAAACTCAAAAGGAACAATATTTATGTAGGATAGGATGTTAGGAACACAATTTAGCAATGTGATTGACAAACCACAAAGAATAGACAAGGCATAGATATAGAACAATAAGCACGAAGAGTGTAAATTTCGAATGAGGCAATTTATCAAACACTTTGTACTCAATCTTGAATGGCCTTGAATGTGTATAATGTGGATATATGAATGCCCCCAACAACTCAAATGTGGTAAGGAATGAATGATCAACAATTACCCAATGTATGGAGCAAGTAATATATGGGATACAATGTTGATAACACAATCTCAATAATGGGAATTGGATAGCCCCAAGTAATTAGCAATATATGGGAATTGAACAATAAAGCATTAATGGAGTAATTTTCATTGGGACATTTATCAAACACTTTGAATACACAATTTGGAAAGTGTAGGTTTTGTAGTGAATGAATATGAAATTCCCCCAACAAACTCACAATCAATATACCCAATACATCGAATCAACAATACACATGAGCATATCAATTTATCCCCAAGAAACTTTCAAATTGATGATAACAACAATGCCCACTATGTAGGAATTATGAAATATTCATGGGCAACTAATTTCCCCCAATTTTTTTTTTTTGTAATTTTCGTTTTTTTTTTTTGACTATCAAGAACAACAACAATAAATGTAAAGATAGGATTACCAATTTAGAGCCAAGCTCTGATACCAAATGGTGCGAACCCCTTCGGTGCGTTGACCGAAAATTCCCACAACAATTTTAATACCAACCCAAGAAAGCTAAAGTGGTAAATAAATGGATAAACACCTTAACCCAAGTTTAATTATAACCCAAAATTCAAGGATTAACAAACCCTAACCCAATGGGGGTCACTTAAACAAATTTCAAGGTGGGGGAAATAAACAACAACACAAGAATAACAATACTCAAGCAAAGTTGATTAAATTCCAAGAAGATAACAAGAACAAAGGAGGTTTTAACCTTACCTCAAAGGGGGTCTTCAAGACCAAGCTCTCAAGAGCATTCAAATGAACAACCAAGTTATTCTTTACAAATGAAGAGAAATGTGAATATAATGTACAAAATGGGAAAAATGTGCAATTTCGGTATTTACAAGAAAAACCCCGTTTTTGTGGAAATTGCAAGAAAACCCCATTTTTTTGAAAAATGAGGTGTTTCGGTCGATCATCGGGTCGACCGAAAGGGGACTTTCGGTCGACCGCCACTCAGCCGAAAGCGACTGAAGCGGGGTCAAAAATTCCTCTGCAGAAGATCGGTCGACCGGAAGAATGTTCGGTCGACCGAAACTTGGCTGAACTCCAAACTTCTCATTTTTGGTTCCAACTTGATTCTTAGCTTCTTTTCTTGATTTATTCACATTATTTAGCCTCGAATCTTGAACCTCTTCGACGTCGGATCTCGTCGTGGGTCCCAATGGCACGCGCATCGAGGTTTGACTTTCTCGATTCTCATCATTTTAAGTGACAACAATCAATGCATTCATGAAGCTGGAAAACAGTAGATTTCATATTTCTGTCGTAACAAACTGTCGGTTTCGACAGATAAGTTCTGTAATTACCGACACTTTTAATAGTCGTGCATGATATGTTTCCAACCCTCAAGAAATTGGAATGGCAGTGGCGACACAAAAATTTAAAAGGATTCACTAAAGGAACCTCCTATGCATTCATCAAGCTGGGAAATAGAAGATACCATATATTTCTAGTAATCCACTGTCGATTCCGACAGATGAGATCTATAATTCCCGACAGTTATAATAGCCGAGTATGTTACGTTTCCAACCGTCAACAAAATGGAATGGCAGTGTCCACACAGATATGTAAAAGGATTCGACTACAGTACATGAACATAACAAGATAAAAGATTTTTTGAGTACAGGGACAACTTGAAAACCCATTCAATAATCATCAACAACGGACTCATCCAAGTTAGCATGCAAACATGGGGATTTTGGACAAAGTACCTGCTTCCTGCGTCGTACTTTCAACTAGGATATCAAATTTGGTAGTGGCTGGTCCTTTCTGTGGTGAAAAATGGTTTGTACCTTGCATGTTCAAGATCAATCGTTAAAACCCGTGGCTGGGCAATAAGATAGCAACCTTAGTTAACCCTATATCTCTTTGTACCAATACGCAATGGGGGTTGATACCATTTTCTATCAGTAAATGTGTCCTTCCTGATTCTTCATTAGAAGGCCCTATTTCTTCAATCTTTTCGACCTTGGTTCCGTAGGAGCAAGTCAGAAAGATTGAGAAATAGAACCATTTGATTGAATTCATTCTCAATAGCCATGAGCCACTTCATTTCTTTTTGTCAAAGTCACTTCTTTTTTTGTCCCAGTTGCTTTAAAAAATCCTTCTTTTTCTTTGAACCCACCCAATAAAAAATCCAATTCTCAAAGGAGAATAGAAGAAATCAATCCCCCAAAATGGCATTTTCCGTAGAAATAGTCATTCTAGAAAAACATGTCGCAATTTATTTACCAAAAGAAAAGGGATTCCATCATATTCATTTAGTGATAGTGAAGTCCTACCCCGGATTCCCACAAACAGACCGGTAGACTTGAACTTTGTTCCTACATGACCTGATCAATTCGATCACGCACTTTCCATTTTTGATTATTTTCAAAGGAGAAGATTATTCTCTTTACCAAACATATGCGGATCGAGGGAAATATGAATGTGTTATCATGTTCCATCATTATGTAATGGTGAAAACAATTGTTCTACAGTTCAACATGTTCAAGATCAATCGTTAAAAACTGTGCCTGGGCAATAAGATATTATGTAATGGTGAAAACAATTGTTCTACTATTCAACAAGTTCATTAGAAAAGGTTATTTAAAGAAAAATTAATACTTGCTGCACCGGTTACATCTGTCGGCGGTTGTGCACCTTCAAATGCCTCACCATCCCCGAGTGGGATGACGGGTAAATCATTGAACTTGAACGAACTCTTTCAACTCTTGAAGTTGCTGAGATATGAACTTCTGCAGCTATTCCTTCACAAGAGTGCAAGAGCACTCCGTCCTTGTAGCACTTGCCCGTACATCGACGCTCAGCCCATTCACATGCCTGTCCATTGCTTCAAACTTAGAAATCACAGACTCATTCAATCCTTGCACTCCGTCATCAACCTTCTGCTAAACAGCTTGTAAGCGTTCCATGATAATCGCCCTCTCTGTCTCCAATTTTTGATTGAATTTTTTTCTTGTGCCAATAGTAGCTAGGTGAGATCATCTCAAGATAGTGGGGTTCCCGAAGTAAATGGATCGTTCAGGGATATGCTAGGGATGGATTGGTTATGAACTGGCGTTGACTCGAAGGTGCTAGTGCCAACATTTTCGAACCCCATTTCAGTGCCATGCCTTGTACTAACATTAGTTCCACTATCTGGGCCACTGGATTGCCCTTCCTCACCCGTCTCATTCCTAGTAAACCCTGCATTGGACTATTCAGAGTTCGTAGAAGCGCTCCCCATATTTTGCTCGTCCGACCCACCATTTCCGCTAGAGGCATCCTCTGACCCCTCGACTGCGATATTCTCTTCCACATCACATTGAGGGCACTCCATGTGAAGCGCTAAATCATCAAGTTGTTGAACAGAATTGTCTTCCAATGGAACAAGTGTGCTAAGGTACACACTAGTTTGCTCCTCCGTCAAGGGTCTTAGAGTGACATAAACTTGAAGCTGCAATAGTAATGTAGAAAATTTTAATTTTTCGTATACTTAGTAATGTGAAAACAAGAATATTTGAATCTATCTATATAACACAATATTACCAGAGTATTCTTGAAAAAAGCCTCATTGGTGCGTTGCTGTGGCTTCTTCGTTGCAGTCCAACTAAGAATTCGAGGCGTTCGAATTCCTAAACGCTCAGCAAAGTGTTCACCTAGTTTTGGTAGAACCTCGTATTCCCATATCTGACATGATATGAAATAATTACGACATGAATGGATAGTGATGGGTAGGAGATTATAACATTTTAAAACAAAATATAACAACTAAAAACAAATTCTAATATACCTGAATTGCAAGAGGGAAACCGTGAATGGTATACGTTATCTCCTTCTCTTTTTTCGCCTTCGCATCCCCCACTTTCTTAGACCACCCACGTTTGAATGCTCTGATGACACGATGGTAATCAAACTTCCCCCAAGGATATTCGAAAAAGAGTTTCAAGTTGTCTACTAGAGACAACGTGGTGAGATCAATGCCGATGTTTTTTTTTCAGGTGCTACAAAAACACCTTCAACTATTAAAGTTAGGCCTTGTTTAAATCGATCCACCCTCGTTGTGGAAGAATGCATGAATACCCGCTCCAAGTCACCACAAGTGACTCTTTCACTCCCTTTGAAATACCTTTCTTTCAACCTCTTCTTCTGTATGGTCTTTTCATACTCCTCGGGATTCATCGTGCCACCACATTTTAGACCAGTCACAATAGCAAACTCGGTCAATCCAAATCTACTGTAATGGCCATTGAAATTGAACCACAGCTCGTTGATCTTGCCCGAGTCAACTAAGCGGAACAACAACTGGTACATCAATTGGGCTAAGAACTGCAACTCAGCAAGTTCTGTCAAATACCCAAAACAAGAATTCTTAAATTCTTCTTTCTGGGAACTGTCCAATTTATCAAATACAAGCTTTATGTACTTCAACAGGCTCCGCTGGGATATGTGTGCGTGAATTATGTCTTCCTTTGATAGTACGAATGGGAAATTCATCTGCACAATATAAAAAAGACACATTCTGAGGATAATAGTATACATTTCATTCATCAACATGCAAGGAGATGTAAGCAGGACTTGGTAACTGGAAATGTCTATTGAATGAAACAAATAAGCCTAGCTGTCGAGAATAACATATTTCATCTGTCGAGATCGACAGAAATTTCTCCACAGATAATTATTAAAATATCAGAATCTAATTAGAGTCTCTCACACACACCCAAGTAGCAATCTCCTCAATCCTTATTTTAGGGTCATGTGTTACTACAATAGTCAAAAGGCATGTTAGTTTCAAGGAAATTTCAAGTGTTAGAGCGATAACAATTAATTAATCTAAGACTAAGTATTGAAAATATAGAAAACTACTAGTTCATAATTTGAATAAGATAGTGAGATGTTTGGGTGAAAACATTTAGAAAAATCAATATTTCCCATAACTTTTATACTACTGTTGAATAGTTGTAAATGCTATTTTTCCTGTTTATTCATTTCTATCAATGCATAAAAAAGACTTTGGGTTATGAATTCCCCCCCAAAGCAGGTCATATAACGAGTCATAGAAATTCTATTTACAACCAGCAATCTTCTAAAAAAAATTTAATATTCATACACATTGAAGCCTGAAAATAAGTTCAATAATAGTACACATTTCATTCATCTACATGTAAGGAAATGTAAGCAGGAGTTGGTAAATGAAAATGTCTATCAAATGAAACAAATAACCCCATCTGTCGAGAATAACAGATTTCATCTGTCGAGATCAACAGAAATTTCTTGATAGATGATTATAACACGTCAGAATCTAATTGGAGTCTCTCACATGCACCCAAGTAGAAATCTCCTCAATCCTTATTCTAGGATCGTGTGTTACTACAATAGTCGAAATGCATGTTAGTTTCAATAAAATTTCAAGTCTTAGAGCGACATCAATTAATTAATCTGAGACTAAGAACTGAAAATATAGAAAACTACTAGTTCATATTTTGAATAAGATGATGAGATGATAAGATGTATGGGTAAAAACATTAAGAAAAATCAAAATTTCTCATGATTTTATACTACTGTTGAACAGTTTTTTGTGCTATTTTTCCTATTTATTCATTTCTATCAATGCATAAAAAACACCTTGGGTTATGAATTCTCCCCAAGCTAGTCATGTAACGAGTCATAGAAATTCTATTTACAACCAACAATATTCTCAAAAAATTCAATCTTCTTGTACATTGAAGCCTAAAAAAAAGTTCAATAATGGAAAAGATGGGACAATGTAAATAAAGACACAAAAATAGAAAATTTCGAAACAAATTACAACACAACAACTGAAGAATAAAAGAGTAATGATTTATGGGAAACAAATTTGGGCTTAACATTGACGGAAGGTGGTGGTGCTTGGTGGAATAGCTGTGGGCTACGGCGACAAGAAAATTCGGTGCGGATTCCAGGGCGAGGGAGCCTGCGGTAATGAAGAAAAATAGAATGCGAGTCGATGGATGATTGTGCGGGTTTTTTGTTGCTTACCTTCGATAATCCCTTCAATGTCGACGCCGGAATATATCGATTGTGATCGGGGAAGGATTTTGGTTGAAATCAATTTTTCACTTTTGAAGAAGATTGAGTGACTTTGGAGGAGATTTGGTAGAGAAAAGGTCATTTTTCAACCACACATATAAAGGAAAATGTCACTTTTATGTGTGGTTGAAAATGAATTTGTGGAAGATTTTGAAAATTTTACATTTACCAAACAAGATCTAAATGTGTTAAGTTAGAAATTAAAAGATTAGATTGATATATTTTGAAAATAAACAAATAAAATCATTGCGATTTTACTTCCTAATATGTCGATTAAATAAGTAAGTTCTTCAATGTACATATTACAAGAGTCATTAATTTGTTGATATCAACATTTTGTTACCAATACATAAATTAAATAAAAATTTAATCATTTCTTTGAGTTTGAAAAAAAAATTAATATATTTAAAAAATGATGAAAACAAAATTAATTAATATATGTAAGCAACACATTAAAAAATGATTAATATATTTTAAAAATAAATAAATAAAATCATTACAATTTTACTTCCAAATATGTCAATTAAATAAGTATATTCTTCAATGTGCATATTACATAATTAAATAATTAATTTGTTGATATCAACTTTTTATTACCAATGCATAAATTAAATAAAATTTAATTATTTCTTTAATTTTGACAAAAAAATACTATATTTAAAAAAATGATGAAAAAAGAAAAAATATTAATTAATATATGTAAGCAATACATTAAGACATCATATATGATCAAATAACTAAAGTCAGGGACAACCACTCTCGCATGTTGGATTATATTTGTAAAAAACATATGTGTAACTATATGTATTAAAATAATGTTTTAGTTATTAACAATTAAAATCATTTACTACCCTTAATGTTATAAATTATGTTTTTCTAAATCATCATCATCATCATCATCATCATCATCATCTATTTTAATAAATTAAGCCTCTGTTTGGCGGCTATGTGTTTGTCTATAAACAAAATATTATATTTGTGAAAATTTCTATTTATTCAAGTAAGAGTTGAAATAAATATATTCTTTATAAACGTGTTACATTAGAAATGAAAAAAAATTGGATTAATATATTATATATGAAAATAAATAAATAAAATAATTGAAGTTTTACTTCCTAATATGTCAATTAAATAAGTATGTTCTTCAATATTCATATTACAAGAATAATTAATTATATGTTGATATCAACTTTTAGTTATCAATGCATAAATTAAAAAGAATTTAATAATTTCTTTAATTTTGACAAAGAATTAATATATTAAAAAAAAAAAGATGAAAGAAGAAGAAATATTAATTAATATATGTAAGCAATACATTAAAAAATAAACTTAATAAAAAGTAAAAATATTTTATTTTCGATATCAAATTAACCTTTTTTTTTTTGTCATTAAAAATTTCCTTTGATCACGAATATGACGTGACAATTAACAAAAGTCATGGTCAATCACCCTCGCATTTATATATATATATATATATATATATATATATATATATATATATATATATATTGAAGTTCAAATAAAACATATGTAAGTAATACATTAAAAAATAAATTTAATCAAAAGTTGAAATATATTATGTTCGAAATCAAATTAAATAAATTTTTTTAATTAAAAATCACCTTCGATGACATCATATACAATGACCATTAACAAAAGTCATGGTAATCACTCTTGCATGTCACGTGTGTGTGCGCGCACGCGCGTGTGTGTACTGCTTTGTCATTAAAATTTTATTTTGACTGTATCATATATGACCAATTAACAAAAGTCAGGGACAACCACTTTCGTATGTTGGACTATATTTGAAAAAAATCATACATGTAATTATTAGTATTAAAATTATGTTTAAATTATTAACAATTAAAATCATTTATTATCCTTATTATATTTTTTTGAAATATATTTTATTATTATTAACTATTTTTAATAAATTAAGCATTTGTTTTGAGGCTATGTTTTTGTTTATAAATAAAAATATTATTTCTGTGAGAAATTATATTTATTCCTGTAAGAGTTGAAATAAATATATTATATATAAACGTGTTACTTTAGAAATTAAAAAATTGGATTAATATATATATATATATATATATATATATATATATATATATATATATATATATATATATATATATAAAATAATTGAAGTTTTACTCTTATATGCCAATTAAATGAAAATGTTCTTCAATGTGCATATTACAAGAATCATTAATTTGTTGATATCAACTTTTTGTTACCAATGCATAAATAAATAAAATAAAATTTTATAATTTCTTTAATTTTGAAAAAAATTAGCATATTTGAAAATAATGATGAAAAAGGAAAAATATTAATTAATATATATATTAAAGTTTGAATAAAATACATGTAAGTAATACTTTAAAAAATAAAGTTAATCAAAAGTTAATATTTATTAAAAAGAAAATTGGTAATGATCTCAATAAATTTTCAGTGAAAAAAGTAAATACAAGTCAAAAAAATTTAATAAAAGAAATGTAATTAAGTGTCAAATTGTCATACGCGTGGTACATTGTGGTATTTTTTCATTTCCTATTTTAATTAAAAAAATTTCCAAACATGGGTTTTGTAATAAAACGTTATTTGTCTAATATTTGGTATGATTGTATAATCAACATATTTTCATAAATTTTCATCGAAATCATCTTCAGTGATGGAAATCGCGTGCATCGCACGGTGAAAAAAATAGTATTATTGTATTTATATTAGATTTATGACTTAAAATCGTCGATTTTGAAATCGTCGATTTCAATCATCTTCGCTAAAAAAAATTCAAGGATCTCCCACCCTCATTCTTTTCTAGTATCGCCTACACTGAATAAAAATCACTGTCGTGCCCATTGTCGTGGCGATGGTTTACTTCTCATCGACTTCTTATGCCAATTGCAGGATTTCATTGACAATTAGTAGGTTATCATTTGTGATGGCAACGGGGCGGATTGAAGCGGATCGATGACGATCGAAATCCACTTCGCGAGATTTCTGATCGGGTCGAATCATAAAAAAATTCGGATTGGATCACAACAAATATTAAGAAATTTTTGTTATCTATTTCCGTTAACGACAAACAAGTCAATACTTAATTCATAAAACAGCTAATATAATATCCAATTCATACAACAAAACAATACATATATATAGAATTAGAGATTTTGTGCCAAATCCAATAAAAGCTTATATATTTTAGATTTAATAATTAAATTTTTTACAAAGTTTATTAATTTTTTTTTTTTTAAAATAAACTGGATCACGGATAGAATCGGATCACCCCTGATCGAAATCCGATTCGTCAATCTATGAATTGAGAGTTTTTCGGATCGAATCGAAAAGAATTCTTTTGCCATATCTAATTATCATTTTGCACACAAAAAGTTATATATTCTTTTGTCCTATATTAATGAATGGGCAATGACACTATATACTGAGGTGAACAATTTATACACGTTAGGAGATCCCATGAACTGGAATAGGGCAAAACAAAGAGTCTCTCAACCATTGTAAAATATGTATAAGCTTTGAAAATTTAAAGTTGTCTAAATTTTATGAACAGACTGTCACAAATAAGTCTGCATAGTAACCAGTTAACAGTAAATTGTCAAGATTTGTTTTAGTGCAATACCGATGAATCTTGCTGGTAAAACGTAAAAAGACAGAATAAATTATGCAGAATTGTAAATAGATAAGAACACAATAATTTGAGCTTAACGTGGGAAAAACCATAATAGGGAAAACCCACAGCCTGCACCTTGAGGACAAAAAATCAATCACTATATAAGAAAAGAGTTTATACAGATCAATCTAAACTGTAGGATAAATCTACGCATAGACTTATCAAACATCCAAGAAATATATCACTCACTGATCCTTCTATGACATGTAATATAAGATGGCATCCCACCACTCTTCAGTAGCTTTCTTTGAATTTGCAAAAATCTTCAGCAATACGAACTCTCGTTTGATCTCGATCCAAACCTCCCGTTTGGTCTTCAGGCTGAAGGACTTTTCTTCTTTCAGTGATTGGTAATCTCCTCTCAAAGAACCATGATTTAATAATCGTTTTTTGGCATGAAAGAATAAGCTCTAAATCTCTAGATTATTCATACACATTGAGAAGTCACACAATGAAGAAGCCGTATATGTATTTTGTACCACACGAATTTTAACTTCTGTGACTTCTTAATGAAAACGTCCTGTCTTCATCAATATAAATACAATTGGATTACTTGACCATCAAGGATCCTCATTGTATTCAATCTTGATTTTCTGCAAGATAATCAAGAATATGATAATTAGAAATAATGGTAAGATAATCACAAATCTTTCCATAAGTAAAGAAATTCTCAATTTATTATGGAATAAAATATCTTACCGATTGAAGTGATAAACTTGACTTACCATGAGTCAAGATACTCGACCATATCCAGAGCCAATCTTACCATATGTAGATAAGCTTGAATATGCTCGGCCCTATTAGGATGACGATCTTACCATATGCAAAGATATGTTTGAATATTCTCTGTCATATCAAGAATAAGCTTGAATGCCAAGATTAATCACAAATAGATCATCAAGAAATTTACCATAAGTGTTCAATGTTCATTGATTCAAATCACAAGATTTCTAGTTCATGATCCAAACAAATCAATATTTCTTGATTCATTATTATCTTCCAACAATAAAATAATTGGCACGAAAATAGGAGATATTATTTTCAAAAAATATTTACATAATTTAATTAAAGTTAATAAATTATTAAATACAAGTATTTAGTAATTATATCAATTTTACTTAAATTACATAAAAATAGAAAATGCCAACTTATACAAAGTTAACAATCTCCCCCTTTGATTTGTTCTATTTTTTCGAAACCAATCATCTTAAGCTCCCCCTATCAAAAATCTCCTCCTCAAGTTATGCATTATAACAATCATAACAATTAACAAATGCATGTAAAGGGTATCAACACATAGAGAGCATAAAAGACAACCAAAAAGATGATAATGATTTTCAAAAATACTACTCCCCCTTTTCGGAATAAAGAGGAGAAGCCATTAGTCTCTCAGAACCTGCACGCAAAACCCAAACACAAACTAAAGTTGATCACAAGAACAATTGTTTTAAAGTAAAACATAAGAACAATGTTTCAAAATCACTGAAAATAAACAGATGGAACTGGTAGGGTGAAGATCAGTCCTAGGTCTTCTTTTGCTTCTTTGAGGCATGGAGCTTCTTTTCAACAACCATCCTCTTTTCTTTGGCTTCCACTGGAGCCACATCTTTGAAAGAACCACCAAGTAACTGATCTAATGTGTCTTCAAGTTGTTTGACACACACCCTAAGGTCAGATATACCTGCCTTCAAACCAACAATCTCCGCTTCTAGCTGGCCAATCCTGGCATCCTTACCAACTGAATCCTGTTTTTAAGCAGTCTCATCCACAACCAGTTTCCTGTAAGAGGGCTGCA
Source organism: Ligustrum vulgare (assembly GCA_963555705.1). NCBI lineage: Eukaryota > Viridiplantae > Streptophyta > Magnoliopsida > Lamiales > Oleaceae > Ligustrum > Ligustrum vulgare. The sequence continues at coordinate 12,063,376 of OY743171.1, forward strand.
CCTCCAGAGTTTTCCTGCATCGGAGCCTGTTTAGCACTTTGGGAGTGATCACCAGATCATCCTCTAGCGTCTGGACACCCTGATCACTAAGAAAGTGTGAAATGATCCAAGGATAAACCAACAAATAAGTATTCCCTTGTAGATGACCACTCCCCGAGACTCTACCAACAATTGAGTTCCAAATACGGGCAGCAAGGTCAATATTTCATTTAGTGCCAAGGAGAAACAAAATTCTAGCAGACTCTCTCTCTCTTAAAACTTGAATCATGGATGAGTTGGTCAAAATTTTCCTTCACAATTTTATGAAGAATTTGGTATTTCTTGGACATCTCCGACCTAGGTAATTGTTTTAACCCTTTCACCGGCCACGTAACCTTACCCCCTGACAACTCCATCGCAATCGCATCGTTTGTGGCTTCCATTGACTCATCTTCATCAGCTACATCATCATTCAGCCCTAACCACTTTCTAAGTTCCTTTGCAGAAATCTTAATCAATTGTCCTCTAACAAATAAGGAAGTGGTAAACAGGCATTTTTTGAGTTAAAGTCAATAGGTATATCGGCATAAAACTCTTTAACCAAGGTTTCATTGATCTCCCCCTTACATTCAGTCAATTTTTTCAACCTAAAGTGAGACACTATTTCATCTACCTCAAAATCATCAAACTCTTCTATAGCCACCCTAGATTCGTAATGCATTCGTTTCCCCAACATATGCTTTTGGAAATCAGAATATGCCTCATACGACCAAAATTTAAAATTAAACGGAGTGAACATACCTCTTGCCGTCTGCATAGGGGTGCAGATGAATGAAGAAGTATCAAATTTGGATCTCTCTGGATCTGTAGACGTGTCTCCCTTAGACTTTTTCTTCTTCAAACTTACTGTGGCTTCTTCTACCTTCTTCTTTCCCTTTCTGTCTGGGATAACAGTCTCTTTCTCAGTCTCCTCTGTTGATTGCTCAGATTCGTCCTCATCCTCAAACACCTCTGTTTCTTCTGGTTGTTCTTCACCCTCAGACTCTTCTGCTTCCTTATCTTCCTCCTCAGATTTTTCATCCTCACCAGACACTTCCTGCTCTTCTGATTTTTTTCATTACCAGATTCAGTTTCACCAGATTCATCAGCACCTTCTTCTTCAGCAATTTTCGCATCTTTTGCACTTTTCATGGTTGCAAGTTTTCTTGCTCCCTGCAATTCACTACGAATATCCAAGGGGGAATCTGACTTTGGTCAAGATTACCTAATATGGGTGCCATGGTATGTGGAATGATCGGGTTGCCCCGGTTTAATTGGGCCATGAGAAGAGCGGGTGTTGGAGTGGTACCGGAGGTAGAGAGCGAAGTCGGGGTAGGGCTGGTGCCGGAGGTCGGTACCTTCACAATGGCGTCGACGCTTGGAGTTCCCATCTCTGATGGGTTTGGTCGAGACGATTCTACATTGGCACCGCCTCCTCTAGTGACTCTCCTCCTTCCAGATTGCTTGCTTCTGGCCATACTCAGGATGAGTGTCGGACTTGTGAGGGTTAAGGAAGAAGGAAGTTAGGGTTTTTGATTAGAGGAATTTTGGGATTTTGAGACGAAAGGTTTATGGAGAAGTGTGAGGGATTTTGGGTTTAAGAGGGACTCCAATATAAAAGGAATTACAGTTCAACATAGTAACTTAGGAGATCATGAGAATCCTAATTCCCGCTAACTTCTTTCCTTAAAAAAATGAGATAAATATAGAAACATGATATGTTAAGAATTAGGAAACAAGTAAATTACCAAATTTTGGCCCCACAATCAAATGACTTATTCTGCAAGATTTTCACATATTAGCCCACGATTTACTGCCTAAAAATTAAATATTTTTCAGAATAAAATCTAAAACTCGTGAATATGGAAAAATCTAAATGCATCTGGATACCTGAGACATGTCTGAGCACTGTTGGCATCTGTTGAGTCAGATACATCTGGCAGTATACAGTCCACCACGTACATGATTAAGTTGATTAATGTGCGTGTGTGATCCGATCAATCCTTTGTCATCCACATACTGTAAAAAATCATACGATTGCCCTTACTTCTTGATTTATCACCGTAGTGCACAATAAGACCGATCAATATCCATATTAAGTGCATTTTCTCAAATCAGGCTTGTCGACTTTTTCATATTGTGGCAATTTCTTTTGGAGGTGGAAACGACTTCACACAATCCCCAGAAGTCATCTTACAAGATGTTTCCCTTTAGATTAGAAGAAGGGTATGAACTTGGCTTGGATTGGTAGATTCACACAATTCCCAGAAGTTATCTTACGAGATTTTCCCCTTTCTTCTATGATATTTCCACATTTACCTTTGGCTTGGATAGGCAGCCTTCTTTTCCACTAGCCCTGCCCTTGGATAAAAAAAAATGCGTGTAATGCTAAAAGCAAGATTTAGATCATAGGTCTACACACAGAATATGAAATCTCATCCAATAGCAAACCATATGACTTAGACAGCAGTGACTTATCCTTAGGATTGTCCAGATTTGAGTGCTAGTTAGATTCGTCCGGAGACATGTTGACTGCAATCAGCCAGACATATCTATCTCGTTATCTGCCTCAAGCACTCAGATATATTTGCAAGTAAAAACATGATCTACTTAGTATAAGAATATGATAAATTAATCTAAATGCATGCAATAAAAATGAAAAAAAAAAAAAAGTTTTTTTTTTTTTTTTTTAAAATATGCATGTTCCTATTCAGGAGGAGGTGATACTCCAATTTATTTCCTAAAGCTTTCAAATTTGACAGTATTGAGGGCCATAGTGAACAAGTCTGCAAGCTGTAGATCAGTCTGTATGTGCTCCACATTGATAATCTTTTGTTCCACCAATTCTCTAATGAAGTGGTGTTTGATGTCAATGTGTTTTGTTCTGGAGTGCTGGACTGGATTTTTAGAGATGTTGATGGCACTAGTGTTATCACAATACATAGTAGCTTGTTATGTAGATATCCCATAGTCTTCCAATATTTGTTTCATCCAAAGGAGTTGTGTACAGCAACTACCGGATGCAAATATACTCCACTTTAGCTGTGGAAAGGGATACTGAATTTTGTTTTCTATTTGGCCATGCCACTAAATTGTTTCCAATGTAAAAACATCCTCCGGATGTACTCTTTCGATCGTCCACATTTCCAGCCCAGTCTGCATCTGAAAAACCTGCAAGATGGGCAATGGTATCTCTTGTAAACCAAATTTCATAACTCAATGTACCACTTACATATCTGATGATTCTTTTCACAGCGGAAACACGAGACTCCTTAGGATTGGCCTGATGTCTTGCACAAACTCCAACACTGAAGGATATAATTGGCCTACTGGCAGTAAGATATAGAAGACTTCCAATCATACTTCTGTAGAGAGATGGATCTACATCCTTGCTACTGTCTTCCTTTGAAAGTTTTAGAGTAGTTGATATGGGAGTTCTTATCTCCTTTGCATATTAAAGTCCAATTTTTTTCCAGATTTTTAGCATATTTTGCTTGGGATATGAATATACCAGAGTCATCCAGCTGTACCTGCAAACCAAGAAAAAAATTTAGTTCACCGACCATAATCATTTCAAATTCTCTTTTCATCGTATTTATAAATTCATCAATTTTGGACTTAGATGTAGACCCAAATACAATGTCATCAACATATATTTGAACTACAGTTAGTCCAGGATTCAGATGCTTAATGAAAAGAGTTTTATCAGTTCCTCCCCTTTTGTATCCTTTGCTTAGCAAAAATGATGTGAGCCTTTCATACCAAGCTCTAGGGGTTTGTTTCAACCCATATATAGAGGTGGCAATGGGCCAGGCCGAGCCGGCTCGGCCCATGGCTCGTAATGCTCGGCTCGTCAAACGGACGAGCCGAGCAACGAGCTCTGGTCAAACGAGCCAAGCTTTGGCTCGGTCTTGGCCCTGGCCTAGCTCGGCTTGGCCCACGAGCCACGAGCTCGTGGGCCGAGTCGAGCTTTGCTCGTTTAGCTCGTGATTTTTTTTTTAAAATATAACTTAAACGGTTAAACCCCTCTGAAGTCTTACCATTTTTTTAAAAAAAAAAACCCCTCTTGTCTTACTGTCTTATGATCTTACATTTATTTAGATTTAGTCGACAATCTAATCGATAGCTAAAATATTTGAAATCTTGAATATTATATATTTAATATTATTGATATAAATTCTTAATTAGTTATAACTTATAAGTTATAAATATAAGTATAATATTAATAACTAATAAGTAATAAGTTATGTATTAAATAAATTATTAATAACTTAATAAGTAAAAAAATAATGTTTGTTAGTTATTAATATTATTAGAGAATTAAATTGAAAGTCGAAATGATTAATTATAATTTATAAGTTTATAAATTATAACGTAAATAAAGACTTCTTCAAATAATCAAATATCCAATTATAATTTGTGTGTAAACACTAAATTGTAATATATTATAATTTAATATTGTATTGTTTTTTTTTTTTTTAATTTTGAACGGTAAAAAAACGATTTTTTTTACACGAGCCGGCGAGCCGCTCGGATCGCCGGCATGAGCTCGTGGCTCGTGCCGGCGAGCTGCTCGTTGAACCACGAGCCGGGCTGGACTCGTGGTTCAACGGTGCTGATTGGCTCGTCCACGAGCCCGGTCGTTTGACGAGCCGAGCCGACGAGCGGCTCGGCCCGTTTGCCACCTCTACCTATATAACACCTTTTTTAGTCTAAAGACATAGTTCGGGTGAGATGTATCTGTGAAACCTTGGGGCTGTTCCACATAAGCTTCATCATTGAGTACACCATTTAGGAACTCACTTTTGACATCCATTTGGTATAGTCTGAAATTGATGTAGCAGGAGACAGCTAGCAACAGCCTGATAGATTCCAGTCTGGCTACCGGAGCAAATGTTTCGTCAAAGTCTATCCCTTCATTCTGGGTATAGTCTTGAGCAACAAGTCTATTTATAACCACATTTCTTTGTTCATTTGATTTGTTCTTGAAGATCCATTTGGTTCCAATTACATTACCTTCTTTAGGAGGTGGTACCAACTCCCAGACATTGTTCCTTTCAAATTGGTTGAGCTCCTCCTGCATAGCCTGTACCCAGTGTTCATCTATCAAAGCCTCCCTGACATTTTTAGGTTCAATCTGTGACATATTTTCTTTTGGTCATATTTCTTTTAGACAGATCCGTGAGAATGTTGTCAAGTGGATGAGCCTTTAGAATCCTAGCAAGTGGTTTTTTCGTGACTTCTAATTCTACAATATTAGGTATAACTGGGTAGTCAGATGCGTCTGGATATGTAGATGTTACTGGGTGCCCAGTTGCATCCTGGTCGCATTCTTCAGTATCTTTGAGACTTCCAGCTTGGTCCTGTTCTTCTTCTGATTTTTCAGTTCCGACTTGTTCTTTTGGTGGAATTTCCAGTTGATCAGCGTCTGCTTCCGAAAAATCCAAGTTTAAACTATCAGTGTCATCCACTTTCACATTAATTGACTCAAGAATGGTTTGAGTTCTAAGATTGTAAACTCTATAGGCCCTACTATTTTCAGCATAACTCAAAAATATTCCTTCATTCGATTTTGAGTTAAATTTTCCTAGATGTTCCCTGTCTTTCAGAATGTAACATTTACTTCCAAAAGCATGAAAGTAATCAACCCTAGGTTTTCTACCCTTCCAGATTTCATAAGGAGTTTGATTTGTTCATGTTCTAAGAATGACTCTATTGATAATGTAACAAACAGTATTTATGGCTTCTGCCCAAAATTTTGTAGGCAATTTGTTGCTGTTTAGCATGACACGAGCCATCTCTTGTAGAGTTCTGTTTTTCCTTTCCACCACTCCATTCTGTTGAGGAGTCTTCGGGGATGAGTACTCATGCTTGATTCCATATTGGATACAAAAATCAGCAAAGTCAGAGTTTTCAAACTCTCTTCCATAATCACTTCTGATCATTTTGACTCTTACCTGTTCATCTGCCTTTTCATTGCTCAATTTCTGAAATAGATTGGCAAAATAGTCAAAGGTTACATATTCATCACGAATAAACATGACCCAGGTGTATCTGGAGAAATCATCAACACACACATAAATATACCTCTTGCCACCAATACTTTCCTTTTGAATAGGACCCATCAAATCCATGTGAATTAGTTCAAGTATATGAGAGGTATTAAAAGATGTACCTGATTTGTGTTGACTTTTGATTTGCTTACCCTTTTGACAGTCACCGCAGATTTCATTTGGAATTTTTTATGCTAGACAAGCCTCTCACAGCCCGTAGTCTGGTCAGCTTCATGAGATCAGGGTAGTTTCGATGCCCTAATCTGTTATGCCACAATTTCTCATTTTTTGTCCTAACAGAATTGCAAGTTATGTGACTTTTGAGTGTATAGCATTTGTTTTTGGATCTAACTCCCTTAAACAAAACACTCTTTAACGGATTAGCATTCTTGTCACAACTTAAAACCTTGCAATAATCTTTAAAAAACATGACAAGCAAGTTATCATCACACAATTGTCCTACACTGATCAAATTTGCCTTAAGTCCTATAACATATAAGACATTGGTTAATGTAGGTAGTCCCTTGATATTGATGATACCAGATCCATCTATCTTACCCTTTTTCCCATCACCAAAAGGTAACATCACATGTCTCGCCTTTCCAAAATGTGTAAGCAAAGAGAGATCACCTATCATGTGTCTAGAGCATCCGCTATCAAATACCATGTGTTAAGAATCAAAGCACTTAAAGATAATTGAACTATACAAGCGTTAGTTCTAATTTTCTTTTCTTGCCTATGAACATGTCTTGTTTAGTGTGAATTGATTAATTTTAAGTACTTATGACACCTAAATACATTATGACCAGATTTAGTACAAAAATTACAGAATGCCTGGAGGACAGATGTATCCTGCCGATTCTGACGAGGTTTAAATTTTCTACTGGCCTGACGGACATACTCATCTTGCTTGTACAGATTTGGCTGAAATTTTCTTCTTGTATAGTTCCTGACTAAATGTGAGTTTTGAGTTCCAGCACTATTGAATTGATGATGATAGGAGGTAGAGGCATCTGTGTAGTTTCTACTTTCCTCCTTGTATCCGTATCTAAATTCTCTTACAAAGTTCATTTTATTGTCATGATTTTTACCTTTACCTTCATATCCAAGACCTGTTTTTACACTAACAGGTCTGCCACTGTTCAGGATTTCATCAAGATGGATAGATTCAAGTGCTAGTTTCTTGATCTTGTCTTGTGCTTTAGCAAGTTCTGAGCTTAACCTGCTTACCTTATTTTGTTCGTCATTTGGGAATGCAGATGCGTCCAGATGTCTTTCTCTGCTGTGTTCAGTGAAGGCTTGCAACAGTTGGATCTTTTCTTCTGCATCTTGAAGTTCCTTTCTCAAGTTTTCAGTGTTTGGTCCAGATTCATCTGCATAAGAAGAGTTACCAGATTCAGTACCAGATAACTGTAAAGCAGTAAGGGTAGTTACCTATTTTTCAGAATTACTGCTGTCTGATTCTGATTTAGATTCATCTGAGTCTCCATCACTCCATGTAACATTCATGGCCTTCCTTCCCTTGGTCTTCTTTTGAGTATTAGGACAATCTGCTGTAATGTGTCCATATCCTTCACATTCTCTGCATTGAATTCGACTCTTAGGCTTTCCTTTAGACGAGTTAGCATTATTTTTGGGATAGAAATTGTTTTTCCTCCATTGTTTTTGTGATTTTTGATTCTGACCTTGAAGATTTGTGGATCTTTCTTTTTGTTTGCCCTTGAGGAACTTTTTAAATTGTCTGGTGAGAAGTACAAAGTTTTCATCTTCATCCGTCTCCCTAGATTCGTCTGGATCTTCACTGCTTTCCTTGAAAGCAATCCCTGGTTTTTTGTCTGTTTTTGTTCGGACCAGATTTAACTCATAGGTCATTAATGACCCTACAAGTTCCTTAACTCGCATGGTTGAAAGATCATTGTTTTCTTCAATCGCTGTCACTTTTGCATGGAACCTATCTGGTAAAGATCTAAGGATTTTTTGTACAATCTGCTCATTTGAGTAGGTTTTCCCAAGAGCTTCAGCTGAGTTGGTAACATCACTCAATCTGGCGTAGAAGCTTTTGAAGTCTTCTTTCTCATCCATAGATAGTTGTTCAAACTCTAAAGTGATCATTTGTAGCTTGGGGGTTTTGACAGCATTGGTTCCTTCGTTTGCAACCCTCAAAGCATCCCATGCTTCCTTGGCGGTTCTTAATGAAGAGATCAGCTTGAATTGACATGGATCAATCAAAGAAACAATAGCATTAAGTGCTTTAGAATTCCAATTTGCATTTGCTAATTCATCTGCAGTATATGCACTTCTGGAAACAACTGTTACAACACCTCCAACAGTGACAGTGGGTGCTGTGTAACCTTCAAGGACAGATGTCCAACAACGTTCATCAATAGATTGAATAAAGGTTTTTATACGAATTTTTCAATATGCATAGTTACTACCAGTTAACACATGTGGCCTAAGAGATGCAAAATTTTCCATTTTAGATGATCGGATCTCACTTTCTAGAAGTGAACCTGCTCTGATACCAATTGAAAATTTAAATTTGTCTAAATTTTATGAACAGACTGTCACAGATAAGTCTGGACAGTAACCAGTTAACATTAAATTGTCAAGATTTGTTTTAGTACAATACCAGATGAATCTTGCTGATGCAAATTCGTTTGGATAGTAAAACTTAAAAAGACAGAATAAATTATGCAGAATTGTAAATAGACAAGAATACAATAATTTGAGCTTAACGTGGGAAAAACCCTAACAGGGAAAACCCACGGCCAGCACCCTGCGGACAAAAAACCAATCACTATATAAGAAAAGAGTTTATACAGATCAATCTAAACTATAGGATAAATCTACGCATAGACTTATCAAACATCCAAGAAATAGATCACTCTCTTATCCTTCAATGGCATGTAATATGAGATGGTGTCCCACCACTCTTCAGTAGCTTTCTTTGAATCTGCAACAATCTTCAGCAACACGAACTCCCGTTTGATCTTCAGGCTGAAGGACTTTTCTTCTCTCAGTGATTGATAATCTCCTCCCGGAGAACCACGATTTACTAATTGTTTTTTGGCGTGAAAGAATAAGCTCTATATCTCTAGATTATTTATGTACATCGAGAAGTCACACAATGAAGAAGCCGTATATGTTTTTGTACCACACGAATTTTAGCTTCTGTGACTTTTTAATGAAAATGTCTCGTCTTCATCAATATAAATACAATTGGATTGCTTGACCATCAAGAATCCTCGTTGTATTCAATCTTGATTTCCTGCAAGATAATCAAGAATAAGATAATTAGGAATAATGGTAAGATAATCACAAATCTTTCCATAAGTAAATATATTCTCAATTTATTTTAAAATAAAAGATCTTCTTACCAATTGAAGTGATAAACTTGACTTATCATGAGTCAAGATACTCGGCCATATCAAGAGCCAATCTTACCATATGTAGATAAGCTTGAATATGCTCGGCCCTATTAAGATGACTATCTTACCATATGCAAAGATATGTTTGGATATTCTCGGCCATATCAAGAATAAGCTTGAATGTCAAGATTAATCACAAATAGATCATCAAGAAATTTACCATAAGTATTCAATGTTCCTTGATTCAAATCACGAAATTTCGAGATCAAGATTTCTAGTTCATGATCCAAACAAATCAATATTTCTTGATTTATTATTATCTTCCAATAATAAAATGATTGGCACGAAAATATTATATATTATTTTCAAAAAATATTTACATAATTTAATTAAAGTTAATAAATTACTAAATACACGTATTTAGTAATAATATCAATTTTACTTAAATTACATAAAAATAGTAAATGCCAACTTATACAAAGATAACAAGCTTCACTCACTGTAAGATCTTGGTAAGAACACCACATTAAGGATTCAAGAAATTGGTATAATAAGAGCAAATCAAGACACAAGATGTGGGCCCCATTATTTGGTGGGGGGGGGGGGTCTAACTCTTATATCTTGAAGGGCATCATAGTGTGTACCCTTCAAGATACTAGAGCAAGTCTCATAATAAGAGAGTTAAATCTAAAGTTTCGTTCTTCAACATTGTAGCTTTTATAAATTTGATTTATTTATGTTTTTTGAAGTAAAATGTATAATTAAAAAATGGAGAGAGAAAATGTATGTTGTAAAAAGTGATTTGAAACATTGCATTGTTTATAAATTGATGTATAAATTGTAATGATTGAGTTAAGGAACATAGGTTAAATAACGAATATATGAGAGATTGTAAGTTATCAAAATACTACGTACGGATGGTTAACAACAAATGAGCACAATATATTCTTTTCTCCTCTTTATTATTTTGTAAGAAATAGGTATGTCGATTTATAATTACTAACTTTTGATAAGTAGAATCAACTACATAAAGCCCAGTCGTGTCATCCAACTGCACTAGTTCACTGCATTCCAATAATTAGCTTTCCAACCAATTTTTGTTTAGGTATAATATCGTCAAACAACATGTATAACCAAGCCAACTTTATACATGCATACACATGAATTAATTTATAACTATACAATACATAGGAACTCACATTAAAATCTTAAACCTTGTAAAAATGTATTTCCGAACTAGGGTAAGAAGATAACAAAAGCCTGGAAAGAATATGAGTCCCCATTAGGGGTGTTTTTCAGATGAAATGGATCGAAAATAAGAATTTTTAGAATTTTGAAACTCGTTCAGATTTCAATCCAGTTTTTTTTGAAAATTTTCAGAATTCGGAAAAACGAGGAAGCAGTCATCGTGCATTTCATAGAAAGCAACCCGAAAAGAAAAAAAATATTCAAGGCAGCTATACTCAGGAAAGAATATCCACGGACTAATTTAATTATACAATATTAGTCTACTAATGGCCTATATGAAAATATGGATGAGTTATTCGATTAAAGGAGTGACCGCATACTAAGTCCTCACCTGATTTGATTACAAATTAAATTTTAGGAGATTTTGATAAAAATTATAGATCGTATAAAATGTATGATTGAAAAGAAATTTAGCCTTCTATATCTCTTCTATTTGTATACCTAAGTACAATGGTTCAAATTTAAAAGGCCTTCTTGTTGCTTGAATAGATTATTAGAGTAGAAATTTAAATGACACAATTTCAATAAAATCTCGCAAGGGAATATATTTAAAGGAGGGGGGGGGGGGGGGGGGGATGGGGAAGACAATTATCGCAAATAAAAAAATGTGCAAGTCAGCAACAAGCCCACGGAGTTCAAACAGCAAGGGTAAAATACTTATTACATGTTTTCTGATTTCATTCGAGTTATTATGGATCCATTAGGGTTCAATCCTAACATAGAGCAATAACCTTACCAAGGCTAAATGCATGATATTAATGCTCGTAGTTTTTAATAGAAATTACATGTAGAAATTAATCACAGCCACTGGCGGACACATAGGGGGGGTCCTAGGGGGTCAGGTGACCACCCTCCCCCCCCCCCCCATTTTGATTATTTATTTATTTTTATTTTTTTTGAACAATCCAAAAAAAAAAATGCTTTGAATGGTTGAATAAATTTTTTTTTAATTGAATGAAGATAAAGTTTGGACTTTGAATAATTGAAATTTATGCATATTGAATAGATTGTTTTAGATGAAATATATGTAAAAGAAAGATGCTTTGAATGGTTGAATAATTATTATTATTATTTTTTAATTGAATGAAGGTAAAGTTTGGACTTTGAATAATTGAAATTTATGCATATTGAATAGATTGTTTTAGATGAAATATATGTAAAAGATTGTAGCATGTACTCAGTAAATATAGCCTCTTTTTGGTATCAATTAAAATATAAATTTTAATCTTGGTCAAAGTCAACAATCAATCTCAACCATAAATTTCATAGGACTCATAACTTTTCAACCACGCATCTCATCAACTTTTATCAAAATCTACGAAAAATCTAATTTTAATCTACACTAAACAGGAATATAATTGATTGAAATTTGAATATGTTAATTGATTGTTTACTGCTGTATAATCTGTTAATTTCTTTTGAATTATAACGTAAATCTTACTTAAAATAATTTAGTATATTTGTGAGATTGCATATTATTTAGCCCTTATTTGAGACCCATTATTTGAAAAAAATTATGATTTGGAATAGTATTTTTGGGAGGATGTGTGGTTAAAAAATATTTAAAAAGTAAAAAATGGTAGGCTTGACTAAAATAGATGATTGAGATTGATTGTTAAATAAATTTTGTTTACAAAAAATTGGGGCCAAACAGGGGCTTAGTGTATTGTCTTTTGTGAATTTGAATTTTATCATTATTTTCGATCATTTCTTAAAAAAAAAAAAAAATTTCAGGGGCAGCGCTGTGGGATTTATCAAAAATTGTACCCCCTGCTACAAAATTTCTGCGTCTGCCGTTGATCACAGCGAATAAAGATCCAATGGAAGCCTAGGCTCAGCTACAGCAACGAGTGCGAATTTTCTGGCTTAATTGCACAAAATACCATCATTAGGTAGTAAAATTAATATTTACTACAGAAGGAAAAAAAATGAAATATACGGACCTAACCAGCCCAAACGCAGACGGCCCATTCTTCAAACGGCTTCTTCACAACTCTCTGAAAATCCATATCAGATTCAGACAGCCTCTAGGGTTTAAGCCTTTAATCTTTCTTCCATTTCGCCTCAACGATTTCAGTAGGGTTTAAGCCCAATTCTCCATTCTCCATTTTATCTACGAAATCCTAAAATGGTGGTTACTCGGAGTGCAAAAGCAAAGCCGAAAAATTCTATTTCGAATTCAACAAAATTGACGAAGTTGTTACTGATGAAGCGGAAGAAGAAGTCCAATGTAGGTGTTGAAGGTGTGAAGAAGAAGAAGAAGAAGAGGGGGAAGAACGCTATAGAGGCAAGTTTTTTTTATTTTTCAGTATATTTTTTTTGGAGATAGATATGGCTCTAAATGTGATAGTAAACATAGAAATGATTATTGGAATAATGTGACCGGGGAATGTAATGTAGAAACAAACTGGTTGACTTTTCTGTTGCAAAACTGTACGTTGAGGCAGAAATTATAATTTGTTGTACGATAGTATTATTGTTGAAAAAAACAAAGTGAAGAGTTCAACCACATTTATCAATTGTAATTTATTTAATAGATTGTGAGATGGCATTTAAAGTGCAGGATGAAAGTTTTACGAGTGTTCAGTGAATTTTTAGTAATTCTTTAAGAGTTGGCAATGTTATCACAAGTTGCAAATTTCTTCAATTATTTTGACTTTTGTGTCTGTAGAATCTCCTGCATTTTAATATTGAAATCTTTAGATAATTATGTTTGAGTTTTGTTTCTATTTTCTCCATTTACGTAGTATTCATTTTTCGTGATGATCATATTAATTGAAACGCCTGAGGCTTTTGGTAAAGTTGAAATGTATGCCCCTGTTTGGTGTTGATTCCATGGTGTAGTGTGTTTTGGATTAATTCTGCCCCTGTTTGGTGTTGATTCGATGGTGTAGTGTGTTTTGGACTAATCCTGCCCCTGTTTTGGAGTTGATGACTAATGATTTTTTGATATAAATACCAATGACAGGATTCTATTACAAAGTACAAAATCCATCTCATTCATCAAATAAGAAGAGGAAGAAGCATGAAGCAGCAATATCAAGTAAAAAGCGAAAGCAGCCTGTAAATGACGAGGTGGACGAGGATCTGCCTGTTTATGTATGTATTCATAACTTGGTGTGTCCATAGCTGAAACTTCCATGGCGTAGTGTGTTTTGCACTTGTCATTACTAGAAAAGTATCATAATTGATTCTTTTATTATTTTTAGATTAGAAGATATTGAATGTTGAAAAGTATCAAATACATAAAGATTTAGGCATGATAGATGGTGTTCTAGTCTTAGTTAACCAAAGAAGGGTTGGTTTTTTAGATTTCAATTCAGATTTAGACAATATTGTCGAAAGTATCACATGAGTTTAAAAAGTATCACATTATGTTACCTTTTTAATGTGTTGTTATTTTTGTTTTTTGTGATCTACTTTCCTAAATATCTATGTGTTTCCTATCTTTGATACATTTTTTTTGTGAAAATGTAAGTGAATGTAATTTTGTTGCCTTCTAGAAAGCATTAGATTCAAAAATCACTTGCGTATCATGTTATATAATAAAGTATCATATTTGATTCTTTTATTATTTTTAGATTAGAAGATATTGAATGTTTGTTGAAAAGTATCAAATTACATAAAGATTTAGACATGATAGATGGTATTCTGGTCTTAGTTAACCAAAGAAGGGTTGGTTTTTTAGATTTCAATTCAGATTTAGACAATATTGTCTAAAGTATCACATGAGTTTAAAAAGTATAGCATTATGTTACCTTTTTAATGTGTTGTTATTTTTGTTTTTTGTGATCTACTTTCCTAAATATCTATGTGTTTCCTATCTTTGATACATGTTTTTTTGTGAAAATGTAAGTGAATGTAATTTTGTTGCCTTCTAGAAAGCATTAGATTCAAAAATCACTTGCGTATCATGTTATATAATAAAGTATCATAATTGATTCTTTTATTATATTTAGATTAGAAGATATTCAATGTTTGTTGAAAAGTATCAAATTACATAATAAAGTAGCATAATATGCTACTTTGTGTATAGGTAGTTTGTACATTTTATCATCCATTTTGTTATGAATTCTATAATATTAATGTTGATAATTTTATTATTTTGTAGGATAGAGAATATTTGTTGCCTGTTGATATGTGGCTGAATGGGAAACCTATTGTCAAATTTGAAGCTTCTGCTATGGAGAACATCAAGGGCAAGCTGTCACCTTCTCAGTTGCAAATGTTCAAGAGGACTTGCTTTGGTGCATATCTTGAACTTAATGAAATGTGCCTACAACTCCAACTGATCCATTGTATGCTCTTGAGAGAGGTTTTTGTTAAAGAGGCAAAAAAGAATGAGATGCGGTTCAAAGTTGGTGAAAAGTTTGTTCGATTTTTAGATGAGGAATTTTGTTTAGTGACTGGTCTTAAAGTAATTGGTGATGATGATTGGTCTGACTTCAACACAACTGAGTGTAGGCTAAAAGAGGAATATTTCTCGAATTACAAAAGAGTGACATCAAAAGAAGTTGAACATGTCTTCAAGCATTTACCTGTGAATGTAAATGATGAAGATGCTGTTAAGATTGCAATTGTGCATCTAGTGACTTCATTTTTGTATAGGGAAAGCTATGAGAAATTGGTAGAGAAAGCTGTTTTCAATATAGTTGATGCTGATTTGGGGGAAAATTCTCCATGGGGAAAGCATGTTTTTAAGAAAACATTAAAGGGTCTTAGAGGCGCTCTTCGTGATAGGAAACCTACAATTGATCCTAAATCAAAAGTTGCATCATATTCATATAGGCTGAATGGGTTTCCATTAGCTTTCCAGATATGGGCATATGAAAGTATCCCGGATTTAGATGGACATGTATGCAAGAGAGTAAATACATTGTACCCCCGTATTCTAAACTGGAAATCTGAGAAGCGTATGATGTCTTCTCAATTTGAGAATGCAGTTTTTGATGGTCCCATTGTAAGTATTTTTTCTTAATTGATTTTATTTAATCTCTTATATGTCGATAATACAACATTTGTTTGTATTTCCTTTTTCAGGTTGAAGTCAACATTATTGAACCAACAGATGAAGAAAAACAGCAGCCGTATGCATTTGGATTATTTACCAAATATCCAGTAGACATACCTCCATGTCCACCATCTTCATCACATCATGCTATATGGTCATGTGAAGGGAAAGAAAAAGAGGTATACTACATTTGTTCTTCTCCTTAACGATTTATGCAATATTTTTTTCATATTTAATATAGATTTTTCTTTTGACATTGTACGGAAGTGCTCCTTCTAAAGAAATTTTGAAACATTTTTTAGATATCAAGTTGAAACAAGAACAAATTTCTGCTCAACAAATTGATTTGAAGAATGACTTTCTTTGTCAGATGGACAGTTTAAGGGAGGATTTTCGTGGGATGCTATCAAAGTTTATTGATGACTTGGATAGTAAGAATGATGCGAGGAATAAGAATGTGGGAGATATGAAGATTGTAAGTGATGAAATTCCAATGAATGTTGGAGATTCGAATACTGTGAGTAATGAAATTCCAATCAAAGAGGATAAACTGTTAAATGAAAATGATGGCGGCGACGTAGTGGGACTTAAGGTTTTGACAAAGGATGAAAATGAAGAATCAGAGTCAATCAGTGATGACATACCTTCTTTTAAACTACTAGAAGATTCATAACCTGAGTCAAGAGATGAAAATAAATATGAAGATTCCAGAATCAGTGATTCTTATTTAACTCCAACTAAAGTTGTCGAGGATGTCCGGGAGGTAAATTTTCTAAATTTATTGTTTCAAATTATACATTATGCAAAAAATTATTAATTGGCTTTTTTTTTTTTTTTTTTAAAGGGGAATGAACCCATCAATGTGGAGGATAACAATCCTTTGACTCAATCAAGAAGCAAATTTATTGCACATGACTCCACATCTGCACCTGCCAAAGTTGTCAAGGGTTCCTATGCTTTCAAGGGCGAAATATTATCACTTCCTGATGATGATGCTTTTGCTGAATTTCTAGCATGGTACAAAGAAGATTTTAAAGATAAGAATTTGTAAGTTTCATATCATTGGTACTCTGATTGCATTAGTTATTAATATTTTTGAAAAGTAACATACTATGATACTTTTGGTCTTAATAGGCAATAGATAAAAAAATGTAAGTTTTCTGACATTGTTATTGATTTCATGTAAAGTTTCATACTATGATACTTTTCGTCATAGTTGTCCTAGAGTTAAATATCTTGCAACTTTTTTTGATTGCTTTAGTTATCAATATTATGTAAAGTATCATACTATGATACTTTTTGTTATAGTTATTTGTTTTTAAATTTCAGATCATGATACCTATGTAATGTTATAGGGTTTTCAAATTTGGGAGGCCAGGACTGGAAATTCATCCTTCACATGACTTTGGAATTTTGACTGTAACCAAGAAAATTTGGTGGTACTATTTATATTCAAAAGACGGTCAACTTGAAGATACTGTAAGTTATATTTGTGTTTTATGTTTTCATCATTAATTTTTTTTCTTACTTTCATTTGTATTTTAATTTTTTTGTTTTTAACCTTTTTTTGTGGTATTATTCTGCAGCATTTAGATGTTTGCTTGTTCTATTTGAGAAAGATGATTAGGTTCAGCAATAAGCCAGAAAAGTCATGGACAACAACTGATTGTAATTTTCAAAGCAAGATAGTGGGCATTTTTGATAAATTTTTGGTTGATTTTACTGTAATATCTGATCAATCATCTGTTTTAGAATATGTGATTGGGAAATCAATGAGGTGCAACACGTCTTGGATTGAAGTTGATCATGTGCTCTTTCCGATCATGGCAAAGTCCAGAAATCACTGGATTCTTGTTCATTTTGATATGAAGCGAAGATGTTTGGATATTTATAATTCATATGCCAAAGTTTTTGATGATGAGAAAGTAATTGCCTCTGTTCGTCCTTTTGCTCACATAATTCCTTTTCTATTAGCAAATTCTGGATATTGGGATGGGAAGCCCAATGACTATCTTGATCCCAGCGTACGTGGTTGTGATATTCTTGATCCATTGTTATTGAACATTGTACACAACATTCCTCAACAGAAAAGCGGTTTAGTTTCTTTTTAGATTGGTTCTTAAAATTTATTTTTGTTATTTCTCTTTTTTTCTTTGTGTGCGAGTTTGTTTAAATTTCTCAATTTTCATTATGAGTATCAATAATGATACCTTTTTGAAATATTTTATTGTTTTTCTTGCAGAAGCGTGAATTGTGGTGTTTTTGTGATTGGATATGCCCAGTTCCTAGTTCATGATAAGATGAATGAGATGGCTGAATGTTTTGATTCATCCAAGTTTCGTGCTGCCCTTGCTACTCAACTATTCAGCTATGCAAAGTGGAAAGAAGAAGAACAATGCATGACTGATGATGAATGATCAAGTTGAAGAGGCATATGATTGTATTGACTCAAGGGGTATTTTTGATTTTTGTGATAGCGCTTGAGTTTTAGCCTTCGAGTACTAAGAAATTAGATTTTAGCTTTTGATAGTGTTAAGAGTAGAGTAGCACATTAGCCTTGCCTTCTATTACAAGTATCATACAATGTTACATAGAGACCGTGGTGGCAATGCTCTATATAAGACAATGTTAATATGTTTAAAATTAGATTCAACCTGTGTTTTAGTTTTCGTGTTGTCTTTTGAGTATTGATAAGTTTGATACTAGGTTACATTTTGATACAAGTATCATTTCCAATCTTGTAAACTACCTTAAAAAAAGCACTTCTCTAGATAAGACAACAATTGGTACGGTTCAATCACTATGATCATCAAGTGGAAAAATAGTAACTTTGTATGTGTCAACATACGACGACTTTGTATATTATTTAGAACAATAATCATAGGCATTGAAGTGTGACCATTACATTATAGAAAACAAGTAATGTTGTGGCAATAACTTGATCGAAAATTTATGTGCAAATCAACTTTTAATGACAAAGTATCAGAGTTTGATACTTTGGCAGAGACTAATACTTTAGTACACACCAACATTGGATTATCTCTCAAACATATAATCAAATACCTTATCTGCGAACATGATACTTCACAACACTCTAACAGTACCAAAACAAATAATTATCCATGTGATTGTATAGTGGCAAAAACTCATTTGAAAGTTTATGTGCAAATCAACTGTTAATGTCAAAGTATCATATTGTGATACTTCGGAACAGACTATGATACTTCAGCACACATCAACATTGGAGTCTCTCTCAAACGCATCATCGAACACCCTATCTACAAACATGATACTTCACAAACACACTAACAGTGCCATAACAAATAATTGCCCATGTCATTGTCTTGTGGTAAAAACTCAATTGAAAGTTTATGTGCAAATAAAAAAAGTACCAATTAGACTGTCGAATAAAAATTTGTATTCTAGTCCATATTAAGTAAATCCAATGCGATAAGAAGTTCCTGATAGAAATGATGAAGTTCAACCACTTCACATTATTGAGCACATTTTCAGAACTAATTGACCAACAAATACTAAGAATTAGAATCCCTTGGAAGTGCTTCAAATTATTATTTAACTATAAAGTATCAAATATTGCAACTTTCTGGTGATTTCAATCTTGTTCCTTCATCTTCTTCTTCAAGGGTATTGGGTTGTTGCATGTTTTTCGATCATGCCCATAGTTTTGGCACCTTCCACATTTTATCGTGACTTTGTGCTCGCCTTTTGATGGAATTCGTTTCTCTTTAGGCCTCCCAGCTTTCTTTGTTGGTAATGGTGGTAACACCTCTCTAGATAAGACATCAATTGGTATGGTCCAATCACTACGATCACCAAGTGGAAAAATAGTACCTTTGTATGTGTCAACATACGACGACTTTGTATAGTATTGAGAACAATAGTCATATGCATTGAAGTGTTTTATACGAATAACCGCTAATGCATGAGAACATAGTATTTGATCAACTTGAAATTTGTGGCAAGTGCATGTCCTCTCTTGTATATTCACCAAATTTGATCTACTGGTGCTTTTAACTTCTTATATCAATGGAGTTGAAGGAATTGTCCGTGGTGAAAAAAATGCAATGAATTAATTGAATTCATAATGATACATTTTAAGAAAAAGTATCATATTATGGTACTTTTGAAATAAATGGAATATGCATTGCAACTCTTTCTTTTTATGTACAGCCCGCAACATCATGTTATTAATCAACCAATATGCTATGACCATTACATTATAGAAAACAAGTAATGTTATGTGCACGATGCAAGAGCATTTAAATAGTTGCGAATACCTTCATTTTTGTTGACTCGATTGTCCTTTCCCTCAATATTTTTTCTTGTGTAGCAGCCAATACTGTAAATATAGCCATTGCATTTTCTCGATTCTTGGAAAACCAATTCTGCAACACATATCTTAAGCATTCCATCAAAGCTTCTACAGGTTTCTTCTTCGCTGCCTTTACTACTGCATTCACTGACTCGACGATGTTTGATGTCATTATGGAATATCTATTAGTTGTCATATATTCCCTTGACCACTTTTCATATCCAGCTTTCTCCTGCAAAAGGATATGATAAGAAAATATTAATCTTATTATCTAATTTTCAAAAGGTATCATGTTATGATACTAATACCAAATGTTATACTTACCAAGTATCCACGAATTTTTCCATTTATGTTATCCATCTGAGACATTTGATATTCAAATTCCTCCTTCGTGTAAGCCCTAACAGCTGCATTGAATGGTTGTGTTACATTCTTTGCATTCTTTCCATAAGTTGATTTCAAATTCTTCAACAAATGGACTGAACATGCACCATGTAACACATTTGGATATATTTTCTCTACTGCTACTTCGATGCTTGGATGCCTATCTGAAACAATACACAAACCTTCTCTCTCACCATATGTTTCCTTAATCATATTCATGAACCATTCCCACGAATCATTATTTTCTGAGTTACCTATCTCGAAGCCAAGTATAAAAATGTTGTTATTAGCATCTTGAGTGCATGCTGTAAACAACGTACCACCACAAGGTCCCTTTAGATGGGTTCCATCAACTACTATCACAGGCCTACAAAACTTCCACCCCTCTATAGATGCTCCCAATGCCATGAACAAATATTTGAACATGTTGGTTGAATCTATCTCAATTCTTGTACTGGATCCGGAATTTGTTAATTGTAGCATATGAAAGTATGTTGGCAGCCTTTGATATGATTCTCGAGGATCTCCTGTCAACAATTCATATGCTCGTTCTCGAGCTCTCCAAGATTTGTCATAGCTCATTGACATTCCATAGTCATTTAGAATGTCATTCATAATGTCTTTTGGAGTATAGATTGTCTTTGTGCCTGTGTATTTGTGTTTAATGAAGAGGGCTACTATTGAACTTGAAGCTTGTCGATGATCTCCCATTATGGCATCTAATGTACATGTGTGATCATTCTTTATGTAATGTATCATAAACATACTTGTTTTCCCCACCTTTGAAGCCCTAAAAGTCCATTGACAGTTGTTGTCAATGCATTTCAGCACATATTCCTTCGAGTCAGATTTTCTCACCTTGAATTGAAACATGTTACGCATGGCATACTTTGCAATAGACACCTTCAATACTTGTTTATCTTGGAATACTTGATTTTTCGTAAATGTGGCAACATTTGTTTCTGATACTATAATAGATTGTACTTTATCATCCACTTCATTGTCCACCTGTCCAACTTGTTCTATTCAGTCATACACTTCAGAAGCAATTTCTTCGATCGATTTTACAGCTTTTGTGATTGAGTTCTCACTTTCAACTGGTTGTAATTGTATCCTGTCATCATGTTGAACATTATCAAAGTGCTCAAGTTGGACATTTTGAGAAGTATCATATGTGATACTTTCTGAAACTGGGGTGGTATCAATTACCAAGGGAAAGCTTCCAATGTCCTGGTTGATTTTCTTCAGCTCCAAGTAGAATGAAACCGAGTTATTATTCACAAATTTCACCAATGGCATTCCTTTTTTGAGTTCATATTGCACTGTAAGAGCTACATTTGTTGTGTCCAAGTCCAATGCAGAGAATATAATATTTTGAAGTCCACTGTATGTGCATCCATGTGGAACTGGTATTCCAACTACTTCGTAATCAATGTACTCTTTGTCTTGCACCCATTTACCTCCATGATGTAAGATTACAAGAGTTGTGTCCATTCCTTCATAAAATAGTACGTGTTAGAAAATACAAGCAAAAAGTATATAACATCTAAGATTTAATAATAAAGTATCATAGTTTGATACTTTGGAACAGAGTATGATACTTGTTATTTTTCTTGTGGAAATAACTCAAAGTTTACGTGAAAATCAACTTTTAATGACAAAGTATCAGAGTTTGATACTTCGAAACAGATTATGATACTTCAGCACGCACCAACATTGGATCATCTATCAAACATATCATCAAACACCTTATCTGCAAACATTATACTTGAGAACACACTAATAGTGCCAGGACAAATAATTATCCATGCCATTGTCTTGTGGAAAAAACTCGATCGAAAGTTTATGTGCAAATCAACTTTTAATGAGAAAGTATCAGAGTTCGATACTTCGGAACAGACTATGATACTTCAGCACACACCAAAATTGGATCAAGTCTCAAACATATCATCAAACACCTTATCTACAAACATGATAGTTCGCAACACTCTAATAGTTCATAAAGAAACAATTCTCCATGTTATTGTATTGTGGGAAAAAATCGTTTGAAATTTTATGTGCAAATCAAATTTTAATGAGAAAGTATCAGAGTGTGATACTTCGGAACAGAATATGATACTTCAGCACACACCAAAATTGGATCAAGTCTCAAACATATCATCAAAAACCTTATCTGCAAACATGATAGTTCGCAACACTTTAATAGTTCCTAAAGAAACAATTCTCCATGTTATTGTATTGTGGGAAAAATCGTTTGAAATTTTATGTGCAAATCAACTTTTAATGAGAAAGTATCATTATCAAACACCCTATCTACAAACATTATACTTCAAAACACACTAATAGTGCTACAACAAATAATTCTCCATGTCATTGTCTTGTAGAAAAAACTCGATCAAAAGTTTATGTGAAAATCAACCGTTAATGACAAAGTATCAGAGTTTGATACTTCGGATCAATTCAACTTTTAATGACAAAGGATCAGAGTGCGATACTTCGGAACAGACTATGATACTTCAGCACATATCAATATTGGATAATCCCTCAAATACATCATCAAACACCCTATCTACAAACATGATACCTCACAGCACTCTAACAGTGTCATAATAAATAATTATCCATGTCATTGTCTTTGTGGCAAAAACTCAATTGAAAGTTTATGTTTATATGCAAATCAACTTATAATGACAAAGTATAAGAGTTTGATAATCCGAAAACAGACTATGATACTTCAGCACGCACCAACATTGGATCATCTATCAAGCAAATCATCAAACACTTTATCTACAAATATGATACTTCACAACACTCTAACAGTGACATAACAAATAATTCTCCGTGAAAGTTGGTATCAGAGCGGTCCCGCTTGAATGCGTTGTTGGTCTTGTGGAGATCAATGACATGAATTCTCGCGGAGAAAAGATTTTGGGCCACGGATCGTGTTGGCAAGCTTGCGGAACACGAAGAAGGAAGCTGTTGGGGAAGATGGGTGTGCTGGGCAGCGTTGCGCAATTGCTTTTGAAGGAGTTTTGAGGAGCGTATTTTGCAGGGCCTACGAGAATGTAGTGGGTATGTGCTTCGACATGTGCTAGAGGCGTTACGGCTGGAGGCCGTCCACCGAAGAACCACTGCTTATGGGGGCAGATGGTGAAGGTTGGTGTCGGAGGCGGTATGTACGAGTTACAGCGGGCAAGTGTGCGAGTACCACCGTGTGAATGCTCGTCCATGAGGGGATGGTGTCGTTTAATTCTGCAATTGAGGAGTGCGTGTTGATGCGAAGCTCACTTCCCGCTATAAGGACGTAAGCGGATTCGAATAGGGGAGAATGTCATGCAGTGAAAATGCTTATCTCCCCATTCGGTTCGGCAAGTCGGCAACAGCTAGGCGGGTGACCAATTTTACCATGAAGTGCTCTAATGATATGATCATATTGCAGGTATTTCCCTTACATCCTACTCATCAGCATGCGTGTGTGCCAGTTGTTCTGCCTTGCCCGCCAATGCATGAGAGGTAAGCTACCTAGAGGCGAGAAACTTCGGGAGCTGAACCTGCGATCCGTGAAAGGTTGTATCAGAGCGGTCCCGCTTGAATGCGTTGTTGGTCTTGTGGAGATCAATGACATGAATTCTCGCGGGGAAAATATTTTGGGCCACGGATCGTGTCGGAAAGCTTGCGGAACACGAAGAAGGAAGCTGTTGGGGAAGATGGGTGTGCTGGGAAGCGTTGCGCGATTGCTTTTGAAGGAGTTTTGAGGAGCGCATTTTGCAGGGCCTACGAGAATGTAGTGGGTATGTGCTTTGACATGTGCTAGAGGCGCTGCGGCTGGAGGCCGTCCACCGAAGAACCACTGCTTATGGGGGCAGATGGTGAAGGTTGGTGTCGAAGGCGGTATGTACGAGTTACAGCGGGCAAGTGTGGGAGTACCACAGTGTGAATGCTCGTCCATGAGGGGATGATGTCGTTTAATTCTTCAATTGAGGAGTGCGTGTTGATGCGAAGCTCACTTCCCGCTACGAGGACGTAAGCAGATTCGAATGGGGGAGAATGTCACGCAGTGAAAATGCTTATCTCCCCATTCGGTTCGGCAAGTCGGCAACAGCTAGGCGGGTGGCCTATTTTACCATGAAGTGCTCTAATGATATGATCATATTGCAGGTATTTCCCTTACATCCTACTCATCAACGTGCGTGTGTGCCAGTTGTTCTGCCTTGCCGGCCAATGAATGAGAGGTAAGCTACCTAGAGGTGAGAAACTTCGGGAGCTGAACCTGCGATCCGTGAAACATTGTCTTGTAACAAAAACTTAATTGAAAGTTTATGTACAAATCAAATTTTAATGACAAAGTATCAGCATTTGATACTTCGGAACAGACTATGATACTTTAGCACACTCCAACATTGGATTATCGATCAAACATATCATGAAACAACTTATCTACAAACATGATACTTCACAACACTCTAATAGTGCCAAAACAAATAATTTTCCATGTTATTGTATTGTGGCAAAAACTTGATCGAAAGTTTATGTACAAATCAACTTTTAATGACAAAGTATCAGCGTTTGATACTTCGGAACAGACTATGATACTTCAGCACAGTCCAACATTGGATCATCTATCAAACATATCATCAAACACTTTATCTACAAACATTATACTTGAGAACAAACTAATAGTGCCTGGACAAATAATTATCCATGCCATTGTCTTGTGGAAAAAACTCGATCGAAAGTTTATGTGCAAATCAACTTTTAATGAGAAAGTATCAGAGTTCGATACTTCGGAACAGACTATGATACTTCAGCACACATTATTACTAGATCATCTCTCAAACACATCATCAAACACCCTATCTACAAACATGATACTTCACAACAATCTAACAGTGCCATAATAAATAATTCTGCACGTCATTCTCTTGTGGAAAAACACTCGTTTGAAAATTTATGTGCAAATCAACTTTTAGTAACAAAGTATCAGAGTTTGATACTTCGAAGCAGAATTTGATACTTCAGCACACCAACATTGGATCATCTCTCAAACATATTATCAAACACCTTATCTACAAACATGATTTGCACATCAAAATATGTCAATTTTGATATCTAAGTATCACAAACAAGTAAAATCACGAAAAATATAAGAGATGAAGCATTATCACTGAACACAATCCAACATTATTAATGTAATGAAAATTTTCATAATTAGAGTAACAAAAAAATCAGAGATTAAAAATTGAAAATAGCAGAATTAATGTTCGCTGAAAATACCTTCATTCCTGTAGATAATTGAATTGTTGAATTGATGAATATACGTGAATCTACTCTTTTTTTGGTGTTGAATTTCGAAGTTGAATTTGGAAGGAGATCAAGACGTTGAGATGCGAAGGAGATGAGTGTCGACTTTACCGCTAAGATCGTTCATATCTGCCTGGACTTTATTGTTTTGTCTATGTGGGCCGCTTTTAATTGTAAAGGGAAAATGACTAATAGGTTTAGAGGTAAATGTTTTTAAGTATTTCAAATTTTATTGTAAGTATTTTTCAATTTTTATAAATTGTAAGTAAATTTCAGATTGATACCAAATTGTAGTGTATTTATGTGAAGACCCCAATTTTCTTGGAGTGGACAGCCCAAAAATCTCCTCCATGTTTAAATCTTGAGGCCTCAAATTTTCAGGCAATCTCTAATCGTATCCATGCAATAAATTAGTGAAACTTGATTCAATTACCTTCAGTCCCAAACTGTATCCAGGGCACATCCTTCTACCAGAACCAAATGGCAAAAGCTCTAAATCTTGCCCCTTAACATCAATATTTTTCCCAACAAATCTTTCGGGATGGAACTCGTTTGGATTTTCCCAAATTTCAGGGTCTCTTCCGATGGTCCATGCATTTACAAGAACTCGGGTTTCTTTTTGAATGTCGTAGCCGTCTACCTTACAGTCTTCGCGTGCTAGCCGGGGTATCAACATTGGTACCACGGGGTGTAGTCTCATAGTTTCTTTTACAATAGCTTCAATGTAAGGGAGACTCGGGATATCTTTCTCTTGAACCCATCTATCCCGGCCTATTACGCGACCAAGTTCCTCCGTTGCCTTGTTGAATATTTCCGGTTTCTTTAGGAGCTCCGAAATTGCCCATTCCACTGTTATGGAAGAGCTTTTAGTTCCACCAGCGAGCAAGTCCTAACAATCGGCATCAAGTTATTTAAGACTATAATTTCTAGTTGTCCGTTAGCACTATAGCAATTATAAATTGATTTATTTATGTTTTCGAGGTAAAATGTATGGTTGAAAAGTGGAGAAAGAAAATGTGTGTGGTTGAGAAATGTTTCGAAAAATTGCATTGTTTATAAATTGTAATGACCGCATTAGAAATATGAGGCTAAACCTGCGTAAATGCTTTAACTCCATGTCTTTCCAACTTGACCTCTAAATTAGGATCCTCTGCAAGTTCCAACAACACATCCACCATGTCTTTGCTTGTATAATTTTCAGTTGCTTTTCTTCTAGCATTATGTTCATCAAGAACACACTCCAGAAACCCATCAAATTTCTTGCTCAATGTTTTCATTCTCTTAATATATCCTTGCAAATCAAGAAAATCAATATAAGGGATTGAATCCCCGATATTAAAAACCCCACTAATCAAAAGTAGTTCATCCAACATCTTCTTGAATTCTTCAGGCGAAACTGTCGAACTCTCAGACTGATCCCAATAATTTTCCCCCAAAACCATTCGACTGATCACATTCAAACTCATCGTCGAAAGATAATCTTTCAGCAAAAAGGCTTGCCGGCGGATTTGAAAAGTTCTTTGATAAGGGATTTCATTTCTTTGGCCCGAATGTATTCGTATGATTCAATCAAGTCTTTTGGTGCTGAACAGTTCCATCAGGCACATTTTCCGGGCCTATAGCCAGTACGGGCCGTAAGGGGACCAGATTATGTCGGAGTAATTATAGGTGGTGTATTTCCCGGCGGCGGTTTTAGGCCGTGATGCGAAAGTGACGTCCATGGATTTGAGGAAAATCTTTGCCATCTCGACGGAGGAGCCGACCACCACCGGAAAGGAGCCGAACTGGAGTTGCATTAAGGGGCCATATTTTTGGGATAGTTCGTGTATAGAACGGTGGAGGGGTCCTATGAGGTTGAGATTTCCAATTATGGGCCATGGTTTCGGGCCTGGAGGTAAATTGAGTTTTTTCCAGCGAAGAAATTTTGAGAAAAGGAAGAGAGCCAAAATGGTGAACAATGCTGCTGCAAATGGAGTCAAAGTTGAGGTTTCCATTATGCTGGTGGAGGCAGAGGTGGTGGAATTGGGCGATAATAAGCTGAGTAGTGTTATAAAACTATCAAAATCTAACAATATTAGAGAGATAGAAAATGAGAGAATGAGAGAGAACTTCTCATTAGGTGTGTTTTATGAAATGAAATATGATTCATATTTATAGGAGTGGACAATGGAACAATCGTAATATTGTAAAGTTTACATGGATATAATGGTAATGTCATTCACATATATATACATTATTTATAACACTCCTCCTTAAATGACATATTACGCAATTGTCTGCCTCGTTAGGAAAAATAGTACAATTACTCCCCCTGATGTTGGTCACATCAATCGTTGAGTCTAATGTTCAAGTAGAACAAATCATGTATTGAATCTTGAAGTTCTGAAGTGTTGCCTCGTTAAAACCTTGTCCGTAAAACCCAGTGGGATAAATCTGAACCAAGAAAAAAGAGTACAACCTCTACCTCGTTAAAACCTTATCAGGAAAACATAGTAGGACAAAACCTGGACGAAGGAAAAAGAGTACAGCATGTGTTCTCCCCTTGAAATGTGCAATTGAGGATTCGTGATCTTCTCGAACATTGATATCATCTTTCGTCTGGAATATATATATATATATAAATCTCCTTGTATAGCATTCTTCATAAGATGTCTATGATTTTCTTCATTTGTTGATATCATTCCAGTATAACAATGTGTTGCTGAATTATAGCTTGTCAATAGCTATGATAATGCCTCAAAAACATTGTTAGGAAAATCCTGTGGGACAAAACCTCAGCGAAGGGAAAAAGAGTACATTATTTCCATTAATTTTCATCAATACGCCTCAACTGCTGCCTCATTAAAAACCTTGCTAGGAAAACCCTGTGGGACAAAACCTCAGCTAAGGAAAAAAAAGTGCAACGCATATTTATTCATTTCATGGAATATCACAAGTATATTGGTGCAATCACGAATCTTGTCATCAAACATATAATTTATGATGAGCTTTATATAAATCGTTCATAGCTCATGATGTCATAACATGCTATATTAAGCAATGTTCTACTAATTTATCGATTGCATCTTTCACTTCTGGTGAATAATCAAATTTAGAATTCACTTCTGGTGAATAATCAAATCTAGAATTCACTTCTGGTGAATAATTAAACATATTCATTTTCATATTCACTTCTAGTGAATAATCAATTTCCCATATGTCATAAATAGTACACTCCAATTTCACTTTCAACATATTATATTATGGAGTCATTTGTATCATCCTATAGTGATACTAATCTGGGTATATTGAATCTTTCATTGTATAATCAAGATCCAGCAGGAGTTAAGATAGATTGGTCGCAAGGAAGGGGTACCAAGCGAAAATGGAGTCCGGTTAATGTAAATTTATCCTTGTGAATCTCAAAATGTTGGGGTGGTAAAGTATGAGGTATTATTACTCTTGATACACACCTCTACTTTTGAGGATCATAAATTTTTCTCCCCTTTTGTATTTTGCATGTATGACTCGTTTATGCTTCTTCAGTAGCAATAATAATATCATTTCAGTATGGTTAGATGATAATCTTTACTTCTTCTGAAATAAATATGTATTTCTTTTGGAGTACATAAGTGTTTGTGCAAGAACTTTGATCAAAACTGCTTATCATAATCATATAACATTTATCTCATAATACTGATGAGATTATTTTCACATTAGCCATATCCGTGCTATCATGTGATATTATCTTATCATACATCAACATTTCTTTGTTAAATAATTTATTTTCATCCACCCTTTCAAATACAGATATTGGTAACTTCTGGGATCAAATGATAAAATATTTTCATTAAGATCCAACAATCTTTTGGTAATGGTAACTTCTGGTACCATTTGTTGAAATATTGAATAATAACATATCAAATTTATATGAGTAGAAATATTTAAAATCAGTAGAACCAACCATATAGGTGATAACAATATAAAGAAATAATTACATTTCATAAATGAGTAAGTCATATCTCCAAATCTAGTCAAAGTATTTATAATAGTTCAGGTCGTTACGATAACACATCACGACATGACGACTACTAAGTTACTTTTAAATATTTTAATTTATCATATTGATCACATAGTAGTGTTAAATAATTTAGAATATATATTCTATTAACACTTATCATCAGATCATTAATAATGATTAATCAAATTCGTTAAATCAAGATTAATATATGCTTTAACATATTATCAAGGGCAAAATCGTCCAAATTTTAGTATATTGGTCATATGAGTAAATCGAAACCGTCAATAGGTTTGAAATTTAATTTAGAACAAATTTACTTTTGGTCTTAAGTTCAAAATCTAGCCAAATCCGCTCACGCGCCACCCCACGCGCCGCCAGCGGCCACCACGCGCCGGTGGTCGGAAAAATAAACCAATCACCAGAATGTGCGCCTCAACTTCCTGAACATGCCCGTGGTCTCCGTTTCTCCAAAAGACCAACCATTTGGCCGGAATAAGCATTTTTCAGTCTGCCAGCATCTTCTTCTCTAGCCAATAACTTTTGTTTTAACCGTCGGATCGACGCCAAATTTCAGTCGAGTCTTCTCCTAGAAAATCCCGTTGATATGCCCCTGGCCGATCATTGATCGGAGTTCAGAATCTTCCGGGATAAGTGTTTCAATTTCCAGTCAGATTTTGATTTTTGCACAGTTTTCAGCCTTTCTTCTCTGGTCGATATCTTATGTTTCAGCTATCGGATCATCCCCAAATTTCAGGTGAGTCTTCTCCTCGACAAGCCCGTTCTGATGGCGTTGGCCGATGGCCGATCGTTGATCGTATATTTGGATCGGAGGGAATCTTTCTTTTTCAGTTCGACCAGAAATTTGAAAAATTGGATAAATTTCGCCTTCTTTTCCAAATTTTTCCTTTTGCACAACAACGAGACCAAGTTTCTTTCCTCGTATGGAACTTTTTGAATCATACAAAGATGCAAAGTTTCCATCTTTCTTGAAGTTTTCAGATCTACAATAAATGGGTTATTTTCTAAAACCAAAAGTGTTTGGTTTGAGAAAAGGAAACATTGATTAGTAATAATCAAGTTTCTGATACAGAGGTTCATCATTTAGATGCAACTGTAGAGCATACTCCCGTTATATTACTCAATTGGTTAGAGACTCATGCTAATAACGTGTTGTAAAACTATCAAAATCTAACAATATTAGAGAGATAGAAAAGGAGAGAATGAGAGAGAACTTCTCATTAGGTGTGTTTTATGAAATGAAATATGACTCCTATTTATAGGAGTGGACAATGACACAATCGTAATATTGTAAAGTTTACAGGGATATAATGGTAAGGTCATTCACATATATATACATTATTTATAACAAGTATGAATATTTATAGTAAAATAACCAATTATTAGGTTCCACTTGATGGGAAGTATTTTCATGGAAAATAGAAAAAGTTCACACATTTTTAGGGATGACAATAATACTCACGAACTCGAAATTCATTGAGTATTCGATACAAATGGACGAAAATTATCATATCCAAAAGGTTTGTGGGTAGAGTATGGGTATTGATTTAGAAATCCGACATGAATATATGTAGGGTATGGATATTGTAGAAAAACTCATACCCAATCCATATACCCATTAATTTTTTAAAAAATTTTATTGTATTTAAATTTTAATAGTATATAATTTTGGACAAGTAGACTCTTTGATATTTGCTTATTTTTGGACAATTATAGTCTATTTAATTTTAGACAATGAATGTTGTTATATTTTTACTTCATTACCAATACCAAAAAAATAAAAAAAAAATAAAAAAAATATTAAAATTAAAATACGTAACAGGTTCTAAATTGGTATAAAAGTATACCCACACCCTATCCGTACCCTACCCACACCTGACCCGCAACTCTTAAGTGAGTATATGGATACGATATGGATATTATAAATCTCTGGTGTGTAGGGTATCGATTTTCCAAACCCGACATATACCCTGCCAATTGCTATCTCTACACATTTTTCATCTTTTAGATGTTTGATTACACTTTTTTTTTAATGGAAAACTTTTTCATGAACAGTGCATTTTCTTGCTTTTTATTGTGAATTTGAATTCCTACACACATTTTTCATCTTTTTTCAATGGAAAAAGTTCAAAAATTTTCCATCTTTTTGATGTTTGATTAAAAAAAAATTCGTGGAAAACTTTTCTGTGAACAGTGCATTTTCTTGCCTTTTATTGTGAATTTGAATTCCTACACACATTTTTCATCTTTTTTCAATGGAAGAAGTTCAAACATTTTCCATCTTTTTTATGTTTGATTACACTTTTTTTATGGAAAACTTTTTCGTGAACAGTCCATTTCCTTGCTTTTTATTGTGAAATTGAATTCCAACCAATTTGGTAGGAATTGATTTTCCACCACTAGTACAGAAAGTGGAAAAGGCGTCGGTTGTAAAAGGGCATAGGCGTCGGTTGTAGGGGCGACGCCTATGACGCAGACGCCTAAAGTTTTTACTTTAGGCGTCAGTTGTAAACCGACGCCTAAAGTGCTACTTTATGCGTCGATTTTTTAATAACCGACGCTTCAAGTTTAAAAAAAAAATAAATAAACACTTTAGGCGTCGGTTCAAACTTTAGAACCGACGCCTAAAGTTCGACTTTATGCGTCGGTTTTTAAAAAATCGACGCATAAAGTCTAACTTTAGGCGTCGGTTCTAAAGTTTGAACCGACGCCTAAAGTGTTCAATTTTTTTTTTTTTTTTTTTTTTTTCCCGTTTTCACACCTGCAGTGACCCAGGCCGCTGCAGGTAATAGCTTGCAGTGACCCAGGCCGCTGCAGTTCATGGCCTGCAGTGACCCAGGCCGCTGCAGGTCGTGACCCAAGCCGCTGCAGGTCGTGACCTGCAGTCATTTGGACGTGGCCCGCGATGACTTGAACATTTTCCACATGCGCATCATCAAATATATATATATAATCGACATATACATAATAAAATTAAATAGAGAACAATTATATATACAAGATTGTTGTTTTATTATACAAATATGTAAATTTAAGTTTGGATACGCGTCATTTTACACACACCTATCAACGAAATATTTGGCCCATAAATTTTGAATCTCAAAGATTTCCTCCGTTGAGTAGTATTTTTTAAATGCCTACAAACAATCAAAACATATTATTAGTTATTTTATAATAAAATATAAAGTCTTAATTAAAAACTCTAATTTAAATTACTTATACCTTTTCTAACGAAGGAAGCTGGAAGTGTTCTGTGACTATCTCATACATATTTCTCATAACGTAATAGCCACACTCAGAACCTCCAGGTTGCTGAGGACACTGAAATTTTCACATTGAAAACTAAAATGAATAATCAAACTAAATAGAATATGAAAATAATTCAAAAGATTACAATAAATTTTAAATGTGTTTTCGTACCTTTATTTTTAGCCACGTTGTATTGCCTTTCGTCCTAACACCTCCTTGGGCCCAATACATTTTGAAAGCCCTAAAATTTTAATAAATTATATGAACAAGTTACCAAAAAAAAAAAATACTCTAGATTTTCTACAGAAATTTTGGCAGAGTCTCCCCTATAAATTGAACTTATCTAACCTGTAAAGAGGCAAGTTGCTATTGAAATAAATTCTCAACAATCACAACAGAAATTCATTGATTTTACCACAACTCCACAATCAATTTCATCACAACTCCACAATTATTTCATGAAAAATTATCATAACTTACGTATTCAATAGCGGCTTGATATCTAAGTCACGCTTACATGCACCAGCTGAATCCAAGAAGTACACCGTATTCTTCTGAGGAGAAATCACTAGCAACATCCAGTGGTTCCTACGTATTATGAACGTGTAAATACAACTTTAAACATATATGATTCAAATTAGGTAAAAAAAGAGAGAATGTCGGTGGTCTTACTCCTGAAAATACGGTGCTATAATGAACTTCTTACTTTGCATTGCCCTCATGGTGCTGTCCATGTAAGTTACAACACCATCTGCATTTGTTCTTACCGAAACCGATGCAATGTGTGTCAGAGACATGAATCCAATTGATTCAATACCGTATTCATGACACATCTCATGGAGGTACCTAAAAATAATTAAACCAATAAATATAAATAAAATAATGATTTAAAGTCAAGTTATAATTTCTGATCAGAAGTCTTACATTGAAAATATTTGTAAGATAGATGTATCCAACCATTGCAACGTTAGCAAATCGGTGATGTCTCCGACTGTAACAAAAATACCATCGTCGAATGCACAGTTGAACACAGAGGCATCTATGGGCACCTGGTAGAAGTCATCACCAACAGGCAATTGAAGGACTAGAGTGTTCAACATTTTGCATTTGTCACCTAGACGTTGTAACGTCTCATCGTCGACAATTGCAGGTCGCTGGGTAGATGACAATTCAAAACTTTGAGGCTTTTTCCGTTCGTTAGATTTTTTTAGCTTTTTCGGTGCCTCTTCCTGCAAGAAGACAATTTTTATCATTATAACACTTCTAACACGATTTTAAAATAAATTAATATCGACATATTCTTTTATGTAACTAAACATTATTACCTCTCCAAAAATAACCAACTCCTTCGGCCATTGAAAAAAACTTCCAATACCTTCCCCCACCGTGGTGTGATGTTGAGATGGCACTGGAAGATAGAACGCTTCCGCACCATCTACGACATGGTCAACGGACACCTTCACATGATCAAGCCAGAGTGGTTGATGATGCACCACAGTGTCGGCTCCGGACGGATAAACCATTCCGCTGGCCACTATTTGTTTCTCATCATCATGACTTACGGCGAGACGACAAGGAATCGGCTTCTATTTTTCAACATATATAATTGAACATATAAGTCATCACTTTCCATTTGAAATGAAATAAGCAATATTAAAAAAAAACTTAAATAATTTAGCATTAAGTACCTGAAGCCCATCAAATGGGTCTGGATTCACGGAATGACAACTGCTTCGAGTTAGAGGTCGGGGGTGTGGAGTTACGTCCACCTCGGCATCAACATTTAGTCCCAAGCGCTGGAGGATAGCATCGTATTTACTCTGCATACTATGGTACGCACTTTGCATACTGTCGAATTTACTTTGCATCTCCGACATGGTTTGATGCCTGACCTTCTCAGTAATGCTATCCTCCATCTCGTGCCTGATTATCTCCTTAATGTCATCTACTGAAACAACCCCACAAGATCGTTTGAGGTAATCGTCCGGCTTGCCGTAAACATCACTCATGGTGACATACACGCCATACCCCCTCACCCTACCAGGATGATCCTCCTTCCCAAGGGCTTCACTTAAAATATCATGTTGCCTACTTGCCACAAATGTCCCCTGTGTGGCCTGCTCAGCTTTTTATACCTGTTTAAAAAAAAAAAAAAACTGAAAACTAAATACAAGTATTAAAGTTAATTTGAATTGAAAATATGAAAAACCGGGAAGATATACTTACAATTTTGTCAAACACCCCTCTAGTTTTCTCGTTGGGGATGTAGTAAGTTCCATCTTCTTTATTTTTTGATCTAGCTCGAACCCAATCTAAACTGCGATCATCGCTTACAATTGAGGAGCTAATCATGTCACATGAAGTGCTAGAAGATAATGGGTCGCTTACTAGCCATTGTGGCTTCATCCCCACATAACCTGCTGAGCCCAAATAATGGGGATGCTCATTTCGCATTTGACTATCTCTAGCCTTCTTACTTTTCTCCTGAATAAAATAATATATTTTTAGTTTTTCAACTCAATAAATCATATGCGTACATTTCAATATACCTTAAATTGCTCCGTTTGTCGTTCTTTCTTGAACAACTCCCATTGCTCTTCAGATAAGAAATCATAAAGCTGCGTAGGGGATTTATATTTTGGGTGGTCATGTGTAATGTACTTATGAACCAGCCTTGTCTTAAAATCTTTCCATCGCATCCCCGCAACTTTCAAAACACTTGATTTCAGACGACGATCATCGGAGATGTTGAACTCCCTCTGAAAGTTAAGGATAATATGCGATGTTATAAAAAATATTACGATTAATGTTCAATTCATTATGTATAAAGTGATAGTACCTTGATTTCTTCCCACATCATATCCTTAAGGCCTTGATCCACTTTGTGCCAATCACTGATGTTTATGTCAACGTGAATACGGACCAAAGACCCTATGAAAGCTTTGAAATTATTCTTTCTTGGTCCGATCGGCCTATTTTTTTCATCGAACTCAATAACATTGATTTCTGGCCCTGCCTTCTTAATTTTCTTACACATAGTCGGCCCTCTTGTCCTTTTTGTTTGGGTAGTACTATGATCGTCTGAAGAACTTGAAGACTCCGCCATTATATTAAAACAATATAACACGTACCTGCACATATGACAATCAATATTCATGTTAGAAATATATATATATCAAATTATTGTTATCAAGATCACAAATAATATTAACAATGTATAGCGCTAAAGAATACAAGAAAGTTTAGTAGTTGGAATCAAATAAGATAATTTACGACCTATATGTGAAGATATAATTAAAAAGATTAAAAGTTTACAAGGATGATTGTATTTTATATAGTTATTTTTTTAGTATGGTCAATTTTGTACGAGTGACAGTCACCACAAATTATAATTTTCATTTTTTATTTGTAAAATTTTACCAAATTTTCGACAGAGTTTCCTCTGTAAATTGGACTTAGCCAACCTATAAGGGGAATGAAAATACTACAATAAAACCAAATTATTCACCATCGACATATTCAAAACTCAAATGCAACTCCAATCAAACTTCAACATCATCTACTACTCCAACATTAATCCAAAATCAATTCTCAACTTTTAAAAATCAAACTAAGATTGCATAACTTAACTCCAATAAATCAAATATTATTATATACCAATATACTATAACTTCAAATCAATAATATATATTCAAACAAACGAATTAGCTTGATAAATAATAAATCAATTATATATATATATATGCACAAACATATACATACACACAGATATATATATATATACACACACAAAAACACATACATACATATATATATACATATATACATACACGCACATATATATATATATACACACACACAAAGATATACATACACGCACATACACACATAGATATATATGTGTGTATATATATACACACACACATTTACAAAAAAACTAAGTAGGGGGTAGAAATTTAAGGTCACCTTGCGGCGGCGGCGGCGGGCGGGAGGTGCGGCGACGGTCGGGAGGTGCGGCGAGGTCGGGAGGTGCGGCGACGGGCGAGCAGTGGCGGCTTGGGTGTGGAGAGAGTGGAGAGAGTTTGGGCGTAGAGAGAGTTTTGTGATTGAAGTGAGTTACGCGGATTATACAATTGAAAAGGGCGCGGAAAAAAACCCGGGTTTGGGCGTCGGTTCCCCTTGAACCGACGCCCAAAACCGGGTTTTGGGCGTCGGTTCCTCTTGAACCGACGCCCAAAACAGGGGTTTGGGCGTCGGTTCTCTTGAAGGAACCGACGCCTTTACTTAAAATTTATTTACAAAATTGCCACCGCGTTTTCAATTGGCGTCGGTTGTTACATAAAACGACGCATAATCCCCATTTTTTATGCGCGATTTTGTACTAGTGCACTTAAAGTGGAAAACAATTTTCGCCTCCTTCGGTCCTATTTATTTTATTAATTGACTTATTTATTTTTAAAAATTAACATCATCATCATCATCATCATCATCATCATCATCATTATTATTATTATTATTACATATATGTGAAATTTTAATTTTTTTTAATTAAAATAGCAAATTTTTCTTTATTTCTATGAAACATAATGTCAATCAAACAACCAAACTTGAAAAATTCTCTATTTTTTCCATCTAAAAAAATAAATTAATTAAACACATTAAACTTTCAATTCTTAGGAAAATAAGTTTCCAGGAATTCAATCCCCTGTAATTCATTTTCTTTCCACTCAAATTCCACATTCCTACCAAACGAACCCTTATTGTATGGTCAATTATCAATTTTTAAATTAAACACTCTATTTGTTAAATGTTTTGAGTGCAAGGTAAAATTTGTGGTTGAAAAGTGTGGGGAGAAAATATTTGTGATTAAGAAATTGTTGGAAGAGTTGTATTATTTAATTTTATTTTATTTTTTTGGCCAAAAAAAGACTTCACAACTACACCTGAATTCAGGCTTCAGCCGACTTAATTTTTTTTGCCCTCTTTCAAAAAGTTACACCTGAGTGTGAGAGGGAGAGGGGGTGGGGAAATCGGAATGGGGTGGGATCCACTGATACCTAGAGGTGTCAATCCGGGTGGTCCGGGTCGGCCCGTCAATAAAAAGTCCGGTAACGGCCCGCTTGAAAAAAAGCCAGCCTGCTGCGGGTTACGGGTCAGGCCGCGAATTTTGAACTACAACCTAGGCCCGCCTGCTGGCCCATGCGGGTCGAGCCCATGAGGGTCGCGATTTGTTCTGATTTGACCCGTATGAATAAAAATATAGATTTTTTTTATATTTATTGCAAATTTTTTGTCAAGTTTCTAAATACAAAATGATTAAAATGATAAATTCATATTTATACCATAAAATATTTACATAGAATTTAAAATTATAGTTTATGTTATATGAATTACTTCTAAATTTGTAAATTTAAATAAGATATAAATAAATAACAATTAAATGATAAATATATTTCTAATTACTATTATCAAAAAATATTACTTTTTTAGCTATTAGGGAGAAAAAAAAATAAGTTTTACATTAAAAGTTGTATTAGAGTTTCTAGAAGAACGGAGATTTTCAATGTTACCATGTTTAATAAAAACAGTTTTTTTTTTTTTTTTTTTTTTTTTTTTTTTTTTACGGGCCAGGGGGTTAACCATGGCTCGCGAAGGTTTAACACGCAAAACTCGCGGTTCATAACTTCTTGACCCGTGAACCACACGCACGGGTCACGGGTCAGCCCGCGGTCCCGGGTCAATCCAGGCCGATTTTCACGGGTCTGGCGGCCCGTCCGTCTTGACACCTCTACTGCCACCCACTCCATAGGGGGGTGTGGGTTTGGCCAGGGACAGGTAAATGGCTCTCCTTTTCGTGACGGGAAGGAGAGAAAAATTGATACACACACAAACACACACTCTAAGAAAGAGATTTTTTCTTTTTTTTTTTTTTTTTTTTTTTACTGCTCATAAGTCGTATGGCCATTTAAGCCATTTTAGTTTTTAGCCATTTAAGCTGTTTTCAATCTTCTACTGAGCCAATGCCCTGTCATTATCATTTTATTTTTAATAGGTTATTTACGTTGGCTTGAGATGAGCTGATAGATAATTGTTTAGGCTGCATATAAAGGAAAAAAATTAGGGTTTTGTCCAAAGTATTCTGCCCTGACTCCTATTCCTCTCTGCGAATTGTTTCTAGAGGATCTATACTTCACAATAATCTTTGATTCACATCAACAAATAACAAAGAACACCAAGAATCTCTCAAACCCACAAAAACGAGATTCCAACTGCAATTATGTAGGTTTACCACCACCGATTGAGAAATCAAGAACACACACTTTTCCCTCTTGACAAGCACTCCCTCTCGATGTAAAAAGTTCCAAAAAATTATCCCCAAGCCCAAGCTTGATCATGGAAAGAAGATGAAGAACAATTTTGGTGAAAAAGATAAGTTTGAGAGAGAGAGAGAGAGAGAGAGAGAGAGAGAGAGAGAGAGAGAGAGAGAGAGAGAGAGTATTTGCAGTCGAGAGTGTTTTTTCAAAATAGTATGTTGCCCTCATTTACCAAAAATTAACCTATTTTGTAAAATACTCAAGTCCAAAAATAACTTGTAAAAAAAAAATCGTTTTAACAAATTTACGCAACAAATAACAAAAATGTTGTTTCCAAACGATTTTATGGTTATAAGCATTTTATTTATTTTTGCCCCTGTTTACTTTAAGTAATCTTTGAAATGCCACACAAGTTTATATTAAACGAGATAGCATTTCTAAGGGCTTGTTTGTTTGGGTAGCTTCTTTTTGAATTCCATCATTTTCAACAACTTCTTCATCATTTTCTTACTGAATTTCCTCAACAACAGATTCAAAATAACTATTTTGTAGCTGATTTTGAACGCTAGATGTCTAACCACTTGTTCCTTAGTCACTTGAGTTAATTTCAAACTCCGTATCCACCAAAAATTCGTTTCCAAATGATTTTAGAGCTAAACCTGCAGTATTGTTAGTAGCAACAGAAATACAAGGACTTTATTTCCTGCATGGGCTAACATTTTGTCCCTCAATTGAGTGTTATCAATTTGAATTGTGTGTGAGCATGAATGATCTTGTACTACCATTGTGCCAAGCATGTAATAAAGTCTATTTCTTAATTCTCCTTTAATCACAATGTCATTACCTTTACAAACTAACGTAGTATCATTCTTTGTTTCATAATGAATACTAGAAATATCCAATGCGCTCAAAGAAATAAAATTTTTGGATTAAGCAGGTACATGCCTCACCCCAGTTAGAACTCTAACTACCCCCATTATACATCTTGACCACAAGTTCATCTATTCCTATCACAGAATAAATCTCACCATTCCCTAAATACACATTCCCCTCATCTATCACCCTATAGGTCTTAAACCAAGCCTTATGGGGGGTCATATGGTAGGAACACCTCGAATCAAGAATCTACTCTTGATTCCGCTCATCTAATGTCACATTCAACACCCTCAATTGATCATCATCATGCTTAAAAGCAGTATTACTTTGAGCTACCCGTAGCCACTCTTTCTTTCTTAGCCACTTGTAGCAATATTTCTTGAAGTGTCCCATTTTACCACAGTTATAGCACTTATCTTCATCTCTATCACTACCCTTGTCCTTCCACTGTCCCTTACCCTTATTATTGTTAAAGCTCATAGCATTTGACTCTTTCTTATGAAATTTATCTTTAACAAAATAAGCAGTTTCATTATGGATGGCTTTCCCCTCCAAACTGATTTCTAATGCTTTAGACATAATCGAAGCAGTGACATTTGCAAGAGTAATGGTATCCCTTCCATATTTAATCACATTTTTAAGTTCTTTGAAAAATTCTGGAAGAGAATTTACCAAAATTAGAGCTAATTCATCATCTTCGATTTTCTGTCCACTGTTCGTTAAATCTAAAGTCATTGCAGTAAACACATTTAAATTTGTTTCAAGGTCTTTGAAGGGGTCTATTTTGAAACCAAATATTCTTTCTAAGAGAAAAATCTTATTAGGAATAGTTTTAGCAGTATAAATTTCATCTAATTTATTCCAGATTTGTAAAGCAGTTTTAGAATCATTTAACTGCCTAAGAACATTATCTGAGAGATGAGGAATCGGAGTACTGTATGCCACTTCTTAAATTTCAGCTACACCATCTTCCTTGGTTAATAGAGCCTCCGGCCATTTGGATTGATCCTCCAATACCTTTGCAACCCTTTGTTACACCAATAATGCTTTCATTTTTTGTTTCCAAAGGGAGGAATCCCCTTTGCCGTCGAACTTCTCCAGTTCGACCCTAGTTCCCATCCTTGAATCCATTGTTCAAAAAACACCGTTTCTCACCGAAAAATACTTATCACTCCACTTCCAAATTCCCAGAAAGTAAAATAGCCACAAAAACAAACTTGGTATACAATGGAGAATCCAAGATTAACACCTAATCTTGTAAAATTGCATATCCCCCAAGATCAACACCTAATCATGTAAAAAATTATCCCCCTGAATCTTATTCTCACGTCAAACCGGCAAGAAGACCCCCTATCAAACCCAAGATTAATACCTAATATTGTCAAATTGAAACCCAAGATTAAAACCTAATCTTGTAAAACCCGAACCTCAAGGCATCCCAACTTCTATCCCTTCCCCAGTTTGTTCACAAAACCCCAAGCTCAGAAATTATCCTAAATGCTCATACTATCACAATGGATCAAACTAAAATTCATGCAAAATACCATTAGCAAACCTCAACTCGATATCCAAATTGAATTTGGTGAAATGGACTTCGAATATGGACTCTGCAGGTCCTGTAGAACAATTTGACCAAAATGTGTCGCCGAAGTCGCCACCGGAAACTGCCACTGCCGCCGTTGCCAGAAATTTCCTCGACACACTGGAAGATTCTCCTCGATGTCCTCATTCCAATGGCGCAAACTATTTCTCGATCAGAGCTTCCTACCGGCTGTAATTTGAATTTAAAGGTCTGATTGCTTCTTTTGATTTTATGGTAAGATCACTACTGCCGGCCATTGGTTGCTGCCCAGATTCCGGTCAAGTGACCTCCTCCACTGTTCGGATCTGTTGGTGGTCCAATTTCGTAAGTTGGTTGGCCGGAAGTCGAATTTTCAAAAATGGCAGTGAACTTCTTCTTCCCTTGGTTCGGTCGGCACCTGTGCTTCACTTCACTGTGCTGTGCTTTCAGTCGACACTCCTTCACTTCTGGATCTGCTTCATAGCTTCAACAGCTTCTTGCCTCACTTGGCTCCACCGAGTTCTTCTCTCTCGGTAGATTTCTTCCCACTTTTCCATCGATTTCTAGATTTCTTCTGCCTCTGTCACGGTGCACTACTCGACTTTCTTGGATGGTCACAGCACTTCTTCTCCAGATTACTGTTTCCTTCTCTCTGCCATAGCCCTTTTTTCTTGGACAACTCCGATTTTACACTTCTTAGCAACACTTCCACCAAGCTATGATCGATTTCTCCCTTGGAAATTCTCCTACTTGATCTGATACCACTGTAAGATCTATACTTCACAATAATATTTGATTCACATCAACAAATAACTGAGAACACCAAGAATTTCTCAAACCCACAAAATCGAGATTCCAACTACAATTATGTAGGCTTTCCACCACCGATTGAGAAACCAAGAACACAAATTTTTCCTTCTCGACAAGCACTCCTCTTGATGTAAAAATTCCCCAAAAATTATCCCCAAACCCAAGCTTGATCAAGGCAAGAAGATGAAGAACAATTTTGGTGAAAAAGATAAGTTTCTATATTGGAAGAGAGAGAGAGAGAGAGAGAGAGAGAGAGAGAGAGAGAGAGAGAGAGAGAGAGAGAGAGAGAGAGTCTATTTGTAGCCGAGAGTGTTTTTTCAAAATAGTATGTTGCCCTCCTTTACCAAAAATTAACCCCTTTTATAAAATATTTAAGTCCAAAAATAACTTGTAAAAAAACCTTTTCTAAAAATTTACGCAATTAACTAACAAAAATATGGTTTCTAATCGGTTTTATGGTTATAAGCCATTTATTTATTTTTGCCCCAGATTACTTTAAGTAATCTTTAAAATGCTACACAAGTTTATATTAAACGAGATAACATTTCTAAGGGCTTGTTTGTTTGGTTTTAAACCAATAATCCCACAGTTTGTTCTTCGGATCTTCTTCTCTGATGCCGCTCCTTTAACCAAAAGCAGTCCGCCACCCTACTACCAGCGAGAACCAACTACTGCCACTACTTCTCCGGCTCGTAAGTCACAAGCTTCCAAATAGGATACATATGTTTCTATGTTCTTCTATTTCGACGTTATTTCGTCCATACCATCAGTGCAACAATTAATTTTTGTGGGTTTTGAGTTTAAAGTGATTTCTTGTCTTCATCGATTTTACGTTGTGGGGGCTCTGTTTCATTTTTTATTGAGGTTTTTCTGCCTGATTTCTCCCTCTTTGTGGCTTGTTTCTTCTTCAGCTCTTCTTCTCTGACGCCGCTCCTTCAACTGCAAGCAACTCGCCACCTGTCACCTGCCACTAGCGAGAACCACCCATGTCGCTACTTCTCCAGCTCGTAAGTCACGAGCTTCAAAATAGAGTAAATATTTTTATATGTTTATTTGTTTTCAACGTTATTTCATCTATACTCTTGGTGAAAGAATTAATTTTTGGGAAATATCCATAAATAGATTCAATAACTATAAACTTTTGTTAAATAGACTTTGAAACTATAATCTTTTAATAATAGACCTCAACCATTTATTCTTCCCCAAATACCATCATTTTCAAACAAAGTCATCTAAGTATAAAACAACTTCAATTTAGTCCCCAAATAATTTTTTGGAAAAAAAATAATAAAATTAGTTTTTACCTAATTAAATTTATACCTGTTTTCGATCCCCACATACTTGAGGAAAAAAGGAAAGATTTAATTAGGAGCCTACATAGAGAATATACAGAATTAGATCATATTGAAGGAGAATCAAGTACCAGAGCTATAGAATTATACGAAAAACTTAAAAGTTGGTTAAACAACGTATTGAATATCTGAGATTAATAGAAATAAACGAAATAAGATAAGAAGAAATATTTTGTACAAGAATCATAAGAAGATTATAATTCCGCATATAATTCCTAAGAAAATAGAGAGTGTGTTCTGCGCAC
Source organism: Ligustrum vulgare (assembly GCA_963555705.1). Taxonomy (NCBI): domain Eukaryota; kingdom Viridiplantae; phylum Streptophyta; class Magnoliopsida; order Lamiales; family Oleaceae; genus Ligustrum; species Ligustrum vulgare. The sequence continues at coordinate 12,107,517 of OY743171.1, forward strand.
CCTGGTAAAATTGGTATCAAAGACTAGTTACCAACCAAAAAATCATAATGAATTTATCAGAAGAAGAAAATATAATTGAAGAATTTCTAAAGAATGTAGAAAAACATAAAAATCAAGTTATCCTTATTTACCAAAAAATAATTTGAACGAAGGATTTGAAGAAATAAATAAGAAATTAGAAAATTTAGAATATAATTTACAAATAGGAAACGCTATATTAGATAAAAATCTAAAAGGAAAAGATAAAATCATAATTAATCCTCCTCAAGATTACAGAAGAAAAATTAAAGATAAAAATAAAGGAAAGAAAAAAACACCTGAAATAAAACGATTTATGATAACAAATGTAGAAGAATTAGAAAGAAAATACTTAGAATCTACATGAGAAGAATATGATGAATATAAAAACTCTCAAAGTTTATGAAGAATTTATAAATGATAGTGATATAGAACCAGTTGAGTATTTTGATGATTTAGACAGTGAATGTAGTAGTATTTATGAGTTAAAAATATCATCATTAGATGAAGAATCTGAAGAAAATATATATATGTGAATGAAATTTAAGAAGTACAAGGATTAGATATTGAAACAACTGAGGAAGAAGAAGACTCAGTCGAAGGAATTTGTCAAGAAATTACATTTGATAGCAAAAGATATAAGGAGATAACTAAAAGAATCTTAGACTTACAAGAAAAATATGTATTTCATTACGAATTCTTAGGAATACTACCTAGGATAAACAAAACAATTGTAAGTATGAATTATAAAGAAATTCTAATTAACATAGAAAGATATAGTGGGAAAAACCAGAATCCCAATAATTACTAAAGAATGAGTAAAACAAAAATTATCCAATATCCCAGAAAATATTAGGAAAAAGTTAAATTGTATTGAAATTGGAGGAATCCAAGTTATGATTAAAGGATTCTTTAGAGAGGGTATGAATATACCTATTGAAATTTATTGCATGGATAACAGAATCTTACAAGATTCTATAGATGCTCTAATAGGAACTGTTGTAGGAAATCTAGTTTATCAGAAGATAATATTTACAGTAAAATCAAATTATGCAATCTCAATAATAGATGAAAATATACACCAAAATTTTCAATCTCTATTATAGAATTGGAAACTTGAAAATGTTACATAAAAGTAAGGCTATTAGTATAAGCATAAAATCAATATTTGTTTTTAGTACTAGCCATCATAGTAATTTAAGGAAAATAACAGATAACATAATAATAAACAAAGATTTTGATGAATTGGCACAATATATTCTGTCAAGAAAATATAAGGAAAATGACGTTATAATATCAGAACAAATAATGCTTGATTTTCACAAACAAGCTAAAGAAATTAATTCTGAAGAAAGAATAATAAGAAAAGGTAGTGTGAGACTACAAGGAGAAAATATTATTGCAAGATTCCCACCTAGAGGAAATGTTATCATAAAATGACTTAAAAACCAAAGTATTGATGAACCGGCAAGCTCACAATATTATATCAGGACTAGATATATCAAACAAGAAGGGATCAAAAATAATCTTCTTGTCCTTATAGATACAGGATGTAGATGTTAAATTTGTTAGCCACCTACAAGATTATGAGTTACCACAAAAATATGTCTTTAAAGACTACTTAGGACATAACCTTGAAATAAAAAGATATCTGAGTTTCTCTCTTATAATTATAGGAGAAAATCAAGGTGAACATAACTTTGCGAACTCGATAAATGGGAAAATTACGTTCTTGAAATTCTAGTTACGGGCTTGGACACCGAGGTCCGATTATTTCAACAAATCTAATACGAGCTTCATCATTTCCAAAGTCCCTTTTTGATTTTCATATGTTTCAACAATTTCTTTCCTTAATACTAGTGGTTTTATAGTCCATTCTTTTTTTGTAACCTAAGATCTTTTATAAAAATGTGCAATATTTTTTTAAACGACATTATACTTACAAAGAAGACAACAAATATGAAAACATGTAAATCATAAAGTCAGTTCAAGTTACTCATTAGTTGATATCACAACATCAAGAAATGTAAACTTGAATAACGGAGACTAAACTCCAATTCTCCATCAATGTTAATCCATGTCAAATCAACGCTTGTCCAGGATAAGGTATATCAAGACTCCATTTAGGAACTAAACAATCTAGTTTGGGAGAAATTTAATCCAACTTTACAAAATGTTAAATTTTCTAGAAATAGTAGACATAAATATCGGCTAGTTAGATGTTTCTAATTGAAATATACTCCCAAAAGTTTGATAGATCAAATCAATATTTAAAGTTCTTGTGAGTACAAAAAATGGAAATTAGGCAAGAAATTTTAGTTTCATGTATTAACTAGAAACTTGTTAGTTACTATATGATGCCATATATTTGCAATAAACAAAAGAAAATAAGTAAACATGTGATTTTGTATTTAGTGGCTCATTAAAGTTCAAGAAGTTGAATTCCATGACTGAATCTAAAACCAAAGAATCAAATTTGATAAATAAATGATTTATGGTATGCAACAAATAATCGACGTGACTCTTGGTGCAAAAAAAGGCATCAGGTTAACTTGGGTTGCAAAGTGATTTTTTACTTATTGCGTTAGAAAATATTAGGGGTGGACAAAAATCGAAACCGAACTGATCGAATTGGAAAACAGAAAAAGATATTTAAAAAAACGAATAAATCAATCAGCCCTTTATCAACCTATGGTATAAAACAAATAATATACTAGGTGAATCAGTAGCTCTTCTCAATCAAAGCCAAAAACCTAAAGCAAAATCGAGAAAACATATTTTGTTGGATTTTTCCTTGAATTTTTTTTTTTTTTTTACCAATTTATTGAACTATTCATGTGTGAATTCTTGTGAAATCTTTCATTGTAATAATCTTTTAGAAATCCAGAAAATCGTATATTTACTTCTCCACGATCAAGGAAGACTTTTCAGTAAATTATAGTTATTGAATCATTTTTACGTACAATATTTTTCCCATTTATATTTGGTTTTTACAATCATTTAGTCATGTGCATCAAATTCAAACTTTTTTATTTTTAATAGGAATCGAAAAAAATCGAAACAATTGAAATCGAAACCATTCGATTATTTGGTTGAATGGAACCAAATCGAAACCAAACTGAAAATTTTGGTTTCGTTCCTTCTATAACCGAATTGAACCTATAAATGCCCATGCCTAAGAAATATGGAATTTTTTGGGATGTCACATCGACTTATTTATGATTTTATAAAAAAAAGAAGAAGGTGAGCTACAAGAGAAATTCTAGTTGCTATTATGTATAAAAGCTAAAATAGAAGTATGTCTCCCCATAACATCAGGTAACCATACATGAATGGAAAATTGTGCAGATTTAGCCAGCCAGATGCAAAAAGTTAGGTAGGAAGTATTCATAATAAATCTTGCAAGTGCCAACTATGGTTATAAATTTTATCTACCTTCGTTTTTTTACAGCATTCATACTCTTGAAAGGTGTTCATATGCAATTTGTAGGAATTTGTATGTTCATTTATCAATATTAGACATAAAAACTATACGTTCCCAAAAATTGCAAATTGGAGCTGGATAATCTTTTGGCACTGGCACTACTAGTGATATGAAAACAATGGGATACCAAGATTCAATTATCAAATTTTCATATCTGAAATCAATTAGTTTTATAAGTATATAGTGTAAGTAATGGTGATATAAAATTCATTTTCTATGAGAAAGATAAGAAACATCATCAGCAGCCAGCATGCACATTTTGTTCAATATAAAAATCATGGAAAACAAAACTGATTTGAAGCCTACCAATACAATAAAAATGGTTTTAGTTTTTTTTTGTTTGTTTGTTTTTTTTTTTTTAAAAGCTGGTATATGACCATAACATACACTACAACAAAAAAGTCCTTCTGCAATATGCAAACGGCAACATTCGTCAATTGTATATTGCTAAAAGGGATCTATAGCAACATTAACTTATTGCATGTTGCATTTGATCCATTAAATCAAGTTTTAGCAACATTCAACAAATAAGTGTTGCTAATAATAAGCTTTTGCAACGTTCATAAAAATGTTGCAATAAGTTTAGCCTTTTGCAACGCCCAGTGCGCGTTGCAATAGGATTTTCGGGCTAAATTTTTACATTTATCAAATGTTGGGACTTAATTGCAAATCTCAATTCTCTAAACATAACCCTATTGCACACCAAAATTAAATAATCTGAATTCATTCCCCCCCCCCCCCACCCGATTCTCTACATTTCGCTCCCAAACCTACCCACCTCACCCAAATCCTCTCTCTCAATCTCGTCGACCTGTGAACGAGTGAAGGAAGGGTAGTGTCTGAGCGAAGGAAGGGCAGTGTTCGAGCGAAGGAAGAGCAGCGAGTCCAGTAGATATTATTCGCTCCCAAACCAACCCTCCTCGTCCAAATCCTTGTTGGGGGAAATTTAGAGAATCAAAGAAAATAAATCAAACCGAAGGCCCGTGTTCACACGGTTTCCTTAAATCGAATTCGCCGCCTCACCGGGGTGCACGAGGTTTAGATTGGTGTTCGATTCCCAGGATACAATCGGTTGTCGGCTAGCGTTGCACTACTTTAACTGCCTGTCGAACTAGCTGTGTTAACTCTCAAAGAACTTTTCAAGGAAGGAAGGAAGAAGAGGAAAAGAGTTTTGCTGCTGAAATGGAGGATGTTAAATTTTTATTTTTCTGTATTTGCTATAATCTGTGTTTTCCACCGAGAAGAGAGGTTAGCTATATATAGGCCACCAACTTTGAATTCCGTTTAATCACAGCAATAATTTCCAGCTGAAACTGATGAAGGGAGGAGCAACGGCTGGAAGCTGGAAAGCTGAGAAAACCGATACCATAAATTTCCATTCAACCAAATTGAAACTGATGAAGGGAGGAGCAACGGCTGGAAGATGGAAAGAAGTTATATTTTTCATTCAATTATTTCCAACAATCCCCCACATGAATGAAAATTTGCGGAAATCAAAGTCTCTAAAGAGAAAGAGAGAGTAAGACGAATCAATCCTGCATAGGATAGGTAGCGTTTAGCTTTGAACCTTCCCTTGTGAAACCTATCCGGTATTACTAGCAAACCAGTGGGTCTGATACCTTGAACTGTTTTGCCATTTGTGTAAACCAAGACAATAGACCTCACACAGGACCATTCTAGACATAGCGTAGTTCTCAAAGTTGTGTTCGTTTTGGCCATGAACACGTCGCCTGGTTCTGCAAGTGTTTGTTTAAGGATGTAGCCTTCCCAATCCTTACAGAAGCGGCCTCACTTCACACTCACATAGGTGACCTCTTAATTCAGCGTTTCACCACCACGCTTAAGAGTCATTAAAAGCATAGCTTAACCTGCATCTTTTCAATCACTGTAAGCACCATAGGAATGAGCAGAAAGAGAACCTTCTCAGTGATTTACACAGATATACATGGTTTAGTTGTCCCTTTGAACCTAGATCCTGGGATCTCCATTCAGCTAGGTTGGGTTTCCACCATGACACCTTTCAACGTCAGGCTGTAAGCCCATTCCCCTCGATGCTTTAACAACTAGCTCACGAGTCAACCCTTTGGTTAGCGGATCCGCAGTATTATCCTTTGACTTCACATAGTCTAGAGTGATAATACCTTGTGAGAGTAGTTGTCGAATGGTATTATGTCGTCTTCAAATATGTCGAGACTTACCATTATACATATTGCTCTGTGCCCTGCCAATTGCTGATTGATTATCGCAATAAATGCAAATTGCAGGCACAGGCTTTGACCATCTTGGAATATCCTCAACAAACTGCCGAAGCCACTCTGCTTCCTCGGCTGCTTTATCCAACGCGATAAATTCTGATTCCATTGTAGATCTTGCGATGCAAGTTTGTTTGGACGATTTCCAAGAGACAGCTGCACCACCAAGAGTGAAGACATATCCACTTGTAGACTTTGAGTCTGACATATCTGATATCCAATTTGCATCAGCATACCCTTCGATTACTGCAGGGTATCTAGAATAATGCAGTCCAAAATCACGAGTGTATCTCAAATAATGTAACACCCTGAAAATGGCTTTCCAGTGAAGGGTTACTCGTGTAATGACTCAGTTTACTAACTGAGTATGCTATGTCCGGTCTCGTACAAGTCATTAAATACATTAAACTCCCTATTATCCAAGAATATTCTAACTGTGACATGCCGTCACCAGTATTCTAGGATAAATGGAGACTCAAATCCACTGGAGTCCTGGCCACAATGGTATCTGACTTGTTGAACTTGTCTAGTATCTTATCAATATAATGAGATTGAGATAACACAAGTCCATTCGGAGTTCGAGTAATTTTTACTCCCAAAATGACATCGGCGAGACCCATATCTTTCATGTCAAACTTTGAGTTTAACATATTCTTAGTGGCTTCGATAATCTTATCAGAACTGCCGACAATGAGTATGTCATCGACATACAGACACAATATGACATACCCATCATTAGTGTCCTTAACGTATACACACTTGTCGCACTCGTTGATTCTAAAGCCACTAGAAATCATAGCATTATCAAACTTTTCATGCCATTGCTTCGACGCTTGCTTTAACCCATAAAGTGATTTAACAAGTCTACAGACTTTCCTTTCTTGACCTGGAGCCGAAAACCCCTCTGGTTGCTCCATGTAGATTTCTTCATTCAAATCTCCATTCAGGAAAGCTGTTTTTACATCCATCTGATGTATTTCCAGATTTCGCAAGGCTGCAATAGCAATTATCATCCGGATAGAAGTTATTCTCGATACAGGAGAATAAGTATCAAAGTAATCTAAGCCTTCTTTTTGCTTATAACCTTTGATTACTAGCCGAGCTTTATATTTATCAACGGATCCATCCGCTTTCATCTTCTTCTTGAAGATCCACTTGTAGCCCAAAGGCTTACAACCCGGTGGAAGATCTACTAATTCCCAGGTATGATTCTGTAGGATAGAATCAATTTCACTCTTGATGGCTTCTTTCCACAGATGACCATCGGGAGAAGATATAGCTTCTTTATAACTTTGCGGATCATTCTCCATCAAATATGTGAGAAAATCAGGGCCAAACGTTTTAGAAGTTTTGGTCCTTTTACTTCGTCTAGGCTCATCCTCACCTTCTTCCACTGGATCTTTACTGCTGCCAGAAGCAGAAGATTCCATAGTCCGTTTAATAGGAGTTAAGTGTTTAGGAGATTTACAAGGAAATATATTCTCAAAGAATTGTGCATTCCTAGACTCCATGATCGTGTTTGGATCAATATCAGGTACATTCGAATAATGCACAAGAAACCTATATGCACTACTATTTTGTGCATAGCCAATGAACACACAGTCAACTGTCTTAGGTCCAATCTTGACCTTCTTGGGAGGAGGTACCGCGACCTTCGCAAGACACCCCCACATTCGTAAGTATTTATATGAAGGTGTTCGGCCTGTCCAAAGTTCATACGGAGTCTTATCCATATTCTTTCTTAACACTTTATTCAAAATGTAATTCGCAGAAAGAATAGCTTCTCTCCACATGTTCTGTGGTAATCCAGAACTAATTAACATAGCATTCATCATTTCTTTTAATGTTCGATTCTTACGCTCAGCGATTCCGTTCTGCTGAGGTGAATAAGGTGCAGTGGTTTGGTGAATTATTCCATGTTTAGCACAAAATTCACCAAATGGTGATTCATATTCACCACCACGATCACTTCGCAGTACCTTTATTTTCTTGCTAAGTTTATTTTCAACTTCATTCTTATAAAGAATGAATTTTTCGATAGCTTCGTCTTTGCTTTTAAGCAAGTACACATAACAGTATCTCGTGCTATCGTCGACAAAAGTAATAAAATACTTATTGCCGCCTCTTGTTTGGACAAATTTCAAGTCACACACATCACTGTGGACTAGTCCCAACGGGTCGGTACTTCTTTCAATACTATGAAATGAAGACCTTGTAAGTTTTGCCTCAACGCAAGTTTCACATTTGTGATTCGAATCAATTTGAAACCTAGGCAAGTAGTTTAGCTTTCTTAACGTACGTATTGCGTTATAATTTACGTGACCTAATCTACCATGCCACAGATTAGGAGACTCAAGCAAGTAAACAGAAGGAGTTTTCTCATTATTCATAACGGTTGGGGTTACAGAATTACATTTAATTTAAATAGGCCATCAGTCATGTAGCCTTTCCCAACATAAACTCCTATCTTGGTAATCACCAGCTTATCCGCTTCAATGACCATGCGGAAACCATTCTTGCTCAGAAGAGATCCAGAAACCAGATTCTTGCGAATCTCTGGTACATACAGCACATTGGTCAGAGTAAGCTCTCTACCAGAGGTCATCTTCAGGATCACCTTGCCTTTACCCAGCACTTCAGATGTTGCGGAGTTTCCCATGAACAATTTTTCACCATTTGTAACTGGTGCAAAAGTAGTGAACATGCTCCTGTTGGAGCAGACATGGCAAGTGGCCCCAGTGTCCAGCCACCACTTCTTTGGGTTAGATCCCACCAAGTTAATCTCACTAATCACCGCTGTAAGGTTTAGGTCAGACATGTCATCTGAGAGATGATCTCTCTCATTTCCAACCATATTAGCTTGAGGACGCTGTTTGTTATCCCTCCGAGGATGGCGGCAGTCTGCTGATCGGTGCCCAACTTTATCACAATTGAAGCACTTTCCATTGAACTGGAACTTGGCCTTCTTTCCTACCCCACCAGTAGGCTTCAACTGAGACCCTTTCATGGCCTGCTTTTTATCATTTCGATTCCCATTACCCTGCTTGGCTTTAAAAGATTGACCTTTCTTGGTACCAGAACTCTGGCCGTGCTCCAGTACATTTGCCTTTTCAGAGTAAGAATTCTCTGATTTTCGTTCAGCCAATTTGTTATCCTCCTCAATCCGCAGCTTGATAATTAAATCTTCGAAAGACATCTCTTTTCGCTTATGCTGCAAATAGATTTTGAAAGCCTTCCACTGAGGAGGCAGCTTGTGAATAGCAGTAGCTACTTGTAGGGATTCTGACATAGTCAAACCCTCAGCATGCATTTCCTGCAAAAGCACTTGATACTCTTGCACTTGGCTTACCACTGAACGAGAATCCACCATTTTGAAGTCCATGCACCGACTGGCTAAGAATTTCTTAGACCCAGCATCCTCGGTCATGTACTTCTTCTCTAAGGACTCCCAAAGCTCCTTAGCAGATTTCTTTACCATATACACGTGATACAGAGAATTCTGTAGGCCATCCAAGACATAGTTACGGCACAGAAAATCAGCACTTTTCCATGCATCCCAAGCCGCACGCCTATGCAAATCAGTGTCGTTTTCAGCCACAACAGGGGCATCCTCGGTGAGGAAGCGTGCAAGGCCCAAAGTTGTAAGATAAAAAATTATCTTGTTCTGCCATGTCTTAAAATCAGTCCCCGCAAACTTGTCCGGTCGAATCGCATGATTCACAGGAAATGGAGCCGGAAACGATGGCAAAGGTACCGAGGCCGCAGCCCTAGGTACTGGCAAAGGTATTGTGCCAAATTGAATTGCCGAGGCCGCAGCCGTAGGCAAAGTGGGGTTCACTCCAACATGAGGAATACCGCCACCAAGTGTCCCATCAACGGGAGAAACGCCAGTCGAGGTCTCAACAGGGTTAACCGCAGTCATTGTAAGATTTGGTACACCGGTACCAACAATGTTGCTTCCATTGTTCACATCGTCATTACCGTGAGACGCCATTTAACCTTGCAACCAGCAACAAATAATTTAGAATAATAATAACGTTGTAAAATTAAATAGATTCAAGATCTAAATAATTTATTGGAAACAGATTAATCACAAGATCAAATTATAAGAACAATTTATTTTGTCAAATAATTAGCAACTTTGCAATCATTTAAAATAATGAAAAATCATTAGTCAGTCATTAACTAATAATATCAATAATCATGAAACAAAAAAAATTAACAATTATATTCTAATAATAAGGCAATCACTAATAGTAAAGGCATCAATCATTAGAAATTATGATGATTTCACTTTCTTGCAGGGACAAACAATGCAAAACCACTTTAAAGATTAGAACCATGCAAAACCATTTTTATAGAAACTGTGCAGAGAGAATAAAACCATGCACTGAAACCAGTTGGGAAAATATTTGTAAACCACCTTTTTTTTTTTTTTCCTACTTATTGATTCTGGCCTAATAACTTACTGCAATTAAATGGTCGATTATTAGATTTTTTTTTTTTTAACAATTATTTAAACATGAAATAAAATTATGAAAGATTGGAAAGGTTCCCAACAATGCAATCATCAATAACTATTATAGAATGATAAAGCAATCATTACAAAAAAATTTTATGACAATTTCATGCAGAGACATCATGTAGAGAGTGAGAAATGAAAAGAAAACTCTCATGCAAAACTATTGCAAAACCATGCAGAGACAACCACAAAACCATGTGCTGATATAAAAACTTCTGCCGAACTAATTTATTTTAAAGGAAACTCATGTAACTCATGCAAACAGCAGAAGATATTATAATTCCAGAACTTATCCTTTCCGAAAAAAAACTCTTTTGTGTAAATACTATATGCCAACAGATTTTGTAAATAAGATCCGTGGGAAGAGAAACAGCAACTTTTAAATCAGGAAACGAACCCACGGTTATATATTGGACTTCCTGTTAATTTTTCGTATCAGAATAATTATCAACCATGCTGATAATTTTATATAACAATAAAATGAAGACTAGAAATAAATTGGCAGTAAGCAAAACTGGAAAAACTTGATGATGAAAGTAAACAATAAAGCCAGATTCTCTAAAAGTTCCTGAAAGGAATTCGATTTAAGCTTGTTGGGGAAAATTTAGAGAATCAAAGAAAATAAATCAAACCGAAGGCCCGTGTTCACACGGTTTCCTTAAATCGAATTCGCCGCCTCACCGGGGTGCACGAGGTTTAGATTGGTGTTCGATTCCCAGGATACAATCGGTTGTCGGCTAGCGTTGCACTACGTTAACCGCCGTCGAACTAGCTGTGTTAACTCTCAAAGAACTTTGCAAGGAAGGAAGGAAGAAGAGGAAAAGAGTTTTGCTGCTGAAATGGAGGATGTTAAATTTTTATTTTTCTGTATTTGCTATAATCTGTGTTTTCCACCGAGAATATAGGCCACCAACTTTGAATTCCATTTAATCACAGCAATAATTTCCAGTTGAAACTGAATTGAAACTGATGAAGGGAGGAGCAACGGCTGGAAGCTGGAAAGCTGAGAAAACTGATACCATAAATTTCCATTCAACCAAATTGAAACTGATGAAGGGAGGAGCAACGACTGGAAGCTGGAAAGAAGTTATATTTTTCATTCAATTATTTCCAACAATCCTCTCTCAATCTCTTCGACCTGTGAGTGAGTGAAGGAAGGGCAGCGAGCAAGCGAAGGCAGGGGCATCGAGCAAGCACTGAGAAAGAATACTTGTGAGCTTTTCATTTCTTGTTTCCTATTAGCTTTTCTCAAATCATTTTGTTGATTGATACTTGTGAGCTTCCAATAAGAACTAGATATTGTTCACCTCATCCCCTGCAGCACCCAAATAAACAAAATGGTCAAGTCTCAGACAAAATTTACATATACCAAATTTTGTTTATTTAATTGCAAAAACGAAATGGTCAACTCTCAGACAAAATTTACATATACCAGCTGGTAGTCCACACCAAAAGTCTTGACAACATTACTTCCTTTTTACTTTCAGTAGATTTTAGGTATCTTGTATGAATTTGATTCTAAAATGTGAGCTTTAATCTTAGATAATCGGTTTAGATTTAAGAAATATAGAGGAAACAATTTTGGCAATATTGATTGACTTTGCCATTGGATAGATTCGGAATACTCTGGAAGATGCATATTCTTTATGTAGGTCCAGATATTTTAACTTCTTTTAAGTTATTTTGCGAAACATGATTTTCAAAGTTATTGTTTTTACTAACAAAATTTACTCTCGTGAAAGTCTCAACTTACTTTCTAGAGATTAACTTTGAAGCACCGCCAGACATGTTTTGTAGGCAAAAGTACCTTAAACTTAAGTGTATTGGCATTTAATTTACTGTTGAACTGAAATTTGAAAGTCATGGAGTTGATGTACGCTAGCAATGTAGGGCTGAGTAGTTGAACAGTCATCACACACCTCTCTCTATCTAATTATCTTTGTATGTTATCTTGGGTAATATTTGGACTAAATTCCACAAGAATCAATTGGCCAAAATGAAGAAGAAAGAAAACAGAGAACAAAATAAAACATGGACTAAAAGCATAGTGGGGCCATAGATTCACACAATTTACCAAAATAGTAAGTATGTCAAAACACACGTCCCCGTTTTGAGCTTTGGTGCTACTGTGTCGAGTGCAGTCTTGTAAAATCAGATTTAAGAGGATCGTTCTCGATTCTTCAAGTGAGTTCTTGAAACCCTTTCTCTACTGTACCAAATGTTCATTTTATCAATCTCTCTCTATACATATATAGCTGCCATGGTGTAACAACTTCTTTTATTAAAAATATTTTTGTTTCCAGAGAACTTTTCTTATGTTTCCACCGTATAAGTTTGATATTAGTTATTAGTATTTTCAATTCAATTAGTTAAAAGATGGCTAAAGAGACCCCTAATTGGGAAGGTTTACTTAAATGGAGTCTTCTCATTCTGATGGAACTGGTTCTGCTCATAATTTAAGGTACCTGTTTATTTTTTGTATCCATGTTCTTGAATTTATCTTTTATGTTTACTGCAAGGTCTTTTTTTAAAAGCATATTTTTTAATTGATTACTGGGATATTTAATACTATATATATATATATATATATATATATATATATATATATATATATATATATATATATATAAAACATTAGATACTTTTAATGGATACGTCATTTATGCAGTTATTGGAGTTGAGCTGTTGTTCCAATTGTGATAAATCTATGGATTAATTAAGAATTAATGTGATTTTAATGGGTTTAGAGAGGTGATGCGTGTCGCAATGACCTAAAATAATAAATAATTTCTTACTCGTTAAATATTAATTAATAATGTAGTAGTGAGAGTAAGGGTCGATTCCATGAGGAACAGAAACTAATTTTAGTTGTTCGATCAATTAAAATGAAATGGGGGGTTTGTTGTTTGAAATTGCTTGAATAAAAAATATGCATAAAAATAAACAATTCAATATGACTAGAGAAATAATATGAGAAGAAATCTTGTTCTCGGGTTCGGTTGTGCCCTTAATTAATGTTATACTTTTCCTTGTAACGTGTTTATATCCCTATTCAATTATCAATCATAAATAATCAACAAGCTCTGATTATCTAAATTCTTCCTTATGTGTATTGATTCAAAACAAGTTCTTCGAACCAATTTTAGTCACGGACAATCCTAAACAAGCTCTTAGGATTTAATACACAACTAGTATGAAAATCTAGAAGAATAGATTGAATTGGATCGTTAATTTCACAAGATCGAATTAATCAATCCAAGTTGAATTATTACTAAACATGCACGAGATTTATTTGCTACTAAAGTAAAGATTCAATGACAATTACGGATCAAGAATCTAAACATAGCATATTCATGAATTCAAAGATCAATAATCTAATTGGCCAAATTAAACTATTAATCAAATAAACTCAATTGAAAATTCAAAATATAATAATCCAACAATTGAAATAAAGAAATAAATTCATGCTACTAATTCGTAGGAAAAGAAAATAACATAATTAAATTAACACAACTTCCCCTTTGAACAAGATATGAATTTTAGCCTAGTATGGTTGTGGTAAATTCTTCAAGTTGCTTCATGAATTCCACCGTTATTGATATTCTTGCACTTGAAAATATCCCAAGAATGCTCTATATTTTTCTCTCAATTTTTCTCAATGTCCAGCCTTCTTTTTGTGGTGATTTTCCTCCTTTAATACTCCCAAAATCGTGCCCTAACTTTACTCCAAAGATAGACCTTGAATCAGATAAGGAAATTCCTTGGAGAGCAAGTCACGGCCGTAACTTTCCTTATTACAGCCGTAATTGGGATTCTGAAAATTTCCGGAATTTGGAAGTTACGGCCGTAAGTGTATTTCTGCCAAGAAGCGCCTTTGATCGATGTTTTGGTCATAACTTTCTCTCCCGAAGTCCGATTGTGGTGATTTAAGTTGCGTTGGAAAGAAAACTCAAATATATACAATTCTTTGTGAAATAGCTATTCCCAAGTTCGAAAGTCTTATATGACAAAATTGAGCTTCAATCTCTGACTTAAATTTTAGATCACAATCTTTTTGGGTTTTTGATTTCCAACTTCACCCCAAACCTTATTTGACCATAATTTTTGCATCTAATCTTCTTCCCACATATGATTATTGATTTGGAGCTCTTTGAATATGCCTTTGAACCTCACTTCTTGATTTTTTTTGTATTTCTTTGGTCATGTTTCCTTTCTTTTTCTTCTTTTTGACCTTACGTAGCACAATAAGTGAAAATGCATTAAACGATGCTTCAATAGGATCAAACCAATAACAAAATAAGATAATAAGTGAATTAAATACATGCTAATAAAGCACTTATCAAATCCCCCCACACTTAAACCATTGTTCGTTCTCGAATAATGATGTGAAATAAAAGAAACATAACTCAAACAAAAAGATAGACCTACAATCGAAAAGTCAAGGTTACTGCCCACTTCTCTTTTAGCATGAAAATTCAATTGCGTAACCGGAGTGTGTTAGTGTGTGCAAGAGATGCATCATCCAATATCCTCTGAACAGAAATGAAAATCAATACCCCCGGCCCAATTCATTTCCCAATGTGGCCTGTATCCTCCCACCTCTCGTGAGTTCTCTCTTAAACCTCTATCAATGATTTACTACATGTGTGTTAGTTTTTGGCCAACTTGAAAGCACAGAATATAGACCAAGCAATTCAAACCACTCATAAGCATATGTAATGGGAGTTAACACCCTCACTAGATATTTCTCTCTTCGCACAAAGTGTATAAGGGTGAGAATTTTCACTCAACTCACTGCATGGAAAATCTATTTCCACAGACTGCTCAAATGTCATAACCGGGGCCAACAATAACACAAGTGCAAAGTAAAGGTCTTTATTTGGTTGTAACGGGGCTTCGGGTCAGGTAGGATAAAATGACATATTTAGGCTGAGTCGAGAAGGAATTTCGCAAACTAAGTCAATTCACAATGACATTACTTCCTTCACCCCTTAATATGAACTTCATTGTTTCCCGCTACCCAACTTTGTTCACACTTGAATCTCTTCTTTTTTTTTTTTCACAAGTTGAGTGTTTGACATCCTCAACTACTAATTTTCATGACTAAACTTCATTTTCATTGCTTTTTCTCTTTCAAATTTTTTTTCGAGTACAGACTGCAACTTTTTCTCTTTTATTCAAATCATTACGCAGTCACCAATTGGCTTGAGATAGAATTACATTCCCCTGAATTCAGTCCATTACACAACCATCGTCCAACACAAGATAACCATTGCAACTTCTTAGACTTAGACTACAGCACGATCCTTAATCAACAAAAGCTTGCGAATCCCTTCTCTATGGGTTCAAAACAGAGACAATGCGAAAGAAATGGTATTTCTTGGCTTGAAGCGTGGCATCAAAATTTCAAGGAAAGGCTAAGGCTCAAAAGGGATTCTATTAGTACATGTATCATGGTAGGCCCTTTTAGTAGGTCAAATTTGGTTTAATCTAATGCCTCTACTATATTTTGCGCTTGAGTCAAGAAGCTACAACGGCATGCACAAAAGAGCACATCTAAGCACAAACCAACCATACAGGACACACATCAAAAAAAGCTTAATATAAAGAGTAAAAGTAGCTCATAGGCTCAAAAGCTCACAAATTATGGTTTATATGTGCTTCTCCCATCCAATTATGAGTTATAGGTCATTGCTCAGTCTTCATTCCAAAAACTCAAAATCTAGGGGATAAGGATAGAATGAAGTTACTCGGGGCGTTATTTCATCATATCAATTTTGGTTTGACTCAATTAGGTTGCAGAAATCTTTCAATTTGTCCCCATTTTCAAACTAATTCAGAAATTATTAGAAAAATTCATCTCTATGTGCTCATTCTATGTCCGATTATGCAATTTATGAAGTTGGTGGTTCAAAAATAATCATAAGTGAGGCCGCTTCCTATTATACCAAAATGTGGGTCTAAGCACAATTAAAAAAAAAAAAAAACTAACCAAAAAATTGAAAGAAGGTGAATAAAACATGGATAACAAAAAATAATAGATAATCATTCCCCCCACACTTGAATTTCACATTGTCCTCAATGTGGAGCGTGACAATACAAAACAAAATAGGGGAATATGAATGGAATCAAAGGAGGGGACATGTTTTTTTTTTTTTGAATGAAATTAACTAATAAGGAAAATGAAAAAATAAATAAATAAATAACAATTTGAGGGAGTAAAGAAACTCCCATCTCGGGTTGCCTCCCGAGCAGCGCCTTTGTTTACTGTCTTTGGCTAGACTTGTTGTTTCCTCCTTCAACCGGGATTATGTGGATTTCCAAAGCTCAACTTCTTTTTCATATTTTTCATTAGGGTCTAGAAGACAGGGGAAGAAGCATGTCATCAGAAGTTGGCAATGTAATACACGAGATTTTACCTGACTTTTCACCATTTCCACCAAGTATGAAAGTTTCCTGTACTGAAGAATCAATAACATTAACAAAATGAACAGGATTATCATCATCAAGGTAGTTCACGGAATCATAAATATTAAACTGAATAATCTCATTATCAAATTTCATGGTAAGTGAGCCACTACTAACATCTATCTTGGTCTTAGATGTTTTTAAAAATGGTCTTCCTAACAAAATAGGAGTAGAGTTGGGGGAGTGGTCATCATTCATGTCCAATACATAAAAATCTGCAGGAAATACTAACCCGCCTACTTGCACTAGAATGTCTTCAACTACCCCGTCAGGATAAGCATTAGAACGATCGGCTAGTTGAATTATAACATTAGTTTCAATCAGTTTGGCAAGTTTTAATGAAGCATAGGTAGACCTAGGCATTACATTGATAGATGCTCCTAAGTCTATTAAAGCACGATTTATTTTCTTATTGCCTATTTGACAAGGTATGGTAAACATACCTGGATCCTTGCACATGAGAGGTAATTTTCTTTGAAGAAGTGCAGATACAGACTCACCCATTCTTACCATCTCATTTTCCTTTAGCTTTCTCTTATTGGTGCACAGATCCTTCAAAAATTTTGTATATCGGGGCACTTGTTTGATTACATCCAATAGGGGAATGTTGATGATATGGTGCATAATTGTTGTTTTATTAGTAATTCTTCTTCTTAATTCAATGACTTTAAATGCTTAAACTTTGAATATTAATCATATTTTATGTTTTGTGAATTAGGTGGGGAATTGAGATCAATTTGACTCAAACATCACAAATTAGGAAGAAGAAATTTGGAACTTAAAAGCACACAATATAGCGACCCAGAATTTTTATGCAATAAATAATTATTTTAATATTTAGAAAATTGTGTCGCTACTATTTCATTTATTATTTTGAAGTTAACGCCGCGACGGATTCGTCTAGCCAAGTCAAGAAATATCGAATTTGTTCGATTTTAAATTAAAATCCGAATTTCTAAAATTATATTATTTTTATTATTTATTTAAAGTATTATTTTCAAAATCATTTTTCAGTCCAAAATATATCAGTTTTAAATACTTTTCTTGATCGAAGTTAGTCCAATATTTATCAAAATTGTATCATGAACCCACATATTTTTCTTCCTTCTTTATTACTCTTTCCACCTCAATATACCATAATCAAAGCATCTTCATCATATCATTACACCTAACAAAGAACACCACTACCAATTAATCAAAGCTATCACAATTCAATCCTACCCCATGTGTATACTAAACATAATGATGAATTACCCATATTCCACCCTTTTCATACCTAACTATTCATCATTTTTCCTAAATTTATACGTTCTCCATCTCCCTCACGCAGTTAACCTCACCACTGCAAATCACCATTTCAACATCACCATCCACACTGATTCATCTCATAACCATCTCAACCTTCACACATCCAAACCTCCATCTCCAATCCACATTGTCATCACGATCAGAAACCAACCAAAATCATTCATCATCAGTTGGCACCCTGCAGCTTTTTCAACGCCAATTGAATCATGAACAAGCAACCATCATCTGAATCAAATTTCCATTTGTCTGAAACTCAACCAATCATCATTAGCAGCATCACCACCTCCCATTTCGTTTATCACCATTTTGATCTCCAAATCAAACAATCTTAATCATCATCATCAATCAACACCAATCTGTATTAGATCACTCATGGCCAGCTTTCATTTTCAACAGCCAACCTCCATCACGCCTCAACTTCAAACCGGCCAATCACCACCCAAACCACAGCAACACCACCAAGCACACTTTTTCCCTGCCTCTGCAATTCACCACTGCAACCAACCAAATCAACTGCAATCCCACTTCCAGCAACCATTCCAGCCGCCTGCAGCTCACAGCTGGACCACCAATTAACCTCTACCTACAACACTACCACCAGCCTACTACCCAGAATCATCACCACCTAACCTCCGATCCAAAACATCAAACCCAACTCCAAATCGCAACCCAAAATCAAAACCCCAAAACCCAAGAAATAGAGTACCAAATACCTACCTTAAACCATCGCTGAATTTCCGCCGGAGTATCATCGCGAACCCTAGCTTCGAATCCAGCCCCGGTTCGCACACAAACTCTCACCCAATACTCTCAAAACCTTTAACCGCCACTCACCGCCACCTTGCTACCGGTGTTGCGCCGGCGAAATCACCGGAAGTGTAGCGCCTTGTTCCTCCGCCTCTCGTCGTCTCTGCTCTCGTCCTAACTCTCTCTCTCTGATTTGCGATGATATAGAGAGAAGAAGAAAAATCTGATTTTAATAACTTTCAAAATTTGCACTTTGGTCCCTGAAGTTTTAAAGCCTTTCAATTCAGTCCCTATGTTTTAAAAAGGTTTTATTTCAGTCCTTTCAGCTTTTAAACTTATCATTTCAGTCCCTGCTGATTTACTTTTAAGCTCAACTTTCAAAGTATCTATTTTAGTCCCTGAACTTTCAAAAGTATTCATTTTAGTCCCTCAATTTTCAAAACATCAATTTTAGTCCTCAAATTATAATTTATCATTTTGAACTATATATTCGATAGACTAAAGTGACTTATTGGCTAAAGACGAAGCGTACGGAGAATTTAAAGAAATTGAAGTCATTCCCGCTCAACTTTGCACTCGTCGGATTTGAGGTAGACTCGCACTTATTAATTGATTTAAATTATGATTTCATATGAATGTCATGTGACTTGTGAAAGTCAATTTTTAAGAAAAACAAGTATGTTTTTATGAAAGGTAAATATACCTTATGTTGTTATGAAAAGTAAGTATGTTTTTATGAAAAGAAAATATACTTTATGTTTTTACGAAAAGTAAGTATACCCTATGCTTCACGAAAATGTTTTTTTGGATCATTGCTATGAAATCAATCTACCAAGATTGTTTTGGGTCCCATATGATAAGTTATGATATGTTATTTTTATGAAAGGAAATGACTTGTGAAGAGTTATTTTTATGAAAGGAAATGAAAATGTATTTTCATGGAAAGAACAATGCGTAGACTCGCACTTATTAATTGATTTAAATTATGATTTCATATGAATGTCATGTGACTTGTGAAAGTCAATTTTCAAGAAAATTAAGTATGTTTTTATGAAAGGTAAATATACCTTATGTTTTTATGAAAAGTAAGTATACCCTATGTTTTTACGATAATGTTTTATATGTTTTGGATCATTGCTATGCACATAAGAATTCTTACCACCTAAGTTCGGTAGAATTCTGTGTCTCCATAAGTTTATGAGGATTTACCACCTAAGTTCGGTAAAATTCCTGTCTTTCCATATGTTTATGAGGATTTACCACCTAAGTTCGGTAAAATTCCTGTCGCGTATGTTTATGAGGATTTCGATCCTATCTTATGTTATGATGGAAATGATCCCTATGAATTTCATGAATTATGTTTTGGTATACTTACTGTTATTATGATTTTACTACATAAGAATTCTTACCACCTAAGTTCGGTAAAATTCTTATATTTATGAGGATTTCGATCTTATCCTATGTTATTATGATCTTACTGTTATTATGATTTTACACATAAGAATTCTTGCCACCTAAGTTCGGTAACATTCTTGTGTCTCCTATGTTTATGAGGATTTGCCACGAAGTTCGGTAAAATTCCTATCTTTCCATATGTTTATGAGGATTTACCACCTAAGTTCGGTAAAATTCCTGTCGCATATGTTTATGAGGATTTCGATCCTATCTTATGTTATGATGCAATTGATCCCTATGAATTTCAGAAAATTATGCTTGGTATACTTACTACATAAGAATTCTTGCCACCTAAGTTCGGTAAAATTCTTATGTTTATGAGGATTTCGATATTATCCTATGTTATGATGAAAACTTACTGTTATTATGATTTTACTGCATAAGAATTCTTGCCACCTAAGTTCGGTAAAGTTCTTGTGTCTATTTATGTTTATGAGGATTTCAATCCTATCTTATGTTATGCTTTCAAAAGAAATTATGCTTGGCATAATTAAAATGTTTTTATAAGTATATGGTTTTCAAAGAGCTGTTTTCAAAGAGCTATTTTCAAAGAGCCTATGATTTGTAAAATATGTCCCGTGCTGTAATGCACAATATGAGTTTTATCAAGAGCCGTTTTATAAAGAAACTCTATCAATGCCCGTTTTATAAAGAGCTGGGATTTATGTGTTTAATCATCTTATAAATTAAATTAATTTGCGATGAGTCTACTGAGTATTTCCCCCATGAAATACTCACCCTACTTTTTAACAGTTTTGCAGATTTCGGAGACGGTGGCGAGCGATGAATGATGGTGGCAATAATCGTTGAACGGTTGAAAGTTTGACATTAATGATTTCCGTATTTTCCAAACAATCGAATAATTTAGAGAAGTTCATTTATTTGAGAAATTATGATATTGGCAATTTCTTTACAATATTAATGGTTCGATTTACTATTTCAAATGGTTTCATAAATGTTTTCAATTTTAGCGGCCATTACAGTTTATTTAATGTTGCCAAAAATGAATTTCAATTATTTCTTCCGCAAAAATATTATTCGAAAAATTTAGACAGAAAATGACGTAGTGAATCGGGTATACGGAACTCGGGGCGCTACAAGTTGGTATCAGAGCTAGTCTGCGTTTCTGTAGACTGGAAAAATTTTCAAAAAGAATTTTCAAGAAATATTTTTCATTATAAGATTTTTATTTATGAAGATTGCCACTGCCATCATTTCGCTCCACCAACTCCGAGGTAAAGAAGTTTATAATGTTTAAAGTTATTTCAGTATTTCGAATACTCATTTTATTTATTTATGAGAAAGAATGAAGAGTATTTCGGATACTTATGATTTATGAGAAATAAGAATGTATTTCTTCGAAAATAATGATGTTGTTATGCTTTGTCATAACTTATATGCTTTAATGTATGATTATGAGAAATTTTTTAAGAAAGAAAACGAGTGTTGAGCATAATGGGAACAATATGATTTTATTGAAAATTAAGTAATGGATATTATGTTGAGTAAATGAATTATGCCTCTATGTTGAAGAGAAATTTATTATGAAGTTTGGCTTTGTGAATAAATTTTGGGAATATGATTTATGGCATATATTTATAATTATGAGTAGTCTTTTGAGCCAATTAAGGTATGGAAGGAAGTGATATTGTGATATTGAAAAATATGATTTGAAATTGTTATGTTGAGGAATTATGAATGGAATTATGAGATATTTTTGATGATATTGAAGTGTTGGAATCATTTTCAATATTTTTAGATCGTTGTGATCAAATGTGGAGTTATTTATTATTGTGAGTTATGAAGTATGCTTATGGTTTGGATAAGTCCAAATTACAAGGGAGACTCTATCCAGAATTTTATCATTTGGAATTAAGAGCATAATATAATAAGCATCCACTAAAGGAATTAAGGTTAGACATGCAAGATCATTTACATCACAAACGAGATTTAGTAGATGATAGCAGAGATTTTATTATTTTCTCATAAGGAGAACACACAAGAGTCACACTGGAAAGGAAATACATGAAACACACGAAAGCATAAGAGAAAAACATGGAAAGATCCTCAGAACGAGAGATGTGTTTCCGGAGTAGCCGTATCCTACCACCTCTGATCTTTTGAGGAAATAAAGAAACCTTCAAAGAGGTGTGTTTCGAGAGTAAGAATACTCCGTAATCTACCACCTGGAATCTTTGAAGTACACACAAGATTTAAACATTAAGGAAATCCTAGTAAATGGAGGGGTGTCTCGAGAGTGAGAATACTCCGTACTCTACCCCCACCTATTCTAAGATTCAAAGAGTTAAGTTTACATTAACCGGACTCCATTTTCGCTTGATTCCCCTTCCTTGCGACCAATCTATCTTAACCCCTGCTGGAACTTGTATTGAGATATATGACTGCAGCTTATCCAGTAGTTCATCAATAGTAGGAGCAGAAATAAGAAGCCTTCTGGAAAATGGAGAGATGAATCCCTGTTCCACAGCATAATCAAGAAAGGTTAACAAACCATCAAAGAAATTGTTAACATTCAGAAGCCCAATAGGCTTAGTATGGAGATCTAGTTGAGCCCACGAGGTAATGTTAAAGATTTCTTCTAAGGTACCAAAACCTCCGGGCAGGGCTATAAAGGCATCAGAACCGTATAGCATACAAGTTATGCGTTCATGGATGGATAAGGTTTGAACTTCATGCCCTCGTGTTTTTCCTGCAACATCTACCAAAGGGACAGGTATGACACCGATTACTTTTGATTTCTCTGCAAGAGCAGATTGGGAAACACAACCCATTAGACCACTGCTACCACCCCCATATACAAGAGTGATACCTTTTTCCCCCAGTTTCTTTCCAAGATCTACAGCCGCTTCTAGATAACCGAAGCCTTTCCCTACTTTTGATCCACAAAATACACAAATAGTTTTGATCTGTCGAAGTTTTGGTGCTTCCATCTTTGATAGTAAAGAAGGGAAAACTTACGAAGAAGATGTGATTTTGGGATGCCTGAACTATGAAATATGTTTGGCTATTTAAAGCCGGAAAAATTTACTGTTTTTGATTGATTCTGAAAAAGTAAAGATTTATTTTTGACAAAATCGGCCAACTTTTGACTGTTTTACCAAAGATATCACCTTTCGGTGATTTATTTCCAGCTTTATCAAACCTCGAGAAAAGAAAAATATATTTTATTTCCAAAACGCGTGAAAGAAAGCAGCAAAATATTTTAAAAAGATTTACCTTATATCATTGCTGAACTGCCAGAAGCCTCATTTTGTAAAACAGACTGGTAAACAGGATCTTTCGATATTATATTTTGGAGACTATAACGATTTTTGTCCTCGTTAAACTGAGCGTATAAGGAGAGAAGTTCACGTTGTACATAACCACTTGGGTGCGTCTCTAGAGTCAGTCGAATATCATCCAAAGACTCCTTACTCAGTCCACCCTTTATGAATTCGATTTTATCATCCCGATTAGTAGAAGAATATCCTACTGATTTGCAACGAGTATTACAGTTCCAACGAGCACATTTGTAGCAACCACCCAGTCTTTTTGCTCTTCGTTTCTTTGCATAAGTGCTTTTGCCTAAACCAGGCATGTGCTTTGGAAATGTTGATGGTAATTCACCAGATAGTCGAACCTTTGCTTCTATCAACCAGCGAACATCTTCTGGAACACCATGAGCCATCAGCAACCTCAATCTTTCGAGCCTTATTTTATAGATCTTTCTCAGATCATTCATAGGAAGACTGGAATAATACTTGCGAATGTTAGAAAGGATGATATCCATTGTTTGATGATTCAACCTCTTCCCAGCATGAACTATTTAAAAGCGCAAAGGATCTGAGTGAATCCGCGTGATGTTGTGACCAGCAAGAAAGCGCAGGATTATTTTAATGAAAAGAGGAGACAAGAAGTAATGCGCTGTTAAATTTTATCGATAAAGGAGATTTGATTGGAGATTTGGAATATTTTCTTGGATTATGGGTACTGATATTTTGTTTTAATAAAGATAATCTTGGTATAGTGTGATGATACGTGGAAAGTAAAATGAGTACCGTATTGAATCAGAATTCATACGTATATACAAGTAAAAGAAATACTTTGTAGATAATGTGGTGACATTTAAGTATAGAATCTTAGTTTTGGGAGATATTGTTTACTGAATTTTGGGTTACAAATATTGGAAAGATAAGTTGATGATATTATGTTGATATGTTTGGGTATATTACGTAGAGAAAATATTCAGGTAATTCTTTGATTATTTTGGGAATTTTCGATGATAAGAAAAAAGAGATTCTGATTAAGTATTCAGAAATTATAAGATTAAGTAAGTTTAATTTCGAGGACGAAATTATTTTAAGGAGGTAAGATTATAGCGACCCAGAATTTTTATGCAATAAATAATTATTTTAATATTTAGAAAATTGTGTCGCTACTATTTCATTTATTATTTTGAAGTTAACGCCGCGACGGATTCGTCTAGCCAAGTCAAGAAATATCGAATTTGTTCGATTTTAAATTAAAATCCGAATTTCTAAAATTATATTATTTTTATTATTTATTTAAAGTATTATTTTCAAAATCATTTTTCAGTCCAAAATATATCAGTTTTAAATACTTTTCTTGATCGAAGTTAGTCCAATATTTATCAAAATTGTATCATGAACCCACATATTTTTCTTCCTTCTTTATTACTCTTTCCACCTCAATATACCATAATCAAAGCATCTTCATCATATCATTACACCTAACAAAGAACACCACTACCAATTAATCAAAGCTATCACAATTCAATCCTACCCCATGTGTATACTAAACATAATGATGAATTACCCATATTCCACCCTTTTCATACCTAACTATTCATCATTTTTCCTAAATTTATACGTTCTCCATCTCCCTCACGCAGTTAACCTCACCACTGCAAATCACCATTTCAACATCACCATCCACACTGATTCATCTCATAACCATCTCAACCTTCACACATCCAAACCTCCATCTCCAATCCACATTGTCATCACGATCAGAAACCAACCAAAATCATTCATCATCAGTTGGCACCCTGCAGCTTTTTCAACGCCAATTGAATCATGAACAAGCAACCATCATCTGGATCAAATTTCCATTTGTCTGAAACTCAACCAATCATCATTAGCAGCATCACCACCTCCCATTTCGTTTATCACCATTTTGATCTCCAAATCAAACAATCTTAATCATCATCATCAATCAACACCAATCTGTATTAGATCACTCATGGCCAGCTTTCATTTTCAACAGCCAACCTCCATCACGCCTCAACTTCAAACCGGCCAATCACCACCCAAACCACAGCAACACCACCAAGCACACTTTTTCCCTGCCTCTGCAATTCACCACTGCAACCAACCAAATCAACTGCAATCCCACTTCCAGCAACCATTCCAGCCGCCTGCAGCTCACAGCTGGACCACCAATTAACCTCTACCTACAACACTACCACCAGCCTACTACCCAGAATCATCACCACCTAACCTCCGATCCAAAACATCAAACCCAACTCCAAATCGCAACCCAAAATCAAAACCCCAAAACCCAAGAAATAGAGTACCAAATACCTACCTTAAACCATCGCTGAATTTCCGCCGGAGTATCATCGCGAACCCTAGCTTCGAATCCAGCCCCGGTTCGCACACAAACTCTCACCCAATACTCTCAAAACCTTTAACCGCCACTCACCGCCACCTTGCTACCGGTGTTGCGCCGGCGAAATCACCGGAAGTGTAGCGCCTTGTTCCTCCGCCTCTCGCCGTCTCTGCTCTCGTCCTAACTCTCTCTCTCTGATTTGCGATGATATAGAGAGAAGAAGAAAAATCTGATTTTAATAACTTTCAAAATTTGCACTTTGGTCCCTGAAGTTTTAAAGCCTTTCAATTCAGTCCCTATGTTTTAAAAAGGTTTTATTTCAGTCCTTTCAGCTTTTAAACTTATCATTTCAGTCCCTGCTGATTTACTTTTAAGCTCAACTTTCAAAGTATCTATTTTAGTCCCTGAACTTTCAAAAGTATTCATTTTAGTCCCTCAATTTTCAAAACATCAATTTTAGTCCTCAAATTATAATTTATCATTTTGAACTATATATTCGATAGACTAAAGTGACTTATTGGCTAAAGACGAAGCGTACGGAGAATTTAAAGAAATTGAAGTCATTCCCGCTCAACTTTGCACTCGTCGGATTTGAGGTAGACTCGCACTTATTAATTGATTTAAATTATGATTTCATATGAATGTCATGTGACTTGTGAAAGTCAATTTTTAAGAAAAACAAGTATGTTTTTATGAAAGGTAAATATACCTTATGTTGTTATGAAAAGTAAGTATGTTTTTATGAAAAGAAAATATACTTTATGTTTTTACGAAAAGTAAGTATACCCTATGCTTCACGAAAATGTTTTTTTGGATCATTGCTATGAAATCAATCTACCAAGATTGTTTTGGGTCCCATATGATAAGTTATGATATGTTATTTTTATGAAAGGAAATGACTTGTGAAGAGTTATTTTTATGAAAGGAAATGAAAATGTATTTTCATGGAAAGAACAATGCGTAGACTCGCACTTATTAATTGATTTAAATTATGATTTCATATGAATGTCATGTGACTTGTGAAAGTCAATTTTCAAGAAAATTAAGTATGTTTTTATGAAAGGTAAATATACCTTATGTTTTTATGAAAAGTAAGTATACCCTATGTTTTTACGATAATGTTTTATATGTTTTGGATCATTGCTATGCACATAAGAATTCTTACCACCTAAGTTCGGTAGAATTCTGTGTCTCCATAAGTTTATGAGGATTTACCACCTAAGTTCGGTAAAATTCCTGTCTTTCCATATGTTTATGAGGATTTACCACCTAAGTTCGGTAAAATTCCTGTCGCGTATGTTTATGAGGATTTCGATCCTATCTTATGTTATGATGGAAATGATCCCTATGAATTTCATGAATTATGTTTTGGTATACTTACTGTTATTATGATTTTACTACATAAGAATTCTTACCACCTAAGTTCGGTAAAATTCTTATATTTATGAGGATTTCGATCTTATCCTATGTTATTATGATCTTACTGTTATTATGATTTTACACATAAGAATTCTTGCCACCTAAGTTCGGTAACATTCTTGTGTCTCCTATGTTTATGAGGATTTGCCACGAAGTTCGGTAAATTCCTATCTTTCCATATGTTTATGAGGATTTACCACCTAAGTTCGGTAAAATTCCTGTCGCATATGTTTATGAGGATTTCGATCCTATCTTATGTTATGATGCAATTGATCCCTATGAATTTCAGAAAATTATGCTTGGTATACTTACTACATAAGAATTCTTGCCACCTAAGTTCGGTAAAATTCTTATGTTTATGAGGATTTCGATATTATCCTATGTTATGATGAAAACTTACTGTTATTATGATTTTACTGCATAAGAATTCTTGCCACCTAAGTTCGGTAAAGTTCTTGTGTCTATTTATGTTTATGAGGATTTCAATCCTATCTTATGTTATGCTTTCAAAAGAAATTATGCTTGGCATAATTAAAATGTTTTTATAAGTATATGGTTTTCAAAGAGCTGTTTTCAAAGAGCTATTTTCAAAGAGCCTATGATTTGTAAAATATGTCCCGTGCTGTAATGCACAATATGAGTTTTATCAAGAGCCGTTTTATAAAGAAACTCTATCAATGCCCGTTTTATAAAGAGCTGGGATTTATGTGTTTAATCATCTTATAAATTAAATTAATTTGCGATGAGTCTACTGAGTATTTCCCCCATGAAATACTCACCCTACTTTTTAACAGTTTTGCAGATTTCGGAGACGGTGGCGAGCGATGAATGATGGTGGCAATAATCGTTGAACGGTTGAAAGTTTGACGTTAATGATTTCCGTATTTTCCAAACAATCGAATAATTTAGAGAAGTTCATTTATTTGAGAAATTATGATATTGGCAATTTCTTTACAATATTAATGGTTCGATTTACTATTTCAAATGGTTTCATAAATGTTTTCAATTTTAGCGGCCATTACAGTTTATTTAATGTTGCCAAAAATGAATTTCAATTATTTCTTCCGCAAAAATATTATTCGAAAAATTTAGACAGAAAATGACGTAGTGAATCGGGTATACGGAACTCGGGGCGCTACACACAATCAGAGGAGCACTTGACATAAGGCGTGGGCACGCCTTATTGTTGTGGAAGTCAGCTGTCTCAAATTATCAAGGGGCTTTACAAAATTTTGGTGGATGAAATTTGAAGGCCCAACAACACAATTCAACTGGAGGAGACTTGGGCCAAAAAATGGAACAATATTGACCTAAGAGTGGATTAAAGGAATATGTTAAATTGGAAGAAAGAAAATTTGACATATATATTGAAGGAAACAAGGCACCACAAAAGGAGAGAATTATAATTGGAAAAGATTAAAGAAGGAAATAAAAGGGAAGATTAAAGGAAAGAAAAGGAGACTGGGAAAGAAAAAAAGAAGGAAGAGAACAATTGCTGGGATTTGACGTTAGAAGAGAAGAAAAAGAAAGAGAAAAAAGAAAGAGAAAAGAAAGGAGAAGAAAGAGGAGGCTGCAACACGTTTCGTCAATTTCTAGAGTTTGATATCATTTTTTATTATTATTTCTTTTAGTTTTTATTTTCTAAATGTTTATGGATAGCTAGATTTATTTTTCCAGTTCAAGGATATTCGAAGTTTGATTCACTAAAAATTGTGAGATCTAATTAAATTTATTTGTTCCTTTAATTATTCTCTATTTATATGTTTTTTGCTTGTGAATTGAAGTTGTTATTTTGATTGATTAATACAAAGTGCACGTTGTTTTAATTGTCAAAACGATACTTAGCCAATTAGGAATCTAAATCCGTAATTGTTTAGGTTTTCTAATACAAGTGGCAAATAACATAGTTAATTATAGACTGGTTTTTGACTCATGTTATGAAGACATATAACCTAATTTAAATGAATCACGTGTGTGAATTTGTTGGTTAGAATTGGTCATCTCTCTAGAAATTAATGCTATTGGTAAATTAAATCCTACGATCGTATCTAGGGTTGTTTATTGATTAGGGAAATAATCAACGAGCGTATCTTGATTATCGATAAAGTAAGGAGAGATAGGTTGTTAGATCGTATCAATGACCATAACCAATTTAGAGAATGAGTAAATGATTTTATTTTTGCATCCATGATCAATTCTGTGAATCAATACTGAGATTATACATTGGGCTGGATATTTGTTTAATTTGATATTTCCAAAAATTTTAATTTCGCACTTATTATTCACAAATTGATTTCACATTCAAAAACTCAAATCCCCCCTTATTTTCAATTCATTGCTTTTAATTTTTCCGAAGAATTAAATCTAACCAGTCCCTGTGGATTCGACCTTGCTCAACACTATTGCAATTTATTTTTACAAGAGCAAGAAAACATTATTATTTGTTGGATTCGACACCCATCAAATTTTTGGCGCCGTTACCGGGGACTGGTGTCAAATAGATTTAATTTTTCATTTTTAATTTTATTTTATTCATTTTATGCTCAATTGATTCCTCATCCAGTTATTTGATCTCCATCATTGCTGCTAACACTCAACAATTTGGATTCAGACAAGACACCCCTTTGAAAAGGGTGAATGAGGTAAATGTATCATCTCTTGGAAATCAAATAGCGAAGATGGTGGTAAAGATCCATTCAGCATTTGTCATCTGATAAATATAGAGGAGCATTATATTTCTATCAAAATAGCAACATTCTTTTTTTGAATTTTTTTTGAAATGCCCTGCCTATCGGTTGTGAATTGACTTCTTTTTTCTCTTTCATATATTGTGGAATGAGTTTAGATTAGTCTCTTTTAGTTCAGTTTTTTTCATTTTTTGCTTGTGGATATTTTCTCCTCTCCCACCTATCGAAAGCTATTATTCTCTCCCATCTTTTATTATTGTACTTGGCCTTAATCTATTTGATTTCGACAGTTGCAGGTTGTTTGTACTCTTTTATGGCTTTTAACAACCGATTTGGTTAAAATGTCTTAATATCTTGTTAGTCTTTTTGTTCTAAGTGTGATTGAACATAAGACACAGATTTCGTTTGTGAATTTAGATATGTTTAGCTTTAGTTCCTTTATTTTTTTATATAGTGGTAAGTCGAAAAGGATTCAGTTAATATGAGAAGGATTTGTAATTTAACCAACCTGTTTGATCTCTTTCTATTATTCTTATATATTATAGTAACATGTGTATGTGGCAGTAGTCTGTAGTAACATTCACATTGTTTCTATCTTTTCTTCTACAATTTACTATCACTGAGTCAACAGGTTAGTCTCCATTTTGATCTATAACAAGTTAACAGCATCCTAAGAGCTGGATACCCAATCCAATAATTTTATGTTCTCCATTTTATTTATACCAAAATCTAGAACACCTTTTTTAACAAAGCTCTTGACAAAGAACTTGACAAAAGCTCTCACATAGGCTGGATGATAAAGCTCTAACATGTGGTATGTTGGTTCAAGAGCAATGATTACCAATCCACCCTGTGAAAGCTTTTGTCAAGCTCTTTGTCAAGAGCTTTGTTAATGTAGCAATGTTGATGTTCATTTCTGTAGACTGTTCACTACCATATGTACTACCTTAAGTTTCACTTGGACCAAAGTCTAGAATTTGTTCTGTTAAAAAATACCATCCAGCCTTTAAATGGCCGTGCCTGGTGAAGTGTTGATAAAGATTTTTTGCTGACGATAGGAGAATTTGTATGGAGTTGCATTAGTAGAGAAAATAAAACTTGGCTTCCTCAAATTGTTCTGGTCACTAAAGTTTTTCCTTGCGCTGTTGGCTCTGTTTGCTTTGTCCAGATCTCCACTCTATTGGTGGTTTAGTTCCTCTCCTTGGTTATCTGAAGAACTCCCATGCTATCATCAGAGCGAAGGCTGCAGAAGTTGTAAGTACAATTGTACAGAACAACCCAAAGAGTCAACAGTTGGTGATGGAAGCTAATGGCCTAGAACCACTCTTATCAAATTTTACTTCAGATCCTGATGTTACAGTGCGCACCAAAGCGCTTGGTGCAATCTCTTGTATGTACCATTTGAGTTCTTTCATGTTCTATTCAAGGCTTATTCCGATATTTTCATTGCATGCAATCTGGCATGTTCTGTCTAATTGATTTCTTTCTTCTTCATTTTGGCTTAAAAGCTGTATTAGACTTATTTGATGAAGGTAAAACTTATTTACAGATGAATTTCAATTTCTATTGTTGCGGATTAAGTTTTGAAATGATTTGGTTGTGATGAGTATTGATTCTAGATTATTGTTGGCGTGGAGTTGGGGATGAATTTTGGATTGATTTGATTGTAGTTTGATGATGAATGAGTTTTTAGTTTGATGTTTTAAAGTATTATGGTGGTTGTGATATCCCTCTACAGGTTGGCGAAGTCCAATTTATAGGGGAGACTCTGTCCAATTTCTGTAAAGTTTTACAATCAAAAATGATAATTTTAATATTTAGTATGATTTATTTCTACATTTTTGCATTCAGTGCAGTTGGAGTCCTAATAATTAAACTTTTATAATTTCTTTGCAGGTAAAAGCCAATTTTATAGTTCTCTCACAAGATGGTTTGTCATGGGCATAGTTCAAGCTAGACTTAGAAGCCAGGGAAGTACTAATCTTTAATGATAGATTCGTGTTGAAAATGGTGATAGTAGCTCCTTTTTGTATGGCTACTGGTCTGCTAGAGATATTGTTGCAATTTAGAGGGATAGTAAATGTCAAACTTTAGATGTGTGATCAAATAGATGAAAAATCTATATTGCAGATTTTCTTTTAATGTTGGAGAACAAAGTACCGTAATTTTTGTTAAGTATTAAAATATGTGATATAATTTTATTTAAAATGCTTACATTTTATTTTGAATAGTTGATTTATTTTCATAGCACACGTGTTTCATATTTTACATATTACATATATGTTTGATAAATTTGTTGGTTATCAGTGGAATTATATATATTGATTTACAAAAAAATTTTAAAAAAAATTGCTAAAGATCAACGGCAACGCGCAATGAGTGTTGCCAAAAGTATCAACAACAACGCGTAAAGAGTGTTGCTAAAAGTATTAACGGCAACGGGCAACGAGTGTTGCCAAAAGTATCAATTGCAACGCGCAATGAGTATTGCCAAAAGTATCTACTACAACATGCAAAGAACGTTGCTAAAGGTCTACCGCAACACACAATGAATGTTGTCAAAAGTATCAACAGAAACACGCAATGAATGCTGCCAAAGGTCTACCGTAACGCGTAGTGAACGTTGCCAAAGGTCTACCGCAACACGCAATCCATCCTTTTTGCAACACGCAATGAACGTTGCCGTATCATTTCCCTCTATGGCAACACTACGATTTGCAACATGCACATGAACGTTGCAAAAGGTCTTTTGCAACATTTTTTACGCGTTGCCGTAGGCTGTTTTTGTTGTAGTGATATTACAAAATGAACATCTTACGTAAAATCATTTATTTCATCATTTGAATTTACCACATCTTCCTTGAGATAATTCGAGGATGGTGTGTTTTAGCTTCTATTTGATGGGGAAAAAAAAGAATGCGATTTTTTTGAGGTAAAATGTGGTTGAAAAATGGTTTAGGAAAAATGTGAGTGATTTGAAAAAAATGTTTTGTTTATAAAACTATTTATAAATAAGTTTACCAAACGAAGGCTTACTTATAAAATTTAATCTTCAACATTCAAGATTTGTATGAACAATATAAAGGAAAGAAGATTTACCAGAAGTACATATTTATGGGTTAAATACGTTGCTCTTATAATTTGATCTTCTTCTTTGGTCCCATCTCATTCATCTTTAGCCTTAAACATATGTTTCTATATTCTCCTTTGGCACTTTTAGGCAATGATCCGAAAACCATCAAAGAGGAATTGTGGAATTTTTGTACAAACAATAGTAATTTTAAGAGGATGAACGATTATGTTGTTAATGTATTTGATAATAACAATGATATTTTAAAATTATGAAATATAGGTGGGGATGTTACCAATGACCATTAAATGAGACCAAAAATATTTATAAAATTCATTTAAGGGTGAATATGGAAATATAAAAAAAATGTAATAACGAAATTGTCTAAAAAAGTTTTTCCCTTTAAGGTCTTTTTAGAATTAATATAATATAGATTATCACGCACAAAAATTTCGAAAAAAATTGATTGTCTCAAATAACAAATTGATGGGTAAAATATTTTAATTTATTATTGAATTTCACTATTATTTGACAATTGAAGTTATACAGCCAATTTTGTACACTCACAAATGTTCATATCCAATATAATAAAATAAAATCAAAAACCAATCATTATAACAATATACTAAATATATACAAATTAAACCAAGAATATAGCTAGTACCTTCAAATATCAAAATTGGCCAATTTGAGTTCTTTTCTATTCACAAAATAAATCTCACATCCTTCCCTAGTATCTCACCGGCTTACCAAATTATTGAATTCATTCATGCCCACCAAAACCTACGATTCAACATCTTTAAATATTATTATGTACATATCAAATGAATTTAAATTTTGATTTTAATGGGTAAAATGAAGAGACTTTTAAGTTGTAACCGTAGGATGAATCAAGGGTTTTAATGAAAAATCAAGGAAGTTTTGGTAAAAGAAATTTTTTTGAAGATAAAGTTGTCTACCAAATGCTTCTCAATACCTACACTTAGAGATGGCAATGGGTTGAGCAAAGCCAGCTTGGACCTTAGCTCGATGTGCTCGGCTCGACCGAGCCAAGCTTCGCTCAATTTTTTTTCTTCTCTTACGTTAATTAAGCTGGTAGTTAAAATACTTGAAGTCTTGAATAGTAATAATATTAATGATATATTATTATATATAAATTTGTATTTAGTTACGTAATAAATAAATTAATAAGTAAATAAGTAATGTTATATTGTTACTTGTTAGTGAATGAAATTGAAAGTCGAAAGGATGAATTATAATTTATAAGTTCATAACATAAGTAAAAACTTGTTCAAATAATCAAATTTTCAATTATAATTTGAAAAGACAAAAACTAAAATTGAGTAAATAAATTAAAATTAAAATGTTTAAAAAATAAAACCCCCCTCATTTTTTCCTGACTTGGGACCGACTACTAAATTGAATAATTGAATTTTCTAACAGGTGAAGTTAAAATTGTACACGAACAATTTGTTACGCGTACAATTTTTATTTTTAAATCAAAATTGTATTTTATTTTATATAAAGAAATTAAAAGTTTAAAGTTAAATGTCATTTACCTGACTGCATGCAATTTTGTCATACTTATGTTGTATGCGTGAATTAACGTCTTGTCAATTTTTGATACACATTAATGCTTCCAAAATATCTTCTTTGAGTCGGCTCCTAATTTCTGATAAAACTCTTTTACCTGTACTAAAAGCAGACTCCGAAACCACCTTGCTAACTGGAGATGTTAATAGATCTTTTGCTATAGCGAAAATAATCGGATATCTTTGTTCGTTTGTTCTCCAAAATTGAAGTAAATCAAATTCTAAATAATTAGCAGGCTCCACATTTCTAAGTAAATCTTGTTGAAAATAATTTTTCAATTCTTCAGATATTTGAAGTGGACCTGATTTTTGCAACTAGGAGACATACTGTAAGAAGAAGTTCCTTGTGTTCGACTCATTTCTTCTATTAGATTGTATAATTCTACTTCGTCGTCTCCAAGTGTAGTGGCACGTGATGGTGCAGATTGTGTATGACTAACATTAGTTTCTAATCATGCTGCATATACGATATACATGTTTACTAACGTGCTTTCTAAATTATTATAAGTGATTGAGGTATCAAAAATCAACGAGCTATTGATTTTTAAAATAACTCTCTGTTTGTTAAAATTTTGATGTTTAAAAACATGTTTTTTTATGTTTTCTAGGTAAGATGTGTTGTTGAAAAGTAGAGAGAGAAAATATATGTGGTTAAAAGATGATATAAGAAATTGTGTTGTTTAAAAACTTTTTTTTTTGACTTTTGTCAAACAGAGGCTAAGAAGTTTCGTACCCTTTAAATTGTAACGCGGGTCCATTATGTATGCTAAGGAAAATAACATAGGTAAATCTTCCCAATATTTTCTCAATTTAATTTTCATAACAATTATCATATCAACAAAAAATGAGTCATTTCTTTATCTATAAAAAATTCTTGCAATAATATAAAGACGTTCAAGAACTCTTGAACTAGTTGGGTAATATACCCAAGATAATATGTTGATTGAATCGTAAAAACTTGTCAAACATTTTTCCACTTTAAAAACAACTTCTCAATCCAATTCTATTAATAGAGGATCATCGTCATTCCTAATTGTTCTACTGTTATAATACTTCGTTATTATGTGTTCATAACCTTCACATGATTTAAATAACAAATATGTAGAGTTCTACCTATGGCCTACGTCAGTGATAAATTTCTTAGGATCTAAACCTTATTGTAAACACATCTCTTCAAAATATTATTTTCTTCTCGGTGATATGGTTATGTGCACTAATGCATCTCTAATTCTATCCATTTGATTTTTAATACGTTTTAGTCCATCTTGAACAATTAAATTTAAACTATTACAAACATATCTATGAAATAAAAAATCATCAAATTCCGGATTAAGAATTCTACATAACTTATTTACTATAGGCTTATTTACACTAGCATTATCGAAAGTAAATGATCGAATTTTACTTTCGAACCCGTATCTCTAACAATCTGCAGTATAACATTAAATATATTGGTTGTGTTATGAGGAAATTCTAAATTTTTAAAAGCGATAATTTATTTATGCATAACCAAAGTGGATCAATATAGTGTGCAGTTGCAGCAATATAACTTTTTTGTTAATACTTTCCAAAAGATTGGAAATAAAAGAAATAACACTACTATATTTATTTAAATCGACTATTAATTGCTTCTTAGTTTTAAGAAAATATTCTATTGTATTAGAATGCAGAGTGTTTCGACTAATATCGACATATCTGGGTTGAAGATAATGCTTGATGTAGGTAACAAAGTGTTCGTTGTCCACTATGCTTAGTGGAAACTCCGCCCCTGCAACAAATTGAGCCATGCCAGTTCAATTCTCTTCTTCGAAATACATCCAATTTGAAAGTGTAGATCCCGCTGCAGAAACACTAACGGATGAACCCATTGTAGTTGACTTTGATTTGATTCAACGAATCCGTGCTTGGTCTGACACTTGCGACAGTGAGGGTTGAGGTGTGTGGAATCAATGCTCTTTTGTCATGTCAATTGTTGTGCACAATATTTGCACACAACTTTGAACTCTTCAGTTCCTTCAATTATTTTTCCCGTTACGACCAATTTAAAGTGATCTCAACACTTTAAAGTTGGCTTCTTACCTTTTCTATCTTTTCGTTTCCCTCTTGCGATGAGAATATCGGGATCATTTTGTAAAATTTAAACATCCTCATCTTCTTCAGCATCGTCTAGGTCGATTGGTTGATTTAATGCATCTTCTTCAATATTGTCGGGAATTGGTATGTCGTTGAAACCGAAAAATTCATCATCGAACTGAGAATGAGATTGTGGTGTAGAGTCATCATGACCCGAAAATCCAGGTGGACCATCGAACAATTTATTAACAAATCTTTGGCTGCTGGGATCCATTCTTTTGTATGTGGTGTGGAAATTTTGAAATAGAAAATGAAATGTGCGTAACAGTAGTTATAAGAATATTGGAAATTGTGTGTGTATAAATAATAAATGATTAGAATTGAGAGACGTGATGAAAATTTGAGATGTTGAAATTGAAGTATGTTAAGTAATTGTATAATTGTAGACTTGTAGATTGTAGTAGAGAGAGCTTTGTAGTAAAGATAGAGCTTGGCTAAGTAAGAATTAGAGAGTAGTCAAGAGATGGTATGGAGTGGAGGAGTTGAATTTGTATATATATGGGAAGAAAAGAAAAAAAAATGAGTGCAACAGTCACAAAATTGTGACCGTTACACTTACATATGGCCGCAACGGTCTTGCCAATTTTTTTTCTTATTTTTTTATTGTTTACGACCTGGCAAGTCGAGCGGCTCGTGCCCACGAGCCCCTATTAGAAATTCGAGTCAAGCCATGCTCGGCTCATGGTTCAACATGGGCGATCAGCTCTCCTATCAACTTGTCTTTTTGACGAGCTGAGCTGCCCTCGGCTCATGTTTTTGTAAGCCGACGGGCGGCTCAACCCGTTTGCCACCTCACCATGCTTTAATTTCAGTGAATGAATAAATGAATACAACTATAATTTCATCATTAGATAAACTTAAATGTGAGAAATGAAATATTTGTGCGAATAAGGAATTTTCAAAAACTTGTAAGGACAATATAGTAAAAAAAAAATGTTTCTGCCTTTTAGGGCTATTTAGAAGTAGTATATATATATAAGTAGATTGTAGAAGTAGATTAATGAGTTTTCCTTAACTTTTCATTTTGGTGAGAAGGTCCTATTGGTATCAAAATGAATGGGTAGATTCAAGGAAAGAATCTGGTATGGCTTACTGATTTGCTCGAGCTGATTATTAGGCTTGAGCCTTAATCTACCTACAAAAATATGTACATGCTAGAGGATCCTCTTGGGACTAGGAAAACTTCAGGGCCAATTGTCAGGCCAAATTGGTCCATAATTTAGATTTTTTGTTCTCAACATTCAAATAAAAAAGTGACATGGTTTATGCAGTGGTGGATCCAGCCGACGAGTCCAGCTAGAGCGTTGACCGTTGACTTTGTGACCGTTGACCATTGACTGACGTCACCGACGAACGTCAACGATTGCAGTACCGAGATTGTAAATATTTTTTAATGTAATAAAATTTAAAAATGAATAAATAGGTATAGAAATGAAATAAAAAGTTGTAATGAAATATATAAACATATAATCCAATACAAACCAGAATAGATGAAAAATACATGATATTGACATCAGTCGGTATTCGTTTGCTCAGACAATTGCATTCTTCAGGGTCTGATATTTTGGAAACGCTGCAATATTGCCTCATTCTCAATCTTCTTAAAAATGTCTTGCTCCGTGTACACAACCAAATTGTCATTCAACCATTTATCTCCCATTGTGTTGCGCAAATCACTCTTGATTAATTCATAGCAGAGAATACTCTTTCAACACTTGCAGTTGCCACAGGTAATATCAAAGACAATGTGATGAGCCTATAAACCAATGGAAAATAACAAGAATTCCCTGTTTCAACTAATTTCTTAGCTACACATTAAATGTTTTTGAGGTTAAAGAAAGCTTTCTCTGATGTGACAAGTATAAAAAACTAATCAATTTCAGGTCTAAGTAATAACAATTCTTCATAATTGAAATCTGAAGGATAGAACTCGGTAAGACGTAGCAATTTAGCTGTATCAAAGGCTGCAAATGAATCTTTCGGACTAAAACATGAAATGCAGATAAGGAGCTCAGTAGTTGTCTCTGAAAAACGATTGTTCAACTCTTGCAAAATTTAGTCTATAACATGATAGTACAAATCAACATAAAAACGATGATAATATGTCACCTGCTAAGCAACTCCACGTCTTGTTGATCAATCTTCCACAACCATAATATCCTCCATGATAGACACTATGATATTTTTACCAAAGCAAAACTCAATCACCCTATCCAACAATTTATTCCAACCATTGTCCCTCATGTTCTGCAGTGTACACTTGACCACATTTAACAATCCCATAGCATTCTGAATATCCTGCTCCTTTTTTTGTAATGCTTGTGATAGATTATCTGTAATGGCAAGAGTGTCAAACATAAAATGGAGACAAAAGACATATTCAAAGGTTTGCATAGTGGTCATATGTCGATCGACCAATGTTCTTTGATCTACAGTTGGCCCATCTTGTGATACAATATTAAGAACGTCTAAGATATTATTGAACATACTAATAAAACAAGTGAATGTGAGTAGATGTGAGTCCCATCTAGTGTCGCCAGGTCCTGCATAATTCATTTCTTGAAACTTTCCGCTGCCACTACAAATTTCTACAAGATTGAGCCTCTTCACAATCTCGGAATGATAACTTGCTCGAAGTGCATCTACACACTTACATGACACCCCCACTAGACTCACAACGCTAGAAAGCGTATTAAAGAAATCACCAACCAATATAGTTCTACGTGCCATCGAAACAATTGATAACTGAAGTTGGTGAGCAAAACAGTGAACATAAAAAGCGTAGGGATTTTCCCTTAAAATCAAAGCTTTTAATCCATTGAACTCACCAGACATGTTGCTTGCCCCATCATAATCCTGACATCTCAGATTAGATATGCTCAAATCATGTGTAGCAAACATTGCATTGATCGCATCCTTCAGTGATTGTGCACAAGTGTCGCTAACATGTGTTATGTCCAAAAAACGCTCTCTGATTTGTCCATATTTTTCTACAAATCGTAAAACAACTGTCATTTGTTCTGTCACAGAATTATCACGAGACTCATCAACCAGGATTGAAAATAGAGAATCACTCATCAGTCTCATCTCATTCATGATAGCCTTGGTCGTCTCAACTGCACAGCAGTTCACCAAATCCTTTTGGATTGAGGGTGAAGTCATTTGGTCATTTCCCGGTACATTACCAAATACCGAAGCCTTGACTTCCTCACAACGAGCTGCATACTATTCTAGTAACTCAAGTAGATTACCTTTATTAAGTGAATCTTCTGATTTGCCATGACCACGAAAAGGCAACCCTTGCATCAAAAGGTATCTAGTACAATCTAGTATTGCAGTCAACCTCGTCCTATAACTTTTCTGTTGTGTACTATTTTGGCTACGCATAACATAAGCAATATTTTGTCTTTGATTCTTCAAGTTGTTGCATTTCTCAAAAGCTATATTATGAGCACTATCTACAAGACCGACATGATCTCTTATAATCTTTTTATGTCTCCAATCTCTAAATCCAGTCTGAGTGAAAGTATACCCACCCCCTGACTTCCCCTATCAGGTTTGAACAAATAGCAATACAAACAATATGCAGCATCCTTTTCTACACTATACTCCAACCAATAAAATTCATTGAACCATTCTTTCCTAAACATCTATTATCCTTTCCCATCAGTCTTCTTGGAAAGTCATGTCTGTGTGGTTGACAAGGGCCTTTCTCTAAGTATGCCATCCTAACATCATCTATAATGTTAGGGTCATATGACTCGATTGGGGGCCGTTTCCCTGGATCATACACAAGTTCATCCATATTGAATTCAGTGCGAAATTTCTTTGTGTTGTCAAATTCTACTAACTCAGTGGTCTACTAGAAGCAGTTGCAGGACTATTAGAACTAGAACCACTAGGTTGAGATTTACGTTTAGGTGGAAAAAAACGTTCCATAATCTATAAATCAATGATAACAAATCAAATCAAATATTCACCAAATCTCAATTCATAAGCTATAAATCACAAATCAAATCATATTTTCATCTCAATAATCTCAACTTACAAATCTAATCACATTGCAAAAACTTAAGTATAACATTTATGCATAATTCCCAAATTAATTATACCAAATCAAAGTTTGGCCTCTCAATTTTTTCTAATTATAAAACTTACACAACTACACTTATTCACTAACACAGTTACACTGACTTTGAGTACACTACACAAATAATACAAGCTTCACATCATAAACATTACAAAAGTCAAAATACAAAGTTAAAAATCTGAAAATTATAAACAAAACAAAAAAAAAAAAGAATGTAAGTAAGCTTACTTTCACAGCTTCACTGCCGCGATGGAAGTCTAGCGAGAGAGAGAGAGAGAGAGAGAGAGAGAGCGAGAGAGAGAGAGAGAGAGAGCTAAGGCCTGCCGTCTGAGGAGGCAGCAATCGGCGGGGGCGGCGCCGGCCAGCGATGGTGTCACGCTGGCTGGCGGAGGCGGAAGAAGTAAGAACTAAGATGCTCTCAGGCTCAGGCGCTCAGCAGGTAAGGTTAAGGTCATGGTCGGATTCATTTTTTCTCAAATTTTGCTTGATTATGATTTCTGGTTGAGGCTTTGAGAGGAGCAGCAACAGCGTCCCTTTGGGCTTGCTTGGGCTTGATTAGTTGGGTTGGGTACTATTTTGGGTTTGGGCTAGGAAAAAAAAATTTACAGCAGGCCAGCGCCGGCGGCGAGGTAGTGCGGCCGCGCTACCTCGCCCTATAGTGCATCCGCCCCTGGGTTTATGATTTTTTCATTTGAAAAGTGACATAATTTTTTATCATCAAAAAGTCACAAAGGGTGTCATTTTTTGTTCCGAAAAATGACAATGTATTGAATGTAATTATTTTTTAAAAAGGACATATTGATTTGAATATTTTTACAAGTGATGTATTTGATGTAAATATTTTTTAGTGTATTTGTATATGCATAATGATAAGACCGTCTATTTTGACAATGATATGTTTTTCTCTGTCATATTAAATTATACTAGTGGATGCACATGCTCGCGTCCTCTTTTTTGTATATATTAGAGTTGAAATATTTAACATGAATGTGAAGTAGAAACAGATGATGGATAAGAAATTTAGATAGTAGAAAAATATGAAGTATTCATGTTTCTGTATTGCATGATTGGTTAAACCACTTCATGTGTGATCCAAATTGAAACCAAGTACAAAGGAAGAATAAATGTTCACAATTAATTTGAAGTAGCTGTAAAGATAAATAGAGGAAATACATACAAATTGAAATAATGATCAAGTTATAGAAGGGTTTCATAAAGTAGAGGTTAGTTCAATTACATACACAAAATACAAGTGCTACATCTTGAGGATTTCCCTGTCAACAATTTCATTTATTGAATACTATGATCTAAAGGAGATAGGAAGCGTTCAAATCCTTGAGCATTTGGGGATTTAAAAACTATTTACATTTCCCCCATTTGCTAACTTGTCAAAATGTAACACAAATATTGGTTCACCTCTACATAAACCAAGCAAAAGTAGGATTGGATAAACAAAGGGGATAAAATATCATCATTGTATTTTCTTTAGAGTTGTTGGATCCTGTTCGTTTTTATCAATTGCGTCGATTTTTTTGTTGGCGGTGGGCTAGTCATCTGCAACGTGGAAGAGAGACATCTTAGCAAGTGGAGATGAAGTGAAGACAACTTATTCCGAAGTCGTGATGTCACTGAGAATGATTGGATCCTTTCCCTTTTGGTTGTGCATCATGAAAACAACTTCATACTTATACTCGTGTGAAGCTGATGGTTTTACTGATGGTGAGCCTGCAGACATAGGATGCGCTTTGATATAGAAGATGTGACAATGAAGTTCAGTGGATAAAGTTAGCCACAAGTGAAGGATTTGATTGACCAAGTTGCCTCTAACTGTTACATTGGTCAGAGCATGCTGGCCGCCCCCTATTGTGAGGGGGCGGTGCCCCCCGTGGTAAGGCGGGGTACAACAAGCCCCCCCCCCCCTAAATATCTCGTAAAATTTTATAAAAAAATTTTTCTCCTCACATTTTGTGGGATCCACAACTTTTTAACCACATATATCGTAAAATTTTATAAAAATCTACTAAAAATTTGATTTTAATCTTTACCAAATAGGAGGGGGTAAATTAATTGGGCATATTGCACGAGAAAAAGGAAAAAAGAAGTGCACCTGTCATGCTATGTTTGCCTTCAAAGTTTCTTCACCAATGCAGGTGTAATATGTACATTTTATTCAGGTGGAGAAATTTTAGCTTAAATGTGACAGAAACTAAAAATACAAGGAAAACAAAAGAAGTGAGGGAGTAGAAATGAAGTATACGCACCTCTACACTAGTGTTAGTATGTGTGCTGAGAATGAGCGTTTGGAACTATACTGAATAAAAAATAGACTTCTCTCGTTTACTTCGTATAAAATATTTCCAAGTAAAAGCAAAAATATAACTCTTATTAATAAATATCATGTTGGGAATTTTTAATGGGACAGGAGGAAAAGGAGAAACAAGAAGTTACTAAAAAAAGAAAAACGGCAAGAAAATAATTTAAATAACTGTGATTAGTAATGAAAAATGTAACATATTTATGGAAAAATCATATGTACAGTGGACTGTACATATAACATAATTCCATATATTTTATAATAAGAGTAGGTGACTTATTGCGACATCACAATGAAACTTATTATTAAAAAAAATATAATAATAATCATACTAATTTAAACAATATTTCGCTCAATGTTAAAGACAGAGAAAACACGAATTCCATCACATTTTCCAACTTTTGCACCGTTTGATTGTCTTAATCTTTCATGAAATTTTTTTTTCCAACTTTTCTTGATTTTCGAAATTTTCCTTATTTTGGTGGAATTCATTTTCCTACCGCTTTGGTGAGAATTTTTTTCCTCCTAAGGTGGAAAAAAATCATTTTCACCTCGTTTGATCCTTTTTATTGTTGTTAATTAACTTATTTTTTCTAGAAATTAATATTATTATTATCAAGTACAAATGTGTGAAAAATAAAAAATAAAAAATAAATTGATAGAAATAGCAAAATTTTGCTTTATTTTTCATGAAAAATAATGTCAATCAAACAACAAACACGAGAAATTCTCTTTTTTTCACATAGAAAATTAAACCAATCAAACACATTAAACATTCAATTCCCAAGAAAACAAGTTACCAAGAACTCAATTCCCGCTATTAAACGGACCCTAAATGAAGATATTTGAAGGTGTGATGAAGATTATTTTCATAAAAAATTAAAATTCATAGGATAAGTGGCTTACCTATAAATTTTTCTATTTTTCTATTTATTTAGTTATTTTTATTTAATCATATACTTGTCTTAGGATTACAAATGCTGTATAACCACTTGCACCTAACGAGGAAAAAAAAAAGTAAGCCTTGCAACATTTGAGTGCATATTGCAAGCTCAATGTTGCCATAGGGTGGAACAACTTTTGCAAAATTCCCCGCATGTTACAAAAGATTACATTACTTGTTGCGGTTGACTTTTAGCAACGTTCATTGCGTGTTTCGATTTATATTTTAACAATATTCACTGAGCGCATTGATCGACTTTTAGCAACATTCATTG
Organism: Ligustrum vulgare; assembly: GCA_963555705.1. Taxonomy (NCBI): domain Eukaryota; kingdom Viridiplantae; phylum Streptophyta; class Magnoliopsida; order Lamiales; family Oleaceae; genus Ligustrum; species Ligustrum vulgare. Next base: position 12,151,924 of record OY743171.1, read on the forward strand.
CGTGTTGCAGTTTATGTTTTAACAACCTTCAATGAATGTTGCGATTTATGTTTTAACAACATTCAATGAATGTTGCCGTAGGTAAATTATATATTTATTACAACATTAATTGAACGTTGTTGTAGGTGTGGGTGTGTGTGTGTGTTATTTTTTCATCGTTTTTCTATTTTTAGAATGCAGTTTACACAAACAAAAAAATTAAAGATTTTCATTGAAAAATTGGAAACTGTTAGACAAAACTAGTTGCGGCACTATTATTTAGAACAATAATATTTCAGAAAAGAAAAACTTATCGATCGAGACTCGTGACAGCAAGATGTCCTAAAGTGAAATTTCCCGCCGTAATATGCTGCGACCTCTTTGGACAATCACTCCTAGGATATAACGATCGAATCACTATGTGCAGCAATCACAAGTGATTTCAGAACTCTCAAGGTTACTCCAGAATAGCGTATTAAAAAATAGATGAACAAGAAAAGAAGATTTTTTTTTATATAAATTGTTTGTGTTTTATTCTAAAAAAATAACTTGAATTTATAGAGAAAAAATATGCATAACTTTCACAAGGATTAATGAAGAGAAACTGAAACTTTATGAATTTCATTATTTCATAAGAAACTGTCTCAACAGTCAGAAATAAAATTAATTCAGAAATGATTAAAATAAATAAATAATAAAAATATTTATTTTAATCAAAGAAGCCCAATGCCCCAAGGCCCTATCAAAGACTATTTAAATATGCACGTGGAATATAAATCAAACCACCGACCTCCCACATAAATTCCACGTTTTCCACCACTTTGGCACTTTACGTAATTTATTTATTTCTTTCAATTAATATATATAATATAAATATATCTAACAATCCCCCACATGAAATAAATAAGATAATTATAAATATTATTCTGGAGTAAAGAAGAAATCATGCAGACTTAGGTGTCTTTCGACTTGGACCTTGGCTTTGTATATTCTATCGAGTTTGCTATTTGTAGAGTGAATTATATCCTGAACTCATCAATTTTGATTGCAAACTTGGACAATAGAAGACACATAATTTCTAAGACAATCATTGAGTTCTCGCGGTTGTGTTCATTTCGGCCATGAACTTTTTCCAATTTCTTTGAGTGCTCTAAAAAATTAGCCTTAATTCTCATAGGAAGCAGCCCACTTCCACACTCAAATAGGTACTTCTATCAAGAGTGTACTGTTTCTAAACACCCCACTGATAACAGCTATAGTAAGCATTAAGAGCATTAGCTCATCCTCTAACCAATACAGTTGGTACAACATCATAGGGAGGGGTTTAGAATAAATCCAATGTAGTACCCCCAAAGATCACTCCAATAACTTTGTTGTCCCATTGAAACTTGTCCATGGGATCTCCATTCGCAATGTTGGGTTTCCATTATAGATGATCTATTTTCTAATAGGCTTTAGCCCCATCCCCCTCGATGTTTTCTGAATTAACTCTCTAGCTAATCCTTTGGTTAATGGGTCAGCAATATTATCACTTGACTTTACATAGTCAATAGCTATAATCCCATCCTTAAGCAGCTGACGCACAGTATTGTGCCTCCTACGGATATGTCTAGACTTTCCATTGTAGGATGAATTCTGAGCTCTCGAAATAGCTGCTTGACTGTCACAATGAACAGAAATAGCTGGAAGTGGTTTTGATCACAAAGGAACATCCATAAGGAAATTCCTTAACCATTCAGCCTCCTCACCTGCTTTATCTAAAGCTATGAATTCAGACTCCATAGTAGATCTCGCAATGCAGGTTTGCTTTGTGGATTTCCATGATACGGCACCGCCAGCCAAAGTGAAAACATATCCACTCGTAGATTTGGTTTAATTCGTATCCGAAATCCAATTAGCAACATAATATCCCTCTAGTACAACAGGGAATTTGGTATAATGTATTCCCCAATCTAGAGTGTATCTCAAATACCTCAGTACACGAATAAGAGCCTCCCAATGTTCACCATTAGGATTACTAGTATACCTGCTTAGCCTACTCACCGCATATGCAATATCAGGTCTTGTGCAGTTCATGAGATACATGAGACTACCAATCACTCTAGCATAATCTAAAGCAGAAACACCAGGACCTGAGTGTTTTCTTAAATGTATACTTGCATCATAAGGTGTTTTAGCAGGAACACAATTATATTGACTAAATTTCTTAAGCACTTTCTCCACATAATGAGATTGGGTTAGAGTGATTCCTTCAGAATTTCTTAATATTTTAATTCCTAAAATAACATCAGCAAGACCCATATCTTTCATCTCGAAGTGCTTTTTCAGAAACTGTTTAGTCTTATTAATCACATCTAAACTAGTTCTCATAATCAGCATATCATCAACATATAAGCAAATAATCAAACCACAATTATTTTCAAATTTGCTATATATACATTTATCAGCTTCATTTATAACACAACCACTAGATGTCAAAACATTATCAAATTTTTCATGCCATTGCTTAGGAGCTTGTTTAAGGCCATAAAGAGATTTTTTAAGTCTACATACTTTATCTTCTAGGTCTTCTACAACAAATCCCTCAGGTTGGTCCATGTAAATCTCCTCTTCTAAGTCTCCATTTAAAAACACAGTTTTGACATCCATTTGATGAATAATAAGATCATATAAAGAAGCAATAGCAATTAATATCCTAATAAAGGTAATCCTAGTCACAAGTGAATAAGTATCAAAGAAGTCAACTCCTTCTTTTTGTCTATATCCTTTAGCTACAAGTCGTGCTTTGAACTTATCAACTGAACCATCGGCCTTAAGTTTCTTCTTAAACAACCATTTGCATCCGATTGGCTTACATCCTTTAGGTAAATCTACCAGCTCCCAAGTGTTATTAGAAACAATAGAATCGTATTCACTATTTATGGCTTCCTTCCAAAAGATGGAATCTGGCGAAGCTATGGCTTCACCAAAAGTACTAGGATCATCCTCTACTAAGAAGGTCAAAAATTCAGGACCAAAAGATGTTGCAGTCCTTGGTCTTTTGCTTCTTCGAATTTCAGCTTCTTCTAATTCATAGGGCTCCTCTCTTACTCTAGGAGTCACACTAATAGAACTACTAGGTCCTTCAGATTTTTCTTTAAAAGGAAATTGATTTTCAAAAAATTCAGCATCTTTGGTTTCAAAAATTGTGTTTTTATCAATAAGGCTATTTTTTGAGTCAATGACTAAAAATTTGTAGGCTTTACTATGAAGAGCATAGCCAATAAAAACACAATCTACAGTTTTAGGACCAAGCTTTAGGGAAAATTACATAGCTACTGTATTCTAAAAACACAAATCTAAATCCTAGTAGGAGGCTCGACAAGGGAAATCAATCATTCGAGCCAAACAATTTTTGAAGTGAATGTTTGTGGAGCTCCGGGTCAACTATGGTCCATTTGAAAGAAGACTCAAGGTTTAAACAAGAGATCAAGCTAAGAAAAGAAGCCTAGAATCAAATTGGGAGCAAAGACATGAAGATTGAATCAAGCTAGGGATTCAATTAAAGTTTTGACAAAGATAAAGTCCGAGTTTGAGGTTCACTATTTCTTTAATAATTATATATATTTTCTTCTAGTTTCCAGATCATTTTGAATCGCCTCAATCGGATATCAGGATCAAAAGTTATGATCAAATTACTGAAGAAGGCGCTTGCAGTCAATTTCGATTGACAATTTTCGGTCGACCGAAATGGAGTTCGGTTGACCATTTTGGTCGACCGAAACTTATTGAAACATTCAAAAATGTGCGTTTTCTACTATTTTTTCATATTTTTCTTTATTTTTCTTTCATATTTGTACTATTAATACTCATTTTCTTTCAAACCCTACAAGTTGGAATGTATGAACAATGAATCCTCTTTGGAGAGCATTTGTGAGGTAAAATTCCTCAACTTAATCTTGTTTCTCTTTTGAGAAATTATGCTCAACTTCATGTGGATTTTATGAATCTTGTGTTGTTGGAAGAAATCTATGAACTTGTTTATTTCTTTCCATTGGGTTAAGGATTATTCCTTGAAATTTTGGTTAGAATAAGCTTGGGTTTAGGTTTATTTTACCACACAAGATTCATAAAGTCCACATGAAGTTGAGCATAATTTCTCAAAAGAGAAACAAGATTAAGTTGAGGAATTTTACCTCACAAATGCTCTTCAAAGAGGCTTCATTGTTCATACATTCTAACTTGTAGGGTTTGAAAGAAAATGAGTATTAATAGTACAAATATGAAAGAACAATAAAGAAAAATATGAAAAAATAGTAGAAAACGCGCATTTTTGAATGTTTCAGTAACTTTTGGTCGACCAAAATGGTCAACCGAACTCCATTTCGGTCGACCGAAAATTATCAACCGAAATTGACTGCAAGCGCCTTTTTCAGTATTTTGATCATAACTTTTGATACAGATATCCGATTGAGGCGATTCAAAATGATTTAGAAACTAGAAGAAAAGATCTATAATTATTCAAGAAATAGTGAACCTCAAATTCGGACTTTATCTTTGTCAAAACTTTAATTGAATCCATAACTTGATTCAATCTTCATGTCTTTGCTCCCAATTTGATTTTAAGATTCTTTTCTTGGCTTTATCTCTTGTTTAAGCCTTGAATCTTCTTTCAGATGGACCATATTTGACCCGGAGCTCCACAAACATTCACTTCAAAAATTGTTTGGCTCGAATGATTGATTTTCCTTGTCGAGCCTCCTATGATTCTCATCAAGTTTCTTCTTTAGTTTTCAGGTGGTAATAACAACCCAGAGTAGAAGTATTGAACTTGAAGATCTTTGTTATATCCATGAAAAGGGCATTTTCTGAGAAAATACTTAAATCTACTCCAAGATTTATGAAAAATTTCACTGTCTAGTTTTTGGAATGTAGATATCTCCAATTTTAATTTAGCAAATTTAGCATGTGAAAAATATTTGTTACAAAATTTCCTAGCCGGGTCATCCCATGTTGCTATACTAAATTCAGGCTCAAAACCAAGCCATTCCAACGTCCTATCTCTCAAAGTCTTAAGGAAATAGTTGCAAATGAATGATATCATCATTTATGCCTTGAAATTGGAAATTTTGGCGCATTCTCCCAAATCTTGCAACATGTGCATTGGGATCCTCATGTGCCTTTTAAAAAAATTGGAGATTATTACTGAAAAGATTTAGTAAATCTGCTCTTAATTAGAATTCATTCTTTCTAAAAGGCAGATATAATATACTAGAACGATTAGAAGTTGCAACCGGTGTCAAGAATTTACTCAAATGAAGATCTCCTATGTTGTCATCTTGAACATTCAGCTCATTGACTTGATTGTTTTGTGGTGCTGCATTTTGAGTAAGAGCTCTTGCAACGACATTTAGCTCTAAGTCAAAGTTCTCATTTGGAATAGTTGGATTAGCCATCTGGTTCAGATTTTGTTCCCTACGTCGTCCTCTAAGGAATTATTCAATTTCAGTTTTGAAAAGTAGACACGACGCCAAAAACTTATTCGTGAAAATATAGCAAGTTTACGATATCGTAAACAAGTAATAGAATAGACTTTAGAGTCCGGGTTGTCGATCTCATAAGAACTATTTATTTGTTATCGATTCAATTTGATTATAAAATTCATAGATTAAGACAAACTAACTAAGAAAATCCAAAAACAACTATAAATTGATAAATTCAAGAAATAAACAATTCAAATAGAATAAGGAATAAAGATTAATCTAATTGCAACTAAATTAAAATATAAAAGCAAGAAATTTGAACAATGGGTTTTCTTAACAATAAATAACTATCTGGACTAATGATTTCAAAATAATATTCTAACTTAATTTCGCATCTGAAGTTGTTTTTTAAAACTGTATTTGATTGAATTCACTCATTTATCTAATTTGTCTCTCTCGAGTTCAAATTATGCATATTTCACTAAGTCAACCGTATATCTTTGCAGAGGGTTAGAATTATTCATCAACTAAATGCATTGAACCACTTAGGAATTCAAAATTGATCACATGCAATCACAAATTCATATCTCTATGTTTTTTTTTGAAATTGCCCGATTTTACTATTTGTCCTAGTTATTAACTCACCTCTCGTATTATGAAAACAACTACATATTACATGAACTAGTGACCAATTAATTCATGCATGAAAAGCAATAATAAAATTAATACACTCACAATATAAACCCAACTTGAGAATTAAAATTAAACTAGAAAAATTAAATTTACATCATCAATCCCAATATTAAATCTAGCTACTCATATTCTTAGAATTAAAAACAACATAAAACAATGAAAATAAAACCCGAAAATTGAAGAGTAGAAGATCAAGCATCATCTTGCACCAAGAATCCACGAAAGTTTTGACTGTTCTTCCAAATCCTTGTTTTTTCCCCTTTGAATTTTATGAGTGTTTTTGGGTGAAAAGAAGTTTATTTAGAGCTAGGATTCGTGCCTCTTCAATTGTGTCTCGAGATTAGGAAGAAATCTAGGTTAAATAAAAAGAATCAGGGTTGAAAATTCGAATTTTGGGGCACAGTCCAACCCAGTCGGACACTTGCAATGCCGCACAGTAGTACTGCATGTGGACGCGCAGTTGACTGAAAATGTGTTATGTCCATTTAACCTTGGTTCGCGTTGCCGCGCAGTTATGTTTTTAGCGTTATTTTCAACTTTTATCTAGCATTTAAGTTGGTCCACTTCTTTTATTTGCTCTTCAAGTTCAAAACTTCTTATTGGAGAGATTTAGCCCCCGAATTTTCGTTTTTCTTCAATTAACCATTTTCTTCTCTTGATTTCTTCAACGTGGCCCTCAAGTTTCTACCTTCTTCCACTTTTGCATAGAAAATTTTCTTCATCAACTTCATTTGCTCAACTTAGCTCCACTTTTCATCCAATTGTCATAGATTTTCTTCAATTCTTCCATCTTCTCGGCTTTTGGGATAAAACTTAAAATAATGAAAAAAATTCAAACTAAGTAGAATTTATTTGTGAAAAAAATATAATATCGTAATTTTGACAGATAAATAAGTGTATAAAATAGATTTATCAAATATAAATTTTTATTGTGGTAACCAATAAAAATTTAACTCATAATCTACCCTATATTTCTTGAGCCACTAAAAATATATTGACACCACTTTAATTTTCACCAAGCCACCCTTTCATGTATCTTGAGCCACTAAAAATATCTTGACACCACTTTAATTTTCACCAAGCCACCATTTCATGTATCTTCTCTAATGCAACCATTCACCCGGGTCATATCCAACACACAACTCTAAAATGCAATCAATTTTACACTGAAATGCAGTTTCTCTTATTCTATCTTTATAACTCATCTACAATCCAAAACTTAAATTAACATACTTTTGATAATTATTTTATTTGAAATATTCATTTTATCATTCAAATAAAATGAGAAATACACCAAATAGATTTAGTTCAATAATTTAATTCTCAGAATTTATATATTGTTCCCAAAAATATTCAATCAAAGTCTTTCGAAGTGAAATGTGAACCTCCTTATTCTTAATCTGATGGTGACGTGCGAGGGACTCCTGGAAATAGGTACTTTAATCTACAACCATCTCAACTTGTGGGCTCAGCTATTCTGATTACTCTCGAATAAGCACTTCAACATTACGTTAATCCTCTATGATCATGTTGTGCATAATGATGCATGCAGTCAAGATATCATGTAAGACATATTTTTTTCCAAAATTGTAACGGCCCTGCAACAATTGTGAACCTAAATTGTAGAACCTCAAATGCTCGATCAACGTCTTTTCTACAACCTTCTTGTTTCACTATAAAATATTTTTTCTTCGGCCCGCGTGGCTCATAAATTGTTTGTACAAAAGTGACCCACTTCAAATATATACCATTAGCTAAATAGTAAAACATATTGTATTCGCGTCCATGTATGATGCAATTAGCTGAGGGAGCAATACCTTTAGCGAGGTTGGCAAATAGATGGGAGGCCTCCAAAACGCTGATGTCGTTGTTTTAACCTGACATACCAAAGCATGTGTGAGATATGAATGATGAATTGTATAATAGATACTCACCTTTTATCATTGCATTTTCGTAGATAAAATTGGCTTGCTTAAATCAATCTCAATCGTTGATCAGATTGCACGAGATCTAGACCATTTGATGAGATTCTCTATCTTCTCACTCAAAGATAACATTAGTTTGTGTCCAATCTCAACCATTGATTGGATTGAGAAAGATCTGAACCGTTTGATGAGATTCTTTATCTTATCTCTCCAAGATAACATTGGTTTACGTAAATCAATCTCAACTATTAATCAGATTGCATGAGCTATGAACTGTTTGACGAGTTCTTTATTCCATCACTTGGAGATAGCATTGGTTTGCGTAAATCAATCTCAACCATTGATCAGATTGCATGAGGTCTGAACCGTTTGTGATGAGATTCTCTATCTTATCACTCAAAGATAATATTAGTTTGTGTAAACCAATCTCAATCATTGATCAGATTGCTTGAGATCTAAACCATTTGATGAGATTCTCTTATCAAATCATATCATATCTTACTACCAATGACATTTGCAAACTACGGGGATGCATACGCCAAGTGAAAAATTTAAATCCAAGTAGAGCATCCAAACAAGACATTGTAAGTACATGTACTACACAACGTTGTTTGATATTTTATAATTCAGTTAATGTAACAAATTATTCATATCAAGTTGCAGGTAGATCAAGCTAAAATATTGTTGTGCCAAGAAGAAGAATTCAAAAAAGGGTTTAAATTTGATCATGTGAGGAAAAGATGTTCAAGTGGTGTTACCAGACTTTCATATCCAAAACACATACTCTGGATCAGCATACGTGGATTCCCCAACTTCTGATTTCCAACATCAGCATATCATAGGTTATCTTCATTTTCTCTAGATATTAATGAAGACAATGCCAGTGGCGGTCTAAATAAACAACTCATTGGGATAAAAAAAGCAAAAAGGAAAATGAAAAATGATGAAGAATCTTCAAAAATCATGGCAAGTATCATGGAAGAACAACGAGAACTCGAGCAAGTCATACACAAGGGAAATGAGGATAGACTAAAAAACTACGAAATTCAAAGGGCTCGAATGCAATCGGCCGAATATTGTTCTGACAATATGGTCGTTCCTTTGACGATTTTGGAGGGTCTGAATTCAATCTACCAGACTGTTGGATTGTGTCCTTTATTTAACTCACACCATATTTTAATTTCCAAAGTTTATGTCGTTCGTTTCATGTTGCATTTTATTATTAAAATTTGTTATCGTACCACCTATGTTCTCAAATTTCTAATTATAGAGTAATGTATTTTATTGTGTCATTTAATTGTGCTCTTTTGATTTATATTACCATTAATTTAATTACCACAAGCATTTTTATTTAAATTAAAGATAAAACCAGAAATACATCAAATATATTTAGTTTCCATCAAACTTAATTTTGATTATTGTTTTATTTGAAATATTTATTTGACCATTAATTTAATTATGTGATAAAAATAAAGGTCCAATTAAAAACATAAATACAATCAGATTCAATAATACAATGAAATAAACATGTTTTCTATGTAAAAAAATGGAATTACAAAGGATGAACTTCCTGTTTCTTCCTTCTTTGTAAGTAAAATAATTAGCTATTGTTGACATTATTTTTTTTTTGCGAAGATGGAAGAACACAACAAATAATATGGATAATATTAAAAAATGTAATTTTCAATCTTTTTTATTATTGAATATTTCATTTCAATGCTATGGGTAGAGAGTTCTACAGAATAGTTTGCGTTGATAGGCGTGACGGAATTCAAAATCATCATATCTTAACTGTGCGACTCTATTGGTTTCTACAGGATTTTTGCTTATTTTTATTGTCTAGGTGTGAAATTATTTATGTTGCTTGATCTATTCAAAGAAGAATTACTTTTATTAATAAAATTTATACTTTAAAAATATTTATTTTTCCCTTTATCTTCTGTCGATTAATGAGAAAAGGTTTTTTTCTTTATTCACTTGTAAACATATATATACAAACTATCTTACAATATAGTTCATTCTAGTCCCTAACTATTAGAAGACAACTATATTGGTACAATAACAATAAATATACGAAAACTATAAACATTACAAGACTCCCCCTCAAGTTCGTGCATAGATATCACACATGCCCAACTTGGATATTGAAGTATAAAATGGACCACTATTTACTCCATGTGTCATTACATCCGCTAATTGATCAGCACTCTTAATGTAAGGAATCTCTATATTCTTGGAGTTGAGATTGTCTTTAATATAGTTCCTGTCAAGCTCAACATGCTTTGTTCGATCATATTGTACTGGGTTGTTAGCTACTCAATAGCTCCAGTGTTGTCACAAAAGAGTAACATTGGTTTGTTTGGACCAAAACCAAGTTCACTAAGAAGAATTTTCAGCCATGAGAGCTCGGTAGTTGCATGATGTAAAGCATGATATTCAGCCTCCGCACTAGACAATGACACCACATTTTGTTTCTTACTTCTCCAAGTAACAAGGTTACCTCCAACAAATGATACATATCCCGACGTAGATTTTCTATCCAATCTTGATCCAGCAAAGTCAGAATCTGTATAACCCATGATGTCCAAGTGTTCCCTTTTAGTTTGCAAGATGCCCTTGTCGGGAGAGGACTTTAGATATGCCAAAATCCGAATAACTGCATTCATGTGTTGATCGCTTGGGTCATGCATAAACTGACTCACAACACTCATCGCGTACGAAAAATCAGGCCTTGTGTGGGTCAGATAGATCAATTTTCCTACCAATCGCTGATATCTTTCTTTGTTTGTAGGAATTTGATCTGGGTAAATAGATAAACCACGATTCATCTCAATAGGTGTACTTACAGGAGCACAAGCCGACATACAAGTTTCTGCTAGAAGATCAAGAACATACTTACGTTGAGAAAGAACAAGTCCTTACTTGGATCTTGATACCTCAATTCCCAAGAAATACTTTAGAGTGCACAAGTCTTTCATTTCAAACTCCTTTGTTAGATGAATCTGAAGTTTTTCAATTTCACTGCGGTTACTGTGAGTAACAATCATGTCATGACCATTCCTTTTATAAAATAAGGTATGATCAGCTGAGGCTTGTTTAAAGCCATACTTCCTCATTAAACGACTCAACCTTCCAAACTACGCTCTTGGTGATTGCTTTAGTCCATATAATGCCTTCTTTAATCTACACACCTTGCCCTCTGGAGGGGTAAAGCCTGATGGTGGATTCATGTACACTTCTTCAATCAAATCACCATGAAGGAATGCATTTTTTACATCAAATTGCCTCAATGGCCAGTCCTGATTGACTGGTAAGGATAATATGACTCTGACAGTGTTCATCTTAGCCACATGAGCAAAAGTCTCCTGATAGTCAATCCCATAGGTCTGTGTGTATCCTTTGGCAACCAAGCTTGCCTTATACATGTCCACAGTCCCATCTGACTTATATTTTAACGAGTACACCCATTTGCACCCAATAGTCCTTTTTCTCAGTGGCAAAGAGACCATCTCCCAAGTAGAGTTCTTTTGGAGAGCATTCATTTCTTCTATCATAGAAGATTTCCACTTAGGTTGATCAAGAGCTTCCTGAAAAACATTGGGTATAGACACGGAAGATAGCTGAAGTGCAAATGTCATGTTAGTCTTAGAAAAACGATGATAAGAGATATAATCAGAGATGGGAAAGACAACATTTGAAGAAGATTTGGAAAGACCCAACCTATCAGGCGGGTTACGGTTCCTAAGAGGATATCTCCTATTTTGAGTATCAATATTGCCTGAAGATGCATGATTGAAACTAGAGACATGAATAGCAGGTGAAGAAGTAAGAGGTGGAGAATGTACCTCATTTTCAATCTCATATTAGTCCGAAGGCACTGTAGTATCAACAGGAGGACTATCGTAGTCTGGAGGGAGTTCAACAGTACTTTTAGTAACTGGCGCTGCAGTACAAGTAGTATATAGGTTTCTCCTAGTGTAGCACTTTTAGAACAAACTAGGTGGTATGCCACTTTCAACTTCAACCTCCCCCTTTCCCCCTGAAATCCACACTTTCTTTTCCTCTAACCACATTTGTTCCTCTTCTTTACTACTAATCTCCCCCTGAAGAGGAACCAACGACACATCATCACTAAAAAAGGATTCAGATTCACAAAATTCAACGTCCATATAGATATAGTATTTTCCTTTGGGAGGATGAAAACATTTGTAGCCTTTTGAGAGCTAGGATAGCTAAGAAAGACACATTTCAAAGCACGTGGATCGAGTTTATCTCTGAGATGATTATGCACGTGGACATAACGCACAACCAAAAATCTTGGGACAAATATTTTAGGTAGAGGGAATAGAGTGAAAACATGACAACATCCTTAGAGGAGTTTGAAACTCAATTACACGAGCAGGCATGTGGTTAATGAGAAAGACGGTAGTTGTCACTGCTTCAGCCCAAAAAAGTTTTGGAATATGCATAGTAAAACATAAAACCCTGGCTACTTCAAGAATGTGTCGATTCTTACGCTCTGCTATGCCATTCTGTTGTGGAATGTAAGCACAAGTTGTTTGGTGGAGAATGCCATGAGTCGTGAAGAAGTTGGAGAGGGTTTGGTTCACGAACTCACGACCGTTGTCAGAATGGAAGACCTTTACCTGTGTATGAAATTGTGTCTCGACCATTTGTGAGAATTGAGGAATGACATGTGATAAGTGTATTTTATACACTTATTTATCTGTCGAAATTAGGATATTATATTGTTTTTCTCGAATAAATTCTACTTAGTTTGTGTTTATTTGTCATTATTTCAGGTTTTATCCCAAAATCAAGAAAAGTAAGGAATTGAAGCAAATACATAATAATTGGATGAAAAGTGGAGTTAATTGAAGACGTTTTGAAACTCAAGGACTTAATTGCACAATTGAAGACTCAAGGACCAACTTAGTTTATTTAAAAGAATTGAAATGCTTAAAGGATAATTTATTTTATTTGGGCTTAGGGTTGAATTGTGTATATATATATATACACACACATTGCAGCCAACAGGAGCCGTAGAGCAGCCGTGGGTAGAAGGGAAGCGGCCGAGAGCAAAAGAAAAAGAATTAGCTGGGAGTGCTGCCGTGCAAAAATAGAAGAAGTGCGGCTACAAGTAAAAATTAATTGGTGGTGATACAATTCATAGGAGAAGTAGACGGCTGAGTAGAGATATACATATATTATATATACATTACCAATTGGAGGAATAGGCAGCAGCTTGGAGAAAAAATTGAAACGGCTGGAATTGTATTGTGGTTGGCCGAGTGTGAATGAGTCAAGAGACAAAACATATCCATACACAAAAATTGGTGACTTTTTGGGGGACAAGATTAAGGTCACATTGTGGTTGGTCGGCTAGTGCAAATTAAGGCTTTGAATTGCTGTGTAACAAAAAAAAAATTGGAGGAGGAAGTGTGGCTGGTGATTTGAGGAGAAAATTCACACAAACAAAGGTGACGCAACTGGAATTAATTGGAGATGCCAATTTTTCAACACTTCAAACTCCGGGTTCTATTTTCATTATTTATTGCTTTTTTTTATTTCAAGAACATGAGTAGTTAAATTTTATAATCGGGATTGACGATGTAGATTTAATGTTTCTTGTTTGATTTTAATTCTCAAGTTGGTGTTTTGATATTTATGTATTGATTTTATTATTGCGTTTAATGCTTGAATTGCTTGATCACTAATTCATGAATTAATGGTTGTTTTCATAATCCGAGAGGTGAGTTAACAATTAAATCACGTAATAAAATCCGACAATTTCAACAAAAAGATAGAGATATGAATTTGTGGTTGCTTGTGGTCACTTATGAATTCCTAGGAAATTTCATGCATTTAGCTAAGGAGAATTCTGACCCGCTGTAGAGATACATGGTTGACTTAGTTAAATAGGTCTAATTTGAACTCGAGAGAGGTAAATTAGATATATGCGTGAATTCGACCAAATACAATTTTAGAAAACAACTTGAGATGAGAGATTAAGCTAGAACGTTATTTCGAAATCGTTAGTCCCGATATTCATTCAATTGCTCAAAATCCACCACATTTGTTTCTCGCTTTCGTTAATTGTTTTTAGTTTAATTTGTTATTGTTTATTTTAATTGATTTGTTTATTTCATTGATTTTCAATTATTTGTCGTTTCTGTTTTTATTATTTTACAATTTATTTTCTTAGTTAGTTTTGGTTTTCGTCTAGGAATTCTATATTCGAAGTAAATTTATAGCGAATTAAATAGTTCTCGTGGGATCGATAACCCGGACTCAAAAAGTCCACTCTTACTACTTGTTAGCGATATCGTGCACTTGCGATATTTTTACCAACAAGTTTTTGGCGCCGTTGCCGGGGACTATTTTAATTTGTTATTTATTTATTTTGATTTTTAGCATTATTAGCTTTTAGATTTAGTTTGCCTTTAGTTTTTAGTATTTTGATTCATAATAAACAAAAACAACAAAAACATCAAAAAATTTCAAAAAAAAAAAAAAAATTCTTCTTGTCCTTTTATGCTCCGTTCGCAAAGGGGAAATCTTTTACCTTTCGAACCTGAAATTGAACAATTCTTTAGAGGACGACGTAGGGAACAACAAAATCTGAACCAAATGGCTGATCCTATTAATCCAAACGAAAACTTTGAACTTGAGCTAAATGCCGCTGCAAGAGCTCTTGCTCCTAATGCAGCACCACAAAACAATCAAGTCCATGAACCTAATGTTCAAGATGACAATGTAGGAGACCTTCCTATGGGTCAATTCTTGACTCCTGTTGCCACTGCAAACCGTTCTAGCATATTATATCCGCCTTTTGGAAGGAATGACTTTCAATTGAGAGCAGATTTAATAAATCTTTTCAATAATAATCTCCAATTTTTTGGAAAGGCACACGAGGACCCCAACGCTCATGTTGCAAGATTTGGGAGAATGTGCCAGAATTTCCAATTTCAAGGCATAAACGATGATGCCATTCGTTTGCGACTATTTCCTTACACTTTAAGAGATAGTGCATTGGAGTGGCTTGATTCTGAACCTGAATTTAGCATAACCACATGGGATGACCTAGCTCGAAAATTTTGTAATAAATATTTCTCACCTGCTAAGGTCGCTAAACTGAGATTGGAGATATCTACGTTTCAACAACTAGACGGTGAGAGTTTTCATGAATCTTGGGGTAGATTTAAGGATCTTCTTAGAAAATGTCCTTATCATGGATATAACAAAGGCCTTCAAGTTCAGTACTTTTACTGTGGGTTGTCACCACAATGCAAATCCATAGTGGACTCATCTGCTGGTGGGTCCATTACCAATAAAAGTGTCAACCAAGCATGGGATCTGGTCGAACTCATTGCGAAAACACACACCATGTTCCCATCTGAAAGAGTTGTGCAAAAGAGAGTTGCTGGAGTGCATGATGTAGATGCACTGACCAGTACAAATGCGCAACTTGCTGCGCTAACAAAAAAAGATGACATGTTGTGTTCACATCATCAAGGAGTTCACGCTATTCAATCACCACTAGTGTGTGAGAATTGTAGCGCGAACCACTCAACCGAAAATTGCATGTTGTTGGCTTCAAAAGAGGAGCAGGTTAATTTTGTGCAAAACAATCATCAACAACAGAATGACCCATATGTTCCTACTTATAACCCTGGTTGGAGACACCACCCAAACTTCAAATGGTCTAACAATCAAAATGAGTTTAACCAACCAATGCAGGAGAGAAGACCAAGTTTGGGGGAAATGTTTCAACAACACATGCAGAAGACTGATAAAATGTTTGAACTACATCAAACAACCATACAAAATCATTCGGCTGCACTTAAAGGGCTTGAAAATCAGATAAGTCAAATCGCTCAACAACTGTCTGAGCGAGCACCTGGAACACTCCCAAGTAACACTGTTAAAAATCCAAGGGAGCAAGTCAACATGATCTCTGCAGTGGAAATGGAAAAAATCTACACTCCAGCTTATGAGGTAGCTGTTGAGGATGAATCATACATTCACGCAGAGGAATATCTTCCACCAAATCGATATCTACCTCCAATCCCTTTCCCTCATAAACTCCTAAGAAATAGGGTACAGAAGGATGTTCAGGCTATCACTACCAAAAGTGATGTGCAATTGCCTGAAATACATGAGAAGATATATGAACAGAGGGAAAAGCTGATGGAAAATGAAGACAGGGATATGGAGACGAACGAGATATCAAATTCAAATTGTCAAAATAATGTTGCAAAATATAAGGAAGAATCTCAATCGCCTGTCAAGACCTATGTCCCACCAGTCCCATTCCCCCAACGTCTGCAAAATCACAAAATGGATAAGCAGTTTAGTAAATTTCTGGAAGTATTCAAGAAATTGCATATCAATATTCCATTTGCAGATGCTTTGGCTCAGATGCCGGCTTACCTCAAGTTTATGAAAGAGATGATTTCTAAAAAGAGGAAGTTGAGGGAATTTGAGACCGTGTCCTTAACTGAGGAGTGCAGCGCAATTTTGCAAAATAAATTGCCTCCAAAACTCAAAGATCCAGGGAGTTTCTCTATCCCTTGTGATATTGGCAATTTCAAATTTGATAGAGTTTTGTGTGATTTAGGGGCAAGTATCAATTTGATGCCTCTATCAGTTTACAAGAAACTTGGATTAGGGAAACCCAAACCAACCAAAATCACATTACAGCTGGCTGACAGATCTGTGAAGCATCCATATGGTGTCATTGAGGACATTTTAGTTAAAGTGGATAAATTCATTTTTCCAGTCGATTTCGTGATTTTGGATATTGAAGAGGACAGTCAAATGCCACTTATTTTTGGTAGACCTTTTCTGGCGACGGGACGAGCTTTGATAGATGTTGAAAAGGGGGAGGTGATCTTAAGGGTTCAGGATGATCAAGTGACTTTCAGTGTCACTCAATATCCTAACAAATATTATCAGACAGAAAGTTGCTTCAAACTGGAAAAAGTGGTGCAAGAACTTCGTAATAATTTGAAGCAAGAAGAAAAACCAGGTGGCACTCAGATCAACAATAAAGAATTTAAGAAAGTGCGCAAAAATGTTGAGAAATGCAAGGCGGGAAATTGCAAAGAGTGCAGGGCATCACGAGCATCCTTTAAGCCACCATAAGAAAGTTTGCAAAAAGTCGAGCTTTAGACTATAAACGGAGCGCTTATTGGGAGGCAACCCAATTTTCTGTCTCTTTTATTTATTTTGCTTTATTTACAGCTTTACATTTAAATTTTTAGGTAGCACTTGCATTTTTTTTTCTCTTTATTGGAGTTTTTGAAATAAGCATCCCTAGCACCAACCTCTTTGATTTGATTTTTAAGTGCATTTTTAGTTCTAATTCATACATCATCCATGAGCTTACAATTTTGCATCACATTGTGTCAAAGTCATTACTCTTATCGTATCAAAAACAAATCATATGCATGATTTTGCACACTTTGACCGTGTTTGAAAATTCAAATTTTTTTTTCTATGTTTAAAGTTGGGATTGTTGGTGTTGATCTATTTCAGTTTATTAATGGTGTGTATGATTCTAATGTTATTTATTTTTTTACTTGCGAGGAGCACACCACTTGTATCACTTACAACCAAGCACGGAAACACAAGAAACACGTCGAAATCATTCAAGCGAGTTCAAAATCAAGCTTCAAGTTATCACATCGCTCCTCTAAACCTGGGAAGTACCTAACTCCCTTTTTATGTATTGTTATCAATTGATTTATCATTTCTTTTACATTGAGGACAATGTAACTTTATAGTTTGGGGGGGTGGTATCTCATTTCTTCATTTTGCTCATTCGATACCTTGTTTTTGGGATTCATAAAAATAATAAAAAAAAAAAAAAAAAAAAAGTGAAAATTTTGAAAATTTTTGTTGATTTATTTATTACTTATGACATGATTTGAATTGACTTTTGTGCTTTAGTTAGAAAATTTGGGCAACATGTGAACTAAATTTTTCTTGACATTCATCCATGTAAAACGTTAATCAAACTTGAGCACATAGCCACTTTCGAGTAATAGCTTGTGTAGGGAGATGCTTGATACTTGTGGGATAAACTTATGCATTTTGAACATAGAATTGACTGAAAAATTCCAAACCTTAAGAAATTAGATCCTGACCTGAAATGTAGAACCAAATTGCTCAAGAAGCAGTTTGGGGTGGAGAGGTCAAGTACAAGTAGGCATTGACAGATTGAGGATCTGAAATTTTTAATGATCCATCTTTAGTGGAAGGGGTTTTAATCAACAGGTATAAACCATGACCAGCATAAAAACAGAAAAATGCTGAAGGTCTTATTCTGCTCTTCAAATGCCTTTTTGACTCGAGTAAGTAAGTCCGAGGGGTCTTTCAAACCTGGTGCCCTAAAGTCGTCTGACTTGGGAGTCATCGACCTAAAGCTCGCTACAGGGGTCAACTAGAAAGCAAGTACGGAGAGTGGACTTACACATAAGACACTAAAACATCTTTAACTTTTCTGTTTAAGCCTTTATGACTCGGGTAATTAAGTCTGAGGGGTTCTCTGAACCTGGTACCCTAAGCTCAACTGAGTTGGGAGCTGCCGACCTAAAGCTCGCTACAGGGGTCATATAGAAAGCCAGTATGAAAAGTTCTGCACAAAGATGATAAAAGATAAGGACATTAAAAGAAAAAGTCGTCCATATAAAAAAAATGATATATAAATGGTATAAGCTTTGTTGATTAAAATTCCTAATACTAGAGTGTGAGATTGGATATGAATTATTCTTGATCTGTCGTGCATACTTATCAAATCCTAACTGCCTTGTGTGAAAAAATGCAATTTATACATGTTTAGAAACCACATCAATAGAAAAGACCTCGGGATATGAGAGAAAAACATTAATGTTGTGATCATCCATGAGAGTGTAAGGAAAATAAAAAGAAAATCATTGTTGACCACATGGGATTCAGGCTTATTTGCGCACGATTAGTCACACAGTGTCAAGTATATTTTTACATGAGTTTGCATTCGATTTTTGGCTATTCACACACACACAATGAAGTTGAGCATTGGATGAATGAAATTAATTTTTGTTGTTCATTTTTCTTTTATAAAGTGAATCGTCATTTTGGATTATTGAAGTGCATGGTAAATAAATTGACAAAAACAAAAATAATTTCTGTTTGCATTTTTAGTTTTATTTTTATAGTTTAGTTTTATTTTTGTTCGAGGACGAACAAATATTCTAGTTCGGGGGGGTTTGATAAGTGTATTTTATACACTTATTTATCTGTCGAAATTAGGATATTATATTGTTTTTCTCGAATAAATTCTACTTAGTTTGTGTTTATTTGTCATTATTTCAGGTTTTATCTCAAAATCAAGAAAAGTAAGGAATTGAAGCAAATACATAATAATTGGATGAAAAGTGGAGTTAATTGAAGACGTTTTGAAACTCAAGGACTTAATTGCACAATTGAAGACTCAAGGACCAACTTAGTTTATTTAAAAGAATTGAAATGCTTAAAGGATAATTTATTTTATTTGGGCTTAGGGTTGAATTGTGTATATATATATATACACACACATTGCAGCCAGGAGGAGCCATAGAGCAGCCGTGGGTAGAAGGGAAGCGGCCGAGAGCAAAAGAAAAAGAATTAGCTGGGAGTGCTGCCGTGCAAAAATAGAAGAAGTGCGGCTACAAGTAAAAATTAATTGGTGGTGATACAATTCATAGGAGAAGTAGACGGCTGAGTAGAGATATACATATATTATATATACATTACCAATTGGAGGAATAGGCAGCAGCTTGGAGAAAAAATTGAAACGGCTGGAATTGTATTGTGGTTGGCCGAGTGTGAATGAGTCAAGAGACAAAACATATCCATACACAAAAATTGGTGACTTTTTGGGGGACAAGATTAAGGTGACATTGTGGTTGGTCGGCTAGTGCAAATTAAGGCTTTGAATTGCTGTGTAACAAAAAAAAAAATTGGAGGAGGAAGTGTGGCTGGTGATTTGAGGAGAAAATTCACACAAACAAAGGTGACGCAACTGGAATTAATTGGAGATGCCAATTTTTCAACACTTCAAACTCCGGGTTCTATTTTCATTATTTATTGCTTTTTTTTATTTCAAGAACATGAGTAGTTAAATTTTATAATCGGGATTGACGATGTAGATTTAATGTTTCTTGTTTGATTTTAATTCTCAAGTTGGTGTTTTGATATTTATGTATTGATTTTATTATTGCGTTTAATGCTTGAATTGCTTGATCACTAATTCATGAATTAATGGTTGTTTTCATAATCCGAGAGGTGAGTTAACAATTAAATCACGTAATAAAATCCGACAATTTCAACAAAAAGATAGAGATATGAATTTGTGGTTGCTTGTGGTCACTTATGAATTCCTAGGAAATTTCATGCATTTAGCTAAGGAGAACTCTGACCCGCTGTAGAGATACATGGTTGACTTAGTTAAATAGGTCTAATTTGAACTCGAGAGAGGTAAATTAGATATATGCGTGAATTCGACCAAATACAATTTTAGAAAACAACTTGAGATGAGAGATTAAGCTAGAACGTTATTTCGAAATCGTTAGTCCCGATATTCATTCAATTGCTCAAAATCCACCACATTTGTTTCTCGCTTTCGTTAATTGTTTTTAGTTTAATTTGTTATTGTTTATTTTAATTGATTTGTTTATTTCATTGATTTTCAATTATTTGTCGTTTCTGTTTTTATTATTTTACAATTTATTTTCTTAGTTAGTTTTGGTTTTCGTCTAGGAATTCTATATTCGAAGTAAATTTATAGCGAATTAAATAGTTCTCGTGGGATCGATAACCCGGACTCAAAAAGTCCACTCTTACTACTTGTTAGCGATATCGTGCACTTGCGATATTTTTACCAACAACATGCACAACGTCACCTTTAGTTTTTAACAAGTATATCCAGCGCACTCTAGTACAATCATCAATAAAGGAAACAAAATATCTATGACCTGATGCAGATGGAATAGAAAATGGGCCCCAAACATCAGTGTGGACATAAGCAAATGGAACAGAACTTCTATTAAAACTGACTTTAAAAGGTACACGATGACTTTTGGCAAAAATACATTGTTCGCATCGCAGACTAGTGCTAGAAATATTTTGAAACAACTTTGGGAACAAGTGTTCTAAATAAGAAAATGAGGGATGGCCTAATTAACAATGCCACAAAAGAATCCTATCCCTAGGAGATAATTTACTAACTACTTGAAGACCACAGCCATCATCTGTTTGCAATTTCTTTGTCCCTTCCAAAAAATATAGTCCTCCTCTTTCTCTACCAGTACCAATCCTCATCTTCGTTTGATTGTCCTAAAAAACACAATGAGTAGATGAGAAGATTACAGAACAATTTAAGCTCTTTGTAATTTGACTAATAGACAAAAGGTTGGTAGAAAATGTAGGTGCAAGTAGGACAGATGACAGAGATAGTGTTGGTGAGAATGAGATATTTCCAGCCCCAGTAATTTGGACTGGAGTCCCATTAGCCACTTGGACAGACCGAATATGTGAAGTAGACGAAGAATCTAGTGTAGATGGATTACAAGTAAAGTGACCAGTAGCTCTAGAATCTATGACCCAAGAGTCAGATACAGTAGAAGGGAATGCCATTCTAAAAGTACCTTCCCCGGGAGATAATCGAGTAACATGAGAGGCAGTAGATGAATGAGTAGAGGCAGCAAATGTATGAGCATTCTGAGATCTCTCATCTCTCTCCGTTTGCTTACAGAAATACCAATCTGGGTATCCATGTTTTTTGTAACATTTATCTACAGAATGTCCTTTTAAATGGCAGAATGAGCATATCTAAGTAGACTGATTAGGGGTTCGTGATCGAGGATGGAAACCCCTCGGAGCTAGTGCTGAAGCCTTAGAATGGCTTTCAACTCCCATGGTAAGTTGCTGTTGTTCCTCACGGCGGACCATAGAAAAAACTTCCTCGAGACTTGGAAGGGGTGTTGTAGCCAAAATAAGACTAAGTACCCGATCCAAGTTATGATCGAGTCCAGCAAGAAACATATAAATTCTGTCTTCAACAGAGCGTTTCCTTAACTCCTCAATATCATCGGCATACTTCATAGTATTCGGCCTGTGATAATCAAGTTCCAAGAAGATAGAATTCATCTTGGTGTAGTATGTGACAAGGGGCCGCCCCGCTTGACTTAATTGAATTGATTCTTCACTAACTCATAAATTTGTGACGAATCAGAGACGTCAAGGTAACTCCTCTTAACCGCATTCCATACATCTTGGGCAGTATCTGTAGCGACCAAGAATTTTTACGCGATTAATAATTATTTTAATAGAAAATCGTGTCGCTACTATTTCACCCATTTTTATTAAGTTAACGCCACGACGTATTCGTATAGCCAAGTCAAGAAATAATCGAGATCGTTCGATTTTAAATTAAATTTCGAATTTCTAAAAAATATCTCCATTCTCTTGATTTAAAGTATATTAAGTCCAAGTACTTAATTCAATGTTATCCCAATATTTATTTATACAAAAATTATTTTTATTATTGAAATTAAGAAAATATATGCAAGCATGAGAGGTTCCATTATATATAATAATTATGAGAATCTTAATTTAATAAATATGGAAAAGTATATGAATGAATTATATACTCCATTATATGTAATCATGAAGAGCATAATATTTGTATAAATATGGAAAAGTATATGAATGAATTATATACTCCATTATATGTAATCATGAAGAGCATAATATTTGTATAAATATGGAAAAGTATATGAATGAATTATAGACTCCATTATATGTAATCATGAAGAGCATAATATTTGTATAAATATGGAAAAGTATATGAATGGTTGATAAGATTCCATTATATGTAATCATGAAGAGCATAATATTTGTATAAATATGGAAAAGTATATGAATGGTTGATAAGACTCCATTATATGTAATCATGAAGAGCATAATATTTGTATAAATATGGAAAAGTATATGAATGGTTGATAAGACTCCATTATATGTAATCATGAAGAGCATAATATTTGTATAAATATGGAAAAGTATATGAATGGTGCTTTACTTTAAGAAAAGGATGTGTTAAAATTAATAGAATTGAATGATTATGTTTACAATATGCCAACTTTATACATCTATTTAAACCCATCTCTTTTACACACAACTCTACACATATACACTTATTTCCAATCTCTTGACAAAATCCACAAGTAAGAGAAATTCAAGGTGGTCAAGAAAGTTTTGGTCCATTTACTACTACACTTCATTTTAATCTTTGAAAAGGTAAGTATATCTTATGTTTTTATGAAAAGTAAGTATGTTTTTATGAAAGGTAAATACACCTTATGTTTTTATGAAAAGTAAGTATGTTTTTATGACAAGTAAGTATATCTTATGTTTTTATGAAAAGTAAGTATGTTTTTATGAAAGGTAAATACACCTTATGTTTTTATGAAAAGTAAGTATGTTTTTATGACAAGTAAGTATACCTTATGTTTTTATGAAAAGTAAGTATGTTTTTATGACAAGTAAGTATATCTTATGTTTTTATGAAAATGTTTGGATCATTGCTATGAAATCAATCTCACAAGATTGTTATGGGTTCCATATGATATGTTTATGATTATGCTAAGGGGACCGGAGTTTAGTAGCGCTACACATAAGAATTCTTGCCATTTAAGTTCGGTAAAATTCTTGTGTCTCCCTATGTTTATGAATATTTCAATCCTATCCTATGTTATGATGAAAATGATCCATATGCATTCAAAAGAAAATTTATGCTTGGTATACTTACTGGGATTTTATAAATCTCACTCCACGATATTTACCATTTTCAGATAATTGAAGGTTCGAGGCGGTCAACATGGAAGTGGCAAAAGTGGTTAAGATTGATGAGATAATTATGTTGAACTTTATGTAAGAAAATTATGTTCTATTTTTATTCACAAATAAAATTATGGGATTCTAATTATTCTTTTGAATAATTTTACATTACTATTTAAGTCTCGATAATATGATATGAGTCACTTTTTGTGGCACTCGAATGGTCGAGAATTCGGGTCGTCACAGTTGGTATCAGAGATAAGAGTTTTAAAAACGATTCTGTAGATTTTTGAAATTTTATTTCTTTAAAAAAATAAATAAAAAAAAAAATAAAAAAAATCACTATTCACGTGAACAGTAAAACGACGTGCTATTCATGATGAACAGTGAACGAAATCACTATTCATTATAAAAAAAAAAGTTGAATTTTCACATGTCAAGTATGGTTATGATTTTGAAAAGCATGATGAAATTTGATGTGCGAATTTCAAGGACAAAATTCATTTTAAGCAAGGGAGTTTGTAATGTCCTGAAAATTTTATGGAATATAATTAGTTAGTGATATGATGTTTATATTGATGTCTTTGATAAATTTCTAGAAGTTCGGGGACTAAAGGAAAAATAAGATTTGACGATAAATTTTATTTGGGTTAAGTTATTAATTATTGATGGGGAGATAATTACTATATCGATATTGGATTTGTTTTGAAGACTGTGATTAATTAGGAATTATGATTCAAGAAAATGTTGATTTGGATACAACCACATTAAATTATTGTTGATTAAAGGAAAATAAGATTATATGAAATATTTTAACTCATCACTCTACTATGTCACTCTCCACGTATTGACTCCTCGAACCAGGTATGTTATATGCTTTGCAAGTCATTTACGATTTTATTAAGACATGTTAAGTATGAAATCTTCATATGTTATGAATCTTTATGTGTTACACATAATATACATGTCAAGTATGATATAAATTGATAGAAGACTCAATTTTTTTTATTCTTTTCAATGTAGAATCATGAGACAGAGAGGATATTTATATGAATTTTGGTGCATATTAAGCTTAGTAAGATTGACTCAATTAGAAATTTAGTTGGGTTGTAACTTTTGCCCAAAATATATGGAATAATATATTAAACAAACAAAATTGATAATGAATTCGTACAATAATTTATCCCTTTATCACTACCTTTGTGTAAAAACAAGGGAAAAACTGTGGATGGTTATTAGTACTTCCTCTTCAAGTTTCAATTTTCGGTTCAATAATTTATCCCTTTATCACTACCTTTGCTTAAAAGCAAGGAAAAAACTGTGGATGATTATTGGTACCACTCTTCAAGTTTCAATTCTGAAAAAAAAAAAAAAAAAAAAAAAAAAAATCAGAAAGAAAAGAAAGAAAGAGAACGGGTGTTGAGCATAATGGGAATAATATGACTTAAGAATGATTTTCAAAATAATTGTTGTCCTCGAGTTTAGAAATGATAAACCTTAAATGGACTTTGCATAATTGATTTTAGACATGGCATTAAGTATGAGAAGTCAACAGAAATGATTAGAAATATGTTCAGATTATCTATCATTTAGATTTAATGAGAAATAGCGAGCCAATTTTATGAATTTTTATGAGATGTTAAGATTATAAGTGATATGATTTTAATGAGACTTTTATGAGAAGCATTATGAAGTTAGAGATTTAAAGATTTGGTTATTGGGAATTAAGTAATGGCTATTATGTTGAGTAAGTGAATTATGCCTCTATATTGAAGAGAAATTTATTATGAACTTTGGCCTTGTGATTAAATTTTGGGAATATGATTTATGACTTATAAATATAAGTATGGGTAATCTTTTGAGCCAATTAAGGTATTGAAGGAAGTGATATTGTGATATTGACGACTATGATTTGAAATTTCTATGTTGAGGAATTATTAATTGATTTTCTGGAATATTTTTTTTATGATATTGAAGTTTGATGAAATTGTGGTCAATTTTTAGATCGTTGTGATCAAATGTGGAATTATTTATTATTGTGAGTTATGAAGTATGCTTACGGTTTGAATAAGTCCAAATTTCAAAGGAAACTCTGCCTAGAATTTTATCGTTTGGAATTAAGAGCATAGTATGGTATGCAATCACTAAGAGAATTGAGGTTAGACATGCAAATTCATTTACATCACAAACGAGATTTAGTAGATGATAACAGAGATATTATTATTTTCTCGTAAGGAGAACACACAAGAGTCACACTGGAAAGAAATACATGAAACACGCAAAAGCAAAAGAAAGCAACATGGGAAATTCCTCAAATTGAGAGATGTGTTTCCGGAGTAGCCGTATCCTACCACCTCTGACCTTTTGTGGAAATAAAGAAACCTTCAAAGAGGTGTGTTTCGAGAGTAAGAATACTCCGTAATCTACCACCTGGAACCTTTGAGGTACACACAAGATTTAAACATTAAGGAAATCCTAGGAAATTAGAGGGGTGTCTCGAGAGTAAGAATACTCCGTACTCTACCCCCACCTATTCTAAGATTCATAAAGTTAAGTTTACATTAACCGGACTCCATTTTCGCTTGATTCCCCTTCCTTGCGACCAATCTATCTTAACCCCTGCTGGATCTTGTATTGAGATATATGAATGCAGCTTATCCAGTAGTTCATCAATAGTAGGAGCAGAAATAAGGAGCCTTCTGGAAAATGGAGAGATGAATCCCTGTTCCACAGCATAATCAAGAAAGGTTAACAAACCATCAAAGAAATTGTTAACATTCAGAAGCCCAATAGGCTTAGTATGGAGATCTAGTTGAGCCCACGAGGTAATGTTAAAGATTTCTTCTAAGGTACCAAAACCTCCGGGCAGGGCTATAAAGGCATCAGAACCATATAGCATAAAAGTTATGCGTTCATGGATGGATAAGGTTTGAACTTCATGCCCTCGTGTTTTGCCTGCAACATCTAACAAAGGGACAGGTATGACACCGATTACTTTTGATTTCTCTGCAAGAGCAGATTGGGAAACACAACCCATTAGACCACTGCTACACCCCCATACACAAGAGTGATACCTTTTTCCCCCAGTTTCTTTCCAAGATCTACGGCCGCTTCTAGATAACTGAAGCCTTTCCCCACTTTTGATCCACAAAATACACAAATAGTTTTGATCTGTCGAAGTTTTGGTGCTTCCATCTTTGATAGTATAGAAGAGAAAACTTACGAAGAAGATGTGATTTTGGGATGCCTGAACTATGAAATATGTTTGGCTATTTAAAGCCGGAAAAACTTACTGTTTTTTATTGATTCTGAAAAAGTAAAGATTTACTTTTGACAAAATCGGCCAACTTTTGACTGTTTTACCAAAGATATCACCTTTCGGTGATTTATTTCCAGCTTTATCAAACCTTGAGAAAGGAAAATATATTTATTTCCAGCTTTATCAAAACTCGAGAAAGGAAAATATATTTTATTTCCAAAACGCGTGAAAGAAAACAGCAAAATATTTTAAATGTGTATCAAGAGATTTACCTTATATCATTGATGAACTGCCAGAAGCCTCATTTTGTAAAACAGACTGGCAAACAGGATCTTTTGCTATTATATTTTGGAGACTATAACGATTTTTGTCCTCGTTAAACTGAGCGTATAAGGAGAGAAGTTCACGTTGCACATAACCACTTGGGTGCGTCTCAAGAGTCAGTCGAATATCATCCAAAGACTCCTTACTCAGTCCACCCTTTATGAATTTGATTTTATCATCCCGATTAGTAGAAGAATATCCTACTGTTTTGCAACGAGTATCACAGTTCCAACGAGCACATTTGTAGCAACCATTCAGCCTTTTTGCTCTTCGTTTCTTTGCGAAGGTGCTTTTGCCTAAACCAGGCATGTGCTTTGGAAATGTCATAGGTAATTCACCAGATAGTCGAACCTTTGCTTCGATCAACCAGCGAACATCTTCTGAAACACCATGAGCCATCAGCAACCTCAATCTTTCGAGTCTTATTCGATAAATTTTCTTCAGATCATTCATTGGAAGACTGGAATAATACTTGCGAATGTTTGTAAGAATGATATCCATGTTTTGATGGATCTAACCTCTTCCCAGCATGAACTATTTAAAAGCATTAAGGATCGGAGGAAATCCGCGTGATATTGATTCCAGCAAGAAAGCGCGGAATAGAATAATGGAAAAGAGGGAACAAGAGTTATGCGCCGTTTACTTTCTTGATAAAAGGAAGATTTGATGATGACGGGATTTGAGATATGGAATATTTTCTTGGATTTTGGGTACTGATATTTTGATATAATAATCAAGGTATAGAAATAATACGGGGATACCTGAAAGTGAAATAAGGACTGTATTGAATCAGGATTAATAAGTTTGTGCAAGTGAAAGGAATACCTTACGGGAAATGTTATGATATTTGAGTTAAGAATTTTAATTATTTGGGAGATATTTGTTTATTGAATTTTGCAGAAATTTTGGGTTACAAATATTGGAAAGATAAACTGATGATTATGTTGATATGTGAATAACATGTTTGGGTATATTACATAGAAAATATTCAGGTAATCGTTTTAATTATTTTGGGATATTTGGTGATAAGAAGAAATGACAAATTATTATGGTATGATATGTTAGTAAAGATTTATTGAAATTTTAGAGATATTAATACGAATATTTGAGGTCACATGATACGATGATAAATGACAAGTTACATGAATACTACAAGATATGATGAAATATCACATACGATTGGGAATTTTCATTTTGATTCAGAAGAATTTATGAGTAGACATATGTCTATTATTGATAGAAAAGTCCATGTCTTAAGAAAACAAATTGATGCATTTAGTCAAAGTCCAGTGGGTTAAATATGGTTGGGTTAAATATGGTAGCGATGATGCTACATAAGAAGAAGAAGAAGAGATTCTGATTAAGTGTTCAGAAATCATAAGATCAAGTAAGATTAATTTCGAGGACGAAATTATTTTAAGGGGGTAAATTTGTAGCGACCAAGAATTTTTACGCGATTAATAATTATTTTAATAGAAAATCGTGTCGCTACTATTTCACCCATTTTTATTAAGTTAACGCCACGACGTATTCGTATAGCCAAGTCAAGAAATAATCGAGATCGTTCGATTTTAAATTAAATTTCGAATTTCTAAAAAATATCTCCATTCTCTTGATTTAAAGTATATTAAGTCCAAGTACTTAATTCAATGTTATCCCAATATTTATTTATACAAAAATTATTTTTATTATTGAAATTAAGAAAATATATGCAAGCATGAGAGGTTCCATTATATATAATAATTATGAGAATCTTAATTTAATAAATATGGAAAAGTATATGAATGAATTATATACTCCATTATATGTAATCATGAAGAGCATAATATTTGTATAAATATGGAAAAGTATATGAATGAATTATATACTCCATTATATGTAATCATGAAGAGCATAATATTTGTATAAATATGGAAAAGTATATGAATGAATTATAGACTCCATTATATGTAATCATGAAGAGCATAATATTTGTATAAATATGGAAAAGTATATGAATGGTTGATAAGATTCCATTATATGTAATCATGAAGAGCATAATATTTGTATAAATATGGAAAAGTATATGAATGGTTGATAAGACTCCATTATATGTAATCATGAAGAGCATAATATTTGTATAAATATGGAAAAGTATATGAATGGTTGATAAGACTCCATTATATGTAATCATGAAGAGCATAATATTTGTATAAATATGGAAAAGTATATGAATGGTGCTTTACTTTAAGAAAAGGATGTGTTAAAATTAATAGAATTGAATGATTATGTTTACAATATGCCAACTTTATACATCTATTTAAACCCATCTCTTTTACACACAACTCTACACATATACACTTATTTCCAATCTCTTGACAAAATCCACAAGTAAGAGAAATTCAAGGTGGTCAAGAAAGTTTTGGTCCATTTACTACTACACTTCATTTTAATCTTTGAAAAGGTAAGTATATCTTATGTTTTTATGAAAAGTAAGTATGTTTTTATGAAAGGTATTACCTTATATTTTTATGAAAAGTAAGTATGTTTTTATGAAAGGTAAGTATATCTTATGTTTTTATGAAAAGTAAGTATGTTTTTATGAAAGGTAAATACACCTTATGTTTTTATGAAAAGTAAGTATGTTTTTATGACAAGTAAGTATATCTTATGTTTTTATGAAAAGTAAGTATGTTTTTATGAAAAGTAAGTATGTTTTTATGACAAGTAAGTATATCTTATGTTTTTATGAAAATTAAGTATGTTGTTATGAAATGTAAGTATATCTTATGTTTTTATGAAAATTAAGTATGTTGTTATGAAATGTAAGTATATCTTATGTTTTTATGAAAATTAAGTATGTTGTTATGAAATGTAAGTATATCTTATGTTTTTATGAAAATTAAGTATGTTGTTATGAAATGTAAGTATATCTTATGTTTTTATGAAAAGTAAGTATGTTTTTATGAAAGGTAAGTATATCTTATGTTTTTATGAAAAGTAAGTATGTTTTTATCAAAGGTATTACCTTATATTTTTATGAAAAGTAAGTATGTTTTTATGAAAGGTAAGTATATCTTATGTTTTTATGAAAAGTAAGTATGTTTTTATGAAAGGTAAATACACCTTATGTTTTTATGAAAAGTAAGTATGTTTTTATGACAAGTAAGTATATCTTATGTTTTTATGAAAAGTAAGTATGTTTTTATGAAAAGTAAGTATGTTTTTATGAAAGGTAAATACACCTTATGTTTTTATGAAAAGTAAGTATGTTTTTATGACAAGTAAGTATATCTTATGTTTTTATGAAAAGTAAGTATGTTTTTATGAAAGGTAAATACACCTTATGTTTTTATGAAAAGTAAGTATGTTTTTATGAAAGGTAAATACACCTTATGTTTTTATGAAAAGTAAGTATGTTTTTATGACAAGTAAGTATATCTTATGTTTTTATGAAAAGTAAGTATGTTTTTATGAAAGGTAAATACACCTTATGTTTTTATGAAAAGTAAGTATGTTTTTATGACAAGTAAGTATACCTTATGTTTTTATGAAAAGTAAGTATGTTTTTATGACAAGTAAGTATATCTTATGTTTTTATGAAAATGTTTGGATCATTGCTATGAAATCAATCTCACAAGATTGTTATGGGTTCCATATGATATGTTTATGATTATGCTAAGGGGACCGGAGTTTAGTAGCGCTACACATAAGAATTCTTGCCATTTAAGTTCGGTAAAATTCTTGTGTCTCCCTATGTTTATGAATATTTCAATCCTATCCTATGTTATGATGAAAATGATCCATATGCATTCAAAAGAAAATTTATGCTTGGTATACTTACTGGGATTTTATAAATCTCACTCCACGATATTTACCATTTTCAGATAATTGAAGGTTCGAGGCGGTCAACATGGAAGTGGCAAAAGTGGTTAAGATTGATGAGATAATTATGTTGAACTTTATGTAAGAAAATTATGTTCTATTTTTATTCACAAATAAAATTATGGGATTCTAATTATTCTTTTGAATAATTTTACATTACTATTTAAGTCTCGATAATATGATATGAGTCACTTTTTGTGGCACTCGAATGGTCGAGAATTCGGGTCGTCACAGTATCACACTGAACAAAGTGTACCACAAGAGTATCAATCATAGAATTTATAAGCCATGATTTAACAATGGCATCATCAGCCACCCATTCACTGTAGCTACTTTCATCTTTACCTGTTGCAGTTTTTTCACAAGAAATGTGGTGTGTTTTCCTCCTACCAGTAATATGCATCTCTAAAAGTTTTGACCAAACACGATAATTTTTCCCATCCAACTTAATGTGGATTGGAGATGATGTCTCGTGAATTAGTGCGGTCACAATCTTGTTCTCTGCCATTTCTTAACAGTTAATGGGTAAGGAATTCTCAGAAAATACTTCAACCAACAGGACTATCAACACAAACTCTAAAACAGGAGATTACACAGAAAAATAACTCCACTGTCCAACAGAAAAGAAACCCCGAGCTGAAAAATGAAGAAAGGGCTGCAATACTTAGCTAGAAGGATTCCAGATTTACACCCCCTGAATTCTCACCGAAAATAGGTGCCGGAATGGACGCGGACCCGGGCATAAGCAGGTCAGAAAAAGTCGGAGCAGGAGCTCGCGATATTGGAGGTCGCGATGGGTTGCGATCGGAATGTCACTAGAGCCGCTGCTGTCGTCGGTCAGAATGGACGACATCGATGTCGTCGGCGGCTGCCGGAGATGGGAAGTCAGTATATCGCGCTGCTGGTCCAGGCGTCCAGTAGAGCCAGGTCGCAATGGTGGGTTCGTGAGTTAGGTTTTGTTTGGGTCGATGGCTCAGATACCATGTCGATTAATGAGAAAAGGTTTTTTTTCTTTATTCACTTGTAAACATATATTTATAAACTATCTTACAATATAGTTCATTCTAGTCCCTAACTATTAGAAGACAACTATATTGGTACAATAATAATAAATATAAGAAAACTATAAACATTACAAGATCTTCATTACATTATTTCTATGTTCAGATGCTTTACTTCTGTCTGCTTAAAAAATAACATTTTCTTTCTATACATTTTTCAGTATTGTCAAATAAACATTTTTTCTTTTGTTTTGTATTTGTTTAACAAGCATAGAAAGAAGAAATCTATACCTTAAGATTATTTAGTATTTTTCAAATAGAATTTGTTTCTTCCATGTTCATTTTAGAATTCATTTAGTCCCTGTTTGGTAGAAATTAAAACCAAACTTTAAGAAGATTTTGATAAAATTTGATGGAATATGTGATTGAAAAATTATGGGTCCCACAAAATACTTTGTTGAAATTAATTATTGACTTTGACTTAGATTAAAATCTAAATTAAAATCCTTACAAAACACGAGTTTAATAATTTTCACAAATCAGAGCATTCAAATCTATACGATTTTGTAAAGTTGACTATTTATTGTAGTTTAAATATTGACTACATATTTCTATTACTCTATTTGGACATTTATGGTATTATTTGGTTTATTATGCAATCCAAATTTCACAGTATTTTTCATGAATAAAATTTGGTGATTTCTGAAAATCATGTGCTTGATGTACTTGCTACTATCGTGTTTGATTTTAGGAATACCCACTCATTTTCTAGTCTCACATTTGTTGAAAAATTTAGTTATCCATCTATGCAACTGTAGACCCAGTTTTGATAATAAATATCGTCCAGAGCAGTGTTGAACTCAAGATATGTATTGAGAGATTACTCGATCGTAGTGATTGGGAAGGAGTAGATGACAAATCTCATAGCATTAGATATCTACGATTTTGATGTCATACTGGGAGTTGGACAAGATGACAATAAATAATAAGTATCGATTTCCAAGAATTGAGGATCTGTTTGATTAGCTTCAAGGTGCAGGGTATTTTTCTAAGATTGATCTACAATCTGGTTACCATCAGTAGAGGATTAGAGAAGAGGACATTTCAAAGACAGTTTTCCGTACTAGATATGGGGATCATGAGTTCTTAGTGATTTCGTTTGGGTTAACAAATGCTCTTGCGACATGTATGGACTTAATGCATTGAGTATTTAAAGAATATCTAGATTAATTTGTCATAGTCTTCATTGATGACATATTCATCTATTTGAGGTCCGAGGAAAAAAATGAAAGGCATTTGAGAATTGTGCTTCAAAAACTTAGAGAAGAGAAGCTATTTGCTAAGTTTATGAAGTTTGAGTTCAGGCTAGATAGAGTGTCATTCTTGGGGTATATTGTATCAATGGAAGGTATTGCGATGGACCCGAGTAGGATTGAAGTAGTTCAAAACTGGCCGGCGCCATCTAATGTCAAGGAAGTTCGTAACTTCTTTGGGTTAGCTGGATACTATCGGAGATTTGTGGAGGAATTTTCTAAAATCGCCTCACCTTTGATCAAGTTGACTAGAAATGATACAACATTTCAGTGGAACTCGGATTGTGAATAGAGCTTCGAAGAGTTAAAGACACGGTTGACAACTACACCCATCCTAACAATTCCACATGGTAGTGAAAGGTTGGTCATCTACAGTGACACTTAATTGAAAGGGCTCATTTGCTTTCTTATGCAACATGGCAATCGCCTGAGATTTTCACCAATTATAAAAGCGTCAAATACTTCTTCACTCAGAAGGAACTGAACATGAGACAACGTAGATAGTTGGAACTTGTCAAGGATTATGACTGTGTCATTAACTATCATCCTGATAAGGCTAATGTAGTGGCTGACACACTTGGCATAAAAATTCATGGAACAATAGCTGCCTTACACGTCGTTCAAAAAAAATTGCTTGTAGATACCGAGATGCTTGAATTAGAAATTATTCCTAAGGGTAAATCAAGTTATCTCGCCAACATGTCTTTGGAACCGATACTTCTTGAGAAGATAAAAACTTTACAGTTTGAGGACCTCATGAGTATTGAAAGTTCATAATGAGGTGACTGAGGGAAAGCACACTGATTTTACTATCACTACAGATGGTACACTCCTTCCTCAATTCACTCGGGAAGTACTGAGATAACTCGAGATTTGAGGAAACATTTTTTGTGGGTTGGTATGAGTCAGGTTATAGCAAATTATATTCAGCATTGTCTCACTTGTCAGCAAGTTAAGGCCGAATACCAATGACCCTCTGGCCTATTACAACCTTTTATGATTTCAGAGTGGAAGTGAGAACGAACTGGCATGGATTTTTTTGTTGGCTTACCTAAGATGAAAAAGAGTTATAATTCTATTTGTTTGATTGTAAACCGTTTTACCAAGTCATCACACTTTCTGTCGATGAAGACTACTTTTAATATAGAGAAGTATGCAGAATTATATATGGTAGAAATCATCAGACTTCATGGAGTTCCTTTATCCATTGTATCTGATCGCGACCTAAAAGTTACTTCTTTATTTTGGAAAAGTTTATATAAGGCCATGGATACCAAATTGAGATTCAACACAACCTTTCAACCGCAGACAGATGGACAGTAAGAGAGAACGATTCAAACATTTGAAAACATGTTGAGAGCTTTTGTCATTGATTTTCCAGGTTCTTGGGATGAATTCCACCTAGTGGTTGAATTATTCTACAACAACAACAACTATGAAGCTTCGATCCACATGGCTCCGTATGAGGTATGGAGGAAGTGCAGATCACTAGTTCACTAGGATGAGGTAAAAGAAAGAAAATTTATTAGGTCCAGAAATAGTACAATAGACAATGGAAGTTGTTGTAAAGATTCATCAACGGAAGAAAACTGTGTAGAGTAGATAGAAAAACTATGCGACAACCTTTTAAAAAAAAAAAAAAACTATGCTGACAAAAGAAGGAAACGTTAGAATTTGCTGCAGGCATATGGTCTTTTTGAAGGTAATTCCTATGAAAGGAGTTATGAAATTTGGGAAGAAATGAAATTTGAGTCCGCATTTTTTTGGCCCTATTGAGATACTTGAAAGGGTAAACGACCTAGCTTACTAGGTTATATTGCCACCAACACTATCGGGGGTACACAACGTGTTTCATGTCTTAATTTTGAGGAAGTATATTCCGAACTCATATCATATTCTCAGTTATGATTCGTTGGATCTACTTGAGGATTTGACTTACCAGGAGTCACCTATGAGGATTCTAGGGAAGGCAGATAAGGAACATTGGAGGAAGAAGATAACTTTAGTCAAAGTCTTTTGGAGGAATTATGCAGTAGAAGAGGTTACTTGGGAACGTGAGGATGAGATGCGTGTAAAGTATCCACACCTTTTTTTTAAAGTTCTAATTTCTAGGAAGAAATTTCTTTTAGGGGATAAGAAATTGTAATACCGTTTTTCGTTTTATGTGCATTCTTGAGTTTCACGTATTTTTTATGTTAATGTCATTATGAATTTTTTAATTGTAATTATTATTGTCAATAATTTGATTTATTTTGCAATGGAAGAACATGAACACTGCCTTGATCAATGTGTCATTAGAACGTTTATAACTTATTTGTGTACAATTCTATGTGTAATTATCTATTTTATTTGATAAGCTTGCCAAATTCTATTTAGTGTGTGTTTGGTAGGTTTTTGGAAGGTGTAAAAATACTTTTATAAAGTCAAAAGTTCTTTTACTAAAAAAATATTTGTTTTTGTTAAAAAAGTATTATTTTGATTGGGTAAACTGCTTTTTTAAGGTATTTTAAAGAAACTCAAATTTGTATTTTCTCCAAGAAGCAATTTTACAAAAAGTTGAAATATATAATATTTTATTAATTAATAAAATTTGAAATATGTCGAAAATATATTATTTTCCATAACTCTTATTGAAATATTATATTTTATTGATTAATATGAAATTATATTTTATTAATTAATAAAATAGGAATTTATTAACAAAATATTTTTTCTAGAACTCTTATTGAAATCTATTGAAGAATTATATTCTATTAATTAATAAAATATAAAATCTTTTGAAAATAAATTGAAAATATATATTTTTCATAATTAATTAATAAAATATGAAATATATTGAAAATAGTGAAACATTATATTTAATGAATTAATAAAATATATCTTTTTCAAGATATATTTCAACAGTGAAATAATTATTTAGTTTTTAGTTAATTATAAGATATAATTAAATCTAGTTTATACAAAAATACTTTTATAGTTGTGCTATCAAACAATTAATTTAATATTAACAATACTTTTTGCACTGACAACCAAACAATCAACTACTTTTTGTTAACAACGATTTTTAAAAAACTCTACTAATAAAAGCCCTATTCACAATAGTTATGCCAAACCCTTAAACTAAGTTAAGTGGTCTAAATTTCATTTAATTAAATTTGGGAAAAAGTTTAGTCCCTGTTTGGTGGGGATTAAAATCATATTTTTAGTAAATTTTTATAGAAGTTGATGAAATGTGTGATTGAAAAGTGTGGAACCCATGAAATATGTGGTTAAGATTAATTATTGACTTAAATTAAAATCTTGTTTTTAGTCACTCCCAGACAAGGGCTTATTAGGATTTTGAAATTTAATGGAAGTTTTGGGGTTGAACTTCACTTTTATCTAAAGTTGGGACTAAACTTGCAGTCAACATAAAACTTAAAAATTTATAACCTAAACCCCACCCCCCCAAATCGCGTCTCTCACTTTCTCCCTCTCTCGACCCATCGCCTCCCCTCTCTCATCTCTCGGTTCTCTCCAAACAGTTTGCCGCCGCCACCACCACCACCACCACCACCCCCCAACGGTAAGCTTCCCTCCCTTCCACGAACACAGTAACACCGCCAACACGCTCCCTCACGCTCCCTCACGCACTCTCACACAACACACACAAAACACACAAATTATGTTTATATATGCATATGCTACAAGTCTCTAAATTTCAGATTTCGAATTTAGGAAATTAGTTAACTATTTGGTTTAAATCTTGATTTACAGTGATTATTTTCAGATTAGAATTTTTTTATGTTTATACACAAACACACACCATCAGATTCTAGAATTTAAGATTTTAGGTTTATCTGACAACAATATTTGAGAATTTTCAGATTTTGAATTGCTAGAATTGTAATTGAGTTTGAATTAAAAGATAAGAAAACAATCTAATTTGCATTGAAATTGATTGTTTGTTTGTTTTATATGGTATTATATGTATTGGTCATACCGTAAGGTCACATTTGGGGTAAATCTCAAATAGAAGTTTTTGATCTCAGTTAGGGTGTTGTTAATGTTAAAAGAATAGTGATTACACTTATGAGGAAAAACTTGTAATAATTCAGTTAAGAACGGTAAATCCTTTTTTATTTTTCGTAGGTGGCATCATCTAAAGTTTCTCTAATGTACCCATATTGTAGTGAACTTAGTATCTATGTCACACAGAGAAACTTTATCCAATTACCACGTATATTCACCGTAAACATTCATGTTGCCACCATATGAAGGATATTTAGTGTCTGCTTGATTTCAGTTAAAATGAGTTTTTTTTTTAATGAATAGTTGATTTTTGAGAGAATTTATGGTTGAAATTTGGTTGGAAAGTCATATATTGTGGGCTTAACTTTTAATGGATGGTTAAGATTGAGTATTGCAAAAAATGAGAAAATTTTAATGAGAAACAAACAAGGGCTTATCTTTGTATTTTGCTGTAGTTCAGTTATTCTTTACTTCCGATTTTACATCCCATAAATAGTTATAAAAAAGTTCTGTTGAATTTATTTCCACACAGTTGAAAGAAATGTACTTACAGTTAGTTACCATAAGGATAGGTATTCATTGATTCAAATCTGTTCAGATTCAAGTCACGCGGGGCCATGGTCAATTTATATAGATGTATAGATTATCTGTACTTTGAAAAATGTTATAAGAAAAGGGCACAAAATCACAAATTGTTTATCTAAACTTATCTGTATTGTACCTTTGAGTAAAAGTTGATTTTGAATTTAACCTGTAAGTATAGACAAGTACATCTCTAACCACATACCCAAAATAAGATATGCTAATTAGTACATATATATAAATTGTTGCTCGTGCTTTGCACGTGTCGGTGTAGCAACTAATTAGTAAAAACAAAAGTGTCCCTATAATTGGCAGCGGTTTATCAATAGTATTTACAGAATTTGCTACAATTTTCTGTTGTTGATCCCAAAGTGAAACTTGCTACCATTCTTAGAAACCCTAAGCTCCAAAACCAATCCAATACCATGGCCCATATTCATAACTCGTGCTTGGCCTATATACACACCCCCTAAACATCGAGGAAATGGTGGCCAATAGCTGGGTATTCTGGCCTCTTTTTCGAAATATCCCTTGACCAATGTTTTCATATATTAAATATATCTAAATTAAAAGAAAACCCCACAATTTTCATTCTACCCCCGTTTTGAAGTTTGAAATTTGAAGAGCCAAATCAAATCTCTCATACAGATCGATCCTTTAAGGTTCTCCATGTTTTCTTCAACAAATCTCCATCTTCATCCATCTTCATGTTCATGTTCATTTTCAACTTCATCTTCATCTCTCATGTTGTATAGTAATGATTATTTTCTACAATTGTTAGTTATGTTTTAAATTTTTGATTTTTTTTTGCTTTTGATGTTGTAAAATTTGCTTTGTTATTCAAATATTTGGATCAAGAATTTTTTTTTTTTTTTTATGAAGAAAAGCATGAGAACTGTCAAATCGACCTAAAGGATCTGTGGGTCCATTGACGGACCCACCATTCGTGGGTCTGTTAAACAAACCTATGGACCTGTGTGGGTGTTGAGTAATTCCGCCTTTAATTTGAAATTCAAATTGGGGCATTTTTGTCTTCTTAAGTTTTTTAATGAAGAATATTTGTCTTTTGATATAAAAATGTTAGTGGTGAATAAAAAGTATCCCGGGTAATGTGTTGAATTGCATGTTTGATGTGGGCATTCGAAAATTTACCGCCTAAACATCTCACAATTCATAGCCTAGGAGTATTCATCAACATCCCAACTCACCCGAAACCTTATTCTACCCCAAGTTGCTGTTGCTGCCCTCAAGCTTCCTCAAAACCATTCACTTAGCTCATACGTCATCGACAATCTCGTCCAACAAAAGGGACCATTAAATCATCCTCCATTGAAGAATGTAGGGACAGATTTCACCCCTCACATTGTTTGGCCACTACATTTAGTCATTCTCGCATTCGCTATTTCCCACATATGGGACATTGACACTTGTTCTGGCATTCGTCCAACCAGTGTCCACTCTATTCCTTGCATTATGACAACCTGAAAATCATACTGAACAATGTCAACAAGAAGAAATCATATTCAAACAAATGTCCAATTGAAATTATCCAAGTAAACTGATGTCCAATTTTAGTAGATTATTATGCCATCAATATGTTATTCACACATACATTATTCCTCTATCGTAGTCCAATTCAATCAACCAAATTTAAAATAATCAATAATAACATTTGCTCATTTAAATAGGTCATTTATGCTATTACAGTTCCAAGCATACCAATTATGCCTACAGTAGCTAAACTACAAGGCCAAATTCAAGTGAGAAATGGTATTTAAAATGGAGGCTATATGACAATCTGGGTTGTTTTACAAACTTAAATCACTGACGTGAACTAACTCTTTACACCACAAGAATCGAAATGAAGAAAACAAATTTATTCACGTTATCTCACAAATTCCAAAAATTTCTCAACAATAAAAGTCTGAGAACTAAGCAAAAACCAGTTCCATTCCAAGTTCGAGACGAAGATATAACGCACACTACAAACAATCAATCAAATATAGTGCGATAGATAAGCCTTTTTGATTTCAATGCTGTGGAGTGGCGCAGTAGACGTGATAAACAGGCGGTCTTCGATTTGGATTAGCGGCGGGTTCTAGGGTTTCTCATCTCAAAATTTTAGGGAAGTGAAGGCTTGATTTGGGGATTATGAGGGTCTTGATGTGTTTTGATGGCAGCCAAAGGGAAATAATCGGGTTTTTAATTGTTGAAATCCTGTCCAGCATGGATTTTAACGGCCACGTGTGTTTACCGTCTTCCACGTGGGCGCCGTTATGGACGGGATCTGTTTGGGTGGCCACCGGAGTGTGACGGAGCATAGAAGGGTGGTCATTGAGAAGATAATTGAAGTAGAGTGGTTAAATCGTGACTACTAGTAAAGTACGATGGCCACTCAAACATTTAACTCCGTTTTCTCCCTCACGGAGGCAAAAAGGCGCTCATAGTCGAATCGGAGTCTAAAATTTAGTATCCCAAAAACTTTGGCAAAACCCGCCCAATCCCCAATTTCATTTCAAATTCTTCTTCAATACCAGTGACAGATCTACTTTTAATCGAATTTTTCAATCACTTGGAACTGGAAGGGTTTGTTACCACTGTCGCAGTGGGCGATTTTCCAATTTGATTTCATCGCAGGAGATCAAGCACCTCTCAAGGACATTAAAGTCGGCGTGCTTAATCAACCCATTGATGTTCCTCAAATTTTGTTCTTTCTCTAGATCTGTGTGCAGACTTCTTTATTTTTTCTATTTGGATTGTAAATTGATATTCTAGGGAGTTTATGGTGATACAGAAGTATTTTATTGTCGTTAGAGGCCGATGGAGAGGGTTGGGATTTTGTTAATAACTATGATTGGTGGTTCGAATTCAGTAAAATACATCTAAAATTTACTGGAATGCAATTTCTTATTTTACCTTGTGGAATGCAATTTCTTATTTTATTCTTTCTAATGCGAACAATTGAAAGACTATGTTTCACATTTATTTTAATTGAAGGATTACTAACATATTTTTTCAATTGATTTCAGGTGAATTGCTTTTCAATTTTATAGCTTTAGAAGTGAGTGTACCATTTTGAATTCATTTCTTTATATTATGTTTTA
Source organism: Ligustrum vulgare (assembly GCA_963555705.1). NCBI lineage: Eukaryota > Viridiplantae > Streptophyta > Magnoliopsida > Lamiales > Oleaceae > Ligustrum > Ligustrum vulgare. The sequence goes on from OY743171.1 coordinate 12,193,302, forward strand.
TATTATTGTGATTTAGGGGTGAAAGTCTGACATGAAGTTTGAAAAGTCAGAGAAAAGTGCAAAAGAATGAGTGAAATTGTGGAGGGAGCTGATCGTCCTTCAACATCTTCAATAACATCCTTGGAATCAATAAAGACTAGTGGCAATGCTGGTTTTGATGCCAGTCGAATTGCAGAAGTGAAAGCATGGCTCATATCACAATTTGATGCAGCTGGGAAAGATTTACCTAATTTTGAGTACACCCCGCGAAGCATTGTTCATTTACACAAGATTGTCACTCTCTCCCAATCCAAAACCCAGGCTGCCACCATAGTTGCAAATGACTTTCGTCAAAAAGCTACAGAGTATCGCTCCCAAGGTAGTACCGTCTACTCTTACATTAAGCCACTGTTTGGTAGAGCTTTTAAGTCAAATTTTAATTCAAGTCAAAGTCAACAATTAATTTCAACCACATTTTATGGGTTCCACAACTTTTAAACCACACATTTCATAAATTTCTATCAAAATCTACTAAAAATTTGATTTTAATATCTAACAAACGGGCTAAATATACACACATCTAGATTATGGTGTTATTTTTTTCTCGTATAGCTTCATTTGCATCGAGTTATTTTTATTCTCATGTCGACAATTTGATCTCATCTCTTATGCCAAAACTGATTTTTATCTTAAACTCATGGATTTTTTTTTTTTTTTGGGCATTCACAATATTTTGTTATTATAGCTGCGAGGATAAGAGAGATATTGGAGCATGTGGGGTTGGTGCAAGATAGTTTACCATCAAATGTTGTCTCATCCTCACAAGTTCTTGCCAATGTGGCAAATCTGTTGAATATTAGAGATACTGAGCTAAGCAGGTTCGTTTTTTCTTGTATTTCTGGACTTCAATTTTTTAGGTTTCTACAAGCTTACAGGAAAAAAAATATGTTCTAGTTTTCTTGTAGCAATGGCAGATTTATCTCTGAGAAAGACTGCAATAGAAGAGAAGAGGGCTAAAGTGCAAAAGGAGTCCAAAGAACTTCTTGATTATACTCGAAAGGCAATAGCAAGACTGACCTATTTGAAACGGTGAAATCCATGATTTCTCTTTTTCTATAAAGAGAATATAGGTTCCATTATGGCTAAAGATATTTTTTTTTTGTTGGGTGGACACTTAACTTCATGATTTGGCTTCCAAATCTCGATTTTCCTCTTAATTATTTATAATTTCTTGGCAGAGCACTTGCACAATTGGAAGATGATGTACCTCCTTGTGAAGCTCAAATGGAGCACTGGAAAACCAACTTGTCCATCATGGATTCAAAAGAAAGACAATATTTGCAACAGTACTCAAATTATAAGGTAGAATCTTGTTGGGAGCTTCTTGTTGTCAACTATCAAAGTTCAAATTTCTTTCATTACAGTTTTATATGTTCACTTGGAAGAGTGAAGTTTGTGAGAAATTCATTGATGAGTTTAAGATTTGATAATATATTAATTGGCACTTTAGTGCACAGATTTGGTAATTAATAATGTATTCTTAATTGTATCTAAAAAATAAATCAAGTAGATTTAGTTTTGCGTATTGCATCGTTGTAATTCTTTTGCGCACTAATTGTTACAACTGGTGTACAGGCCATGCTCAATCGTGTGGGATATAGCCCTGAGATAAGTCACGGAGTTTTGGTAGAAATGGCAGAGCATAAGAAGGATCTGGAAAAGAAAACCAAACCAATTCTCGACACCCTGAGAAGTTATCAAGATTTGCCTCCTGTAGTGCCATTTTCTTGTTCATAATTTTTGCTCCTTTTTTGTTCTTGTTGATAGAAAAAAGTGATTTTGGGTCTCATTTTTTTCCAGGACAAAGCTTTAGCTGCATTGGCAATTGAGGACAAGAAAAGGCAGTATGCTTCTGCTGAGAAGTACCTTGAAGATGTTTTGCAATCAGCTCTTGATTCGAACAATTGATATAGTGACATTTAAGGAGCTTTTGCTCTTCATTTTGAATAACCGGGCGTGAGTTCTCATTTGAGATTATCACTTTGATTATGGCGCATTTGTGGAAACCATTTGTTGAAAATGAAGTTTGTACTAACATTGTGTTTGTTGTTTAATATTGTGTGATGCATTCCAAAACTGGTAATATACAGTTGATTGGGCAACTACCCTCGCTAGCAAACAAACTTCTCACTAGTGAGCATAGATAGGGCGAAACGACATTCTTGTGATATTCAAAGGGCTTTCTACAAGGAGAGGTCAGAGGTGATGGTAATGGTGATAATTAAAAGAGGAGAAACAACTTTGGGTCTTTTAATCTTTGTAGAATTTTTGGATTTCAGATAAAAAGATTAGGGTGGTTGAATTCCTTGTGTTGCAAAATGAATTGACATGATAAACACCGATTCTAAATGCTGACGACAATTTTATTATCTCGATAAGATCAATCTTTCAACAGAACAAATCAAAATAATTCAAAACCATCAGCTAAGTAGAGATTATGTTTAAATTTGTCATTGGAAAACATATATCAATTTGTAACTCCCGTACTAAAAATTATTCTACCTTAAACCAGAGGCATAATAAAGATTAGTCTTAGATGATCACAAAGCACTTTTATCAAAAAACAAGATAGAGATGATCAGTTCTTTGAAGCCAAAGCTGCTGCTATACCACCTGCTACAAGTCCCACTGCAGTTGCTGTGATGCCGAAGCCAATAATACCATATGTACCATATTTAGCCGTCTCGATCAGTTTTAGCAGAATTGAAAAATACAATAACAGTTCAGGTTATTATTACCTTTAGTTATTCGATCTTCAATTGTCTTCTTCAGGGTCGTAGCTTGTCTCCAATCAGGTGCAATATATGGAACCAAGGAACTGGAAATTATTTCAGAGGAGAGAGAGAGAGAGAGAGAGAGGGAGAGGTGTATAAAAAACATATTAAGTGCCCAATTGGTGCAGGTAGTTTTTAAGGAATTTTTGAAATTTTTGAAAAAATTTGTGGTTGAAAAGTGATCGAACCATAGAAATATGTGGATGAAAATGAATTTGAGAGAAAAATGGAAAAAAGGGTGGGAGCAAACAAGGCCTAAATGGTATCATCTCAAAATAAAATGACAAAGTTGTCTCCAATTTACCCTATCTACAAAACGATGCCCAGTGCAATTATTTAAGTACATATGGTGGAAAATAACATATACAATGTACAATCTCCAAATACAAGTAGTTTACGGGGGATAAAAGTAATGAAAAAAAGAATTTAAAGAGAGCAGCGGCAGCATAAAAAACGAGAAAGTGGAAACATACCTCCAACCATTGGTCTAGGAGCTCCTGGCACCTTGAATATTCATCACTTCTGTAATATCCAACAGCAAGTAGGTAGAGCTTCTCTTTCTTTTGCAATGGAGTATCATCGTTGGCTAGTGAAGCTGTTAGCAAATGGAATGGTTTCTAAAAATTGGTTTGATATAGTGTATAACTCCATATACTCAAACTAAAAGTTAAAAGCCAAATATTAAAAGTTCACATTACAAAAAAATTACATCTCAAAAAGAACAATTTCAAGAATCAAAAAAAAAAAAAAACATGGCGGTCTTATATAGTTCATGAAGTGCTTCTAATACATGAATTAATCAATTAAGGTTGCTGAGAAAAACTATCATCTGTCAGCACAAAGATAGATGATGTGATATTTGAAGCTATGAGAAATCTTTCAAGGACGACTTCATCATTAATAAAAATACTAATAAGGATTTCTATAAACATTCGAACGTTAAAAGCTGTTTTAAAGCATGAATTTGATCAATCTAAGAGCCTGTTTGGTCCTAGAGAATTTGGAAAAATCTTCAAATGTGTGATTAAAAAGTGTGAAAAGTGACAAATCCAATAGAAATATGTGGTTGAAAATGAATTTGAGAAAAAAAGTGGGACCAAACAAGCTCTAATTTTCACCTTCAAGCATGGCCATTCCCCATTGCACATTTCGGGTTGTTTAGAATGAACGAGAACCCATGATAAGCTCATAATGCTTTCACTCTTCCTTTCATCAGAATCATCTTTTGAAGCTTCTGCAACTTCTCTCTCATAGCCTTGCCAATGATACATGGTAAAAGAGAGAGAAAATAATACACATGTTGCATTTTGAAATGTTCAATTGGCAGATCAGAAAACCTGAATAATATGGCAAACCTTCAATGTGTCGTGAGAGTTTTCAAATATTCAAACACTCCTGAATCAATGTTATATGCATTAGATTTGGACTATTCTGGGGAGGAAAAACCTTCACCTAGATACTCTGGACCTATAGTAATGATCCTAGGTATGTTTCAATGTTTTCCTGTTGAATCGGACGGTACGGTCCGATTTTCTAAACATTGGATTTTACTATTTGGTCTAATTATTAACTCACATCTCGGATTATGAAAACAATCACAAATTACATGAACTAGTGACCAATTAATCCACGCATGAAAAGCAATAATAAAATAAATACATTCACATTATAAACTGAACTTGAGAATAATTAAACTAGAAAAATTAAATCAACATCATCAATCACAACATTAAATCTAGCTACTCATGTTCTTGGAATAAAAAACAGCATAAAACAATGAAAATAAAACCCGAAATTTGAATAATTGAAGATCAAGCATCATCTTGCACCAATAATCCACCAAAGCCTTGTGTGTTCTTCAAAATCCTTGCTTTTCCCCCATTTGAATTTGATGTTTTTAGAGAGTATTTTTAGGTGAAAAGTGGCTAATTTAGAGCTAGGGTTTGAGCCTCTTCAATTGTGTCACGAGTTCAGGAAGAAAACTAGGTTAAATAAAAAGAATTTAGATTGAAAATTAGGATTTTTTGGCTCAGTCCGACCCAGTATGTTAAATTAGGATTTTTTGAGCCATCTTTCGGTATGTTAAAGTTCATAGCATGGTTTACAACATATTAAAAATTCAGAGTATTTGAAGTTCATTAAGGCCATGAAAAGATGTAGCAAAAGAGGGATTTGAAGCTGTTTTTAGTACAGTGACCCTGTAGTAACCCTGCAGTAAGTACCTTACAATGCCTAATATGTTCAATTCGAGTTTTAGGCCTAATCAAATAAGTGTAAAATATGTTTGAATGATGAACATATGATGTATAACATGCATTAAAGATGATCATTCGAAAAGATTTGCAAAAACTCAAAGAAAAACCCATTGTAGCATTATGTCGAACACTTGACATGCATACGTGAAAACTAAGGAAAAACATTGATTTAGGAACCTTGAATGAATCCAAATTTTTTTTAACCTAGAATCACAATTCAACTACACCAACTTTCTAGCCCAATCCCATACTTCATCAATCCATAATTCTAAATTCAGAAGAATATCAAGAACATTACAGTTATAATGCATAATCTATCAAAGTATGTAAAATCATACCTTTTGATTTTGTTATGATGTGGCAGGAGCAATGAATTTAACACAATGTGATGCACAATTTGTTGACTTTGGATGATATTTGAAGTGGGGATAATTTAGGTTGAGAGTAATACAAAAGGGTGCAATGAATGAGTGAAGATTGCATTTCTCCAAATAATGTTTTCATGTTCTAATCTTATAAATGTGCATGTGATCATGATGTATGAATTAGAACTAAGAATGCACTTGAAAATCAATTCAAAGTGGTGAGGGGGATAGTGATGCTAACTTCAATGACTCAAAAAAATTGCAAGAATTACCTAAAAATAAATGTAAAGATGTAAACAAAGCAAAATAAATAAAAAGGAAAAGAAATTGAGTTACCTCCCAATAAGCGCCCCGATTATAGTCTTAAGCCAGAACTTTTTATTATTATTATTATTATTATTATTATTATTATTATTATTATTATTTTAATGAGGCTCTTAAAGCTTACATTGCTTACAATTCTCTGTCTTGCACTTTTCAACCCTTGTTTACACTTTCTTAAACTTAGTAGTATCGCTTTTAGGGTCATTAGGCTTATCCTCTTTCTTAAAATGATTTTCACTCTCTTTGACCACTACCTCCAACTTTCAGGTTGAACATATGAATCCTTTCGTGGATTGATACTGAACGTCACTTGCTCTTTTTCTACCCTTAAACTCATTTTCCCCTTCTCAATATCTATCAAGGCTCCTTCAGCGGCGAGGAAGGATCTACGAAATATGAGGGGCATGGTACCATCTTCTTCAATATCTAGGATCACAAAGTTTTCCGGAAAGAAGAATTTATCCACTTTGACCAGAATATCTTCTATTATTTTATATGGATACTACACAGATCTATCAACCAGCTTTAATGTGATTTTGGAAGGTTTGGATTTCTCCAATCCAAGTTTCTTGTAAATTGAAAGAGGCATCAACTTGATACTTGCCCCTAGATTATACAAAACTCTATCAAATTTGAAATTACCAAATACCACAAGGGATATTCAAACTCCTCGGATCTGAGTTTTGGAGGCAATTTATTTTGCGGAATTGCACTACATTCCTCAGTTAAGGACACAGTCTTAAATTCCCCTAACTTCCTCTTTTAGAAATCATTTCTTTCATAAACTTGAGGTAAGCTGGCATCTGAGCCAGAGCATCTAAAAATGGTATATTGATATGCAGTTTCTTGAATACTTTCAAAAATTTACTAATTTGCTTATCCATTTTATTATTCCTCGGATGTTGAGGAAACGGGATTGGTGGAACGTAGGTCTTGACAGGAGGCGGAGATTCTTCATTTGATTTTTCAACATCATTTTGACAACTTGAATTTGATGTCTCATTTGTCTCCATATCCTTGTCTTCAATTTTTATCTGTTGTTTCCTATGTTAATGCATATTCTCATGTATTTCAGGCAATTGCATACCACTTCTGGTAGTTATAGTATAAACATCCTTTTGTATCATATTTCTTAGGAGTGCATGAGGGAAAGGGATTGGAGGTACATATTCATCTACGAAATTGTATGGAACATCCTCAACAACTACCTTAGAAGTTGGAGTATAAATTCTTCCCATCTCCACTATAGAGATCATATTCACATGCTCCCTTTAACTTTTTTACCGTATTGCTAGGGACTGTTCCAGGTGCTCGCTCAAATAGTTGTTGAGCGATTTGGTTTACCTGATTTTCAAGATCTTTAATTGCAGTAGAGTGAATTTGTATGCTTGATTGATGTAGTTCAAACATTTTATCAGTCTTTTGCATGTGATGTTGAAACATGTTTCCCAAACTTGGTCTTCTCTCATGCTATGGTTGGTTAAACTCATTTTGATTGTTAGACAATTTGAAGTTCAGGTGTTGTCTCCAACTAGGATTGTAAGTTCGGGCAAACGGGTTGTTTTGTTGTTGAAGATTGTTTTGCACAAAGTTAACTTGCTCTTCTGTTTAAGCCAAAATCATACAATCTTCGATTGAATGATTCGCGCTACAATTCTCACAGATTAACTGTGATTGAATAGCGTGATGAAAACAACAAATCAACCTTTTTTGTTAGTGCAGCTAGTTGCGCATTTGTACTAGTCAGAACATCTAGATCATGCGCTCCAGCAACTCTTTTTTTAATTACTCTTTTTAGATGGGAACATGGAATGTGTTTTTGCAATGAGTTCTACCAGGTCCCATGCTTGATTGACACTTTTATTGGTAACAGACCCACCAGCTAATGAGTCCACTATTGATTTGCGTTGTGGTGACAACCAGAGTAGAAGTATTGAACTTGAAGGTCTTTGTTATATCCATGATAAGGGCATTTTCTAAGAAAATTCTTAAATCTACCCCAAGATTCATGAAAACTTTCAGTGTCTAGTTGTTGAAATGTAGATATCCCCAATTTTAATTTAGCAACTTTAGCACGTGAGAAATATTTGTTACAAAATTTCCTAGTCCGGTCATCCCCTGTTGCTATACTAAATTTAGGCTCAGAACCAAGCCACTCCAATGTCCTTTCTCTCAAAGTATAAGGAAATAGTCACAAACGAATGATATCATTGTTTATGCCTTGAAATTGGAAATTTTGGCACTTTCTCCCAAATCTTGAAACATGTGCATTGGGGTCCTCATGTGCCTTTTCAAAAAATTGGAGATTATTACTGAAATTTTTTATTAAATCTGCTCTTAATTAAAAGTCATTCTTTTCGAAAGACAGATATAATATACAAGAACGGTTAGAAGTTGCAACTGATTTAAAAAATTACTCACATGAAGATCTCCTACGTTGTCATCTTGAACATTCAGTTCATTGACTTGATTGTTTTGTGGTGCTGCATTTTGAGCAAGAGCTCTTGCAAAGACATTTAGCTCTAAGTCAAAGTTTTCATTTGGATTAATTGGATTCGCCATCTGGTTCAGATTTTGTTCCCTACATCGTCCTCTGTTCTTTGTGTCTTCGTCTGGAAGTACGTTCAATCTCGAGGTCTAGAGTTTCAAGATCTTTTCCTTGCAATCAAAGCATATAACAAGACATTTTTTTGGTAAAAATAAATAAAGAAAATCAAAGTAACAAGAAAACTAATTTTGACTAATAAAAATAGAAAATAAAAGAAATTAATCTAAACTAATAACAAATAAAAACTAGTTTCCCAACAACGACGACAAAAACTTGTTGAAAACATATTGCAAGTGCACAATATCGCAAACAAGTAGTAAATTGGACATTTTTAGTCCGAATTGTCGATCTCACAGTGATTAATTTATCTAAACTATAAATAAACACAAAGATTTTGAGTTTTTTTAAACTATTAACTAATAAAAGCAATTAAATCTCAAATTAGACTAAATAAACAAATAAAAAGTGTTGGGAATCACGAATGTATCCTAGTTCTCATTCAAATTCTCATCTGATGTTTTCTTTCTAACGTTGTATTGATCGAATTCTCAATTGTATCTAAAATTTCCCTCTCTGATTTAAATTAGCTCTCTCTCTCATTAGGTCAACCATATATCTCTATGTTGGGTCAGAATAAGCCCTAATTAAAAGCACTCAATCACAAGAATTCGTAAAGATCACAACAACCATAACCATGCATCTCTACCCTTTTGTTAAATTGCATAAATTTATCACGTGATTTAGATATATAATGCACATCTCTACTCGTTACAATCCACAAGTCAATGAATTAGTGACAAATTAATTCAACCATTAAATGCGGAAATCAATTCAATACATAAAAATTAAGAATAAAACATGATATTTGAAATCAAATAATCAAACTCGGAATACATTGTTCACCCTAACTTTTGATTTAGTTACACGTAATAAAATAAAAACTTGAAGATTTAATAATTAACTTCACCAATTTTGGAGTTAATTTGAGAAGAAGAGTGAATTTTTGCACCAATATCCAATCTTCAATTCAATCTTGATTTATTTCATGGCTTCTTGAAAAATCTCATAATCTCCCTTTGATTCCTTCTATAATTTGGATGACTCAATCAATAGAGAAGAAGAGAAGAAGCCTTTTTTTTTTTCTAGTCTAGGGAGGTCTATATAGTGTATAAGTCAAAAAAGTACTTTACTCCTAGTTGGACTCGAAAAGAAATAAAAAATAAAAAGGGGGAAAAAGTGAAAACCGGACAAAAACCTAAAATCCACACCTAGCCGCCGCTACAGTAGAATCGCGGGTGCACCCGATGTCTGCATCTTTCTTCTTGTGCAATTATGTAGACCTTGACTAATTGCAGGTTCGGTCCTCCAAGTTTTTGATTTCTTCAATTGAGTCATCAACATTTTGCTTTTAATTCAGTTAGGTCATTTTTAATTGCAAATCAAGTCCTTCAACTTTCGAATGTTTACAAGCTAGTCCCCATAATTTCACTTTTTGTACGAATTTGGTATTTTTCCTCGTTTTGCCTCCAAACGCATCCAAATTCAAGTTTTTCCTAAAATAAATAAAACAAAATAAACAATTGATCAATATCAAACTCTAAAATCATCATAATTGTCTAGATTTGAGATAAGAATAAGTACAAAAACGTAATTATCAATTGTGGGTGGTACAAGTGAAAGGTTTGGATAAAATCCTCAGAAAAATAAAAGATTTGAGAACCATAGCTGCAATAATCCCTTAGTCTCCGTTTGGTAACTTGTTTATAAACAATATATTTTCCTAAAATATTTTTTAACCATACATATTTCCCCTAATCACTTTTTAACCACATATTTTATTTCGAAAATATCACATTATTTGTTTATAAACAAATTATTTTTTTTCCAAACATAAGCTTATAAGTTACCAATAGAGGTGTTTTTCGGACGGAACGAATCGGAAACAGGTGTTCCAAATTCTGTTCCAAAAATTTTCAGAATCAAAATATTGTTCCAAAATTTCGGAATACACAAACCTCATTCCTAAACGAAATTCGAAAATTTTTGGAAAATTTCAAAAATTTCCAATATTTAATATTTTATCGAGATTGAAAATAATTTTAAATATAAGAAAAAAAAAAAAGAAATTCGAGAAATTGAATGTCTAAAATTAAATGAGTTCAATACTTCAACTAGTCAAAATCTATAATTAAAGTTTCAAAACACAACAGATCACAAAATAACAACATAACATCTATAAATAGATTTAAAATATGTCTTACCATCATGATCCAATAAAATAAAAATTAACAATGCTACAATTCTTGTATTTTTCATCCTAGAACTCCATGTAGATCTAACTTTTTTGCTTCAAAAATTCATTTTCTAGTAAACAAACAGTGTTAAGCTCCAAAGTCCAAACCTGATAATCACACAAAAAGTGAATAAGTAAAGCAAACATTGTGATACCAAACCAGACAACAAATTTTGAAATTTTGATTTAATCTGATGTGTGAAATATTTTTTCAGTGTCAATTTACCTAATTTAAATCCTATGCTATAATTGAAGTGTTAATTTCTCTATTTTTACTAAGTAAAAGTGTTACCTATTATTAATCTCTCAATAAATTATTTTCTTAGATTTAATATTATAAATTGTGATGCAAATACAAAATTTTTGGAATTTATTCGAAAAAAATGAGTTTTCGGATTGGAATATGTTTGAAATACTTCAAAAATTCTTGGATCGGAATTTCGGAATTTTTGGAATTTTGTAACTTGTTCCAATTCCAATCCAATTTTTTCGGAAAATTTCTGAATTCGGAAGTTTCGAATTATTGACAAGTCGGAATCAGGTTCTTTTGGAAAAATTCAGAATGAAATCGAATTTTTCAATCCAACTTGTAGCCCTAGTTACCAGACAAGGCTTACATTAATGATATTTAAGGCTTCTAATCCATTGACTAAAGGCTAATTGGAGTCCATTTTACCAAAATATTACGGTATTTTAAAGGGAATATTACATGAAGCCCTACTTTTTAGGATCACTTTGTAATAATAAGTTGGTGAATTTTATATTTTTAAAAATCAGGTGCTAATTAACATTTATTAATTAAATATCTTATCATTAAAAATTGATTAACCCACCTCAATTTGATCCACAAGACAATTCAAACCCTAATTAAACTCAACCCTTCTCTCATTTCCCTACCGTCTCTCTACTATCTCAAACTCCAGCGATGGAAGGGCATGACCACAACAGATCTCCAGCCATCAATGGCAGCAGGAAGAGGAGTTGTGTGCACGGAGATAGATGATCGGTCGCCGCTCCTTCTACGCGGTGACACGGCGTCTTTTATCCCAAACCCTCGATCAGTAGCCACAGGCGGTGGAGATCGCTGCTCTTTCGACACCATGGACACGGGTCACCGTCATAAGTGTGGCCGGCGACCAACAACACCAGAGCGACTCACGGCTGTTGGGTACAAGCAGTCGCGCGAAGGCAGTCATGAACCAGTTGCAGAGCCTCCACTTGCTGTCACTAGTGCCATCGAAAACTGCAGTCGTCGGACATAACTTCTTCAACTGAATTGATTTGAGCAGGTCCAACATCAAAACCAATTCACAGATTCAACATATATCCATTTCTTCACCGAAAATCAATATTCCATTTACCCAAATTTAAATTCATCCAAAAACAAAAGTAACACCAAAATCGAACATCACATATACATGCTCATCATCCAATTCATACTCCAATTCAACATATTATGATGAATAAAACAAAATCATGATACACACCATACATCACATTACCGTGCGAGGAAAATATGGCAAAAAGCATATTTTCCAATCCAATTTCTATATTTTTTTATTCTATTGATTAAATCTCAATATACATACATGCGATAGAGAGAAAGAGAAGATTTGGCAGTAAGCATAATCCAGTAAGCACAAATGTGACAAGTTTATTAAGTAATTGGGACCAAAATATCGACTAATGTGATATTGTGTGACTTCTGATGAGTACGAAATGTGATCGTTTGATTTGCATCATGTGTGATTTTGCGTAACCCTTCTAGTCACAAATGTGATCAATTATATGTGTGATTGTGAACACATGTGATTGTGTGACCATTGAACGTGACCCGTTGAATTAATTTATATGTTACAAAATTTTAGCTCATAAATGTTACCAATTATTAGGTAACTATGATCAAGAGAACGAGTAAGTTGTGATCAATAAATAATATGCGACTAAAATGATTGATTGCGACTATATTTGTAATTGTGACCAATTATATGTTGAAAAAATCATCCATCACAAATGTGACTAATTATAAGGTTGATTGTGACAACTTTATTAGGTAATTATGAACAAAATATTGATTAATTGTGACTTTGTACGACTTGTGATGAGTACGGAATGTGACCATTTGGTTTGCGTCAACTGTGACTTTTATAGTTACGAGTGTGATCAATTATATGAGAGATTGTGACCAATTGTGACTTTGTGTGACCATTGGACGTGACTCATTGAATAAATTCGTATGTTATAAAATTTAATTGATCACAAACGTAACCAATTATTAGGTAATTGTGATCAAAATATTGAATAGTTGTGACTAATAAATAATATGAAAAAATGTTTGATGGCGATTATATTTGTAATTGTGAGAAATATTTGTGTCGATTGTGATTTTGTTTGACTTTATGGTGTGGGGTGGTGTGGGGGTGAGGGCGGTGTGAAATTTGCAACTAAAGTTGTAATTGTGACTAAAATTTGACTTTGTGGTGTGGGTGGGGGTCAGGGGGTGAGGGCAGTGTGAAATTTGCAACTAAACTCATAATTGAGACTAAAATTTGATTTTTTGTGACTAAATACGACTTTGTGGTGTGGTGTGGTGTGGGGTGTGTGGGTTGTGGGGGCAGGGGGTGAGGGTGGTATGAAATTTGCAACTAAAATTGTAATTGTGACTAAAATTTGACTTTGTGTGACTAACTGTGACTTTGTGGGTGTGGTGGGGGGGGGGGGGGGGGAGAGAGAGAAATTTGTTACTAATTTTGTAATTGTGACTGAACTGCGATTTTGAGTAATAAACTGAGACTTTGCGGGATGGGATGGGGTGGGGGTGTGGTGGTGGGATGAGATGAAATTTGTTACTAAATTTGTAATTTTGATCGAATTGTAACTTTTTATGACCAAATGTGACTTGGTAGCGAAATAGGTTGGGGGTTGAGGTGGAGGTGGTGAAATTTGTGACTATATTTGTAATTGTTACTGAATTGTGACTTAGTGTGACCAACTTTGACTTAGGGGTGGGGTGGGGTGGGGTGGGGTGGGTGGATGGGTGGGAGTGGGGGTCGTGTGGTCAGGCGGGGTGCGTGGGTGGGGTCGAGGTCGGGGTGGATGGGGTGCATGGGTGTGGACTAAAATATTAACTATTAAGTGTGGGTGGGGTTTGGATAAAATTATATTACTAATACAATAGATAATTAATTTTATATAATATTATATTTATTTATCTTTATCTTTATAATATATAAAAGTAAGGTAGTTCCTAAAAATAATTTCTATCCCATTTTTCTATTCCCATAGAATTAAATAGTGTGAATGCAAAATGGATTAGTGTGAATGCAAAATTGATGTAGGTCAAATGTGAATACAAAATCTGGATAAATGTGAACGCATTTATTGCATTAGTTAATTATATATATTATTGTAAATACGAAATAATGGTTGATATTTTTTAATCAATTTTAATTTTATTATTAACACTAATACTGAATGAGTTCAATTAATATTTTTAGTTATCAGTATTAAAATTATCATTTAATTATTTTATTTATTTATTTGTTGTTCTTAATATTATAAATTCTATGTATAGTCATCCATATAAAAATTGTTTTTTAATTATTAATTGTCAAATCATTTGTTATCTTTAATATTAAAAACATATTTTTTGAAATATATATGCAGTTGAAAAAATGCGCGGCTTATAAATAATTTATAGAAAAAGTTATTGAACGAAAACTAACATTGAATAATTAATGCTTTGGTTTATTTTTAGTTAATAATATCAATAGAATGATTAATATTTTTAATCATTCTTAATTTTAATACATTTTTAAAGATTATAGGGTATAAGATTATTTGTATAATTTTGTGATCTCCAACTTTAATCGGTTGTCGTATCATGATTATTGCGAGATTTTCAAATCATTATTTTGACTATTTGACTTTATTTTTTGAGAATTGTTTTTACGAAATAATGATTTTTTAGAATGCATAGTTAAAAAGTAGTATGAAAAATTGTAAAATGTAATTTTTTAAAGAATGTGTGATTAAAAATGAATGTTCAGAAAAATTGACTTTTGAAAAATCAATTCCATATGAGTAAGTGATAAGTTTAATGTCCTGTGGATTAAACAACCGTACTGTTTTTATAAATCGATATGCATAGATGATTTCTTAGTAAATAAAGTTAAATATATTTACGAAATACATTCGTTAAAATTTAATCAAAACTAACATTTTATGTTTCTTAATTTGCTATATTTATTTAAATATATGACCACATCTGTTTAATTTGTAATAATAAAGTAAATATGAAATGAAATATTTGTTTAATAAATTTAAATATCAAATATTGTAATAAGATAGTTAGTATCAATTCTAATAGTACTATTCGGATAGTGATAAATTATTTGTAATAATCTAGAAATTATATTTTGAACAAATTAATTACATTAATAATCATTAAAATTGAATAATTATGCAAATGAGTTATGCAAATGGTCATTGAAGTATTTTTTTTTTTTTTTAAGTAGTAAATTATTTAAGTTCCTAAGTATTACAATTGTGGCAACTTAGTAAAAAAAAAAAAAAAAAATTGCCCCTATAATTTACATATAAATAAATAAATCATACTTTTTAACAGCTCATTGTACCAAAATTTACTGTTGTGAACTATATTACTTGAAATAATGAGTCTCAAACAGGTGCTTAAGTATACGTTCTCTACAAAATCATTATTATTAAACTCATTTTGTAAATAATGAGGGCTCAAATAAGGACTAAATACGCTGACGAAAGAAAAATGTAATATATAAAAAGAGAGCACTTCCCAAAAAAGGTATTGACCCATTTTTCTGTCTAAAACACATTTTCTAAAATGGTAATTAGTAGTAGTAATTTACTATTTATTATTCATTTTGGACAAAATTCATATTTAAATTAATCCAAATGAATGCAGATTTTTAAATAGCTACAATCAATTTTTAGGTCCCGAGGTTTCTTGGTCCGTCTTCACCTCTTGAAAATCAATTACATTTTTTTTTAAAATTCGTAAAAATAAAAAAATAAAACTTTGTCAATATCACATAAATATTTTTATTTAGAAATAGAAAATGAAAGATAATGAAATAAGAACGTTCATCAATCTATTTTTCTTTTTCTTTTCATTTTCGTTTTAATAAAATTTTAAACGTATATCAAAGAAATATCTATTTTTCTACTTATTACAAATTCTATTTAAATGTAATTTTTCTTTTCCATTTGAAATTTAAATCAATTCAAATTACAATATTTAAAGAAATTCCTGAAACGATAAACATATGAACCGTAAAAAAAATTAAAAAATAATTAAGGTATGTGTAATGTACCTTTGTAATTAATTGTCTTCATTCATTTCTCATTTTTAATTAAATATTCATTTCATATGTTAAAATATAAATTTGATATATGTAGGTAACAAATGACCATGCATCGTACGGGTATAACACTAGTTATTATTAAAAACTGAGTTTTAAAAAAAAGCCTTAAGTTTGTTAACTTTACATTAGAAAGGACAAATCCTTATTCATAAGTTAGAGATTTTCAAGCGGAACAACAGTGGTTTTTAGAGACAAACTAAGTGCCTAGGCCGGACTATTGCACGAATCCATCATATTTAAGGGATAAGACTTAGAACTCTTAGAAAGAAGGATTATGGGCTTACTACTTCCATAATTGGCACCGGCTACACAGACATGTAAGGATTTTTTTAAGGCAAAAAAAAAGGGCAATAACAAGTAGACTGCAAGGACGACCACTCTCGACTTGTAAAACCTAGGACGGGCTCTTAGAAAGCAGATGCCCAACAAATAGATCCGTTTTGCCTTGATATGGGCTTTCAACACCTGGTTTAGAAATCGAAATTTCTTGACTAAGTTGATATTTAATTTTAAAGGCTTTTGGAGTTTATTATTTGTACTTTTTATGGGTTTCAATTTTATTTTCTCTTGGTTTGATTGATCGCTCAGAATTTCGTGAAATGGTTGGGGTATAATCTTGCACCTTCACATACTAAGAACTATGTATTAAAGGTAGATTTGGTTGAATGGGTTGATAATTGGTTCCTTCAAATATGAGCATATGTGTTTTCGTTAGTTGTTTTAAATGGATTTTAGGTCCGAGTTCTGAAGAGTTTGAGGTGTCTTCCAGCATTTTACTCTGGGCTTGGTAATGGCAGGTAAATCTTGATGGTCAAAAACGTTCCAAACTTGAGGCTGTAGACTTGAAGAAATCCTTTTGATTTAGTCCTGTTGAGATTGAGATGGTATTTGTAGGTTTTGGTAGTGCTTTTTGTAAGGTATTTTGAGGGTTTGTATGAATCTAATCAAGTTCTTGGACGATTGTTGAGGATTGGATGTATCCAATTCCCAAGAGCCGGTGGAATGGATGATTTTTGAGTCAACAACAAACCAAGTCATATTTATTTGGGGCTAAAATTGAGATTTTCAGGGCTTCTACTAAATTTTATGGTCCTCCACATATTTTCTAGAAGTGTGAAAGGAACAAGTCATATTTTATAATATAAAGTCGAGGCACTCAATGAATTTAAAGTAACCAATTATGTGGCCATTGGTTATTTTTTTTTTTTTTTTTTTTTTTTGTGGGAGTCACCCATTCGCCCCCCCCCCCTTTTTTTCGCTTTTTATTTGATGAAATGGTGGTATGTACTTTTGAGTAATTATTTCATGAGTAATGCCAACCTAGACTCCTTAAATGCTGAGATGGTGTTTTGTATTCTTGAAATTCTTTGCTCTAGCACATTGCTCCAACAAGAGTTTTCTTTGGATATGACGTTCAAAGCCGTAGGTAGTAATTTGTCAGATAGTTTTCATATAAGTTATGAGCTAAGTTAACTGTGGATGGAATACATTAAGCACTAAGTCAGTCTCCATAGCCGATATCTTAATTACATTTATAAGATAATACCTATGTACCTGCGGAATTCGGAGGTCAATGTTCACTGTTTTTGCTGAACTCGATTGCTAGATATCTTTGTAAAAAGCTCTCGATTGCTAGATCTTCTTAGTTGGAATGTATTCTATATTGTGATGGCCTCGAGATATTAGATCTAATCTAATTTACCTATGTAAGGGCCTAAATCAATGAGTTAAAACCCACATCTTAACAACATAATCTGTGAAACATACCTGGGATCATTACTATAGGTCTAGAGTATCTAGGTGAAGGATTTTCCTCTCCGGAATAGTCCAAAGCTAATGCATATAACATTGATTTAGGAGTGTTTGAATATTTGAAAACTCTCACAACACATTGAAAGCTTGCCATATTATTCAGGTTTCCTGATCTGCCAATTGAACCTTTCAAAATGCAACATGTGTATTAGTTTCACTCTCTTTTAACATGTATCATTGGAAGGGATGTGAGAGAGAAGTTGTAGAAGCTTCAAAAGATGATTATGATGAAAGGAAGAGCGAAAGCATTATGCGCTTATCATGGGCTCTCATTCATTCTAAACAACCTGAACATGTGCAACGGGGAATGGCCATGCTTGAAGGTGAAAATTAGAGCTTGTTTGGTCCCACTTTCTTTCCAATTTTTTTCTCAAAATCATTTTCAACCACACATATCAATGGGACTTGTCACTTTTCACACTTTCCAATCACATATTTGAAGATTTTTCCAAATTCTCTACTACCAAACAGGCTCTTAGATTGATCAAATTCATGCTTTAAAACATCTTCTAACATTCAAATGTTTATAGAAATTCTTATTAGTATTTTTATTAATGATGAATTCGTCCTTGAAAGATTTTTCATAGCTTCAAATATCACATCATCTATCTTCGTCCTAACAAATGATAGTTTTTCTCAGCAACCTCAATTGATTAATCCATGTATACGAAGCACATCATGAAATATATAAGATCCCCATGTTTTTCTTTTTTGATTCTTGAATTTTTTATTCTTGAGATGTAATTTTCTTTTAATGTGAACCCTTAATATTTGGCTTTTAGCTTTTAGTTTATGAGTATACATGGAGTTATACACTATATCAAAGCAATTATTAGAAACCATTCCATTTGCTAACTTCACTAGCCAACGATAATACTCCATTGCAAAAGAGAGAGAAGCTCAACTTGCTTGTTGTTGGATATTACAGAAGTGGTGAATATTCATGGTTCCAGGAGCTCCTAGACCAATGCTTGGAGGTATGTTTCCACTTTCTTGTTTTTTATGCTGCCACTGCTCTCTTTAAATTCTTTTTTCATTACTTTTATCCCACATAAACTACTTGTATTTGGAGATTGTACATTGTACATGTTCTTTTCCACCATTTGTGCTTAAATAATTGCAATGGACTTCATTTTGTAGATAGGGTAAATTGGAGATAGCTTTGTCATTTTATTTTGAGATGATACCATTTAGGCCTTGTTTGAACCCACCCTTTTTCTATTTTCCCCTCAAATTCATTTTCAATCACATATTTCTATGGTACAATCACTTTTCAATCACATATTTTTTCATCAAAACTTTCTCAAAACTACCTGCACCAAATGGGCACTTAATATGTTTTTTTCTGCCTCTCTCTCTCTCTCTCTCTGAAATAATTTCTAGTTCCTTGGTTCCATAGATTGCACTTGATTGGAGACAAGCAATGACCTTGAAGAAGACGGTTGAAGATCGAATAACTAAAGGTACTAAGAACTTGAACTGTTATTGTATTTTTCGATCCTGTTAAAACTGATCAACCCTGCTTAATATGGTACAGATAGTGTTATTGGCATTGGCATCACAGAAACTGCAGTGGGACTTATAGCAGGTGGTTTAGCAGCAGCTTTGGCTCAAAAAACTAATCGTCTCTATGTTATTTTTTAATCAACGTGATTCGTGATCTTCTAAGACTAATCTTTATCACGCCTCTGGTTTAAGGTAGAATAATTTTTAGCACAGGAGATACAAATTGATATATGTTTTCCAATGACAAATTTAAACGTAATCTCTACTTGGTTGATGGTTTTGAATTATTTTGATTTGTTCAGTTGGAAGATTGATCTTAAAGAAATAATAAAATTGTCGTCAACGTTTAGAATTGCCATTTATCGTGTCATTCATTTTGCAACACAAGGAATTCAACCACCCTAATATTTTTATCTGAAATCCAAAAATTCTACAAAGATAAAAAGACACAAAGTTGTTTCTCCTCTTGTAATTATCACCATTACCATCACTTCTGACCTCTCCTTGTAGAAAGCCCTTTGAATATCACAAGAATGTCATTTTGCCCTATCTATGTTCACTAGTGAGAAGTTTGTTTTCTAGCAAGAGTAGTTGCCCAATCAACTGTATATTACCAGTTTTGAAATGCATCACACAATATTAAACAAAAAACACAACGTTAGTACAAACTTCATTTGCAACAAGTGGTTTATGCAAATGCGCCATAATCAAGGAGATAATCTCAAATGAGAACTCATGCCCAGTTATACAAAATAAAGAGTAGAAGATCCTTAGATGTCACTATATCAATTGTTCGAATCAAGAGCTGATTTCAAAACATCTTCAAGGTACTTCTCAACAGAAGCATATTGCCTTTTCTTGTCCTCAATTTCCAATGCAGCTAAAGCTTTGTCCTGTAAAAAATGAGAACCAAAACCAATTTTTTCTCTCGACAAGAATAAAAAAGGAGCAAAAATTGTGAGCAAGAATAGGGCACTACAGGAGGAAAATCTTGGTAACTTCTCAGGGTGTCGAGAATTGGTTTTCTTTTCTTTTCCAGATCCTTCTTATGCTTTGCCATTTCTACCAAAACTCCGTGACTTATCTCAGGGCTATATCCCACACGATTGAGCATGGCCTGTACACCAGTTGTAACAATTAGTGCACAAAAGAATTACTACGCAAAACTAAATCAACTTGATTTAATTTTTAGATACTATTAAGAATACATTATTAATTACTAAATCTATGCACTAAATTTCCAATTAATATATTATCAAATCTTAAACTCATCAAAGAGTTTCTCACAAACTTCACTCTTCCAAGTGAACATATAAAACTGTAGTGGAAGAAATTTGAACTCTGATAGTTGACAACAAGAAGCTTCCAACAAGATTCTACCTTATAACTGGAGTACTGTTGCAGATATTGTCTTTCTTTTAAATCCATGATGGACAAGTTGGTTTTCCAGTGCTCCACTTGAGCTTCACAAAGAGGCACATAATCTTCTAATTGTGCAAGTGCTCTTCCAAGAAATTATAAATAATTAAGAAGAAAATCGAGATTTGGAAGCCAAATCATGAAGTTAAGTGTCCACCCAGCAAATACAATATCTTTAGCCATAATGGAACCTATATTCTCTTTACAAAAAAAAAAAAAAAAAAGAAATCGTGGATTTCACTGTTTCAAATAGGTCAGTCTTTCTATTGCCTTTCAAGTATAATCAAGAAGTTCTTTGGACTCCTTTTGAACTTTAGCCCTCTTCTCTTCTACTGCGGTCTTTCTCAGAGACAAATCTGCCATTGCTATAAGAAAACTATAACACATTTTTTTTCTTGCAATCCTGTAGAAACCTAAAAAATTGCAGTCCATAAATACAAGAAAAAATGCACCTGCTTAGCTCAGTATCCCTAATATTCAACAGATTTGCCACATTGGCAAGAACTTGTGAGGATGAGACCACATTTGATGGTAAACTATCTTGCACCAACAGCATATGCTCCAATATCTCTCTTATCCTCGCATATATAATAACAAAATATTGTGAATGCCCAAAAAAAAAATCCAAATGAGTTTAAGATAAAAATCAGTTTTGCCATAAGGGATGAGATCAAATTGTAAATATGAGAATGAAAATAACTTGATGCAAATGAAGCCATACGAGAAAAAAATAACACCACAATCTAGATAAGTGTGTATTTTTAGCCCCTTTTTGGATATTAAAATCAAATTTTTATTAGATTTTGATAGAAATTTATGAAATATGTGGTTTAAAAGTTGTATGACCCATAAAATGTGGTTAACATTAATTTTTGACTTTAACTTGAATTAAAAGCTCTACCAAACAGTGGGTTAATGTTAAGAGTAGACGGTACGACCTTGGGAGTGATACTCTGTGGCTTTTTTAAGAAAGTCATTTGCAACTATGGCGGCAGTCTAGGTTTTTGATTGGGAGAGAGTGACAATCTTGTGTAAATGAACAATGCTTTGTAGGGTGTACTTGAAATCAGGTAAATCTTTCCCAGCTGCATCAAATTGGGATATGAGGCATGCTTTCACTTCTGCAATTCGATTGACATCAAAACCAGCATTGCCGCTAGTCTTATTGATTCGAAGGATGTTATTAAAGATGTTGAAGGACGATCAGTTCCCTCCACAATTTTACTCATTCTTTTGCACTTTTCTCTAACTTTTCAAAATTCATGTCAAACTTTCACCCCTAAATCACAATAATATAAAAATAGTATAAAGAAATGTATTCAAAATGGTACACACACTTCTAAAGCTATAAAATTGAAAAGCAATTCACCTGAAATCAGTTGAAAAAATATGTTAGTAATCTTCCAATTAAAATAAATATGAAACATAATCTTTCAATTGTTCGCAGTAGAAAGAATAAAATAAGAAATTGAATTCTACAAGGTAAAATAAGAAATTATGTTCCAGTAAATTTTAGATGTATTTTATCGAATTCAAACTACCAATCACAGTTATTATCAAAATCCCAACCCTCTTCATCGGCCTCTAACGACAATAAAATACTTATGTACCACCATAAACTCCCTAGAATATCAATTTACAATCCAAATAGAAAAAATAAAGAAGTCTGCACACAGATCTAGAGAAAGAACAATAGTTGAGGAACATCAATCGGTTGATTAAGCACGCTGACTTTAATGTCCTTGAGAGGCGCTTGATCTCCTGCGATGAAATCAAATTGGAAAACCGTCCACTGCGACAGTGGTAACAAACCCTTCTAGTTCCAAGTGACTGAAAAAATCGATTAAGAGTAGATCTGTCGCTCGTATTGAAGAAGAATTTGTAATGAAATTGGGGATTGAGCGGAGAGGTTTTGCTAGAGTTTTTGGGATGATAAATTTTAGACTTCAATTCGACGATGAGCGTCTTTTTACCTTCATGAGGGAGAAAACGGAGTTAAATGTTTGAGTGGGCACCGTACTTTACTAGTAGTCATGATTTAACCAATTCACTTCATTTATCTTCTCAATGACCACCCACCTATGCTTCGTCTCACTCCGGTGGTCACCCAAACAAATCATGTCCATAACGGTGCCCACGTGGAAGACGGTAAACACACGTGGCCATTAAAATCCCTGCTGGAAGCGATTTCAACAATTAAAAACACGATTATTTCCCTTTGGTTGCCATCAAAACACACTGAGACCCTCATAATCCCCAAATCAAACCTTCCATTTTTCCCTAAAATTTTAAGATGAGAAACCCTAGAACCCCGAATCTCCAGTAATCCAAATCGAAGACCGCCTGGTTTATCACGTCTACTGCGCCACTCCACAACATTGAAATCAAAGAGGTTTATCTGTCGCACTATATTTGATTGATTGTTTGTAGTGTGCATTATATCTTCATCCCGAAACTGGAATAGAACTGGTTTTTGAGGAATTTTTGGAATTGTGAGGTAACGTGAATAAATTTGTTTTCTTCATTTCGATTCCTGTGGTGTAAAGAGTTAGTTCGTGTCAGTTATTTGAGTTTGTAAACAACCTAGATTGTCATACGGCCTCCATTTTAAATACTATTTCTCACTTGAATCTGGCTTTGTAGCTTAGCTACTATATGCATAGTTGGTATGCTTGGAACTGTTATAGCATAAATGACCTATTTAAATGAGCAAATGTTGTTATTGATTATTTTAAATTTGGTTTAAATTGAATTGGACTACGGTAGTGGAATAATGAATGTGTCAATTACATATTGATGACATAATAATCTTCTAGAATTGGACATCAGTTTACTTGGATGATTCAATTGGGCATTTGTTTGAATATGATTTCTTCTTGTTGACATTGTTGAGTATGATTTTTAGGTTGTCATAATGCAAGGGACAGAGAGGACACTGGTTGGAAGAATTCCAGAACAAGCGTCAATGTCCCATATATGGAAAATAGCAAATGCGAGAATGACTAAATGTAGTGTCCAAATTTTCGATTGTGTTGTAATTTTAACTTGTAGTCATGTAACTTTATGTTGGTAGCAAGTAATTGTAGTGTAGTGTTGTAATGTTCCTTAGTTTTGCTACTTATTTCGTGGTAATGAACTCAGCAAGTTTTGCTTTTGAGACAATGAAGTATGTTTGTTTATGAATATAAGTTAAGTTGTGTTTTGTGAACACATTATACGCACATATTTTCTGTTCATTGCTTTATGATTAGTTGTGTAGCATGATGAAAATTCTCAACCTGAAGGGGATGGTGAGACTTGTAATCCAAAATCATTTTATTATAATGAACAGATTATCACATTTTGATTGTTGATTAGATTAGTACCAACAATACCAAACACAGCAGCAGTCTGCTGGAATGCTATCCCAAGTTCATATATAATGCCATAAACTGTCCCAAAAACATATTGTAAATATCAACATTGTAGCTTCACAAAAAACCATATGTGGGTAGGCATGAAGGTGGAGAATATTACAAAAAATGTGATGTTACAAAAACTTTGATATCCCAAAAGTTATTTGATCTCCCAAAAAGTTTCATCTACTATCTTCAAGCTCATACGTGTTCTTCATCTTCAGTGTCCATGAAGTCGACTTCCTCGTATGGGACGTCACATTGAACTAGCTGACGAAGTATAGTGGTTGAAGGTCCAGCTTGAAGAGCATCATCTCGAGCTACTTCCGGCTCCTGATTCCTCGTTAGCATTTTCATCATTATGGTATCTCTTTTTCCTAGTTGTAGTCAGTTTTCCTTGGACATTGTAATGAATGAAATTGATAGAAAATTTGATGTCAGTTTATTTATGAAAATGAACATTGTAATGAATTAAAACCATATAAAAGTACACTTACTCTTTCATCGGTTTCTATGTTGGTATGTCTTCCAATTGGTTCTAAATTACCTTCAAACCAATCCTACGAGATTGCAAATAAATGAAATGGAAAATATGTGAAGCATGAGAAACTTAAAGCACAAACAGAAATTGGTGTAGTAAATCTTTAGGTGCATTGTCCTTGGAATGATATCTCATGTTGTTCCCGCACAATCCACATGTGGAGCACGTCATCCTCAACCATCCCTTTTTCCTCAAGTAGGTTTTTCCTTGTGAATTGGATACAATATCCTCGTCAGCCGATTTCCTCTTATTTTTCTGTCGCTTTCCTTTTCGTAGTAGAGTCCATGAAGGGGGAATTATAGACGTCATGTCTACTTTTGACCAAAGTCGCATACCATTTATTGGGTTAAGTATGCTGGAGTAATATTACATGTAGGTCTCAACTGTATAGCATCTATTAACGAGGTCTTCTAGGTCATTCTTGAGATCTCGTATAACTGAAAATGTATACTTGCACGGAATTCCAGTGAGCTCCCACTTTCCACATGCACAAGTCTTCTCTTCTATATCAAACAACATATGTCCCTGAGCCACATTCAACTTGCCATTTTGGCCCGCCTGATAGGTGAAGTGTGCATTCACGAGACAATTCAGAAATCTTTCTTAGTTTTTTGGTAATCTTTGGACACAAGCAACCTGTCCACCTCATCATCGTGTCTCGGCGCTTTGGAATCCTATTCATCAACGTCAATTGCATTGACGTCAGCATTGATAAGATCATCTTCTTACTATCATCTCATATAGTCTTGTTAAAAACCTCACAACCATTTTTCAACAGTACATCACTTGGAATGAACCGCGAAATGTGACCTGCTCCATTCTTGTGGTGATCTCTTTTCAAGCCAACCATGTGCTTCCTCTGAAAGGTTACATATTTTTTGTAGGCAGAGTTTAAAGTCAGGAACGGTTGTTGATTTCGCAGCACGCCAGATGTAATTTTTCAAAGTTTTGCTCTTGAATCCCTTATTGAAGAAATTTGTGCACATGTGATGTACACAGAATCTGTGCTCAGCCTCAGGGAACAACTCATTAGTCACATTATGTAGTCCTTTTTGCCTGTCAGTCATCAAGGTCCAACCTCGTCCATTTCCCATATCAACATCCTCTGCAAGATAATTTATAAACCAGCGCCATGTTGATGTATTTTCTTTTTCAAAGACTGCATAAGCGATGGGATGGATTCAATTATTAGCATCAACGCCGACCATAGTAAGCATTATTCCACCAAAACTACCTCGCAGGTGGCAGCCATCTACACCAACAACCTTTCTGTAACCATTCTAAAAACCAATCTTACAGCAACTGAAGCAAATATATATCCCCTTTAACACCTACTGCTTTAAGGCTATAATCATAGTTGACCCAATATTAGTCCGAAGTACCTCCGCTGCATAAGACCTCTAAAAGCGAAACTGCTCCTGCATAGTTCCAATCAACAGATCTTTAGCATGTCGCCTCATTTTCCAAGCTACATTTCCTCTAATTTCTGTGCAAAGGTCCTTCTTAACCGTTTCCAAAATAAGCCGGGTCCGCCTTGAATTGTTCAGTGTATTGATTTGTTAAGAAAATATAATTGCAGTGCCTATTGTTCGTGTCACGGCCGCAAGTGTGCTTAGAGACGAAGGATTTTACTTGGAATGTACTAGTGTAATTAATGGCTGAATCCCATATCCTCCATTTACATCCTACCTTGCAAATTCTTTGTACTCGTCTATCCTCGTTCTGATTAAACTTCAAACTATAGCCATTCAAGGCACCAAAACTTCTAACGGCCTCCCGAAACACTACTGCTGAATTGAAATTATGGCCCACTTCAAACTGTGGATTCTTCATGTCTTCGTCATCATCAAATTCAGTGAATAAATGACCACCTTCATCATCCGATGAATTTTTTGAAATTAGCTCCTCCTATGATGGATATTCCAGTTCTTCAACTTCAACATCTTCAGTGTCCTCATTTGCATGCTCAACTATACCATAAAGACTATCCATTTCACCTACTTCAAAACAGTTTCCGATTTCATGTGCATACTCTGCAATCAAAAAATAATAAAGAAAATATCAGTATGTCGTAAATGCTGTGGCCGATTAATGAAAAAAATGTGAACCACAATCATTGTTAAAATCAGTGGCTAAAATCAGTAGCCACATACAGAACATATACCAAACTACATTATATCATTTCAACAATGACGCATCAAAGAGTGATTCTTCATACAAAAGCATTTACCTTCATTCGAGGCCTCCATTTGGACGATTTGAGCTTTCAAGAGTTTCAATTAATCTCCAAGGAAGTGAAGCCGGTCATGGTGCAAACACAAATTCTGATTAGGGTTCTTCAATTTTAGGTTAGTGTCGATTAGGGATTTAGGGTTCTAAAGAAGTGAAGGGTTGATTTTGAGATTATGAGGGTCTCAGCGTGTTTTGATGGCAGCTAAAGGGAAATAATCGTGTTTTTAATGGTTGAAATCGTGTCCAACAGGGATTTTAACGGCCATGTGGTTTACCATTTTCCACGTAGGTGCCGTTATGGATGGGATCTGTTTGGGTGGCCACCGGAGTGAGATGGAGCATAGGTGGGTGGTCATTGAGAAGATAACTGAAGTCTAAAATTTATCATCCCAAAAACTCTAGCAAAACCTCTCCGCCCAATCCCCAATTTTATTTCAAATTCTTCTTCAATACCAGCAACAGATCTACTCTTAATCGAATTTTTCAATCACTTGGAACTGGAAGGCTTTGTTACCACTTTCACAATGGACAATTTTCCAATTTGATTTCATCGTAGGAGATCAAACGCCTCTCAAGGACATTAAATTCGGCGTGCTTAATCAACCCATTGATGTTCTTCAAGTATTGTTCTTTCTCTAGATCTGTGTGCAGACTTCTTTGTTTTTTCTATTTGGATTGTAAATTGATATTCTCGGGAGCTTATGTTGGTACAAAAGTATTTTAATGTTGCTAGAGACCGATGAAGAAGGTTGGGATTTTGATAATAACTATAATCAGTGGTTTGAATTCGGTAAAATACATCTAAAATTTACTGGAATGCAATTTCTTATTTTACCTTGCCAAATACAGTTTCTTATTCTATTCTTCTACTGCAAACAATTGAAAGAGTATGTTTCACATTTATTTTAATTGAAGGATTACTAACATATTTTTTCAACTGATTTCAGGTGAATTGCTTTTCAATTTTATAGATTTAGAAGTGAGTGTACCATTTTGAATACATTTCTTTATATTATTTTTTATATTATTGTGATTTAGGGGTGAAAGTCTAACATGGAGTTTGAAAAGTCAGAGAAAAGTGCAAAAGAATGAGTGAAATTGTGGAGGGAACTGATCGTCCTTCAACATCTTCAATAACATCCTTGGGATCAATAAAGACTAGTGGCAATGCTGGTTTTGATGCCAGTCGAATTGTAGAAGTGAAAGCATGGCTCATATCCCAATTTGATACACCTGGGAAAGATTTACCTGATTTTGAGTACACCCCAAGAAGCATTGTTCATTTACACAAGATTGTCACTCTCTCCCAATCCAAAACCCAGGTTGCCACCATAGTTGCAAATGACTTTCGTCAAAAAGCCACAAAGTATCGCTCCCAAGGTCGTACCGTCTACTCTTAACATTAAGCCACTGTTTGGTAGAGCTTTTAATTTAGATTTTAATTCAAGTCAAAGTCAACAATTAATTTTAACCACATTTTATGGGTCTCACAACTTTTAAACCACACATTTCATAATTTTTTATCAAAATTTACTAAAAATTTGATTTTAATCTCTAATAAACGGGCTAAATATACACACATATCTAGATTATGGTGTTATTTTTTTCTCCTATGGCTTCATTTGCATCAAGTTATTTTTATTATCATGTTTACAATTTGATCTCATCTCTTATGCCAAAACTAATTTTTATCTTAAACTCATTTGTATTTTGTTTTTGGCCATTCACAATATTTTGTTATTATAGATGCGAGGATAAGAGAGATATTGGAGCATGTGGGGTTGGTGCAAGATAGTTTACCATCAAATGTGGTCCATCCTCACAAGTTCTTGCCAATGTGGCAAATTTGTTGAATATTAGAGATATTGAGCTAAACAGGTGCATTTTTTCTTGTATTTCTGGACTTCAATTTTTTAGGTTTCTACAGGCTTATAGGAAAAAAAAAATATGTTCTACAGTTCTAGTTTTCCTGTAGCAATGGTAGATTTGTCTCTGAGAAAGACCGCAGTAGAAGAGAAGAGGGCTAAAGTGCAAAAGGATTCCAAAGAACTTCTTGATTATACTCGAAAGGCAATAGCAAGACTGGTCTATTTGAAATGGTGAAATCCACTATTTCTCTTTTCCAAATCTCGATTTTACTCTTAATTATTTATAATTTCTTGACAGAGCACTTGCACAATTGGAAGATGATGTGCCCCCTTGTGAAGCTCAAATGGAGCACTGGAAAACCAACTTGTCCGTCATGGATTCAAAAGAAAGACAATATCTACAACAGTACTCCAATTACAAGGTAGAATCTTGTTGGGAGCTTCTTGTTGTCAACTATCAAAGATCAAATGTCTTCCATTACAGTTTGATACGTTCACTTGGAAGAGTGAAGTTTGTGAGAAACTCTTTGATGAGTTTAAGATTTGATAATATATTAATTGGCACTTTAGTGCACAGATTTGGTAATTAATAATGTAATCTTAATTGTATCTAAAAAATAAAGCAAGTAGATTTAGTTTTGTGTATTGCATTGTTGTAATTCTTTTGTGCACTAATTGTTACAACTGGTGTATAGGCCATGCTCAATCGTGTGGGATATAGCCCTGAGATAAGTCACAAAGTTTTGGTAGAAATGGCAGCGCATAAGAAGGATCTGGAAAAGAAAAAAAAAACTAATTCTCGAAACCTTGAGAAGTTATCAAGATTTGCCTCCTGTGGTGATCTTTTCTTGCTCAAAATTTTTGCTCCTTTTTTGTTCTTGTCGAGGGAAAAAATTGATTTTGGGTCTCATTTTTTACAGGACAAAGCTTTAGCTGCATTGGCAATTGAGGACAAGAAAAGACAGTATGCTTCTGCTGAGAAGTAACTTGAAGATGTTTTGCAATCAGCTCTTGATTCGAACAATTGATGTAGTGACATCTAAAGATCTTCTGGTCTTCATTTTTTATAACAGAGCATGAGTTCTCATTTGAGATTATCTCCTTGATTATGGCGCATTTTCCGAAACCACTTGTTGCAAATGAAGTTTGTAGTAATGTTACGTTTTTTGTTTAATATTGTGTGATGCATTTCAAAACTGGTAATATACAGTTGATTGGGCAACTACTCTCGCTAGCAAACAAACTTCTCACTATTGAGCATAGATAGGGCAAAATGACATTCTTGTGGTATTCAAAGGGCTTTCTACAAGGAGAGGTCAAAGGTGATGGTAATGGTGATAATTACAACAGGAGAAACAACTTTGGATCTTTTAATCTTTGCAGAATTTTTGGATTTCAGATAAAAAGACTAGGGTGATTGAATTCCTTGTGTTGAAAAATGAATTGACACGATAAACATCAATTTTAAACGTTGAAGACAATTTTATTATTTCTGTAAGATCAATCTTCCAACTAAACAAATTAAAATAATTCAAAACCATCTACCAAGTAGAGATTATGTTTAAATTTGTCATTGGAAAACATATATCAATTTGTAACTCCTATACTAAAAATTATTCTACCTTAAACCAGAGGCATGACAAAGATTAGTCTTAGACGATCACGAAGCACATTCAACACAAAAAAGATAGAGACGTTCATCAAAAAACAAGATAGAGGCTATCAGTTCTTTCGAGCTAAAGTTGCTGCTATACCACCTGCTATTAGTCCCACTGTAGTTGCTGTGATGCCAATGCCAATAACACCATCTGTACCATATTGAGCAGGGTTGATCAGTTTTAGTAGGATCGAAAAATACAATAACAGTTTAGGTTATTATTTTCTTTAGTTATTTGATCTCCAACTATCTTCTTTAGGGTCATAGCTTGTCTCCAATTAGGTGCAATCCGTTTATAGAGTTTTCAAAGTAAAATCTATGTTATTTATTTTCATTGTTATTCTTGCATTTATATCATAATAGAGACTCCAGTGATGGATTTCAGCTTGAACAATCAAGTTTGGAGTCTGATTTAATTGAGGAATCTCAATTGAAGGAATAGAAGGATTTTTCATAAACTTCTCTCTAAGAATATCATATTTTGGGATAAGAAGGTCTTTGTTCAAAAAAGGAGACATCCATGGAGTTGTAGAATTTTCTTGTAACCGGAGAGTAGCATTTATAACCCTTTTGAAGGGAATGCTAGACATGAGTTCGAATAGTAGGATATGACTAGAGAACGAATTGGATTGTGGTTTTCTCAACAGTACAGCTACAATATGTTGTAGCTCGTCCCAAATCTTGGTGCTAAGGGTAAAATTCTTGCCTAATGTCATTCTAATTAGGAAAAAATAAAATGGGCTTAGAATTGAGAATTTGCTAAAATGTTGGGCGTGCTAAAGCGACAAAAGTAATACTTATGGGAAAATTACATGGGAACATGTATTTCAAGAACACAATTTAAAATTCTAGTAGATGAAGTTTATGTTTTACTTTTCAAGTGTTAATAACAATTAATTAATACATAATTAAAATTTTAACTCCTAATCCTACTCAAACCAATCCAATTTAATAATGGTGTCATCTCTCTCTCTCTCTCTCTCTCAAACTTTATCTACTCTCTCTCAATAGTCTCTCTCTCTACCTCCTCTCAACTCTCGATCGTAGTGGCGACCAGCAAGCCTCATCGGAGGGCGTTAATGATGACTTCAAATAACACCGGTGAATTGGAGCTGCTGCACATCGCCGATGCAAGCGGTGGTCGGCTAATTCTGCAAAAATAGAGGCGGCGCGATTGTACCTTTCTTCAGTTCATTTTGAGTCAGTTACATATCCAATTCACGACGGTACAGTGGCGGTGCTTTGATCATGCTACGACGAGAGGTTGCTTCTTCTTCTTCTGGCTGGTGCAGCGGTGAGATCCAGCAATACGCGAAGACGCAATAGTTCTGCAACGGTACCTTTCTTCTGGTATTTTTGAATCATTCAGATGAGAGACAGAGAATTGGAGCCCCATACATTTTTCCTCGGCCTTCAATCCGAACAATGATTTTGAGACTGAAATAATTTTCTTCGTTCGCCAGCTAATTACCTCCTGTAGATTACTCGTACTTCTTTCAAATCTAATAAAATTGTTGGAAATAACTTGGAGCATCTGCTCATGGGAATATTGTGATTTTAATAGTGGTTCTATCATTTTTATTTCATTTTTTTGTCCGTGTCTTATTGCTATTTGTTAACAACATGAAGATCTTGGCCAAGCATTGCTCTATCTAGAGTGAAGCCACTTTGGGAGGGAGACATTACCTTCAAAGAAATCAGTTATAACTTCCACCATATCCACCTTTATAATGTCCCAATTGAAATGAAAAAATACACCAGAATACCCATCAGGCCTTGTAGCAGTCTCTTTGCTAAGTGAGAAAACCACATATTTAACGTCTTCTAAGGAGGGGATAGCATTAAGTTTCAAATTGTCTCCCATGGTAATCAATGAAGGAATACTTTCCAAGAGCTCCGACAATTCTCAGTAGGTTCCTTTGAAAGGATATGAGAGAAATAAGCTACAGCAGAATGCTGAATTTCATCAGTGTTATGCAACCAGTTACCATCCTCACTTTTGATCTTGTTAATATTGTTTTTACCTCTAGTCATTTTGGGGGTGGTATTGGGGTTGGGGAAGGATGGGGATGTTGGGTGTGGTAGAAGACAGGGTGGGGTAGGGTGGGGTGGGGTTGGGTTGGGTTGGGGGGAGGTTGGAGTTGGATGATTTGAATAGTGTTTCTTACCAATTATAAGTAACTGTGAAGAATTATTAGGTAATCGTGACCAAAATATTGATCAATTATGACTTTGTGCGACTTGTGATGAGTATGTGTTGTGACAAATTATTAGGTAAACACAACCAAAATATTGACTAATTGTGACTTTGTACGAATTATGATAAATAAAATCTATAATTTATTCCCAAATATTATCGACGTTGTTCTCAACTTGAAGCTCATATTTGATTTCATCAAATAAGTGAATCTAACCAAAGTGGAGTGGAGTGGAGTGGGGTGAATATATTGTGATTGATTATGTGTAATTGACTAATTGTGATCAATTATTAGGTAATTATAACAAGAATGCCGACTAAATGTGACTTTGTGTGACTTGTGACGAGTACAGAATGTGACCAATTATTATTAGGTAATTGTGACAAAAAATATTAACTAATCATGAAAAAAAAGAGTAAGTTGTGATCAATAAATAAATAATATGTGACCAACTATAAATGATTGTGACCAATTATATTAGAGGTTGTCACCATCTATAACTTTGTGTGACCATGGGACGATGACGTGATGTGTCTTATAGTTGTGTCAACTATGAATGTGTGACCGAACTATTACTGCGTGTGACAAAACTGTGACTTTGCGTGAGCGAACTGTGACCTTGTGTGACCAAACTGTGACTATATGTGACTTCATGTGATTGATCTGTGACTGAATTGTGACCACATTGTGATCTCATGTGACCTAACAGCGACTTTGTGTGACCAACTGGAACTTTTGTATGACCAATTGTGACCCTAACTGATTGATCTGTGACTGAAATGTGACTTCATGTGACTAGGATGTGATCTCATGTGACCTAACAGCGACTTTGTGTGATCGAACTGTGACCAACTGGAACTTTTGTGTACTGTGACCCTAACTGCGACTTTGTGTGACCAATCTGTTACCTTGTGTGATCAATTGTGACTACGTGTGACCAACTGTGACTTTGGAAGTGGGGTGAGGTTTTGTAACTTAATTTGTTATTGTGACTTTGTGTGACCAGATGTGACTGACATGAGGGGTGGGTGGGGTCAATTTTGCAACTAAATTTTTAATTGTGACCGAATTTTGACTTTGTGTGACCAATTGTGACTTTGCATGTGGGATGAAATTATGTTGGGTAGTGTGGGGTTGCGGTGAAATTTGCGACTAAATTTGTAATTGTGATTTTGTGACTGAATCATGACTTTTGTGACCAATTGCGAAGTCGGGGATGATATCGACCAGGGATGAGGCAGGGTGGTGGGATGGAAAACATCGGGAGGAAAAAAATCTTTTTTGAGTGGGGGTGGATGGGGTCAATTGGTTAGGTGGGTGGGGGTGGGGCGGGGTGGGATGGGTTGTGGGGGTAGGGTTTGGGTGTGGTGTGAAAAAGTAGAAGAAAAAATCATTTTTGGCTGGGGTCAATTTGTTGGGTGGGTGGCGCGGTAGAGGCGGGGTGTGGAAAATTAGAAGAAAACTCATTTTTGGGTGGGTGGGGTTGGTGGGTGAAGGGTGCAGGGTGTGGAAAAGTAGAAAAAAAAATCATTTTTTTGTGTGGGGTGGGTAGCTGTGGGATGGTGGGTGACGGGCGTAGGGTTGATATGGGGTGTGAAAAAGAAAAAGAAAATCATTTTTGAGTGGGGTCAATTAGTTAGTTGGATGGTGGGGTAGGTTGGGAGCAAGGTGTGTGGGGGTGTGGAAAATTGAAAAAAAAAAAAAAAATTCATTTTTGGGGTGGGGGTGGGGTGGATGCATAGGATAGGGTCGGAGTGTGGTGTGAAAAAGTAGAAAAAAAAAAATCATTTTTTGGTGGGGTGGGATGGGATCGATTGGGTGGGTGGGAGACGAGTAGGGCTCGGGGCGGAGTCGGTGGGGTGTGAAAAATTAGAAGAAAACAAATCATTTTTGGGTGGAGTGGGTAGTGGGGGTAGGGTCTGGGGGTGGGGTGGGGTGGGGTGGGAAAACATCAAGAGATAAAAAAACCTTATTTTTGTGGGGTGGGGTGGGTGGTGTCTGGGTGAGGGTGGTGGGGGTGTTGAAAGACTGAAGGAAAAAAAAGAAAATCATTTTTGGGGTTGGATGGGTTGGGTGGTGTCGGGGTGCGTGGAAAAGTAGGTGGAAGAAAAATCATTTTTTCGGTGGGTTGGGGTGGGATGGGAAGGATTGGCAGGGCTGGGTGTTGTTAGGGTTTGTGGTTTGGGTGAGATCAATTTATCACTTTGAGATGAGGTGGGGTAGGGTCGAGTGGAGTTGGGGTGGGATGAGATGAGATGAGGAAGTGTAGGAAAACATCGAAGGAAAAAAAAAAAAAAAACTTATTTTTGGAATGGAGTATGGTAGGGGGGGGCGGGCGGGGTGTGACTGGGGTAAGATTAATGTCACTTTGTGATGAGGTGGTGTAGGATCGAGTGGGGTTGGGGTAGGATGAAAAAGGGTAGAAAATCATTGACAGGATAAAATAAAAATTATCGAAGATTAGTTGGATATTTATCTTTCCCACGCTAGATCGATTATCGAATATCATATCATTTTTTTCTGTCAAACCACACGGAAGCCGTTTTCAGAATTCTAAGGTATCTAAAGATGACTCTGGGAATGATTGTTCTTCAAGAAGACTTCAATAAGAGAAGTTGAAATCTTCACTGACGCGGATTTGGACGCGTCTGTAACTGTCAACTTCGGGGTATTGCACTTATGTATGGGAAATCTAGTCACCTGGTGAAGTAAAAATTAATCTGCGGTGTCTCGAAGCTGCGCAAAAGCAGAATTTAGAGCTTTGGCTCATGGCATCTGTGAAGCAATCCTTCAAGAATTAAGTATTCCAGTTACAGGTCGTACGAAGATGTATTGCGACAACGGAAAATCAATCACCAAGAAAAAAAACAATTGAAGAACATTCATAGCCTAGCTTGGAGTGTAGTATAGTGTAGAATTCCTGATCTTTAGTCCTAATTTCTAGGAAAGTCAGCAGCTGTAAATTAGTTCCCCAAATAAAGGGATTTTATTTTTATCAATTCTTATTCTCAGTCATTTAGTTAGCATAGTAATTTTATGTAATTGATTTATTTTCTTGATTTAAGGAAGTGATTTATTCCTTCCATTTTCCTCTAAATTGTATGTTTCTTAACATCATTAAAAATAATAAGAATTAAACTGTCAAGGAATAAAATCTCACATCGAATAAAGATGATAACATAGACCAATTTATAAGAGTTTGTTTTACTCCTCTTAGTAAGGTTGGCCTTCTAAGATGGACTTCCAAATCTTAACATAGTATCAGAGCCCATTAAGCTTCAATGAGCAATTCGATCGAATTAAAACTCAAGAAAATTAACACATGGATTTCATGATTGGTCTGCTCAAATGAGCCACCATCTTGAGGGGACATGTTAATGGATAAAATTCCACATCGAATAAAGATGAAAATTAGACCAATTTATAAGGACTTGTGCTACTTCTCTTGGATGGACCCCCAAATCATAACATACACACTCTTCAATTCATATAATCTTCAAAATTTGATTTTAGATGCATTTTGATCTTTTTGAGCTTATCCAATTTATGGCATCAAAATAATTGCACAAGTTTAGTTTACAATACCTTAAAAAGATCGCTACATCTCCTACGAATGTAGTATCTAGACAAATACAGTACTAGACATTATAATAAACAATCTTTTAGTTTTTCTTATTTAATCCCGACTTACGGATTAGTGGCGTAGTAGTACATACTCTATTTCAAGCTACATTTTGAAGCTATGTAGCTTGAAACTTGGCAAGATTGAAGAAGACACCCCTCTTGTTCTTCAGCTGGCTATAATTTCCACGTTCTATCGTCTTCCCATCCACAACAACTGCAATGGAGTCCAAATTCTTAACAGTGTTGAGCCTGTGTGCAACCACAACTGTTGTTCTTCCTACCATGATTCTGTCCAATGCTTCCTGCACAAGTTGTTCTGATTGAACATCAAGTGCACTGGTTGCTTCATCTAGTAATAGTACGTTCGGGTTTCGAATTATTGCTCGAGCAATTGCGATTCGCTGTTTTTGACCTCCTGATAGCTGCACTCCCCTTTCTCCACATTCTGTGTCATATCCATTTTTCAGTGACCTGATCAAGAACAGAGAAACAGATTTAGTTCAATGTTGTGGGAGTAATGCTGCTTCTTGTGAATGTGTTAATCTAGTTATGTTTTGATCTTACGAGATAAATTCATGCGCATTGGCGGCTCTTGCAGCCTCAACTACGTCGTTTTCTGAGGCATCAAATTTTCCAAACATTATATTTTCGCGAACACTGCCAGAGTAGATAACTGGTTCTTGGCTAACAAGTGCTGTGTGTTTTCTGTACCAGTTAATATCCAGTAATCTTATGTCCACGCCATCGACTTTCACTGAACCGCGATCAACGTCATAGAATCTCTGAATCAAGGAAATTACTGTTGATTTTCCACATCCACTTTTTCCGACAAGTCCAATGCTTGTGCCTGCTTTTACTTCCAAGCAAAAATCGCGTAGAACCGGCGTTTCAGGCCTGCTAGGATATGCAAAATCAACCCTTTTCATCTCTATGCAACCAGTCATTTTTTCCAGTTTTGTTCCACCACCGCTATCCTCGGCCTAATCACGATGCAAATTGACCTGATAAACTAAATAGTCCAAGAAAAACAACCATTATGTAACAAAATGTAATATATGTTACTCATACTTACAGTGTAAAAACCTGGAATTAATGATTGTCTATCAAGGATGGCGAATATAGATGCAATTGCTGCTGATCCATTGGCTAGATCGGACGTCATGCTCCCGGCTTCAGCAATAACTTTTCCGGTGCTCACCAGAATGAAGAAAGTCTTAAACACATCTCCAGCTGATATTTCTCCATTGTTAACCAGTTTTCCTCCATACCAAAAATCCAGAGCCCAACATATGAAAGTTAGACCTTGAGCTGACCCTATGCCAATTCCTGCTAGCCAAGATTTCTTCCTTGCCTCCTTCCTTGGCTCGTCCTGAGCTTCATCGAATATCTGAAGGACATTTCCCATGCTCCCGAATGAAGTCACTATTCTGTGGTTGTACACAGCCTCAGCAGCAATTTGAGTGCTATGATTCTGTTTCTTGATGAAATTACTTGTCATGGTTGAAATCAGAACTTTTCGCGTGTAAAAGCAGAGGATTGTGAGTGGCTGGACTGCAATCATTACAAGCGCGAGTTTCCAGGCGATGACTAGCCCCATTATCATTGATATTATCACGGCTGATGCTGTTTGAATTAAAAGAGAGACTCTGTCAGCGACAAGGGTCTTGACCATTGACGCCTCATTGCTCAATCTAGAACAAGAGATTGAGCTCGAGTTCTGTTCTTCATCGAACCAAGCTGTTTCAAAGGTCAAGATTTTCTCCAGCATTTTCAGTCTGATTCTTCTTGTCAGGCATTCCCCCATGTATGCAAAGTTGTGATGTTGGCAGATATTCACAGTAATGGAGACAAAGCAAAGTACACTGAAAATGAGGGCGTATTTTTCAATCCGGTCGTTCATTTCTTCGTGACTAGGTGAGAAGAAAGCTGAAATCATGCCACCTATTGTTATTGCGTAAACAGGTTGTATCGCACCAAAAGCAAAAGCCGACAGGCTTCCAATAAGTCCTTGTTTCCATTCAGGTGAGTTCAAGGAAAGAAGCCTGGAAAACGACGGTGGAGGATAGGAAACAGGCCTCGGATCATTAGTAATTGGTAATGGTGAAAGGGAAACAGAAGGGCTCGATTTCGCTGTGCTTTTTCTTCCTCCACTGCTTCTTGCTGCTGATGAGACTTGAGCTTCTGCGTTTTGTTCTTGATCTGTAGAACCGAATTGCCTTTGAAGGTTTGCCAGTTTTGCGTAGTTTCCATTTCTTTCGATGAGATCATTGTGTGTACCAATTTCAACAATGCAGCCACCACTGACAACTGCAATCAGATCTGCATTCTTTATTGTTGACAGTTTATGCGCGATAACCTGATCAAATTCAGCAACAGAACACATTAGAGTCATAAATTAAGCCTTCTAAATTCAGTAGAAAGTTTAGTTTACAGACTTCACACTCATATGTGTCAAAATTCCAGTACCAGCGTTGTTCTTCCCATGGAGGCTTGATCTAGTGCATTCTGGACAAGAGTTTCTGATTCAGAGTCCAGTGCACTTGTAGCTTCATCAAGGAGAAGAATAACAGGATTTCTGATGATGGCTCTGGCGATTGCAATCCGTTGCTTTTGTCCACCTGATAGAAGTGATCCTCGTTCGCCAACCTGTTAAAATCCGTAAATGTTTGTCAAAATACTCTCTCGAAAATAATCTCCTAGGATAAAACACATAATCCAGTTTCTAGCTAGTCATGAAAAATGCAGTACAGAGATAAATAAAGGTTGTCTCATCACTAGCAAAAGAAGCCATTATATACTAGTATACCGCTTCATCGCGATGGGATCTGACTGTAGCATCTGATTGTGGCCAATAATTGGTTGTTTCACGATTGTTCTGGAATTTTCAAACTTTAGATTATGGAAAGAGAGTGAAGATTTGTGTAAATTGGAGATAATTGTTCTGATATTTACAAACTTTCGATTATAGGAAGAGAGTAGAGATTTGTATTAATTAGAGAAATTTAGTATAATTTGGAGAGAAGTGGTTGGAGAAGGGTGATGAAGGAGGCGATTATGGGATGAAGATAGACAACAATACATACAGATGTATATAATGCCTTTTTAACATGATTAGCGGAGAAACTACCTATGATTGTGATAAACAGGTTAATGGACCAAGATGTGTCGACTCACCTTAGTCTCGTACCCTTCTGGAAGTTGCCTAATGAAATTATGGGCATTTGCTGCCATTGCTGCTGCAACAACTTCATCCATTGTGGCCTCAAATTTCCCAAACATGATATTTTGTTTCACTGATGTCCCAAACAAAGCATGTTCTTGACTTACAAGTCCCATTTGTTGTCTTAACCATTTCAACTGTAATGTCCTTATATCTACACCATCAACGCGCAAGGTGCCACTAGTTGCATCATAAAACCGTTGTACCAATGCAATTGTGGTTGATTTTCCACTTCCACTTGCACCAACAAGAGCCACAGTTTTTCCTGCTTCAATCTTAAGATCGAAGTCTTTGAGCACGATAGTTTCAGGTCGAGAAGGATATGTGAACTGGACACGCTCAAATTCAAGCTCTCCCCTTATTTTTTCAAGAACAAGTCCCTTCGTCTCTTCTCCATCGATTTCTGGAATCCGGTCGATTCTTTGAAACATTTTTGTGGCTGCAACAGAAACTTCTGTGAAATATTTCAATTCAGGTAGTGCCACTCCAAGAGATCTGCGTTTCATTAACCACATATTTAAGAAAAGACTTTTGTCACAGTTTCTCATATTACTTTTTAACCACACATATTATTCGAGATCACTTTTTAACCACGTACTGCTTCAAGAATCTTATTTACTTAACAAGCATATATAAATTATCAACCAAAGATTTTGCTGAAGGTGGAAATGAAAACAAACCATAGTGTGTCAATGATAAGGGAAGCAATTGAAAAGCATAAAATAGAAAAATAAAAATAAATAAATAAATGGAAAATAGATCATTTTGAGATGAAGAATTAACATACAGTCCACCCATGACAAAGGCAATTCCAGCTGCATAAATTCTTCCTCCACTTTCTCCTTTGTGCATGATCAGTTGACTTCCATACCAAGCAAGTAAAGCCCATATTGCGAAAGCAAGTCCTGTACTTCCTACAGCAAGACCTTTCGCGATTCCTTGCTTCATTCCGAGCTTTTTAGTCCGATCCAGTATTATCGAATATTTTTCTATAATACTTCTCTCAGCAGTAAATGAATATACAGTTTTAATAGAGCTTAATGCCTGCTCTACAATGGAATTTGCTTTGCTGTATTCATTGAAGCTCTTTTTGGATAAATAAAGAAGGTATTTTCCATAAATCATTCCTGGAATGATCAAGAGAATTACTGTAGGAAATGCCACCAAAGACAATCTCCATGAGAAATAGGCTGAGAATGCAAGTCCTGAGATGAATGCTGACATGTTCATCAAGAATTTGGGTACCTGAAATAACTTAATAATGTTAGAGGGACTAAGAATTTTTGACGTACGTTTCCCTTTTCTAAAAAAAAAAAAAAAAAATATATCAGATTCCTAGGATTGGATATTCAAAAAGATCCAAAAATATAGAAAGCTATATATATATATGTACCTTCTCACTTAGAACTTCTTGTATGAGACAAGTTTCCTTTGAAATGCTATTAATGATTTCTGATGTAGTTGCTTCTTGTGAATCAAAGAACCCAACTTCTTGCCTTAAAACAGCTTCCAAATACTTGTATCGAATCTTCAAAACTTGCCGCTCGCTTGTTTTGCTCCAGCAGTAGCCTTCTGCAGTGATTATCATATTTTTTTCCCAAGTAATCAACCAAAATTTCATTATATATATACATGGAAATGCAAAATTTGAGATGCATTTTTGCTTTACAAATTTTTATATTATTTTTCTAAAATTTAATTTATCATAAAACCATTTTTCCCCATAACATACATGTAAGATAGAGAGAATTAGGGTTTTAGAAATAGCCTGATAATTGTGAAAAAGTCCTCTTATTGACTTGTTTATATATAATATGCCAAGTGAAATAGGGACCTTGGATTTGCTTAAGTTGGTGAATGCATCTTGGCCTAACCATGTTACCTAAAAGGAAAGCAAATTAAGAGAGAACTTAATAAAGTCAAGCAGAAATTACCCATAAATGCAACAGCCATGACTGCTAATCCCAAGTAGACAAAGTATAAACTGCACTGTAAAAGAATCCCAGAAAGCAAATATGATAGACTAATAAACAAAGGATTAATACAAGAAAATGAAACATTAAATATATGAGAGAATCTGTGATTTAATCAGGCTAACCTTTTCAATTTCATCCATGAAATTCCCTTGATTCTTATTTGAATTACCATATCCCAAGCTGTTGAAAAGTTTGCTAACATAAACCAGTAAACAGTTTGTTGACATGCCATCTCCAAGGGCTCCAAGTGTTCCCATCAACAAAAGCAAAATGTCAAGCCAATCAGCATATCTGAATATAATGAAAAACGATTTTCCACGGTTTCCAGCCATCTCTCCTTTCTCTCTCAGTTGTTTTGCTGCTGGAGAAGAACGCATTTTAGCCCATATATATAAAAGAACCTTTCGAGATCAATAGACAATTTTTCAACATCTGATTTTCCATGGAGCCTACATGACTCATATATAAGCTTTGTGGGATTATTTTATTAATTAAAACCTTAAAAGAAAGACAGGATTTGCTAATCAGAACCAGATAATCACATAAGGAAAATACATACTTATAGTGATTTTAGTAATTTTACCTTCAATATGAGACCTATACATTCGCTCTAGAATTTTCACCATGCATGCCTCTATTTGGTAAAAATTGATTTCTAAATTTTGTTTATAAATGGATACGTTGTGGAAAAGTCAAAAATTTTCGCCCATTTTTTCAATAAACAATATTTATGTACAACCATTTATAAATAGTTTATAGGTTTAAAAAAATGTGTGTGAGTTTTCTCGTCAAAATGTCGAGTGTGAGAGTGACCCCAGATTAACAAGGGAGAACTAATATTTGTAGTCAAGGGAGTAGTTATAAGGATATAATATGATTACGATTATACTCTACATAGTCCAACAATAATCCGGGCCCGGTGCACTGTTTGCACATCCTTTTTATGTATCAATGGGAGTCACTTTCAATGCCAACAATCCTTGGCAGTTCTTTTGCAAGTAGGGTTTTCACAAAGATGACAAAGACATTGTTGTCCTATTACTCCCTTTTAATGTTTTTTTTTTCTTGATATTGGTTTGCTTTTACCTTTGTTGATCATATAAAATATATATGAAGTTGCTTTGGTTACTTTGTCATTTCAGCTTGTACTGTCTACATTAATTATTTAATCTTACATGCTTTTACTTATGGTTAGAAAGTCTAATTAAATGTTTTCACAACTTTTCTTACCCATCTTTCTCTTATCGATTGAATAGTCCGGTGAATCTTAATACTTCAATAATGCGATTCACGTTTTCTTATCTAGCAGTTCTATTCTTTAACATCCAAGATAAGATTAAATTAAAATTGTCATTATTTGAAAGAAAATTTTAGCTATAATAAAGAAGTTCATCTTTTGCTTCAACGGCCCAGCTGCGTATCCTATACCGATCCTACTTTACTAGGAGCTCTATATTTTAAATGTCAGGTCTCTCTTTCTCTAAACTTTTTCATGCATGATTGATCAGCTGTGAGTTTAAAGAAGAAAATGATTATCTCTATATGTAATCCATTGCACAAAAAAGAAAGTGTAACCTCACCAAAGAGAAGAAGATGATGATTATCGTGTACAAATCTTTATTTTTACCATATCTAATCTATGTTGCAAGAGATGAATAGTGATAATTAAAGAATTCCCTTATAAACATTACATTTATTTGCATAAGGGCATGCACGTGAACAATGATCCACCAAAAAAGGACCTACAGGACTGATTCCGCATGCACCAAAATTATCAACTAGTTCAAAATGGAATTTCTCTAATTGGCTTGGGGACAATATTCATTTTCTTTCACTGATTTCTCAATATTTAAATTGGGGGACAATATTTAAGTGTATTTTTACTTTAAAAAAATTAAATTCTAGGATGATATAGTATTATGATTTAATAGCCAATTAATATGGGTTAGAATTCCATCCAAAAAGGAAACGTAAGGGGGAAACTCTGGTTATGAATTTAACAAAAAAAAAAATAGTGAAAACTAAATGATTTTTTGGAAAGGAGATTAGAAATGACAAATGAAATTTGGCTTGAGTGATGGGATAAAGTTAAAGAAAAGTGTTAAAAAGCACCACTATTCGCTATTACTTCAATCATCCCCTTCATCATAGAAATAGTTTAAAGTACATTACTACACTTGGAGTATATAGACCACTCGACGAATTTAAATTTAATTTTATAGCATGATCATGAAAAAAAAAAAATTCCATTTCATCGTCAGATATTTTTTAA
The DNA here is from genome assembly GCA_963555705.1 of Ligustrum vulgare. Taxonomy (NCBI): domain Eukaryota; kingdom Viridiplantae; phylum Streptophyta; class Magnoliopsida; order Lamiales; family Oleaceae; genus Ligustrum; species Ligustrum vulgare. The sequence continues at coordinate 12,237,022 of OY743171.1, forward strand.
ATTTCTGGACATGGTTGTGCATATCATTTAAAGTTTAATGTGGTTTAATTACTTGATTGGTCACTAAACTTTAAAAAAAAAATCATTAATCATTAAACTTTGTAAAATGTAATGTCGTTAGTCACTCACTGACTAATGAGATGACTTTCGAAAAGTTCAGTGAGTGATAGAGTTCAGTGAGTAATTAAGGGGAAAACCTTTGTAATTAACTCTCATTTTTATCAATCTTCATTTTTAAAAATTTACTTTCATTTTTATTTCTTTTATACTTCTATTATAATGTGAATCAAGATAGGACAATAAAGAAGAGATCAAGTTACAAGGGTCAATGGTTCAAGTACAACTTTGGAGGCTACAAAAATCAAGCATAACATGATAAATGAAGACCCAGGACTAGTAAAAGTGGATGGAAGCCAAGGTTCGAGTAAAAAGGATTTTGGTAAAAAAGTGGTCTAGTCGTAAGTTATGCGATCGCATAGTTTATCTTGCTTGTGATCGCAAGGAGCACCAAAATGACTAAACCATGAAATTGCAAGTCTTAACCCTATGCGATCGCGTGGTCCAAAATTTTAGAGTTTTATTTTTTATTTTTATTTTTATATTTAATTTCGTCTTTTTAGCCAATGTTGCGGCCGTTAGGGATTAGTTCACTTTTCTTTCATTTATATGTTATTTTTCTTCATTGTTAGGGAGTTAGACATTATTTGAGTGATTTCATATTTTTGTGGCATTGACCCTAGAACTTATCAAATGATTAGTCACCATTTGTGGCATTCGTAAATATTGGTTCTTGTTTTCGCATCTCAACGAGTTTAAGATCCATATATCTTATGTTCTTGTTTCGTGAGACTCGGATTAAGATCCTATCGTCTTTTTCAATTTGAATTCAGGCTCTCCAAGTGTTTCAATTGCAATTTTATAGGTTCTTCATGATTCCCACAAGGATTCAAATTAGTTGGTATCAAAACTTGACTCTAAATTCAGGTTTCTTGTTTTTCTTGTTGCTTTTTGTGTTTTTTTGGTCTCCAATTCCAATTGATTTTGTATTTCTTTAAAAAATCAAAAAAATCAAAAAATCAAAATTCTTCAGAACTGGATTTTTTTGAGTTTCTTGATTGTAGGGATAAATTTTTTTCACAAAATTTTAGTTAATTCCTAAAGTTCATAAATATTCTAAAAATTCCAGAAAAAATAATTTCGAAAATTCAAGAACTACATTGAATTTCTTTAAATTCTTGATATTCTTTTAGTTATCTTCGTGACATTGAAATCTTCATAATTCTTCTTGTGTTGAAAAGTTTCATTCTGAAATTTTAAGAACAACTTTCTTGAAATTCTTGAGAATTTTCAATATGTGTCTTCCTTACGTCTTTCCTTTTAGCTGTGTCATGGATCCTTTGGTTAGTTCTTGGGAAACTTGAAAGAAAATAAGAGAAAAAAGGCAAGAGTTGTGAGATTATTGTCAAAAGAAAGTCAAATAGAGTGAAACACGAGTACAAAACATGTAAGAATATTTTTTTTTTTCTCTTGATAACTAACAATGTTCCGACATGGAAGGAACTTCGTCGACTAGGTGGAAACTTCGTCTACTAGGGGGGGGGTACAAAAATCAATTCCACATGTTGGCAACTTTGAAAGAGCAATTTGATGAGATATTGATTAGGATGGATAAACAGGATGCGAATATTTCTATGGATTACTCTCAAACAACTCCTAATGCTAGGAGACATGACAGATATGACTATAATCCTAGGTTTGAAGTTGGGGTTGAAGATGAGGAAATAGGGAATGATGGAGAGAGTATTCAATCTTCAAGGTCTTGTGTGGGAAGGAGGAGAAATAGAGGAGGTAGACTTGAAATCGTATATGAGAGGTCATAGAGATAGAGATAGAGAGGGAGTGGATGGGAACATTGGAAACATCAAGATGACCATACCATATTTTCAATGCAAAAAATGATTCTGAGGTTTATTTGGAGTGATAGAAGAAGTTATAATTCATTTTTGATTGCTACAATTACGTGACAGAGAAAAGGTGAAGCTGAAAGTGATATAGTTCACTGATTATGCAATCATATGGTGGGATCAATTGGTGACAAGTAGAAGGAGGAATCGTGAGAGGCTTGTGGGGACATGAGATGAATTAAAGGCTCTCATGTGGAAGAGGATTGCGTCTAACCATTATTATATGGACCTTTACCAAAGACTGCAAAGTCTGTCTTAAGGTTCTAGGAGTGTGGAGGATTATGTGGAGTTGGAGGACATTGTGCACATGACTATGAAAGTGGAAAGACAGTGTAAAGGGGCAGCAAGGCATTTTTTGGGTTTTTATCCTTCCATGCAACCAAAAGGGAAAGTGATGTGATCCGGAAAAGGCGTCAAAAATGAGAAATTAAGATACGGGCAATTGAACAATATTCTACATGGGAAAATGAACAAGTTTCATGTTGGGCTCGAGTCGAGATTCAAATCAGATCAATTAATGTCAAAGGATCAGAAAATTGGGCAGAAGCCGACTTACGGCTGTAACACCCATTTTTACGGCCATAACATCAACAACACGAAATTGGGCAGAAAGGAAATTACGGCTGTAACGCATGATCTCACGGCCGTAAATAAAGTGGAAGTATTCACGGCCGTAATCCAAATACTCACGGCCGTAAACAGAGTTTTGTAACTTTTATTATTTTGTTCAGAAGGTCACTTACGGCCGTAAATAAAATTGTCACGACCATAACATATGTTTTTAATTTTTAATCCGTAGCTTACTTACAGCCGTAAACTCATAAGTCACGACCGTAACTTAGGCGCCGCAGTTTTGAATTAATTAGGCGATTGGGGTTTTGTTTAGTTCTAATTTATTTTGGTTATTTTAGTTGTTTTAGCTATTTTACCATAATTAGAATTCTATTCAGAGTCAGTTAGCGACTAGGGTTTATTAGAATTCTATTCAGAGTCAGTTAGCGACTAGGGTTTATTTTGCCTATTTATATGCTTTTCCATTCAATGTAAAAACAAAATATTTTTGATGAATAAAATTATTGAGTGTTTTTACTCTCTCTAAAGGTGAGAATTTTCCCTTTAAACATCGAACTTATCAAGATTCAAATCTTGTGACGTTCAAAACAATTGAACTTATCAAGGATCTGGACATTCCTTGTGGCGTTCCCCCTTTGTGGTTCTTATCTCCGCATCGTAACGGGTCTCGAGTTTAATATACCCCTGGTTCTTGCGTCGTGAGGTCGGGGTTGCATTATTATCGTCCGTTCCAACATGGATTCGGAACTTTCCAAGCGTTATTCCGCGAGTTACGACGAGGACCCCCTCCCGGGTTCTCATCATATGGTATCAGAGTTGGACTCTGAATTCAGGTTCTTGTGTTTTTCTATCCAGTTTGATTTTTATGTTTATCATCGAGTCCCATAAAAATCATCCATATCCTATTTTTGTTATTTGAGTCTTTGTTTTCAATTTTTCTTGTCCTTCTTGCCAGAAATTTTTTTCGTTATTTGATCCATACAAAAATCCATCAAAAATTCAATCTTATTAATTTTACTCGATTCTTATCCAAATCATGTCCTGTTTATTTTGTTGCGTTCGTGTCAAATTTTCGGATTTTATTAAAAAAAAAAAATTATTTTTTTTTTATTTTTTTTTATTAATTCCGAAAATTCATCATAATTCAAGAAAAAAAAAAGTCACTCCGAAATTCAAAAACCACTTTCTTGAATTTCCTTAAATTCTTGATAATTCCTTGCCTTCCAAGTCAAATTAAAATTCTTGATATAAGATCCTTTCTAGTCAAAATTCAAGAACGACTTTCTTGAATTTCTTTAAAATTCTTGATATTGTTTTCCTTTTCGAGTCAACATTAAATTCCTTCTTGATATTTTTCAATATCTGGACCCTCTTATTTTGAGTCTCTCAAATTTTTGAAAGTTACATAAAGGGATGAATTATGAGTTCGATCCTACCTTCCAGACTAGGTGTCATGTGGGCAGTAAAGTGTGCAATATTATTATTGATAAGGAGTATTATTGCGATCTGGCCAGTACCACCATGGTTGAGGAGTTGGGCTTACCTTTACTACCACATCCCAATCCTTATAGGCTGACGTGGTTAAAGGAGTGTGGGCAGGTAAATGTAACCCATGGGGTTATGGTGAAATTGACACTTGGAAGATATATCGATGAACTGTGGTGTGATATGGTGCCTCTAGAATCTTGTGACATCTTGTTGAGTAGATCGTGGAAGTGTGAGAGGAAAGCAGTCTATGATAAGCGCAGGAATATATATATATGGGAAAACTATTAAGCTTATGCCGTTAACCCCGGAACAAATACTTGAAGAGAAAGTATTGCTAGAAAAGAGGGATGGACAAAGAAAATTCGGAGATGATGAATGGAGTATGAAGGTTGAATTCATGGAGATGGCCAAGAAATTAATACAGCTAAATAAAGAGATGAAGGCACAAGAGGCTAGAAAAAAATTAGCTGAGTTGCAAGAGAGAGAAAGGGGAATAGAGGAGGTAGTTAAATTACAAGAAAAGCCTTTGGATATAATTGTTAAGAAGGAGGGAGACTTGAGGAACGAGTTAGAAGATAAAAATTTGTGTAGTGTTGAGAAGGTGCCTAATCATGTCGATAAAATTATTTATGAGGAGGTGCATGAGCAAAAGCATGAGAGATTAGGAGAGGTGATTGAGCCCAAAAATTTAGAAGTTGAGGTTGAGTGTGCGAAAAAAGAAATTGAAGTAGTTGATCAAACTCCGAGTCTTGAAGTACAGAATAAAATTGTGGAAGAAAAGATTGAAAATAACATTGTTGACAATGATAGGAATGAATTGGAAGTTGGGGTAGAAGTTCAACATTTGAATGTTGAAATTGTCAATAAAAATATTGAAGAGGTGGTTGAATGTGAAAAATTAGAAGAAGTGGTTGAGAAAAAAGAAGAGAATGAGCAAGAAAGTATATTGACTTTTGGAGGCGACGAGAAGGGCCTCGTGGTGGGAAAAAAAGTTGTGGAGGTTTTGTATCATGAGTACAAGGATCCATACCTTGTGCATGGAGACGCTAACATTTCCCTCCCCATTTTTTAAAATCTTTCTTGCAGGTTTATTGTGCATGGAAGTTTGATTTACATCAACCTTGGTCAATTCCCCTCGTGTTTCAATACCTTCTTGTCTACAAATTGGAGGAGCATCATTTATTGAATGCATGTTCGGGAATCGAAAATTTTTCGTTTGATCCAGGAGGTATAGTTTGATTTTTCAAGAACAACACATGATTCGGGACGAATCATCCTAAAGAAAGAGGGAATGGTACGAATCAGGGTGGGCTTGAAGGGAAAATCTATAATTCAAGTCAAAACAAGAAGTCAAGCAGGTTCGGAGAACATCAGATCAAACATTGCTTGTACGAAGAAGGTTCGAGGCTAAACCAAGTGAGCAAGCCAAGAACAGCTTTATGATTCGGGACGAATCATCTTAAAGGAAGAGAGGATGACGTGATCCGGAAAAGAAGCTAAGAACAATGTTATGATTCGGGACGAATCATCTTAAAGGAAGAGGGGATGATGTGATCCGGAAAAGGCGTCAAAAATGAGAAATCAAGATACGACCAATTCAACAATATTCTACATGGAAAAATGAACAAGTTTCATGTTGGGCTCGAGACGAGATTCAAATCAGCTCAATTAATGTCAAATGATCAGAAAATTGGGCAGAAGCTGACTTACGGCCGTAACACCCATTTTTACGGCCGTAACATCAACAACACGAAATTGGGCAGAAAGGTAATTACGGCCGTAACGCATGATCTCACGGCCATAAATGAAGTGGAAGTATTCACGGCCGTAATCCAAATACTCACGGCCGTAAACAGAGTTTTGTAACTTTTATTATTTTGTTCAGAAGGTCACTTACGGCCGTAAATAAAATTTTCATGGCCGTAACATATGTTTTTAATTTTTAATCTGTAGCTTACTTACGGCCGTAAACTCATAAGTCACGGTCGTAACTTAGGCGCCGCAGTTTTGAATTAATTAGGCGATTAGGGTTTTGTTTAGTTCTAATTTATTTTGGTTATTTTAGTTGTTTTAGCTATTTTACCATAATTAGAATTCTATTCAGAGTCAGTTAGCGACTAGGGTTTATTAGAATTCTATTCAGAGTCAGTTAGCGACTAGGGTTTATTTTGCCTATTTATATGCTTTTCCATTCAATGTAAAAACAAAATACTTTTGATGAATAAAATTACTGAGTGTTTTTACTCTCTCTAAAGGTGAGAATTTTCCCTTTAAATATCGAACTTATCAAGATTCAAATCTTGTGGCGTTCAAAACAATTGAACTTATCAAGAATCTGGACATTCCTTGTGGCGTTCCCCCTTTGTGGTTCTTATCTCCGTATCGTAACGGGACTCGGGTTTAATATACCCCTGGTTCTTGCGTCGTGAGGTTGGGGTTGCATTGTTATCGTCCGTTCCAACCTGGATTCGGAACTTTCCAAGCGTTATTCCGCGAGTTACGACGAGGAACCCCTCCCGGGTTCTCGTCAGAAAGACAGTTTAAGCAGTGAAAATCTTATTTCAAATGAGTAGCTCGAACCATCTAAGGGGAGAGAGGAGCCAACTATAATGGTAAATTTAACTCTGATTCTTAACCTACTAGGAATAGAGATATTAAATGTTTTAGATGTTTGGGTATCAGGCACATTGTTTCACAATGTCCAAATAAAAGGATAATGCTTGTGTGTAATTGGGAAGTAGTGTCTGTAGATGAGGTAATTATGAGGGGATGCCTGAGTCAGAGGATGCTAGTAATGGTGATGGAATAGAGTATGTTGTAGCCGAATCTCTGGTTACTAGGTGTGCTCTTAGTACTAGAATTAAGGTGAATGAGGTGGATGGACAAATAGACAATATTTTTCATACTAGGTGCTTTGTAAACTATAAAGTGTGTAGTATGATTATTGATGGGGGAGAGTTGCACCAACGTAGCTAGTACTACCTTAGTTGAAAAGTTGGGATTACCTATTTTAAAACATTTTAGGCCTTATAAATTGCAACAATTGAATGAATCTGGGGAGATTAAGGTAAATAAGAAGGTCAAGGTTAATTTTACTATTGGTAAGTACATTGATGTGATGGTTTGTGATGTCGTGCCTATGGATGTTGAAAATATCTCGTTGGGAATGCCATGACAACATGATAGGGCGGTGGTACATGATGGGTTTACAAACCAGTATAGCTTGTGAGGGGTGGAAAAAGAATTACTCTTATTCCTTTGTCACCAATGCAGGTCTATGAGGACCAATTAAAATTGAAGAGTGAGATTGAGGTGGGGAAAAGAAGAGAGTTGAAGCCATAAAAGAGAGACTGCAAAAGAGAGAGAGAGAGAGAGAGAGAGAGAGAGAGTTTCTTTGCATAGAAGTTGATGTACAAGGATCTCTTCCTTGCAATTAACCACACTAACCACCCATTCCCTAGTTTGGATATTTCTTTGTCACAGATACCCAAGTCAACTTTTATACCTAGAGCTGCTATTAGGGTTTAGGCATTTTTCTTTCATATAATTTTTCTTCGTTGTAAGGGAGTCATACATTTTTTGAGTGATTTTATATCCAAAAAGATTAGTATTACCTTTCTTTGTTCTTGATTTCCCTATATTGAGACTTACAAAAGATTATTCATATTTTTGTGGTGTTCACCCTAAAACTTATCAAATGATTAGGCATCCTTTGTGGTGTTCGCAAGTCTTGGTTCTTGTCTCTGCATGACAACGGATTTAATATTCATATATCTTAGATTCTTGATTCGTGAGACTCGAGTTAAGATCATATCATCTTTTCCAAATGAATTTAGGCTTTCCAAGTATTTCAATTACAATTCTGCGAGTTCTTCGTGATTCCCATAAGGATTCAAATCATATTCCCCAATTTTATTCTCTCTAATGTTGTCAAACTTAAAAAAAAAAAAAAAAAAAGATGAATGGTCTTTTATCCCCAAGGGTAATTGATAAGGTACATATAGCATTGTTTTAATAATTGCTTGAATTCGTGGGACAGCACATAGGTAGCTGAATCTGGTTTTGAATCTAAAAATTTGCCATAAACTCCTATATGTTAACTCTACTAGGTGTGTGACAGTTCCATAGACTTCTTCAACTTCTATTGTTTTTTGTGTTAAAGAGGATAGCAAACAACCTTGTCAATTATCCCTAGATAAAAAAATATTTTTTTCTAAGTTTGATGATACTAGAGAAAATCAGATTTTGGGGTAGGATTAAAGAAAAAGAAGGAAAAAGACTAAAAATCATAAAGATTGACAAAAGCAGGGTTAATTACTTGATTGGTCATTTACTTTGTTTAAAGTTGTTAAGGGTCACTAAACTTTGCATAAGGTTTTCTAGGTGCTCGCTCAACTTCAAAAAAATTCCACTAATCACTGAATTTTACTTGCCTGATTGGTCACTGGATTTTGTGAAAGGTTTTCAAGGAATCACCGAACTTCAAGAGTTTATCATTTTATCATTGTACTTTACATTATATAATATCATCCCTTACTCGGTGACTAACGGGATTACATTTTGCAAAGTTTAGTGACAAATGAGAAAACTTTTGAAGTATAGTGATCACTAGAAAATATTTTGCAAAGTTTAGTGACTAATCAGGTAATTAACTCGTTTAGTGGTTCTTTGATCATCAATAATTGAAATCAATTTGCTTGATCAAATATCTTGATGATTTGGGAGTTTGAAAATGAGCAAAATAGAGAACATGAATTCATATCGAGAACCGTTGCCTTGAAGAACTAATCGAGTGACTACTTAATTGTTTCATATTGAACGTTATAAGTACACTGACAGTGTATAACGATGATTAAACTTCAACATCTGTGATAAAGGGGCAAAGTGATTATTTGTGCTGATATATTTTGAAACTTTGTATATAAAATTGATTTTGGCCAACTTATGTGGTTATTTAAGTGGAAATCATTAGTCGGTGAATGAGAAATTAAGCCGCTTAAATACGTGACAATATATTAGACATTTAGTTAAATACTATGAAATATTCTAGAATTAATTGAAATGAAAAAATGTGTCTTTTCATAATTGTTATTTCTCAATAGGTATGTCTCTTCAATTAGAAACAAATTTCAAAAAATATGTCTTTTGAAAAGGCTATGCATTTTGAGACACAATTTTTTAACAACTATATGTAGACCACATATGTTTGGATTTTAATTCATTCATTGTTATTCATTTTTCATTCTTGCATTATCAAGTTAATACATATTCGTTTAGAAATAAATTATGCATTTATTTTGAGTCGATTTTGAAATAAAGAGAGTTTGAAACATACGAAGGTTTGCTGGTCTATGTAATTCGAATCACTCCTATTGCGGGATGTGGTCGTTGTATATTGGAAGATGAATGTCGGATAACTGCTAGCACCTATGTAGGACATTATCATCTTAAGGACAAAGAGTCGAACTCTTGCCTCAATCAAATTCATATTCATGTATTTCTTTTTCTACTTTATGTAATTGATTTCGATAAGTCGAAATTCACAAATTTTAACCACATAAAAAGTGTTATTAAATTATAATTATGCACATTAATTTTTTACCAGCATTGTATATTATCGAATCTTGGATAGGAACGAAATGCATATATGGTAGGTCAACGGAAAATATTACACACATTTTATAGATTTCAAAGTACAATCTTTCGTCTTTAGCCCTTGTTTGGTGGAGATTAAAATCAGATTTTTAGTAGGTTTGGATAGATATTGATGATTGAAAAATTGTCGATCTCATAAAATGTGTAGTTAATATTAATTGTTAAATTTGACTAGGATTAAAATCATTTTTTTAATTTCTCCCATACAAGAGATAAAATACGAAGACTTATAATTTGATTGAGTGTTGTAGAGTCGACAAACAAGACGTAGATAAGCAGTTTGTAGATATAATGCTTTACCCGTCGCTCTCATAAGAATTATAAGGCTCGGGCTCCCAAGGTATCTTGGACACATGAAAGCAGTTCCAAAAAAGGAATAATGGAGCTTGAATAATATATGTTCGAATACGTCCTTATGGTATTTTGGTAAAGTTCTAGGCTTGATTGTAATAATTTTGAAAGTTTGACTTAATCGTAAATTCAATTAAAGTTCAGGAATACATGTACAATTAAACCAATTATTAGTATAATTAAATTTGTACTTGGACTAACTTCTTGACACAAGCATGTGGCGGCCGAAATTTCATGCGAAATTAAAGGGAGAAAATGAGAAAATTCTATTTTCTTGATCCATCTAATCTAATCTAGAATTGAATTTATATGTTAATTGAAAGAAGGTGTACATCTCGATATAATATTCACTTTGGAGAATACCATAGAAGACTTGAAGGTTTGAAGTGCCAAATTTTTTAAGTGAAAATTTGAAAAACTTCATAGTTTAAATCTAATCAAGAAATTGATTATAAAATTTGAGTAAATTTTAAATCTGTATATCTTGATTATAACATACACATGAAGTCAAATTCTTCGTTCAATCCGACCATTAAAGTGACGTTTAATTAGACTCAATCCTAACTGGGTCTAGTTGTGACTTCTCTATTAGAGTAAATTTAAGGTTGACACGTTCGAAGTTTATTTATTTGATAAGATTCCAGACATCTAAAAGACCATGTTTTTATTCCATTTGAAAAGGTTGACAAGGAATTTGGCATCACTTATATTAAAGCCTAAAAGTTTAGTTAGAGCATTACAACTTTAATTTAAGATCGGTATTTTTCCCCTCACTAAGATAGACGACATTCCAGGTCCTTCCTGTCCCAAAATTCCTTCTTCTTAATAGCACTGGGGCGCAGCAGTAAATACTGAGGAAAGAAGGCTCGTAGCTTTGATTACTCATCCACTAGAGATGAGATCTAATGACGGAGGTTCGGGATTTTCTACCTATAAGATTGATTGCAAGCGGAATGCTGACTCACCAAGGGCAGGACTAACCGAACTGGGCTCTCTCCAAAGCCTACTCCCGGTCGAGGGAAAGAAGTTATAAAAACGAAATTATTTCTAATATGTTTAAAGTCTTGCATTTAGCATCTGTTTTTTTATACAATCATTACAATTTATTAACGACACAATTTCTCAAATTACTTTTTATCTAAAGATATTTTCTCTCTTAACTTTTCAACCGTACATTTCACCTCAAAAACATAAATAATTCAATCTATATATTTGTTACAGTGTTACCTAAATTCTAACGGAACCTATAGTTATTTAGTTCGTATGACTTGTTTGTATTTTTATATGTCGATTAGATGTATAGATATAACATATTGATCTATTTTCTTGAGGTCAAATCTCTTAATTCTTGGTATTTTTCTTTCGAGGATAATTCAAAAACGTAATACAATCAACAATGGCAGTAAATACATTGACAGAATTCTTCTCTAGCAAACTAAAAGAACATAACATAATTTAGTATTATTGTAATAAAAAGTGCAAGAATAAGCAAATTAAACTTACTGGTTGTAGCAAGAAACTTTGATCTTAATTATTTGAATTCCCTCTTCAAAAATTCCGAAGTATCCTCATTGAATTGCTCAATCCCATTGACCTGAGATTAAAATCTTATTATATCGTAATTTTGGAAGAATGTGTAGAATAAAAAGCACTGAAAATATTTGGCTAGTTGAAGACGTTGTACATTACGAGTAACATTTTAATGAAACCATAAGTTGCACGTGCAATACGCAAAATTACGGTCCGACATTTAGAAGCTATATTGAAGACGATGAAAGTCACCAATACAGATATTTCATGTTAAAAAAATATTTTTATATTAATATATTTGTATAGATGGAAATTGGAAGTAATAATGTAGAAGAATAAAAACCACAAATTACATATAATGGCTTCACATTCTGACTCGAAAACCATATATATAGGCGGGGAGAGAGAGAGAGAGAGAGAGAGAGAGAGATTCTAGCTCAGTGTTGGATGCCAAACGCACAAAGGAATAAAACTTCATAAGTTTTTAGTATAGAATATGTTTTATTAAGCGTTTTATTCACGTGCATAAAAAATTGTAGTAATAAATATTACAAAATTATCACCGACCTAAAAAAGAGATGGAAGTTGACGGATATTATAGTCAAATGTAAAACGTCACTAAAGTCAAATGTAAACATCGAAAATACTGTTTCGAGAATATCATAAATGGAATTGTTGATAGTGCTTATAATAAAGTTGAATCTTACTGTATGTAAGAAAAATAATGTAGTCCTTTTCAAGTATCATCGGCTGGCACTTAATCATTTTCAATGTAGTAGTAGTAATTTACGGTTCAATGAAATCCTTGTTTGGTTTGATTAAAATAAGATTTTTAGTAATTTTTGATAAATTTATATATTGATCCCATAAAATGTTCAATTGAAAGAGTTTGTGGAATTTCATAAAATTCGGAATCAAAGGGATCTATCGTAACATTCAATAATTATATGTTTTCATTAATTCATTTATTTGACATTTAGTAACATTCAACAAGTGATAATTGCTAATATTAACCTTTTGCAGCGTGCATTTGACGTTGCAAAAAGACTCATCTTTTGCAACGTTTATTGTGTGTTGCAAAAAGATGTCTTTTGCAACATTCGTTGTGCGTTTCTGAAGGATACCTTTTCACAACGTTCGCCTAAATGTTGCGAAATGGTACCTTTTGCAACGTTCGCAAAAGGGTTTGCGTGTTGCTATAGACTATTTTTGTTGTATATATTAAACCAATTATTTGAGTGAAAATATCTTTTTTGATTATGGAGATAAAATTTATTTTTTATTCATTCTTGTTAAACACTACGAGAATATCTCCCATCAGAAATGTCATCATTGAATGTCCAAAGACCATTGCAATTGATCATTTGCAACATCAAAGTAATCTCCAAATGTCGTTGTTTTAGACCTGTAATTGATGCTCATTAGTGACGATATTTGTCGTCTCTATTGTGTTGACCCCTACAGCAAAACATTTAGAGATGAAAATATTGTCACTGATCGATAACATTATTTAATTATTATTTTATCTATTATATTTCGATCCGACCCAATTTCAACCGACCCGTGTTTTTCCTTTAATTTATTAGATAATTGTGCGACCTAAAGTGACATCATTTTTTGTCTTCGCAATAGGCAAAGCCTGTAGCGACGAGTAATATTGCCATTGCTATAGGGTTGGCCTATAGCTATGACAAAAAAGTTGATTTTCTATAGGTCACCCATAAATCGACTACTTTTTTTCTCGTATCTATAGGGGCGGTCTACAGTGACGACAATTTTTATTGCAATAGCCCAACCCTAGGTGACAACAATTTTAGTCGTCTTTATAGGGGTTTGAATATTGCAACGACGAAAATGTCATCGCTATAGGGTGGTTTTCGTCACATTAACTCATCTTCCTTGTAGTGAAACGGTCCAATAGAAAAAATTATATGTGGTAATAGAACAGAAAATATTAATAATAAACAATTATGTTTCTTTAGTTTTTTTAATCTGAAAAGTGGTCAAAACTGTGTCAACATCAGTTAAAGTAGCCATAAAGAAAAAGGCATAAAATTGTTTAAATTAAAATACATTATACTGAAGAAATGTTTAGTAATTATATATCATCTGCAACCTATGCGGTATTACTACTACTAGGCATTAATTTATGTGCTCACACTTGTATACAATGAAATTCATTAGATAATTAATGTCTTTATATTTTAAATTTATGTTCCATCTAAATTATTTTCATGACCTAGATAATTAATTAATCTATGAATTTTAAAATTATGTTCCATCTAATTAGTTTTCATGGACATCAAATCGAGTTGAGATATGTTGCTAACACTTCCCAATTTATGAAAAACGAAAAAATATAAATAGTCAAGTATTTCAAAAACGAAATACCTCTCGAACTTATTATATATTCAACTGAAAATAATATTTGTGTGTGAACGAGTACGAGTTTTCACTTTACATTTTATCTCATTTAGCTCATCATATTCTTTTTTATTCTAGCAGGTCGATTTAAGATTTACTTTGATTTGTTGGAGGTATAATCACTTGACTACGATTCATCGTCAAGACATTGGAAGTAGGGATGGCAAAAAAATTCGAAGGACCCGAATTGACCCGCCCCGAAAATTACCCGCCCCGCCGGGTCCGCGGGGCGGGTTCGGAGCGGGTTTTCCGCCCCGCACCGGGTTTCGGGGCGGACCCGCTCCACCCCGTGACCCGGTAAATTAATTTTTTTTTTTTTTTAAAAATAATGAAATGAGAAACTAAAATAAATTTGATGAAGTCCAGAAGAATTGAACATTGGTGGAATTTAGGGATATGAGAATATATACAACCACTATACCATTATATTGTTTATTGATTTTTTTCTTCAAGTATATACATATTATTTTTAAAGTTCAAACTTAAAAACTCTAACTAGTTTAACGCCTAAATTTCTCACGTAAAATTTCATTACCAATTTATTTATTTATTTAAAAAAAAAAACGGGTCCTTAGCGGGGCAGGAGGTCGCCCCGCCCCACCCCGCGACTTCGCGGGTCACGGGGCGGGGCGGGTCTTGGCGTTTTCGGGTCCGGGGCGGGGCGGCCCCGACCCGCTCCGAACCCGCCCCATTGCCATCCATAATTGGAAGATAGAGAAGCTTGTTTAGGCAAAACATGTTGAAAATGTGGTGTAGGAGAATGAAGAAAACAATAGAAAACAACAAAAATTGATGAAGAAAAGTAAAATGATCAAACACGTAGAACGTTGTCCTCAAACTATATTTGTTCTCATCGGGATTCAAGTTTACTTTTTGGATTATGGAAAATAGGCTTGTAAGATTAATCAAGCCTTTTTCCAAGTTTGAACAAAGCAAAATAAGAACTTGAAATTATAACAAGAAAACTTTGAATATGGAATGAATGAAGAATAATTTGGATATCAATCTTTGATTTAAAATGTTTCAAAAGTGATTTGGAATGAAGTATAATCTCCTATTTATAGATATCCAAGCACCAATTATAAATTGGTGGCAACTTTTCATGAAAAGATGGATTAAATCTCCAAAAGGTGCCAAAATCAAATTTGAATAAACCAACTTAAAGGTCTTATTGCACCGTGCGACCACGCGATTCAAAACCATGTGATCGCGCGGTTATAACATTTAATCACACGTCAAAATTGACGTGTGACCGCATGGAATATGTACCATGCGATCGCATGGTATTCCAGATTTGGCCACCTTTTTCATTTCCATTTCTTTCCAATTTCATTCCTTCTTTTTATCAATAATCATTTTGAACAATACATACATATGAACAATACATATATATCTAACAATCTCTCACTGTTCAAAATGTATTTTGATAAAATTTTCAATACTTATGCATAAGGATTAAATACCTTTCGATTTGAATCTATTCATAGTGTAATCAATCACACGATATCATTGAAATCCTAGATGACATAAAAGCTTTGAACCTATTATTCATTTGTAATGAAACCAGTGAGATCACAGACACTAGTATCATTGTGTTCTATGTTTATCACAACTCATTTAGCACTTTTATGGCATTGTACTCATCCAATTCATGAGTTTTAAGAGAGAAACTTCAACTCTCTATTGAGACGGAACCATCTCTAAGTTCATAAAGGTAAAGTTTTTTCAGTATCGTTGTCATATTTACAGATACTTGATCATATTGATCCAAACTTTATTAAAAGTTATAAACTTAGCCCTCCTTTCTTTGACAACCAACACTTACCTTGATTAATGTTGAATGCTATCCACTTATCGAATGATTTGTTTTTACCCTTTGAACCTAAAATGTACTTTTTAGTAAGTTTAGGTAGGGTTACCATCATTTTTGGATCTTTTAGCAAGAAGTTTTAACCCCATCCTACTCGATGTGATCCTCTCTAATTTTTTAGTGAGTGGTTTTGTTAGTGGATCGTCAAAATTATCACTTGATTTTACATAAGTGATTGAAATTATTCCATCATTGATCAATTTCCTTACATAGTCGTGTCTTAGACTAATATGTCTAGACTTTCGATTGTATACTTTATTGTATGCTCTAGCTAAAGTGGCTTGACTATCACATAGTATAGGAATAGAATTTAAATTCTTTTCTCCTATTGGAATTTCATACAAGAGATCCCTAAACCACTCAGCTTCTTTTCCGACCTTTGCCAATTCAAAATCGGATTCCATTATTGAGTGTGTTATACATGTTTGTTTCTTAGATCTCCATGAGACTGCTGCTCCTCCAAGAGTAAACACCCAATCTGAGGTGGATTTATTGTCACATGTACTAGATATCCAACTTGCATAGGATTCTAGGATTGTCGAAAATCGGGAATATTGAAGACCTATATATTTATTTTCTTTAAATAACCAAGAACACGTCCAATCACCTTCCAATGTTCCTTACTTGGGTTACATAGTAAACTTACTAAGTTTACTAACTGCAAATGTTATATCCGGTCTAGGTGCATTGGACCGCATACATTAGAGATCCAATAGTACTTGCATATTCAAGTTGTATTATTGTTCTTCCATTATTTTTTACAAGCTTGATACTTGCATCAAATGGGATGTTTGCTTCTTTAATGTTCAAATGTTTGAACTTATTAATCGCATTCTCAATATAATGTTTGATTAAGTATAAAACCTTTTTAAATGGGATGTTTGGTATCCACTTGACCTTTTTACAAGCTTGATACTTGCATCAAATGGGATGTTTGGTATCCACTTGATCAAGATCTTTCATTTCAAATGTGGAAGATAGAAACATTTTTGTTTCATTTATGTCTTCCATATGATTACTTATAATCAACATATCATCCACATAAAGGCATATAATCACAACATGTATTTCATGTTCCTTCGAATATAAGCACTTATCAACACTATTGTGTTTGAATCCAAATGACATAATTGTCAAATCGAATTTCTAATGCTATTTTTTTGTGACTGTTTTAAACCATATAACGATTTAACTAATTTGCATATTTTCTTTTCATTTCCGGGGAGAATAAAACCTTCCAGTTATTCCATATAAACCTCCTCATCGAGGTCCCCATTTAAGAAAGTTGTTCTAACATCCATTTATGTATGTGCATATTATGAATGGAAGATAAGGCAAACATTATTCTTATAGATGTAATGCGTGCCACGGGTGCATATTTGTGAAAATAATCTATTCCTTCCTTTTGTTGATATCTCTTGGCTACTAGTCGGGCTTTAAAGGTATTAAGAGTACCATCCGCGTTGTACTTCTTTCAAATACTCATTTACATCCTATACGTTTAGAGCCATTTGGTAGATCAACAAGTTCCCAAGTGTTGTTAGACATTATTGAATTCATTTCATCTTTTATAGCATCTTTCCAAAATATATTATCTCTTGATGACATAAGCTCTTTATAAATTTTATGATCCGTTTCGTTTCATTTTGAAGAACATATGGTATTGTTCTTGTGACACTCTTTATATCTCCTTCAATAAGATAAAGAGAAATAAGTTGAGAGTCAATTTCATCCGGTCCTAATACTGTTTCTTTTTGAGTTCTTTTACTTCTACGAAATTCATTAGGATCATCAACATCTTTAAAGGATGTTTCTCCAAGTGATTTTATAGAATTTGGAATCTCTTTATTTGATTCCTCAATAGTATTATTATCAGAAGATAAAGAATCATCAAAGAACTCTACTTCGCGTGACTCAATATCAAGTTGGCCTCCAAATTCAATAATCAATATGCTTTACTCTTTGAAGCATATCCAGCAAATACATATTTGATCCCTCTTTGACCAAGTTTTGTTCGTTTTGGATCAGTGTTTTGGTAATAAGCAAGACACCCCCACTCTTTGAAGTAACCAATATTTGGTTTTCTTCATTTCCATAATTCATATGGAGATACTCTTATACATTTAGAAAGAACTCTATTTAATATATGACATGCACTGAGTAATGCTTCACCCCATAGATTAAATGGCAATTTAGAATATAAAAAATATTGCATTAATCATTTCAACAAGTGTCCTATTTTTATTTTTATTTTCACCAAACTATTTTGTTCGGGTGTTTTAGGTGCGCTACATTAACGAATTATGCCATGTTCACAAAATAAGTTAAAATCACTATAGAAGAATTCACCTCCTCTATCACTTTTAAGAATTTTTATTTTCTTATTCAAGTGATTTTCAACTTCATTTTTATATACTTTGAAAGTTTCAAAAGCCTCATCTTTATGTTTTAATAATAAACATAAGTAAATCTAGAACAATCGTCAATGAATGTTATGAAATATCTATTTCCACCTCTTGTTAACATACCATTCAATTCACATATGTCGATATGCACAAGATCTAATAATTGAGTTGTTCTATTTACACTATGAAAAGGTTTCTTAATCATCTTAGATTCTACACAAGTTTTGCATTTATAAACTTTGTTTTCATCATAAGATATTAAGTCACACATTTTCATTATTTTCATAGTATTTTTGCCTATATGTCCTAATCTATCATGTCACAAAGTAAAAGAGTCAAGCATATAAGCAGAATTCACTTTATTCATTTTATTATTGTCAGCGGTACATATTTTAACCATTTCATCACTAGAATAGCCTTTTCTAACAAAGATCCCATTACGGGACAATACAAGTTTCCCGGATTCATAAACACTTTTGATTCCGGGTTTTCCCAAAAGATCACCACTAACTAAGTTCCTATTCATGTCCGGAACATGGAATACATTAGTAAGAGTAACCAGTTTTCCGGATGTG
Source organism: Ligustrum vulgare (assembly GCA_963555705.1). NCBI lineage: Eukaryota > Viridiplantae > Streptophyta > Magnoliopsida > Lamiales > Oleaceae > Ligustrum > Ligustrum vulgare. Next base: position 12,255,857 of record OY743171.1, read on the forward strand.
AAGATGATATCTCCACTTCCTTTTCCAACCACTTTGGAACGGCCTTCATTACTCATTTGTATTTCATGTCCGTCTTCCAAGTCATGATAAGTTTTAAACAAAGATTTATCATAACACACATGTATAGTAGCACAAGTATCATACCACCATCCTTTAACTTTTCCTTGTATAGTGTTGAATTTACATATTGTAGCAACAATGTTGTCATCTTCAATGGAGTTTATTTTGTGTTCTTCAATATTGTAGCATGGCTTATTTGGTTTTGGTTTGAACTTCCCTTGATCCTTTTTGGACCAAGAGGATTAAACTTTTTTAGTTAGAGTGTTCGGTCTTCTCAATAGCATTTGCCTTTGATTTGGCTTCATAAGGATTTTCATTCTTGTTCCTCATTCTTGATTCTTCTTCAATGAGTAGATGCTTTTGTAATCGTTCCAAAGTAAAATCTTAGGAGTTATGAAACATCTTCTTCCAATATCCTTTCCAAGCACTTCAAAGTTTGGCAATAATTGCCCCCCACTTGAAAGGATTTTGGGAGTTCTATTTTGATCGCTTCTAATTTTTTGACAAGTACTTGTGATTCATGTACTCGAGGAAGAATACGAATATTATCCAAAAATTTAAAATCAAAATATTTTGTGATTAAAAATATCTTAGTACCTTCTTCTTCCGCCTTGTATTTGTTTTCTAGCTCATTCCAAATATCTCTTGACGAAGAAGTGTTGATGTAGAGATCGTATAACCGGTCCGACAAAGTATTCAAAATATGTCCACGGCATATTAATTCATCCTCTTGTCTTTTCTTCCTTTCGGACCTTATTGCTTATGTGTCTGTCTCCTCTGGTTTCGCTAAAGATTCCAAATCCCGATAAAAAATGTAGAAGATCTTCAATGCGTTAAGTAGGAATTTTAATTTGTCTTGCCATCACGTGAAGTTAATTCCATCAAGTCTATCGAGCCTCAAAAGATCTTGGTTCATCAATTTGATAGTTGCAAGAGTTGTTTCATTCTCCATGGCAAAATATAGTTTGAGATTGTTGAAAATGTGGTGTAGGAGAATAAAGAAAACAATAGAAAAAAAATTGATGAAGAAAAGTAAAAGGTTCAAACACGCAGAACGTTGTCATCAAACTATATTTGCTCCCACCAGGATTCAATTTTACTTTTGGGATTATAGCAAATAGGCTTGTAGGATTAATCAAACTTTTTTTCAAGTTCGAACAAAGCAAAATAAAAATTTGAAACTAAAACAAGAACACTTTAAATATGGAATTAATGAGGAATAATTTGGATATCAATCTTCGATTCAAAATGTTTCAAAAGTGATTTGGAATCAAGTATAATCTCCTATTTATAGATATCCATGCACTAATCATGAATTGGTGCCAACTTTCCATAAAAAGATGGATTAAATCTCCTAAAGGTGCCAAAATCAAATTTAAATAAACCAACATAACGATCAAATTATTGCACCGTGCGACCACGCGATTCAAAACCATGTGGTCGCGCGGTTATTACATTTAATCACACGTCAAAAATTGTCGTGGGATCGCATGGTATTCCGAATTTGGCCACCTTTTTAATTCCATTTCTTTCCAATTTCGTTCCTTCTTTTTATCAATAATCATTTTGAACAATACATATATATCTAACATAACAATCGGTGATGAGTTATAATTCTAAATCAAAGTTTTTTTTCATGTGTTCAAAAAGATTTTAAATGGAATTGTTTTACTATTGCCTTGTTTGGTATCCAATGAATTTTGTCTTCTAATCAAATTATAATTATATGGACAGTTGAATTTTAGTTGAAAAATGTGCGAAATTTGAGCCTACCTCGTTTGGTAATACTGTAGCTATTTATAAACCAATTTATTTATGATTTTAAGGTAAAATGTGTGGTTTGAAAATTAGAGAGGGAAATGTTTGCTGTTAAAAAGTGATTTTAGAATTTTTGTGATTTATAAATCGATTTATAAGCCATTTACCAAACACTTGCCAATATTGGAAGTTGCATGCGTTTTATGTTCATTATTTATAATGTGATTAGAGAGTTTTTATTTTGTGGGAAAAATTATAGAATAGCTTAGGGATGGTAATGGGTTGGGTTCGAGGCGGGACGGGACGGGATGGAGTGGGGTGGGGTGGGGCGAGTCGATCTTTTTGCCCCGTTTATATTTTTTAAATATTTTTCTTTTTTATTTAAACAGGATAACAAAATATAAAATAAATAATTTTAGCAGGTCCGCGGGTTAGGTTAAGGGCGGAGGACTCACCCCAAGCACACTCCGCGGACTTGATTGTTTGGGGGTGGGGCACCCCTAAGGGGACCGGGTCCTGTGGATCTCAGGTCCTTCAGGTTTTTTTGTCATTCCTAGCGTAGCTTCTTGTTTTTTCTTCTGTTATAATAACGATATTTAATAAATTACATATTTAAATAATCTACTATTTAGATTACTCAAATTATATTTGGATTGATTGACAATTGACAGATAACAAAATCATGATAATTAAGACATTGCATGAAATCAATAAATGTTTTTTGAAAAAGCAAAATAAAGAGTCAAAATAATGAACTTATTAGATACTGGGCTTGTTTGGTATTGTTGAATTTTTCTACTATTCCTCTTAAATTCAGTTTCAACCGGTCACACTTTTCAACCATACATTCTCATCCAAATCAAAAATTTCTCCAAATCTCCTACACCAAACAAGCTCTATATAAAAAAATTACTTCTTTAAATTGAAATATGTTTTCTATTATGCACAAGATACTCTTTATAAATAAGGAGCCCATTGAGATGCTCTCGTACTCTTTTTCACAATAATGACGACGAGGAAACTCCATATTTAACTTTGCATCACAAGATATGTTGTCCAACAACCTTGAAATTGATTGTCCTTTTTGCTACTAAAAATCGTATGGGGTGATTCACGATGTGAACTCCTTAGAAGAAAATGAATTTGAGAAAAAATGGGTGATTTTCCAATAATCAAACAAGGTCTTAAATTTTTGAAGATCACAGTTGATATTGCCGACTAAGTTGAATAAGTTGTATTCATGTTTTTATTCAATTTGATGTTCAAGTTTATTTGTGTAACCCAACTAATCTATTTTATGTGTTAACATAAAAGGTTGTTGTTTTATCCCACAAGGGATTTGACATCTATATTAAGGCTAAAATTTGTTATGTGAGTTTTAATATATGAAGAAGTGCTACTGATATATGCAAACACTTTTTTTACAGTTGGGCTAAAAATGGATCTACTAATTCGGCCGGCTATAATAGGTCTTTATATGTCCTCTGCCTTCGTTATTCAACTGAAGCAGAACACATCAGAATTTTTGGTTCCTAACACTTCAAAATCATAGGTGATTTAGGGCTCCTTCGTGTTAGACGTCTTCTCTCAGTGAAGATAAAATTGGTGATCTCTCTTCCTTTAATCATTTCTTGATGATTATATAGATTGCAATAGGTGTGATCATTTGTAAAGGAGAGATTATTCTTGGTGATTTCGGTTTGTATATGACCGATTCTATTGCTTCGGTTTTAAGTGAAGAGTATGGTTTGCAATAGGTGTAAATTATTTGTTTGGGGATTTGATTCTTTGTGAAATTTGATTGTGAAGAGGTCATGTGTTTGCTTTGATTTTGGTGATTTCTTGAAAGAATCTTGGTGTTGATTGTAATTGCTATGAACGTTACTTTGTGCCTAGTGGAATTTGAGCGTAAATTCGATTTGATGGATTGCTCAACGAGGGATTAAGTGGTTCTTTGAATCACCGAACCTCTGTGTCTTCAGACCGAAAAATATTGTGTTCTTGCGTTTACTTTCTTTATTTTTCGTTATTGTTCACATTTTCGATCCAACAGTGGTATCAAAGCTTTGAGGGATTCAGAATTTCGAATATAGTTGCTGTCGATTATAGTAGTGATGTAGGCGCACCTACGAAAAAACCCACACAATAATTGAATTCTCAACCACACGGATATCAACTCACGAGAAAACACGCAACGTTTATTCAAAAGTCGAAATCCCTTCATAACAGAAGTAAGACAATCTTAAATACTGAAAACCTAATGCTCATGGGCCATTAAACGGACTGGGCTTATTAAAATAAAACGCGAACATAAAAATTAAATAAATAAAGATAGAAAAGTGACGTTTTGAGGCTCTAAACGACCTCAAACGACTAAAAACCATCATACGTCACGACGAAGTGGTGAGTCTTGTCCGGCTCGTCGAGACATTTTCGAAAAGTACTTATGGGCCCAAAACGGACACCGTAGGACAAAGTTATGGCCGTTTGAAGTTGCGAAGCTCAACACCTCATGCGTGCCGATCCCAACGATCCAAAAATGCTAGGGCTTGGTCCTGTACGCCATCATCCCCTCCGGGGTCCAAGCGATTCGCCCTCGAATCGGAAGGGGCATCCTCGGAAGAGCTATCATCCACAAACGGAACCAAATGTTTGACGTTGAATACGTCAGCCGTACGTATGTGGCTCGGGAGTTTTAATCTATAGGCATTGGGATTTATCTTCTCCAAAATTTCCATGGGACCAATTTTGCGGGAAGCTAGTTTGCTGTACTCATGTGCTGGGAAACGATCTTTCGTCAAAACAGCCCAAACAAAATCCCCAACTTCAAATTCCAAATGACAACGCTTCGAATCAGCCTGCCTCTTATAAATAGCCGTGGACTCCAACAGATTATCCCGTGTCTGCTGATGAACCGCCTTCAAGCAGTCAACGAAATCCACAGCGCGACCATGAGGACGGGTCTTGCTGGGCAGAGTGATAAGATCAGCAGGACCACGGGGAACCAAACTATATACCACCTGGAATGGACAGAACCCAGTGCTTCGGTTCACAGCATGATTGTGAGGGAATTCGGCTTGGCTCAAACACCTATCCCATGAACGAACATTCTCGTCTACCAAGCTGCGTAACAGTCCCCCAAGAGAACAATTCACCACCTCTGTTTGCCCATCCGTCTGAGGATGGTACGCACTACTGAAATTCAATGATGTGTTCACAAGCCTCCACAAACTCCGCCAAAAATGACTCAGAAAATGAGTATCGCGATCAGAGACAATCGAAGTGGGTAGCCCGTGCAGGCGATAAATCTCCCGAAAGAACAACAGAGCCACGTTGACCGCATCCGCTGTTTTCTTACACGGCACAAAATGAACCATCTTCGAAAAGCGATCCACAACCACAAAAATGGAATCATGACCTCGCTGCGTGCGCGGTAAACCCACCACGAAATCCAAACTAATATCAGTCCATGGCATATCCGGGATAGGTAATGGACGATACAATCCGGCATTGGTGGCACCACGTTTAGCCAAGTGACAAGCACAACAGCTTTCAACATGTCGAGAAACCTCACGTCTCAAGGTCGGCCAAAAGAAAGAGGCTGAAATCAATCCCACAGTACGATCACGACCAACATGCCCTTCGCCATGGTATTCCTCGATCAGTTTCAACCTCAAACTACAGTCAGGTATGCAAAGTTGGACACCTTTAAACAAAAACCCGTTATCCAGCACAAAATTCAGATTACGACCCGCCTGCACATCCCGCAATATTGGCCCAAAGAACTGGTCCTGAACATAAAGGTCGCTAAAACTCTCAAAACCCGGAATGGAAACCCGCATCTGGCCCAACAACGAACGACGGCGACTGAGTGCATCCGCAACCTCATTCACCGCACCTGACTGATGTTTAAGAACAAAAGTGAACTGTTGTAAGTAGGCAATCCAAGTAGCGTGCCGTGATGAAATTGCGTCCTGAGTGGCGAGGTGCTTCAACACTTCATGATCACTGTATAAAACAAATTCCTTCTGAAATAAATAATGGCGCCAATGGCGCACAGCCTGCACCACTGAGTAAAGCTCAACATCATAGGTATTATAACGACCACGCGCTCCGGTTAATTTCTGGCTGAAATAGGCCACCGGGCGACCTTCTTGACTGAGAACTGCACCGATCCCAACCTGTGACGCGTCGCAATGTAGGGTGAACGGCTTATGAAAATCTGGCAGTACCAAAATAGGAGCCGAAGTGAGGCGCTGTTTAATATTCACAAAAGCAAGCTCTGCCTCGTCTGACCACTGAAAACTAGTGCCCTTCATACAATCCGTGAGAGGAGCCACCAACGCACTAAAATGAGGAATGAAGCGGCGGTAAAACGAGGCTAAACCATGAAAACTACGCACCTCCGTTACAGTTCGCGGACGTGGCCACTGTTGGATGGCTTCAATCTTTGCACTATCTACCTCCAGCCCTGATGCTGAAATAACATATCCAAGGAATAAAACACGATCTGAGAAAAACACACATTTCTTGATGGCTGCGAAAAAAGTTTCACGCCGCAGGATGGTTAAAACATCTCGCAGGTGTTGTGAATGCTCAGCCCAGGTCTTGCTATAAACCAAGATGTCGTCAAAATAGACCACGACACACTGCCCAATGAAAGGTCTCAATGCTTCGTTCATAACCCTCATAAATGTACTGGGCGCATTTGAAAGCCCAAACGGCATCACCATCCACTCAAACAAGCCTTCCCGTGTCTTGAAAGCGGATTTCCATTCATCCCCCGGTCGGAGACGAATCTGATGATAGCCACTCTTCAAGTCTAACTTCGTGAAAACAGTAGCACCACCCAACTGATCATGTAAGTCATTCAATCGAGGAATCGGAAAACGATATCTTACCGTAATTCGGTTAATGGCGCGACTATCGACGCACATCCGCCAAGTCCCGTCCTTTTTCGGGATCAAGAGAGCTGGAACTGCGCAAGGGCTGAGGCTTTCACGAATGTAACCCTTCGCCAACAATTCCTCCACCTGCCTCCTTAACTCCTCATGCTCGGCCGGACTCATCCGGTAATGGGGCCTGTTTGGAAAAGAAGCACCGGGAACCAAGTTAATTCGATGTTGGATATCCCGTAAAGGCGGTAACCCATCCAGTAAATCAGTTGGAAAGATATCTGCAAACTCCTCAACCAATGGTACAGCTGAAGGATGTAAATCTGTCCCCTCTTTCACAACACCCTGATTCACGCTTGCACCAGAGAACTCAGACTTCTGCACATGCACGACCCCTTCATTTAACATTTCCTTTTCAAACAATGATCGCGTCAATAGGTGATTACTGGTCGCTGACGAAGAGGTCGAGGTGACGTCCTTCGCGGGCAGTAATACGACCTTTGTCCCATGAAAGGTGAAACTGTAAGTGTTCAACCGTCCGTCGTGAGAAACTTGTCTATCAAACTGCCAGGGTCTGCCAAGTAATATATGACACGCGTCCATCGGAATAATATCACACCAGACATTATCCTTGTACACAGCCCCAATGGACAGCGTCACCAAAACACGGCAACTTACACTAATGTCGTTGCCTCTCTTAAGCCACACAAGTGTATAAGGATGGGGATGTGGCTCCGATTGTAGCCCCAACTTAGAAACTGCCTCTTCAAAAATGACATTCTCACAACTCCCCGAGTCGATGATAAACCTACAAACTCGACCCCCCACAGTACATGAAGACTGGAATATGTTATGACGTTTCCAATCAGCCGAAGGAGCCTTCGGGGTTAAACACGAACGCCGAACGACAAGGAGAGGACCTGTATCTCCTTCTAAAACTGCCTCCTGCGTTAACTCAGTTTCATGATTTTTCGGGACCACAGCCTGATTCACATCGTTAGACAATGGCTCATCGACGAAAACTCCTGGGCGTGGCCTACCCCGGGGAGTCGAAGGGCAGTCCGCCTGACGATGGCCCACAACTCCACAGGAATAACACCGCAGGCCTCCACTACCCCTTCCCGAGGAAGCGCCACTATTCACACCAAACCCGCCGTTTGTCGCGTTCCGCGCCCCCAGCGGAACAGGGTTGTTTGCAGGAGTGGCAGGCTGCCCCTGCCAATAACACTCCCACCAGAGTTACCCCACTGGTTCGCACGCCTGTTTAACTGCTTCTCAAACTGTAAGGCCCGCTGATGTGCTTCGGAAACCGAAACTGGCGCAAACATATTGAGGGTATCCTGAAAGTGGAGTCGCATCCCTCCTATAAATCGAGCAACCAACTGATCCTCTGATTCATCCAGGACATTCCGATTAATCAATTGGAAAAATTCTGTCGCATATTCATTCACTGTTTTCGAGCCCTGCTTCAAATTCTGTAAACGTTGATATAAGGAACGGGAATAGTTGAAAGGAAGGAAAGCCTCCTTCATATGTTTCTTCAACTTGTCCCACTCTCGGATTTTAGCCTTCCCCCATCGCTCTCGGCTCATCTTTATTTGTTGCCACCATGCCGCTGCACGCCCGCGAAACCGGGTTGCCACCAAAGATATCCTTTTATCCTCCGGGACTTCTTTGAAATCAAAAATTTTGTCCATCGAACACAGCCAATCTAACAATTCGTCTGCTTCAAGCCCCCCATTAAATTTTGGAATTTCTACCCGAAAACCAGCCTCCCACTGCCTCGATTCGCCTGGCGCCCTCTGCCAGCGTCGTTGACGGTGAGGCGGCCTCAACTGGTTCAGATCCGGAACTTCTGTTTCCTGGTCAGAAATGACAAGGCTGTCATCCCCATCGCTGGTTGCCTCTGCCATGCCCTGGACACGCTGGCCACGTGCGCCCCTCTCAGGTTGGGGTACACGCTCAGGCTTCCCACGAAAATGATTAGCCAGGTCCATTAGCCCGGCCATCTGTTCTGTCAAGACTTGCACCTGTTGCCGCAATTCTGCCAATTCATCACGCTCGTTAACCGCTGCGCGCCCCCTGCCTCTTCCACGAACTATTGTTCCAAGGAATCGAACCGTTCTGATACCAACTAATGTAGGCGTACCTACGAAAAAACCCACACAATAATTGAATTCTCAATCACACGGATATCAACTCACGAGAAAACACGCAACGTTTATTCAAAAGTCGAAATCCCTTCATAACAGAAGTAAGACAATCTTAAATACTGAAAACCTAATGCCCATGGGCCATTAAATGAACTGGGCTTATTAAAATAAAACGCGAACATAAAAATTAAATAAATAAAGATAGAAAAGTGACGTTTTGAGGCTATAAACGACCTCAAACGACTAAAAACCATCATACGTCACAGCAAAGCAGTGAGTCTTGTCCGGCTCGTCGAGACCATTCTGAAAAGTACTTATGGGCCCAAAACGGACACTGTATGACAAAGTTATGGCCGTTTGAAGTTGCGAAGCTCAACACCTCATGCGCGCCGATCCCAACGATCCAAAAATGCTAGGGCTTGGTCCTGTACGCCATCAAGTAGAAAGGCTGCCTGTCTTGGTTTCTTTTTTTTTTCCATGGTTCTGTCTTTTTGTTTTTCGTTTCTTTTTTTCTTAAATCTGACTCTTGAATTTCTTGATTTTGGGGAAGTTGGTAGGATTCCAGCTGTCTCTATATTTTGGGACATCCCTGTGTTGAACAATTTTCTAATTCTTGGTAACTTCTATCCATATTTGGATTCGAAATTTTGGAATTTACAATATACATGATATATGTCTTGTGATCCAAATATATTTTTGATAAGTGAATACGTGAAGTTAGTTTTAGGGAAATTACAGTAATCTAATATTCTTGAATTCTTGTATAATTGACTCACATAAATAATTTTGTTGAAATATTGCATGTTATAATAATTTGCATTGTTTTAATATTGTTATATACTTGATCTTGTTGCTTAATATCTCGATATATAGGTTAGGATTTGTAATTTCAAATATTGGTGATCTATATTTGTGAAACTTGGTATTTTTATCTTTTAAAATGCCCCCTACTAAATTTGAAATTGAGGTATAAACTGGAAAATGTGATTTTAGTCTATGGAGACAAAAAACTTAGGGCTCTTTTACTTCAACAAAAATGTGTCTATGCAATTACCGAAAATTGGCCTACTTAGTGTTTTTAGAAGCAAGAATTAGATGAACAAGCATGGAACACTAATTTTCTTCATCTCTCCGATGTTGTTCTTAGGAAAGTATGTGAAACAAAAACTATTGTTGAAATATGGAAAGAATTAGAATATTTATATATGTCTAAATCCATTCCTGATAAGTGTTTTCTATTGAAATAGTTTTTTGTTTTTAGGTTTAAACTATCTCAGGATCTTGAGTCTAATCTTGATAGATTTAATAAACTTACACAATATTTGTCTAATTGGTATGAAAACATATCTAAAGATCAATTGTGTATTGCTTTGTTAAATGATGTAGATGATAGGTATAAGGATGTGAAAAATGCTCTTGAATATGGTAGAGATACCTTTAGCCTTGATATTATCACTTCTGCCTTGAGGAATAGAGAGTTAGAATTGAAATTTGAAATTAAGGGAATTCATCAACGAGAAGTTTTAATGGTTTGATCTAAAAGACCATTCAAACCACATCAAAATACCTATATCAATAATAGCCAAAGAAAATAAAAAATTCCTATAAATAAGAAACTCGATTTCTCCAAATTTCAAAATAAATATATTAGCAAATGCAATTATTGTGAAAAATCGGGACATTACATCAAAGACAATAGATTAAATGATTTCAATAACAAACCAAGACCCAATAATGAGTGTGATGATAATGATGGTGATGTTTATATGGTGAATACTCAAGACAGTCATCAATCTTGAGTTTTGAATTCTGGATAAACATATCATGTGTGTCTTGAAAGAGAATTGTTCAATCATTTCAAACCCACAAACAAAGGGAGTGTTTATATGGGAACAATTTTCCTTGTAAAATACGCGGTTTTGGTAACATTGTCTTAAAACTTGAAAATGACAAAAAATCCTAAAATTGGAACAAACTAGGTATGTTCTTGAGGTTGAAGATAACCTCATTTCTTTAGGCATCTTGGATTGATAATTTCGAGATTTGCTTTAAGAATGTGTTTTGCAAAACTCAAAAGGATTCTTCTGAAATTATAAATGTCTTGAAGACAAACGGTCTTTACAAAATTCATGATATTCCTCATAAAGAAGAATTCCTATATGTCTCACATTCTCAAAACAGAAATTCTTCCGTATGGGGTTATAGAAAATTTCAATTTAGATAAGGAAGATTTTTGTGAAGAATTTATTTTGGGAAAACAAACAAAACTACATTTCAAATTTGGTATTCATAAATTAACTTCCATTCTTGAATATCTTCATTGCTGACTTATGGGGTCCAACACCCACTCAAATAGCTTTTGGTTTCAAATATTACTTGTTGATTATTAATGATTTTTAAGAAAGATTTGGATTTTTTTTTTTTAACTAAAATCAAAAGATAAAACTTTTTAAAACTTCAAGGATTGGAAAACCAAAATTGAAAACCAAACCAACAAGAAAAGTAAATGTTTTGGAAACTGATAATGGGTTAGAGTTGTAAACAAAATGGGATTTTAAGGCATATGATTGTCACCTGTACACCACAAAAAAAAATGGGACAGTTGAGAGAATGAATAGGATCTTACTAAACAAAGTGAGGTGTATGTTATTGAGCTCTAGTCTCCCAAAATGTTTTTGGGGAGAGGCAGTATAGACTGCCACTTATTTGGTTAACTTGAGTCCTTCAAGGGTTGTAGGTTTTAAAACTCCAGAATTTCTTTGGTTTGGTAAAAACCCCAACCATTCCTTCTTAAAGATTTTTGGATATGCTGCAAATGCACACCAAATCCTAGGAAAACTTGACCTCATGTCTAGAGAATGTATAAAAGGTTACAAGTTGTGGGTAAAAGACGATCAGAGTTTAAAAATAATAATAAGCTGGAATGTTGTGTTTAAGAAAGACTTGATGCCCTTCCTTATCAAAATTGAATCTAAAGTTGTTAATATTAAAAGGATGAAAACTGTCATATGAGACTTGAATGGTCTCGGTCTTGATAACACAACTACACAGGCTCCTCTTGAGGTGGAGCACTTGAATCAGAATTATCAAAATGAAAACATAGATGAAGAGGACACTGATTCTAACACTGAAAGTGAATTATTCGAACACTTGATCTATCTAATTATCAGTTAATTAGAGATAGGGTGAGGAGTAAAGTAAGACCATCCACTCGGCATGATAATGATGATTTTATATCTCTCTTTACTGATTCTGATAATATATGTGATGAACTTACTTTTTATGAAGAAGAAGTTATTTCATGTCCTGAATAAAAAAAAATCTTTATCTTTATAATATATAAAAGTTGAGTAGTTTCTAAAAATAATTTCCCGCTTATTTTCTATTTCTATAAATAGTAAGTTTTCATAAAATTAAGTAGTATGAACGCAAAGTGCATTAGTGTTAATGCAAAATGTATGTATGTCAAATGTGAAGGCAAAGTCTGGACAAATGTGAACGCATTTATGCCTATATATATATATATATATATATATATATATATATATATATATATATATATATATATATATATCAATTTTAATTTTATTATTATTAACATTAATATTGAATGAGTTCAATTAATATTTTTAGTTATCAGTATTAAAATTATCATTTATTAATATTTTTTTATTTATTGTTCTTAATATTATAAATTCTATATGTAGCCATCAATATAAAAATTGTATTTTAATTATTAATGATCAAATAATTTGTTATCTTTAATATTAAAAATCATATTTTCTGAAATATATATGTGGTTGAAAAAACGCGCTACTTATAAATAATTTATAGAAAAAGTTATTGAACGAAGACTAATATTGAATAATTAATGCTTTGATTCTAAAATATATATGTGGTTCAAAAAATGCCCTGCTTATAAATAATTTATAGAAAAAGTTATTGAACAAAAACTAATATTAAATAACTAATGCTTTGAATTCTTTTTATTTAATAATATCAATAGAATGATAAATATTTTTTAATCATTCTTAATTTTAATAAATTTTTAAAGATTATAGGGTATAAGATTTTTCGTATAATTTCGTGATCTCCAAATTTACTCGTTGTCGTATCATGATAATTGCGAGTTTTGAAAATTATTATTTTGACTATTTGACATCGATTTTTTGAGAATTGTTTTGTGAAAAAAGTGATTTACTCGGTTGTCATATCATGATAATTGCGAGATTTTCAAATTATTATTTTGACTGTTTGACTTTGATTCTTTGAGAATTGTTTTTGTGAAAAAATGATTTCTTGGAATGTATAGTTAAAAAGTCGTATGAAAAATTATAAAGAATAATTTTTTAAAGAATGTGTGCTTGAGAATGAATGTTCAGAAAAATTGATTCTTGAAAAATCACACTACTAAAATTGAGAGTATTAGGGACACTAATTTATGGGTAAAATAAGTTATATGCCCCTATTAATAATTAATTAGAGACGAGAATATGTTTGACCTCTATTAACATTAATTAAGGGGGATAAAAATGCCCCTAATATTTTTTCGAAAATTAAGATTATTAGGGGCACAAGATTAGAGGCAAAATAAGTTACACGCCCCTATTAGCAATTAATTAGGGGTGAAAATAAGTTTGGCCCCTATTAATATTAATTAAGGCGGATAAAAAATCCCTAATATTTTTCTAAAAAAATTTTGGAGGGAAAATTAGAGCCAAATATTTGTGTACATGATATTTCTTTTAATTGGGGGGAAAGCCTTTATTTTTATTTTAAAGATAATATTCTGTTGTTTTGCATATTAAAGAAATAAATTAGGGTTGTCACTGGTTCTCTCTGCCCTCCTCTATGTGACTGCGACTCACTTTCTTCGGATCTTCTCCTTCGCCCTATCTTCGTTCCTTCAATCACAATAAACCAGCCACATGCTATTGGTGACTCCCTCTTCTTGTACACCAGCCGATCTGAAAGCCTCAATAGAAGTAATTAACTGCTACTGAAGTAATTTCTCATCAATTAGCTAATCAAAATTCTAATTCAACGCATTTTTATTTTTTATTTTTTGGGATAGATAATTCTCTATTTGTGGCCTTCAGGCTCATATGTCCTTGAAGAATTATGGATGGTTCATAATTCAACAGCTCTTTGAGAAGTATAATTTAGGGTCTCTTCCAAATTGTCCCTCCAGCATTGATTCTGCTTCGAATCTCATAAATCGAATAAAATTAAGTCAGTGGATCTTGACGAGGACTTGCAAGATAAAAAGGTGCATATTTTTGTACTTTGTTTTGAACCTAACTTCTATACTCATCATTTTGGCATAGACGGGCACTTTAAAACTTATTGAAGGAGAAACAACGTGATAGTGAGTTTGATATTATGATGTGATTTTTAGGCAATAGTGACACTTGTATCTCTGATTGCCCAGAAAGCAGGGATTAAAGGTGAAGTGGTCGAAGAGAAAATGAAGGCTAGTGAGCGGGAGGTACAACACAATAACAGACAATTACGAGAACCTGGTAGAAGCTGTAGTAATCGACCCGATTAAGGTTACTAGATGTGGTTTGCAAAACTCAGCTTTTGTTGCCAGAATAGTTCTGCCATACAAGCAATTGAAACTTGATTGAACAATGCTACATCCGCACAAGGCCTTGCATTTTGATTGAACTGTGCTATTATCTCTCATGTAGGAAATTTTAGGATCGTGTAACTTATTTGGGAAGACAAATGAACAAGTATTTGTTTTTTTGAGACTTTTGGAGTTGTTTTGTTCTTCTTAAACTAGTTTTTAGCTTATAGCCTAGGTGTGAAAAAGTATTGTATATGGCTAAATATTGTGGTTGCTAATAAGCCATTGTATTGAATTGAATTTCTATATTTATGTTGAAATTTTTATGTAATGGAAATATTTAATTCTACTGAATATTTATATTTACAATAAATTGGTGCTGAATTTATTATTTATTTAATTCAATTTAAATGTATTAGGGAAAAATAGATGTATTTCTATAATTAATATATTAATTTATGATTTAATTAATGATATGGGCATTTATAAGTGCCTCTATTGCTTAAAATTAAATATGGGCATTTAATTAAGTGTCTCTAATAAAATTACGAGAATAATAATCCTACGTGGCACAGATATTAATAGGGGCATTTTTAGTGTTCAATGCGCCCCTATTTATTATTAGAGACATCATTTATAGGGACATTTACTAATTCGTCTCTCATTCTCTTAGGGGTGTTTTAACTTGATTTTCGCCCCTAATAACATTAATTGGGGCTCTTTTATAATGGCCCTAATATCCTCAATTTTAGTAGTGTCAATTTCATATGAGTAAGTGATAAAGTATTATGTCTTGTGAGTTAAACAACTGTGCCGCTTTTATGAATCTATATGCATAGATGATTTCTTAGTATATAAAGTTAAATGTATTTGCGATATACATTTGTTAAAATTTAATCAAAACTAACATTTCATGTTGCTTAATTTGCTACACTCATTTAAATATATGACCACGTGTATTTAATTTGTAATATTAAAGTGAATATGAAATAAAATATTTGTTTAATAAATTTAAATATCAAATATTGTAATAAGATAGTTAGTACCAATTATAATAGTACTATTCAAATAGTAATAAATTATTTGTTATAATCTAGAAATTATATTTTGAAAAGATTAATTGTATCAATAATCATTAAAATTGAATAGTTATGCAAATGGTCATTGAAGTTTTTTTTTTTTTTTTTTTTTATTTAAGTAGTAAGTTATTTAAGTTCCTAACTATTACAATTGTGGTAACTTAGTAAAAAACAAAAAATAAAAAAAATTGGCCCATATTAAGTACACTTTATTCAAACCCTCATTTTTTTTAAAATTATTTTCAACTAACGTTCTATTAATAAAAATAACTTACAAATAAATTCAAAAAAAATTATACTTTTTAACTGCTCATTATACCAAAATTTACTGTTACAAACCACTTTATTTGAAATAATGAGTCTCAAAAGGGTACTTAAGTATACACTCTCCACAAAATCATTATTATTAAAGTCATTTGTAGATAATGAGGGCTCAAACAAGGACTTAATATGCTCACGAGAGAAAACGTAATACATAAAAGGTGAGTACTTCCCAAAAGTAGGTATTAGCCCATTCTCTTGTCTAAAACACATTTCCTAAATTGATTAGTAGTATTAATTTACTCTTTATTATTTATTTTGGACAAAATTCATATTTAAAATAATTTAGTTGAATGCAGATTTTTAAATAACTACATTTTTCAGGTTCCGAAATTTCTTGGTCTGTCTTCCCCTCTTGAAAATCAATTACAATTTTTTTAAAAAATTTGTAAAAATAAAACTTTGTCAATATCACATAAATATTTTTATATAAAAATATAAAATGAAAGAGGATGAAATAAGAACGTTCCTCAATCTATTTTTATTTTTCTTTTCCTTTTTGTTTTAATAAAATTCTAAACATATATCACAGATATATCTATTTTTTCCACTTTATACAAATTTTATTTAAAAGTAATTTTTCTTTTCTATTTTAAGTTTTAAATCAATTTAAATTACAATATTTAAAGAAATTCCTGAAACGATAAACATACGAACCGTAAAAAAAAAAAAGTATGTGTAATGTACATTTGTAATTAATTGTCTTCATTCCTTTCTCATTTTTAATTAAATATTAATTTCATTTGTTAAAATATAAATTTAATATATGTAAGTAACAAATGACCGTGCATCGCAGAGGTGTAACACGAATTCTTCGCATAAGAATAAAACTTGGATATTAGTTAAAAGGACAAATGATCAGAAGGTTATAGATTGTAAGTGGATTTTTAAGATAAAAGAAGGTGACTTCAGCAAAGATAGCTTTAGGTACAAACCCGACTAGTAGCTAAGGACTTTTTTCAAAAGGAAAATGTAGACTACAATGAAATTTTCAAACCTGTAGTAAAGTACACATCTATTAGGATCTTTTTGACCTTAGTTGCTCATCTATTAGGGCCGACTGTAATGGGTCCTTGTATATCCTCAGCCTTCGATTTTCAACTGAAGAAGAGACATCAAAATTTCTGGTTCCTAATACTCCAAAATCAAAGGCGATTTGGGGCTCCTTTGTGTTAGACTTCTTCTCTCAGTGAAGATAAAATTGGTGTTCTTTTTTCCTTTCATATTTTCTTGGTGATTAGACAGATTGCAATAGGTGTGATCATTTATAAATGAGAGTTTATTCTTGGTGAATTCAGTTTGTGTATGATGGATTTTACTACTTTATTTTGGGGGTTGTTTTGGGCATTTCTTAGTGAAGAGTATGGTTTGCAACAGGTGTAAATCATTTGTTTAGGAATTTGATTACTGGTGAAATCTTATTGTGAAGAAGCTGTGTGTTTGGTTTGATTTTGTGGATTTCTTGAAAAAGTCTTGGTGTTAATTGTAATTGTTATGAACATTTCTTTGTATTTAGTGGAATTTGAGTGTAAATCCAATTTGATGAATTGCTCAATGGGAGATTAAGTGAGTTTTTGAATCCCTGAACCTCCAGGGTCTTCGGATCGAAAAATCTTGTGTCCTTGCATTTACTTTCTTTATTTTTTGTTATTGTTCATATTGTCGATCCAAAAATATATATTTTATATTTACACACATTTGAATTTTGATTTTTTAATTATTTGTCAATGGAACTTATTCTTTTCAAAATCAAAAACTTTTATGTATGATACATCAAATTTGAGAGAGAAAAAAGGAAATCATACTTCTATCTTGGATGCCAAACGCACAAACGACTGCATCAAAACTTCAAAGCATAGAATATGTTATATTAAACTTTTCTATCACGTGCAATAAAACTATTATACTTATTACAACACTATCATCAAACCCCACAAAAAAAATGCACTAGAATTTACAGATATCATTATCAATTAATTATCTACATGTTTATTATTATTAAGACACGTCGTCTGAAAACTTGCGAATTCAAAACTTTCAACATTTTTAAGACATTCGAGAAAAGTTTGATTAGATGATGGACATCTCCACCTTGATATTATTAAAAAGATTCCATATATATATGAGCCAATCGCCGTCGTAACTTTTCTTACGGACATTGAAAAGCTATATTTTTATTTTTATTTTTATGTGCGATCCAGGATTTATCCCTTAACATGATTACGGGAATGGATTAGTTGATGATTCTTGCTCGATTGTGTCAATTAAAAAATTGTATTTGGTAAATGGACAAGAAAATATTGCCTCTGTTTGGTAATATTGTAACGATTTATAAACTGATTTACTTATTATTTTGAGGTAAAATATGTAGTTGAAAATTGGAGATAGAAAATGTGTTTAATTAAAAAATGATTTGAAAAATTGCGTAGTATACAAGTCAATTTATAAATCAGTTACTAAAGACTTGCTTAATAATGTTTGCATGCCTCTTTACAGTGACGGATCCAATGCAGGCCCAGTGGGGGTGTTGGACCCCACTGAAAAAAAAAAAAAAAAAAATTTTTTTGAGTATAAAAAAAAACGCCCCCACTGGAAAAAAGAAAAAAAAATGACATCTTGAATTTATTCCCTTTGATCTTAATTCTCTCTCTACAATCATTATGTTTATGCAAGAAATGAATACAATGCTCATTACTAGTATCTCTCATCTTGAAAGTTTACATTTACTTTTCAGTTATAGATATTTTCTTTTGTGAATTACTACCTTACAATGATTAATTATAACTTGTTAGTTAACTTAGTTTAGTTTTTAATTTATTGCTTCATAGTTTCAATCATTTTGGTTAAAAAAAATTTCGGGGCCTCCGCCCACTCCTTCCCACCATTTGAAATTTTTTGCCCCCATTCACTCAAAATTCTGGTTCCGTCCCTGCCTCTGTAATAAACAATTATGTTTCTCTTAATGTTTTTAATCCGAAAAAGTGGACAAAACAAACATATTAAAGTCCGTTTGATTGAAATGGTGAAATTTGGATGAAAAAAAAATGGAATTGAATTCCTGGAAATTAATAGTCTAATGTATTTGATTGATTTAATTTTTTAGGTGAAAAAGTAGAGAAATTTTCAAATTTTATTGTTTGATTAATATTATTTTCCATGAAAAATAAAGCAAAATTTTCTATTTCAATCATTTTTTTTATATTTTCATACATTTGTACTTGATAATAATAATGTTAATTTTTAGAATAGAAAAAATAAGTCAAATAATAATAATAAAAAGGATCAAAAGTGCTAAGAAAACTATTTCTTTAAAATCAAGAAAAATAACAGATTTCGAGAAAAGTTGAAAAATGAATACCATGAAAAATATAGGTAGTTGTACAAAAGTTGAAAAATGAAAAACATCACGAAAAATCTTGCGTATCAAAAAGGGCTATGAAAAGTTTATGCTCAATTAATCATCTGCCACATGTGCGGTATTAAATAGCATTCATGTGTCTAAACGCCAAACTTGCAGTCTGTCTTATTGATTTCTTTCTTTCTTTCTTTTTACTTTTTCTTGAAAGGCATATTAATTTATTAATTACAAGTCAATAAATTTTAAAATTTATGTTCCGTCTAAAATATTTTTCACAAGGGACAAGTTGCCTTATGGTAGTTCTTTGAAGGGGGTTGTTAGCTCTTTTGGAATGTATAAAGAAAGTCCTACATTGATTAAACATGGAATAAACAAAAGGTTATAATGTGACGACCCGAATTTTCGACCATTCGAGTGCCACAAAAAGTGACTCATATCATATTATCGAGACTTAAATAGTAATGTAAAATTATTCAAAAGAATAATTAGAATCCCATCATTTTATTTGTGAATAAAAATAGAACATAATTTTCTTACATAAAGTTCAACATAATTATCTCATCAATCTTAACCACTTTTGCCACTTCCATGTTGACCGCCTCGAACCTTCAATTATCTGAAAATGGTAAATATCGTGGAGTGAGATTTATAAAATCCCAGTAAGTATACCAAGCATAAATTTTCTTTTGAATGCATATGGATCATTTTCATCATAACATAGGATAGGATTGAAATATTCATAAACATAGGGAGACACAAGAATTTTACCGAACTTAAATGGCAAGAATTCTTATGTGTAGCGCTACTAAACTCCGGTCCCCTTAGCATAATCATAAACATATCATATGGAACCCATAACAATCTTGTGAGATTGATTTCATAGCAATGATCCAAACATTTTCATAAAAACATAAGATATACTTACTTGTCATAAAAACATACTTACTTTTCATAAAAACATAAGGTGTATTTACCTTTCATAAAAACATACTTACTTTTCATAAAAACATAAGATATACTTACTTGTCATAAAAACATACTTACTTTTCATAAAAACATAAGGTGTATTTACCTTTCATAAAAACATACTTACTTTTCATAAAAACATAAGATATACTTACTTGTCATAAAAACATACTTACTTTTCATAAAAACATAAGGTGTATTTACCTTTCATAAAAACATACTTACTTTTCATAAAAACATAAGATATACTTACTTGTCATAAAAACATACTTACTTTTCATAAAAACATAAGGTGTATTTACCTTTCATAAAAACATACTTACTTTTCATAAAAACATAAGATATACTTACTTGTCATAAAAACATACTTACTTTTCATAAAAACATAAGGTGTATTTACCTTTCATAAAAACATACTTACTTTTCATAAAAACATAAGATATACTTACTTGTCATAAAAACATACTTACTTTTCATAAAAACATAAGGTGTATTTACATTTCATAAAAACATACTTACTTTTCATAAAAACATAAGATATACTTACCTTTTAAAAGATTAAAATGAAGTGTAGTAGTAAATGGACCAAAACTTTCTTGACCACCTTGAATTTCTCTTACTTGTGGATTTTGTCAAGAGATTGGAAATAAGTGTATATGTGTAGAGTTGTGTGTAAAAGAGATGGGTTTAAATAGATGTATAAAGTTGGCATATTGTAAACATAATCATTCAATTCTATTAATTTTAACACATCATTTTCTTAAAGTAAAGCACCATTCATATACTTTTCCATATTTATACAAATAATATGCTCTTCATGATTATATATAATGGAGTATATAAATCATTCATATACTTTTCCATATTTATACAAATATTATGCTCTTCATGATTACATATAATGGAGTCTTATCAATCATTCATATACTTTTCCATATTTATACAAATATTATGCTCTTCATGATTATATATAATGGAGTATATAATTCATTCATATATTTTTCCATATTTATACAAATATTATGCTCTTCATGATTACATATAATGGAGTCTTATCAATCATTCATATACTTTTCCATATTTATACAAATATTATGCTCTTCATGATTATATATAATGGAGTATATAATTCATTCATATACTTTTCCATATTTATACAAATATTATGCTCTTCATGATTACATATAATGGAATCTATCAACCATTTATATACTTTTCCATATTTATTAAATTAAGATTCTCATAATTATTATATATAATAGAACCTCTCATGCTTGCATATATTTTCTTAATTTAAATAATAAAAGTAATTTTTGTACAAATAAATATTGGGATAACATTGAATTAAGTACTTAGACTTAATATACTTTAAATCAAGAGAATGGAGATATTTTTAGAAATTCGGAATTTAATTTAAAATCGAACGATCTCGATTATTTCTTGACTTGGCTATACGAATACGTCGTGGCGTTAATTTAATAAAAATGGGTGAAATAGTAGCGACACGATTTTCTATTAAAATAATTATTAATCGCGTAAAAATTCTTGGTCGCTACAAACTTACCCCCTTAAAATAATTTCGTCCTCGAAATTAATCTTACTTGATCTTATGATTTCTGAACACTTAATCAGAATCTCTTCTTCTTCTTCTTATGTAGCATCATCGCTACCATATTTAACCCAACCATATTTAACCCACTGAACTTTGACTAAATGCATCAATTTGTTTTCTTAAGACATGGACTTTTCTATCAATAATAGATATATGTCTACTCATAAATTCTTCTGAATCAAAATGAAAATTCCCAATCGTATGTGATATTTCATCATATCTTGTAGTATTCATGTAACTTGTCACTTATCATCGTATCATGTGACCTCAGATATTAGTATATATCTCTAAAATTTCAACAAATCTTTACTGATATATCATATCATAATAATTTTTCCTTTCTTCTTATCATCGAATATTCTCAAAATAATCAAAACAATTCCCTGAATAATCTCTCTATGTAATATACCCAATAACATATCAACATAATATCATCAACTTATCTTTCCAATATTTGTAACCCAAAATTCAGTAAACAAATATCTCCCAAACTAAGATTCTTTACTTAAATATCACCACATTTCCCGTAAGGTATTCCTTTCACTTGCACAAACTTATTAATCCTGATTCAATACAGTCCTTATTTCTCTTTCACGTATTCCCGTATTATTTCTATACCTTGATTATTATATCAGAATATCAGTACCCAAAATCCAAGAAAAATATTTCATATCTCAAATCTTATCATCAAATCTTCCTTTATCGATAAAATTTAACAGTGCATTACTTCTTGTCTCCTCTTTTCATTAAAATAATCCTGCGCTTTCTTGCTGGACACAACATCACGCGGATTCACTCATATCCTTTACGCTTTTAAATAGTTCATGCTGGGAAGAGGTTAGAATCATCAAACAATGGATATCATCCTTTCTAACATTCGCAAGTATTATTCCAATCTTCCTATGAATGATCTGAGAAAGATCTATAGAATAAGGCTCGAAAGATTGAGGTTGCTGATGGCTCATGATATTCCAGAAGATGTTCGCTGGTTGATCGAAGCAAAAGTTCGACTATCTGGTGAATTACCTATGACCTTTCCAAAACATATGCCTGGTTTAGGCAAAAGCACGTTTGCAAAGAAACGAAGAGCAAAAAGACTAGGTGGTTGCTACAAATGTGCTCGTTGGAACTGTAATACTCGTTGCAAATCATTAGGATATTCTTCTACTAATCGAGATGATAAAATCGAATTCATAAAGGGTGGACTAAGTAAGGAGTCTTTGGATGATATTCGATTGACTCTCGAGACGCACCCAAGTGGGTATGTGCAACGTGAACTCCTTTCCTTATATGCTCAATTTAACGAGGACAAAAATCGTTATAGTCTCAAAAATATAATCGCAAAAGATCCTGTTTGCCAGTCTGTTTTACAAAATGAGGTTGTGGCAATTCAACATTGATATAAGGTAAATCTTTGATACGCATTTAAAAATATTCTTCTGTTTCCTTTCACACGTTTTGATAAAGCTGGTAAAAATATATTTTCCTTTCTCGAGTTTTTATAAATATTGAAAAAATATATTTTCCTTTCTCGAGGTTTGATAAAGCTGGAAAATAAATCACCGAAAGGTAATATCTTTGATAAAATAGTCAAAAGTTGGCCGATTTTGTCAAAAGTAAATCTTTACTTTTTCAGAATCAATCAAAAACAGTAAATTTTTCCGGCTTTAAATAGCCAAACATATTTCATAGTTCAGGTATCCCAAAATCACATCTTCTTCGTAAGTTTTTCCCTTCTATACTATCAAAGATGGAAGCACCAAAACTTCGACAGATCAAAACTATTTGTGTATTTTGTGGATCAAAAGTGGGGAAAGGCTTCGGTTATCTAGAAGCGGCCGTAGATCTTGGAAAGAAACTGGGGGAAAAAGGTATCACTCTTGTATATGGGGGTGGTAGCAGTGGTCTAATGGGTTGTGTTTCCCAATCTGCTCTTGCAGAGAAATCAAAAGTAATCGGTGTCATACCTGTCCCTTTGGTAGATGTTGCAGGAAAAACACGAGGGCATGAAGTTCAAACCTTATCCATCCATGAACGCATAACTTGTATGCTATATGGTTCTGATGCCTTTATAGCCCTGCCCGGAGGTTTTGGTACCTTAGAAGAAATCTTTAACATTACCTCGTGGGCTCAACTAGATCTCCATACTAAGCCTATTGGGCTTCTGAATGTTAACAATTTCTTTGATGGCTTGTTAACCTTTCTTGATTATGCTGTGGAACAGGGATTCATCTCTCCATTTTCCAGAAGGCTCCTTATTTCTGCTCCTACTATTGATGAACTACTGGATAAGCTGCAGTCATATATCTCAATACAAGATCCAGCAGGGGTTAAGATAGATTGGTCGCAAGGAAGGGGAATCAAGCGAAAATGGAGTCCGGTTAATGTAAACTTAACTTTATGAATCTTAGAATAGGTGGGGGTAGAGTACGGAGTATTCTTACTCTCGAGACACCCCTCTAATTTCCTAGGATTTCCTTAATGTTTAAATCTTGTGTGTACCTCAAAGGTTCCAGGTGGTAGATTACGGAGTATTCTTACTCTCGAAACACACCTCTTTGAAGGTTTCTTTATTTCCTCAAAAGGTCAGAGGTGGTAGGATACGGCTACTCCGGAAACACATCTCTCAATTTGAGGAATTTCCCATGTTGCTTTCTTTTGCTTTTGCGTGTTTCATGTATTTCTTTCCAGTGTGACTCTTGTGTGTTCTCCTTACGAGAAAATAATAATATCTCTGTTATCATCTACTAAATCTCGTTTGTGATGTAAATGAATTTGCATGTCTAACCTCAATTCTCTTAGTGATTGCATACCATACTATGCTCTTAATTCCAAACGATAAAATTCTAGGCAGAGTTTCCTTTGAAATTTGGACTTATTCAAACTGTAAGCATACTTCATAACTCACAATAATAAATAATTCCACATTTGATCACAACGATCTAAAAATTGACCACAATTTCATCAAACTTCAATATCATAAAAAAATATTCCAGAAAATCAATTCATAATTCCTCAACATAGAAATTTCAAATCATAGTCGTCAATATCACAATATCACTTCCTTCAATACCTTAATTGGCTCAAAAGATTACTCATACTTATATTTATAAGTCATAAATCATATTCCCAAAATTTAATCACAAGGCCAAAGTTCATAATAAATTTCTCTTCAATATAGAGGCATAATTCACTTACTCAACATAATAGCCATTACTTAATTCCCAATAACCAAATCTTTAAATCTCTAACTTCATAATGCTTCTCATAAAAGTCTCATTAAAATCATATCACTTATAATCTTAACATCTCATAAAACTTCATAAAATTGGCTCGCTATTTCTCATTAAATCTAAATGATAGATAATCTGAACATATTTCTAATCATTTCTGTTGACTTCTTATACTTAGTGCCATGTCTAAAATCAATTATGCAAAGTCCATTTAAGGTTCATCATTTCTAAACTCGAGGACAACAATTATTTTGAAAATCATTCTTAAGTCATATTATTCCCATTATGCTCAACACCCGTTCTCTTTCTTTCTTTCCGAATTTTTTTCAGAATTGAAACTTGAAGAGTGGTACCAATAATCATCCACAGTTTTTCCTTGCTTTTAAGCAAAGGTAGTGATAAAGGGATAAATTATTGAACCGAAAATTGAAACTTGAAGAGGAAGTACTAATAACCATCCACAGTTTTTTCCTTGTTTTTACACAAAGGTAGTGATAAAGGGATAAATTATTGTACAAATTCATTATTAATTTTGTTTGTTTAATATATTATTCCATATATTTTTTGGCAAAAGTTACGAACCAACTTATTTTTCTAATTTAGTCAGTCTTACTAAGCTTAATATGAACCAAAATTCATATCAATATCCTCTATGTCTCATGATTCTACATAAAAAGGAATAAATTAAAATTCAGGCTTCTATCAATTCATATCATACTCAACATGTATATTTCACTTAAAGATTCATAACATATGAAGATTTCATACTTAACATGTCTTAATAAAATCGTAAATGACTTGCAAAGCATATAACATACCTGGTTCGAGGAGTCAATACGTGGAGAGTGACATAGTAGAGTGATGAGTTAAAATATTTCATATAATCTTATTTTCCTTTAATCAACAATAATTTAATGTGGTTGTATCCAAATCAACATTTTCTTGAATCATAATTCCTAATTAATCACAGTCTTCAAAACAAATCCAATATCGATATAGTAATTATCTCCCCATCAATAATTAATAACTTAACCCAAATAAAATTTATCGTCAAATCTTATTTTTCCTTTAGTCCCCGAACTTCTAGAAATTTATCAAAGACATCAATATAAACATCATATCACTAACTAATTATATTCCATAAAATTTTCAGGACATTACAAACTCCCTTGCTTAAAATGAATTTTGTCCTTGAAATTCGCACATCAAATTTCATCATGCTTTTCAAAATCATAACCATACTTGACATGTGAAAATTCAACTTTTTTTTTTATAATGAATAGTGATTTCGTTCACTGTTCATCATGAATAGCACGTCGTTTTACTGTTCACGTGAATAGTGATTTTTTTTTTTTTTTTTTTAAAGAAATAAAATTTCAAAAATCTACAGAATCGTTTTTAAAACTCTTTGCTCTGATACCAACTGTGACGACCCGAATTCTCGACCATTCGAGTGCCACAAAAAGTGACTCATATCATATTATCGAGACTTAAATAGTAATGTAAAATTATTCAAAAGAATAATTAGAATCCCATAATTTTATTTGTAAATAAAAATAGAACATAATTTTCTTACATAAAGTTCAACATAATTATCTCATCAATCTTAACCACTTTTGCCACTTCCATGTTGACCGCCTCGAACCTTCAATTATCTGAAAATGGTAAATATCGTGGAGTGAGATTTATAAAATCCCAGTAAGTATACCAAGCATAAATTTTCTTTTGAATGCATATGGATCATTTTCATCATAACATAGGATAGGATTGAAATATTCATAAACATAGGGAGACACAAGAATTTTACCGAACTTAAATGGCAAGAATTCTTATGTGTAGCGCTACTAAACTCCGATCCCCTTAGCATAATCATAAACATATCATATGGAACCCATAACAATCTTGTGAGATTGATTTCATAGCAATGATCCAAACATTTTCATAAAAACATAAGATATACTTACTTGTCATAAAAACATACTTACTTTTCATAAAAACATAAGGTGTATTTACCTTTCATAAAAACATACTTACTTTTCATAAAAACATAAGATATACTTACTTGTCATAAAAACATACTTACTTTTCATAAAAACATAAGGTGTATTTACCTTTCATAAAAACATACTTACTTTTCATAAAAACATAAGATATACTTACTTGTCATAAAAACATACTTACTTTTCATAAAAACATAAGGTGTATTTACCTTTCATAAAAACATACTTACTTTTCATAAAAACATAAGATATACTTACTTGTCATAAAAACATACTTACTTTTCATAAAAACATAAGGTGTATTTACCTTTCATAAAAACATACTTACTTTTCATAAAAACATAAGATATACTTACTTGTCATAAAAACATACTTACTTTTCATAAAAACATAAGGTGTATTTACCTTTCATAAAAACATATTTACTTTTCATAAAAACATAAGATATACTTACTTGTCATAAAAACATACTTACTTTTCATAAAAACATAAGGTGTATTTACCTTTCATAAAAACATACTTACTTTTCATAAAAACATAAGATATACTTACTTGTCATAAAAACATACTTACTTTTCATAAAAACATAAGGTGTATTTACATTTCATAAAAACATACTTACTTTTCATAAAAACATAAGATATACTTACCTTTTAAAAGATTAAAATGAAGTGTAGTAGTAAATGGACCAAAACTTTCTTGACCACCTTGAATTTCTCTTACTTGTGGATTTTGTCAAGAGATTGGAAATAAGTGTATATGTGTAGAGTTGTGTGTAAAAGAGATGGGTTTAAATAGATGTATAAAGTTGGCATATTGTAAACATAATCATTCAATTCTATTAATTTTAACACATCATTTTCTTAAAGTAAAGCACCATTCATATACTTTTCCATATTTATACAAATAATATGCTCTTCATGATTATATATAATGGAGTATATAAATCATTCATATACTTTTCCATATTTATACAAATATTATGCTCTTCATGATTACATATAATGGAGTCTTATCAATCATTCATATACTTTTCCATATTTATACAAATATTATGCTCTTCATGATTATATATAATGGAGTATATAATTCATTCATATACTTTTCCATATTTATACAAATATTATGCTCTTCATGATTACATATAATGGAATCTATCAACCATTTATATACTTTTCCATATTTATTAAATTAAGATTCTCATAATAATTATATATAATAGATCCTCTCATGCTTGCATATATTTTCTTAATTTAAATAATAAAAGTAATTTTTGTACAAATAAATATTGGGATAACATTGAATTAAGTACTTAGACTTAATATACTTTAAATCAAGAGAATGGAGATATTCTTAGAAATTCGGAATTTAATTTAAAATCGAACGATCTCGATTATTTCTTGACTTGGCTATACGAATACGTCGTGGCGTTAATTTAATAAAAATGGGTGAAATAGTAGCGACACGATTTTCTATTAAAATAATTATTAATCGCGTAAAAATTCTTGGTCGCTACATATAAAGAGATTAGACTTTCTCTATTCCCGGCTGATTTTTGTGTTGAATATTGGTTTAATAAATCGATAAATTAAAAAATTGATTAAGTATCGAAAATTGATTAAAGCGATTTTGTGTCGAATTAGAACAAATACTCAAACCCGACACAATCTGTTTAGGCAAATTTAATTTGCCGTTTCGCTGCTTCGGGGAGTACAAACGGTTGGGAAACCGTGCGATCACACGTCAAATTTATTTTCGATTTTTTGAGTAAAACTGTGCGACCGCACGGACTATAACCGTGCGATCCCACGGTTGTCCGGTGAAAAGACACTTTTCATAAAGGTGAATGGTTTGGAAATGGTGTATGATTTGGCTTCAACCATTTCGTCAACACCCTTTCATGGACCCTTTGGGTGTTCTATTTCTGGAATGCTACAAACACAAGTGAAACCGTTGTATCTTGGAGTCGATTTTCGGAATCCATAGACACCGTTACGAGGCAAATTCGACTTAAGGACAAAGAGTCCAACTCTTGTCTCAGCTTGTCCCTACTTTTCTTCTCTTTCTTGTTTGTATTTTCTTTGTCATTATTCTATCCAATTTTCGGCACGGATTTACAAACTATTATTCTACTTATTTTGGCATCAATATTCACAAATATCTCCCAACATTTTGTTTATAAATAAATTTGAATTTTTTAAATTAAAATATGTGATTTTAAAAAATTTGCGTAATAGAAAGTGAATTGAAAAAGTATTATTATATTTATAAACAAGTTTACAAAACACTTGCTTAATCTTTTAAATGGAACTCAATTCTCAGGTAAGCATCTATTTATACCTCCATAAGTGGGTGTATCACTGTATGATCAAGCCAATACATTCCATATTCATGAGAGAGAGAGAGAGAGAGAGAGAGAGAGAGAGAGAGAGAGAGAGAGAGAGAGAATCTTTGTTCATGCAGAGATGAGAGAACCATAAAAGTTTTTTGATCTAAACTTTCAAACCTTTGAATAATCAAGTTGCTGTTGATATATGCTTCTGTACAGTATTTATATGCACATTAATATTCTGTTCATAATTGAACAGCAAGAATTGAATTTGCAAGTAGCAAATATTAAAAATATAAAATGCGTTCCATAATTAAAAAAATAAATAAATAATCAAAGCTTGTCCTCCCAAAATCCATCCCCATTGCACCACTCATGCAGGGTCGGCCCTGAATTCTGAGAGGTCCTAAGCGAGTCTCCAGCCCAAGAATTATTAGGGACCTGGCCAAATACAAAACTTCGAGGAAATTACAAAGAACTCTATTTTGTAATATTACAATTCAATTTTCAGTTTTAAAGTTTCAAATTTCAAAAATTTGGTGTTAAATTAATTTATTATGGATAATTATATTTGCACCACAAATTCCTTCACAAATTTTGGGGCCTTACCTGAGAGTTTTAAGGTTTCGGGAAACGAGCTAATAACCTAAAACAAATTTCTACCAAATATACCATGAGCAAGGATTTCGAAAATCCTTTCACTCCTGAGAAAACATAGGGCTGCATTCTCTTTGGCGTTTTTCAGTCGTTTTCCGTTTTCCTTTTCCGAAAATGCGAAAAACGCGTTCTCTTGGGCCGTTTTGGAAAAAAAATTTCGAAAACGTTTTCCAAATTTTGTAAAAGAAATAGAAAACGCGAAATTTACGTTTTTTGCGTTTTCCATTCATTTAAACTAAAAAAAGGAAAACGTGCGTCTTTCCGTTTTCGTTTTAAAAAAAAAAAAAAAAAAAAAAAAATCCCTAAAAAATTTGAAATTGGTCAAAATTTGTCATTTGAATTACATTATTGGTCCCCGATTTTCAAAATTTGTCATTTTAATCCTCAAAATTTGAAATTTCTTTCGAAAATACCCTAATTTATTTGCAACTTAGGTCCTTAAACTTTAGATTTTCTTGCACATTAGTCTGCAAGTTTTACTTTTCTTTCAATTTCGTCCTTCCCGTATTTGGTTTATAGGTCATTGTCTTCAAACATATATAACTTTTGATTTACAACTTCGAATTGCACTCCGATTTTTACGTCGAACTCCAAATTCAACAATCTTTCTTATGATGTATCATGTGCTCAATTATTAAACATTTCTTTTTTACTTTTGTATTGTAGAAAATTAGGGCATCATTGATGAACGTATGGATTTTTGAATTTTTTGACATAACCAAATATGACATCTTTACTTCATTTATATTGTGTATATCATATATGTATGAATCTTGAATGTGTGTGTATATATATATATATATATATAATCACATGTAATATAATTACAAGTCAACAAAGTGTGTGTTTGGTATTATTTAAAAAGAAATTTTTTCAAGTGAATAGTAATATTTAGGGAAATGGATGATTAAGATTTAGTTGAAAAGTCTAATATTGTGGACCTCACTTTTAATGAGAATCAAACAAGGGCAAAATAGTTTTCTTGAAAAAAAATCCAAACAGAACGTGTTTTCCAGCATTTCATTTTCGAGAATAGTTTTTAGAAAAAACAAATCAAACGCGTTTTCAGCAATTTTGAAAACATTCAGAGAAAATGAAAATCAGAAAACATTTTCGAAAATGAAAACAGAAAACTGAAACATAAAGAGAACGTAGTGGGATTTTTCATAAAACAAAAGATATTCATAAGCCAAAATAAGAAACAAATGGTCTAGAAGGTTTTTCGAGCATGGCAAGAAGTCAGATAAATTTGTATTGTAAAATTGTGAGATAAATCATGAATTTTAAATGTATTATTATCAGTTGTTTTATATTTGTGTTTAAATATTTAATTAACTCCATCGTGGTAACTTGACTTATTAATAAGTTAGTCTCATTTTATTTTCATTTACTAAAAATTTCAGTCTGAGTGTGAAGTTAAAATATTAAAATGAGGTAAAGACGTAACAAATTTCATAAAAGAAAATTAATCATTTTCATTTTACTATAAAAAAATTACAAATTCTTTTGATTTTTAGTTTTAGGACAACCACTTAAAACCATCAAAAAAATAAACAAAGATCAAAGACTTGGTTCTAACTTCGATTTTTCGGTTCTAAAGACGGAACCGAGAGCAAAACCGAAAACCAATCGGTTCTCGATTCCAAAACCGATTTTAATAATTTTATTTTTTTAAAACCATACGGTTCCATTTTTTTTTTGTTCAGTTCCGATTCGATCATATCGGTTCCAATTTTTTTGCCCATCCCTAATGAATCCAATGTTTAGAAAATAGGAAACCGGTTGGAACCGAAAAAGGTAACGGGTCAAGGGACAGAATGTCCGACTAGATCAAACCAGTTTCAATTAAAACATTAAAAATTATTCCAAGAATTACAAATTCTTATAAAAAATAAGTCATTTTACAAATAAACCAACATTTACTTATTTACAAAAAAAATCATATATAAAAGTAGCTTAAAACAACATAAAAGAAAGAATTTTAGAAGAAGAAAAAAATCAAAACCGAGTTTAAAACTTGAACCGGTTCCTAATTTTCCAGGTTGAACCATCGTTTTCCTATCCGGTTTGCCGGTTCCCGATTTTTCTGATTGAATCGGTTGGTCTAATCCGATTTTTTAAAACTGTCAATGACTTAAAAAAAAAAAAAAAAAAAAAAAATTCATTGTGACTTTAAAAATGATGATTGTAACTTAAAAAATTTGTATTTTGTGACTCCAGATATTACAATAATGATATTTATAATTAATAAAATATTTATAATTAATTGTTTTTAATTGTAGCATGATTTTTGAAATTATAAAAGTTTCATCTCAATTTTAAAAATTTTGAAATTTGCATTGATAATCACCTGAGCACAAAGGATGTGGTCCTAGATTGGATTGTGATGATCATGAAAATTAATATTTGGCTCTTAAGACAATTGTACGAAAGGAGATAGCTCTCAGTGTAGAGGAGCCTTCGTTTGATAAACATGTTTTTATATATAGTTTTTCCTACATAATTCTTCAAATTATTTTTTAACCATACACATTTTCTCTCTTTATTTTTCAATTACACATTTTACCTAAGAACAATTCTACTTATACAGGAGCCTGAATATCCAGGCCCCACATCCAAGCCCTTGTACAAATGCATTTTTTCTTTACCTAAAAAAATATATAAAAAAAAAAAACATGTTCCTAAAATAATAATAATAATAATAATAATTTAACAAACAGAGGAAAGTCTCCTTGATTTGAGGAAGAGTCAATAAACTGTCTTTTCAATTGGGCTGATGGTATTTCATTTGATGGGAGTTTTTAGAAAGAATAATGTTAAACACACAAAATGTTTGATAAACTGGATGACACATTACTCACATGTAAGATGACCTATAATGTGCGGACCCCCTTTACATGTGAGGGATGTGTCATCCAGTGTGTAATCCATTTTATGTGTGTAGCATAATCCTTTTAGAATTGTACAAACAAAATCCTATCGATTAAACATGGAATAAATAAAAGATTTATACGGATATTAGACTTTATCTATTAATCTTTTAAATGGAACCCAATTCTGTAATAGGCACCTATTTATACCTCTACGTGGGTGTAATGGTGTATGATCAAGCCAACACACTCCATCATTAAGTTCCTATTTAGTAGAGATTAAAATCATATTTTTAGTAAATTTTAATAAAAATGAATTGAATGTGTGGTTGAAATACTATGGGCCCTGTAAATTGTATGATTAAAATTAATTCTTTGACTTTGACGTAGATTTTAATCATATTTTTATTTGTACCAAACATGGAGCAAAGATAGAGAATATTTGTTCATGCAGAGAACCAGAAAGAGTTTTTTTTTTTTTTAATCTAAATTTCAAACCTTTGAATAATCAAGTTGCTGTTGATACATGCTTCTATACACACACATTAATATTCTGTTTGAAATTGAACCACAAGAATTTATTTTGCAAGTAGCAAATATTAAAGTTAAAATACTTTCCGCACATTAATGCTAATAAATAATTGAATATATGTCTCCTAAACAGTAACACTTCTTTCAAAATTAATAAAATACATTACGTGCATTGACGGACAAATAAATAATTGATGGTACTCTTCCGGACTAAAATGAATTATAGAAGCATATTTTTTAGATAGAATTTTATGATTTGATTTTATGGTGCGACGAAAATAGGCATTAAGATGTTTTCATTAGCCTTTGTTTGGTAATACTGTTTGATTTATAGATTGATTTATATATGATTTTATAGTAAAAAAAAAATAGCAATTGAAAATTAGAGAGAAAAAATGTATGGTTAAAAAGTAATTTAGAAATTGTGTAATTTATATACTAGTAATTAATAAAATGGATAATTAAATATATTATATTAATAAAATAGGTAATTAAATATGTCAAGTCGTAATAGCATACAAGTTATAGTCACGGTTACAAATCACAAATTTTATTGACACAAATTATCAAACTAATCGATAACAACTTATTTATAGGTCAGAAATCGATGCAGCATGAATCAAGAAATTCAATCGAAAACCTTAAAAGAAAAAAAAAATAACTGAAATCCACTAGAAATGAAGAATAATCTTAAAGTTAATTAATTGAAAGAA
This sequence comes from Ligustrum vulgare, assembly GCA_963555705.1. NCBI lineage: Eukaryota > Viridiplantae > Streptophyta > Magnoliopsida > Lamiales > Oleaceae > Ligustrum > Ligustrum vulgare. The sequence goes on from OY743171.1 coordinate 12,289,964, forward strand.
TAAATAAAAACAATAATTTAACCATTACTTATACGGTCATAAAATATAAAAACATAATCCAAATTAGCAAGGAAAGCAAAAACCTATTTTAGTTAGACTAAATTGAAAAAATTCGAAACAAACTAAATGATAGAAATAGTACAAAAATATTATAAATAAAAAAAGTCATCAAACAATAACTTATGTCCATTCATCACCGCTCTCACACCCCCACCCCACCCCACCCCACCCCATCACATCCCATCCCATCCCATCTCATCTCACCCTTAAAAATGATTTTTTTTCTTCTACTTTTCCACACTCCACCAATCCCACCAAACCCTACCCTGCTACCCTCCCAACCACCAGACCCCACCCATGAAAAAATACATAACTACAAACCTAAAACTATAACTTTTTAAAATTAATAAACTTAAAATTTCTTTTTAAAAATCAGATATTAATAATAAATAAATAAATATTATATTATATTATATTATATAAAAATAATTATTTATTATATTGATAATATAATTTTCTACAATCACCACCCACACTTAATATTTCCGTCACCACACCACCCCGCCTACTCCACAAAGTCATAATTAGTCACACAAAGCAACAATGCTACAATCACAATGTGGATGACAATCCCCTCAAATGGTGTGCCCACCACAATTTGAGGGGATTGTCATCCACATTGTGGATGACATTGTGAAAATAAAATTATTCCACACAAAGTCACGTTTTAGTCATAATTACAAATTTCACCCCACTCCACCCCCACGCGGCGCACCAACACCCTACCCCCACTCAGTCACAGTTAGTGATACAAAATCACAATTCGATCACATATATAAATTTAATCGCAAATTTAACCCTACAACCCACCCTACCCCACCCCTCCCCTCCCAATGCACCCTACCCGCAAAGTCACAAATGGTCACACATAGTCACATTTCAGTCACAATTACAAATTTAGTAGCAAAATCCACCCTAACCCCACCCCACCTCACCCCACCCCACCCCGCAAAGTCACAATTCAATCACAATTAAAAATTTATTGGAAAAATTTATCCCACCCTCCCACAAACTTACAGTTTGTCATACAAAGTCACATTGCAGTCACAATTACAAATTTGGTTTCAAATTTTAACACAACCTCACCACACTCACGCCCACACCCACAACCATACCCACCCACCCCACCCCACCCCACCCAATCATCAAAGTCATAGTTTGTCACACAAAGTCGCAATTGAGTGATAATTACATTTTAGTTGCAACATTCACCCCACTTGCAAAGTTGCAGTTGGTCACATAAAGTCAATGTTTGATCATATAAGGTCACAATTCGATCATACAACGTTGTGGTTCAGTTACATAAGGTCATAGTTCGATCACATGAGGTCACAGCTCGATCACACGAAGTTACAGTTCGATCACATAAAGTCAAAGTTCTATCACATGAGGTCACAGTTCGCTCACACAAAGTTACAGCTCAGTTACACATAGTCATATTTGACACAATTGGAGGTCACATCACATCATCGTCCAATAACCAAATAAAGTCATAGTTGGTCACAATTTCTAATATAATTGACTACAATCATCCATAATTTTTCACATATTATTTATTTATTGGTTACAACTTGCGGGTTTATTTAGTCACAATTATTTAATATTTGTCACAATTATCCAATAATTGATCACAATCATCCATAATTAGTCACATATAATTTATTTATTAATCACCATTTACATGTTTTCTTGGTTACATCCCGCATTTATCACAATTTGCACAAAGTCACATTTAGTCAATATTTTGGTCGCATTTACCAAATAATTAGTCACAATCACTTAACTCAAAGTCAATATTTTGGTCGCATTTACACGTTTTCTTGGTTACATCCCGCATTTACCAAATAATTAGTCACAATTTGCACAAAGTCACATTTAGTCAATATTTTGGTCGCATTTATCACTTAAACTATTTTCAATTAATTTGCTTGCAGAATACTACTAACTCAAACTCAAATATCCTTTCACAATACACTGAAAACATGGTTATATGCAACATACTAATGTGAGTATTAAAAGTCTATATTAACACAGTTTGGTCAGGTTCTGGATTTGAGAAAGCGCTACTTCTATTAAAATCAAGAAAATGCAAGTTCTTTCAAAACCACCAGAGTCTATTTATCAATGCATTTTTTGAAATATAACAACAAGAGTTCTCACTTAATTTATTTTTTTTTTTTTTTTTTTTTTTTTTGTAATGTTGATATTGAATTCAATAAAACTTTATTTAAGCTTAGTTCCAAGTTAGGATAATTCTCCACAAAAAAAAAAAAAAGTTTTTTTTATTTTGACTTAGTTCCAAGTTAGGATAATTCTAAAAAAAAAACTAAAAATAAAAAATAAAAAAAATAAAAACTTTATATTAAGCTTAATTCTAAGTTAAGATAATTCTTTTAAAAAAAAATTCCCAAAACGCGTTTTTCGCGTTTTGGACATTTTTTGTCGAAATACACAAAAAACGCCCAAAATTGGGCGTTTTGCGTTTTGTGTACAATTTTTTTTTCTTACCAAAATGCGTTTTCGAAAATGATAAAGAGAATGCGTTTTTGGCGTTTTTGAAAATAAAAATAGAAAACGACCTCAAACAGTAAAGAAAACAAGGGCTTAAGTTTTATGGTTGATATTTTTTCCTTGTGCCAGTACATACAGCTTGGTAGGGCTTACAATTTCACTTTTTAATCACTTGATCATGAATTTAATATTCAATATTATCATTGGAATTGGATTCTGCCTGCTGTGGAGTTTGAGACAGTTGCAAACAAAAAGTAGCAGCATGAAGTCAATGTTGATAAGATGATTTACTTGTCTAACCACCATATCCCTTATTCTATGTTTATAATATCAATATTAAAGCAAAATATTGATTATAAGTTAGATCCTAGAGATTTGATTAAATTTTCTTTTTGTTATCATATCCAGTTGTTTCAAATTCATTTGGCTTTGGCGAGCGCAATTCTGTCGTGGCCTTTTCTGCATTCAAGCCCTGATCCTGCTCAAAATGATTTCTTATGGCAATACCAATCTTGCTCAACAGAGGTCCTTGTGAATCTTCGCTGAATTGCTTCTCCACCATGCTAGCTTGCTTTGCTCCATTAACATTTGAGGACTCATTATTTATTGTAGTAAAGTTGGGTATAACTCTCAGCATTTGGGGACTCAATAGAGTGGTTGTTTCATGATGATTATACGTGACATAAAATTACCTTTTCTTTGGCAGGTCAATGCGATATGACTTTGAGAATGTAACGGAAGTGAATTTTGCTTCTTCCTTTACTTCAAATATTAATTTCTAAAACTTCATATCGTGAAAGCCAAGCTCGTTAACTATTGTGAGTGTTCATTAGTGATTGGGGAAAGTGGTCGTGTGGGATTATAGGTTTAAAATATAATAGTAATCTTTTCTGCCTGGAGTTCTGTTGGTCTAGAGTTCTCAACTCTGTAATTTAAAAAGTCCCATTACCCCCCCCCTTTTTGCAGTGTCTGATAATTTCTTATTAGAGGCTTGCTATTTCTTATTGTCTCATTATTTGCATTGTTGAGCTGTTATGTTCCTGATTTTGAAAATTTGGGGACACCTAGCTTTGATAAACTAGATTTCATTTACTACTTTCAAATAAACGGGTCATGTCTTTTCTCAATCACATTTTTGACACCCTTCTGAAGGCAATTTTTTATTCTTCTATGAGGTATCATATTCCGCTGCCTTCTCTGTCATTTCATGAATTGCTGTGATATGCTGCTACCTTCTCAAGTCCATATCTAGATAGTTACTTTAGACATACGGAAAGATTGTTGTGATGTCCCTAATATTTCTAGATTCTGTGTTGTCCAAATTCTATGTGATAATCTTCAATAATTATTTGATTTTTAATTAGTGCTACTCAATTCTCCTATTCCTTCCATTGTTTCTTGGCTAAACCATATTCGTTTTATAGTTCTTAACGCCCGAGAAAATATTAATTCTGATGCAGGTGACATCAAAGAAAGATGAGTGGCAATACTGGTCGAGTATAGAGGAGCCTTACAGATTTGTGACTGTCAGTGAGTTTGTGAAGGCATTTCAGTCATTCCATGTTGGGCAGAGACTGGGAGATAATCTTGCATGTGCATTTGACAAAAGCAATAGCCACCCAACTGCCTTAATAACTAGAAAGTATGGTGCATAAATGAAAGAATTTGTGAAAACATGCACCTCAAAAGAACCGTTGCTAATGAAAAGAAACTCATTTTTTTAATGTAAATACGTGTTATCTAGAATATATTTGTCACTTCTTTATTATTCGATTTTACAGATTATTTTAATGGCATCTATAGCATTGACATTGTTCCTACGAACTTCAGTTTACCAGGATAACATACAAGATGGACTGGTCTACATCGATATTCTATTTTTAACTCTCACTATATTCCTGTTTAATGGAACGTCGGAGATCTCCATGACAATCAACAAGCTTCCAGTCTTTTATAAACAACGAGACTTTCTTTGTTATCCCACACGGGCATATGCTCTTCCCACATGGATACTCAAGATCCCTATAACGTTTGTTGAAGCAGTTGTCTGGATTTCTCTCACTTACTATGTTATTGAATTTGATCCAAATGTTGGGAGGTAAAGAATACTATGACCATTTGCTAAGATCCTTATATTGTTTTTTCCTTTTCTTCAACTGATCATTGATCAAGAATCTGTTTTGCAGATTATTCAAAAAATACTTCGTAATTTTTCTTTGCTCTTATTGTTTGCACTGGGTGGTATAGTATTGTCACGAGGTATAAAACGCGAATAAAATATTTCTTACATTGAAAAATGTTTATATAGAGATATTTCATTTAGTTCCAAACTTTGGATGATTCCTTAGGTAAGATAAAGAAATGGTGGATATGGGGTTTTTGGTCTTCACCTTTGATGTATGCTCAAAGCTCAATTGTTATGAACAAATTTTTAGGGAACAATTGGGAAAATGTAAGTCCATATCTCAGAAAATTGTGTTATATTCCAAGCATATTTTTGTGTCAAAAGAATCTGATTTCTATTAAATTTCTTCCTAAGATTGTCTTATATATAAATGACTCATTAGAAAATTGTCTTATATTTCGAAGCATACTTCATGTGCATGTATCCATGAGTATTCACACCCATGCCCACGTGAGTATTTGATGAGAATATGGACACAAATGTAATTATGTGTCATCATGCATAGACAATAGTGAGGTACTGTCAACTGTGTTCAGAAAACTAAAGAAGATATTGTTTCTAAGATTGGTCAAAATATTGTCTCAAGATAGGTAATTATTTAGGCAGATTCTTGAATTTGTCTAATGGTGTGTCATGATTGTTACAGGGAGAGATTGATCGTATCACAAATGAAATTCAAAGGAGGAAAGAACTATTAATTTGTCATTTTTTATTGTCAATGTCTAATTATATTTCTTTATGTTCATTACTTTATTATGTCAGTTTGTTCATTGACACTTTCCAATTGCAAACAAATATAATGATAATGTCATCCGTGCATCGCACGGGTATATACTAGTAAATACATACATACATAGTTTTAAGTTGACATATCATGCAATGATTACGTGTAGATCATTTGTAGTATGATTTCATTTCAGTAATTTTATCGATTTGGTTAGGACAAATGGAATAGTGGAATTCAGAATTAAATTGAAGCTCTGCGATTCAATTGAATTACATTTAAAATATATTAATGTTTAGTGGCCTAATTGAGAATTTGCTAAAAGTTCAGTGACAGCAACCCTTGCCTAATCCTAAATGAACTTTTCGTTTATATTTTTCTTATATTTCCCACAAGTACGTACCACACAGGGCCGGCCCTGACCCAAGGCCACAGTCTTGGGCCTCCAAATTTCTGGGGCCTCCACCAAAAAAAAAAATAAATAAATAAATAAATTGACCCAAAGCCCACACTCAATTCTTTGCCAATCTTGTTATTAACAAAGAATAGATAGTACCAAACCTTTAGTTCTTCACGGCTACAACCCTAGTTTGAACTCTCATCTCTCAATTCTCAAATCAAAACAAAAGTTGCGGTTGTACTCCACTCCGTTTGAATTATGACTCTCATCGACCCTCGTCTACCTCTTCTGCTGCGGACTGCACTACTGGTTGTGCGCCGCTCACTTGTCACCGACTACTCTCAAGTCTCACCGTCTGCGGTGCCTCAGTTCTTGGCACTGCCGCTCGCTGCCAGGCTACTGCTGCTGTTTTGGTGTTCTTGTAAGTCTTAACTTGTAACTTATAAGTTTTAAGCACTTAAAATAAAATAATAAATGATAAAATGAATTTATTTGAAACCTCAATTTTGAAACTTCAATTTTTTTAGCCAAAGTAGCAATAGCATTTGAATTTTGATTTCTCATTTTTGTGGACTATGAGATACTGTCCCTGGTTGAACTTTGAAGAATGGCCATCACGCCATGATTTCCTATCCTGCTGTTCCGTGTTCGGCCCTTTTGATTTCTCATTTTTGTGATTGAAATGACAAAATTGAAGTTTGAAGTATATATTATGAAATTATATGATTCATGAATCCTGTCATTGATTTCTTCTACTTACATGTGTATTATTTATTTAAGTATTGCTACTTTACACAAAATATATATATATATATATATATATATATATATATATATATATATATATATATATAAGGGCCTCAACATAGTTCGTTGCCTTAGATCACTATATTCTTAGGGCCGGCCCTCGTACCACATGCATAGATATATAGCAAAATACGCAGACCAATAATATTCACATTCTTGTTTTTAAGAATTATTAAATTATTAGGTGGGTCCACTTAAATTTAATGAAATTTGTAAACTCCATTATTTCCCACACTCCTAGGTGGAGGACAATAATGTGTAATAACAGTAAAAGTCACAAGCCATGGATATTTTGTTAATTCATTATTATCATTAATTGAAGTTACATTGTTTGGTAAAGTCTGTGTGAAAGATATGAATTGTTTCATGCTTCTTAACTAGGGAAGTTCAATGCTATGTATCAAATCAAATCAAATCAAATCAAATAATACTAATATATATACTAATAAAAGAGAAGCATTTATTAATTTTAAACTTTCGTGACAAACAACTTAGAAGGCTTGAATCAGTTATAGGACCACCTAATGTTTTCAATCAAGTTTAAAAACACAATCTGTTGATTCGAACGTTCACTCGAATAATCAGATGTTGATAAATATCAATTGAATAACAGAACATTGGATACTACGTATTGAATAAATATATATAGTAAAAGCATTACGCAACAAATGATAACCTTGTAAATTCATAGGTAAATGAATATTCACTAATTTAGAACATGATACAAATGTCTAAAACCTTTTGAAATTGCTATTTTAGACCTAATCTAAAGCTTCATCAACAATAACAATAATAAAAATAAAAAAGTCGTTGAAAAGCATTACAAAAACTCTATGTTTTTGTTCTCTATCGATTAGGAATGCACAAGTACTTCGATGTTGGTCTGTTGTACAAGTGCTCTCAAATTTAACTCCACAAATTGGAATGAGGACTCGATTCTTTTCTTGTCGGCAAAATGCCGCTCTCTCAATGGATTCTCACAAATCTCAATTTTTAGTCTTTCACAAATTTGAAACTTCGATTAGAATAGACCGTTGTTCTTGCAAGTGCTTGTATAATGTAGTTTGAAAGTCTGTGATTATCTTTTTCATTACCTGCTTTACTTATATTATAAGTAAAAGTGTATAACCCAAACTTTAATGACTCATTGTCTATCTTATTAGTTTTTAATTTTAAATGCAAGTCTTATCACCAACAAACAAAAAGAAAATTAAAATCACAAGAGATAAACTTAAAAATATTTACCTAAATTGATAAACTTGTTTACGAACAACACATTTTCTCAAACCACAATCTCGAAAACATCATATTTTTTGTTGAAATAAATAAATACACTCCCAACCAGAGTCTAAGTTAAGTATCTTCAATCTTCATTCATAATAAGTAGATAAAAATTGTGATCAAGATAGAGATTTAATTTATGTGTTCTCATACAAGATACAATTTAACTCAACCATTTATTCTACGAGTGATGTCTTGGGAGTTTTAATGCAAATAAAATTTCAAATCATAAATTATTTTATAATACAATTAAAAATCTAATCAATTAGTTCTAAAATACGATAAAATTTAAGAGTTTTAATTTGGCAAATCAAACAGATGAATTTTGTCAAATTAATTCACTTTAAAAACAATATTAAATATTATTAAATCAAAATAATCAAATTTCCAACAGCATTTAATTTCCCATTGTCTTGAAATTTATTTCTTTTTCCAAAATATAAACATATATAAACATTCCATAAGCAAAATCAGCAGCATCCATCCCCAACTTGCATCTCATTGTCTAAAGCTTTAATAATCTATGATATGATAATACTAATATTAATACCGCTACCTATGAAGAAAATCTGAACTAAACTTTAGATTCGAAAGGAAACAAGAACCAAAGTAAAACCTGTTGGAAACAATCTGTAATACTAATAAGAAATGAAGTGAAATGAAACAATCAACAAGATGAATAATAATAAAAGACTGACTTGAATGCAGATTGAGGCTAGCGATTGGCTATGTCCTATAGCAGAATTTCGCCCCTACTCGTGTGCTTGCAGTTCGATGAGCGTCTGCTACCAGGATTCAACAATCTGTAACCAAGAATCTAGCACCCAAATTCTTGGCCCTGGCGAATTTACTCAGTGAATTTTCTCTCAGAATATGAAGGATAGAATGCAGAAAGTTATAAATGAAACTTAACTCCTGTTTATGTATTTATAGACCTCCAAGAATATGGTTATGTAATGAAAAGTTGTGTTGATCAGACACAACTGTTTCTTACACAACTGTTCCTTTCAAATCTTGTCAAAATCGAATTTGGACATAACTGCTAACTTGAAACCGAATTTCTGTTATTAGACCAACCAAATAAATAAAATGCAAAAATTAATTTATTTGGATCCATGAGACCCCAAGAGCCCCAAGGCCCATCTTTTGACATATATATATATATATATATATATATATATATATATATATATATATATATATATATATATATATATATATTATATGCCCATTAAATAGTCCAAACAAGCTCAAATTACATGGATTAGGCCCAAAGCCCAATAGGTTGGTCTTTTGTCCAATTTGATAAGTGTATAATTTTTACACTTATAAAATGGTCTATATATTCATTTTTATCCTATGTGGGATAAACTTCATCCAAAACTCTTTATATTTCTATACAAACTCTAACAATACCCCACATTTGTATAGTAAATATTGTCAGTCAGAAAGTTTTGGATGATCAGGAGAAAACTAGATTTAATTTGCTTCAGGATAGGTGTCTTTTGGACTTAAACCTTCCTTAGTGAATACTTGTCGGATTTACTAGTGAATCAGTGTGTATAGGAGACATTGAACTGTTCACTATGTTTAGTAAACCAAGACAACAAGTATCACACATATCGAATCTTGACACCTTTCGATTCATACGGTTGTGTTCGTTTTGGTCCTGAACCATCCTGGATTCATAGGAGCTTTAGAGAATTTAGCCATGTCATTCTCATAAATGCGACCCCACATTACTCCCATATAGGTGACATAATAATTATGAATACCCTGCAATATTCATTTAATATTTTATTTGTGTCATTAAGAATGATTAATCATTCAACCTTAACATCACAGGTAGCATACGATTCTTATCATAGGAATGAACAATATTGTATGCTCTATTCTTTTGAGTTTCACTCAACTAGTTTTCCTTTTTGAACCTAGAATTAGACAACCAAAATTGCTAGGTTTGGTTTCCGCCAAGTTACTCCTCATTGCATTGGCTTTAAACCCATTCCCCTCGATAAATATAACACTTGCTCCTTTGGTATACCTTTTGTAAGTTGATCAGCAATATTCTCCTTTGATTTCACATAATCAATGGAAATAATGCCACTTGTGAACATTTGTTTTATAGTGTTATGTCGACGCCTTATATGCCTTGACTTGCCATTATACATATGATTTTTCGCTCTACCAATAGCTGCCATGCAATCACAATGCACACATATGGCTGTCATAGGCTGAGGCCATAATGGAATATCTTCTAAGAAATTTTTAAGCCATTCCGCTTCTTCGGCGGTCTTATCTAAGGCTATAAATTCTGATTCCATTGTAGAACGTGCTATACACGTTTGCTTTTGTGATTTCCATGATACTGCAGCCCCTCCAAGTGTAAAAACATAACCACTTGTAGCTTTTTCCGTATCATTTGAAATCCAATTTGCATCACTATATCCTTCCAAAACTGGAGGATATTTTGTATAATGCAATCCATAGTTCATTGTATATCTTAAATATCTCAATACTCTAATTAAAGCTTCCCAATGAGTCTTTGGTGGATTGCTTGTATATCTTGCTAATCTGTTCACAGAATAAGCGATATCCGGTCTAGTACAATTTGTAATGTACTGTAGTGTACCGATGATTCGAGCGTATTCTAGTTGAGATACACTATCTCCAATATTTTTCTTCAAGAAACTTTTAGGATCAAATGGAGTACTAGACGGTTTGCTATCAAAGTGTCCAAACTTTTTAAGTATTGTCTCCAAGTAATGTGATTGGCTCAGTACATATCCATCATTACTTCTTTGAATTCGAATTCCTAAGATAACATCTGCTTTTCCCATGTCTTTCATATCAAATGTCGAATTCAATATCCTTTTTGTGGAGTTTATGACATCTAAGTTTGGTCCTATGATGAGCATATCATCTACATATAAACATACAATTACATAAGAACCATTGTCAAACTTTTTGATGTAAATACATTTATCACATTCATTGATCCGAAATCCATGTGATATCATTGTATTATCGAATTTTTCATGCCATTGTTTAGGTGCCTGTTTAAGTCCATATAAGGACTTTACAAGTTTACACACTTTCTTTTCTTTCCCTTTTACCACAAACCCTTCAGGTTGTTCCATATAAATTTCTTCATCTAACTCACCATTAAGGAATGCGGTTTTTACATCCATCTGGTGTATAACCAGATTGTAAATAGCTGCAATAGCAATTAGCATTCTTATAGATGTGATCCTAGTTACTGGTGAGTATGTATCAAAGAAATCTAGCCCTTGTTTTTGACGATAGCCTTTTGCTACCAACCGAGCTTTATATTTATCAATAGTACCATCCGCCTTCAATTTCTTTTTGAAAATCCATTTATAACCAATTGGTTTACATCCCGGTGGTAAGTCTACTAACTCCCACGTATTATTTTGTAAAATGGATTCAACTTCATTATTTATTTATTGCTTCTTCCCAATAAATCGATTCAGATGAAGTTATAGCCTCTTTATATGTTTGTGGCTCAGCTTCAGTAAGAAAGGTATAGTAATCAGGTCCAAAATCTTTTGCAACTTTGATTCTTTTTCCCCTTCTAGGTTCTATTTCTTCCCTTTGGACAAATGACGTGTCTCTATTTGTCTCGAAGTCATTTTCTTGAACAACAGATGATGGAACATCCTCAATTTCATGACTCAAATCACGTATCTTTCTTTTATTTTGATCGACTCTTTCTTTATATGGGAAAATATGCTCGAACCATTCAGCCTCATTAGACTCAATAATGGTATTGGCTTGAATTTCCGAAATTCCAGATTTAATAACTAGGAATCGATAAGCTGCACTATTATTGGCATATCCAATAAATACACAATCAATAGTTTTAGGACCAAGTTTTACTCTCTTAGGTAAAGGAACTTGGACCTTTGCTAAACAACCCCACACTTTCATGATTTTGTAACTTGGTAGCTTTTTGTTCCATTTTCTATATGGAGATTGATCACTTTTCTTTGGTGGGATTCGATTTAAGATAGTGTTTGCATTTAGTATAGCTTCACCCCACATATTAGGTGGTAAACCAGAACTATTAAGCATGGAATTCACCATGTTTTTCAATGTTCTATTTTTACGTTCAGCCACCCCGTTTTATTGAGGAGTGTAGGGAGCTGTTGTTTGATGTACTATTCCATGAGAAGTACAAAATTCTGCAAAAGCATTCGATTCATATTCTCCTCCTCTATCCGAAAGCAGTATTTTGATCTTCTTTTCTAACTGATTTTCCACTTCTGCTTTATATGTCTTAAACACATTCAAACCTTCATTTTTAGTGTGTAGCAAATATATGTAACAATATCTGCTACTATCATCTATGAAAGAAATATAATAATTCTTTCCTCCACGACTTGGCGTTGATTTTAAATCACCCAAATCTGTATGAATTAATCCCAATAATTCGTTTGATTTATTAACAACAGGTTTATATGACTTGCTAGCAAATTTTGATTCAATACATGTTTCACATTTTTGCATGTTATCCATTGTACAACTAGGCAATAAACCAAGATTAACCATTCTATGCAAAGATTTAAAATTAACATGACCTAATCTAGCATGCCATAATGTAGAAGATTCAATCAAGTAGATGGAAGCCTTATTTATATTATTAATAACATTATTCTCAAGTACATTGAGTTTAAAGAGCCCTTCAGCCAAGTAGCCCTTTCCTACAAAAGTTCTCCCTTTAGTAAGAACAAACTTGTCAGATTCAAATACAAGTTTGAACCCCTTCTTACTTAGCACAGGACCAGATACAAGATTTTTAGTAATAGTAGGAACATGTAGCACATCCATAAGAGTAAGTTCTTTTCCAGAAGTTAATTTCAAAACCACTTTTCCCTTTCCAGCGACATGTGCAGCAGAGGCATTGCCCATGAACATCTTCTCATCGCCATTGTTGGGAGTGTAGGTGTCAAACATATTTATGTTTCCACTGATGTGCCTTGTTGCACCGGTATCCACCCACCAATCCTTGCTATCAATCACCATGTTAACTTCAGATATAACACCAACGAATTCTTCAACCACATTGGCTTGGTTGTTGTTGTTGTTGGTAGCAGGATTTGCTTTCTTGTGGTAGCAATCTTGTGCTTTATGTCCAGATTTTCCACATACCCAGCAAGCACCCTTAATTTCCTTGAAATTCTTTCCTTTTGGAGTAAGAACTTTTGGACCTTTACCTTTGTTGTTAAACCTTTTGATCTTCTGGAATTTAGGCTTAGGCTTGGATGACTCTCCACCCTCAATGATATTGGCTTTGGCTTCGAACACTGAAGCATTCAACCCTTCACTTTTCCGATGATCTTCTTGAACCCTTAGTTTGAGAACCAGATCCTCCATAGACATATCAATCTTTTTATGCTTTAAATGGATCTTGAAATCATTCCAAGATGGAGGCAATTTCTCTATTATAGATCCAACAGAGAATGCCTTTGGTAGGTCCATTCCTTTTGCAGCAAGTTCATGGATAATAATTTGCAACTCTTCAACTTGATTGACAACAGCCTTTGAATCCACCATTTGGAACTTTAGGAATTTTCCAATAATGAATTTCTTTGAACTAGCATCTTCGATCTTATATTTATTCTCCAGTGAATCCCAGAGTTCCTTTGCAGTTTTATAAGATCGGTACACATCATATAGTGTATCATCAAGGCTGTTCAGAATATAGTTTCTGCATAAAAACTCACTGTATGTCCAAGCATCGACTGCACTGAGTTGTTCTGCAGTAACATTTTCTCCTTCTGCCTTAGGACATTCTTCCTTGACAACATGAGCGAGATTCAATGTTGTTAAATAAAACAACATCTTCTGTTGCCATCGTTTAAAATCCAGTCCCTTGAACTTGTGTGGCTTCTCAACATGAGGTTTCACTTTCACTCCAGTCTCAACTTGAGATTTCACTTTCACACCAGATCCAGATGGTTCCATACTGAAATAATACAATTTAATAAAACCAAAATAGAAAGATAAAAAGGATAATTCTGCTATAGATTGTTGGAAACAATCTGTAATACTAATAAGAAATGAAGTGAAATGAAACAATCAACAAGATGAATAATAATAAAAGACTGACTTGAATGCAGATTGAGGCTAGCGATTGGCTATGTCCTATAGCAGAATTTCGCCCCTACTCGTGTGCTTGCAGTTCGATGAGCGTCTGCTACCAGGATTCAACAATCTGTAACCAAGAATCTAGCACCCAAATTCTTGGCCCTGGCGAATTTACTCAGTGAATTTTCTCTCAGAATATGAAGGATAGAATGCAGAAAGTTATAAATGAAACTTAACTCCTGTTTATGTATTTATAGACCTCCAAGAATATGGTTATGTAATGAAAAGTTGTGTTGATCAGAAACAACTGTTTCTTACACAACTGTTCCTTTCAAATCTTGTCAAAACCGAATTTGGACATAACTGCTAACTTGAAACCGAATTTCTGTTATTAGACCAACCAAATAAATAAAATGCAAAAATTAATTTATTTGGATCCATGAGACCCCAAGAGCCCCAAGGCCCATCTTTTGACATATATATATATATATATTATATGCCCATTAAATAGTCCAAACAAGCTCAAATTACATGGATTAGGCCCAAAGCCCAATAGGTTGGTCTTTTGTCCAATTTGATAAGTGTATAATTTTTACACTTATAAAGTGGTCTATATATTCATTTCTATCCTATGTGGGATAAACTTCATCCAAAACTCTTTATATTTCTATACAAACTCTAACAAAACCATGCCCATGCCCATGCCCATGTATATTCTGGATGGTAGCAGGACTAGTAAGTCATGAACAACCAACCGAGCACAACCACAAAGAATGCCCGATTCACATCACATTGCAACTTGATGTGTTTTCATCACTGAACATCGAGTATTTCTCAGCCCGATCGCCTGGGGGAGGGGGGTACGAGTACGGGTTCTGGTACTGGTTTGGGTAAGGTTGAGGTTGATATGGAGGCATATAAATTCACGACAGGAGGAGGCCGGGTGTACATCATTGCTGCATCATCATCATTGCTGCCAATTGTTGCAGGTACTGGGGATTGCCGGCCATCATGTCGGGGCCAGCACCTTGGAAATACCGCGGCTGCAGTAACTCCTTCTCACTACAAGAATTTTACATTCCGCATACAAAATAATTTTGTAGGGAAATATTCTTATTTGTGGGAAAAAACCATTCCAGACGAAATTATTTTGTAGGGATGTTTGTGTGGCAAACATCAGAGGGATAGATATAAGTCGACAAAATTGATACCTTTGTCTGACGAGGTCTAAGCCTACGAACCCTTTCACAACAAAAATCATTCATCACCTCAGATCTTTCCCAACAAAATTGTTTGTATGCTAATATTTATTTTACCTAAGAAATATGTTTCGTTGGCTAAAATTCGACTCTACAAATCTTTTAGAGACAAATATTATTTGTCGTCCTCCACCACCACTCATTGAAGCGGATAGGCCTGGGACAGCTGATAAATTACCCATCTGACCCATAGGCATATGAGAAATTTACGTAACTACCTTGTTGTAATGCCACGTAATTGAAAAATACCTGCTTTTGAAACTATTTGTAATATTACAGATTTTTTATCCCTGATTTTAGAAAAATACCAGAATATAGGATAGAAAGTGTATATTATTTAATTCTTTAATTATATAAGGAACCTATTAATTAGGATGTAGTTACCATTTGTGTAGGGATTAATTTAGGCTATTACAATATTCCAAAAATAGGGGAGAGAGAGAGAGAGAGAGAGAGAGTATATATTATTTAATTAGATAAGGAACATATTAATTAGGAGATAGTTACTATTTGTGTAGGAATTAATTTAGGCTACTACAATAATTCAAAAAAACTCTCAATACAATTTCTCTCTTTGACAGTCTCTAATCTTCAACATCTCTGATAGTACCTATTCTCGCAGCCATTTTTGTAATGTTACATATTACGGTCATTGTATAATAGTCATCGTTTTGTAATGTTATGTAACGTGTTGTAATTTATGACTACGATTATGTAATATTCATTACTATTATTTTTCTTCTTGTGTTTCAAAATTTGAAACAGTTTTACAATTATTGTAATGTTGTGTAATTGTAGTAGTTATGTAACATTACAATTCCTGTAATATTGTGTAACTGTATTTACTATAACATTACAGTTATGTTTACAATCACAAAGTGCACAAAAGAAATTTATTACTCACTATAATTTTTGACTTGTATCGTAATTTTTAGTAATACTTTGTAATGCCTTATAATTTTCATAAAAATCTTAGCACAAAGACCGATGCAATTTCAAATAGATACCAGTGATTACCACCAAACCAACACTTCAAAGAGGGGGATTTAAATTCTAAAACTTGTAGACAATGATCTATTACAACTTTACAAATATTACAAACAATACAAAATCCCAACACAATTCTGTCAAAAAGGAGATGTTACCACTAAAAAAAAAGAAGGTAGACAAGCAATACACCACCCCTAATCCCATCTGGCCCACACTGCCAGCAGCATTCAAACCCATAATGTTAGCCATGCCATGAACTCAATCATTCATTCCACCTTTCTTGGCCCCATTAGCATTAATATTGTTACCATTTGCAGCACCATCGCCACCAGCATCCCCATTGCCATTATTACCATTCCTATTTGACCACCATTTCCGCCTCCATTTGGTTGCCCACCACCATTCTTGCCACCCTTTCCACCACCTTGATTCTGATTACCCCCACCCAGTTGCTGAAGCTGTGCCTGTGGGTTTTGAGCACCAGCCTTTGGTGGACCACCCTTTGGCTGGCTGTTACCACCCCCCCTTTTGACCACCCTGCCCCTTGTTGTTTCCACCTTTTCCATTTTCAATTTGCGTATTTTTGGACTGATTCTGGTTATTATTGTTGTTTGGCTTGGGTGAACCCCATATTTCCACATGTTTACCACTTTTAGCGAGCTGCTTCATAAGTGTGGTTGGGTCAACACTCCCTGCAACTGTGACCTTCCCCTGCTCTGAATCTATCTCTGTGGTATACACCCCTAAAGTAAAACACCCAAAAAATAAAATATCGCTTAGACATTTCAGTAAATATTGGAAAAAAGCCAAGAATTGCTCATAAACAAAGTTCTTCACGAGAATTAAACTTGCATAGACTATAACAGTATGCTTGGTACACAGTATTGGACGGGACTAGACAGTCTAATGCTATCCAAACATAGCTATTCCACTGATAAAAAATAGCAAAAAAATAATGAATTTGAGTTTGAAAATCTGAAAATGGAACTTACCATCAATATTCTACAAGATTTTCTTCACTTTCTGCTCACATCCATTACAGTACATATTGACTTTAAGAACACAAGTCTGAATGTACAAGCAAAGACAGGTTAAAGTTAGCATTCCATCATCATAACAAAAAAACAAAGAGAGAGAAAAAAAAATGAAAATGGCAGTCAAAGAAAATGAGATCAAAGCAATAAAGTTCATAAAGAAAAGCTACACAAATACACATTCATATACAATGAGATAATGAAGAATTACCCGAATCTTCCAGAACTCTTCTTTACTCATTTTTATTCAATGAAAGTACAAGAAATTGGATGGTTCGTAATTTCTAATAGATCTCAGAGAAAATGGAGATGTAGGTTAAGCTACAACTAAAACTGAGAGAGTGAAATGCATGGTACACCAAAAAAAAGAAGTTGAAGAAGAAAAGGAAAAGGAGGTTTCTTTCTTCTCCGTTCTTGTGCAAACAAATGAGGCTAAACCACACTGAGCAAAGAAAGTTTAACAAACAAAGGTTCAGTCCCTCAGAAATCTCTGAGAGAGAGAGAGAGAGAGAGAGAACTAAGGGGCGGGGGTAGACATTAAAAATTCCTCTGTTACACTGTTTCCTCAGTTTCAGAGTTCAAGAGAGTGAGAGAGAGAGAGAGGGAGAAGGGTGGTACTCTTGGTTTTGGGGCTTTATTTATGGGGGTATTTTTCGGTTATTAATAGCTTGTTTGGTAATGGTAAATTTTTTACCACAATTTTTCAAACTCAATCTTAATCATCAATTCTTAGTCAAGTCCACCATTTTTTACTTTTCAAACATTTTTAAACTACACATCCATCAAAAAACTAAAAAAAAAAACTACAAAAATCAAAAAATTTCACATTACCAAACAGGCTCTAAGAGCATCCACAATGAGCAATCTTAAACATTGTCATGTCATCCATTAAATTGTTAGTCAAATTTAACATACAAGTTAACATGTGTTAAAAAAGATTCTCTTAACAATTGTTTTAACATGTCCATTGTATACATTTTTTCAACCTCTTCCTAACTTACTTTACTAACATATGCTTTAGTCCATCCATTGTGCATGCTCTAACTTCAACAGAAGATATTCACACCATTAGCCTCTTTTGATTGCCATTGTTTGACAAAGAAAATAGTTCTTGTTATTTGAAAATGGTGTATTTACATGTCGAATATTTTAATATTAAAATGTATAATAAAAAATTGAGTATCCAAAAAAAAAAATTAGCTAAAAAAATGACAATCTAATGGAGTCTTATAATCCTCTTTATTATTATTATTATTATTGGATGGGCTTCTCACTTTGTGGCTTGGCTCAGTAGGTAGTCACTTGGCTTTGCCCCTGACGATTATGTTTGCCTAAGATAGAAAAATAATACTTTATTACCACGCTAACAATCATGTTGTTCTCCTCTACGACTCAAGAAAGCATAGTTGACATAAATCTAAAGGATCAATTGAACAATATAAAGACTTTAGGCGTGTTTCCTAACTACGTTTTTCTGCATTTTACATTTTCTATTTTTCTATTTCTATTTTGTTGGTTTAATGAGGTGTCCACGAGGGATATGTTGTAAGCCTCATGTTTCTACATAAAGACGGGCACTCAGCTTCTATTTGCAACAATTTTCGATGAGAATAATTCTGTGATATTAAATCTTGTTCCATACTCAAATCTGATCATGGTATCAGAGCCACCGATTCGATTTTACCAAATGTGATTTTACTGTGCTTCCTAATTCATCATGGTTGAAGATGAGAATACACAAGAAGGAGAAACAATTGGACCAGCAGCAGCTACGAAGGAATATAATAATGGAGATCCGTTGGATCTTCAAAGCTCGGATCACCCAGGTATGCTTCTGGTAATATCACCACGGACGGGAACTAACTATGTAGTGACCAAGAAATTTTTACGCATTAAATAATTATTTTAAATTATGAAAATCGTACCGCTGCGATCTCGCCCATTTTTAATTTAAAGTCATGACATATTCGTCTAGCTGAGTCAAGAAATATCGAGTTCATTCGATTTTAATTAAATTTCAAATTTCTAAAATTTTATTATTTTATTTTATTTATTTATTTAAATTATTCTTTCCAAAATCGTTTTAAATTCCAAAATTTTATTAAGCTCATTTTATCAGATTCATTTTTCCGACTCAGTTGATTCACGCGTATTATTTTTCTCGAATTTCGTGTATTGCTTGTCAAGGTTTCCAAACTACCCTAATCAACCCATACCTCCCACCAACTACATCCAATCCCATACCCTATCAATTCTCATACTCTACATCACCAACCCACTCCATTATGAGCTCCCTCCCTCACGACACACATCAACAATTTTAGGCTCCCTCTCTCAACACAACCACAACCACAGCCTGAGACTCTGATTTCCAGCATCTCAATTCACGACATTTGCAACATCACCACATCTGCCACCTCCTTTATCCCCATCAAACAGCCACCACCACCTCACCATTTGAATCCACAATCGAACCACTATACGATCACTATACACCACCGAACCAACTACCAAAAACACAGCCACCACCTCCATCAAGCCATAACCACCTCATGAATCATCATCATCATCACATCTACTGCCTCAAAAATGTTGCACACCACCACCGCCCAGCCACCGTCATCACCAACTCCGACCACTACTCAACTTCAAAACACCATAGCCACCTCCATCACACTCAAACACCACCGCACAAACCCATCATCATCACTTCCCAGCTTAAAATAAAATCCAAAAACCAAGAATAAGATTTAACCCAAACACTTACCTCAGCCGCCACCTAGTTCACCGATAACTCGCCAAAAAAATCGCGATTCAAGCCTCGATTGCACCTCGGTTTCGCACCTACTCTTCCACCTAGATCCCAAAATCTGACCCCCTTCTCGAACAGCTACTTGCCGCCACCCTGAGGCCACGTTTCGCCGGCTGTAGCACCGGCTTTTCCCAATTTTCTCCCGCACCTCCTCTCTCTCTTCTTCTCTGATCGTGAAATGGGAAGAGAGTGAAGTTGTTTTTAATATTTTGATTTTTCGAAATTGCAGCTTAGTCCCAAGTCTTAAAATTCTTCAAATCAGTCCTTATAGTTTTAAAACTTATCATTTCAGCCCCTTAAGTTTTTAAATGATTTTAATCAGTCCCTTCATTTTAAAAATCAATTATTTCAAGCCCTACAATTTAACATCCATTTTGAGCTTCAACCCAAGTTTTGAAAATTTACATTTTAGTCCCCAAGTTTAAAAGAATTCATTTTTGTCCCCCCCAACTTTCAAATCATCAATTTCAGTCCCTAAATTTTAAATTATCATTTTTAAACTATAAATTTCAAAAGACTAATTTAACTTATTTTTCTAATTGGCTAGACGAGGCGTACGGAGATTTAAAGAATTGAAGTCATTTCCCGCTCGACTTTGCATTCGTTAAGTTTAAGTTAGACTCGCCCATATTAATTGATTTAAATTATGATTACATGTAAATGTGTATGTTATGTGACTTATGTGAAAGTCATTTTTATGAAATGAGACGAGAATATATTTGTTCGGAAATATTTATGTTGTTATGCTTGTCATAACTTATATGCTTTTATGCATGAGAAAGAAAGAAGAGAATATCTTGCAAGATAAATGATGATGTTATGCATAACTTATGTGCCTTAAGTGCACGAGAAGAAAGAGCAACCCACACCCTATGATTTTCAAAGAGCCTATGAATTTTCGAAGAGAAGTCATGTGCTTTAATGCACGAGAAGAGCAACCCACACCCTATGATTTCTAAAGAGTCTGTATTTATGTGTTCAATTATAATGTAGATTAATTAATTGGCGACGAGTCTACTGAGTATTTCTATGAAATGCTTATTCTTATTTTAACAATATTTGCAGATTTTGGAGAGGGTGGCAAGTGATGGATGATGGTGGCAATAGTCATGAAATAATCGAAAATCTTATTTTGATAATCCGTATTTCCAAACGTTGGATATTTTGAGATTTTCAATTATTTGAGAATTTATGACATTGTCAAATGTTTTGTAATATTAATTATTCGATTTATTATTTTAAATTATTTCATAAATATTTTCAAATTTTATCGGCTATTACAGTTTAATTAATGTTGCCAAAAATGAATTTTCAGATATTTGTTTCGCTAAAATATTATTTTAAAGTTTAGACTAGACGATGACGTGGTGAACCAAGTATGTAGAAGTCGGGGCGCAACAAACTATCTCAGCTGGAGCAGGTCTATCAAAATTGCATTTGGTGCTAAGATGAAGTTAGGTTTCATAAGTGGAGATTGTGAAAAACCTACAAACAATTCGAATAAACAAGAGCAATGGATTAGGAAGTGGAACAGCGATGCGGTGAGTGCAATGGACCTCTAATGTATCAATTACAGCGAGAGATTAGTACTATTTTACAAGGAACATTGTCTATTGAGAAATATTTTACAAAGTTAAAAACACTTCGGGATGAAATGGCTTATTTAATGCCAATGCCAGTCTGTACATGCACAACACAAAAGGAAGTAACAAATCTGACCTATTTTACTCGATTGATACAATTTTTTATGGGGTTGAATGACACATATGATAATATCCGGAATCAAATTCTTGTTATGAAGCCATTACCTTCAGTGAATAAGGCATACTCTATGATATTGAGAGTTGAGAAATAAAGGGAAGTTCATAGTATTTTTCCTAAAACAAATGATAATTTTGCCATGTTTGTTAAATCACAATCTTCTGAAAATGATGGATTTGGTAGATGAAGTGGAAACAGAACATTTAATGGAGGAGGTAGATCAGGTTTTAATAATGGGAGATTTGGATTTAGAGGTGGTAGATCAGGATCTAGTGGAACCTTTTATAATGTTGGGAGAGGCTTTTCTCGAGGAGGCAGGTCATGTGAAAGGGATTATTCCTACTGTGATCACTGCAATGTGACTGGGCATAGCAGAGAAAAATGTTTCAAAATTCACGATTATCCTGACTGGTCCAAAGAATTGGCAGAACAGAGAGGAGGAAGTCAATATAAAGGCAGAGTAAGTAGAAGGAAAGATCTGCAAACTTTCAAGGCCAGAATCAAAACCGACAACAACAAAGGAGGAAAATCAACTTCAATTCCAAGACCAATGTTAATTCCTTTGAAGGAAAGCCGAAGAATCGCATTCAATGCAGAGAAAGTGAAGGATATGGACACATCGCAGTAGAATGTCCCAACACTCTAAATAAGACCAAAGGAAGGAAGGCCATGAATATTACATGAAGTGATGGATACATAAATGAATCTGAATCACATTCAGACAAAAGCAAATCTTAAAAATAGGTAACTACTCTTAGTACTTTACATTTATCGGGTACTGACATTGGAAACTCATCTTATGTAGGTACCAGCTCAGATGAGTCTGGGTCAGACACTAAAAGTTTGAAGAAGGAACTTCAAAAAGTAGAAGAGAGGATACATCTATTGCAAGCTGTGATTGAACATGACAAGGAAGGTAAGCCAGTTGTACCTGCCTTCCCAGATGAAGAAAATGATGAGGTAAATAGGCCAAGTCTAAACTTGTTAAAGCAAAAGACAAGATTAAGAAATTGGTACTTGGATCTATCCAGCTTGATGAGATTCTGAACTTTGAAAGACCTAGTGGCATGAAAAGTGGTCTTGGATATGAAGATAAGGGTAAAAAATCATGAAAGTGAGATAGTTTTTGTGAAAGAATCAGGATACAAACCTAAGGAGCAAAGCATAATCTATCCAGATGCATCCGCTTCTAACAATCATCAACTAAATACATCTGGAGCTCAGAACTCACATCGAGCAGAATCAGCCTCAACCAGCAATGTAAGACTTTCAGCCAAGAACCATACTGGTAGAAAGGTTCAACCTCATCTATACAAGAAAGATGGATCTATCTTCCAAACTGGCAGAAAATTAAAACTTCATCAGAACAGGCATGATACATATGTCTTCCAAGTATTCTGTAATTTTTGTGTCAAACCTGATCATGATGCATTTAGGTGTTATAATTACTTGAAATTAATTAGTTCTAACAAAAAGAAGACTTGTAACTAGGCAAGAAAAGAAAATTAGAACTAATGCTTATGTAGTTCAATTATCTTTCCGTGCTTTGATTCCTAACACCCGGTACTTTGATAGTGGATGTTCTAGACACATGACATGTGATCTCTCTTTTTTGTCATACTTTGAAACAGGTAAGATGGGTGTTGTTACTTTCAATGATGGCCAAAAAGGTAAAATTAGGTCTGGACGTCGGATGGGTCAGTCCGGGTATTTCAATACCCAGAACCACCCATTATACTTTGGATATTTTAAAATTGGAACCGTTCGGGTCCCTGTAATTATTGGAACCAATTCCAAATCCGAACCTTTTGTTTTGATTCTACCCATAATATTTTCTTTATATACACATTAAATAATACTTTTGTATAAGCCCTTTAGATACGTATATATAACATGTTACTACTCGAAAATATTTGTGTAAGGAAAAAAATTAAGTTAAGAAACTCAATTACTTAGACTCAATAGTGGAGACTAGTTATATTTTAAATAGAAAACAATGAGCTCGAGATAACAAAAAATGTACACTACAGTCCAAACTATGAATATTTAAAATTTAAGTGTAACGCGTTATTAAAAAAATTAAAAAAAATACTTAAATTTGTAAACAATGCAAGAAATATAAAAGTCTAAATTATAAAAAAAATGCAAAACTTTAATACATCAACTTAAATTACAACCCGATCTTAAGCTTTTGATTCAGAGAAAGCTCAAATTGCAAATATTTTTAAATTAACTCATGAAATGCAATATTCTAATGTGAGACGAGAGGTAAGAGTAGGAGCAAGTCTTGATTTTTTAGTACTAGTCTAGAGTTTTAAAAAAATTATCATGTGAATTAAATTTTTAAGTTATGTATTTTTTTGCTCAGTGTAAAAAAATAAAAAAATAAAACTATATAAAAATCGATTCCATTCGGGTACCCATGGTTCTATTTCAAGAACCAAGAACCTACTCGAACCCAATTGATTTTCGATTTTCGAGTCCGGTTCCTAATATATATTTTTTGGAACTACACCAGAACCTCCGGTTTTGGATCGGTTTCAGTTCGGGAGATTCTATTTCGGTTAAAATGCTCAGGCCTAGGTAAAATTGATGGATCTGATATCATCAATATTAAAGAACTGCCTAAATTAAACAATGTATTGTATGTCATTGGACTTAAGGATAATTTGATTAGTGTAGGTCAATTATGTGATAAAAACCTGCTTGTCTTATTTTCTAAATATTATTGCAAGGTATTAAACTATGATAGGAACTCAAATCCAATGAAAAATGTCCCATTTAAGGGAATTAGATCCAAGGACAAATGCTACACACTTGAAAGTCACATAACTTGCAATTCTGTAATGGCCAAAATCGAGGAATTATGGCACTACCGATCACGCCATCTGGACTACCATGATCTTATAAAGCTAGCTAAACTACAAGCTGTGAGAGGCCTACCCAATACCAAGAAAGCTCCAGATGGAATCTGTAGTGATTGTCAAGTGAATAAGCAAATTAAAAGTCAACACGGGCCAGGTATTTCTCTCAACCTAAGGGGATAATGAGTCTCAATCTAATAGAAGTGATCTAAGTCTCTCTTACATTTACCAAAACAGGATTTTCAGATAGAAGATTTAAAATACATTTAATCACATCTCAACTCATAATTCAAATATCACACTTAACCCCTGTACATCTCATCAACGCACCCTCGGGCAACAATTCCACACGTTACCAAAAGACATACTCACACTTATTGCTAAAGCATTACAAACTCACTATGCATGCACACACATTACTCACGGTAAAATTGATCACACGCAAAATCGTGTAAAGTAACACATATCAAATAAGTTGAAATGCTACACAAAACAATGCATCGAATTAAGTAATCAAACACATGCAGAAAGAATCACACAGATGCACATGCAATAATATCAAGCACTTATCCTCAATAAGTCTCACTCATATCTTACCTAGATCCAGGGGCACCGTTCGCCTCACATATCTCCTAACACCTTCCACTCTCCCTTTACTATCCCAATCAGGACAAACTCCATAAGAAAGTCCAAATATATCTCAGTAATATCACCTTACATTTTGCATTAACTAGACCTAAAACCTTGCCTTCATACACTCTAGAAAACCATATCATCATGCCATAAAGAAAAGTCAAGTATTGTCATCTTTCCCAAAAAGTGCACAAACATGACATGTGTAACGTCCCGGGTTCTGAACACCTGGGGACGCCACTTCATCGTTTAAAAATTTACTTTGAAGATAATAATTTAGCGGAAAATAAATTAAATTGAAATTCCATTCCACATAACTTTATAAAAATTGATTCAAACGGTCAAAATAGTTTAAACATGGAAAATAACTTGAACATAACATAATAAAATAAGTTTATAATTTCAAATAAAACATTCTAAATTCTTAATAATGGCCACCATCGTACGCCCCGCCGCCAACTCCATCATATGCAAAATTTTATTTTGGAAAATGTGAGTATTTCATAGAAATACTCAGTAGACTCGCGCACAATAATCATTTAACATCATAAATTAAAACACATAATCATGATATTCAAGTCTCAGGTGTCTAACGACCACCAGTATTCTCATGAACAAGTAAATAACATACAAGTTCAAGTCTTATGCATTTAAGCAAGTAAATTCTCGTAACATAGTCTCATGCTTAGAAAGCAAGTAATTCTCATGAACACAATCATACATGCTAAACTTATAATCAAAATAATTATTGATGCGCACTTTTGAAAAACGTAAATTTGTAGATTAGAGTCTACCTTAATTTCTCGAGTATTGAGCAAACGGGAAAATACTTCTAATTCTCTCGCGCCTCGTCTAGCCCTAAAATAAATAATTTCTAAGAAACTTGAAATTAAAGTTTTGTGAATAAAAATAAATTCGAGGGTTGAATTAAACTATTTTAAATTAAAGAGGACTCGAATAACTTAATTTAAAAATATAGTGGCTGAAATAAGAAATTTCAAAACTGAAGGGACTGTTTTAAAACTTGAGGGACTGAAATGGATAACTTGTAAAACTTGGGCTTAAAATCAAATGAATTTAACCTACAGGGACTGAAATAAAATGGGTTTGATACTTAGGGGCTAAAATAATAACCTTTGAAAATTGGGGACTAAAGTGTAAATATTTGAAACTAACATATATACATATATATCTATCTCTCATATCTCTCTCTATCGTTAGAGAGAGAGGGAGATCAGAAAAAAGAGAAGGGGCGACGCCCCCTTCTCCGTCCAGCTGCTACCGGCGCTTCAGCCAGCGAGGAGCCGCCGGCACGAGGCGGCGGTGAGGACGGTGAGTGTGTGTGTAAAGGGAGAGGACTTTGGGCGATTTGGGGGCTGGAATCCGAGTTGAAACAAGGCTCAAATCGTGATGAAATTCCGGTATTAAATCTGGCAGCGAAGGGCTTAAGGTCGAGGTAAGTGCCGGGTTAGTCTATTCTTGGTTTATGGTTTGATTTGGGGTTGATTTTGATGTGGATTTGAGATTGGGTAGAGGAGGTGGTTGATTGAGAGATTTTTGGGACTTGGTAGTGGTGACTTTCGAGAGGTGGAATTGTTGTTGTAGTAGCCATGGTGGTTTGGGCAGAATTTGTTTGTTCGACAGTGGAGTTGCTTCGGTTTGGGTATCGCCGGTGGATGGAAAGTAGTCGGCTATGGAGGTTTGTTTTGATTTAACAGTGTTTGATAATGGTGAAGACAGAGTAGTAGCATTGGTGGATTGAAGTTGGCAGGCGTGGTGTTGATGGTGGAATCTTGGTTGCATATTGGCAGCCGGTTGTGGTAAGGGCAGTAAGTCGGGTTCGACTATGGTTTTGGTGAACTGAAGGCAGTGAGTTTGGTGTGTGATTTGATGCTGTCGTGTATGTGGCTTGGCCATGGATGATTTGTGCAGTTTGTGGGAGAATCAGCTATGGGGTTTTTGGGTTCGTGAATTGAACTGAGGGAATATGTGTGTATATATATGGATTGGTATGGGAGGTGTTATAGTTGGAATAGGTGTTGGTTTTTCATGGAAGGAGGCAGAGACTTACCAAAAGGTGATGAAAATTTGAATGAATTGGTGATGAGAAGGAATGAGGATTTAATATGGCTGATTGTGGTATGAACATGGTAACTTAGGTTAAATCTTGATTTATGGAAAATTGTGGGAATTTTGGAAATGAGTATCGATCGTGTAAGGAAAAACTTGGAAAATAAGTTGTTGATTTAGTTGGGCCAAGAATGACTTATTGGGTTTTTAAGTGGGCTTGAATGATTTGGTAAAAACATTTGGGTTCGATAAGTTGGATTGGATTAAAATATTTAAAATTGGGTCTTAATATAATTAATACTTGGGCTTTGAAAATAAACTGTGATATTGAAATATATTTGATAAAAATTAAAATTTGACTAAGTATTTGAATAAATTAAATTTTCCACTTAACTGGCTAGACGAGCACGCGATTAAAAATAAAATAACTAAATGATGGGCAAGGTCGAAGCGACACGCTAGAAAAATATTTATTTGAATAAAATCACGAAAATTCTCGATCACTACAACATGTAATAAGTGCAACGACAACAAGCAAAATATAGGCACACATCATACAGAATATAGCCAATTATATTTCCTAAGGCACATGCATTTCTAAATGACAATAGAATATCTAAAGCAATATATTAAATCCATAGAGAAATTAATATATCAAAACTCACAAAGAATATATGGTACGAATTAAACAAATAATTTCAAGATCTATTAACAAACAATGGTTACCTAGTAATGGAAACCCCAAATCCTAATGACCCCTCACGATGGTCTACTAGTGTGATAATTAAAATGTTCCAGCCAATTTACGAGGGCAAATTTTCTGTGTCCGTAAATTAAGAGATATGCAAACATCACCACTTTAGGGATACCACCATACACCCTAAAACACCTACAAAAATAGCAACAACATGAATCACCGGTCGACTAAATAACCACAGGGTCAAAAATCTTCCAACTTTTGGTACAAAACTCGAAACTAAAATCTAAAAACACCAAAAGCTCCACCACGATGCCAAGAATACTTTATCTTCAGACCTTGTCGTTAGAAAACCCCTCACACGCCGACGGTCGAATTTTTTTTCAATAGATTGACCGCCTCGACTTGCTGAGTTCGGCAATGGTCACGGTTTCTCCAAATGGTCACTGGTTTGGCTGGAATCTACAATTTCCCGTTTGGCACCCTCTTCATATTTTCAATCAGTATCACTGCTACAGTCACCAGAACTGCCCAAAATTACGGTCAAGCATTCTCCTCAACACCACAGTTCGGATGGTGGTCTCCATTTGCCGGTTGGTCGAGTCATTTAGCCAGGAAAAAGTTCAATTTTTCAGCCTTTCCGAACAGATTGTCTATCCTTTTTTGGTCAAAAAACTAAGGTGGCGTTCTGTTTGTATTTTATTTTATATTTTCATTTTCGAAAATGTTTTGTGTTTCCTGTTTTTATTTTTACTTTCAAATTTGCTGAAAACGCGTTTGGTTTGTCATTTCTGAAAATCGTTTTTGAAAATGAAAAGTTGGAAAACACGTTTTGTTTGAAATTTTGAAGAATACTACTTAAACTATTTTTAATTAATTTGCTTGCACAATACTACTGGCTCAAATTCAAATTTTCTTTTACAATACACAGAAAACATTGTTACATGCAACACACTATTGTGAGCATTAAGAGTCTATATTAACACAGTTTGGTCAAGCTCGAGATTTGAGGAAACTCTAGTTCTATTAAAATCCAGAAAATACAAGTTGTTTCAAAACCACCAGAGTCTATTTATTAAGACATTTTTTGAAATATAACAACAAGAATGCTCACTTAATTTTTTTTTTTTTTTTTTGTAATGTTGATATTGAATTCAATAAAACTTTATTTAAGTTTAGTTCCAAGTTAGGATAATTACATATGATGTCAATGGATATTAAGACTAATCTATCGCGTGATACTTAGTCGAGCATATCGGTCATTGAAAACTTTAGACCGTCCATCTTCAATAAATAACAAGTTGCCAATGTTAAGCGAAAATACAACACAAATTCGATGGTTTTTCTTATAAAAGCAAACAATTGATCATGTGGCAACATCAGTCCTATGATTTTCTTTGTTTTGCTGCACTCTTCGTTACTCCTGAAGAAATAGATGATGCAGGATTTATGGCTTTTCTTATTTTAAATACATTCCAAGCAGTGCCAGCAACATGCCCTGCTGTTGCAAGAACATCTCCTGTTGCCTCTCCTGCACCTTCTCCAAATCTGTTCATCAAGACTTGTTTTAGAATTTACTTATTGAATTGTAAGTAATAGTCTTAAGCTTAGACAAACATGCTAAATGCTATTTATGGAAGAATTGCACCATACCTGTTAGTAACCACTCTGGTAACTGCACTGGAGGATGTAGACATAGTTTGCTTCTCAGCAGCTTCTGCTGCATCTATTATTTTGTCTGCAATTTGAGAAGATGAAGAACTTAAGCAATCTACTTTTTATTTTCGACAGAAAACTTATTTAATAGTATATACAGTTAAAATTTGAAAAGTGATTTTTTAAGAAATTAAAATAGCTTACTGACTGCATCAAGTGAAGCCAAAATAACTTCTCCTGGAACCATGGCTAGAAATGCCTTTCCAGCTTGGGAACGGACCACTGGTCCCATTACTGATCCGCTGGCTACGCCAACAACGTCAAGCATAGCTTTGCTCATCTTTTCCGTCATCTTCGACAACTTCCTCACACTATAATGAGCAAAATTAATTGCTTAAACACAATATGAATCATCTACTTGCTGAGTATGTTTGGAAAAATATTTTCAAGTTCATAAACTAAGCAACCTCATTTTTATTCACACATTTAGTAAGACTCGTAACTTCTTTTATCCACACGTTCTATGAGACCCACAATTTATAATCTTTTGTTAACAAACATGCTATAAAGATTATAATTTATGCACGGGATATGTACCGTTTAAGGCTTTTGTTGACAGCTCCATTCTTTGAAGTACCATTAGCTTTGTATTTACTTTCACTTGTTGGTTTCCGGTTTTTGTCATCCACTGCACGAATCAAAATTGTTTCCCCTCCCTTTTGCACCTGCTTATCCAATTATGTTTGAAAATATGTTTTTTTATATTTTCGAGGTAAAATATATGGTCGAAAAGTTGAGAGAAAAAATGTGTGTGGTTAAAAAGTGATTTGAGAAATTGTGTTGTTTAAAAACATAAAAATACATATTAAGCTAAATCTTTTAGCTTCATCTCACTTACGTGAACAATTTACTCATATAGCCTACAAGAGTCCCACCTCCAATGAAAACGTAACAAGTGTTAGATTTAAAAATTAATGAAACACGTGGTGCATTTTCATTGGAGCCCGGACAACAGAGCAATTTCATCTGTAGTGTGTACCAAACACGCAGACGATTGTTAGAACTTACCAGGTTTGTGTAAGCATTGCTGCATGTAAAAATCCCTTTAACAGTCTGACCAGTCCCTCCTGCAATTGCCTTAGCCAAAACAGTGTTATAATTATCAACAGCCGGGGCGAATTCCTTCCAATTAAGCTCCTCCTTTCTTCTCGATGAAGAAGAACCAGTTAAGAACAATGAATGTTGTTTAAGAAAAGAATCCAAATACGCCAAAGTCTCTCCATTAATCTTCTCCGAAAAAGCCACCCCATAACTCAAAGGCTTGCCATCATTCATTGGCAATGAAAACAGATAGTTGAAGGCATCAAGTTTCACCACAGGTTCATCCTTGGTGAGTGGCCATTGAAGTTCATCTCCGACTTTGATTGTAGTAGCAAGAGAAATGCATTCGTCCGATAGTCGGAAAAGCGTAAAATCGCCATTAGCAAGCTCTAAAGCTTCACCTCCATCCATTAGATAAACCTTGCATTCTGGGATGTTGAGTAAAACTTGATGTTTCACGTTTTTGTTTTCTGGGATTTCTTGATATTCATCAGATGGTAATGGATGAGATGAAGGTGGAGTATTTGGAGGGGAGAAACTATTTTGTCTCTTTGGCCTACAACAATTCATCATGTTGTGTTGTGTGTAGTATTCAAATTCTCTGAGTTTTGAGAAGAAATTATCTGAAGAAACTAATTGATGGTAATAAAAGATGAAAGGGAAACAGCTGTTTGATGATTCCATTTTTGCCACTTTATTCTATTCTTGTTGAATATAAATTGATGCCAAATTATTTGATGCTTTCGGTGGATGAAAATCGAGGTTTAGAAAATGTTCTCTTCTGAAAAGTTATTAATTTTTGCCGTGATATATTATTTGTATCATAGGCATTATTGACTTTTTCGTCCCAAGTTATTCGTGTCCATTAAATCTATAGGTACATCATGGCCTACTCTTCATTTTAGATTTTGGATTTTTCCACATTGTACAGGACCCGTAAGTACAGGTCCAGTGTAGCAAGCTACAATGAGGGGCTGTAAGTGTAGCATCACTCTTACATTTTCAAGCGGTCGAGGTTAATGTTGAGACCTTGTTTGGTACGAATAAGCTTTAAAAAAATATATTTATTTATACATAAAGAATGTAACGTTTTCAAATTAAAATATGGTGTTAAAAAATGATTTGTATGAATTCTTAATCCATCACAATTACATATTTTATTAGTATCACAACTTTTCAAACACACAATTTATAGATTTTTATCAAAATTTAAAAATCTGATTTTAATCCCTCGCCGAACAGGAATAATATGGAATTCCTAATGTGCAAAGTCGGTCTTTTTAACAACCCGAATCAATACAATGGCTCTGGTGTGCGTAGAAAACACCTTTAGAAAGCGGTTGAATTGTTCCCGAGATTGAAAGTTAATCAAGTAATATTTAGCTCTTGTTTTTCATAGATTCTTCAAGAACATATTTTATGAAATATGAAATTTTCTGAAGAATTCATTCAAGGTTAAAGAGTAGGAAAAATTACGGATCCATATTCAAAATTATTTTTTTGGAAGAATTTTTAATTGACAACGAGTTTCAAAAAATATAAGTACTAGAAAATGGGGTCAACCATTTAAGCACATGTTTGGTTTTGCAAAAAATCATGTTTCTAGTTGATATTTTGATAATGGTCAAAATTAATTATTTATTGACTTAAATTTTATTCAAGTTTTCAGTTAAATCAAACTGGACTAAATGTCTTCAATGAGACTTCAAATAATAAATGAAATTATGAAAGATTTCCAAAATGGTAGAATAAATCACAGCAATTTTAGCCCCGGTTATGATTTGGATAAGGGTAAATATATTGACTCCACACTTTTTGTTAACCACATCACATTTTAATTTTAACGAAGATCCCTAAGTTTTCATTACTCTTACATTTACTCTGTCAAGTTTTTTTTAATAATTTTTTTTATCATCAACTCTTTATTAATTTTCACATCTTATCTTTAGAAACGATTTTCATCCAAACTATTTGGTAAGAGGACGAAAAATACTTATTTATCTCTCATACTTTTAAATAATCAAAATAAATAATTAATACAAAAGTTTAAAAAAATATTGGCACATCTTTTCAATGCAAATTAGAAAAATATTTAAATAGAAATCGTGGTTAGAAACAAAATATGTTAATTAATTGAATGTTATGAATAATAATGCGATGAAAAAAAATTGAAGAAATAAGAGCAAAAGTAAACAAATATTGAACATATTCCTTGCAATTAAATTGTTTTGTAGATATAAAAAGTGGTGTTAATACAATTACCCTTAGGATAAAAATAAGATTTTTAATAGATTTTGATAAAAAAAAATGATGAAATTTATGATTAAAAAGATGATAAAAGTTGTGGATCTCATAAAATATATTATTAAAAATGAATTTTTAAAAAAATATATATAAAAGTTAAACAAGGACTAAATGCTCTACGACCCAATGGTATGTAGCACCTTAATTTGTAGTGCTTTTTACATCACAGCATCTCTGTCCTATTACGAAAATCAATATCGGTATAATTTCTCGATCGCACTTGTGGGGGCTAGAGGTTAGGAAAGTCAAGATCACGAGGTTGGTCACTTAGGTCGATCTAAGCTTATGCTTCCCCCATCTCATCTAAGAGGTCGGGTCATATGCTTGGGCTCTCTCTCGAAGGTGGGCTCGGGTAGGGTCAACCTTTCTTCTATCACATCCCAACTTGAAGGACTTTAGCTCGGTCAATCTCGACCTATAAAGACCCACCACGGGTAATCCTCAGTCCATGGGCTTCGTAAGTGAGTCTAATCCCAATGTCAATAATATGGGTAAACCGCCTCTCAGAAAGAAAAGCACAATCCTTATAAGGATTCTTTAACTAAAAAGTAAGTTTCTTCAATAAGGATTCTTTCTCCTAGTAGGAGAATGAAATGGACTTTGAGGTCTATAAATACAGTTTTTTTTTTTTATTTACCAAAATTCATTTATGATTCAACATAATTACCAACTTCATATTTCTCTATCTACTTTTCTATCCAGAAAACTAATTCTTACATCGGAGGGGGGACGGGGAGAATCCTCCTCGTCTTTTTTGCAGGTTCAAAGCGAATCAATCCATCTTTTTCAGTGATTAAGCAGTTTCAGATCTTGCCACGTCAAGTTTAGGAATTTTTACAGCATCAAATACATATGATTTTCATTTATTTATCAAGTAAAAATTGTTTGTCCCATATTGAGACTTAACCAGCAATTAGAACGCAAATTAATCAACAAAAAAGTAAAGATTGCTAAGAAATTTTGGACAAAACCTATAGGTTCAGTGACCACTTCTAACACTTAATTCCCCTTGAGCATTCCTAGAGTAGTACAATGTCAGCCAGCGCGGTCGTGCTTCGTGCTAGCTGGCTTCGCCGGGGAAAAAATGGTGAGAAGACAACCAACAATTTGCTCCAGAAATGTCTTAGGAAGAAAATGAAATATTGGGCAGGAAAAATTTGGACTGTTTTTTGTTTTCTATTTGTGCCTTTAAAAGTGGTCTAACTTATTTGGCAGACGTTTGAAATTTAACCACTAGGCTGACCAAGTTGCAGCATTGTAATTGAAATATAGAGAACACAATGTCGCTTCTCGTCTTCTCTCTGCAATCTGTAGAGTGGACCAATGGTCCGTCACACCGCATGTCGCCTCCGGCCCTTCATTAGTGACGTCTATTTGGTATTTGCTAATTCTTTCTCAAATCTCTATTTATGATTTGTTGATAAAACACCTTGCTTCCCTTGCTATTTCTCTCTTGATAAATCACCTTTCAAAGTGTATTCTATGTTTTTTTGTGGCATTTCAATTTTTTGCTCGTATATTTTCTGTTTGAGTTCAATTTTTACCATATATTTATCAATGTTTTTTATCGGATTTCAATTTTTTTTGCTCGTTCATGTTCTTTAATGATTATATTAAGGGTAATTAATATTTAATAAATTAGTGGTCTTTAGTTATTAATTAAGCATTAGAATTTTGGGGAACCCATTCCAGTTTATGTTCCATAATTAATATTCTTGAAGTTTATCGTTATTTCCTAATGTTGGTGCATTTTATTGGGTGTGGGAGATTAAAGAAAAAGACTTCAAAAAAAAAAAAATTAAAAATTTGACGTCTACACTACACTATACAATGACAAAAAAAGAGAAGAGAGGAGTTGAATACCTTGGACCAGAGCCGATCCTATCACGAGGCAGACGAGGCGACTATCTCGGGTGCCAAACTAAAGGGGGCGGACTTTTTTTTTTTATATGTAAAAAAAAACACTAACGGCCCAAACAGACTGTGAAAAAGAATTAGAGGACAGTAATATATATAATGTTCAACATGAAGATTTAAACGAAAATAATTGTTTTCCTCCAAATCTCGAGGATCCTGGGAATTAGAAAGATGTTGATCAAAAAATAAGAGATTATTTGTCTGAAATGAGTGCTAAAAGAGTTGATGGCATCTTCTATCCCAAAGATGGTGAAAATAGATGTTTGATTTATCATTCTATATATAGGCAATCACTACCAAATGGGCAAATATTTGATAGAGGATGGCTAATGTATTCAGTATCTTTGGACATACTCTTTTGCTTTTGTTGCAAGTTGTTTAAACGGTCAAACATGCATCAAATTGGTCAATTGGACAATGATGGGTATAAAAATTGGAATAATGTGCAACGATGTCTGAAAAATCATGATGTAAATCAAGAGTGTATAGAATGTATGGCTAGTTGGATTGAATTCGAAAAGAGGCTTCGAATATAGAGACAATTGATAAAAGTTTGCATTTAATGATCGATTAGGAAAGAAAGCATTGGAGACAAGTGTTAATGAGGATCATTGCTGTTGTAAAAAGGCTTGGCAAAAATAACTTGGCATTTAGAGACGATGATGAGCATATCTATAGTGAAAAATAATGGTCTCTTTTTGCAAATGATAGAAATTTAGCTAAGTTTGATCCACAAATGGTCTCTTATTGGCTTATATGATTGTGTTCTTGCATGTTTTTTTTCTTTTTTACTTTATATGTATTAGTGATTAATATAGTTAATGTTTTTGGTGAGAACTAATTTAATTACATTTGAAATAAATGAATAATTTTATAAAAAAAATCCTATGTTAATTAAACGGAGGGAAAATTTAGCCACCGCCTAGCCCCCACCCTATAGGAAAAATTGTCCCATTTCAGTTACAAGGAGACGTTTAATTTGTAATTCGTCTTAGGTTTCACGATTCACAGGACAGGCACTGCCTTGGATATCAAGCTTATAGTTTCCCAAAATATTTATCCCAATTGTAAAGAAAAATGACAAAACATGTGTAAATTGAAAGCTTAGAGCAAGAAAGTGAAGCTAAATAACATAATACACACACATACAAAATACAAATAGACATCAAGAAAATAAATTAATAGAGTACATAAAAAGACTTAGAGAGAATAATAAACAATCTTGTTATTGCGATCGTTGACGGTCAATGGTCAACGATCACTCTAGCTGAACAAGAATCATGGATCCGCCATTGAGCATTCCTTAGTATTACGCTCAAATCCACTAGCACAACCTCAAAGTACAAGGTAAAATGTTGATTACACAAGAACACACAAGTTCTAAAGATCTCTCCAACAAACTTTCTGTCAAACTATATTTTACATACCACACAAAGAAGAGTGATTAACCATCATTAATTCAAAAATCACAATGCCATCTTAATTTAACTGAAGAAATTATAGAGATCATCAATAATATTTATATTTATAGAGAGAAAACAAGGGACAAGAAGAAAGTTGATTGCGTTTTAATTAACCCAAAAAGGAGATAACATAAGTGCATAACTACATATATGAGATAAGGCCAAACACTCCATCCGAAGGTCCCAAGAAGCTCACGTCATAAATCCATCACTTAACACATTTGAATGTTAAGCGTGTTCACGAAAGAGGGTTTATTTAGAGATGGCAAAAAAATCCGACTCGACTGGTACTCGAATGGGGCCAAAAAAACCCACCCCGCCGACCTGGGGGACAGGTATGGGATGGGTTTTCTTGACTCAACCGGGTCTAGAGGCGGGGCAGGTTTGACTGCCCCGACCCGAACCTGTCCTGATTAAATTAAATAATAAAAATAAATAAGGAAAAAAATACTGGAAAAAAATAAATTAAAGGGGAGGTAAACAGGGCGACGGGGGTGACCCGACCTACCTCGAAATTCACGATGCGGGTGATAAGTTTGGGTTTAAAAAAGATTCTTAGGGCGGGGCACAGGTGGGGGAGACCTGCCCCGAACCCGCTTCATTGACATCACTAGGTTTATTAGATTGATCTAGTCAGTATCTATCTAGATAGGAAAAAACACTAATTTTTTTCTAAAAAGCCTGTATCACCCGTGCTAATTAAAGTTCTCTATATTGTAAAATATACCGTTTACTTGTTAGGTTGATTTACTTTAGGATTACTAATTATGCGAAAAAACAAATTGTAATCTTTTAAGTTCTAAATATTTTCTATATTTAGATAATTTATCAAAAGCTTTAGGTTGTCCCTTTTTAGTTATATATCCGAGGACTAGTCCTTCTTAAATTTCTTCTATAACTTCGTATTCAAGTATATTATCCCGAACTATCTTTATTTCTTTATAGGTTTCTACATGATGGAATTCTAGATTGTTTTTGCAAGCAAGATCGATACTAGTATATATATCTTCAAGTTTAAATTGACCAACATAATATGTTTCTTCAGATTTAGCAATAGCTAATAGAAACGAAATATCTTTTTCTTCTAGAAATAATTTAAAATTACAATCAATGG
Organism: Ligustrum vulgare; assembly: GCA_963555705.1. Lineage (NCBI taxonomy): Eukaryota > Viridiplantae > Streptophyta > Magnoliopsida > Lamiales > Oleaceae > Ligustrum > Ligustrum vulgare. The sequence goes on from OY743171.1 coordinate 12,327,718, forward strand.
AAGTGAATGCTTGTGCAGTGTTCATAAGCAGATTGAAACGTCAGATTTGGAAAATTCTTCAGTGATAAAATAAGTTTCTCTCGAGCAATCCTTAGAGCATTATCTGTAGTATGTAATAATCCAGAGGAAGACTTACTTTTGTTTGAAATTATGAAAGGTTTTTAAAGAATAAGGTCCAACATGACTTCCCACTATTTTTCTTTCTCACTACTCTCCTTTTGTTTTGTTTTGTTAGTTCTCCCTGACGAACGTGATTCCCAGATGAGTTCGGAGTCTCTTGTCACAAAAATTCAGACTAGTTGTTTTCTCCCTTATTGTAACAAACTTTCAACACAAGGTATACTGATTTTTTCAATGACACTCCAAAACACTCACTAAAAAAAAAAGAGCTCCAGCGACCAACAATTTAGCGACCATTTTTAATGGTCGCTATAAGACACTATACCGACCAAAAATGAGTTTTAAAGTTTTTGGTATGTTAATAGTGGACTAATTTTTTGGTACTCTACTATGACCAATACTTGGTCGCCGATACATATTATCAGGGGCTACACATTTTATTGGTCGCTGAAAAAGTTGGCGAGGAAAGGGATGAAAATTTCCCGCATTAAAGTATATTACATTCATCCCGAATAAAAGAATATTACAGCGAATATATTAGCGATCAACAGTTGATTGGTCGCTAAAACAAATGGAGGGAAATTTGTCACTATTTTTATGATGTTTCAGCTACTAACCATCATGGTCGTTTGAAGTTTACATCTTACAAGGACCACAAGTTTGGTCCATATTGTCATATATTAGCGACCAACATTTGATTGGTAGCTAAAACAATTGGAGGGAGATTTTTTGCTATTTTTATGATGTTTTAAAGACCAACCATCATGGTCGCTGGAAGTTTAAAACCTACAGAGACCACAAGTTTGGTCTCTGTTGTTATATATTAGCGAACAAAACTTGGTTGGTCGCTAAATCAATTGGAGAAAATTTTTCATGATTTTTATGATGTTTAAACGACCAACAATCGTGTTCGTTGAAAGTTTCAATCTTACAGGTACCACAATTTTGGTCTTTGTTGTTATATATTAGCGACCTGCTAAAACAGTTGGAGGGAAATGTTTCACGATTTTTATGATGTTTCAACAACTAACCATAGTGGTAGCTGCAAGTTTAAATCCTACAGGGACCACAAGTTTGGTCCTAGTTATTATATATTAGCGACCAATATTTGGTTGGTCGCTTAAACAGTTGGAGGGAAATGTTTCGTGCTTTTTATGATATTTCAGTGATCAACAATCGTGATCGTTGCAAGTTTAAGTCCTATAGGAACCAACATTTGGTCTCTCTAATTATCATATATTAGCAACCAACATTTGGTTGGCCACTAAAACAATTGGAGGCAAATGTTTTGCAGTTTTTATAATGTTGCAACAACCAACCTAGTGGTCACTGCAAACTTAAATCCTACAGGGACAACACGTTTTGTTCATGTTGTTATATATTAGCGACCAACATTTGGTTGGTCTCTAAAATAGTTGAAGGAAAATATTTCGTAATTTTTATGATGTTTCAGCGATCAATCATCGTGGTCGTTGCAAGTTTAAGTCCTATAGGGACCAACATTTGGTCTCTCCAATTGTCATATATTAGCGACCAACATCGGGTTGGCCACTAAAACAATTTGAGGGGAATTTTCATGATTTTTATGATGTTTTAACGAAAAACAATCGTGATCGCTACTAATTTAAATCATGCAAGGACCATTGACCACAAGTTTGGTCCCTATTGTCATATATTAACGATCAACATCTGGTTCACACTAAAACGATTAGAAGAGATTTTTCTCAATTTTTATGATGTTTCAGCGACCAACCATTTTGGTCGCTGCAAATTTAAATTATTCATTTAGTTATTTCATAAACTATCACCAATATTTTTTCTTGAATTTCTAAACTTTCATTTAGCCTTATTTCATTCATGTATTAGATGGGAAATGTTCTCCGTGTTGGGTGGAAAATACTTTCTCCCCCGTTTAATTCTTTATGTTGTTGTTAATTAACTTATTTTTCTAATAATTAATATTATTATTATCTAGTACAAAAGCGTGAAAATTAAAAAAAAATGATTAAAATAGCTCAATTTTGCAAAATATTTCATGAAAAATAATATCAATCAAACAACAAAATTTCCTACTTTTGTCACCTAGATTTAATCAAACACGTTAAAGTTTCAAATCTCAAAAAAAATAAAAAAAATAAAATAAGTTTTCATTTTCATTTGGGAAATTGGCGCATCTAGTCCCTAAACGTTTGCATCTTTGTGCAATTGGTCCCTAACTTTTCATTTTTTGTGTTAAAGTACTTAAACATTGTATTCTTTGGTGCAAGAGGTCATTTTGAATGATTTTCTTCCATTTCAATGATAAAAAATTAAGGAACGACGAAAATGCCCTTATACATATTGGCACAATTAGTCCTTGAACTTCAAATTTGATGCTTAAGTCTCTAACCTTTCAATTTGGTGTAAGTAGTCCTTGAACTTACCCATTATTTAGCGCAATAAGTTCTTAAACTTTCAATTTGGTGCTTAGGTCTCTAAAAGTTGTATTATTTAGTATCACGTATCCTTTTAGATGATTTTCCTCTATTCCATCTTTAAAAATTTTATTTTATTTTTATCAAAAATATTAAAATGATCTTATATTAATAAATAAATAAGCATTTTTTTGGCAACTTAAAAATTTTGTTTCTTGCTTTGTCAGATTCTCTTCTTCCTTGTCAATTGGGCTTCCTATAAAGGTTTTTACTGTGCTAATACAAATTTCCCAATTTACCACGTTTAAAAATTCAATTTTTTTAATAAAAAAAAGCGGCTTTACTTATTTGTTTAAGAAAATTAATTTTAGATAAATTTCATTTTTGTTTCTTTTTTTTAAAGATAAATTTCTTTCTTGTTTCTAAAAAAAAAAATTAATTTTCGGTAAATTTCAATTTTAAATACTCTTAAAGGTGGTAAATTTTCCATAAAAAAAGAACCAAAAAGAGGCTTTATTTATTTTTTTTAAGAAAATTGATTTTAGATAAATTTCATTTTTTTTCTTTAGATAAATTTCATTCTTATTTCTAAAAAAAAAAATTAATTTTAGGTAAATTTTAGGAAGTCCAATTGACACGGAAGAATAGAATCTGATAAAACAAGGAACAAAATTTTTAAGTTACCAAAAAAAAATGTTTATTTATTTATTAATATAAGAGCATTTTAATATTTTTGATAAAAATTAAATTAAATTTTTAAAGATGGAATAGTGGAAAATCATCTAAAAGGATGCATGACACTAAATAATACAATTTTCAGGGACTTAAGCACTAAATTTGAATTTCAGGGACTAATTGTGCTAAAATGTCACTACAAGAAAAAGGAGTAAAAAAGACGAAAAATTATAGACGACACGAAAAGTCGTCTCTATTGGTCGACCAATAGAGATCACATTTTAGTCGTCTCTGTTGGTCGACCAATAGAGACGACATTTTTGTCGTCTCTGTTGATCGACCAATAGAGACGACTATAATAGAGACGACATAGTCGTCTCTATTCTGTTTTTTAAAATTTTTTATTCTTATTTTTTAAAATTTCGCTATTTTTTTATTGACATTTTTAATTATTTATATTTATATAATTAATATTAAAGTTAATTTGTTAAGAAAATATTATAAGTTAACTAATATATATTATTTAAAACAAAATTTAACACAATAATTTAATTGTCTTAGTGGTTGGGACATCACTACCCAACACTTAGGTCCCGAGTTCGAATCATTGTCAAGCACCATTATCATATAAATTAAAGAAAATTCCGGGGTCGACGGTTCAGATCGAGATTTGGGTCGGGTTAAAAATGGATTGAATCAGGTCAAAATAAATAAATAAAAAATTAATTAAATATTTTCACAAATAGAGACGACATTGTCGTCTCTAAATGTCGTCTCAATTTCCCCAGAGGAAACAGAGACGACAGAATCGTCTCTAATTATCTTCAGTCACGGACCTACAGAGACGACTTTGTCGTCTCTAATAACCAATAGAGACGACTTTAGATCCTTCAGAGACGACTTTTGTCGCCTCTGTTGAGCCGAATTCTTGTAAGTATAAGGACATTTTTGTCATTCCTTAATTTTTTAATCATTGAAATGGAAGAAAATCATCTAAAAGGACCTATTGCGTCAAAGAATACAATATTTAAGGACTTTAGCACAAAAAATAAAAAAAAAATTAGGGACTCATTGAACAAAAAGACAAACATTTAAGGATTAAATGCGTCAATTTCCCTTTTCATTTCACCCAAATTTCTAACTCGGTATCAAAACGGATACTAGTTTTGTTTCCATAAATTTCGTTTTTACTCCATTTCAGGTGTACAGCTCAAAACAGCCCAAACATCTCAAATTCAATTCAAAGAGTATCACCGGAAATCAAATTTCAGCAAAAACGCTCAACTCTTACCCTTAGTTACATCAGGTCAATCCACTTCTGCTCTCTCTCTCTCTCTCTCTCTCTCTCTCTCTCTCTCTCTCTCTCTCTCTCTCTCTTTCCACGCGGGGACACTCACACTCACTGAACGCATTTGATTATATTTTGATGAACTGGTTTCACTCTCGGCCAATTGATTCGAGTCAATTATAAGGCTTCATCTTGCGCCGTGTATTCATTATGCCATTTGGATTGCTAGATTTTAACCTAGATTTATTCTTTTTTGTTAAATGTTTGAGCAGATATAGCTAAAGGGTGAAATATGGATGTACTTATAGTCACGTTATTGCTGGGTGTATTGGGTCTGTTTATTATATTTCGTCGACTACGTAAAACTGGTTAGTAACGGTTCCTTTCATTACAGAGTTTTCTATTTTGATTTGTGATTGTGAATTTGTTGAAATGCAGTTGATTCTAATAACTAAATGTTTATCATGCAGATCTTGGTGAAAAGGGGAAGTCCAATTTCACTGCAAAGGTTCTTTTTAGTTTAAAAAGACTAATGAATAATGATTTCAGAAATAATTACAGGATTTAATGATTTATATCAGTTTTTTTTTTTAATGTCTACATGAATTATAAGCCAGAAATGTAGGATTACTTGTCAAAATTTCTTTCACGGTCCATTAAAATATATAAAATTTTACAAGGATTGAAGAAAAATGTTTTACAGTTTTATTTATTTATTTATTTATTTATTATTATTATTATTATTATTATTATTATTATTATTATTATTATTATTATTATTTATTTATTTATTTTTTTGAGAAAAAGCCTATTTATGGCAGGTTTGCATTCAAGGAAATTTCGCATGGTTCATTTAAGTTACTTATAACCCAAAAATTGATTTAATAATCACCTTAAAATATTCATGAGTTGCTGCTTCTGCGGCATGAGACTTTTCCAAGTTGAGTATTGCAAATTTTCACTATGTGTTTGATATGGTGGCTTAGACATTATCTAAACCTGTCATTGCATATACATACAGGGTAGCTTGACTTGTAGCTCTCAAAAGCACTTCCTTATCCATGCCCACCAACCTTGTCACATAGGGAAGAATTTCTTAGTAAGTTGTGACTCGGGAAAATGGGCGACATATTGGTAGTGTTATTGAGGTGAGCTAGTGATTCATGAGGTATATTTTGAATAGTAGACTGTAATCATTGAGAAAACACCGAGCTATTTTTTACATGGATTAGTGGTGACATGTAGGATAGTATAATTGAGCTTGAGAAATCCTGACTCATTTTCTTTGAATACTTGAGAGGTAAAGATTTTTAGTAACTCTAGAATATAACATGATATGCATTGCGAACAAAGGAACAACAGATAAATATGCAGGGTCGAAATATGGTTCAAGTTTATGAGAGTTTTATGGCCTTAGTAACAGAAACCATAAACATCCAAAGACTCTGAATTTTGTATGGTTTGGAGATTTTTAAGCCTCCATTCGGTAAAGCGAGTATTTTTTGGTTTATAATCACTCCAACTTCCAATACAACTTTTTAACCACACATCTTTTCTCTCTCTAATTTTTAACCCTAAATCTACCTCGAACTCCGTGAAAAAACCCAAAAAAACTGATTTTAATCCTTCCAAACAGAGGCTAAAGAGTTTAGGATATGGGCTGTCAAACCAAAGTGGGGATGTTAGTATACGGTTAATAACATACGTTGTCGTTTGAAAGACAAATATCCAAAAAATTTAGAGGCACGGAAGCTTGGTGTAAGAGAGTGACCCCAGCTTCAATCATATGACAATGTTTTCTTTTTGCATAATCATGTTTGGGAGAGTGTGAGGTTATTTAAGATGTTATATTCCAAATTTTAGTAAAAACGTGACTTAGACTTTGGTATTCATAGTTAGAGCAACTCCAATCGTGGTATAATTTACACCTCCCAAAAATTACTTTTACATCTCAATATACATCCCGGTGGATCTATATCAAAGTTTTGCTCCAATGATTAGATGCAAACTGATCTATATCAAAGTTTTGCTCCAATGATTAGATGCAAACTATGGGATTTAAATTTAGTTTTTGCATGATTTTTTTAACTAGTAAATTTTTTGTCGATCTATTTTTTTTTTATTTGTGAATATCTATAAATATTAAGAGCAAATCGACCTAAAAAAAAATCGAAATTTGGTGAAAAAAATAAAAATATCAAAAAATTAAAAATGTGTAAATTAAAATAAAAATTCAAATTGTAATGTAAATTAATATAATAGATTTAAATAATATATCTCACATCAAAATTTTATGGATTGATAGCTAAATTTAGGTGAAATTTGTTCCTTGTGGAGGTGTAAAACAAGATGCAAATGTAGATATTTTTTTAGATCTTTGACCGGAATTCTATTTTACATTTTTTTTTTACACCTCACCATTGGATATCAATCCAACGACTTTAGAGATGTAAATAACTAAATGGGTGTAATTTAGATCACGGTTGGAGTTGCTCGACTTTGGTATTCACCTCTCCAAAAGATTAATTTTAATTTTAGTTTGAAAGTTTTCAGGTATTCTCTTATAGTGTTCAGAGACAATTGCTACCTCATAATTTAGAAGAAATATAGTGCTATAGATCCTCCAAATGATACATCGAGGCTCCATAGCAATGTTCTTGTGCTTCAATTCATTCCTCGTAGTTTTAAAAAAAAAAAAAATCAAAATATCAGCAGATGAATGATAATAAGAATGTGGCCACATAGTACAAACTTGTTTGAAAATTGCCATCTAGAAACGAAGAACTCCTTTACCTACCTGTAGTGGTATTTGGAATAAGTTAGCAAAGCGATGCCATACCATACCTGGTCCGATATTCTGTTGACTGTGAACAAGTGTGTGATGGTCTTAATCTCGAACAACATTGGCAACGATGGGCCAAATGACAACCAATCCACCGTTGAATGGAAACATCAACTAATTATAATCCCTAGCATGCATGATCCTTAGAATTCTAGAGAAATCTAGCAAAAATGCTCTCAAGCTCTTAGTACATCTTTAAGAGGCTGAATAATCTGAAGTAGATAAAGAGGAATTGAGGATAAACAGACCTCAACAATGTAATTCTTCCACCATATGATAAAAATCTATCCGCCAATTATTTGTAACTTTTATTACTTTATACACGAGGCAAAGTTAGATAGAAATCTAGAGACTGAAACCAATTGACTAAAAAGAAGCTTTTCTTGAATTTAGAGAGGTGTGTCATGACCCGCAAGTTTTACTACGCAATTTGGGTGCATGTTTGATAGAGGTGCAAATTCATGGCTTGCCAAACATGACTCTTCCATGGAGTATAGTTAATTGTTGTTATTCTAGATAATTCCAGGATATTGTATGTAGAATATCTAAAATATTTGTATAGATTTTTCTTAGAGAGAATTGTAGACCGTTGAATCAAATGGATCCTAACGGTTCATTGTCATAAGCAACGTGGCAACCACTATAAATAGGTGGTGGACTCATTTGTAATGGCATCAAGCCTCAAGCTTTAAGACATAATACAAAAGCATTCTTCCAAAACTCTCTTGTTCCTTATTGTTTATCTTGCCTTGTTCATTTCCATGTTATGTCATTTCTTAGTACGCTACGTTGGAAGGAAGACTTATGCCTTTTCTTTTCTTTTTTTTTTTTTCAATTTTTGAGGAATTTTGAGTTTTAGGTAGAATGTGTAGTTGAAAAGTGTGAAAGCGGTGGATCCCATAAAAATTTGTGTTTGAAAATGAATGTGATGGAAATTTTAAAAAAAAAACGTATGGGACCAAATGGGCCCTTAGCATGATCGCGAAGGCTAGAATTTGGGAAGCCTAAGGCCACACGGTACTTAAAGTTGTAAGCCTGTGACAGGTGGCTGGTCAAGACGATGAAATTATATTTGAGTGGTTGTGATGGTGATACGTGCTTGAAAGTTTCTTAATTGTTTTCTCTATCCCTGCATTGGCTGTAGGATGCCTCTCGTGCTCAATTTTTTCCCAAGAAAAATATTTGGAAAAAGGGCAACATTAGTTCCATTTCGCTTCAAAATTGAGGGACATAAATTAGGTTATTCTTCATGGAAGGTGCACATAGAATATTATTTAGCTCCTGTTTGTTGGAGATTAAAATCATATTTTTAGTAGATTTTCATGTAGATTTTAATAGAAGTTAATGGAATGTGTGGTTGAAAAGTTGTGAGTCCTATAAAATGGGTGGTTAAAATTAATTGTTGACTTTGACTTGAGATTAAAATCAGATTTTAATCATAACCAAACATAGGCTTAATATAAATATTTAATTATGTTGAACCATGTGAGAAATTGAAATTTTATTACCATCTATGACGATAATGTCCTCATTATCAACATAGTCAAAGGGCATAGTCAATTTTGTAAATCAAAGGTGACGTGATTCCAGTTACTGTTGGATCCAAAGTCACAAGTCATGAGATTTTTACCACCACCTTTGTTATAAGTTCTTTTAGTAGGTTGGCTTTTGACGAGTGGCAGAATTTTGCAGTGCGACCAACTTTTTCACAAGGTTGACATACCACTCTAGGTTGCCTGTTTACGATGTTGAATCTCCGGTGTTGTGGTTTCTGTGGAAAGAAGTGGATGCAATGACCTTAGGCTTGTTACAACGTTTTTCTGTTTGTTAAATGAATCACCCACGGTTCTTGTTGTTCAGATGAGTGTGAAACTTTTGTTGTTTTGCTTTCCCAGCCCAATTTTCGTGTTTTTTTTTTAATTAAACTGAGCAGTGATTGCTGACTCTGGTTGGTTGCTAGGATCTTTTTTCTGCAGCATTTCATGGTCAAGAAGTTTGTCATATAGTTCCTCAAATATGATTGGTGAGTTTCTGATAGGATCCTGCTTGATAAGATGTTGTGGAAGTTGAATTGGAATATGAAAACAGCAGTTGTTGGAAGTATAATGACAGTATATATAATGAAAGACCACATGACAATTAGAAATGAAATGTGAACTGTACTTTATTCAATGATATCAAAAAGTTCTGTACAGATTACAATTGCATAGGCCAGTGCACCATCTTTAATATCCGACAATGTATGATCTTTGCAGTGCCACGTGAATAGGGGAAAAACCGGGCCATGACATAGTGCTCTCTTCCCTACTCTCTTCTCCACCCCCCCCCCCCCCCTCCCCTCCCCTTGCATCAGTTTAAACCCCTTAATTATGCTAGTGTTCAAACAGCTTCCTAACTGAAATTCCTAACTAACCTACAGTTTTCGACATTCCCAACCAGCTGTTTCCTTGGAGAACCAATCTTCTTCTGTAGCAGAATCTTGTAACCTTCAATAGGAATTTCTGAAGTGATGCAACTCACAGCTCTGCTCTATTCTCTTCAGTTTCAGCAGCACCTTTCTTCTTCCTTTTGCGGGTATGCATCTGATGAATGGGAGGTCTATCAGTTTCATGGGGGATTCCGGTGGGAGCCAAATTATTAGAACATGGCAACAGCTTCTTTGCAACTTAATGGATTACCAGTAATGACCCAAATCATCAATGATTTTTTATTTTTTATCTTTCATCTTTTGCATATATTCTGTCAAAGAAGAGCTTCCTTTGGTAGTTCTCATGAGAGTGACAGTGGAAAAGCATTCTAGTAGCAGATTTGTTGGCAAAGCTAATCTCAAGTTTGGACCAATCATCAGGAGAAGTGGCAGAGTTGTGAAATTATTGGTGCAACAGTGCCATTGACAATGGATTGAATGGCCAGTAGTAATACCAGATGAGCTTGCCACAGCAATGGTTGAGATTAGGGGTTTGTTACATGAGTTTGCTTGTTTGTTCTCTGAATCTGTTCAGGTGGAGTGCTGTAAACACCCCAGGAGATCATAAGCGTAGAGAAGGTTGGTCATTTGGAATTTCCACGAGGCTCAGAACCTGGGATGATGGAGTAAGATAAGGCTTTGAAAGAACCATTATTATTCCCAGCAATGGCAACAAAGATTTTGAGTGTTAGGTTGCCAGATTCAGAGGAATTGACAGTAGACATGGTTTCGCAAAGAAGGACAAGTGAAGATGATGACAGTGGATTGAAAGAGAAGGAACAGCAGGAATCAAGACGATCTTGGGTCAGCTTGCTCAATGACAAGAATTCTCTGATACCATAAACAATAAAGCTATAAGAATGAATTTTTCTGTACATTAAATAGGATGGAATACAAGGTGTTTAAATACATAAAATATATCAATCAAATCCTCATTCTAATCCTAGAATCAAGGTAATAAAAGTGGAAGGAATAGATTCTAGACTACCGGTAACATTATGGGAAAAGACATTTGTCATTTACATTTGCTTTATGATTATATCACTTAACGGCAACGGTAACTATGGAAGAATATATTTTTCTTCTCTTTGTTTTGCGATTCTGTCATGAGTATTAAATAAGAAGAAGCTAAAAGTTTTGTTAATTGAAGTATGATCTAGTTACGTGTACCAAATATGCACTAATTGATATGCGTCTACACTCTACACAATACAAATCATTTGGAGTTGGCCTTTCAAAGTAATTCACAGCTGTTCGGAAACGAAGTCTTTTGCCATTAGCTAGAGTCAACAAGAACTATTGTGTGCTACTTGTTCATCTTCTACTGATTAGTGTTTCTCTCTTTTGATTAGGCAGCAAAAGCATACACCAAAGCCGAAGTTTCACCCCATAACAAGAGGACCGACTGTTGGATCATCATTAAAGACAAGGTCTTTTTACATTCCACATTGTAGCAATACTTGTACTGAAAAAACAAATACATAGTATAGTATGTGAATTGACCTTTGTGATTGCCTTTTTGTCAACTTTCTAATTACATGGATCTTTTTTTTCTGCTTCAAAACAATCATAGGTTTATGATGTTACCTCTTACGTTGAAGAACACCCTGGTGGTGATGCCATCCTTGCACATGCTGGTGATGATTCAACTGAAGGTTTCTACGGGTACGTCTTAGTACTAAAACTGATTCCTGGGTAAAGTTTTCTAATGGAAAAATTCTACATGCCATAAGAATCATTTTACAGCTTCATAATTTCCGATCTCTTGTTTCTACTCATGGGTTGAAAATACTGTTGGTGACCAAACTTATTAGCGAAGTTTCATATTGACCACTAAACTTCATTGGTTCATAAATTAAATTTTAACTAAGTTTATGGTTGATGCAACTAGAAACAAAATGAAGTTAATAGTACAACGCGATTTCGCTACAAATTCAGTGACTGCTTAATAAATTAAACCTTAAATCATACATTCGTGTTTGGCATTGTCTAACAAACTTTCAAGTGGTAATATTATCTTGTAGTCTTTTTGAACCTAGCCAACATTCGACTGTACATCTTTTTGACAGGCCACAGCATGCTACCCGAGTGTTCGACATGATCGAGGACTTTTACATTGGAGATCTAGAAAAGTAAATTGATTGAATTTACTTGTATGAACTCTAAGAACTTGTAATTCTTGGGGATTTATCTTAATACATTGGACCAGTAGTGAATATATTTTTCATTTGAGATTCCGAAGAGAACATGATTATTAGGATCGCTTGGTACCTCTGACTTATTTCAAAATTCGATTAGAGATGGTAAAAAAAATTCGATCCATCCCATCAATCCGAAAAACCTCAATCTGTGGATCGAATCGGGGCGGGGCAAATTAACCCCGATTTGCCCCTTTTCAATTAAAAATAGAAAAATTAATAAAAAGTTACAGTGTTCGGTAAACTTTGTTTATAAACGGCATAGATTTCAAACCATTTTTTTAATCACAAATTCTCTTTTCAATTTTTAATTACAAATTTTATCTCGAAAATAAAAATAACATTAATCATTACGTGTTACAACACTTTCAGAACACATGCTTAATTTATTTTATTATTATTATTTTTTTTAAAGGATTTAGTTTAAATTATGTTTAAAATATATATATACAAAAAATTTTGCAAGGCAGATCAAGGGGTTGAGGGGCGGATCCGGAAATGGCAAAATTTTTGCACGGCGAATTTTGATCGGCCTCGTTGCCATCATTGAATTCGGTCAAGGACACAAGTTCTAATAAATTCCAGTCTTTGCAATAAGAATTATATATAGAATTACAATAATTACAATAAACCCATAAACAAAAATACATCATCATCACTGTAGTATTGTTGAGTATAAATATGTCATAAAGGTACAAAATGACAAGACTTGTAATACACAATCCCACAGAGGGAGATAACAATCCAACCTCAAAAATCAATATTTGAAAAAATTGCCAAAATCCTACCACTGAAATTCATCAATTATGGGTTTTTCACTTTGAATATACCAGGTAATATGATTGGTTAATTCAGGAAAAATTTTCCTCCTGGTGTCGTTTCGCCATAAATTGAAGCCACGAAAGACTAAAGAATCACAAGCCATAATAATTAAAAGCCCCCATTTTGCCTGTCTATACATCATATTTCTTGGGTTGCCTCCAGTGAGCCAGACTTCTGGACAAAGATGAAAGAAAAGAAGCACTATTTTGAGCTCCTTTTTTACCATATAAATGCTTTCCTCCCAAATCTGTGAACTTAGGGCCCTTCTCTTTGTTTCTCTCAATCTGCAGAATAAACAATGAATGTGCACGTTATATATGTTGAATTTTTAATCGAATTTTGATTCGAAGACTTCTGTGTTTTAAGTTGGTGAAATTTCCACAATATTTTCTGCACGTCTCTCTGAGATGGTAGCTTTCACTATGACCATACCCTTCCCCAGCATTCACTATAATCAATGTTTCAAAAGTACTTTGTTCAAGTGCTTTGACAGTTATCATTTTAGAAAACACAAATATTCATATCTGACTAGAAAGAATTGATGATTTGAATTTTGAAGCAAGAGTAAGATCCGTGGTTACAATTTTGCGACATGTTTATTGTTATGATCAAAAAAATAAGTGAATGAGAGAAGCAGATACAGTCATGGACTGGTAATTACGAAGTGTATTTCTTTAGTTTTCTCTATTTACTGAGCTCCGGAGTAAGAGACAGTGGGAATACTTTCATGCACATCAGTGATGCTTCACACAAATGTGGTGATTTTAAGAGTAATTAAATGGCCTCAAAACAAACATACCTTGAATATTTTCCCATTCCTCAAATGATATCGGATGCCAGACCAGTTGATAGACTGAGAGAAATGTGAACGTACTGCTGATACGGGGTACAAAAAATTATCAACCAGCAAGGCAATACATACCTGCTCAAAAAAATTCAAGAACAATATCAGTAATTGCAAATAATTATATCATTATCTCTGCATGTGTCAAACAATGAGAGAAGCCTGGTTGTTGTACTTCTAATGACTTCACTTCCTGTATCAGTTGAACAAAAAGGCAAGAACATGTATCTCATTTTTGTGTTCTATATAGCTATTTTAAATCCCTTATCAACAGTTCATAACATCAACACAATTTTACCTTGAGATGGAAAACCAAATTGAGAAATATTAACATGTCATGTTGTATATGTAAAATAAGGATTACGGGCTAACTAGATAGTACTATTATCTGAATAAAAGATGATGTTTTCTACTGTTTAATCTTCCATATTTAAGTTTAGTAGGTCTAAAATTATGGAAAATATAAAATGGTTGACCTTAGGAGAAAAGTAGAGGTGAACTTACAAGACACCAGTTATAAGATGCAAGTGACAACGGAGGAGCTTCAGGAGACAACAAATTGCATAGCTTCACCTCTATTCTTGTCAGGTTCCACATGGAAAGAAGTTCAGTGATTGTACATACAACAAGGCAGCCAACCAATTTCAACCCTGGCCAAACCAGAGAAGTTAGTGATAAAGGATTAGAAATCCAAGAGCAGAAGTACTCCTTTCAAAGATAAATTAAGTCCCAATTCAATATATAAGATTCATGCTTCAGCCTCTAATGCCATACAAGCATAATAATTATTCGTGTCAACAAGTTAGCAAACAGTCCTTGTCCTTGACTGTTCACACTTCTAATTCTATGTTATTAGGTCATTTTAAATGATTACACGTCTACATGAGCAATTCATAGTAATCATGCAAATAATTTTTCCTGTTTAATCATAAATTGATAGCCAAATGCTTCTGAATTCCAAGACATCAAAAACAAGAAAAAATGTGAATCAGCTTAAACAAAAAGAATGTCTTTATACTTATCAACCATACTGTTCTCACTAAGTTCTTCACACCCTAAACAACCTAATTTACAAGAAGTGAAGCGCTCACCACATGCTGGAAAATCTGTTTCACCAACCGAGTTCCCATTAGAATAAAACTTTAGTGCTGCTGCTACATGTATCCCAGCCATAATAAATGGCATTACAAATCCCCAAGACAAGTAGCAATGTACAGAAAATAATGCACGGTTCATAATCCAGTTGACTTGTGTGGTATATGACTCTAAAACAAATGTTTGCTTCCTCAAGTAATTCCAGTATCTACACCAATAGAGCAAAAGAAATTAGAAAAAGGTAAGAAGGACCAACCAGAAGCACATAACTGATGATTTTGGATAGAGAATTTTGTTATAAAGTACAGACCTTCCAAAGTTAAGATCAGTGGCAAGAGGATGTGGGAAAACGGCAACAGGTGGAGATGTAATTAGCCTCTTATGAGCCCCTGAAAAGAAGATAAGTATTAGCATCTAGTGCACATAATTTAGCTACCTATATAACACAATAGAAAACCAAATTTGTAACTGGACATCTAGTCATGTAAAAAAGGGCAATAATTTAGTACACCCATTTTTCTTGAGCATATTTACTTAATTGGGAGAAGTATTCTGCAAAAATAATACCAGCAATAGCTGCAAGGGTCATGTCATCTGAGTAGCCTCCATCTCGAAGCTCTGAAACAACCCCATGGCGATCATTTCTAAAATCATCTGCATGCATCTGCAATAAGGAAATTAAAAATTAAGATTTATAATAATGGTCCGATTCTGAATAAGCGCACAGAATTTACCATCATGCATCCTCCCCATAAAAAGAATGTTTTTCCACCAGTTGCAAACCCCATTGAACAAGGCTGTAAGTAGATATGAACTGTTAGGTTTGCACCATGAAGAAAATTATCATACGAGGAATCTACAATACATACCATAAAAAATGAAACCAAGAAGGTATTCGTTAAACGATATCCATGTACCATTCATTTCTAGATGAAACACTTACGATACTAATATAAATGCATCAAAACCTAGTTGCTCCTTGACAATAATCGGGAAGTAGGAAAAATAAGACTGTTTTGTCAATGATTCGTTTGGGTACATATAATACCTGCTAATAGTGGCTAATTACTTGAAAATGCAACGTGATTACATTAGTTTGAAGTCTTTTGAAATACGCTTTTCAACACCAAATCATCAGCTTTTCGTCAAATGGACACATTCAAGAGTATTATATTTAATGTCACAACGGTTCTTTTGAGTTCATATAAAAAATTCAACTATAAAAGTGTCCCTATACTCGTTCTTTTTCTAAACTAACTTCTTTACACACGCGTCCATCATAGCAAAGGAACTCAATTTACCCAGTCAACACTCTGGACACCTACGTGGCAAGTGGCTTAAACTCCAAAAATGTTGAATTGATTGTAGTTGAGAGTCAAGAGGGAATTGGCGTCACCCTAGCCAATCCTTGTACACTTTTCACTACACCCAGGATTTGATGTAGTGCATAGCAAATAAAAAAACAACCCAACAAAATGTACTATTTGTGAACCTGCTGCAAAATCTCAATGTTTACAAAGCTATCTTCCTCTTCAGCCATATAAAATCAACGCACCACACAATTGTACTTGCTCAAGTGAACACAGGATTATTGATTGTCAAACATACAATGCAAAGATGATAGAACAAAAGGATACCAAATGCAGGAAAAACTTGTACCATGTGATATTCATATATGCAGTAACTCCCCAAACTTCCAGATGGTAAATCAAGAGGGTATCCAGTTTGAATAAATATCTGCATATTTTGCCAGGGGGAAAAAAAGTAAGATTATGGCAAACAAAAAAATAAATAAAAGAATGAGCCTCATCAATCAGGTTGAAGTGCTAACAATGACTTTAGAAAACTTTGACAACAATGGTTTTTATATCAACATACATCGGGATTTTTCTCCATTTCTGCAGTGAGGGCTCCTATCGACCCAGGATGCAGTCTAACATCATCATCCAGAAATAAGACGTACTTGGTGTCTTTATGCATGTTCTCTACCCCAACCTGCAGACATAAAATACTGTTACGTGAAACGCAATATTCAATAGAATACTTATCTTCTCAAAGATAATCTATTAACAACTGAATTTAAACAATGCAATGTTAACAACTCACGACCAGTTATCAGTACGCAAGTCTACTTTTTGAACAAAGAAATACATAACTACTTCCAACAGAATAAGTAACCATTAAAGTAGCTATATACCAACTGATTATGAATCTTCTGACTACAGGTTGTTGACATACCAGCTACAACAATCCTTGCATCTACATCATCCTACAAAATATTCAAGTTTACACATGGAGATAGAATTTTGTAAGAATGAAGAATCATAAAGATTGGAAGGAGTAAGCATATCTACTTAGGTAGAAACTCAGATTAGGATCATGAAATAACACCATAACCATATGTATAGCTTATACTTGAATAACAAACAAGAAAATGATAGATGTATGTCCATATTAGGATTAGGACAATGCTACAGGTACCGCGAAAGTGTACCGTGAGTGTACCGCTCACTCACATATGGGGAGGGTGAAATGGTTATTACAATGCTCATGTGCCTGAACTCGCGGTACACTTTCGCGATACCTTTAGCATTTTCCTTAGGATTAATGGCTCCAACAATTAAAAAATAGGAGGAATTTAAACAAGATCACTTAATTTTTCACAATATAGATCTCAGACTGCAAGAGGGGGGGGGGGGGGGGGGGGACAATAGGCCATCACCAAATAACAAATAGCACAAGCATAAGTTGCATATCCGAAGTAATATATCTTATTCGACAATGTCTTCAATGATATCCTTTATGTGGAAGCAACTATATGATAGGCCCCAAATCACACTTCAGGTACCTATCACTATATTCTTTTTTAACCCAATCTCAATGTTTAAGAAGGCGGAATCGGGTGCTGAGATGTTTTTCTTTCATGAAGCAAGCCGTAAGCCTCAAAACGTTTTGAGACGTAAGCCTCACCGTAAATAAAAAAAATGTCAAAAGATTATTAAGATGCAAAATAAACTCATAATACATTACAAATAATCTTTAAAATTCATAATTGAACAATAGGCCATCACCAAATAACAAATAGCACAAGCATAAGTTGCATATCCGAAGTAATATATCTTATTCGACAATGTCTTCAATGATATCCTTTATGTGGAAGCAACTATATGATAGGCCCCAAATCACACTGTACCTATCACTATATTCTTTTTTAACCCAATCTCAATGTTTAAGAAGGCGGAATCGGGTGCTGAGATGTTTTTCTTTCATGAGGCAAGCCGTAAGCCTCAAAACGTTTTGAGACGTAAGCCTCACCGTAAAATAAAAAAAAATGTCAAAAGATTATTAAGATGCAAAATAAACTCATAATACATTACAAATAATCTTTAAAATTCATAACTGGACAATATAAAGTGTGCAAACATATAAAAGAAAAATTTATTAAGAAACTATTGTTTTAGTTGGTGAAGGTAGTGGACTATTCTCACACTGGTCTATGAGAAAAAAAGGTTTTAATGTTTTAGTGAAAAATAAGTAATCCACTTAAACTCAAGATGAGTTTATTGGCTTCTGTTTGGCAAAATTGTGTTTATAAAAAGCCACGTGAAAACATTTCATTGGACCTTTTTCTTAAAAAAAAAAAAAAAAAAGTCAACAATTTCGGCTAAGCAAAGATTTTCGCCCCACCATTTTTTACTTCTCAAAATAATTGATCAATGATGTTGACACATCTTATTTATAAAGAACACTTTACCAAACAAAGGCTTAGATTTTTTATGTTTTGTGGGCCACAAGCCTTGAGGCGAGGCTGTGAGACGTATCAAAAAATCACCTCACGATTAGCGCTACGAGGCGTTATATGCACACCTCACTCTAAGACAAACCTCAAGGCTAGCTTCAATTGGGTTCTCTTAAACTATGCCAAATCTCAGTGCCCTTTTTATCCTTATAAAGGTAACAACTTAGAGATTAGATGTTGTACAATCTTACAATTTCTTTTCTGTTGGGATAACACGAAGTACCTATAAAGTAAAGCAGGGTTAAATTGCTTCATATTTGTACCACAAACTCTTAATATATAATAAAGAACTCCCCTTCAAGGGAAAAAGGAAAGAATAAAAATGATAAGGGCAAATTTGTATTGCTAAGTATGTTAGAAATTGCATTTTAAGCAAAAGAAAGTTCATGTTGATTTCCCCCCTACCCTTTAAAATACCTAATTGACTCCAATTACCAATGTTTAATATATTACATCCTTCCACCCAATACCAGTTTGATCGCTTTAGTTCTAATTTCTGACAATAACCTATGCCTGACATATATTTGGTGAATTAAAAGGCTCGCCTCAATTTGAGGCGCTAAAAAATCACCTCAATGCTACTCGATTGAGGATGTTTATGCGAGGCCTACGTTTCTTCCAATGAGGCACACGCCTCAGATCGACTGCCTCAAAGCGTATGAGGTGTGCGCCTCGAATTGATATGATAAATTAAAAAATTGGAGAAGACGAACAGTTTTTCATATGGCCCAATTGTTTAAAAGCCGAAAAGCTACATGTTTGGTATTCTTTCTCGGCTAGAACACACAATGGAAGAAAATTGAAAAAGAAGAAACCTGATTTGCCGACGGAAGGCACTGCAACAAACACAACAGCTACAACGAGTCAATTGCTGTGAAGGTATCGAACAACTTTTTAATCATTTTTTTTCCAGGCAAAATTAGTTTGCATGCACAGTGCAGACTTGTTTAGTTTCGTTATAGTTTTGTTTCCTTCCGACTTTTCTTCCACATAGTTGTCACATTAAAAATGACTTAGTCTACCACTATCTGTTTGTTTCTTTCTGTTTCTTCATGAGTCATGCACGTATAAGTCATATGTCATGACAAGTGCAACGGGCTTAACATGTCACTATTTTGAAGGATAAACTCAATTTTTTCTACCAAAGGTGGTCCCCACATGATCTTGACTTGTAGTTAATGATGCTTACTGATTATTAATTTGAAGGAAAAAACACGATTTTTTTCTGAAATGAACTTAACACTTTGAGTTTATGTAATAATGCTTACTGATTATTAATTAGAATTGATGAATTAATTACTTTTATATTATAAAATCATGATTATTCTTTATAGGATGGTAAAGAATAATAAAAGAGATCTGGCTTGGAAATATGGAGTTGAAATTGAAAAACCGGAAGGAGACGATGATAAAAAAAAGCCTATGTTTACATGGAATGCAATTTTTGCAAAAAGAGTATTACTGGTGGGGTAAAACGGATGAAAAATCATTTGGCCTATACACAAAAATGTGGCCCCATGCCCTAAAGTTCCAGATGATGTTAAGAAAGAGATTGAAGATTACATGAAAGCAGGAAAAAGGAGAAAGCACATTTCAAATGAACAGTTTGAGAACTTGGTCGAAGGTGGTTCCTACTTTAGGGATGAAATATCCAATTCATCTCAAAGAGACGTAAGAGGACCCATGGATAGATTTGTTAAAAACATTGGTGATGATGATGATGATGCTTATGCAAATCCAAGAGTGACACCAAAGGAGTTGAGAAACAAAGTAGCTTGTGATGTTGGAAGATTCTTCTTTGAGAATGCTATACCTTTCAACTGTGTTGAAAGTCCATCATTCGTTAGCATGTGTCGATCAATAAGTTCATATGGCAGGGGGTTTTCACCCCCTACAACACATGATCTAAGAAACTGGATTCTTAACGCGAAGGTGGATTCGACGGAGAAAATAATTGATGATATTAAGAAGACATGGAAGACAATAGGAGTGTCGATTTTAACTGACGGATGAACTGATATAAAGAACAAAGATTTGATTAATTTTCTAGGCAATAATCCACGTGGTACAGTTTTTTGAAATCAATTGATGCTTCGAAGCAAATTAAGGATGCAAATTTGTTGTTTAAATTGTTGGATGATGTTGAAGAAGTTGGTGAGGAAATTGTTGTCCAGGTGGTGACAGAAAATGCTTTTAACTACAAGGCTGCAGGAAAGATGTTGATGGAAAAGAGAAAGCACTTATATTGGACTCCTTGTAATGCTCATTACATCGACTTAATGCTTGAGAAACTTGGGGAGTTGCCTCAACATAAGAATGCATTGTTGAAGGCAAAGAAGATTAACAATTGCATATATAACCACAACTGGTAGATGCAATTCTGAGAACGTATATATATAAAGAAATTCTTCAATCGAGTGCTACTAGGTTTGCAACAGCCTACATGACTCTACAAAGAATATATGAGTTGAAGAAGCCACTACAATCTTTTTTTACTTCAGAGCGTTGGGTGGGTTCAAGGTATGCAAAAACATCGAAAGGCAAAGAGATAAAGAAAATCATACTTAAATATCAATACTTTTGGCCTAGTGTAGCATATGCTGTGAAGACTACGTCTCCATTAGTACATGTCTTAAAATTTGTTGATGGTTAAAAGGTATCGGGGATGCGATTTGTGTATGAGGCCATGGATTTTGCAAAAAAACAGATTATAAAAAACTTGAAGAACAAAGATTAGTCTTATAAAGAGATTTGGGATATCATAGATGAAAAGTGGAATGCTCAGTTACATAGAGACCTATATGCTGCTGGTTATTATTTGAATCCGCGAGTTCAATACTTGGATACTTTTTCTACGGATAAAGAAATCATAGCAGGTCTATACAATTGAATGACGAAGCTCATCCTCGATGAAGCTAAGAGTAAAAAAGTAGATATCCAACCAGAAAAGTTTGCTACAAAAGCAGGGTTATTTGGTCTACGAGCAATACAAAATTCTTATAAAGAAAGGATTCCAGGTTAGTATAAAAATATATTATATATTATATATGCATTATTTTGAATTTTAAAATCAATTCTCATTTTTTTTTAGCTATGTGGTGGACTCGGTTTTGACACTCCTGAGCTTCAGCGTTTTGCGATAGAAGTGTTGAGTCTAACTTGTTCTTCTTCTGGTTGTGAGTGCAATTGGAGTAGATTTAATCAAATTCACATGAAGAAAAGGAACCGTCAACAACAAAGAGGTTTATGTAAATTTCAACAAGAGGTTTAGCGATCGATATCGACAGTTGACATCTCCAAAAGATATAGTAGATCATTTGGTTCGTGATGAGATTTCATCTGATGATGAATGGGTTGCTGATGATGATACTAAAAGTGGAGGTAAAGTTGAAGGCGAAGGTAAAGTTGAAGATAATAAAAAGGGTAAGGTGCATGATAAGGGGAAGGAGAAATGATTTTTGCAGTTGATGGATGGATGGATGATGATGAAGAAGAGTGGACAGACATTGATAGTGAAGATGAAGAAGATGATTTTGGAATTAGATACGATGATAGTTCCATAGATGATGCCACTAATGGTGATGAGTGATGAATCATGATGATCAGATCGCAATTTTAAGACTGGTGATTGTTTGTTTCTTTATTTTAATTTCTATGGACTATCTTTTTTTAATTAGACTTCTATTAAATTAAATATGCTATATTGCATTTTTTGGCAATATTTTGAATTTTTTTTTTTTGTTTTTTTCAAGGTTTACGCCTCAAAACGTCTTGAGGCTACACCTCGCCTTCCGTAAACCGCCTCAGTACCTATTTTCGTCTTTTTGAACACTGCATATATTTTAGAATGGGCTCATAACCGTCAAAAAAGAGGTTGTCTTTTTAACAAAATGATCAGTCACACCACCAAATATTTCGGCACATAAAGGCAAAGAGAAAAATGACGAATGTTTTATTTTATCCAATCAACAATTATTGATTTGTCTATGAGGCACCAGACATAGAAATGTATTAGTTTCCTAATAGATAGAGTATGTCCAATTGGAAAATGTGCACAGATGGCTTAGTTTGGCAAATTAACAAGGTTATGGAAGGATGACTTGCAAGATAAAAAGTCCCTCGGAACTCTAACATCCACCAACTTTTGTCAGTTCTAGTACGAAGAACGTTTAAAAATCTTCCACTTTTTGCAGGCATTGAAGCAAAGTAATGCTAAGAACTCAGCCTTTTGCTACCTGAGCTAGGTCTCATTAGCTTACACTTGAAATCTCAAAACCAAATAAAGATTGCAGCAAAACAGTGAATAAAACAATGTCTAAATCATATCTTCTTATAATTAGTGCACAAGCAATATGTTCAGAAAAAGAAATGATAAGTTAATAAAGAAATTACTCTTACAAACAGCTAAAAGGAAGCAACACACCTTAAAATCTGCTAACAATTGAGATACAGCATGGTAAGCTGGATCTTCTATAGTATCAACCACAAAAAGAAATTGCAGGGGACCACCATATAGAGATGTAATCTGCAATCATAAACCGGAACATGATAGTAATTATTTCTTCTTTAACCTCAATCTGCCATCTGGTTATGAGGACTAGCAGGTCGAGCAATCTCTAAATAAAAAGAAGAGAAGTATTATAAGAGTAACTCTCAATTGCAAATTTTGAAGTAGTTCTGATTTCAAATATACATGTAATCAGTAGAATTCTACATGATCAATAATGTCTTAACAGAAAATAGATGAGAATTAGCTACAAATGCAGGACATCATAAATTGGCTTGTCAAGTACATTTCTACTGTTGGAGCATGCTAGTGGTTCATTTAGTAAGATGAATCTGCACATATCGCTAACACTAAGTTAACTGCAAACTAAAAAGCTTAAGCTACTATCATATGAGTACTGAAACCTCTAAGAGTATTTCACCTGAGTTCTCCAGTTATGCAGATTGTGTTCTCCAAATCCCTTTAAGGGCATCACAACTGTAACACTTGGCAAATTGACTTGATTAAAATGCTCAAGTGCATTTATATCATGATATAGAAAAGCAAAGGTATTTCCGTGTCTCATACTATCCTTCATTTGCCTTATCTCTCTATGCCTGTACAAGAAATTTTACTAAGTTAAGAAAAATTGAGATTTTCTGCCATTAACAAAGCATAAACTGAATTAGGGTAAAATCAACATTGTTAAACTCTAGATCATCAAATTATAATACCTGACATAAGCAGCCAAAGCCCATCCAAGGGCAAGAGCTAAGCAAATAAAAAATCCCTGCAGCAATAAAGGACTCAGATATACATATGCAGATTTTAATATGAATATAAATGAATAAATCGAAGAATACTAGTAATATTCCCTCTTCTGGAATAATAAAAAAGAAGAAAAACAAAAAAGAGAGAGCAAGATGTCATGCCGTATTAATTAATAGTCAATATCCCAAATAATTAATAAAAAATTCCTAGGAACCAACAATGTTTCACATATCAAAGTCAATAATTCTAAATGGAAAATATCAATTAGAATAGAAACATTAATATTATTTATTAGAATGTTTTTTCATTTATTTAACGCGTCTATTTACATTTTTTACAATTTTACTGAACATCTATTTAGGGACAAATTATCTTATGATAAACTATATAGTAAATATCGCATGGTTATGCCCAGATATTTGTGGAATTATAGATGAAACTATACTGCATGATTCGATTGAAGTAGTACTAGTTTAATATAGGATACACGTGGATTCTAGGAAAACTTGATTTTGTCCTTCAATTGTAAAACAACCATCCTTTTGTAATTGACAAATTATTGGCCAATTATTATTATTAAAAGAGAAGACTAATTATGAAATATTGTATTTACTCTCGGCATAGTCCTACTAACTTTCGTATTTCCTCCGTCTTTTCTCTAGGAGTCATTAGTTTCATTTTTTATTTTTATTTTTAATTATCCGCTAATGTTCGAATTGCATCAACTAGTCCTTTTAGATGCTTTAAGAAATTATGTTTCTTTGATTATGAAGCAAACACAAGAATCACAACTAAAATTTATAAAAGAACTAACGGATTTCAACTTATATTAATATTAACACGGTCTTTTTGTTTATGGACTTCAAAAGGATTAAAATTTTGTGAAATTTGAAAGATATGTCGTCATCTTTTTCAAATAATCCTTTGGCCCTTTTTGCATCAGGTATAAAAGTAGGACAACAAGTACATTCTTTATTTTTTCACACTTAAAAGTGTCATGGGTAACAAAGAAATTTTTGTCAGAACAAGGACTTGTATACTAATAATTATCAGCTCTAAATAACTAATTATTTTTCTGTCTCCATAAAGAATTCAACTTTTCCTTGCTGTAGCGAATTCTTATTCAATGAGCAATGTAAAATAACATATATTGAAAGAACAATTGCAAGCTTTCGAGAGGCTTACTCTCTCCCCATACTTAACCAATTTCTACTCCCCTCAATTGATTCACAATCTCCCTATTTATCGGTAAAAACTTATACACTTTATTCCCATGATACCCTCCCCTAACTAACTAGTACCTATCATTACAGCGCCTTTGAAATTCACCTTTTCCTCAAGGTGAAGGTCATGTTAGAGTACAAAAATCAAAATATAAGTAATTAAAGCATTTTAGAGAACCTTTGCTTAAAATTGAAAATTTTAAGCCTGCAAATATGAAAATTTGGGGGCCTCTGGCATAGGGATGGCAACGAGGCAAGGAATCCTCAAACCTGATGAGTACCCGAACCGAACGTGCAAGGAATCCCCAACAAAGGTTGGAATGGGAATGAAAAGTTATCCCCGAACCAAGGACGAGGAGGGACGGAGATGGTGGTTCCAGCCCCAAACTCAAACATGTCCCAAACCCATCCCTAATTAACGAATCCAATTAAAAAAAGCCCAAAAAAATTAAGACGTCCTACATAAAAGATTAGGCTCAAATGTTTATCTTAAAGGGAAAATATTTTATTTCAAGTCAAACATTACATTCCATCTGAAATTCTAACCTAAGTCTTTGACTCTGCATCAATCCTTTCCCGATCACAGCCACTCACCCACCGCCCTCATATGTATCAAAAGTATTTGCATTGTTTTTGATTAAGTTAAGGTACTATTTAATCTAACTCACCATTTTCGTGCAGATATTATTTAATCAATTAGGGTAGACAGTTGGCCATAAATCATTTTGAAGAGAAGTTAAAAATTGTAGCACATCCCTTTGCTTTCGTAATTTTAGCAGGTATAAAATTTTTAGGTAGCTTTAGAAAGAAGTTTGTGTCGGTTAGATTTGGAATCTTGAGACCACAAATAATATCCCATGAGACATGATTGCAAACTTGGCATATTTTGAGTCCAGATGATCTCAGATTCTCAACAATGATCTTCTGATATAAAACTTAGAATATGTTTGAAACGGGAGCATTTGTCACCTATTACAAGGAATTCTAATTCACTTTCCATAAATATTTGAAATTCTGATATTTTCCCAATTGAGACTGGCCCAACTCTTGCCTCTACCTATTATCCAATCTTTCAAACCCTTCTAACTTCTCCAGAAGTTCTTCACCCTCTGTGATCTGAACCGACCAGCCAATTCTCTTCTCTCCCACACCAATATATCCTCGCAGGAAGCACCATCTCGTGCTTGGAAGAATCTGTCCAGCAACCTTTCTCTAATCACTCCAAATTTGTATGGGTCGAAGCCGATTTTCCCCTTCAAACCATGCCCGTTGCTCGCCGTCAAAGTAAGTTGTCGCCTCTTTCACCTTCTCATCTTCCGTCATTGGATTCTCAGCAAAATATTGCTCCACTCAGCCCAGCCGCTCACCGAGGTTGCTGTCGTCGAAGTTTTGCATTTCCAGACCTCATTCCTCATCCCTAGTTTTTGGTGCAATTTTGATCTCTGGTGATTTATCCTTCTACTAGTAAGATTTACTAAGCATCCATTTGGGACCCTATTTTCTGAGAAATTTTGCTTTCCTTGGATTTGTATAGTACTTTGAATACAACTTTTAATATTTAATAAATTGTGGCCCCACAGAGTCAAAAATGACCAGCCCCACATCCTTCACAAAAGGTGCGTTGAAGTCAACGAAAAAGTTAGGATGGACCCACAAACATTTTGCAATTGATTTTTTAATATTAAAACTTGTACTAAGTCTACAATTGTTGACTGCAATGACCACTGTACAGAATTGAGAATGGGAAAATATGCTCAAAAAATAGGGTCACAAACGGACGCTAATTTTGTTAAGTTCAATCTGCATCTGGTACAAAATTTCAAAAATCTAATACTACTGTTACAATCTATTAGGTAGAACTCACATTGAAAGGAGGGTTCCCAAAATGTTATAAACCCCACATTAAAAGCTCATACTTTCGATGTGGAGCAAATCTCACACCCCACGCGATCCCCATGCCCATGCTGAACTGGCTTTGCACTAGCCCACGACTAGTTCCGAACGAACACTACTATGTCGATGTCACCATCCGCACAGCTCGATTGAAACCGAGACGTGTGATGCCTGCTCTATTAGTAATTGATAAGAATCTGGTTGCTGTAGCTAATTTCTATTCAATAAGCAATGTAAAAGCAGTAAAACAACATAAATTAAAAGAACAATTGCAAGCTTTCAAGAGACTTACTCTCCCCCAAGACTAAACTCAATTTCTACTCCTCTCAACTAATTCTCAATCCCCCTATTTATAGGGAAGCACTTAACACTTTATTCCTATGATACTCTCCTCTAACTAACTGGTATCTATCAGTAACAACAAAGTGGTAATACGGAATGCAAAGGAGGATGAATGCTCATTGGGCCACAAAACTAGAAAGTACAGAACCAACAAATGAAGTGCATGTGATTCAAATTAACAAAGCAGCCACTACACATTGACCAACCAAGTAACAGTCAAGGAAAACTTTGAATTTCTAGCATTTACCTGTACTTATCTATCCAAATTGATGCACAGATAAGCAATGGTCATGAAGTCTAAAGAATGTTTTCTCTATCTATTCTTGGTTACCACATAACTGTTGTAGCATAGTGTTTGCATACCTTACTTGAAGTATTTTACTTAGACATCCAAAGAAAACATCCTTTTCAACTAATGCAGAAATCTTATAAATCAATCAAACCATGAACAAATTAAATTTAAAAAAAAAAAACTCAATGCCGTCAAAGCCCCAATTTCAATCCAATATTTGACCATACAAAATTATTATTGCTCATTTATCATAATAAAAATTTAAGGGCTAATCTTCGTCACAAATAATGCAATGCTTCATTTACCATACAAAAAAAAAAAAAAAAAAAAATTCAATGCCGTCAAAGCCCCAATTTCAATCCAATATTTGACCATACAAAATTATTATTGCTCATTTATCATAATAAAAATTTAAGGGCTAATCTTCGTCACAAATAATGCAATGCTTCATGTATCAAAACTTCCGAGATCCAAACCAACTTCCATTCTAACTCGAAAACCTTTAACGACAGATTCAAATCATGCAAGAACTTGGAGAAAAATGAATTAAAAATGCAAACTAAACCCTAAATGTTAAGTTACACCGTTGCGACATTTGAATTATCTACAGCATTAAAAAAAAAGAAAAAAAAAGTAGTCACGTTCCTCCTAAAACAAACACGTTTAAGAGTTCCCAAGCTAAATTATTAATCCTCAGATCCGAACGTACTAAAAGCTAAGGTGCTCCTTTTAGCTCCATAAGAAAGCAAAAGAATAAACAAAAAACAAAAAAAATGCTTTGTCACTTTTTCAAGAGAAAATCCGAAATGAATCGTACCTGGATCTGAATAAAAATCGCGAGGGGACTACAACAAGCTCTGCTAGCAGCCAATAAAAACGCGTCCAATGAATCAAACGACGACATTCTTCCTACAAATGCGTGTACCAGTATGAACTATCGACGTCTAATTATTTCTTAAAACTACGAATGAGAATAAGGTTCTAGGGCAAAAGAATCCTCCAGAATTCCAGGCAAATGAATAAACACAGAAACAATTTTTTTTCCTCTCTCCACGCTCTCTCTGTCTTCTCTATCTATCTTTTTCGGATCGCCATTGATGGACTAGTGGAAGATAGAGAGAGAAAAAGAGGGATTACGTGAGAGACCGCGCAATTTATATTTGGAAGTGTGGTGAATGTTAGAGAGAGAAACTCTGTTAATCTTTATTTTAATTTTTTGGTTTTTTCTTTTTGGCCTTTAAAATTTTAAATATTTCGGGAGAGACGGAGGGAAGAGGGAGAGACCGTTAATTAGATTGGGGCCACATGTCACATTTGGAATGGTGGGGGAGAGCTTTTTTTTTTTTTTTTTTTGAATCGGGTCGGGCTGACCATTTTTAAAGGATGATGCTATTTCGTTATACGAATCTTTTTTGTTTTGCCACTCTTCGAATAAAAATAGTAGGTGATTATAACTTGGGCAGTGTTGTTTTTAAATTATAAATAAATATAAATTATAATGTGCAAAATTTTTCAAGCTACTTTTAAATCACTAACAATTTCTCTCTTTAATTTTTAATCATATCTTACCTAAAAAACTCAAATAAATTAAATTTATAATTCTAATTCCCTTTACACAAACCGCCAAACAGACCCTTGTGGTGTGTTCGGTTATCAAATTAAATTGATAATGATTGCTCAAATTAATTTATACAATTTTTCAAATCACTTTTTAATCACGCGTTTTTTTCTGTTCAATTTTTAATCACACATCTTACTAGAAAAGACAAATAAATCAACCAAATAATTTCAATTCTCTATTAATAACAACCGAACAGGACCTTGGTTTATTTATGTTTTCTATGTAAAATATATAGTTAAAAAGTGGAGAGGAAAAAGTTTGTGGTTAAAAAGTAGTTTGAGAAATTGTGTAAATTATAAATTGATTTATAAACCAAATTTATTTATTTGGGCATGTAATCATCTTATTAGATAATTTTTTGAAAAGTTAACAATTTTGACTAGTTAAAAATTTTTGTTTACCATTTTTTACATTTCAAAAAAAATATCAACGAAGTGTTGACATATTGTTATTTATAAACAATATTTATAAACAACTGTTTATAAACGATTTACCAAACAAAAGGAAGACTTCAATGAGAAATAGAAAATGTAATGACAATGGGTTAATTTTATAACAATTACCAAGTTTCACCAAGAGTGCTTAGAAAGCAGATTTTAACACTTGACCTCTCTTTCAAATGAATGAAGCTTTAATCAAATAACTATTGATTTTAATTTTACTTAGATATCTTACATATTTTTGGAGGGATAAAACATTTACAATTGTTAGGATGGTTAAATACAATCTCAAATTAGAACATTTTGATTTTGAATAGCACCTTAACTCATTTACAAAGTTTTCAATTATTAATCATTAATGAATTACAGTATTAAGCATATTCCTCATTATAAAATAAAATAGTTGTCGTGAAAGTAGCAAATGTATCCTTCTATAAGTTACTCTATAGTGTGATTGTGTCGATAAAATTATGAATCTAATTGAAAATTCAAATCAAGGCAAAATTGTCTTTGTGAAAAGCAAAAGCATGGATTTGATGGAGTATCACCTTTGGTCTGTGTCATAATTTATCCTATAAAAATATTATAAAATATCACTGTTCTAAAATGCGTGAAAATGTGCCGCCTAGACGCGATGCGTGATTAAAACCCGTCGAATAAGTGGTATGCACATAAAAATGCGGTCAACGTTTTTTTTTACCGCCTGGCGACGCCTAATCCGTTTTTTTTTTTTTTTTTATAAAAATATATTTAATGTCTTAAAATAATTAAAATAATATTAAAAATACGAAACGCATTATGACACTTATTCTTCGCATTAACACGTTTAAACGTGTGATTCTTGATTCTGGATCTCGACGCATCGCAACGTATTACGCATTTTAGAATATTGTAAAATACAAATGGATTCATATGTAATAATGAAAATGAAAATCGATTCTGATGGACAAATATACAAAGATTGAAATAGTGAAAATTCCAATGTAAAATGGGGCCTACTTGAGTTGGCCGAACAACGTGTAGGTCATGTATATCAGCAGCCAATGTACATTCACTGGTCCCAACTGTAACATTCTGTATCACATTCAATCACATGGTTTTGGCCTTTTGGGTCAATCTCAATTAAGGTGATTTCATTGCAACATCGGACAATTTGGTATAATCAAAATTTATGATAAATAATATTATTCAGAAAAAACTGAAGCTAATTTAAATGAGTTCAATTTAGCTCTTGTTTGAACCTCATTTTTCATCAAAAAAAAAAAGGTTTTATACTATTGATTTTTTTTTAAAATGTGTGGTTAAAAATTAAGGAATTTTTTTTTATTTATGTGCAAATTATTTTATAAGTAGAATACGTGATTGAAAATAAATTTGAGAAAAATGAGTTTTTGGATGATGAGGCTCAAACATATACTTATTATCAGGGCCGGGAAGTCTTGGAAATTTGAAGCCCTTATGCGAAATTTTAAATGAGGCCCTGATAAAAAGAAAATTCTAAATAAAATCGTTCAAAGTTATAACAATAATTATGTAAATCGTGAATAAAATTCAAATTAAATTTACTTTCTAACATTTTTAGATAAAAAAAATTAACAATTCTATTAATTGGGTCTTTTATTCGAAATCTCGATTTATCTACTAGACTAAATTGTTGGACTTTATATACTTTTGGAGGTCTTCACATTTTGGGGGGCCCATGCAGTTGCATAGACTGCATAGGGTCAGGGCCAGCCCTGCTTATTATAAGTCTCACGTGTCATTATTTTTATGATTCGCTAGTCGAACTATAATGACAAATCTTATCTAAAAAATGATCAACGTTCTAAGAGCACTGGTTCCATCATTGAGATACAATTATACAAATTCAACAAGCGATCGTTGTATCTTACATACTGAACTCAAACTAGAACCAATATTGTATATACATGTGATAAAATCTAATAATACTCTGTCTAGAATATAGGAAATTGGTATAATAGTTTTGTTATACATGCCTAAGAAGTGGGAAAAAAAATTAAGTGGTTCATTTTGTCAATAAAGTTAAAATTAATTTCAAAATGACTTTTTTCTTCTTTATACTTCAAAATAAATTATCTAGTTTACCAAACGTGCGGACTTGGGCACTGGAAATCAGCTGTCAGCAAAGCTAAAATTGGCAAATCTTGAGACATTAGTCACATATGCTGAGCTGGCTCACAATTCTTATATAATATGCATAATATGCCAGCTTTTGTCATCAAACTATTTGAGATCACACAATACTTGCTAGTCATGTGTCATATGCAACTTAGAGGGAGGAATTAGTGGCCAATAGTCGGATCATCCTACTCATTTTTCAAAATATCTTTTGACCTATTTGTAAGTTAAAAAGAAAAAGTGAAACTAGTTTATTATTGACAAAACCTAAAATATCCTTACACTTATTCAAAAGAGTCCGGCTAAAACAAAGTGGACTCACCATTCTCGCATTCAGTCCGTCCAAGAGAAGAAGAAGAAGACTCCGGGTTGTTCAAGAAGAAGATCTATTCATCATAATCTTCAAATATTAGACAATGTTAGATTACATTTTTAGCTTTGATTCCTAGATTTATAACTTGGAGTTTGAAATTTTTCTTATGTAAATCGAGTTTGGGTTCATAGAAACATTTTTATGACGGAGCTCGCCGAAAATGACGAGCTCCCCCATTGTTGGTACTTCGCTGGGCGGTGCCCAGCAAAGAAGAATGGTGAAATGGTCCGGCCAGACCAAAATCAGACCATTTTCAAATTGGTCCGGCTGGACCAATTTTAGGTCCGACGAGACCATTTTTTGCGCCTGGTTTATTTTTGCGGCCAGACCAATATGTTTTGGTCCGGTCAGACTGTTTTGACTACATCTTTTACATCATAAATAAATTATAAAATTCTAAATAATTTTTTTATTCTTAATATTATTTATCATTTATTACAAAAATAATTTCATTACTAAATATAATTAGAATTAACAAATGTGAACTATGATTTCATAATTGTAACAAAACTTTAATAATTTCACAATGTTGAAAAATGTTATTATAATGTCATAATTTGTTAATAATAATTACAAATAAGATATGTAATTATAATTTCTTAATTTCTTAATAAAAATGAATTAATAATTTCATAATAATTAGAAATAAGATATGTAATTATAATTTCATAATGCAAATAAGAAATTTATTAATAATATCAAAATAAATGTAATTGTAATAATCATATAATATTGATAAAAAATTATTAATATTTTTCATAATAATTAAAAATAATAAATATGAACTATAATTTCATAAATGTAAAAATATATATAATAGTTTCATAACATTAAAATTTTTAATTATAATTACACAACTTTAATAAAAAAATAATAATACAATAATAATTAATAATGTTTATATATATATATATATATATATATATACCATAATAATAAAAAATAATAATAATAAAGTTTTTCTTGTAATGTTTAATTTTCCTACTTGTTCATTTACGTGCGGTAGTCTTCAATGTAGAATGGTTAAATATTGCGGCATACTTTCTTTAACTATGATTTTAACATTTGAAATTATTGCAGGATGGAGTATATGATTGATTTTGAACTGAGAGGGCTTCCAGCTAAAGTTTTTCAGTACTGGAGTTGTGACTTCGACACAGTTCTAAAGAGTCTTGATGAGTATCATCAAGATATCTTGAATCGATCTTTCCTATGGTGATTCGAAGAATTGGCCAAGATGCAGTTTGCACCGCGGATTATAGATTCTCTAGTACTTCGACTTCTGAAACCAGTAGACGGTAGTGTATTTAGTTTTTGCTTCGGGGATGACAAGATAGTCACATTCTCGACTTTTGAGTTTTCCCTCATCACGGGATTAAAGTGTGATGGCCAAAGGGACCCAAAGCCCGGAAAACTCTCAAAATCGAGGCTTCATCTGAAATACTTCGAAGGGAAATACTTCGAAGGACAAAGGACCATTTTAAGGGGGGAGCTCTGGAAAATTTTACAGACTTGTCCCGATATGTTGGACAAATTGAGATTATGCATGGTCTATATTCTCGAGAGCTTCGTGAAGGGCAAGCAAGCAAAGAATAGTATCGACTTATATGTTTTGGAACTTGTTGATGATATTGAAGTTTTCAACAACTATCCATGGGGGTCTAAAATTTATGTTAATACCGTCAAAATATTTAAGAAAACGCATTCAATGCTCAGTGCGGAAAAGGCACACCGGAAGTATGATGAGTACGACTTCCCTTTTGCTCTGCAGGTAATAATTTTAAACTTTTCATTTTGAATTAGTTTTTTATGTTTTTCATCGTCATAATAATTTTAAGTTTCACAGATATAGGCGTATGAGGTTATTCCCGCCTTAGGTGACAAGTGGGCAGTTAGGACGGGGACGCGATTTCCTCGGATGTTAAATTGGAGAGCAACGGAGGCGCCAAGCGCTAGGGAGCTTTCGGCTATCCTCGATGATCCTCAAGTGAGCTTTTAGAAATTATTATTAATATAATATAATATTTGACACATGATTTATAAATTGTTCAAATGTTAATATATTAGCTCGAAGTCCTTCATAAGCTAACGACTTCGACCTAAGAGGAGGAGCAGGACTACATGCGTGGACTGGTATATAATGTAATTTTAGATTGTTATTTACCTTTTGGGTTAAATAATTAATTTTTATTTTTATTTATTTATTTATTAATGGGTGTCGAATCCAACAAATAATAATAATTTCTCACTCTCATAAAAATAAATTGCAATAGTGGTGAGCAAGGTCGAATCCACAGATACTGGTTAGATTTAATTCTTCGGGAAAATTAAAAGCAATGAATTAAAAGCAAAAATGGGGGATTTTGAATTTTGAATGTAAAATCAATTTGTAAATAAACGAGTGTGAAATTAAAATTTTTAGAAATATCAAATTAAACAAATATCCAGCCCAAGGTATAATCTTAGTATTGATTCACAGAATTGATCATGGATGCAAGAATAAAATCCTTAAATCATTCTCTAAATTGGTTATGGTCATTGATACGATCTAACAACCTATCTCTCCTTACTTTATCGATAATCAAGAGACTCTCGTTGATTATTTCCCTAATCAATAAACAATCCTAGATATGATCGTAGGATTTAATTTACCAATAGCATTAATTTCTAGAGAGACGATCAATTCTAATCAACAAATCCACACACGTGATTCATTTAAATTAGGTTATATGTCTTCATAACACGAGTCAAAAATCAATCTATAGTTAACTATGTTATTTGTCACTTATATTAGAAAACCTAAACAATTACGTATTTAGATTCCTAATTGACCAAGTATTATTTAGACGATTAACACAACGTGCACTTTGAATTAATCAATCAAAATAACAACTTCAATTCACAGACAAAAGACATATAAATAGAGAACAATTAAAGAAACAATTAAATTTAATTAGATCTCATAATTCTTGGTGAATCAAAACTTCGAATAACATTGAACTGGAATAAGAAATTTAGCTATCCATAAACATTTGAAAAATAAAAACTAAAAGAAATAATAAAAAAAAATGAAATCAAACTCTAGAATGATGAAAACGTGTGGCCCCCGTCTTTTTTTCCAAGGTCAGGACCGTTTTTCTTCTTTTCTTCCAAATTGTGTAGTCTGCTGCCTTTTATTCTTTCCCCCTTCTCCTCCTTTACCTCCTTTTCGTGTTGACTTGCAAAATCTAAATTAATCCCTAGCTGCCCTTTTCTTGGTCCTAATAAGTGGTTCAAATTGTGGCCCATAGTGTTGTCTCTTTCCTTAGTGCTGTCGAGAATTAGTCTAGGTTGGATAGCTGGGCTTTTAATTTTATCCACCAAGACTGTGTAAAGCCCATTAATAATTTGAGGCAGCTGACTTTCTCAACAAGAAGGCATGTCCACGCCTTATGTCAAGTTCTCCTCTGATTGTGTACTTTTAAGTTCCAAATTTCTTCTTTCCAATTTGTGATATTTGAGTCCAATTGATCTCAATTCCCCACCTAATTCACAAAACATAAAATATGATTAATATTCAAAGTTTAAGCATTTAAAGTCATTGAATTAAGAAGAAGAATCACTAATAAAACAATAATTATGCACCCTATCATTTTCTAGGATCAACGCAGTCTAGTACGAGACATGTCCCCGTCGCTCATGAGATCTCATTCACCGGAGGCATCTCGCGGACCTTTACGCTCCCCCACTCCCCCGGTATGTTCGTGGATTCAGTTTTCAATAAGCTATAATATTTTACTGGGGGTTAGTTTATTTCCTATTATATTTGTTGGAGTTTATAATTTGAATTTGATATGTTTATGAGTTGAGAATTATTTTTGGTGTAGTTGGTGATATGGGAGTATTATTGAGTTGTTGTTGGTGCTTTGAATTTTCATGGTTGAGTGCTTGAATGTTTTTGGTTTATTATGACAACTTGATATCCCTTTATAGGGTGGCTAAGTCCAATTTTAAGGGAGGTTCTGTCGAAAATTTTGTAGAATCTTAAATAAACAATATTCGACATTTAATTTCCACTTTTGTTATATTTAGGATCAACGCAGTCCAGTACGAGACATGTCCCTGCCGTTCATGAAATCTCATTCACCGGGGGCATCTCATGGACCTTTACGCTCCCCCACCCCCCCAGTATGTTCATGGATTCAGTTTTCAATAAGCTATAATATTTTACTGGGGGTTAGTTTATTGCCTATTATATTTGTTGGAGTTTATAATTTGAATTTGATATGTTTATGAGTTGAGAATTATTTTTTGAGTAGTTGGTGCTATGGGAGTATTATTGAGTTGTGGTTGGTGTTTTGAATTGTCGTGGTTGAGTGCTTGAATGTTTTTGCTTTATTATGACATTTTGATGTTCCTTTATAGGGTGGCTAAGTCCAATTTTAAGGGGAGACTCTGTCAAAATTTTTGCAGAATCTTAAATAAACAATATTCGAAATTTAATTTCCACTTTTGTTTATTTATCTAGGATCACCGCAGCTAAGTACGAGACATGTCCTCGCCGCTCATGAGATCTCATTCACCGGGGACATCTCGCGGACCTTTACGCTCCTCCACTCCATCGCTATGTTCATGGATTCAGTTTTCACTAAACTATAGTATTTTAATGATCACATTTACATGTTATAAAATTTGAGTTAAATAATCAATTGTCATTTTTGTTTTCAGCGCCCAGTACCTCACATTGATGATTTGTTTGAGCGTCTGGTGGGGGTCATTCGTGATGAGATGCATGCCCTTCGGGATGAGCTCGGAGGTAAGGTCGACGCCCTCGGAGGTAAGGTCGACACCCTTAGGGATGAGCTCCAAGGTGGGCATGGAGTATCAGATATGATGCCAGAGCTGGATGATATGATAGCTCGGATGACGGAGTGGGATTTTTACAGGGTGCCAACTTGGGTGGCTGGGGATGTGACTGAGGGGGTGCCGGTGGCGGAGGAGGTGCCTCGGGAGGAGGAGGAGGTGCCTCGGGTGGAGGAGGAGGTGCCTCGGGCAGCAGCGGAGGAGGTGCCTCGAGTGGAAGAGGAGGAGGTGTCTCGGGCGGCGGAGGAGGAGGTGCCTCGGGTGTCTGAGGATGTGACTAATTCGCATGTGTCGACGGAGATGTCGAAAGGGGTGGCAGAGGAGGTATCTCAAGCGGAGGAGGAGATGCCTCAGGTGTCGAAGGTGCCAGAGGATGAGTCGACCGAGGGGTCGACGGAGATGGTCGAGAAGAGGGGACAGAATCGTACTGTCGAGGTGAAGGAGCATATTATAAGTAAGAGGACAAGACAACCCTCAAAGCATGTTCTTTCTCCCTTCACGGCCGAGGCGAAGAAGAGGACATTCGTGGACGACGCTTATGTCAACTTATTCCGTGAAGTCGATCCGACGAAGCAAAAGGTGTTCGATATGTGGTACTCTCAACTTTAGTCGAAGTAAGTTTCTTATGATTTTGTTTATTTATTTCTTAACTGTTAAAATGATTGTATATGAATTTCTAATTATTTATTCATTCAGGTTTCGCTTCGCCATTGGGAAGACAACAATATCTGATGCCAAATATTGGTTCGGAATAGTCCTCAGGAGTGGAGCTTGGCTTGCCGACGATGTGAGTGCATAATCGTAATTATGTGAACTCACTATATTATTTTTTAATTAGATGATATTTAATTCGCTTATATTTTATATTGTAGCATGTTGATCTTGCGATGGAGTTGCTGCGCGATCGAGCTAGTAGGTACCCGAAATTGTTCGGCTTTCCCGGGCGAGTGATCTTGTGTTGTGGCTTTAAAAACGCTGTCGACATTGAGTACTTAATGTACGAAAGCAACCCTACCTCGTACGTGTTTCCAGATTACATGTTGGACTATGTGGTAGGGGCAGAGCCCGTGTGTAGCCAGTCGTGGACGGGTTGTACACACATCTATATTCCGGTGATCGCGAACTCGCACATCATTGCTATTGAGGTCATGTTCGCTGAATCGAAAATGTATGTGTACGACTCCAATCATGGTTGTTTCACAGAGACCCAGCTCCAAGAAGCTCTGATATCCTTGACAGTCATTGTTCCTCGTATTCTAGTATTTAATTAAATTCTTAACTATGTTCATTTATCTCACAAAAGTTTTTTTTTTTTTTTTTAACTTACAGTGGCGATTGCGGGATTTTTGCAATAAAATATATTGAGTTCTTGAGCATCGGAGGAGATGTCAAGATGATCAATCAAGAACATATACAGAAGTGGAGGATAAAGTTGGCTACTGATTTATTTACGTACAATTGTGATCCATAAGATTTAGAAATGTAAAAATATAGTTTTTATATGTAATTGTGTATATATATTTATATGTCAATTTCTTTATTACTTTTGAAATTACTACTGCATACATTATTTTCAATTACCGTCATTCAATATTTCCACATGCATTAATTTACATATTAAAAAATTTAAAAAAATCCACGTTTGGTCACGGTCTCGCCCGTGGGGTTTTAGGGTTTAGGGTATGGAGGGTTAATTAAGAGTAAAGTTGAATAAATAGTCTCACAAGTATAAATAACAATATATTTTTTGGAACAAAAAAATATATATATATATATATATATTGCTAAATTTCTTTTTTATATTAATTAATAATTGCAAAAAAAAAAAAAAAAAATTTGTGAATTTCACATTCTTAGGATTGCTCTCACAGAAGTTCTTGAGGCATATGCTGCATATATTATCGGAACCCATTATCAACTTCTTTCAATTATCCACATTTACACCTTCACTTTTACGGAACCAAACACTAAAATAGAAAACTAATATACTAATGACATCAGCATATTAATTTCTATTTTTGTGTTTGATTCTATGGAAATAAAGTTGTGTAGGTGGAGATCGTAAGAAGTTGATAATGGATTCAGATAATATATGCAACATATGTCTTGAGGACTTGTGTGAAAGCAATCCTGGAAAAGTGAAATGTTCATGAATTGCTTATCTTACAATGGAATATGATGCATGTTTCTTGAAAAAAAAAGTTATTGTGGGCACCACAAAGGTGTAATTATTAAATAATATCGAAACAAAAAATTTATGCATTTCACCTTCACTGGATTGCTTTCACAAAAAAGATCGAGACACATGCTACGCTGATTATTTGCATAATTTTTTTTTGTTTCACAATTAATTAATAATCACACGTTTTTTATGGCCTAAAATATCTTTTTTTTCCCCAAGAAACATTTATCATATTTTATCGTATGATAAGCAATTCACGAACTTTATTAACATAGAGAAAATAAGATAATTTATTATCAACAACACTACAATTACAATAAAAGTTTTAATAGTGATAAAATTATTCAAGGGAATCTGACTAGTTCAAGTTTGGCGAGTATGACCGACTGCGTCGCACCTGCCGCACTTTCCCAGTAGATGGTATTCTAGACGTACGTACACGTCTAGGAGTACGTCTCGGACATTCGGTGACAGTAAATTATCAAGCGGGAGCAAGTGTTCGGGAAGTTTCCACTCAACCTCATTTGGTAGAGGAAATATAGTTTCAGCATATGCTTCTCTCCACAAAGCAGTGGTATAGTACTCAATTGATAATGACTGTGGTGAAAAGCCCCTATGTCTAGCAACTGCAGCTGCATGAGCGCATGCTGCATGAGCGCATGGAAAGCTCTCAAGCTGAAACTATCTACACGTCCACGTGTTGTCATTCAAGTCCACAACATAACCAACATTATGTTCGCATACGACGTTGAATCTAAACTGATCCAGTGGCTCTGTAACTTCTCCCTAATGTTCTCAATCATTTCCAGAATTGGTAACTCTCGATCTTTCTTAAATAACGCATTCAAAGACTCCATGTTATTTGACGTCATCATATTGTATCAACGTCCTGAAAATTGACACCGTGCCCAATGTTGAATCCCCAATTTATCTATTAAGTACTCTGAGGCTTTCTTACTCTTGTTATCTATTTTGATCATGAATTTATTATAATCTTCAAAAGTGTAAGCCTCTGTCGCTCTCTTAAACAAGGAAACGATCCCAGTGCCACGGTAAGTCGTCTTCAAATTGCCTTGTATATGGTACATGCAATAATCATGGTGTGCCTCAGAAAAAACTTCAGCTATACCATATATGATAGAATTTCCCCAATCAGTTATAAAAGCAAGGTCATGGACATCTCCAATTACTTCCCTCAACTTTGAGAAAAACCAATTCATCGCTAGATCATTTTCGCTATCCACTATGCCGAACGCAAGAGGGTATATTTGAATGTTGGCATCTTAACTTGTAGCAATAATTAACTTCCATTCATATCTAGCTTTCAGTGTTGTACTATCTACTAGAATTAGAGGTCGCATCGATCTTCTAAATCCATTTATACATTGTCCAAGAGCCATGAAAAAATACTTGAAGCGATTGTCGTCGTCAGCCTCAATAAAGAATGTCGAACCAGGATTAGTTCTCGACATGTTATGACAATACCTGGCTAATTTCGCATAACTTTCCTCGGGTGAACCCATTAAATCCTCTAACGCACATTCTCTAGCCTTCCAGGCCTTTTGGTAGCTCATGGTCACCCCAAAATCTCTCTGCACATCGTTAATGATGTCTCTAGGTCTGTAAATAGTCCTTGGGTCATCAAACTTATACATTATCTGTCGTCCTATAAACCATAAACGCGCTTTTCTGTGATCATTTCGACGAATGCCCACTTGACAAGTATGTTCTCGTGCATACTTGCGAACTACGAAGAATTGATTTGTGTCCATCCTCGTTGCTCACAGACGCCAACTACAATTATCATCTATACAGACAATTGTGTAGGTACTCCTGTCTGACTTCTTCACTTTAAACTCAAAATTGTGCTTAAGTGCAATAATGTGCACCTCTTCTTGGAGATCTTGCTTGGTATTAAATAATTTCCGGACTTCCAAATCTTCATCATCTAGAACCACACGTGAACAATTAGTCGATCGTGAACTTGGCCTAGCCTGTGAGTTCTCGAAGTGCTCATGTTGACGTATGGATAAATTAATGAGATCATTGTTTGTAAATGGAATGTCCTCCTGGTTGTCTCCGACTATGTTAAGTGCGTTTTTATACACTTTTTATACCTTTAAACTAGCATAATTTGGAATATATTGAGCAAATATCTACTAATTCATGCATATTTTGTGTTCAAATAGGTTAATGTCCAAGTTCGAGGCTAAAAATCACAAAAGGAGTGAAGATTCTGCTGAAATTCCAAG
The DNA here is from genome assembly GCA_963555705.1 of Ligustrum vulgare. Classification (NCBI taxonomy): domain Eukaryota; kingdom Viridiplantae; phylum Streptophyta; class Magnoliopsida; order Lamiales; family Oleaceae; genus Ligustrum; species Ligustrum vulgare. The sequence continues at coordinate 12,369,138 of OY743171.1, forward strand.
TTTGGGGACCATTTTGTCACTTTCGGAAAGTCTTGGATGAGCTGGGCAATTAAACGAGGGACCAAATTGAAAGATTTCAAAAGTTGAAGAGTCAAAAGTGCAATTTTAGAAGGATCTACTTGATAGAAATATGAAAATTTGGGGACTAAATTGCTCAAGATTAAAAGATGGAGGACTTAATGGCAATTACGATAGGGACTTAGCTGCAAAATCACCCTCCAGCTGAGATACGCGAACACGTGGCTCGAACCAAGTCGCGAACGCGACTTGGATCTCAAAACGGACCCGAGACACAACCAGGAGCGCGAAAATGCACCGCGCGATCGCGCGTAGTTTACCGTGCGCGATCGCGCGCCTTTAAAATAAAATAAAAGAAAAATTTTTCTGGCCGGACCGAGTCAACCCGGCCGACCGGTTCGGCCCAGAATGCTGAAATACGCGGATCCTTGCAATTTTTGGGGTTTTTGGTTCATTTTGGAGATATTATAAATAGGTTTCATCTCCATTTTGCTAGGGTTAGGTTTTCTTATTGCCCATTTCCACTTTTTTTGTGTTTTTTCTTTTGATTATTGCTCTTTAGTTCTTGTTGTTTAATGTTTTAAGTTAAGAAATTATTGTGTTTAACTTGTTTTCCTTATTTCCAAGCTTGTTATTGTTATTGTTTTTACCTTTCATCTAAGAACTCATTGCATTTATGATACATTTATGACATTATGAGTTGAGTTGTTGATAATACTAATGTATGGTAGAGGAATTTAATTCAAAGTAAAGAAATACTTGAGCATTTATTTCAAAACTCTACTAAAAGGGGAATTTTCTTTATTACCTTGTTTTTAATCTTTATTTAGAGTATTGTTAATGTGTTAATGTGGTTTGTTAAATGTTGTTGTTGTTGTGTTATTATGGGTAAATGTTATTGTGTTGGAATGTTTGATTAGTTTAATTTCATTTAAGCATTTTAAGTAGTTTTTAGATCTTGGGTATTTATGTTTATGTGTTTATGATTATGGATGTTGTTTTAGGTTTTTGTAACTTTTAAATGGTTGTTACTATTTTAAGTTATAATTTGAATTTACTACACAAGTTAGGTGATTTTAAAATCTTCCATGTAATTTGGTTGATTAATTAACTACCACTAATTGATTTTTGAAAAGAAGAAATTAGTATAGTTATGAAAACTAAATTCACTTTGTTTTTTGTTATGTAACTTATTTTAATTATCAAGTTTATATTTTCATCAAGTTATTTAGATTAATTAGTTTTATTCTAAGTTTTATGTTGTTATCTATTTGCTTTAGTAACTAGTTTTCATTTTGCCATGTTTTTTATTCGTGTAACTTAGTTAGTAATTCACCACCAAACCAAATGTTTGTGTTACTTGACTTTTCTCTTAAAATGAAATCAATAATTTTAGTTACAATCAATCAATCCTCGTGGGTACGATAACTCGGACTTCTCTAGTCCACTTTACTACTTGAACGCGAACCATGCACTTGCGGTATACGATTTTAGCGAACAGACTACATCGTGACCTCTATGGGTGATAAGAGGATCATGGAGTATAGCAACTGTATCAGGAATAACATCATCATCCTCACGAGCTATTTCTAATGTGTCCCAAATATCATTCCCATGCTGATCCCCACCATAGAGTTCTTCATTCTGATTATCGGGGGTATCCTTTCGTGCTAAAGTTACATAGAGAGGAATAGTTTCCTTCTTGTTCACCTCAATTAACCACGTAATTTGCACATCAAAAGTAACAAACAAGGGTGGCAATGCAACGGTAGAATTAGAGTTATATAGAAATCCAAATTTCATATCATATTTAGATGGATCAACTTCGAGTTGATCTTGTAATTTGCTGTACAAGTCTGTAAATGACATACTTGGTGTTAACAAAATTACAGAAATGTTTTGATCACTTGTATATTTCCATGACCATCGCAGATTTTCATCAACCACGAATTCACCAAAATAAGAAACTGGTATGAAAGCCATATTTGCATTAATTAAAAATAATAAATTTTCAAAACAACAAGTTAGGGAAAATCAGAGTAACTGATAAAAAATAATTGTAAAAAAAATAGTCGGTCGGGCTGGAGCCTCGGTTCGGTCGGACATGACCGGTCCGGCCAGACCGATGACCGGCACTTTTGGTCCTGTCTAATGTTCAATTCTTCCAATTTTATTACTAAACTGATAAAAATCACACTTCGCCATATTAATTTTCCATTGTTTAGTCTACATAATTATAGATCTATAATGATTATTAACTAAAAAATTAACAATAGATGAATTTTTCGATAAATTTTTGTTATTGAAATTATAGATCTGTTGAATAAGTTTAACACAACGAGAATGAAATTAAATATATTATAATAATAATTTCTAAATCAACTTACCGATAAGAAGTAGCGAATGAAATCTTTTAGTTGAGATTTGTATTTTTTTGCGGATTTTTTTTAGCACAAGCAGATAAAAAATGAGAGAATAATTTATCTGTGTATTGAGTACAAGCAAATGAAAAAAACGAGAGAATAATGAAAAGTGAGAATTGTATGGTTTTTGTTTTAATATAAATATGAAATAAATGAAGAGTATAAGAGAAATATGGTTATTAAGGGTATACACGTCATTTTAAAGGAAAAGGGTATTGTGGTTAGTTTTTGAAAAGTTATGGTATTTTGACTTAGCCCATGTTTGACTTGGGTATTTTGAAAATTCTCCTGAAGACGTGATAGGATCCGGGGGTGACTTGGGCCAATATATTCAATGCTGCTACATAGGGCTCCAATCTTTCAAGGCTCCAAAATTATTTAAGATTCAGTCCAAATTTCTGAGTAAAAATCTGAATTAATATAAGTGAAAATTACACATACACCTGTTTTTAAAGTATCAAATTCAAAAATGAGGCCAAACATGTTTAATTTCAATTCTCTCGGGATAATTTAAATTTTAATAACAAAAAATATTAGTATTATTATATATTTAAATAATACTCAAACCCAAGTCCCAATGCACTCATTTCAAATCCTAACAGTCGATAGATTCGCCTCTTCCTCTGTACTCTTTCCCAAACCACACCATCGGAAGCAGTAGCGGCCCCACTGCACGTGACCACAACATGTTGTTCGATAGCTAACAACGTCAACACAACGGTGTCTAAATTCCCATCTCTCGATACACATCGCCCATTTCAAGGTAAGTAGCGGCGCCGCTATCAGCACCATTGCTTGCATCTATTCCATCAAGTAGCGGTAGATTAGCGTTGCTACTGCATCGAGTAAACAAAATATCGACCACGGAATTTTATGGAGGTGTAAGGTGTGAGACCAGGCACTGGTCACTGTCACTTGCAAACCGTCGCCTCTATTGCACAGAGGCGAATTTTCTTTATTCATCTCGATGGATCTAAAGAGATTAGAAGTTCGCTAATGGATTTGATGGATTTGATAAAACTTGTTGTAACCTAGGTTGGGGCTGTCGGAGGTTCGTGTGTGATATATTATTAAGTTGTGACTTATAAATCAAGTAAATGTGACCTAATAATTTGATAACCGTGACTTAAAAATTGTGATTTAAAAAATGTGTGACCAAATATTGATGAACCGTGACTCGAAAATCAAGTAAATGTGACCTACTAATTTGATAACTGTGACATAAAAAATGGTAATTTAATAATTTGTGACCTTGAAACTAGTTGATGATTTAAAAAATTCGTTATTGTGACCTAAAAATAAGTTCAATTTGTGACTTAATATTTTAATAATTTGTGACTTTAAAATCATACGTGACCTAAAACTTTGTCTTTTGTGACTTGAAATATATAGCATTGTGACTTTCATATATATAATTAACAAAACATTTTAATTTTTTAATTTAATTAATTACTTTTAATTACAACCTTATTTTTGAAATAATACAAGTTTTACCTTAATTTTGAAATTGACATTTATAATCACCTTATTTATGTATTTTTCCCTTAATATAAAAAGTGGAATTTAGGCATGAACCCACCCTAGTATCATGATATCATAATATGTTTGAGAGTTGAGACCGAGGTGAGGCCCAATTTCCAAATCTTCAAGCTTCAATTCCTTTACATATTTCCACCGACCACAGTCCACAGCCTGTCTGGTTTTCTTCCGGCTGCTACGTTGCGACCCTAGTTCATTTGCTACCGCCGATTGCTATAACTATAAGCCTGTAAAATTTCAATGTTACCTTGCGAAGAGTCACAAACCTATTAACTCAAAGCTGAGCCCGACACTCCCAAAGGACTTGATGACTGTTCTATCGACTGGTTTCGCAGTTTCAGAATTTTTTTTTAATATATTAGTAATTATAATTTTTAAACCATATTTTTATTTTGTCAATTGTTAGATTTAAGATTTGAATCGATATTCGATCGCTCTCTCTTTTTTTTTGCAGATTAAAAGTATCACTAACTATGAATTTTGATCTGCTTTCTTCTACGGGCCTACAACGGCAACGGCAGTGCACTACCAAGTTTTATTGTTCCAAACTTCCAAGTTCCAACTTACCATTTCTAATGTGCTACTGCTATGCCACTGCTTGTGCAATTTTAATAGCTGAATTTGTATTTATTTTGATATTTGACTGATTTAATATTAATTATGACTATTAGAAAGTATTTATCAAGACATGAAAAAAGAAAAGAAAAAAAGGTTGAGGATTTTATTAAATCTCAAGCAGGAGCGATGAACAAATTTCTCATTACTAATGTCAATAGTATGAATTACTCCACATTAAATTCTGTCGAAGATTTGGTTGATGAAGAAGAAGAGAATACATAGGTTCAAAATGAAAAAAAAAATATTTATATGGAAGAAGAACATCATAAGCATGAAAATTTGGAAGATGATGTCCATGAGGAACAAAATAGAAATGATTCAAATGATCATCTTGAAAATAATGAAACGGATAATGTTCCTTTGCCTAAGGACTTGACAGATCCAAGGAATTGAGACATTATTGATCAAAATCTTATAGGTTTTTGCGTAAAAAATGGCCCTTCTAGAACAATTTTGGTTGATTATCCTAAAGATTCAGAAAATAGGCATTTCTCTTCTAAATATTACACAATACATTTATCAAATGGTGAGAAGAGTGATCGAAATTGGTTAATCTATTCAGATTTATTGGATAAAATGTTTTGTTTTTGTTACAAGTTGTTTCAAGGAAACGATAGTCAATTAGCTAATGATGGTTCAAATGACTGGGGAAATCTTAATCAAAAGCTTAAAGGCCATGAAAAAAGTAATGTGCACAAGACTAACATTGAAAGATGGATTGAATTAGAAAGGCGATTACAAATGAATTTAACAATTGATAAACATGTACAAGATCAGATCAATAAAGATATAGAACATTGGAAAGATGTTTTTGTGAGAATAGTTTCTATTGTTATCTTCCTTAGTAAGAATAATTTAGCATTTCGTGGAAATAGTGAAAAACTCTATAAGAAGATAATGGAAATTTTTTAGGTATAGTTGAAATGATTGTTGAATTTGACCCTGCAATGAGAGAGCATGTTCGAAGCATTCAAGAGAAGGAAATTCACTACCTTTCGTCACGAAATTCAAAATGAATTCATACTCACGTTGGCCAGTAAAATCAAAAGTGCAATTATTAGATACGTTAAAGAAGCAAAATACTTTTTAGTGATATTTGATTGTACACCCGATATAAGTCATGAAGAACGAATGTCTCTTATAATTAGATGTGTAGATGTCTTAACAAGCCCAGTTAAGGAAGAAGAGTTCTTTTTAGGATTCCTTAAAGTGGAGGATACCTCAGGGGAAGGACTATTTTGTGAATTAATAAATGTTCATCACACACTTGAACTTGATTTGGGTGACTTAAGAGGTGAAGGCTATGATAATGGCTCTAATATGAAAGGAAAACATAAAGGTGTACAAAAAGGAGTACTAGAAGTTAATCCTAGGGCTTTTTACACACCATGAGGTTGTCACAATCTTAATCTTGCTCTATGTGATATGGCTAACTCTTGTGTAAAGGCTAAATCTTTTTTTGGAAGTGTGCAATGCTTATATGCATTATTTTCGTCTTCTACAAAGAGATGGAAAATTTTACAAGATAATGTGAAAGGCTTAACACTTAAACCACTATCACAAACACATTGGGAAAGTCGAGTTGAAAGTATTAAAGTTATAAGATTCCAAACTCCACAAATAAAACTTGCTTTAAGTCAATTGATGGGGAACTATGATGACCCCAAGGCATTTAGAGAAGCTAAGAATCTTCTATCCGACATCATGGATTTTGAGTTCTTGTTCGGCATGGTTATTTGGCACAATATGTTGTCTTCTTTTAATAGAGTAAGCAAATTGTTGCAAAAGAAGATCTGGTTGTTGATGTTTCCATTAGTGAATTGAAAGCATTCATTTCATTTTTTGAAAAGTATAGACAATCAAGATTTGAGTCTAACATGAGTATTGCTAAAGAAATTGCTGGTGAAATGGAAATTGAACATATATTTCATGAAAAACACATTATTCATAGAAAGAAGCAATTTGATGAAAATGCTAATGATGAGATTACACATTCGGCTAAAGAATCATTTAGAGTTGAATAATTTTTATGTATAGTTGATCAAGCTCTTTCATCCCTTAAGTTTTGGTTCAAACAACTTCAAATATATGAAGAATTTTTTGGCTTTCTATTTGACTTGAACAAATTAAATTCTGCAGATGATGATTCTTTGGAGAGTTCGTGTGATAAGCTTGAAGAATTCTTGAAGCACGACAGGAATTCTGATATTAATAGCAAGGAATAATTTTTTGAGCTGAAAATTTTGCAGTGTTCACCAACAGAAAATGGGAAGGCAATTGAAATGTTAGACTATTTAAAGAAAATGGATAGTTCTTTTCCAAAATGCGTGGATCATATATAGAATACTATTGCTATTGACTATATTGGTTACAGTTGCTTCGAGAGAAGCTTGTCAAAGCTGAAGTTGATAAAATCATATCTTCGGTCAACAATATCACAAGAAAAATTGAATGGATTGTCGATGTTGTCTATTGAAAAACGTATGCTAGAAAAGATTGATTGTAATAGTATAATTGTTAATTTTTCATCTAAAAATGCTAGAAGAGTAAATTTAATTTGAACTCTTGACGATTTACATTATTATTGTTACAACTTTGTCATTTGAATGATTTTATTTAGTACTTTTTTTTAATCAAGGCCCAGTTTAAAATTTCGCATAAGGGCCTCCAATTCTCAGGGCCGACACTAATAGGATCCATAGTTTAGAGGATAATACTTAGGGGTGAGAAATGGGATTTCTAGGACGTTGATTCGAATTCCATCTAAGAACAAAACACTCGTGCAAGCCGTTCATCGATAGCTCACAAGTCATCATGTTTTTTTTACTCAAATTCAATAAATAAATAAATAAAAGAAAAAGAAAATTGGTGAGCCTCAAGTAGCTCGCGTGAACCATACTTCAGTGAATTTAGCGACGACAAGTTGTTGCAATAGATTATATATAGCGACAACAGTAGTTGTCGCTATTTCATACCTAAAGTGACGACTATTGATACTTTTAATTTTATTATTGAATCAGTATTGAAATATTGTTAATTATTAATTATATTAATGAAAGAATAATTAAAAATAATAAAATAATAAAATTATTAAAAAACATTATTATGTACAAATTTTATTTTTATACAAAAGATTTTAACATAAAAACCCTACGAATCTAAGTCGAAGCCATCGTCGTAGGTATCATTCTTGTAATATTCGTCATAGTGCCTGTCCCCCCAAGTCAAAGGTCCAGCACCACTTGTTGGCATCTGGTCTAACCTCGATATTTGTCCTTGAGAAATTCTGTGACAACAGTGTGTTAATCGAGAATGATGGTACAAGACATCAGCCATTTGAGCGGCTTGGGTCTTCACTGTCTGCTCGAGCTCCACAATGCGAGATGACTCTCTAGAAGCGACTAAAGTCGTTATCGATGATGTCGACTGGAAGACACCCGCGACCGTCCGACCAACTCAGTGAGGCATTTCGAAAATCACACGCAAAATCGTGGTGTGCTTTATCAAAGTCGTGCCATGCCTTCCCATCAATTGGATACCCCATTTCATCAGTGTCCATATAATGGACAGTACTGTGCCACCTCATGTGTTTCACAATGTGCGTAGTAGCGAACAAATGCTTAAGTCTGGGAGCCAACAGAAATTAACGTAACACCCTATGTAGGACATTCATACCAAACGGCTTCCCTTCCACCTGAGTCCACGTACTTTTGGAGCATATTGAGCATATTTTTTTATCGACATTCTCCTTCAAAAACAGTGCACATTCATTCTTGCATATGTGAATTGACTTGTAGTCCAGCCCTAACTTCCTTATTAGCTTCATAGCTACGTAATGTGAATCCAAAAGATTTAAATTGGGAAATGCTAACTTCAACAATCTAAGCAACTTGTCAAATGACTTGTTAGCCCACTTACTCATTACTTTAATATGCATCAACTTAGCAAAAAAACTCAACGATGAAAATGACGTGACGCCTAGATACAACTCTGACTGCAACACGTCAAACAACTTTTCATACTCAACCTCAACCCCTGCCTTTATCGGTTCTTATTCACTGATATCTCGCAATGCGAAATACCCCCTAAGTGCACGGGTCGTGAGAAGTAATAAAGTGGACCTAAGAGTCCGGATTATCGTCCCACGAGGACTGCTATTAATAACTGAAATATTTTAGTTCTATCATTTATTTGAACGGACAAATGAATTTGAGATTTTAAACTAAAACTAAGAAGATGAATTAAATAATTAAATTGTGAAATTGTTTTGTTTTAAAAGACGATTGTAAAGTGGTTGGGATTCACGATTTCACCTAACCAATTCAATTAATTCCAATTCCAGATTTTATTTTCTAAATATGTGATCGATCGAATTCACTAATTCAAATTGAGATTCCTCTCTCGAGTTTAAATCAATCCTACCTAAATAAGTCAATCTTGTATCTCTACAGAGGGTCCGAATATTCCTTATCTAGATGTATTACACACAAGAATTCACACACGACTGCAATAATTACAAGAGTATATCTCTATCACTCATTCAATTACCGGATTTATTACCTAGATCTATGTTATTAACTCACCTCTCGGATTATGGAAATAACACATAAAATCATGAATAAGTGGTCAGTTCATTCACGCATTAAATGCAATAATAAATCAATACATGCATCAAAGCGTTAAAACAAAGAATATGGAATTAAAATAATATGACTAGGCTACATCGTTCATCCCAACGTTAAAATTAGTTACACATCATGATTGTAGAACAAAAACAATAAAATATAACGTTCATTGAAAATAACAAAGAAGAATGGAAAGATTGCACCAATTATCAATTCTTCAAGTATCTTCAATTCACGCCCCTCTGCGATGCTTGAATCTCCAAGAATTTCAATTAAAATCTCTGTTGTGGCTCGTTCTGTGGAGAGGCAAATGTCTGATTTTCATGCCTCATGTTTTGTATATATAGGTTTTGGAGAAAACCTAGGTCAAAAAGAGAGAATTTTGTTGAAAATCGCGAGAAAAAGCCCACAGTCGGCCCAGCCTGATAAGGACGCGATCGCATGGGTAAAACCCTAGCGATCGCGTGGAATACATTAAAACTCTCGGGTTACAATTTTATGTCTTCTCGCGATCGCGTGGTATGTATTCAGCGATCGCGACTTCCATCTTTTTTCGGCTGTGTAAGTTGGTCCCTGACTTTTAATTGCACCTTCAATCCTCAACTTCCAATTGTTGCAATTTAGTCCCCAAACTTTATCTTATTCTCAATTTGCCCATTTAAGCTCTCAAATCCTTCAATTAGGTCCTTCAACCTCTGATTCGTTAATTTTGGCACATTGCATCTTTCCAGTTGACGTCACAAACTCCTCACTTGTCCAATTTAGCTCCAATTAGCAATCCAATTATGCGTTTTTCCCATTGATTTCATCATTCTTCATCTTTTGGGATATTTCCTGAAAAGTAAACGATAAACACAAATTAAATAGCAAATATTTCTCAATGACAATAATTACACCTAATTTAGACATACAAATAAGTGTATAAAATACACTTATCAAATACCCTCAAACTAGAATTATTGTTCGTCCTCGAACAATGGAAAATAAACTACAAAAATCAAAGAAATAAAAGAGAAATTATTTTTATTGTGTTAACATGTTTACCATATGCCTCCAAAGTCCAAACCAATTTAAGCTTTAAGCAAGCGTCATGAACTACAATGCAAAATAATTTCTAGTTATATCTGTTAGTTTTTTAAGTGTGTGTGTGAATAGCCAATGTCAAACGCATACTCATGAAAAAGATATACTCAACACTGTGTGGCTCATTATGCATAATCCAGCTTGAACCTCATGTGGTCAATCTATGGATTCTAATGAAATTCCTTTCAGAGCTCATGGATGATCACAAATTTCTGCTTTTCTCTCACATATCCAGGGTTTCTATCTATGTGGGTTCTAAAAATATTTTTTGCTTTTTCCACACAAGGTAGAATTAGAAATAAGTGTGCACAACAAGTCAAAAGAAAGCAGTCCCCAATTCTACAACCTCAACCACCACAGCTCAATCAACAAAGCTTATACCATGCTATAATATTTTTTTATTGGATGACTTTTTCTTTTAATGTCCCTATCTTTTACCATCTTTGTGCAGAAATTTTCATACTGGCTTTCTATATGACCCCTGTAGCGGGCTTTCAGATCGGCAACTTCCAAACTAGTTCACTTTAGGGTACCAGGTTCAAAGAACCCCTCAGACGTACTTACCTGAGTCATAATAGCTTAAACAGAAAAGTTAAAGATGTTATACTGTCTTATGTGTAAGTCCACTCTCCGTACTTACTTTCTGATTGACCCATGTAGCGAGCTTTAGGTCGATGACTCCCAAGCCAGTTGGCTTTAGGGAACCAGGTTTGAAAGACCCCTCGGACTTACTTACTCGAGTCAAAAAGACATTTGAAGAGCGGAATAAGACCTTCAGCATTTTTCTGTTTTTATGCTGGAAATAGTTTATACCTGTTGACCAAACTATAATGACTAAAGTGCAAAACCAAGAACCACAGACCTCCAACCCATCAATACACACAAATTCCAACCATTTTACCCCCAAACTTGCCTTTTAGCATGATTGGTTCTAATTTAGGGGTGGGATATCTTATGATCTAAGTTCAGGGATTTTCAAGTCATTCCTAAGTTCGAATTGCATAAAACTTTGCCTCACATATATTAAACAAAATCTCTTACACAAGCAATTATCCAACACTGGCTATGTGCACAATAAATATGAATCTAGCAAAACATAACTAGTTCAAAAATAAGTTCATGCTTTCATGTTGTCCAATTTTCAAACCTAAGCACCAATTGATTCATACTATATCCTAGGCAATAAATATGTTAACACATTTTCAATTTTTCAATTTTTTTTATCCCAATAAAATCGAATGGAAACATAGAATCAATATCATGAATATGGAAGCAATTTTTTTAGAGTGTGAGATTTTCCAGTCCCAAACTAGAAAGAAACATTGTCCTCAATGTTTGTCAAAAAGATTTAAAAATGTAATATAAGACAACGAAGAGAGAACGAGAACTTCCCAAGTGTAGAGGATGTACTTCTTTGAAGCCTTCATGTTGCATTCGAATGAATAAGACCATTTTCTTGCTTTTCCCGACTTGGTTTGAGGTGCCTTGATTGATGTTCACCTTGCAAATAAGAGATAAGTAGCATTAAAAGTCATAAACATCATTAAGAAATAATGGACGTTCAATATCACACCCCCAAACTTAAGTTAAAGCAGATTTTTTTATTTTTATTTTCAACAATGGTAGACCACACATATTCAAGTCTTGACATGGCCTAGAAAAACACAAAATTTTCTGAGCCATCTTTTGATATGATAAAGTTCACAGCATGGTCTACAACATATTAAAAATTTAGGTCATTTTGAGTTCAATAGGGTCATGTAAAGCTATGGAAAAGTCGGTGACGTGAGTGGATTTTCAAGTGCAATGGGCTGCCTTGATGCAATGTTGGTTTTCATGATTTTCATGCAATGTATTGAACTAAATCTTGAACTAAATACACACAATCAATGATGAACATGTTATGAAGATAAATGCTCGAATGAATTTCTAAAATTAGCACAAGAATGTCTTTGAAGCATTTCATTGAACACTTGGTGTACATTGCAAAAATCAAAGGATATGCATAGGTTTGGAGGCATGAATGAACCAAAAATTTTGTATACTAAACCACAAATCACAAACTCCAACAACTAACTTAAGCCCCTTCTTCACAATTCACAATTCCAATTATTCAAAATCTAAAAGAAAATTTCATAAATTTGAGTAAAGTATGTTTCAAGTGAAGAATTACATAGCTTTGATTGATTTGAATGCGGGAAATAGCAATGATATTGATGCAACTAGGTGTTGATGACATGCACACACAATGTAAGATCAAATATGAGGTGATTAGGGGAGAGAAAATGAGTTTACAATGTTTGAAATTGAAAACATGAGGCACAACACTTAAACTGCCGATTTTGGTCCCAGTACAGCCACGCGATCGCCTGGCTGGAGTACCAGCGATCGCGTGGTTCAAGGTTTAAGAATCTGTTGATTTTTAGATGCAAACTCGCGATCGCCATAGCCTATTGGCACGCGATCGCGTAGTTCCCGGCTGTAATGAAATTTTTTCCTATTTTTGATTTCCAAAAATCATTTTTATCTCCCTAATCACTTCATGATCGATGCAATGATTTTCCAAACCTTGTCGTCGTGATTCAAACTAGTGTGTGTGTGAGTTTGGAATGACGATAAAAACCTAGCCTAATATAAACATGCAACATTAAAAACATATCTAAATATGCAATAATAGACTCTTATGCACAAGTGTTCTAAACATGAAACATGCAAAACACTCAAACACATTTCCTACCATGCATATATCTAAAATTTTAATACTAAAATAAATAATAAAAGTGTAATAAGTAAAAGGGAAGAAAGGTTGGGTTGCCTCCCAACAAGCGCTCCGTTTTAAGTCTTAAGCCCGACTTTAGCACATAAATATCATGGAGGCTTGAAAGATGATCTCAGAGCCTTGCATATCTTGCAATTTCCAGCCTTGCAGTTATCCACCCGTTTTCTCACTTTATTTAGTTGTAAAGCCTTGTTTTTAGCCACTTGTTGAGGGATGTTAGGCTTTTCTTCCTTCTTGTCCCTCCATCCATCTTTTTCCTTTACGAAATCATGTTTTGTGATTAGCTCCTCCTCAATCTTAATCTCATCCTTCATGCCGCCATTTGGTTTCTTGACCTCTTCATCCACATTGAAGCAACTTTCATTTTGAATATTTGGATCCTGTCTTGGCTTAATGCTGAACGTGACTTGTTTCTTCTCGACCCTAAAGATGATTTCTCCCTTTTCAATGTCGATTAAAGCTCTTCCAGTAGCTAGGAACGGTCTTCCAAAAATGAGGGGTATCTGAGTGTCTTCTTCCATATCAAGAATCACAAATTCAACTGGGAAGAAAAAATTATCAACCTTCACAATCACGTTCTCCACTATCCCATATGGATATTGGATTGATCTGTTCGCCAGCTTTAGTGTGATATTGGTTGGTCTGGGCTCTCCCAAACCAAGTTTCCTGTACATAGACAAAGGCATTAAATTGACACTGGCACCAAGATCACATAATACATTATCAAAAGTAAATTTACCAATAGTACAAGGGATCGAGAAACTCCCTGGATCTGTTAGTTTCTGTGGCAACTTCTTTTGGATAATGGCACTGCATTCCTCACTAAGAGCTACTATTTCATGATCTACCAGCTTTTTTTTATTTGATAACATTTCTTTCATGAATTTGAGGTAGAGTGGCATTTGAGCCAAGGCTTCGGAAAAAGGAATATTTATGTGCAGTTTCTTTAATATTTCCAAAAATTCTCCAAATTGCTGCTCCAGATTTTGCTTTCTCAGCCTTTGTGGGTATGGAACTGGAGTCATATAAGCCTTGACTGGCGGTCTAACTCGAACTTCTTCTTCACCCTTTTCTTCAACTTCAGGAGTCGACCCTTGTTCTTTTTCTCTTTTATGCTCTTCCACCACATTTTTCTTTTGGCTCTTTTGCTTTTCATACTCTTCTGTAGCCACTTCAGATAACTGAACCCCGCTCCTCGTTGTTATTGCATTAACATGCTCACGAGGGTTCATTTCGGTGTTGCTTGGTAACTATTCAGCCTGTCTTGTTGAACTGCTAGCTGCCAGCTCTCCCATTTGTCTCTTCAAATTCTTAATCTCAGCTGCTTAATTCATAATTTCACCATTCCGAGTCTTAGCTAGCTGGATTAACATCTCCATGTTTTCTGCCATGGTTTTATGAGATTGTTGTTGCTGCTGTTGTTGAAAACCAGGCAGACGCTAAACATTTTGATTATTAGATCAGGAGAAGTTGGGGGTGGTTCTTCTATTCTGGGTTGTAGGTTTGTGAATATAGACCACCTTGTTGTCTGTTCTCAATGAAGTTAACATGTTCTGGGTTTGATTGATTTTATTGAAGTGGGCAGAAATTTACAGTGTGATTTTCAAAACAAAAATCACATAACGCTGTTTGAACTGAGTTGACTGTCTGCACACCCATACTGTCGATTTTCTTTGTCAACGCATCCAATTTAGCATTTAATGATGTAATTTCATTAACAGCAATTACTCCCCTAGACTTAGGCGCAGATATCTCTGAATACCATTGGTAACTCTTTGAAGCCATCTTCTCGAAAATCTCAGAAGCTTCTTCATAAGTCATATCCATTACTGAACCCCCAGCTGCTGAGTCTGCGTGCTTCTTATTTTCATTTGTCAACCCATTATAGAATGTCTGAACTAAGATCCAATCTGCGATTCCATGGGTAGGACACTGTCTGATAAGCTCATTGAACCTTTCCCAAGCTTCAAAAATGGATTCCCCTGGCTGGTGACTAAAGGACATAATTTCACGCCTAAGCTTTGACATCCGACCAAGTGGAAAAAATTTATCTACAAATTTCTGGCTCATAACTTCAAAAGTGGTGATTGTGTGTAAGGGCAAAGAGTAAAACCAGGCTTTTGCTTTATCCCCCAAAGAGAATGATAATAACTTTAATTTCACAGCGTCATCTGAAACTCCATTCATGCGTTGCATATCACATATTTCCAAAAATGTTCGAAGATGCGCATGATGATCTTCAGACGGCAATCCATGAAAAACGCACGAATTTTGGATCAAGGATATCAAGGAAGTCTTGATCTCAAAATTATTAGCTCGGATTGCAGGAGGTACAATGCACGTTCCAATGTTCCCCACAGGAGGAACCATGTAGTCTCGCAAAACACGCCTTCCATGATTTTGTTGTTGTCCATTCACAGCTGCTGGCAGATTTTGTTGATTTCCCTGATTATCCTGAATTATTTCATCTGCCATGGCTAAGTCTGTTTGTTGATTCGCTTCCAACTGTTGTCTACTCTTCTGTCGAAAGGTGCGTTCAATTTCTGTATCAAAAGGAAGCAAATCAAATGACTTAGTCCTTCTTAACATAAATTAAAGAAAACAAAAATTAAAAGCAAAAACTGAAAATTAATATAAAAATAGAAATAAAAATAAGCAAAATAAAGTTCAAAGTAAAATAAGAACTAATGGGTATCGATATTAATTAACAGTCCCCGGCAACGGCGCCAAAAACTTATTCACTGATATCTCACGATGCGAAATACCCCCGCAAGTGCACGGGTCGTGAGAAGTAATAAAGTGGACCTAGGAGTCCGGATTATCGTCCCACGAGGACTGCTATTAATTACCGAAATATCTTAGTTCTACACTTTATTTGAACGGACAAATGAATTTGAGATTTTAAACTAAAACTAAGAAGATGAATTAAATAATTAAATTGTGAAATTGTTTTGTTTTAAAAGATGATTGTAAATTGGTTGGGATTCACGATTTCACCTAACCAATTAAATTAATTCCAATTCCAGATTTTATTTTCTAAATATGTGATCGATCGAATTCACTAATTCAAATTGAGATTCCTCTCTTGAGTTTAAATCAATTCTACCTAAATAAGTCAACCTTGTATCTCTACAGAGGATCCAAATATTCCTTATCTAGATGCATTACACACAAGAATTCATACACGAACGCAATAATTACAAGAGTATATCTCTATCTCTCGTTCAATTACCAGATTTATTACCTAGATCTATGTTATTAACTCACCTCTCAGATTATGGAAATAACACATAAAATCATGAATAAGTGGCCAGTTCATTCACGCATTAAACGCAATAATAAATCAACACATGCATCAAAGCGTTAAAACAATGAATATGGAATTAAAATAATATGACTAGGCTACATCGTTCATCCCAACGTTAAAATTAGTTACACATCATGATTGTAGAACAAAAACAATAAAATATAACGTTCATTGAAAATAACAAAGAAGAATGGAAAGATTGCACCAATTATTAATTCTTCAAGTATCTTCAATTCACGCCCCTCTGCGATGCTTGAATCTCCAAGAATTTCAATTAAAATCTCTGTTGTGGCTCGTTCTATGGAGAGGCAAAGGTCTGATTTTCATGCCTCATGTGTTGTATGTATAGGTTTTGGAGAAAACCTAGGTCAAAAAGAGAGAATTTTGTTGAAAATCGCGAGAAAAAGCCCACAGTCGGCCCAGCCTGATAAGGACGCAATCGCGTGGGTAAAACCCTAGCGATCGTGTGGAATACATTAAAACTCTCGAGTTACAATTTTGTGTCTTCTCACGATCGCCTGGTATGTATTCAGCGATCGCAACTTCCATCTTTTTTCGGCTGTGTAAGTTGGTCCCTGACTTTTAATTGCACATTCAATCCTCAACTTCCAATTGTTGCAATTTAGTCCCCAAACTTTATCTTCTTCTCGATTTGCCCATTTAAGCTCTCAAATCCTTCAATTAGGTCCTCCAACCTTTGATTCGTTCATTTTGGCACATTGCATCTTTCCAGTTGACGTCACAAACTCCTCACTTGTCCAATTTAGCTCCAATTAGCAATCCAATTATGCGTTTTTCTCATTGATTTCATCATTCTTCATCTTTTGGGATATTTCCTGAAAAGTAAAATATAAACACAAATTAAATAGCAAATATTCCTCAACGAAAATAATTACGCCTAATTTAGACATACAAACAAGTGTATAAAATACACTTATCAGTTCTCCCTTGAATATATCGTACAGAATGTCTGTTATCTCATCTCTCGAAGTTCCTCCTGTGGTTGCATGTCAACAGGCACTTCCATTGGCTCTCCGTGATGAATCCATCTTTTGTAATGTTCTAAAAAAATCATATCAAAATATGTGGTCATCTACAACACTCGATTTAAAAATAATTTGATCAAATATATAAGATAGTATAGTAACAAATCAAATACCAAATTCTAAAAAGTCTTGCTCTCTGCAAGGTTTTGATGTCGTGCTCTCTGGCAAGTTTTGGATCCTTTTTTAAATATTCTTGTCATCGACATTCTTACACAATCAAACCTATGGCATTGGAAGAAATTGTTGTGAACCGCAAGTGTACGGATCGCACAAGTAATAAAGTGAACTTTAGAGTTCCAATATCATACACACAGGGATTGAGTACATTGTATTTTAGATTAAATCCCTTAACCGAAATGAGAGAATTCAATTGAGAGATTTGATTGAATGAATGAATTAAAACTAAGAAAAATGATAAAGACTTTATTTAAAATAAATGAAAGCAAGCGTGTTGGATGTTGAGAATCAACTTT
The DNA here is from genome assembly GCA_963555705.1 of Ligustrum vulgare. Lineage (NCBI taxonomy): Eukaryota > Viridiplantae > Streptophyta > Magnoliopsida > Lamiales > Oleaceae > Ligustrum > Ligustrum vulgare. Next base: position 12,387,049 of record OY743171.1, read on the forward strand.
AATTCTATCATCTATATTTTAACTAAATTGTTTAACTACAATTCTTGGGATTTTGAAAATTCGTGTTCCTAATATTATTTAAGTCCTCTCTCGATGATGCATTAAAAACATTTTTCTAAAATGTAGCCCAGACTAAATCTTTATGATGAATTGAACACTAGAAAAACATTTTAGTTTGTGAACACTTTTAAGGATAACACAAGTCATAGGTGGTATACCTCTATCTCCTATCGGACCTTGTGGTAATTAAATATGTCTAACTTTCTTCTACACTCTCGATATAAGAACCAAAAATTTGCATTAGTTAAAAAAACATAAATTAATTACTCAAATTCATAAATTGTATAAATCAAACGAAAGTCAAAACATAAATTCAAGAAATTAAAGCTTCATCACAACATCCAACACCAAACGTCTAGCCTAGATACATAAAAATAAATTACAAAATAATGAAAAGAGATCACCCCCATTCATCTCCTTGTTCTTGTATCTTCAATCTTGCTTTGGCTTCGCGTGGATCCCTCGACAATTGAACAGAAATTTGGCATGAGAAGACACAAGTTGGGAACCCTTAACTCGTGACTTATCTCAAGTATTTATAGATTTTGGCTATACCTAGGTCAAAATATGAAAAATCAATTGAAATCCCCGTAAAAATCCCAATAGCAGGCCCAACCAGAAAGGCGCATGGCCTCGCAGTTCAACGATTCGTGGCCGCGCAGTTAGTCGATTTATGGTTCTGTTAATTTCAATTTCATCGTGCGACCGTGCAATTATGTAGCTCATGGCCGCGTGGTTCAACGAGTAAAGGGCAATTTCAACTTTTGATCTTATTTAATTTGGTCCTTCTTCTTTAATTGCATCCAAGTCCTCCAACTTCCAATTGTGATAATTTGGTCCCTATACTTTTGATTTCTTTGCTTTTCTTCCTTGTTCTCTTCAATTGGCTCTTTACTCTTGTTCATGTTTACAATTGATCTCCAATAATTATCCAATTCTTCCATATTTGCTCCATTTGTACCACTTCCTCAACTTTGGGTTGCTATTCTGAAATATAAACAAATATGAACCAAATGAATAGCGAATATTATTAAAAAAATATATAAATTCCTACTTTTGACATATAAATAAGTGTATAAAATACACATATCAAATGCCTACGCCAAACTTACTGTAGACGAAGAAGAGTTGGGAGTGGCGATTGACGAAGATGAAGCCAAGCAAATCAGTTAAGAATTTTAATTATGTATAGTGGGGAGATTCATTACTGATAAGGTGATCAATTTTAATGCAATGAAGAATATGATAGCTTCGTTGTGGCATCCCGTTAAAGGAGTTTGCTTAAAGGAGACCAATGCCTCTACTTTTATTTTTCGGTTCCTTCATATTCTTGATATGAATCGTGTAGTAGAAAAAGGATCATGGACCTTTAATCAACATATTCTTCTGCTCAAACAGTTGGAACTAGATGATAACTCTGCAAGATTTGAAATTTTTCATGTGGCCTTTTGGGTGCAAGCATATGAACTTCATGTTGGTTTCATGTCGGAGAGGGTGGCCAATCATATTAGTGAATTCCTAGGTTCATTCATTGCCTTTGATCCAAACAATTTTACATGAGGATGGAAAACATAGATGCGCATAAGAGTAATGATGGATGTTCGCCTTCCGATCAAGAGGAAAATGAAAATCTAATAAGCAGGGGGTGAGTGGTTTTGGGTTACTTTTAAATATGAATGTCTCCCGACTTTATGTTTTATTTGCGATAAACTGGGACACTCTGAATGCTTCTACAAGAAGCCCTTTGAAAACCCCAAAGGACAGTTTGAGCGGGCTTATGGTTCTTGGTTATGTGTACTCCCTCGCCGAAATCTGAACAAACAAGGAGAGAGATGGCTGTAGAACGATTTATCTAATTTTGGTAACTCCATAAATCATGGAAAGTTTGATGGAATGAATGTGGATTTGGTAGAAAATAGAAAAAATCAAGAGAAGAAATAGCAAAGGATTATTCTTTACTAGCTATAGAGCTAAATATGTGTAAAGGAGAACAGATTGACTACTCAAAAGGAAAGGGAATCAGTGGTCCATAATGAAGGGACAAATGACGGGTTGATTATTCTTAGCCCTAAAATACGTCGACTGGAGGAAGATTCAGATGACCTAATCCATGTCGGACAGCATGCTAGCCCACCTCATGACATTACCTTGCTTCCAAAAAAGGACCACTGGTCAGACTTGTAAACCAGGTCCACCGAAACCAATGAGTGTCCTAAGCTGAAACTGTCGCGGGTTAGGAAACCCACATGCTGTTCAGGTTTTGTTACACCTTGTTCGTGACAAGATGCACGACTTCATCTTTCTTATATATACAGACTTTATCTACTAGCATTCGACTAGAGAATTTACGAAACAAGTTTTGAGGCACTTATTGTTTTTGATTGTATTGGTCATAGTGGAGAAATTGCACTCTTAAGAAAATCAAAACAGATTGCTATGTTACTTAGCTACTCGAGGAACCATATGGATGTTGACGTTAGCATCCCTAATCAACCTCAATGGCGCTTAACCAGTTATTACGGTTTCCCTGAGTGAAACCAATGTCAAGAAAGCTGGAATATGTTGCGCTCATTGGCAATTGCATCACCCCTTCCGTGGTGTTGCCTAGGTGATGTTAACGATATCCTCTTCCATAACGAGAAGCAAGGGAGGGTGTCCCATCCAAATAGACTAATTAGGGGCTTTCAAATGGCTCCGAATGATTGTGATTTGCATGACTTGGGGCTTGTTGGCCAGCAATTCACCTGGTTCAACAGTAGAGACTCGCCAAACTGGTTTAAGGAAAAATTAGATCGAGCCCTCACCACTACAAATTGGTCCAATATTTTCTGTGAGACTCAAGTTTACAATCAAGGAATTTTCAATTCGGACCACTCCTAAAAGCTTATGTAGCCACGTTCCATTGCAAACAAGAGATAAATGAAGCATTTTCTTTTCGAGAATTATTGGTTCATGAAGCTGATTGAAAGAAGTGTTGGGAATTAGGACGCAACTAATCCCGCCCAGGATCGATGTGACACAAATAAATTGGACTGAGAAAATATAAATACGCAAAAATAAAATGCAAATACGAAACACAAAGATTTACGTGGTTTAGCAATTTGCCTACGTCCACGGACCCACACCAATATATTTCACTAACTCGGAAAAATGAGGAGTACAAAAATACTACACTGTATTTTTATCTGCCTATGCAAAGGCTATTCTCTCCAACTCACTTTTCTCTCTATTTTGTGAACACCTCTTGATTGTGTTATTCTTCTACACAAGAAGACTCTATGTTGTGGTGGTGTTTTACAAGTGAATTTTAGCCTTCTATTTATAGGAAAAATTCACAAGCATGCATGACAAATTTTCAACAAAATTAGGCCACATTTAGCTCCATGCCTTTTGTCAAAAGTTGGCTCCTTTTGACTAGCTTTTGTCTTCCACTTGTCTTCCAACTTCAACAAAATTAGGCCACATTTAGCTCCATTTTTCAACAATCTCCCACTTGGGGACAAATGTGGCTTCCCCTGAGATATCTCCTTCTTACAACTCCTTGTGAAATATGGTGTGAGTCATTTCCTTTGTCTTCACTTCAGAAGACCAATTGAAGCTGAGCACAGCTCCAATTTTTCCTTTGTTACTGTCTTGGTCATCATGTCGGCTGGGTTCTTGCTACCCTGGATCTTCTCTAGTGTTAATACTTCATCCTCTAGAAGAGACCTGATGAAGTGATAACGAAGTCCAATGTGCTTGGTTCTAGAATGAAATGCTGAATTCTTTGCCAGATGTATCGCACTCTGACTATCACTGTGCAAAACATTCTTCTCCTGACTGAATCCCAATTCTGCCAACAAACCCTGTAACCAGATCATTTCTTTGCTAGCCTCGGTTACTGCCACGTACTCTGCTTCTGTAGTGGATAGAGCAACAATCTCCTGTATCTGCGAAATCCAGTTAACTGCAGTAGTACCTATTGTGAAAACATAACCAGTAGTGCTCCTTCTGCGATCTACCTCACCAGCAAAATCTGCATCTACAAAACCTTGTAGAGCCACCTCGCCTCGTCCAAAGCATAAGCATCTATCAGTAGTTCCCCGTAGATATCTTAATATCCACTTTACTGCTTCCCAATGCTGCTTTCCTGGATTTGCCATAAACCTGCTCACAACTCCCATTGCATGAGCAATATCTGGTCCGGTACAAACCATGGCATACATCAAACTTCCAATGGCTGAGGCATATGGTATTTTAGCCATGAAGTTTATCTCGTCCTCTGTCTTAGGACTCTGATCACTAGATAGACAGAAGTGATTAGCTAGTGGCGTGCTGACAGCCTTCGCACTGCACATGTTAAATCTCTGCAGAACTTGACTAATGTACTTGGCCTGAGATAACTGCAAGATACCCTTCTGCTTATCTCTGAAAATCCTCATTCCGAGAATCTGCTTCGCTGCACCCAAGTCCTTCATTTCGAATTCTGCTGACAGCTGTATCTTTAACTTCTTGATTTCGTCCATATCTGAGCCTGCTACTAACATATCATCGACATAAAGTAGCAAAATTATATAACTGGACTCGAATCTCCTGAAGTAGCAACAATGGTCAGCATTACATTTGAAGTAGCCATTTTTCTGCATAAATCCGTCGAACTTCTTGTACTACTGTCTCGGGGCTTGCTTTAAGCCATACAGGCTCTTCTTCAATTTGCAAACGAGCTTCTCCTTTCCTTTGACTGAGAAGCCTTCTGGCTGCTGCATATATATTTCCTCCTCAAGGTCACCATGAAGGAAAGCAGTTTTTACATCTAACTGCTCCAAGTGCAAACCCTCTGCTGCAACAATACTCAAGACTGATCTGATTGTTGTCAACTTCACAACTGGCGAAAATATTTCTGTGTAGTCAATTCCTTCTTTCTGCTGGAAATCTTTGACCACCAACCTCGCCTTGTATCTCTTTGATCCATCATGTTCCTCCTTGATTCTGTACACCCACTTATTGTGTAGAGCTCTCTTTCCTGTAGGTAACTCGGCTAGTTCCCACGTCTGGTTAGAGATGAGAGACTTTATCTCATCTTTCATTGCAAGCTCCCACTTGCCAGAATCACCGACCTGACATGCCTCATGATAGCATTCAGGTTCACCTGCATCAATAAGTAACATGTAACTCATGTACTTTCTATTTGGAACATGAGGTCTGGTTGACCTTCTAAGAACAGGGACTGGAGACTGTGATGCATCAGTCTCTAGAACAGGCTCCTGTAACTGCAGATCCTCCTGTCTGCTGGGACGTACTACTTTTTGGAGCATCATCCAACTCAACATATGTTGGACCATCATGTACTGTGTCATCGGACTGCACTGCATTTCTGTCCTTGTACATAACCTTCTCGTTGAATATGACATCCTAGCTTCTGATGACCTTTCTGTTCTGGTCATCCCATAAGCGGTAGCCGAACTCATCTCCGCCATATCCAATGAATGTGCACTTTAGTGATTTGGGGTCTAGCTTGCCCCTTGCCTGATCACTAATATGTGCATATGCGACACATCCAAAAACTTTCACGTGGGAAAGTTTTATTTCTTTTCCGCTCCATACTTCCTCCGGTATCCTGTACTCCAACGGTACCGAGGGTCCTCGATTGATCAAGTACACCGCTGTGTTGACTACTTCTGCCCAAAACTGTTTGGGCAAGCCTGCATGTAACCACATGCTTCTGGCTCTCTCCGTTAATGTCCGGTTCATACGTTCTGCAACTCCATTTTGCTGTGGAGTCCCTGGCAACGTCCTCTCCATTTTGATGTCATTCTGGTAACAGAACTTCTTGAACGCCATATCCGTATATTCTCCTCCGTTGTCGGACCTCAGCTTCTTTACTCGAAATCCTGTTTCATTTTCCACCATGGCTTTCCACTTCTTGAACACATCGAATACTTCGGACTTGTGTCTCAAGAAATAAACCCACACTTTTCTCGAGTGGTCATCAATGAAAGTCACAAAGTATGACTTTCCGCCAATAGATGAAACTGCGGTTGGTCCCCAGACGTCTGTGTGGACTAACTCAAGTTTCTCTTGCTTCCGAGTTCTGCCACTAGTGTTGAAACTCACCCTGGCCTGCTTCCCAAAGATGCAACTCTCGCATAAGTCTATATCAGTAGACTGAAGCTCTTGTAGTTTCCCCTTTGCATGCATGTACTTGAGTCCCTTCTGACTCATATGCCCAAGTCTCTGGTGCCACAAGTTTGGGCCCTCCTTGCTTTCAGCAACTGCAATTGTCACACAAGCATCTGCCGTTGTGTAGAGGGTGCAAGTATCCTTGCCTCGAGCGATAATCATGGCGCCCTTGGTGATCTTCCAGTTATCACCCGAGAAGGTGGTGACATGTCCTTCTCCCGACAATTGTTTGACGGAGATCAAGTTCTTCCTCAATTCTGGAATATGTCTCACGTCCTTCAGCTTCCACATAGATCCATTGATCTTGATCTGTACATCACCCTTTCTGACCACGTCACACGGTTGATCATTACCGAGATAGACTCTACCAAAATCACCCCGCGTATAGTTTACAAAAAACTCCTTGTTTGAGGTAGCATGAAAAGATGCTCCGGAATCAATCACCCAGTATTCTGTTTTTCTCTCCAAAGAGCATATCAAAGCATCGTCCGCTTCCTCTTCCACAATATTGACTTCTGTCCTGTCCTCCTTTTCTTTTGGAGGTGTTGGACACTGGTTTTTGTAATGACCGGTCTTGCCACACTTCCAACATTCCACAACCTTTGTCTTGTTGGAATTGTTTTGATTTCTGGACCTCGATCTGCCACTTCTGAATTTGCCGTTGCCCCGCCCATTTCCTCTGTTAGAATTTCTGCCTCTGCTTTCCACGTTCAACGCCGATCCTGAAGTTGAGGCACCTTCTGATTGTCGTCTGATCTCCTCCGTTAAGATCATGCTTACGACATCATCGAACTTCAATTTTGACTTTCCGGCAGAGCCACTAATTGCTGTGACTGTACCATTCCAGCTGTCTGACAACTGCCCAAGAATTAACAAAGCTCGAACTTCATCACTAAAAGTGATTTCGACTGTGTTTAGCTGGTCCGTCACTTCATTGAATTCATTTAGGTGCTCCCAAAATCTTCCGCATTCGGCCATCTTCATATTGAATAGGTTTTTAATTAAGTGGACTTTATTTGCTGCAGATGGCTGTTCGTACATGCTAGAAAGGGCTGCCATGAGAGACTCTGTCGTCTTCTCATTTTTTATGTTGAAGGCCACTGACTTTGACAACGTCAGCCTGATTGTGCCGAGTGCTTTTCGATCAAGCAACTCCCAATCCCCCTGGCTTATATCTTCTGGTTTTTCTTTTAGTGGCTTGTATAGATCCTTCTGGTACAGATAGTCCTCCATTTGCATTTTCCAAAATCCAAAATTTGAACCATCAAATTTGTCAATTTTGGATATTTTCTCATCTGTCGACATTGTTCACACTCAATCACAAAACAGTCTAAAGAAATCTTTTCTGATGTGGAAGATCAGTCAAAGCTGCAACCACAGAGCATACTAAGAATTTCAAAAGATCTCAATGAGCCAAAGCTCTGATACTAATTGTTGGGAATTAGGACGCAACTAATCCCGCCCAGGATCGATGTGACACAAATAAATTGGACTGAGAAAATATAAATACGCAAAAATAAAATGCAAATACGAAACACAAAGATTTACGTGGTTCAGCAATTTGCCTACGTTCACGGACCCACACCAATATATTTCACTAACTCGGAAAAATGAGGAGTACAAAAATACTACACTGTATTTTTATCTGCCTATGCAAAGGCTATTCTCTCCAACTCACTTTTCTCTCTATTTTGTGAACACCTCTTGATTGTGTTACTCTTCTACACAAGAAGACTCTATGTTGTGGTGGTGTTTTACAAGTGAATTTTAGCCTTCTATTTATAGGCAAAATTCACAAGCATGCATGACAAATTTTCAACAAAATTAGGCCACATTTAGCTCCATGCCTTTTGTCAAAAGTTGGCTTCTTTTGACTAGCTTTTGTCTTCCACTTGTCTTCCAACTTCAACAAAATTAGGCCACATTTAGCTCCATTTTTCAACAAGAAGATCATAAGAGCCAGTTCAGAGAAACGTGGAACTCAATCGATATCCAACAGAATTGCAGCATGTGCTTATGAGCTATCTCAATAGGGCAGGAAACTCAAAGGAAATTCCAGTCCAAAATCTTACGATGCAAAGATGTTATGGCTCGTCACCAACATAAACATGACTAGACTTCAATCCTAATTTTTGAGCAAATCAGACATGAATATTATGAGGTCCTTCATTAACAGGAAATTTTCTGGAAAGAAAAAGCTTAACAATTTTGGTTGAAAGGGGGAGGCACAAATTCTCAGTATTTTCATGCGGCAGTTTCGGCGCGGAGGACACGTAATCTAACACTACTAAAAAACAGACTTTAGTGACAGATTTTTTTCTGATGACGGTCGGGACCGTCGAAAATTTTCGATGGAATATTTTCGACAGTAGGAAAATTCCGACGCACAACATTTTCTGTCGAAAATTTTCGATGGTTGAAATTACCATCAGAAATTTCCGACGAAAAACTTATTTCGTCGGAAATCTTCGACGACATTTTCGACGGAATACGCATTTCGTCAGAAATTTTAAAAAATGTAATTAACGATTTAATTAATAATGTAATTATTTTTTTACAAATTATGACTATCATTTTTAAAAATGTAATTAATTTAAAATAATTGAGTTCAATTAACAAACACAAATAACTAATATATATTAATGAAACCAAATTCATTCACAAAAATTCAATTAGCCCAATAATTGAGTTGCTTCCTCTTTATCCTTTAGTTAAGGGTTCGAATCCCCCCAACTACACAATTTGTAAAAAACAATTGAAGTCTAAGATGGGCTTTCGGAGCGGGTAATTAGTCGGGTCGGGTCGGACTAAAATATATTTTTTAAATTTTTTGGAAGTTTTCGACGGCATATAATAGCCGTCGGAAATCTCGGACAGAATTTTCGAAGTCGTCTGAAATTTTCGACGGAAATAATTTTCCCGTCGGAAAAGTATTACTGACATGTGCTTTTCCGACGGGTTGAAGTCTGTCGGAGAAAGGCATTTCTGACGGAAATTGCCCTTTTTCCGACGGATTTTTCTGTCGAAAAAAGTCATTTTTTTTGTAGAGTAATTGAAAATCTTCAAGATGAAAATGGAATATGATTTGACATGGAAAATGGGCTGCCAGATCTGATGCTGAATTATTTCCACAATGTCTATATTATCTTCATGAGCTGTTGGTACAACTGGTTCAATCACTGATCTCATATCCCTTAGTAATGCCATTTACAAAATTGTCGCTAAAGTGCTCTCGAACGGGCTGAAATCAATCCTTCCTAGTGTGGCGGAGCCAGGGGTGGGCCAACTGGGCCCTGGCCCAAAAATTTCTTTTAGAAAAAAAAAAAAAAAAAAAAAAAATTATTCTTAGGTAAAGCCCATCCCAAATGAAATTTGGCCCAGCCCAAACAAATGGGCTGGCTCCGCCCCTAGTTCCTACTATAATATCGAACACTCAAAGTGCATTCGTTCTAGGCCGTCTTATCTCTAACAATATTATGGTTGCGTTCGAAGCTATGCACTACTTCAAGCGAAAAACTCAAGGAATTAAAGAGGGTTTTGTTGCTCTTAAAGTCATATAAACAAAGCTTATGATAGACTCGAGTGGGGATTTCTGTTCCTAACCAAAATGGGTTTTTCTCAACGATGGATCAACCTTATTACGTTGTGCATCTCTATAGTAAAGTATCGCATATTGCACAATGGGTGTGCACTTTGGACCTATTATCCAGAAAGGGGCTTAAGACAAGGATGTCCCTTGTCTCCTTAACTGTTTATATTATGTGCTGAAGCGCTCTCAAATGCCTTAAAACATGCTATTGAAAGGGGTCAAATCCATGGATGTAAGGTGGCTAGAGGAGCACTTGTTTTTTCTCACTTACTCTTTGCAGACGATTGCCTTTTCTTCTTTAAGGAAAATATGCAAGAAGGTTTAGTTATTCATGATCTCCTGAAGGCTTATGAGGAAGAGTTGAGGAAATCTACAAATCTCTTGAAATCATGTGTCTTCTTTAGTTCAAATGTGCCAGTCGATAAGAGACAAGCTATATACTCTACTCTGGTTATTGAGGTGGCCATCGGACACGACTGTTATTTGGTTTTCCTTCTCTAGTGGGCAAAAGAAAAAATGAGATCTTCAGTCTTATCAAGGATCAGATTTGCTACCGATTGCAAGGATGGATAGAAAAGCTTCTATCTTGACCAGGAAAAGAAATCCTCCTCAAAATGGTGGCCCAAATTATGCCATGAGCGTGTTTCTACTACCCTTCGACATGTGCAATGAAATCGAACGGTTAATGAAGTCTTTTTGGTGGGGAAACCATAAAGGCTCTACCCGAGGTACTTCGTGGTTAAGATGGGACATACTTTGCATCCCTAAATCGAGAGGAGGATTGGGTTTTAAACGGCTGCATGACATGAATTTGGCACTTTTCGAAAAACAAGGTTGGAAACTGATAAATGAGCCTCGATCCTTAGTAATGAGAGCTTTCAAAGCCCGTTATTTCCCCAGTTCATCTTTCTTTGATGCTAAGATGGGTCACAATCCAAGCTCTATTTGGAGAAGTATCATGGCTGCGCAACATCTGTTAAAAATGGGCACTTGCCATTGTATTGGTACAGGTTTCAACACAAAGGTTTGGCACGATCTATGGCTTATGAATGTGGAAAATGGCTATTTCTCTTCTCCTGCCCCTCTTGATAGTAATGTTATTACTGAAGGTTCCTCTAAAAGTAAAGAACTTTCTATGGAGGGCAGCCTCGGATGTTCTTCCTACCGCAGATATGCTTCAATCGAGAAAAGTCGATATTTCTCCCAATTGTCTTGTCCATGCTGATTACCACGAATCCAATTTTCTCAATATGGTGACGTGTAAATTTGTAAAATAGGTTTGGATTGCTTCAACGATTGGATACCATCGTGGAAATGCCAACAGTTTTAAGGAATGGATTCTTGAGCTCTTTGAAGTGGTTCATCGTAATGAGTGGGACGATGCAGCCATGGTGTGCTAGGTCCTATGGCATAATCGAAATCTGGTTGCCTGGAATGCAAATTCGTTAATGGTTCAAAGGGTGGTGTCTCTTGCTTCCTCTATGCTAAACCAATGGACCGAAGCTCAAGCTAGAAGATTGCAGACAACCTCTTCCACAAAATAGAGATATCCAAACTGTTAAAAAATGGTAGAAACCAATAGGGGGTTGCTGAAGATCAACGTGGATGCTGCTTTGTTCACGGATCAAGGGAAAGTTGGTGTTGGGATGGTGTTAAGGGATGATTCTGGCTCCATTTGCCGCGCAAAGATTGTAAGAAATCAGGTGTATTTTGAGGCCAAAATTGCTAAATCATTAGGGGTACGTGAGGCATTGAGCTGGGCAAAAGAATTACAAGTCAACTCCGGTATTGTCGAAATCGACTCACTACTGGTTTTTGATGCTATACAAAATTTGGGTCCAGATATCTCTCCTTTGAGATTGATTATAGATGATTGCAAGAAACTTATCTTAGATATGCATGGAATAGTTCTATCGTGTGTTAGGTGATCAGCGAACCAAATTGCTCATACTCTTGTACGAGCATCTGGTTCTATGAGTGGCTCAGTTGAATATGTTTTGTTTCCACCGTCTTTAATTCTTGATGTACTCAATTAATTATGCAATAATAATTATTATATGTATTCAATTTGTGCCAAAAGACAAAAGAAAAATGAAAATTGTTTTATTTTAGCTAATTACCCATGTCTATATTAAAAATAAAGGAAAAATTTAAGAGAAATCAAGGAAGTATGCATTGAAACATCATTTAAAAATAATTCCAAACATGTCATAAAAACAAAAGTGCAAAATAAAAATATGTATTTTTATTGATAGCGTGCAAAACAATAAGCCTTCGTTTGGGATTACAAATGATTTACGAATAGAAATAGTAATAAAATTAATAGTAAATCCCTAAAATTAATGCTTAACTTTAACTTATTCATAAATCTATCCAGTGGAGATCAGAAACTAAGTAACTTAAGAAAAACTAATTAATTTTTAAAAAACTGTTACGTTGATACTTGATATCAAAGTAAATCCACCAGCAATTGATTGAATTTGATGAAAAAAATGAAGTCCACCTTCCATTAGCATTTCTCACCATTTTTACTAGAATTCTGATTAGGACATTCGCATAAATACCCAAAATTTTGTGTTCAAACATAAATTTACATCATTCAGGAAGTATTACACATTGATGCTTCCAAAAATTTTATGACACTTTAAATTTATTGAAATATACGTCATTTTAAAGTATCATATTTTGATATTTTCCTATTTAATTTTATGATACTTAGAACCTAAATTTTAGTATCACACATTGATACTTAGAGCGTAGATTTGAGTAATAAAAAGAAAATTACATAAATTTTAGTAATATTTTGCAAGGTATATTCTAGTTCAAGGAGAAAGAAATGATGCACAATGCAATTATCCCTTCTGATTATTAGCAAGTGATAGTCCAAAACTGCAATAAACACCACGAATTTGTGATGACTAAATATAGAGCTACTGAATACCATCCAGTGTTATTCATTTTTCATTAGAAAAAGTCTCTCATGTTTGGTATACACAAAAATAACAAGAATTTAATTTAACCTACCAAAAATATCAATATATATTACTAGGGTCTATTTTACAGGACTGCTTTTATTTCTTGTAGAAGATGTAACGCCCCGAGTTCCGAGGAGCCGGGAACGTCACTTTTCTAAATTCTTGAATAAAACTTTTTGTTGCGGAAAATGATTAAATATTAAATATCGCATTTATTGAATAAAAGTTTAGCGATAATTCAAATTGAATAGGTAAATTCGTACAAAGTTATAAAAATGACAATTCTTGATAAAATGAAATAATTATTTCAAAGCTCACGACTTTTAAAAATATCAATTTGTAATTTTTCGTCATTGCCCATCACTCGCCACCGTCTCCGAAATCTGTAAAAGATTTTTAAAAACGGGTTGAGCATTTCATAGAAATACTCAGTAGACTCGCGCATAATAATCATTTAACGTTATAAATTAAAACACATAATCCTGATATTCAAGTCTCAGGTGTCTAACGATCACCAGTATTCTCATGAACATAAAGTTCAAGTTCTCATGCATTTAAGCAAGTAATTCTCATGAACATAAAGTTCAAGTTCTCATGCATTTAAGCAAGTAATTCTCATGAACATAAAGTTCAAGTTCTCATGCATTTAAGCAAGTAATTCTCATGAACACAATCATACATGCTAAACTTATAAATCAAATAATTATTGATGCGCACTTTTGAAAAACGTAAATTTGTAGATAAGAGTCTACCTTAAATCCGACGAGTGCAAAGTTGAGCGGGAAACGACTTAACTCCTTTAAAATCTCCGTACGCTTCGTCTAGCCAATTAGAAGATCAAGTCGAATTAGTCTTTTGAAATCTATAGTTTAAAATGATATATTACAATTTGGGGACTTAAATTGATGATTTGAAAGTTGATGGACTAAAATGAATAATTTGAAAGTTCAGGGACTGAAATGAATACTTTTCAAACTTGCGGGACTAAAATGTAAATTTTCAAAAACTGGGTCGAAGTTCAAAATGAATATTAAATTGTAGGGCTTGAAATAAGTGATTTTAAAACTATAGGGATCCATTTGAAACACTTTAAAACTTTGAGGTACTGAAATAGATAACTTGTAAAACTTGAACTTAAAATCAAATGAATTAAATCTACAGGGACTGAAATGAGTTTGATACTTAGGGTTAAAATAATAACTTTTGAAACTTAAAGTAAGATTTAAAACATTTAAACTGTAGGGACTGTTTTTAGATTATTTTAAAACTTGAGGACTAATTTGAAACAATTTAAAACTTGGGGGCCGCGCTGCAATTTCAGAAAGTTTGAAATTATACAATTACATATATACCTATACTATACACATCTCTCTCTCAAGGAAGAGGCAGAGGCGACGGAGCGAGCGCGGGGCCGGAGGATTCAGCCGGCGATGTGCCGGCGCAACGTCGCCGGCAGGCGGCGGTGAGCGACGGAAAAAGAGGAGGTGCGGTTTGAGGGATTGGGTGCGAAACCTAGGGCTAAACCGAAGTACAAAATCGCGATCTTCGGGGGTATAAGCCGGTCGAGGCAGTCGGCGTCGAGGTAAGTAATCAGGGTTCGTCTATTATGGGGTTTTGGGTTTGATTTCTGGGGTTGATTTGGTGCGGGTTTGGTGACTGGGTTGGAGAGGGCAGTGGAAGTGGTTGGTTCGAACATGGTGGTGATGGTGATGAGTTGGTGGCGGTGCTGGAGGTGGTTCGACTGGCGTGGAGCTGCAGATGGTTTTGTTGGGTGGTGGTTGCGTGAGGTTAGTGATTTGGGATTGATTTGGGGCAGTGGTGGTTTGGTTGTGGTTCATTGGTGGTGTTGCAGGTTGTGTCGTGGGCGTTGAAAGTGGTGGAGTTGGCCGATTGTATTTGGTGGTTGGAAACTTTGGTGGTTGTGTGGACGGTGATGGTCATGGTTGGTTCGATGGTGAACTTGGGGTTGCTGGAATGGGGCAGCTGCAAGGCTGAGACGGAGTTGGGAGGAGGCTGATTGGTGATGCTGGGAAGAGGCTGCAATGGAATTGGTTTGGAAATGGTGGGTTGGAGCTTGGGGCTGGGTGTTGGTGGTCAAGGTGATGATGATGAAGGTGAGGAAGGAGGTGGTAGTGATGACGGTTTGTAGTTGAGTTGCTGGACAGAATTGTGGTTGGCCAGTGGTGATGATGGAGGTTGGCTGCTCCATGGTGAAGACAGTGGTGCCGGCTGAGTTGGTGAAGGTGTAATGCTGAGGATGGGATGGTGTATAGTATATAAAAGAGGGTGTTGGGTGAAGTGAGAGCAATAGGGTATGGGGGTGGAGTTAATTGGAGTTGATGGAGGTATGGGTTGGTGGAACATGTTGGGAATTTTATGGGGTTTGAAACACAATGAAACGGAAAACGAGAAATTAATACGCGTGAATTCAACTGAGTTGAGAAAAATGGATCTAATAAAATAAGCTTAACACGATTCGGACTTTAAAACGATTTTGAAAGAAATAAATAAATAAATGATATAATTTTAGAAATTCGGGAATTTATTTAAAATTGAATTAACTCGATATTTCTCGACTTGGCTAGACGAACGCGTCGTGACGTTAACTTAAAATGGATGAGATCGCAGCGACACGCTTTTCGAAACTTTAAAAATAAATATTAAATTGCGTAAAAATTCTTGGTCGCTACAGAAGAACTTCATGAAGAAGCTATCATAGGTCGTTTAGCACAATTTATGCTTTAGGGAGGGATTCTATGGAACAATAAAGGAGAATTTGTGTCGGAATCAATTCTACGGAACACAAAATATATGGAGGTTAGATTTACTCACATATGGTGAGAGATAAATAGAGTAGCTGCTTAACTTGCTAACACCTGATACATAGACATGGCTTCCACGATCATGGAGGCTGAAGAGCTACAAGGTATTGTCAAAGAAATTATTAGAATGGATAAGTTAGGAATTTGGATGTGAGGATGATCAAACAATAATTTTCCTTTTGCTTATGTGCTTTCATGTCCTACTTGATTTTAGTGATGATTCTACTGTAAATTTGTAGTACTCCACGCATTCATCTAGACGTGTAGATTGCATTGACTATATGATACGAGGTTAGGTACTAAAGCCCCCCCCCCCCCCCCCTTCTTATTTGTAATTCATTAACTATTCAATAAATCGTATCTCAAACTTGAATTTTCAACGTGAGATATTTCTTTAGAATAAATAAATAAAATTATCGTTATTTATTTATAGTATTTATTAATTATTGAGCATATGAATTGAAGTGTCCATGATCAATTGCATTAATATAAATTGGGTACTTGCGTTGAGAAGTGTGATATAATTTATATTTTGATCATAAATATTTTGTTCACAATCAATGTATAAGGGTTGAAACCTTGTACTGAAATGTTGTAGCGTTGACTAATTCACTTTTCAAGTTTGTGATTTGTCCTTATCATAAGAAATAGTTAAGGTGACACTAGTACACTTGGAGTATACTAAACGGACCACGTGTCAAATTTAATTCTATAACATGAATATGCAAAAAATTAAATTCCACTCGATCACATGTATTTCATCTAAATCCCTTGAGATTATTATGCATATCTTTTCGTTACTTTAATAGTTCTTGATTTAACAATATGTGAGATCAATTTAATTGGTCAAATATTTTAGTCAGTTGGGAGCTCAAGAAGGAGCTAAGTAGAGAACATGAATTCATGTCGGGAATCGTCGCCCTAAAAAAGGTTAGAGTGGCTAATTTGGTATTTCATGTTGAACGGTTAAAATTTAAGCTCGGTGTTTAGCAATGGCTAAATTTCGACATTTGTGATTGGTTTACAGGATTGTTGAATAAAATTGTATTATGTTGGTGAGAATAATTAGAGCAGCAGAATGGTCATTCATAGTCACACCTAATTATCAAATCTCTGACACGATAAAATACATATACAGCAGGTCACATGAAAGTATTACAGATTGATTGACTTCTATGATTTTATGTATTCCTAGAGTTTAGCCTTTTGCATTTACTGGAAAAGACATGCTTGGGTGGTCTAGCGTTGATTAAAGAGGATCTAAATATATATTTGATCAGGTCCTTAGGTATCTCCATAAAGTATTGGAACTAAATTACAATTAACATAAAATTCTTGGGCTTATTTTTAATTACAATAAAGTTTGGTACTTAATTATAATTAACATGAAAGTTGTAGACTTAATTGTGATTGTAAATAAAGTTCAAGGACTACACAAATAATTAAATGTTTTTTTAATTAGTTTCGTACTTTAAATAAAACCCCTAGTTCACTTCAATTTAAAGCTCTTGTTTGAACTTGGAATTATTATTGTAATTGGATTGTAATAGTTTCATATCTATAAGCCCTTGTTTGAGACCTATTATAAATAAAAACACATTTTTCTTTCTCTTATTTTCAACCAAAAATAAATAACACACATTCTCCTAAAAATCACTATTCAAAAAAATTATTATTTTTCAAATAAACTCTTTAAAATCAACATCAAACAAGGGCCAAATAAAAACTAAATCGTGCCTAGAGATCCTCCACTACATAGAATACAAAACTATACCATATAATTTAATTTAGAGAAAGAAAATATAGTTTTCTTATTCAATAATTAGATTTTTTATTTAATTAAAAGAATGTTCTCTCACGTTGTTGTAGTCTTGACTTTGGAGAATATCACAGAAGACTTGGAGGTTTGGAGCATAAGGTTCTTGGCATTAAAAGCTGGAAGCTGGTGATTCAAAAGGCTCAAATTTCGTGATTCAGATCATGTTCAAGAATTGATAATCAAATTTAGGAAATAAATTTGAATAACTTATTCTGGATGTAACATACACTTAAACATCTAAATGATCTTTTTTTTCAGTAATTAAATATATTTTTTTAACTTCGGGTAATTCTATATAAGCAAGTCTGATGCCTTTGAAAAATTCAAGAAGTACCAGGATGAAGTCAAAAAACATTTGGTAAGAGTATTAAGAACTTTAATCACATCGAGGTGACAAATAGCTATAGAGGGAATTCAGGGACATTTTAACAGAAAATGGTATTATTTCTCAACCGAATGCACCTGTACACCCCAAAAGAATAGTGTTTCAGAAAGATGAAACATGACATTGTCAGACATGATTAGGTCAATTATGAGTTTTGCAACTTTACCTATCTCATTGTGGGAATATGCATTGGAGACAGAAGCATATGTTATTAACTTAGTTCTTTCTAAGTCTGTTCCAAAGACTTCTCTAGAATGGATGCGAGTCCAGCTTGTGTCTTATCCGAATTTGGGTACGTCTAGCTCATGTGCTGAAAAGGAAGGTAGAAAAATTGGATTCTAGATCAGAGATATACATGTTTGTAGGACACCCTAAAGGTACCATGGTTATTTTTTTTTATAGTCCTCTAGATAAGAAAATCTTTGTTAGCACAAATTCAACCTTCATGGAGGATAAGTATATTAATGAACATCAGTACAAGAGTAAGGTTATGTTGGAAAAAATGAGTGGGAGTAGTTCCACCACATTGATTCCAGAAACACAACCTTGTGACAAACAACCCTTAATCTAAAGTATACCTAGATAACATGATCTGAGTGGGAGAGATGAGTAATCATCTAATACCATATATCAAGTAAACTTTGAAGGTAATGAGGATGTAATGGGTCAACCAAATGATGATACCAACATCAATACAAACATTACGATTCTAAATGAAATCACAATCCAAGACCCACCGCCCTTTAGACAAAGTCAAAAGGTCATTAGACTAACTTCAATACCTGATAAGTGTAATTTCACACTTATTTAGACAACCAAAAGTGAATAATTATGAGTCTTCTTAAGTGTTTTTATTCTAAATTTTGCATTTGTTTGATTATTTTAGGTTAAAACATGAATTTTGAAAGAGATTGGAGCAAAACGTGGAAGCTACGTGCGGAACATATGAAGAAAATAGAGTACAACTTTCTCTATAGATATCTTCATGAGTCCCATAATTTATCATTGGAAAGATAATTGAATTTGGAGTTCAATGCAAAAAAATTGAGCACACTTTTGAATTGTAAATCAAAAGTTATACACGTTTGAAGTTCAGTTGAAAGATCTGAACGCTTCAAAGCAACGCTGAGGTGCCTGAGGAAGCACCTAGGCGCTTCCCATTATTGAAAAATTTCAGATTTTCAGCGCCTAGGCACTTCCTATGCAGCGCAGTGACTCTATGCCACTGTTTAACTCCGATTTTATATTTTTTTAAAAGGGAATTGAACCCTAACTCTTCCAAGACTTCAAAATACTATAGATACAAACCTAAAGACGATAGTCTGAGGGGGATTCAACAGGGCAAAAAGGGACAAGATTCAAAAAATCAAAGGGAGACAAGACCAATATAAAGGAAGAATGTGCAATTGAAAATGAATTTTTAATAAAAATGATTTTTTAAAGAATGAGGATTAAATCCGGCTTAAATAAGTGTTCTAAAAGGGTAAATTAGGCCAATTCATACTTTCATATTTAAAAGTTTTAAAATCAGGTGTTTAATAAATAACATTAGAAATTAGGTATCATCACTAATATCTACTTCTGTCTTAAAAAAAATGCTTCCAACAAAAATTTCTTCTTTAATCCACTAGAAATTCTTTAAAATACACCCATAATTCTCCAAAATACATCGAGATTCTCCGATTTACCGTTATAAATGAGCAATAGATGTTAATGGCGACTGAGCGAATGGTGTATAAATCCATGGATCCCTAACTTATGGTTTATTGTTGCTTGTATACCTACTCCTTTAGTGACGAGAACTCTGAGGCAACGAACATCTCCTCTGGTGACAAGAACGTCTCGGTCGTCCCTCACTCTGCCATTCTCGCGTCCCTCTTATTGGGTTTCATGCTTTCTCTTTAGGTAATTGAATTTTCTAAATACGTTCTGCAACTTAGATATTACTACAATCCATTTTCTCGATTGGGTAGATATTACTATGATCCGTTTTTTTAGAGTCAGTGTTTTATGTATATTCGCTGCGGTTGTGGATATGTGAAAGAATGGCAGCTATTCCTGTGTGGAAAGGAGGCTTGAAGTTGTTGTCTCGATGATGACCACAACTACTTCAACATTAGGAGGCCAAATCTAATCCGTGGCTTATATCATTTGAATTTGAATGTTGATTTCTTTTTTTTTTTTTTTTGCCTTGTATTTACTTTGAAAATGTGAAATCAAATATTTTGATGCAATTCTCATTGGAAAATTGTGCTACTAGATTATTACTTCTATTTTTTATATTCTCCTTTAATTGGTTGCTATCATGGATTTTGAGTTAATCAGAATGATTGTGGTAATGATTGTATTAATGAATGTATAATTAGTAGTTACATAAAAATCTTAAAATAACAACCTGGTAGAGGTTGGCGTTGGAGACTTATGATGAGCAGAAAAATTGGTTAATGTTGGTGATTGCTCCTTGTGATGAGCCCAAGCTATTTCAAATTTTTGCAACTTACATTTAAACAAGTCTCCTACCATGATTTTGGCTAAGAATGCTACATTGTGTGTTCTATATTCGAGGGAGTTTTATGTTTGGACAAGAAATTATCGAGTATCTAAACGTTGAATCATTTTCACATGATTGGCAAGAATGGATGATCCAGGTAATTCTACACTTTTTGAAGGTTTATGTGACACTACAAGGATCGACTACTACAAGAGCTATTTAGCAGAATTGAAGAAAACAATCGACGAGGGAGCCAATGTGATCGACTACTTCTAGTGGACATTGCTTGACAATTTCGAATGGAGACTCGCGGAAACTATTGATGACAAACCAGATTGTTTCCACTATCGAAGACGAAACAGAGTGGGCATGGAGATGCCACCAAAAAACAAAGGCATTCCTCTTGAGGGATGGTTCATTTGACTTTTTTTTTTTTTTTTTTTTGTGTTTATCATTGATTTTGAAGTTTATGGTTTGATGTTGAAGTTTAAATTACGATAGATCTTGATAAAATGTAGAGTGAATCGATAATAATTTTTGGAAAATATTATCACAAGTTGGAAAGGGCGGAATTTTGATTGAAGAAAAGAGTGGCTCTTTTGGGGGAGGGGGTATGGATCATTCGTTCAAAGCTATTTGGCTGTTGCAGCTCTTTTGGGTAATTTTTTTTCTTTGATTGAGATTGTTGTGGTGGTGGTACTGCTGTTGAGACGATGATTATTATGGCGGTGTTGAGAAAATAATTAATTACAAATTACACTAATATTTTTACGAATTCATAAATTACAACTGTACTTAGTTACAAAATTGAAATAAATTGACAACTGTAATTAATTGTAAACTGTAATTGATTACAAAATGTGATTAAGCTGCATTTTGATTTGTAATTAAGGTGAATGTAATTAATTCAATTAATTTTAGCAAAAAAAATAATCATGCTTTACAAATTCATTTGTCACAGTTGTAATTAATTACAAAATGAAAATAAGTTGCGATCGCAATTGTAATTATGGTGAATGCAACTAATTCAATTAATTTTAGCAAAAAAAAAAAAAAATGTCATTTTCCAAATTCATTTGTTATAATTGTAATTAATTACAAACTGTAATTCATTACAGAATTTAATTAAGTTGCATTTGTAATGAACTAAAAATTGCAATTTGTTACAATTTTTACTTAATTAACTACAAACCATAAATGTCCATTTTTTAAAAAAAAATACTACAAACCTTAAATAAAGTTACAATTATAACTAATTCAAAAAAAAAAAAAAAAAAATCAAAAAAACCTGTTGACCACAAAATCTAACTGGATCTTGGACCAACACGTCTCAGCTCCTCCCTCTTGAACACGTGGATCTCCTGCACACTGTGACAAACTATCAGTTTGCAAAGGGAACCGAGGTGGCTCCCGTTTGCACTCCGATGCCAAAGTCAGTACTCATTTGTGGCGAATATATATTGGGTGCGGGAAATATAAGTGTGTAAAAGAAAGAAAAGGGAGTGAGAGAAATATCTTGTTAAGAGTTTTAAATTGCTAACCTCTAACTTGGAGACAATCGTACTTTATTTATAAAGGGACTTGTTATCTCAGATCACGACACGTGGCATACTTTACACTTGTCATCACCCTATCTCATGGAGGTGACAACCTTACTTTTCAACCGTAATCATTGCTACATTTCGTAGGTGATGGGCGCCTGTCATGTCTTGGTAAAGGCAGTGTCCCATCACTGACTCCATCTCTCTTCTGGTCAACGCCGTAAAGCGCCCCGGATGAGTATAAAGCACATCGGCTAGGCGTTAACCAGGTCGGCTAAAGGGGTTTACTTGATGTACCACCTCGAACTTCATCCCAAGGTGATATTTTAGGCCTTAGCTGTGGGTCAAGATCCGTTGGGCCACTATTGGGCCTTCACTGGTGGATCACTGTACCTTTCTTTGGGCCCAGATTCAACACTAGTCCCTCAAATCTGAAGGGATCATTCATGGTCGTGTAGGATTTGCCATGATTTCACAGCATTAACTTCTTAGGGAGTCGATAATGAAATTCCTTATGTAAGGTTCGGATTCATATTATAGGCGATCTTCTGCCTCGGATTTTCCCTCCTAAATGGGGTCGGGATCGTACTAGCGCGTTCCTTAGGCGGCGCATTTAATTCAGAGGGGCTATTGGTGTCTATTTCCAAGAAATATATATATATATATTTATATAAAATGGGAGGGGAGTAGCATTTCACAGGGCGTGGTATTCACTATGGTAGCTGAACGGTTTTGCCCCTCCCTTTGTCGGCTGGCGCTTTGATTGGCCCATTCTCCAAGAAGCATGAGTTAACCACATTAATAATACGGCTCACAAAAATCAATGAACCTAGATCGTTGGGATCCCTATAAATCCTTCTTCATTTTATTATTTCCCCTTTTACCACTTTCTAAGAGTTTTTTGCAGCAATATTCTGGAGAAAGCTTGTTCCATTTTTCTTCCTGCAAGTTTCGAGTTTTCTCCTCAAGGGTTTTCTACCCAGCACCCGCCCTTGACGTTTCACAGTTTTTCCTGGCGAGTTCTTCATTCCAAGTGCGCAGTTTCACACATTCGTCTTTTGAAGGTAAATCTTTTGATCCCTGTATATGCAAGACTTTCTTATTTTTAGTTTCTCATTGTGGGTTTGAAATTTTTTGTTTTTGCATTTTGTTTTCCTTTTGTTGAGTCTGACCCACCTTTAAAACAAAAGAAAAAATGGAAAGAATTGGGGGAACAGGTTCACAGGAAATGTTAACAATGGCGGTTCCCGTCAGAGGTTTCTGCCCCATCTCATTATCGGTTTTTAGTTCCCGCTTCTTTAGGGAGCATATTAAGAGGAGGAATAGAAAAACTAGCGGTATAATTTATTTGAGTGATTCTGACAGCGAAGAAGAGAGAAACCAGAACTACATGGCCCATCTGTCGTTCGAAGAGGAATCTGCGCTAAGAGAACTCCGAAGCAAACGTGATAGAGACATGGGAAGAGAAGGAGCAACATGTTCTTCTTCTGGCCCACAGGACCTTGATTTGGGCACCCGGGCCCCTTTCCGGGCACACAGAGAGGAGTTGGGGCTCTCAGGGGAGGAGATAGCCCGGTTCGAAGGTTGGGTGGACCTGGTGAACAAAATATCAGGATATCACGTGGACCCCGACCCAAACCCAGATTTGTGGGAGAGCAGCGAGGTCGCTACTGAAATCCGAGGAGTTGACTTGGCTGGGGCCTCGGCGAAGTTCAGGATGTCAGAAGGGGTCCATTTAGTGCATCCTACGCCCTCTTGCCGACCATGCAGCCCTCCCTCAGGCCAAGCGGCCATATGTTAAGATGCCCTCTCCTGCGGTATGAGGTTACCCCTGCATCCTTTCTTCAGGGCCCTGCTTAGGAGCGACAACTTGTGCCCCTACCAGTTAGCACCTAATTTCTGGACACAGGCCGTGGGCACTTGGCTAGCGTGATAAGAGGTCAACCCCGACCATCCCATCTCATTATACATTATTCATACTTTGTACACTCTGAAGAAGTCAGTGAGAAGGGAGAGGGACGTGAGGGCCGATGTGAAGGACTGGTATTCTCTGTCTCCTCCAGGCTCATATCCTCCTGTTATTAATGGCCAACCTACCTCCATAAAGAATTGGAGGAATCAATGGTTCTGGGTGGCTGGGGAGTGGCAGAGTTCTCCTGTGGACCCTTGTCCGGAAATTTCTGTTCCCCGAACTCTTTCCCTTCCTAGTGAGTCTTTTTGTTTGCTTTAGTGTCCTTAAGTGTCATGTGTCAATTGTTTTTATTTTCCATTCACCTTCCTTTGCTGGTTTTTAACACGTTTCCGATTTGTGACAGGGGATACTTTTGCCCGCCTACTTCCTGACCCGGATTTAGCGGCCGTTAGGCGTCTGTTCGCTTACAAGGGCACCTTTCAAGGGGTTATTCAACAAAACAAACTATTCGTCAAACACGGTCTTATGCGAGCCATGGGTGAGTTTGCTTTGTTACTGCTTTTTTATCTCATGCTTTTTCTGTTCGTAACCTCATTTCCCTCTTTTTCTTGCTAGGTTCTAAGGATTTTCCAAATATTTCTCTGAAGGGTCTCATGGCTACGAAGATTCCCCCTGCACTCCGCCATGGCAGTGAAATTGAGAGAAAACAGAAGGTGGTATTGGCCAACCTGCAAGTTGAGGTGGCAAAGGAGGTGTCCGAGGCGTCTACGACCCAACTTCAGGGGCCTTTACCAGCTCTACTGCCACCGCCTACTCTGCTACCTGTGGGCCCCCAGCAGCCTAATACAGAAAAGGAGGTTGACCCTAAAGGAGTTCTTCCAAAGGGGAAGGGGAAAAGGTCTGATAGAGGGGGCTCTAAATGAGACAGGGAGGCTAAGGGTGCCCCGGTGCCGCCCTCATTGTCCGAAGACATATCTGAACATGCCCCCGAGGAGGAGCCCGCCCCCATGAAGAGGCTAAAAAGGGGTAAGGGCAAGGAGTCTACTTCTGCGCCTCCGCCACCAATGATCGAAGATCTGGAGGACGAGCTAACCGTGCCCATTCCAGGATTGGCTTACGAAGTGACACCAGAAGGGGCAGAAGAACTCAAATATATTAAAACCAGTCTTCTCCCCAAGGATGTCACTTTCAGCCCTTCACTATTTGACTCTCCCAGTTCTCCTCCATCCTGGGCCGCCTTTATTACTGAACAATTTTCGACGGAGGGCTGGTCTGCTTTCTCCTCTAGTGTCAGTCCGTCCCGGAAGTTGCTCGCCGCCAAGGCTATGAATGCCAGGGCGCTGGCCCTCATTGACGAGGTGGAGTCATCCGTGGAGGAGGCGCAGAGGGACAAGAAGAATGCTGAGACTGCTCTCCGGCACGTGGACAACATGTTAAAGGAGATAAATGACCTAAAGACCCAGTTGTCCATAGCCCGGAAGTCTTCCTCTGAGGAGAGGGCCACTGCTAAGCGTCTTCAGGAGGATAACAATAAGCTGAGACATGACCTCCAGGCTTCTGAGTCAGACGTGGCGGTTTTGTGCAAGAAACTGGATGATTCCAACCCTGCACGGTCTATCGCATCTGAGGCCCTGGCCGCCGCTAACTCCACCAAGTTAAAGCTGGAGGGTGAGGTAGTAGCAGTTAATGAAAAACTCGGGAGGGAGCTAGAGGCTAGGGCTAAGGCAGAAGAAGACCTTGCCTCTTTGGAAACACACATGCAAACGAGGATCACTGAAGTCTTGGAGCAGACTGTCTCGACACGGGTGGAGAATGCTTTAAGTACTAGAGTGTCGGAAGCTGTCCAGAACTTCAAGGACACTTTTGAAGAGACCCCTGAGTACGAGGCTATGCAGCGGGTTTTTGGGAACTTAGGGGCCAGGATGGCCTTGGGGGACGTGAAGGAAGTTTTTCCAATTTTGGACCTGTCCTCCATTGAAGCATTCTACCCCGAGCCTCAAGATGCTCCTGCAGATCCATTAGGTGCATCCAGCAAGGGCTCTCCAGAAGGCGTTCCTCCACAATGATCATCTTCCATCTTTGCCTTGTTGCTAGTTAGTTAGTGTGTTTGTTTTTGTTTTCTTCTTCTTCTTCTTCTTTTTTGGTAAGTGCCCCGGCACCTGATATTGTAAACGTAACCTTTATTTGAATTGTAAATGCCTCATTTTTATGAATGGAATAATTTATTCATATTTCGCCATAGCAACGTCTCAAACTGTTCAAGCATGAGTATTTCCAAGTGCGAATGCTTCGTAATTGTATGATGATATGTGGGAAATTGTATATGTCTGTATATGTCTAATCCCTCAGATCTAACGAGCTTAATGTATTCACGTTTGCTGGTTAGATCTGATTTTGACCAACTTTTGAGTAGTTTTACCCTATATTTAGTAACACCTATATTTACAACTTTGTATGAACTTCTATTAATGGCGTGAACACTTTCGATCCATACGCCGAGGTCATGGTGTAAATTCCTAAGAGTCATTCGTTTTTAACGAAACGCGCATGTGTTTTTTACAACACAAATAATATAGGGACTTTTATGCTTGATTACGCAGTACTTAGTACACATATGTCTTGCGAATGCTTCGTCTAAGTGTATGTATGAAAGTATCAACAACTTTGCTGAAACGTTTAATATTTCGTACGAGAGAGCACTCCGTATGTATGAACTAACTTAACGCTTTAAGAACTTTGGTTTATATGACAATGTCTAAGGCGTTTATGCTTACCAGCTGGATTTGATTTTGACAATTATTTGAACGCTTCTCAAATCACCTTTTGTAGGACCTTTGCAAGCGAGTTTGTATGGATATCTTTTTATGGTACCAACACACTCGATTTTTTACGCTGTGATCTTCGTGTGGGCTTTATAAGAGTCCCTTGTTTTCAACATTTTTTATGCATGGCGTGGACGTATGGTGTCATGACCAAAATAATTTTGGAATGAGCTTTTATCCATTATGTTTGTCTAATATATAGATTGGCGTAACTTTCAATGCAGCTCGCCCATGATTTTTAGGATGCCATATGGTAATGTTGCAATCATAGAGGAGGAATTTAGTTTTACTAGAAATAAAGGCGAAGGTGGTCCGTGTTCCAAGGATTACATAGAGGTACTCCAGACAGGTCCTCAATCATGTATGTTCCGGGTACCACCTCGGCAAGAACCTTGTAAGGGCCTTCCCAGTTAGGACCTAGAGTCCCTACTCCTGGCTCCTGTGTTGAAGGAAGAACCTTTTTGAGGACCAAGTCCCCAATATTAAAGCGTCGACTCTTCACTCTTTTGTTGTAGTATTGAGTCATCTTTTTCTGGTACTTGGCCATAACCACTTGGGAATCACTCCGCTTTTCCATGAGGAAATCTAAACCAGCCCTTTGCGCTTCCTCGTTCCTAACTTCGTCTTAATGAATTTGACGAAGCGAAGGGATTCCAATTTCAATGGGGCACACCGCCTCGGCTCCGTATGCCAGCAAGAAAGGTGTTTCACCAGTAGCGGTGTGCGATGTGGTCCGAAGTGTCCATAATACTTGTGGGAGTTCATCTACCCATGCGCCCTTTCTGAATTCCAACTTCCTTTTCAGGGTGTTTTTAATGGTCTTGTTCACAGCTTTGACCTGTCCATTGGCCTGCGGGTGATGTGGGGATGAGAACAGTTTTTTAATTCCCAAATCGTCGCATTACTCATCGACGCTTCGGTTTTTGAACTGTTTCGCATTGTCGCTAACCAGCGAATGTAGTATTCCGAACCGACATATGATATTTTTCCAAATGAACTTGGTGGTGTTGGCCTCGGTGATCTTCATCAGAGGTTCCGCTTCGACCCACTTGGTGAAGTAGTCAATTGCTACTATCACAAAGCAATTGTTACCAGCACCTCTAGGCATAGGACCAATAATGTCAACCCCCCACTTTGCAAAAGGCCAAGGGCTAGTTACCACAGTTAGCTTGTGATGTGGCTGATGTGGTATGGTTGCATGTCTTTGGCATTTATCGCACTTGCGAACAAAATCATGGGAATCCTTTCGCATAGTAGGCCAAAAATATTCCTGTTTGAGGGCTTTCCGAGCTAGCGATAATGCCCCGGCATGGTTGCCACAGCTGCCCTCATGGATTTCTCTCATCACATACTGCCCTTCCTATGGCCCCACACATCTCAGCAAAGGAGAGGTGTAACTCCGCTTATAAAGTTGGTCGTCAAGAGTACAAAATTTGCAGAGTATTTCTGCAATTTCCGAGATGCTTCTGGCTCGTTTGGCACTGTCTGATGCTTCAAATAGGCGATCAGGGGGTTCATCCAGGATCCCTCTTCTTCAATCGCCAAAATCTCCAATCCTGGCTCAATAGAGGAAGTCAACATGTGCTCAACTGGGATTAGATTGTGTAACTCTGAATCGCTGCTACTTGCTAATTTGGACAAAGCATCGGCGTTGGAATTTTTTGCTTTGGGGATATGTTGCAACTCCATTTTCCCGAAATGTGCAGCCAAATCTCTTACTTTCTTCAAGTAAGCGACCATAGAAGGTTCTTTGGCAGAAAATTGCCCATTGAATTGGCTCACAACAAGCTGCGAATCGCTGTTAGCCACTACGGACTTAACTTTCAAGGCTTTCGCGAG
The DNA here is from genome assembly GCA_963555705.1 of Ligustrum vulgare. Classification (NCBI taxonomy): domain Eukaryota; kingdom Viridiplantae; phylum Streptophyta; class Magnoliopsida; order Lamiales; family Oleaceae; genus Ligustrum; species Ligustrum vulgare. Next base: position 12,415,463 of record OY743171.1, read on the forward strand.
TCTTAGCCCGGCTAATAACGCCTCGTATTCAGCAACATTGTTCGAGGCTTTGAATTCAAAGCGGATTGCACTGTGTAATTTAAACCCCTCTGGGCTTACTAACAATATTCCTGCGCCGGATCGTCCATCAGCCGAGGACCCATCAACGAACAATCTCCACTCTTGGCTGTCATATTGGTTGTCATCCGTGTTATCTACCATTTCGACCTCAGGGGGATGTGTGAATTCAACTACGAAGTCCGCCAATGCTTGACCCTTTACAGCGGTCCGAGGCGTATAATGTAGGTCGAACTGGCTGATTTCTATTGCCCATTTCAGTAATCTCCCGGAAATGTCCAATTTTTGCAACACTTGTCTCATGGGAAAGTTGGTGAGTACGTGTATGGAGCTCGGGACGCCACGTCGTCCTTTAAATCTGATTTTATTGCGGAAAATCAATTTAATTCAAAACCTCACATTCAATATTTGAAACATCAGCGGAAATTTAATTAATTGAAATATAGAACAATACATAAAACTTAGGTCTCAATTGTTTAAATAAAATTTACGATAAATAATCCAATCAGTAATATTGACTAAAAATTTTCATCATTTATTAAATTTTCCACCGCTGTCATTTCATTCGCCGCCTTCTCCGAGATCTGCAAAAACTGTTAAAATAATGGAATGAGTATTTCAAAAAAATACTCAGTAGACTCATCACCAATAATTAATTTACAGAATAATTGAACACGTAATTATGCAATCATACAGAGACATCATCATCATATGATGATGTGGGTATTTTATTTTCAAAAATCAAGGCTTTTAAAATCATATGCTGTGGGTAGTCTCGTCTCGTGCACTTAAGGCACATAAGTTATGCATAACATCATCATTTCTCATTTTATCTCATAAGAGATATTCTTTTCTCATCTCATGCATCAAAGCATGTAAATCACGTAATTTCACATAAGACATGCAATTATAATTTAAACTAATTAGTGGGGGCGAGTCTACCTCAAATCACGAGTTTGAAAGTTGAGCAAGAGAGTTCACGTTGTTCTTCTAAATGTCCAAGCGTCTCGTCTAGCCAATAACAAATAAACCTTAAAGTGGTATTTGGAAATCAAATGTTTCAATTGAAAAAGTTTTTAAAAGAAGAATAAAAGTTTGTGGTTTAAATTGAAAATAAAATATATTTGGAATTTGAAAAGAGTTGGGACCAAAATAAATGATTTTGAAAGCTATTGGGCTAGCTCATATGTTTTAAAAATATTTAGGGACTAACTAATTTATTTTAAAAGTGCAGGGCTGACTAGAAACATTTTTAAACTCAATAGAGGCTAAAATAATATATTTTGAAACTCGGGACTAAAGATAAATATTTTAAACCAAAGGACTAAAATAACTTAATTTAAAAATAGGGGTTGAAATAATCACTTTTAAATTAATGGGGACCTAAATAAATAACTTTTGAAAATTGGGGACTAAAGTGTAAATCTATCAAAACATAACAAAATATATACATATTTTATATCAATTATATCATATATCTATCTCTCTCTCTCTCTATCACTCCGATCAAGCGCACAGCAGCGGGGAAGCGAAGTCCACGTCGCAGGTCAGGATGTCGGCGAAAGAGCGCCGGCGAGTTGGCGCGGTGCTGCCGCCATCACTTGGCGGCGGCGGAGGTGGTTTTTGGGTGCGGGAACGAAGGAAACCGAGGCTGTGGAGCTTGGGTTTTTCGACGGTAATCCGACCAATACCAGAGGCAGTCGAGGTAAGAAATGGGTTAAGGTTATTTCTTTGGTTTTTGGTCGATTTGGGTGTCGGTTGACTTCGCATTTGGGCAGTGGGTGGTGACGGGTGGTGGATTGTGGAAATTGTGAGTTGGAGGTTGCGGTTCGAGGCTCGATGAAGAGGCATCGTGGTGTTTGGATTTGTGTGATTGAATGTAGCAGTTTCTGGTTGTGAATTTGATTGAGGCAGTGGCTGGTTGATTGTTGGGTCTTGGATTTGGTTGGGGATACTGGTTTTGGGATTTTTGGAGTCGAGGCAATGGACTCATTGGTGGTGGCCATTAGATTGAGACTCTGTAGAGTTTTGGCAGTTTGGGGTGGCTGATATTTGAGTTGGCTCACTATGGCATATGGTATTTGATTGTTGCAGTGGGGATCAATTGGTGGTGGATGATGGTGGTAGGTTACAGTCGACCAAATGGAGGTTCAAGATTGGTTTGCTTGCTGAAGTTTTTTGTGTATGAATGCGCAGTATGGGTTTTGTGCTATGCTTGAATGACAATGGGGGAGGGGATGCATACCAAGAGTTATGCAGAAATTTTATGAAAATGATTGTGTGTTTGTGAACGTGAATTGTGATGGGATGAAGGGAGATTATATGCTGCCGCTGGTTAACTAAGTTTGGGCAGCAAATGATTTGGGAAAGATTGAAGGGATTTGCAAGGGAATTGAAGAAGCTGATTGATGACTGGAATTGTGGAATTAAGAATCAGCCAAATTGGGGAAAACGTGTGAATAAGAAATGGGAGGAAATGGTGTTGATTTGCAAGAGGATAAAGGTTGATTGACTTAAATTGAGAAATCATAAAATTGAGAAAAATTATAGGAAACATGCATGGAATTTGATTGAGGGAGTTGAGGGAGAGAGTTAAGGGTTGTAGAAATGGTATGGACGTGTGGGGAGGTAAAATTTTGGAAAATAAGAATTTGTTGTAAAGAGGAAAAGAAATGTGTGGCTAGGTGAATGGTCGTTTCTAAATTAGGATTAAGGAGAAATTAAATTAGTTTAAATTGGACAAGATATTAGAATTTGAAAATTTTGAAATATGAAATAATTTGAGATTTTGCTAGAATTGAAAGTTTGAACGTAAAATAGATAATGACATGGAACATTTTTAAATTGAAATCGGAATTGGACTAACAGTTTTAAATGATTTTAATTTGACTTAAAATGGCTAGACACACACGAGTTTTAAAAATAAATGGGTAAAGTCGTAGCAACAAGTTTTTAAAGATAAATAATATTTATTCAAAATCAATCACGAAAATTCTCGGTCGCTACAAACCTCACCCTCGCTGTGTTGGCCACTTCTTCCCCTACAGGGGTTAACATCACCATTACTTTCGTTCATGTTTAGGAAAATTTCTTAATCTTATCTTGTCTTTCAAAGATGAGTGGACTTTCGTTTCGAAAATTCCCGCCCTTTTCAAGGTTACTTAAACTTATATCTCAAAGTTATACGCCTTTTCCAAGGTTGTTTAAACTTATATTTCGAAGTGATATGCCTTTTTCAAGGTGAACACACTTGTATTTCAAAGTTTTAAGCCTTTTTCAGGGTTCACGAACTTGTGTTTCAAAGTTCTACACCTTTTTCAAGGTTCACAAACTTATGTTTCAAAGCTCTATACCTTTTTCAAGGTTCACAAACTTATGTTTCAAAGCTCTACACCTTTTTCAAGGTTAACCAGCTTATCTTTCAAAGCTCTTACCTTTTTCAAGGCCAACCAGACTATCTTTCAAAGCTCTTTGCAGTCATCCGTTCTTTCGTGAGAGGTTCTTCGTCATTTTTCAGGACTACCTTTCTATGTATGACTTTTTACCACGAGTTTTCGTGGTTAGCAGTATGGTTTCCCACAGACGGCGCCAAAATATTGACCACAAAATCTAACTAGATCTTGGACCAACACGTCTCAACTCCTCCCTCTTGAACACGTAGATCTCCTGCGCACTGTGACAAACTATCAGTTTGCAAAGGGAACCAAGGTGGCTCCCGTTTGCACTCTGATGCCAAAGTCAGTACTTATTTGTGGCGAATATATATTGGGTGCGGGAAATATAAGTGTGTAAAAGAGAGAAAAGGGAGTGAGAGAAATATCTTGTTAAGAGTCTTAAATTGCTAATCTCTAACTTGGAGACAATCGTGCTTTATTTATAGAGGAACTTGTTATCTCAGATCACGACACGTGGCATACTTTACAATTGTCATCACCCTAGCTCATGGAGGTGACAACCTTACTTTTCAACCGTAATTATTGCTACATTTCGTAGGGGATGGACGCCTGTCATGTCTTGGTAAAGGCAGTGTCCCATCACTGACTTCATCTCTCTTCTGGTCAACGCCGTAAAGCGCCCCGGCTAAGTATAAAGCACATCGGCTAGGCGTTAACCAGGTCGGCTAAAGGGGTTTGCTTGACGTACCACCTCGGCCTTCATCCCAAGGTGATATTTTAGGCCTTAGCTGTGTGTTAAGATCCGTTGGGCCACTATTGGGCCTTCGCTGGTGGATCACTGTACCTTTCTTTGGGCCCGGATTCAACAAAACCTATCATGTTTAACAAATCCATTAGCTACAATTCTAATTAATTACAAAATTGAAAAAAAGTTACAATTGTAATTAATTGCAAAACATGAAATATAGTTACAATTGCAAATAATTACAAAGCCTAGAATAAAGTTACAGTTGTAAATGATTCAATTAATTTTAGAAAAAAAAAAATATATATATATATATATATATATATATATATATATATATATATATATATATCGTGTTTCTTAAATTCATTAGTTACAATTGTAATTACAAACTATAATTCATTACAATTTGTAACAAATCTATACTATATATAAAAATGGAAAAGTCTTGCACAACGAATTCCCGCCCATTTCCTTACTTTTTAAATTTTTTTTATTTATCCTTGCTTCTTCTGTACGTTCAAATCAATTTCAACAGTGCGCGTACTGTGCGCGCCTACGCGCGACGCGCGCATCGCTTTGACGAAAAGCGAGAAAAACGCGTTTTTGAAAATTTTGTTCTAAAAAGTGCGCACAGTGCGCGCACAATGCGTGCTGAAGCTCAGCACGCATTGTGCGCGCTTAAGTGTGCCCGATGCGTGCAGCTGTCAAATTTTTTTTTTTCCTATTTTTTTTTTTACTTGTTCAAGTATGGGTAAAATTTAAATCAAATATTTAGGAATTGAAAAACGCTTTTTAACGCTTACTCCCGCTTAAGCTTCAAAAGCTTGACTCTTGGGCTCCACGCTTCGTCACGCTTCACGCTTTTTAGAACACTGCTTTTTATCGAGATTTTTGTGGAAAGTGTTCTCATTTTCAAATTTTCAAACCCTTCTCATCGTTTCTCTTTCTGTATGTATCTCTGAATCTTATTTTTCGCACATATATGAACACAAGGAAAACCATTGCAAAAAATTGGCCCAAAAATCTTTTCATATCGCTGTTGGGTATTGTGTCTTTGGATTGGTTTGTGATAAAGGACAGTTGGTTTTCATTGGCTTGAATATTGTAGTTATTGTGGTACTTCTAGACTGCTGATTTCATCTCCCATTACAATGGACAAATGAAGCACAATAATCAGCCATTTTGCAATCTTGAGCTGGGCAAGGATTTGCTTCTAACTTCAATAAGTTTGGGGAATGGGAACATAGATTTAGGCTTTTTGCTGGGTTTCTCTAATCGAGGTTGAAGCTTGACTTTGGTGCACGTGGATGTTAGATTCTTATACCTTATTTACTGGGTGTTAAATTATGGACGATACAAGTGAGGAAGAACGCAAAAACCATCTGGTGTTTGATTTATCGAAAATTTAGGTAGAATTCCAGCTCCAAAGGTAAATATATGGTATATAGTATATTTGATTTTACTAGTATTTTGTTAGCTTCGTACTAGAAAATTATTTTTCCGATCATCGTGCTTATATTTTTATTTTTTTTTTATTTTTTGGATTTGGATGAATTCCATTTTATGCAATTGAAGAAATTGAGGTAAGTTAAAAACATTGTGATCATTGAATTGGAATTGTTTTAGGAGCTGTTTTTCAATTAATCTAAAATGCTTAACATCAAATTTTGTTTCACTATCTTATGGTACCTTTTTGAGTTCATGAAAATTTTTATTATTGAAATTTAGCATTTCAAATCCGTGGCAGAGTGAGGTGGCTTACAGAAATATTTTTGAAGTTTATATCCGGGAGATACAATTTTTATAGAAGAACTTTCTACCATTCTACCAAACTATTTGTTATTTAGAGTTCATACAATTTGTTATTTAGAGTTCATACATTTCCATTATTATTGAAAAATTTTCAATTATCATGGTCAGAATACGGAGATGCAGATTTCAGTGGGCATTCATTTGGGAAGGCTAGACAAAGGTTCAAAGATCAATCCAAGGTACTCTTCTATTTATAATTTATGCGTTTGTGCAGAAATATGCAAGTAGATTGAAATATTTGATTTTTTGTTAGTTGAGTTTGTGATTTTTCTTCCTTGATGTGAATTATTTGGTTTTACTCAGAAAGTGGCTCAAACCAAGTAAATTTTGTCCAAACAAGCAGTTCAGACCAAACAGATCTTGTCCAAACAAGCGGTTGAGATAGCCAAAAGGCTGAAGAACATGAAATATTCATCAATAAGATATCAAACTTAATCTTATATATTCAAGAATTTTTATCCATATCTATATTACTTCTAAAAGGTCCTAAAATGGAGAAACTTTTTTAGACCATTTTACCCTCAAAATTTTTTAATAATTTCATATTTACCCTTAGTGTAATTAATGTACAATTATTTTTTGACTCATTTCTTTTTGTTGACAATGTCATTACTTTCAATAAAAAATATTTTATAATCTAAACTCTTCACTTTCCCACTAAAAGTCTTTTTAATAAATTCAATAACTCTTAAATAATTTATAGTGTCTAATACATCCTTCAATTAATATGAGGAAAATAAAAAAGAAAGTTTACTCATTGAATTAATTCTTTTACGTGTATATAATAAAATTATTTAGAAAAAGTTCGATCATTTTCACCTTCTACGTTAAATATTTCATTCTCTGTCTATTGTCATATTCCAATTTCAGATTTTTTTTTTTTTTTCAAATATTAATTTGATGCTAATTGTATTTTCACCACACCCACAAATAAAGTTCTATAAGATTAATTTCTTTGTTTTGAAAGTCAATTTTTGAATCCATGCGTGAGTATAACTTTGTTTTTCTAAATAATCTAATTGCATGGAAGATTTTTGAAGTTCCGTTTTCCAATCAAATAGAAGTCTTATTGGAGTAACTTTTTGTTTTGGAATTTTGAAAAACAATTTCCTGAAAATGTGATTTCCTTATTTCTTAAGCTAATTTATTTGTAAACAACTTTATCCTCTGCTCGAATTTTGAAGTTAAATTTTAGTTTTAGTTTTTTATATGTTATAAAAAAAAATGTCATTTTAAATGAATGTTATCCGAATAAGAGCTGCTCAAAAGAAGCATGAACAAAATGAGTTAATAATCAATAAGTGTTTTTTTGTATATTTTATTTATATTGACCCCTTTTATTGACTTTGTTTCTCACTCATTTTATTCTTATGTGTTTATAATGATAGGCATTTAAAAGAATCCACGGTAGCATGGCCTTCTTGCTTTTTGCTCAGTCAAATTGATGATCACATGTCATTATGTTGTACCAAAACCTGAGATGGTGGTTTGTAGTTGTTCTATCAATTTAAAGGTTTATTATGTTACTTTAGGATTCACTGCACTGCAAATAAATTTTTTTGATGCAAAAATTTGCAGAACATCAATTTCAGAACAATTTTCCTGGTCAAACATTACTATAATTAAATATTATATCTTTTGTGGTTTGAATAATAATATCTTGATAGGGAACCTAGGTCATATATATCTCAGTTTTAATTTCTCAAAAATTTAGAATAAGATGTGTTATGAGTTCTAACTTTACATGCATGATCAACATTATTGCTGTAGCAAATTCTAATTTGCTGCTTTATCTTGGTTCTAAAATTTGGGTAAATTGTGAAATGATGTTTATCATTCTTTTTTCTCCAGCAACAGATTGATCATGTACTATATGCACACATAAGAGAAGAAATTCTTTCAGACTCTAGATTCTTCAGATAAGGCTATCTAAAAATACATTAAAAGAGTTACAAAAAATTGAAAAAGTCAGCAATTGATTACGAGAACAAGAAATATGATTGTATTACTGATAAGGGTATTGCGTACTTATTCGAAATTTGAATAATTTTTAGGATAAATTGAGTTCGTTATTGATATTGTTTAATTCAGTATTTTGTATCATATGAAACGTGTAGGAAAAATTGGACAATTTTCATTCAATTTCAAATGCATATATACATGAATAAAAATATATTCAAATATTGTTATAATATCACGTGGATCGCATGTGTTAAAGACTACTAATAGGAGGCGGGCCCCACCCCTACAGTACCATCCAATATGTCAAATATCAAGCTCCAGTTTCCATTATCAAGGGTAAGTAACTTGTATGGTATACGATAACTTTCATACATCGCACGGGAGAAATGCTAGTTCAATTAATTTTGACTATATTTGGCTGGAAACGTTTTCTAGGAAAATGTCATATTAAGGAAAATATTTTTCACCTTTTTATATTTGATTGTAACATTTGTCATAAAAAATATTTTCTACGTACGAGCATATAAGCATAACATGTCTATTTCCCAAGAAAATATTTTCTCTTACAATTGGTGAGAAAATTTACATGGAAAATATTTTCCATTTCCATGTCAATCAAACGTGTCCTTATGTTTTTAGGAAAATGTCTCATCAAAGAAAATATTTTCCACATTTTTGTGTTTGGTTGTAACATTTAGCTTAGAAAATATTTTTAGGTACAATCATACAAAGTACAAACAAAGCCATTTTCTTGGAAAATTGTTTTTTTTTCAATTTGCTAAGAAATTTTTTTCCAACTTACATAGAAAATTTTTTATTTTCCAACTCGTGAATCAAACATAAAGGAAAAAAAATGAAATTTCGAGTAACTTGTAATCTATAATAAGTTAAAATTGTAATTAATTACAAATTGTAACTAATTTAATGAATATGCACTATATTACAATGTCACTTAAAAATGTCTCTAAATAATATCTCCCTAGAATTATTGAATATGTAATTAAGTTACAATTGTAATTAATACAAATAGGTGAGAATCAACTTGGTGGAAGTTGTAAGTCTAGCACTAGTTCCCCTTACCCAAGTCGGATTATTTTATTCCAAGGCAACAAAAAAATCCAATCAATGACAACCCATTCATAATCATAGATGATTTAAATACATAATTTGAAGCTTACCAAAAAAAAAAAAAAAAGTTGTAACCCAGATTACATGATAAACTAAAAGTACATACCACGGTTGTTATTAACCAAGCAAAAATAACGAATTCTCAATTTAAAGGCATGGTTAAACACTGGTTCAAGTTTTTTAGTCTTGTCTCACTCTATTTCTTGCAGCACCTTTAGCACCACAGTAGTGAATTTGGTGAGAATCAACGTGGTGGGCTCAGTGGAGGATTGAAATCAATTCAATTCACTAAATTAATAAAAGACTGCACAGCGCCGCTTCATCGACGAAGCAAAGTAACACCGGCTCTGCCGCCTCACAAGTGTTGCACTGAACCTCCCCCTCTTTGTAATTTTACTAAGGTAATTTTTTCATCGTTTTTTTTTTTTTTTTAAACGGACAATTGCATTCAACAAAAACCGCAATATCAATCCCCCACCAGGGCCGGACCTGATAGTAGGCTGGACAAGCATTTGCTTAGGGCCCAAAAATTCATGGGCCCAATTTCAAGTATTTTTTTTCTCTCTCTTTTAATATGTATATGCAGCGGCGGCAAGCAAGGAATCCCAGGTTCAGTACAAACCAAACCCAGAAACCTTTACCTTCATTCCATTTTTTTTGGGTTTTCCCTTCCAATTCCAAGTTCCAACGTCGTGTCGTCGATTCGTCGTGACACCGTCCAGTCTAACAGTCCCAGTAGTCGTCGAGTTGTCGACTTCAATTTGCTCAGCTCGGCACCGTGAAGGGTGAAACCGTTAGCCCTTTCCCTATTGGTTTGGTCCGTTTGGATTTCAATTTACAGAATCATTTCCTAATTTTGAAATCGTTCGGAATTGAATATATAAAATGAGTTTCTAATCTTTCTTTAATGGGTTCAGGCTTTCAGCATAATTTCAAATTTCAAGTAGAGCTTCAGCCTTCAAGCTCTGTCGCGACTCGTTGAAGAGGGTTTCACGTTTCCATAGCCGATCTTATGGTTTAGGTGAGCAAAATGTGTTGATTTTTCACTTCAAACAATATGCTTTCGTTGTTCCCAATTTTCATTTTTCTTTTTCAGTTTTCTTTGGGAGTTAAGAGCAAGTGAAGATATATTCATATTTGGATACTTTTTTTTTTCCCATTTGATTCATTTAATTATGATTTATGACAGCACTGTGTGGTTATTGCATTTGCACTCCTTGCACCAATTCGGCAGTTCCCAACATTACTATCATTACCATATTGATATTGATTATTGTCTATTGAGTAGAAACTATTTACTTTGTTAACCATATTATTCTCAATTTCTGCACTTTTTTCTTGGTTTAAGATAATTAACTTGTAGAATGCATTAGGGTTTAGTTTAGGATACCCTATAATAATTTGTTCTTGATGGGTCTTGTTATTTCACTTTCTTTTTATTCAACAACTTAGGTAGTTATTTTGTTTGATTATTATTGATTAGTTAGTACTGTTGTTGATTTTTCGTCCCTATATGATTAGGATTTTTTTTAGAACGGCCACTATGGGGTGGGGGCCCTTTTTTGAATTTAGCTTGGGGCCCCGCTTAGCACAGGTCCGGCCTTGCCCCCACAAACAATAATGGGGCGATGAGCCTAGGAATGCAATCAATCCATTGGTGATTACATGTAGTAAAAACAGCAAACTGAGCTAATTTGTAGGCTACCATGTTCCTCTCACGGGGAATAAAGTTACAAGAACCACAACTACTACGAATCAGAAGATCTAGGACCTCACCAAAAATGCTAGCGTTTGGGTCACATTTATCATGCGAAACCAACCTTTGGATAACTAATAGATTATCACTTTCAATAGCTTTAATGGAGAAATGGTTCTTCAAGGCAAACCAAATACCCTCTTTAATGGCCAGCGCTTCAGCAATGACGGAGTCACCAAAACAACGGATGCGGGTCGCAAAGGCTGCATGAACCAAACCTGTTTCATCTCGAAACCAGCCTCCCAGACCGATGAATCCATCCTCTTTCTGAACTGTAGCGTCAATAGCCAAGATAAAACCGTCCGGATTCTCAGCAAGGCCGTTCCATGCTCTCTTGGAGTTCTTCTCAACCTTCATGCTCCCCAAACTATTCTTCCCAGCTTCCTTGAAGATATTAATTTGGAGCTCTACGCACCAGCTAATGTATGCCGCTGGGCAGGGCTTACCCCTGAATTTCCATTCATTTCTAGCCCTCCAAACACCCCATAAACCCACACAAACTTTCTCCAAGAGTGCCAAAGGATGACGAAGCAGGAGTAATGCAACAAACTCACCGAGATCAGATCTCGGACCAGAATTACATGACTCCTTCCAAAGAGACCAGACTTCAAAGTTCTTCCAAAACTCCTTTGATCACGGGCAGAGAATGAAGATATGAAAAACTGTTTCCTCTCCCCCACATCTTGGGCAGCTGGGATTGGTTAGAATGTGCCTGTGCCGAAGGTTTTCGGTTGTCGGGACAGCCCTATTGAGGATTCGCCAGATCAAGTGTTTAGCCCGGGGAAGGATGTTAAGCCCCCAAAGAGTGTTCCACCATGTTCCTGAAGCTGAACCTCCCCCTCCTGCAGGCTTCCTTTCATCATAAAATAGTATCCACTTTTGACTGAGAACCGACAATCCTTCGAGTGGTTCCAAATGAACATGTCCGTAAGATTGGAGTTACCAGGAGGGAGTGAGAGAATCTGGGTAGAATTGATGGGCCAAAATGATGATTCAATAAGCTCAATGTTCCACCCACCGCTATCCGTCTTGAGATGCGCCACCAACGCTAATCCATGGATCTGCGGTGACATAATCCTCGCCGTGAGGAAGCCATGCATCTTCAAAGATTCTCACCCTCTTTCCATCTCCAATCCTCCATCGACCCTCCAATTCAATCACCTTCCTTCCCCACATAAGGCTTGACCATTCATGTGAGCAACCATTTTTAACCTCTGCCTCTAAAATGCTACAATTTGGGAAGTATTTATGCTTCAAGACTTGACTCACAAGTGAATCAGGATATTGAATAATGCGCCATACTTGATTTGCCAACAAACACCTGTTAAATGTAGGAATATCCCATAGTTCCATTACCCCTTTCTTCTTATTCTTACACATGATTTTCCAGTTAATCCAATGGAGTTTTTTCTTATCAACACTAGCCCCCCACTAGAATCTGGAGAAAAGTCCCCTAATATCATTACAAAGATTGTTGGGAAGCTTAAACACTGTCATAACGTATGTGGGAATGGCTTGCAACACCGCTTTGAGAATAACTTCTCTACCTGCACTAGAGAACAAATTGTGCTGCCAACTCTGAACTTTTTTACATATTTTATCCTTAATTGCTCCGAAGATTTTCTTCTTATTGATCCGAAGATTTTCTTCTTATTGATCCGAAGATTTTCTTCTTATTTCTCCCAACCATGGAGGGAAGGCCGAGGTATGTGTCATGTTGTCTAAAGGAATGAAGTCCAAGAATGATCCCAATAGAATTACGCTGATCTGGATCTACATTTGGCGAAAAGGAAATACTCGTAATCTGCATATTCACATGTTGGCCTGATGCCTCCCCATACTGTTTGATGATGATCATCATGTTCTTTGCATCCTTAGTCTCAGCCCTTGAAAAAAGAATTGAGTCGTCAGTGAAGAAAAGGTGGCTAATTTACGGGCCTCTCCATGAACACCTCATCCTAAGTAACTCGCCCTGGGAAGCTGCTGCCTGGATTCTTGCAGAGAAGGCTTCAACACACAGAATGAAGAGATATGGAGAAAGAGGGCACCCTTGTCTAAGTCCACGGGAGGGAACCACTATTCCCTTATTATGACTGTTGAAAGCAAAGGAAATTTCTGAGGAGGAGATACAATCTATACTGCGTGCAGTCTAACCATTTGGAAAACCCATGTGTCTAATAACTGCTTCAATAAAGCTCCATTCCAATCGATCATAAGCTTTACTCATATCCAATTTAAGGGCCATGAAGCCTTTCTTGCCATTATTTCACTTGCTTAAAGAGTGCAAAAGTTCAAAAGCAATAATAGCGTTATTAGTAATAAAACTATCAGAAACAAATGCACTCTGGGTATTAGATATAAGAGGAGGTAAAACATTTTTCATTCTACAAGCTAAGCATTTAGCAATGATTTTATAAATAACAGTACATATGGATACGGGGCGAAAATCAGCAATTTGCTCAGGAGCCGCTTTTTTAGGAATAAGTACAAATTTTGTCTGATTGAAGGATCGCATGGACTGGCCTTCATTGAGGATTTTTAAGCAAGCCGCTGAGACATGATGTTTCAGGAGGTCCCAATGAGATTGGAAGAAAAGTTCTTGAAACTCATCTGTCCCAGGGGCCTTGTGTGCCCCGATACTAAGAAGTGCATTCGAGACATCATCAATGGAGAATGGCTCCATCAAAGAAAGAGAATCAGAGGCAGAAACACGACCCTGAATGTGGGTAACCCCGTTGTCAATTGATTCCATTGATGGGTTGGTGCTCTTGAAAAGCTTTGAGAAATGAACCACGTTATGATGCACCAATTGATCTTCATCATCCATCCAGACCCCATCCACTCCTCTAAGTCTTGAGATGTTGTTCCTCCTCCTTCTTTTAGTAGCCTTTCTGTGAAAAAATTTTGTATTACGATCTCCACCTGCAAGCCAATCAGCTCTAGCTCTTTGTCTCCAATAGTTTTCTTCTGTTCTATTGACCACAGTAATCTCCTTGACCAGGTTCTTGACCTCATCCATAACACGCCCCAGATTATCAGAGCTTAACAGTTGGTCCCTTTTGAGCATACAGTCTGCTAGGATTTTTTTCTGATTACCCAGCTTTGTTTTAATCCATTTGACCAACTTGTCGAGACACCCATTAAGAATCTTCTGCATGGTCACCACTGGGTTCACTCCATTTCCAGATCCCCCCACCCCACAGAGAAGGTTATCAATAACCTTAGCATATCCTTCTTCCTGGATCCAAAAAGGTTCGAATTTTCTATGCACAATTCTTACCTCTCTATCTTTCCCATTCTGATAATTAACAATTTTAACAAAGAGGGGTCGATGGTCCGAACTCCAGAAAGGTAGGTTTACGACCTCAGAATCAGGGAAGAGATCGTACCAGGTGGTGTTGCAAACTGCCCTGTCTAGCCGTGCCTGAATGTGTGCCTCTCTAATCCTACCGTTGTTCCATGTCATCATTGGACCCGTGAACCCCAGGTCGACAAGTTCACAATCCATCAATGCCTTACAAAAATTATCGCAGAAATGGAGTGGTCTAGAATCACTTCCCAGCCTTTCCTGACTACCCATGGTTTCATTGAAGTCCCCAACACAGATCCATGGAAGATTGAACAATCCTTTAAGCCTCCTCAATAAATCCCATGAAGCTTCCCTATTTGAAGAAATTGGATCACCATAAAAGCCCGTGAAACGCCAAGGATCAGTCCCCTCCTTACTAATGATTGCATCAATATGTCCTTTGGAAAAGGATTTTATTTGTACCTTCAATTCGTCACACCATAACAGCATTAAGCATCCGCTTCGGCCTCTACAATTAACAACGAAGTTTGATCCAAAACCCAATGGAATCCTAACTCTAGCTTCCTTATCGCCAGACAGCCTCCTCTCAGACAGGAAGACGATGCTGAGGGAATGATTACAAATGAGTTTCCGTAATGAGTTTAATGTACATGGGGTTCTCCATCCCCAGTACATTCCAACTAAGGCAATTCACGGCCATCGGAGATCCTGGACACCAGGACTCGCCAGTCTAAGGGTGGTTTCCCCGTTTCCAAGCTCCATAGTATCGTCCTCCTTCCGACCTCTTTTTTCTCCTCCCAAATCCTCCTCCGGCCAGGGTAGTTTCCTTTTGCTCACAGGACTAACCTTCACTTTATTCTTCAATCCCCCAGCAGCCCCCAACAAGAGCCTTTTCCCCGGTGAATATATAGCAAGTCCTCGGGATCCCGTAGCCAATTTTTTCCATCTCTTCCCTCCCGCTTGCCTGCCAAGATCACTCAATGTTACGGTCACACAACAATCTTCCTCAGATTGTAATCTCTCACTACCAAGCTTATTTCCCTTCCCCTTCCTATCAAGCCCTTCCTGTCCGGGTCTTTGAGTCTCCTCCATGGATATTACCTCACTCTCTCTAGGCAATGCAAGTCCCTTTAAGTATTGGCGTGGAGAGTTGGGAAGATGTAGACTAGGTTTTAGGAGAATGAGATTTTGATTTTGTTTTCAGTGTCATTCATTTTTGGTTGGTAGAATCGTTTTTGAATTTTATCAATATGTTTTATATTGATTAAATATCTTTTAAAATACCTTAAATTTAAAATTAGGTCCTTAATATTTTATATTTTTGTACTTAATCCATTTTAAAACGTAAAGTAATTATTATATATTTGGAAACAATTGACCAAACTTCACCAAGACAAGATAATATATCTTTAAAAAAAGTCGTACGTATTCATTTTAGTTTTAATATATCAATTTAAGAATATAATTTGTTTATTTTCATTATTATATCAATTTAAGAATGTGTAATGTGTACTATTTCAATGTATCCGATGACTATCTATTTTTGCTTTCTAGATTGTCCCGTCGAATTCTTTACATTCTCTTGAGAAAAATAATACTTTCAAAGCTTAAAAGTTGGTAAAAATTAGCCCTTGTTTGAGCCCATTTTTTTTGAAAAAGTTTGTGAATAATGTGGTTTTAAATAATATTTTTTGAAAAATGTGTAATTAAAAAATATTTGAAAAATAAACAATTATAGACTTGACTAAGATGGATGAGTGAAATTGAGTGTTGAATAAAATGTATTTTAAAAAAATGGGGGTCAAACTTAGAAATCAAAGACAATAATTATTTTTAATCACACGATTTATCGAATCCATAATTTTTTACTCACATATTTTACTAATTTTTATCAAAATATACTCAAATTTTATCGATAACTTTGCCCAACAATCTATTAAAACCTGAGAAGAATCCTGTGGTTTTTCAAAGTCGTCCGTTGGCCAAATTCTTATTTCGTATTTCTCACGGCTCTCCGTTCAACAAAGGCGCCTCTTTTGAATGTCTTTCCTGTTTTATTTTATTTAACATATGGTACGTTTGTGCATGTAAGTTGGTGATCGGATCAAATAATTAAATCGAATGTTGACGCCATCAGCTTTTGAGGTACTTACGGCTCGACTAACACACGAATTGTCCACTGCATGATGTTGATTTGTTCCACGCGAGGTGGACGCGTCCCCAGAGAATTTCGAATCTTGGACATTCGGAACAAATCCACACCATGCGGTGGACAATTCGTGTGTTGGCCAAGCCGTAAGTACCTCAAAGGCTGGTGGCATCAACACCGAACAATAATGAAAAAAAATTAATATATCTAATATTAACATTTAAATTCTTATTTTACAAAGGCAAAGCTCCCTTGTCAAATGTCTTCTTTGTTTATTTTTTATTCATTTTTTTTTATTTTGTTTGTTTATTTTTGATAAAAATTTTATTTTGTTTCATTATTTTATCTTATTTTGTCTCAATAGAATTATTATGCTTCATATAATAATTTTATGTTTGAGACCCATTATTTAAAAATAATATGGTTTACAAAAGTTAATTTTGAAGAATGTATTGTTAAAAAGTAAGTAAGATAGTATTTGATAAGCACTTTTTTCCATGGAACTAGGATTTTTTTTGCCATTTTCTAACTTTTTTGTTTGTTTGATTGATTAAGTTTTTCATGAAATTCATTTTTCGTCTTTGGTCACATGAGGTTGATTTTCTTTGTTTTCATTGAATTTTCTTTTGTGGTGAGAATTGCTTTTCCACTTAAGGTGGAAAATCATTTTCGCCTCATTTGATCATTTTTATTGTTATTAATTAACTCATTTTTTTAGAAATTAAGATTAATATTATTATTATAAAGTTTAAACCTATGAAAAATTAATTTTGATTAAAATAACAAAATTATGTTTTATTTTTCATGAAAAATAATATCAATATTAAACAACAAAATTAGAAAAATTCTCCATTTTTTCCATCTAGAAAATTGAACAAATCAAAAACATTAAATTTTCAATTCCCGAGAAAATAAATTCCCAGGATTCTTTTTTTTTTCAATCCAAATTCCACCATTGCAATCAAACGGAATATTTTTTGAGTTTATGTGTAAATTATTTTATTGATTAAATGTGTTGTTACAAATTAACTTTTAAAAAAAGAGGTTTTACCTAACAAGGGTTTTATAATTTGGTCTTTTTGTAAGTACTAGTCTATAACACATGCGATGAAGATCAGCTAACAATCAGAGATATGCTCCACGTACAAGCATTCATAGCAACTTGATCAACTTTCCTTTACGAGTGGATTAGTTGAGTGACTAGACTCTTACTCTATAAGATCTCAATCACTAAACTTTGCACGTCTTATGTAAATGATGAATAAATTGTATAATTTTATTTTGTAATAAACAACTTTTGAATAATTTTTGAAAAATTTCAGCAAACTACAAAAAAAAAAAAAAAAAAAAACCACTTTTTAACCACACACATTTTTTCTCTACTTTTCAACCACATATTTTACTTTGAAAACATATAATAACATATTTGTAAACACATTTATTAACAAACAGAGCATAAAATATTGAGACAAAATAAGATAAAGTAAAGAAAAAAAATAAAATTTTTATAAGAAATAAACAAACAAAATAAAAAATGAATTAATTCATAAATAAAATTTATGGTGTAATTATAAACATCAAATAAAATTTAATACTTGTACGTATATTAAAATTTATTACTACAAAATAAAAGACAAAAATAATACTTACAAAAATATCAAATTATAAGACCCTTGTTTGGTATTTAATATTCAAAACCATTTTTTCTCAAAACTAATTTTTAACAACACATTCTCTAAAATTTACTGTTATAAACAATATATTATTTTTAAATAATGCGTCTCAAACATAAAATTATTTTATGATGCATACAAGCCTCTATTTGGCAAATCGTTTAAAAAAATATTTTTAAACAACAACATAATTTTTATTTTATCAAACCATTTTTTTACCACGCAAATTTTCTTTTTCTACTTTGTAACCATATATTTTACCTCGAAAATATAAAAGAATATATTTATATGTTAGAAAATTTTATTACAGATAATAATTTATCTATAATCTGAATAATCATCATGTTGGAATTATCAAGAATTAACTAACTTAAGCGGAAGCGTACCTTAATCAAACGTGATTCACGATAAATGATTCGGCGGTGTTTGGATCTTCTAAATCGATACGTAGTCCTTATTTTCTCTCTGATGATGGAATATCAGACAAGATGAACAGTACGTAGGATTCAGGGACCATAACCGACTTTATATACTGAATTGCCAATTAACCTAATCCGGCCCATCATGAATTAGGTAATGGCCTGGTATTTACACATAAAAGTCCATACATTATTTTAGATGCATTAAAGCCCGATTTATATAAAATCCTTATTAGATCACTTTAAACGGGCTTAACCAAAATCGATAGCCTTTTATTCAATACACAATAATTCACATATAAGCTCACACGATTGATTAAAATCCTTACAATCTCCCACTTGGGCTATATGTGTAACCTTACAATTGTGTATCAATCATAACCTTATGAGTACTCAGAATTTTGCTATCATTACTGAATGCATCCCCAAACAATCCGGTCCATCAATTATATCAACATAGGATCAAAGCGGCTTTCGCTACATTAATCGTAACTAAACCTTCAATGGTCACGTATATCGACATAACTGAATGACATGGATCAAGTATGGATGTGTAGCATGGAAATTACATGTAATGTGATCTTCAACATGCCTATTTCCAACTGGTCCAACTTTAGTAAGATCATCCTTAAACAAGTTCAGAGATAATAAACCTGAAACCTTACAGCTGTAAATAACTTTAACTTTAAATTGTATCCAAAAGGACAATAAATGTGTCTAATGCACCCAAAATACAAACTCCCACTGAAACCGAATATCCTTAAGAAATACAACACCCATATGAGTAATGTACTCATGAAAGACCTTATGTTGTAATACTTTAGTAAGCGGATCCGCAATTATGGAGTTTGTCCCAATGTGCTCTTATTGACACGTGTCCACTCTGAACTGTATCCTTCACAACCAGGAACTTATGTCAATGTATTTTGACTTAGTTGAGCTCATGTTGTTACTGGAATATAAATCTGCTGAGTTATTGTCACAATATAACTTTAGTGGTCTTTCTATACCGTACAGAATATGCAGCCCAGTGACAAGATTTCGCAGCTATATTCCATAATTAAACGCCCCCAAAATTGCTACAACTGTGCTGTCAAGTGAAAGAAGCTAAAGTGTCTGTTAAGCACTCCATCCGGAAATAGCTCCTCCAACCAGCAGATAAATGTAGCCTTATGTGGATCTTTTACTTTCTTGGCATCTAGAAAAAATCGGAATCATAATACCATATGATCTCCAACTGATCCGATTTTCTGTATGTGAGTATGTAATCTTTTGTTCTCTTTAAATACTTTATAACCCATGTTTGGCTGCTTTCCAAATGATCCATCCCAGGGTTACTTAAATATTTCCTTAGTATCCCAATAACGTATGCAATATCCGAACGCATACAAATTTGAGCATACATCAGACTTTCTATAGCTTAACTATATAGGATCCTCTGCATTTCTTTAACTTCAAGATAACTTTTCGGGCATTAGTTGAGACTAAATTTGTCTCCCTTAGTGATAGGGCTGTCCCATGATTTACTGTCTTTCATGCCAAACCTCTTAAGTACTTTATCGATATAACCCTTTTATGACAATTCAAGAATACCCTGAGAACAATCCCGGTGTATCTGAATTCCTAATACAAAAGAGACGTCACCAAGATTTTTAATCTCAAAATTCCTTGACAAAAATCTCATAATTTTATGTGACATACCTATATCATTAGTGGCAAGCAATAATCAACATATAAAACCAGGACAATATACTTACTCCCACTGAAATTGTAATACATACAATCATCAACAACATTAATCTCAAAATCAAATGAGATAATTGTTTGATGAGATTTGTATTACCCTTAACGGGAAGCTGGCTTGAGTACACAATGGATTTCTTTAATTTGCAAACCGTCTCATCAATGTCTCCATTGAGAAACGTCGTCTTTACATCCATTTGATGTAACTCGAGGCCAAAATGTGCAACAACCTGACTTTCCTGAAAGAGTCTCTCATTGAAACAGAAAAGAAAGTCTCCTTATAGTCAATGCCATCAATCTGTGTAAAGCCTTTAGATACAAGACGAACCTTATATCTTTCCACATTACCTTTCGAATCCTTCTTGGTTTAAAAATCCATTTAAGACCAATGGGCTTCGTACCTTCTGGTAATGGGACAAGATCCCAAAACTTTATTGTCTTGCATATGCTTATACTCCTTATTTATGACATCAATCCGTTTTTGAGAGTTAGAACCCTGCATGGCCTGATGGAATTGATTAGACCATTTTCCACCATTCCATCATTTTCCTTATGTTCTTGGAGAAATGCTATTTAATTATCCGGAATAGCATTTTTCCCTTTCTCTCGTTGATTTCCTCAATGGCTTTAGTTATTGAGGTTGTTGAGTTTGTACTTCTGAAATTTACTTTATTTTGGATGGGAGGTTCTTCAACATTGTCTAGTTGAGGTTCCGAATATGCTTCTTGATCAATGACATGCATAAAAACTTGCACGTTGTCAAAAGCAATAATAGGAATCGAAACCGATCCTTCCTCAACTTCTTCCTTAAAGACAATATCTCTAACCTTATTTCTCCCCCCAAACTCAACATCCTCAAAAAATGTTGCAGTTCCCATTTCAAAAATTGACTTAAGTATGGGATTATAAAATTTAATAGCCCCTTAAACGCTCAGAATAACCAATAAAGTAGCTACTGACTGTTTTGGAGTCCAATTTCTTTATGTGGCCTATAAGGCCTTGCCTTAGCTGGACATCCCCAAATGTAGAAATACTTTAGACTAGGTTTTTCTGCCTGTCAAAAGTTCTTAAGGTATTTTAGCAGCTGCTTTAGTTGGTATTATGTATGATCTTTCTTTAAATGTCCAGATTTCTAACAAAAGAAACAACCTTAATGTGTTTATATGGTTTCTTTTGTTCTGAACCCTTAACAACTTTATGTTCCTTATTTTTTTTATTGCCCTTATCTTTAGAGGTGTTTGCCAAGTGAACACTTTCAGTTCTGTCCTGCTTCAACTTTTCTTCCTCTTGCACACAAAATAGAATGAACTCATTTAGAGTTCATTTCTTCCTTTTGATAGTTACAACCGACCTTAAATTGACTGAATTGTGCAAGAAGCTTGCACACTATGAAATGAGCTCATTGAGAGTCCATTTCTACTTTGACAGTTATAACTAACCTTAAATTAACTGTATTGTGCAGGAAGCGATATCAATACCAAATGCACGAGCAAGTTATTAGACAAGTCGAGTTTTAGTTCCTTAAGTTTTGAAGCAGTGTGAGACATCTACATGATGTACTCTCTTATTTTCCCATTGCCTTTATACTTTATTGAATTCAAACTTTGCATAAGCGTGTTGTTTCAGCCTTATCGTTTTTCGCAAAACGTTTCTTAATTTCGGCAAGGAATTCATTGGCATCATTTACCTCCTTAGATACTATGCCACTAAAGGCTTCCAGAATGCCGCACTTAATGATCGTAAGACTCACGTAATTTAAGCAATCCCACTTCTCAAAGTTCCTCATTTGATTAGATGAACTTTCATCCGTAAGAGGAGCAGGTTGCTCAATCCTTAGTACACGGTCTAGATCCATGCAGCCAACGAAAAGTTAATTTTCTTGTTTTGATCCTTGAAATTTGTTCCATAAATATAGGGATTAAATTTGAGCTTGTAGATATACTACTAGCAGAATTTGAAACCAATAGAGAACACTTAAACAAAATAGCTCACATAAATACCTTATTATGCAAATCATACTTTCAAATAATGGTAGGGCCCATCACAAGATACCTAGCACAACATCAATATTTAGTCTTTGGACAGAAATATTGACTTGTAAGTGGTACTCTTGGTGTAGTAATCAAATACTGACAGTAAGACATGTCAACCAACAAATCTTTCTTTGGATCGATTTATTGATCACACGTAAAACCAAATAACCGTCACGTATTTATCACCACAAGTTCATGTGAAATTCGGGCCAAATATTGACCTTCCTTTGGGCCGATCAATATCCGCATGAAATAACACACAAACACCTAATTTTTCCTTAGTGCAGTGATCAAACACTGGCAATAAGACATGTTAACCAATAAACCTTTCTTTGGACCGATTTATTGGTCACACGTTAAACCAAATAATTGCCACGTGTTTATCACCACAGGTGCATGTGAAATTCGAGCCAAATATTGACCTTCCTTTGGACCGATCAATATTCGCAATGAATAACACACACAAATACCTTCTAATATTTATAGTTAATTAATATCCACAAGAGAGGTTGCTTTGGCAACATGTTGCTTCAACTAACTTACTTTCGAATATTATATCTCTTAAAAGATTCCGATGTACCAAGATTTGAAACTGAAATTCATTGATTTGCATCTATATTTGACTTTAGGGTTTGAATTATAGAATTCAAAACTTTAGAATAAAGCAATTCTTAAGTTGAGAGTTAATTGCAATATTCTTAAACTTTAGGTGGCCAATTATGTAAAATTTTAAGCTTTAAGGGCTTAAATTACAATTTTCTCAAAACTTTATTGGCCAATTTAAAGAAATTCCAAGCATTAGGTCCCAATTTGAAAGAAAATTAAACTTTAGAGGTCCAAAATAGGAAATTCTCAATCTTTAAAGGTTGATTTTCAAATTTTTCAAACTTTAGGAGCCAATTTAGCAAATTCCCAAACTTTAGGGACTTAATTTAAAAAAAAAAATTCAAACTTTAAGGACCAATTTTGAAAATTTCCAAACTTTAGTGACTGAATTAGAAAATTTTCAAAATTTAGGGACCAAATTAAAGAATTTCAGAACTTTAGGTGCTGTATTAGAAAATTTTCAAACTTTAGGGACTGAAAATGAAAATTTTCAAACCTTAAGGGACCAAATTAGAGAATTTTCAAGCTTTAGGGACCAATTTTGAAAATTCTCAAACATTAGGGGCTGATTTATAAAATTTAGAACTTTAGAGGCCCAACTTTAATAATTTCAGAACTTTAGGGTTAATCTTTAATCCCAAACAAAACAGAGAGGACCGGAGGTGAAATTTTACATAATTTCCCAAAATTGCAAAAGAGCCCTTACAAACTTCTAATTTCCGGAAAAGCCCCCGTCCCTTGCTCCAAAACGCAACGTCTAGGGTTTCTATAACCCTAGTCGCAGCCGCAGCCCCCGCGCAGCCATTCCCCAACGTTGCGACCTGCAGCGCCCTCCACGGCGTTCCACACCCATGCCCGCGGTGGCTAAATCCAACACCACCCCGCGCGGCGATGCCACACTCCACCGCGCGCAACGCGCAGTGCGCGACTTCCCCATCTCCGACCAGATTCTAGTTCAATATACACATGGTCAACAGATTTCATTACTCCACAACCCGATTTCGACCAACCACAAATATCTGAATTCCAAAACTTAATATTCAACAGCAAAATCCAACCTTAATTTCGAAAACTTAGTATACATACAGGAATCGATCGATTTCAGAATCATATTTTAAAAAATCAATTTACAGATCCAATACTGCAGTCGATTGATTTCATCAGCCAAAACAGATTCAAACTCAGATGAGAAAATTACCCAACCGGCCATATATATACACACGAAAATCCAATTTCAACCCAGATTCTGATTTAGCATATACACAAATCCGTCCCAAAATTCGAATTCATACACAGAGAAACGTTCGGTTGAATCCAAAAAAAAAAAAAAAAAATTGTGCAGGTTTCCAAAATTTCTATCTTGCAGTGTGTGTATATTTCTCAATTTCAAGGCCTCATGCGCATATACATAGGAAAAATTAAGGTTTTACATATATGCGTTCGAAATTGATCTGATAATTCAACACGATGTTGGCTCTGATACCACTTGTTAGAAAATTTTATTACAGATAATAATTTATCTATAATCTGAATAATCATCATTTTGGAATTATCAAGAATTAACTAACTTAAGCGGAAGCATACCTTAATCAAACGTGATTCACGATAAACGATTCGACGGTGTTTGGATCTTCTAAATCGATATGTAGTCCTTATTTTCTCTCTGATGATGGGATATCAGACAAGATGAACAGTACGTAGGATTCAGGGACTATAACCGACTTTATATACTGAATTGCCAATTAACCTAATCCGGCCCATCATGAATTAGGTAATGACCTGGTATCTACACATAAAAGCCCATACATTATTTTAGATGCATTAAAGCCCGATCTATATAAAATCCTTATTAGATCACTTTAAACGGGCTTAACCAAAATCGATAGCATTTTATTCAATACACAATAATTCACATATAAGCCCACACGATTGATTAAAATCCTTACATTATAAATACAAAATTTTTAACAAATAGAACATAAAATCATATATTGAGATAAAATAAGATAAAATAGAGAAACAAAATAAAAAATGAATAAAAAAATAAATAAGAAAAGTAGTCGGCAACGCTGACAACATTTATTGCATTTGACAAATCAGCAGCACCTGTAGCTGCTACAGTGATGGAATCCACGTACGAGTGGAATTTCCCTTTGCAAATGCGGACTGTTCATTATAAAGAAATACTACTAGAATTGAAAAGTCTAGTCTCGAGAAGGAAAAGGAAAAGTCAAATAATATTTGGTACAAATTTGAACAAAAGCCTGTTTGAACTTTCTAATCATGTGTGTCAAACTCAACTGTTTCTATTATTTTATCATGGATATATTTCATTTTTTTAACCCATATTTCAAACTCTATTTCTATTGCATGATATCAATAAAATAATTTGCACATAAATTTTTAAAAAAATTCCTATTTTTTAAAGAATTTACTATACAAATCACATTATTTGAAAAATGAATCTCAAATAAGGGCATACATTGATGTTTTGACGATGAATTTTAATAAAAATAATTTTCCATGAAATGCAAGTTATTTGATCTAATATAAGCCTTAGCCATGATGAAGATTAAAATTAAAATTTTAGCAAATTTTGATAAAAAAAAAAATGATGAATGTCTGATAGAAAAATTGCGAATCTCATAAAAGATATGATTAGTCACCTGTCATGTGACGAGCGGGTATTGATTCCTCAATCCCAAATACTATTTACTACTGTAAGAGGGTGGATCCGCACCCACTTACAACCAACCTCCCCATCAACCATGTGGCGAGTAGGTAAATGATATGGTGTCCTTTTTTGTGACTATAAAGCTTGGAGTTCTTATATAGTCATGTAATTAAAAAGGTAAATGAGATCACACGTTTATTTGAAAATTGACATATAAATTTAATTACACATTTAATGAGTTTCATAATTTTTCTAAAACACATTTCATCAACTTTTATCAAAAAATCATTAAAAATCTATTTTTATCTAAAACTAAAGAGGAACTAAATGAGTCCACGTTTTCATAAATGTGCAATGTAACAACAATACGTGGTTGTCGCCAATAAATTAAGGCGTAGAATTCGATTAAACAAGAATCTAACATGGTAGTGTATAATATTCAATCAATCTCGTGCTCTTGCCAAGTCCAAATCATGTTATGTAATGTAGATCTAAGTGACAATAAGGTTAAAACTTTATGATTTTATTTTCTTAGATATCGTGTTAAACACTACGGGTGCGTTTGATCGTTGACTATTGACCTTTGATTGACGACATCAACGTTCGCAAAAGTGAGATTTTTTATTATTATTTAATTAAATAATACTAAAATTAATCAATAAATATATAAAAATTATACTAAAATTAATCAATAAATATATAAATACACTCAAACAATTATATATCAAACTATAATTCATTTTGAAAATGAATTAAGCATTTCGAAAATCAGAAATCATATATCAAATCGTTTAATTCATTCTCGAAATTATATGTCATAATCAAAGTATCAAACTATAATTTATTCTAAAAATTATATACCAAAACCAATATATTGATTTGAGATATTTTTATTTATTCACACAATCATGTATTATACGTCATAATCATACCATCCAAAAAGTAAGAAAATTATTTAATTAGATCAAATAAATAAAACAACAAAGAACAAACTAAGTAGCAAATAACAAATAATATCAATCCAAACAATACCATAAGCCATAAGTGATGAGCCCAAATCAACCTAAAAAGAAAAAGCCCAAATTAACCTAAAAAAAAAAAAAATGCCCAAATCAATATAGGCCCAAATCAAAAAGTCCATCTCTGTTCTTCTTCCTCGCCTTCAGTATGTCTTCTTCCTTGCCTTCAGTCTGTCTTCTTCCTCAGTTCCCCAGACACAAGTCACGCAGCAAAGACGACGCAGCCATCTTTATTCTTCATCGTAGAGTTTCTATCTTCAACAATAATGGCTCAAATACTCCATATATGTTCAAACTTAGTCTCAAGTATCACTTTCCTTAAAAAAAAAAATAAAAAATGGTAACTGAAAAAGTTGATCGGCCGGAGGTCGAGCTAGCGCGGCCGCGCTAGCTCGACACTGGCTGGCTCCGCCAGTGATTATTATTATCAAGTACAAATGTGTGAAAAAATAATATTTTTTTTATTAAAATAGATCAATTTTACTTTATTTTCCATGAAAAATAATGTCAATCAAATAACAAAAGTTGAAAAATTCCCTACTTTTTTCCCATAAAAAATTAAACCAATTAAACACATTAAAAAGAAATTATTATGACCATTTTTAATACAAATTAAAATCTAAATTTCAATTTAAGTTAAAGTTAATAATCAATCTCAATCACATATTTCACGAATCATCAAATTTATTAAAAATCTCATTTTAATCACGTATAGTTCTTTTTTGAATAAAAATAAGACGTGCACATTTCGTTGTCGTGGTACATCTTCTCACTTTTCCCCCTGTTTCAGTTTTTTTCCACATTAGTTTTGGTATCACCTTCTTCTCCATTACCCAGACCCCTAGTCTCTGCTACATGCAACCACCAAATCCAAATCAACAGAAAAATAAATAAAAAACCCATCTCGAAATATGTCGAAATCTCTCCATTTCTTCACCTTTCTTTTCTTCTTCACCCTACCCTTTTTCCATGGCAATGCACAAAATGTTACAGCTCAAGAACAAACCATTCTTCTTCAACTCAAAAACTACTGGTCCAGTTCAACCAGCATCACTCACTGGATTCCGTCATCCGACCACTGCACGTGGCCTGAGATCACGTGCACCGATGGTCGGGTCACGAAACTCGAGATCATAGAAAAGAATATCAGTGAAACAATCCCTACATTTATTTGTGACCTTAAAAACCTCTCCCACATTGATCTTCAGCTGAATTTCATCCCTGGACCCTTTCCTGTAGTTCTTTATAACTGTTCTAATCTCGAATATTTGGACCTTCAACAGAATTATCTTGTCGGAAAAATTCCTGATGACATTATCCGGCTTTCGCCCCGGCTTCAGGTTCTTAACTTGAGTGGCAACAATTTCACCGGTGATATTCCTGCATCCATTGGGAGCTTTCCAGAGCTCAAAAGTCTTCAGCTTTCCTCCAACTTGTTCAACGGTTCTATTCCTTCAGAGATTGGCAATCTTTCCAATCTTGAAGAATTAAATTTGAACCTCAACCCGTTCTTACCACAAGCAATACCATCAAGTTTCACCAAATTGAAGAAATTGAGAAATCTCTGGATGTATATAACAAACTTGATAGGAGAAATCCCTGAAAGTGTTGGGAATTTGTCTGCTTTAGAATACCTGGACTTGTCTGAAAATAGTTTAAGTGGCAGCATTCCGAATTCTCTGTTTCTTCTCAAGAACTTGACAATTGTGTATCTGTACAAAAACAGGCTATCGGGACCGATTCCTCGGCCTTTTGAGGCGTCGAATTTGGAGGAAGTTGATCTTTCCAACAACACCTTGACAGGGACGATACCAGATGATTTTGAAAACCTGACAAAACTTACTGGTTTGGCTTTGTTCTTCAATCAATTATCTGGCGAAGTTCCAATAGGTATTGGTAGATTGCCATCTCTGATAAACATTGGACTCTGGGGTAATAATCTTACAGGTGAATTGCCACCAGATTTTGGGTTATACTCTAAATTGGAAAGATTTCAAGTTTCGTCTAACCATTTTGTTGGGACGTTACCGAAGAATTTGTGTGTTAATAAGGTTCTTCTAGGCGTGGTTGTCTTCGACAACAATTTGACAGGTGAATTGCCGGATTCTCTAGGCAATTGTGACAGTTTGCTGGTTGTTCGGGTTTATGGAAACATATTTTCTGGTAATATTCCAGGAGGACTATGGACATCATTGAACTTAAGTACACTGATGATGAGCGATAACTTGTTTACAGGTCAGCTTCCGGATACAGTAGGTCCAAACTTGTCTCTGCTCGAGATACATAACAACCAATTTTCCGGCGAAATCCCAGGTGGGATATCTTCTTGGGAGATGTTGAGGGTGTTCAAGGCAAGTAACAACTTGCTTACTGGTCAAATTCCTCAAGAATTGACTGTTCTTCCATTGCTGTCAACTATTTTGTTGGATGGAAACCGACTTTCTGGAAATCTTCCATCTAATATAATCTCGTGGAAATCTTTAACGACGTTGAATCTCAGTCGAAATCAATTATCCGGCGAAATTCCTGCGGCGATCGGATTTTTGCCTGACCTCTTGTATTTGGATTTGTCAGCAAACATATTTTCTGGTTCGATCCCATCCGAAATCGGCCTTTTGAGGATATCTTCACTCAACCTCTCTTCAAATCAGCTCTCTGGGAGAATCCCGGGCGAATTTGAAAATGCAGTTTTTGATAGCAGTTTTCGGAATAATCCGAGGCTCTGTGCAAGCAATCCAGCATTAGGCCTCAGCAGTTGTCAGGCTGCACCTGCTAGAAAATCGAACAAACTTTCATCCCAATTTATTGCTGCAATCTCCAGTATTTCAGCAGTTGCATTTCTAGTTATTTTCGCGTATACAATCTTCTTTGTTAGAACTAGCAGGAAGAGAGAGTGCGATTTGGAGTCGAATTGGAAACTGACTTCATTCCAGAGATTGAATTTCACAGAATCAACCATTTTATCTGGTTTAACAGAGAACAACATAATCGGAAGAGGAGGATCAGGAACAGTTTTCCGGATTCCCATAAATCGTTCGGGCTCATACGTTGCTGTTAAGCGGATTTGGAACAATGTGAAGTTGGATCGGAAACTCGAGAAAGAATTTTTATCAGAAGTTGAAATTCTTGGCACCATACGGCACTCCAACATAGTGAAACTTCTTTGTTGCATTTCTAGTCAGAACTCGAAGCTCCTGGTCTACGAGTATATGGAAAATCATAGTCTCGACGGATGGCTTCTTGGCAAGAATCGACGATCCACAATCTCAGGTTCAGTTCATCATGTGGTTTTAGATTGGCCTAAGAGGCTACAAATTGCAATTGGTTCTGCTCAAGGGCTGGCCTATATGCACCACGATTGTTCACCGTCCATCGTCCATCGTGACGTAAAATCGAGCAATGTCCTGTTGGATTCTGAGTTCAATGCAAAGATTGCAGATTTTGGTCTAGCAAGAATGTTGATCAAGGAAGGAGAACCTGACACAATGTCCAGTGTGGCAGGATCATTTGGTTATATAGCTCCAGGTATGTATGTCTCTTGTCAAATGAATTCCTTATTCTCTCCAAATTTATTTACCTTACCTTAAATTCTCAGAGTATGCACATACAAGAAGAGTGAATGAGAAGATTGATGTATATAGCTTCGGAGTGATCCTTTTGGAGCTAGTAACCGGAAGGGAAGCTCACGACGGAGACGAGAGGTCGTCTCTGGCAGAGTGGGCGTGGCGTCACGTTATGGAAGGTAGACCGATAGCCGAGGTCACGGACGAGGATATTAAGGAAGTCCATTACTTGGATGAGATAAGCAGTGTATTCAAACTAGGGGTTGTCTGCACTGGAAAACTTCCTTCGAGTAGGCCTACAATGAAGGAGATTTTGCAAATCTTGCTCCAATATAGCCATTCGACGCTGCATGGAGAAGAAAAGATGAATAGAAACGAGTACGACGTTGCTCCTCTTCTCCAGAACTCGAAGCCCGAAAGGAAACTCGAAGCCGACGACAGTGTTCGACATCAATCATGGGATGAATGCTGATAGTGACACTTCTTTCACACCACCAATGGAACATTCAGATTGAATATTATTTATGTAGCTGTCTCCACGGATTGGTAACTCGGTTGTAAAGACAGACTAGAGGCTTTAATAGTCAAATTGGAGAAAATAATGGGTTTTGTATAGTTACTCGTTGTGTTAGATTAAGCATCCGTTTGGGATCCTGTTTTTCGATCATTTTTTTCCATTATCAGTTCTGTACAATGGTCATTGCAGTTAACAATTACTTAAATGGATGTGTTAACTTTTATTAGTTAAACAATGCCACTTAGACAATATAATAAATGTTAAGTGCCACATTCACATGTTAATGTTTTAATGTTAATGTTTCTCTCTCCTATTTTCAACATAAATTGTCATGTCACATGTCAAAATATTTGTTAACTTTAACAAACAAGTTAATAATACACCTAAAAAAATTCCTTTAGCAAACATGCTAACATATCCAATATAGACATAAAAATGACTATTAGTTAAAATATGACACTAATGAACACTTTAACACATTCATTGTACTCAAAGTACTTTGTGGGCCCAACTTTTTGGGAATTCCTAAGATCCTTCAAGTATATTTTGATAAATACAAAAAAATAGATGAAAGTTTATACAACCATGCTTCTCGATGAATACAAAGTATTTTACCTCCAAGATATCCTTTAGTTTGCTCACAACCACTTTGAGATCAGAAGAAGTGTCGTGATGCATTACAGCCATGTCAATGACTCAATTGTCAGGTGTACTGCATGTTAGCACTTTGCTTTCAGCATCTATATTACAAATGATGATGATTTAGGCTCTGTTTGAGCCCAATTCTGGAATACAGGTTAAAAAGCTTTGTCTTTACGTTCAGCATTATCTTATTGGGATGAATTTAAGTTGACATGTGTTACTTAATTTTGAATTAAAGGAGAAGAATTGATGACTTAGAACCTGCTTGCTCTATCAAGAATTTTATCAAAAATTTTCAAACTCAATCTCAACCATCCACCCTTAATCAAGCTCATAATTTTTTATTTTTCAAATCAATCTAAACTACATATCCATAAAAAAACACAAAAAAATCACAAAAATTAAAACCTTTTCATGAACCAAATGAGAAGAAAGAAGGCACATTACTTTCGCAAACAAATTCATACGTTTCTTCCCTTGGTTGAAGCTATTTATAGCCTTTATTTTTATATGATAAACAAGTAACTCAGGCTACAAAATAAACAACTTAACTACTTAGCTACTTACCTACTAAAACAAATTAAAAAAAGTCGGACAATTACCCACTAAAGCTAAAAATTAGCTCTTCATGGATTTATTAAAATGAACAAACAAACTGAACTATCTAGGAATTATCCATCAACTTTCGCCCGGTGGTGGAGCCAAGATGAAATTTCAGTGGCGACACAAGTTAATTATAGAAATTTTTTTGAAACAAAGTGAGTTTAATGTACATTATTTTGGAAAAAAATTGTTTTGAATAATAATTGATGTGATATTGTATGATTGAAAAAAAAAAAAAAGTTTTGGATTTATGTGTAAAATATTTTATAATTAAAGTGTGATTAAAATTGAGTTTGTAGCTAGAAAAATAATTTTTTAAATGCATACCAAACAAGAGCAAAATAAAATGCATAATAATATTAAATTCAAATAAAATATGCCCAAATTAAGTTTAACAATAATCCACTCAAATTAAGCAAATCCAATTAAAAGAAAGAATAAGAATAAATATTTAACATGAATATGCTAAGATAGACCATACTAAGGTGGAGTTCAACATAAGCTTTATACGTAAATATTAAAACATGTCCAAAACTTAAGACTGAATATTAAACAAACTAATAATGTTAACTAAAATTAATGAATTAATATAAGAAAGTTGGAAAGTTATATACATATTTCAATTGGGATTACACAACCTTTAATGTTAAATTTTTTTCTTTAAAAAAAAAAAAAATAATCTCAAAGTTTAGTGGGGGCCATGGACCCCACTGGCCCCCACGTGGCTCCGCTAGTGATTCCACCTCCATCCACATTTTTCACTGATTTT
This sequence comes from Ligustrum vulgare, assembly GCA_963555705.1. NCBI lineage: Eukaryota > Viridiplantae > Streptophyta > Magnoliopsida > Lamiales > Oleaceae > Ligustrum > Ligustrum vulgare. The sequence goes on from OY743171.1 coordinate 12,448,041, forward strand.
GCACATATCATAAGTTCGGGGAAAAATGAGTTTTAAAATATGAGTTCAAAGGGGGGCTTGATTTCTTTCGAGTGAAGAGGACACAAATATGGAGAATAAGGGTAGAAATGCTTAGATAGCCGTATCTATTTTTCACAAGAAATGTGAAAGATTTGATTCTTTTGACCTTTCAGTACAAATAACACATCTTCACCCAAGTTTATTTATTTGCAATAAGACTAACATGATGATACATTAGCTTATGTAGATTCTAATATGGGAAGAAAACATAACTAAGATTTTTGAAATACACATTTTTAAACTTAAAAAAATTTAGGTTATAATCCTAAAATCAGATCATAATTAGCTAATTAATTAGATTTTGTTTGATTTTAGTTAAAATGAGTTTTTTTCTAAAATGAATAATTATTTTTAGGATAATGGATGATTGAAATTTTATTGAAAAGTCAAGTATTATGGGCTTTACTTTCAGTGGATGATTGAGATTGAGTAATGTAGAAAAATGAGAAAATTTAAATGAAAACCAAATATAAATTTATGGTCATAGTTACAAATTGCTTAGGTCACAACTTATTTGTCGGTCACAAATACTGAATTTTGTAAGTCACAATTTTTTCTCGATCGCAATCTTGAATTAATTGATCACAAATTAACAAATTACGAGTTACAATTTCTTTAGTGATCACAAATCACCAATTTCATAGGTCACACTATTTTTTTTCGATCACGATTTATCTAATTACTCGGTCATAAATGCATATGTTATGGGTTACGACATTTTTCGGTCACAATTTAAAAATTAATTTTCATAACTACAAATTTAGTCACAATCTCAAACTTTTTAGGTTACATATTATTTAGTGTTCACAAATAATGAAATAGTCGGTCTCAAAATTTTTAGGTCACGTATTATTTAGTGGTCCCATGTTGTGTAAAACTATCGCAAGTGTACAATATTGTTAACAAGTAATAAAGTGTACTTTAGAGTCTAGATTGTTGATTCCACATGGATTAGTTATCTGTTATCGATCTATTTTGATTCAAAAAAATCCCTAGACTAAGGTAAAAATTTACTAAGAAAATAAAATTGCAAACCATTCAAAAAATGATAATAAATTGATGAATTAATGAAATAAACAATAAAAATAGCAAATTAAACTAATTGCAACTAAATTAAAATATAAAAGCGAGAAATTGAACGATGAGTTTTTAATAATAAAGGACTATCAGGATTAATGATTTCGAAATAATATTTTAGCTTAAATTCGCATATCAAGTTCTTTTCTAAAATTACATTTGATCGAATTCGCGCATTTATCTAATTTACGTATCTTAAGTTCAAATTAAGTCTATTTAACTATGTTAATTGTGTATCTCTAAAGAGGGTCAGAAATCCTCCTTAGCTAAATGCATTAAATCACCTAGGAATCCAAAATTGATCACATACAACAACAAATTCATATATCTATTTTTTTGTTGAAATTGCAGGATTTTACTACTTAGTCAAGTTGTTAACTCACATTTCGAATTATGAAAATAATCACAAATTACAAGAACTAGTAGCCATTACTCCATGCATGAAAAGCAATAATAAAACCAATATATTAGCAATATAGTCCCAACTTGAGAATTAAAATTAAATAAGAAAAATTAAAACTACATCATTAATCCGAGTATTAAATCTAGTTACTTGTGTTCTTGGAAATAAAAATAACAAACAATAATGAAAATAAAACCAATAATTTAGGGAATTGATGGATAAACATCTTCATGTACCAAGAATTTGCCGAAGCTTTATGTATTCTCCAAATCCCTAGCTTTCTCCTATATGATTTCTCCCAAGATTTGGATGAATTTGAGAGTAAATTTGTGGAAGACAGGCTTGATTTTTTTGGTCTAGGGTTTAGAATTTGTGCCTCCAACCTCTTTCTACGTGGTAGAATAGGTCTTTATATAGTTTTGAACTCTAGAAAGTAGTTCAAAACTAGTTGGGCTCGAAAAAGGAGAAAAAATAATCAAAAAACCCCGAAAAACGTTGAAAATCAGACCAGAAAATCGGAAAAAACGGACCAAACGTCGCTCAGCTACAATACCGTGGTCGGACCACGATTTGCAAACCGTAGTCAGACTGCGGCAAAAAGGAACAAAATCCAACCGCGGCTGGCTCACGGTTAGCAAACAACGGTTCAGTTGCGATTCTATTTTAATTATTGCAGCTCGATCCTCCTTTAATTCCAGCGCTAGTCCTCTAGGTTTCTGACTTCTTCAATTTAGTCCTCAAAATATCACTTTTATTTCAGCTCGGTCTTTTTTAATTACAACTCAAGTCCTTCAATTTTTAGAACTTTACAAATTTGACCCCATAATTTCTGATTTTCTTCAATTAACTCATTTCTTTACTTGATTTCTTCAATTAGGCCTTCAAACTTCTTCATTCTTCAACACGTGCCCCTCATTTGTCTTCATCAACCTCCCTGTGCATGATTTTTCTCCAATTATCATCCAATTGTTGTGTAATTTCTTAAATTACTCATTTTTCTTGATTTTAGGATAAAAGCTGAAATAATTATAAAAAACAACAAGCAGATTTTATTCACAAAAAACAACATAAGATCCTAATTTATCACCCCACATCCACTTACACTTGCTTCAACCATTTCCAACTCCATCCTCCACCAAATCACTACCCTACATGAGTTTCAGGGAGATGATGTCTAGTGCCCCGAATTCTAAATACCCGGTTTACCAAAATAATATTCTAGCGGAAGAAATCACTGAAATCCGTTTTTTAGCAACATTAAATAAACTGTAATGGTCGATAAAATTCAAAAACATTTATGAAATAATTCAAAATAACGAATCGAGCCATTAATAATACAAAACATTCGACAATGCCATAATTTCTAAAATAATTGAAAATCTCAAAAATAGCCAAGGTTTAGAAATATGGATGATCAAAATAAGAATCTCAATTATTTAACGATTATTGTCACTATCATCCATCATTGGCTACCTTCTCCGAAATCTGCAAATGTTGTTAAAAATAGACATGAGCATTTCATAGAAATACTCAGTAGACTCATTGCCAATTAATTAATCTACATTATAATTGAACACATAAATGCAGACTCTTTAGAAATCATAGGGTGTGTGTTACTCTTCTCGTGCATTAAAGCACATGACCTCTCTTTGAAAATCATAAGCTCTTTAAAATCATAGGGTATGTGTTGCTCTTTCTTCTCGTGCACATAAGACACATAAGTTATGCATAACATCATCATTTATCTTGCAAGACATTCTCTTTTTTCTTTCTCATGCATAAAAGCATATAAGTTATGACAAGTATAACAACATAAATATTTCATAAGAAATATTTTCTCATCTTATTTCATGAAATAAATTTCACATAAATCACGTAACATACACATTCACATGCAATCATAATTTAAATCAATTAATAGGGGCGAGTATACCTTAAACTTGACGAGTGCAAAGTTGAGCGGGAGACGACTTCAATTCTTTAATTCTCCGTACGCTTCGTATAACCATTTAGAAAAATAAATTAAATTAGCATTTTGAAATTTATAGTTTAAAAATGATAAATTACAATTTTGGGACTGAAATTGAAGATTTGAAAGTTGAGGGGCTAAAATGAGTAATTTGAAAGTTGAGGGACTAAAATGAATACTTTGAAAACTGAGGGACTAAAATAAATACTTTTCAAACTTGAGGGACTAAAATGTATATTTCCAAAAGTTGGGTCGAAGCTCAAAATGAATATTAAATTGTAGGGCTTTAAATAAGTGATTTTAAAAATGAAGGACTTATTAAAATCATTTAAAACTTAAGGGCTGAAATTATAAGTTTTAAAACTAAAAGGGTTGAATTAAATCATTTTGGAACTTAGGGACTAAACTGCAATTTAAGAAAACTTTCAAATAAAACATATATTTCTCTCTTTCGTTCCCAAAATCAGAGACAGAGAGGGAGACGGGCAAGAGGGGGAAGGAGCGGCTGAGGTACTGCCGGCGCCAACCGCCGGCGATTCACGTTGGTATCATCGCCGTCACGTGGCGGTGACAAGGAGGGAGAAATGGTGGTGAAAATGCGAAGTTTTGGGGTTGATTTTTTTGGCTGTAAGGTCGCGGTTTTGGGTGGCGGTGATGATCGCGATTCAGAGTTCTTGCCAGCGGAAATCCAGCCATCAATGGGTCGAAGTTCAGGTAAGGTTCTGGGCTTGTTTTATTTCTTGGTTTTGATTTTGGCTTATTTGGTGAGGATTTGGAGGCGACAGTGGAGGCTGGCCGTGTGCGATGGTGATGGTGGTTTGGGTTCTCGATTGAGGTGGTGTTGGCCGTGAATGGTGGTGCCGTAGGTGGGTTGTGTTTGGATGGTGGTGGCGGCTGTGGTGTGTGTTGTGAGGAAGCAGTGGTTGCAGGTTGGTTGTGGTTTATGGGTGGTGATGATGATGCCGGTGAAAGGCAGTGGTGATGGAGATTGATGTAGGTGGTGATGGGTTTTGGTTGAGTTGGTTTCCTGTGATTGTGTGGTGGTGTTGTTTCGACCATTGTGGAGGTGGTGGTGGCTGCAGCGTGCAGTGGTGGTGCGAGTTGCTGCAATGGCTGTGAGAGGTTGTTAAGGGCTGTTCTTACCTTGCTGAACTGAATGGAGGTGTTGGGAATGATGAAAATCGTGTGTTGGTTTGAGCTGAGGGGAGAGGCTGGTGAAGATTGTATTGTTGAGGGTTGGATTGTGTAGTGTATAAGAGGGTTTGGTAGGTATGTTGTAGTATTGGATTGATGTGATGGATGGTGGTTGGTGGTGTGAAAACCTAGACAAGCCTTAACAATCAATGCATGTAATTAGAGGAAAAATCGTACGCGAATTGAACTGGGTCGGAAGAACGAAACTGATAAAATGAGATTGACGAAATTTGGAATTTAAAATGATTTTGAAAATAATAATTTAAATAAATAATTTAAATAATAAAATTTTGGAAATTCGAAATTTATTTTAAAATCGAACGAACTCGATATTTCTCGATTTGGCTAGACGAACGCGTCGTGAAGTTAACTTAAAAATGGACGAGATCGCAGCGACACGATTTTCGAAACTTTAAAATAATTATTAAATGCGTAAAAATTCTTGATCGCTACATGATGAGTCTCTCTATCCAAATTATAACTCGAGGTTGAGTTTTTCGGAGGTGGAAGAGACTAATGTAGAACAAATAGCTGAATGGATTGAGAAACAACTGGACCGAAAATGGCAAAAATCGTAAAATACAAGTTTGACGTTCGAGCTCAAATTTGAGCCCATAGTACATTTTCTGAAAGGAAACGACGTGGCGAACAAAATTCACATCGTTATGATGTAGAGATGATTTTAGCCATCCGAGTTTGTTTAGATCTCGAAAACAGCCATTTGAACAATGTTCATCCCTAAGTGTAAATTACACTTTCAATCCTCATCTTTAAATTTTGACATTTTTGCCTACATGGTTAACTGAGTGGTAATTTGAGTAATTAACAGAAATTTGATTGGTACTTTGAGTAAGTTTTGAACTTCAATAATAGATTTAAAATTTTGTTTAAACTTAAGTGATATTTTGTGTAATTGGCTCAGTTTTAATATAATTTTGAACAAAATTGTAATTTGATTTAAGGGTTGCAATATTCCTTGGAAAAAAAGGGCACGAGAATATCTTTTCCAATGACACGTCGCTCCAGAAAATATTTTGCCATCTCTTTTTCTTTTCAAAAAGGGTCATCCGTCCCTCCAGGTTTCTAATTGGTTAAGAATAGATCAAGTCCATTTTATTAATTATTTCACAGAATCTGATTCTATATACAAATGGCCATATACAAATGAGGTACACTTTGTAGCAGGCTACTAGAGCAATAACTAATGAAAGACTCTGCATCTACAATTTGAGACCAATTTTTCTTAAAAGTAAGTTTTATAATAGTAATTTTTTTAAACATGCATGATTAAAAAGTATAATTTTTTCTTTTTCAATTTACTTGCAGAATTATTTTATTTACAGATATATAGTTGAAAATGAGTTTGAAAAATAATGAGGTTTCAAAAAATGGGGTCAAACAAATTTGCATCTTAGCCTCTGTTCGTTAAAAGTTTTTAATTTATGAAAATAAAATTTGTTATTTTTAAAATAAAATATATAGTTAAAAAGTAATTAAAAAAAAATGTGTAGATTATAAAACAAGTTTACCTAACAGAATTTCTGTAAATTACATAAATTTCACCAGTTGATTGATCAATGATTCAACGTATATCCTATTCTCTTCTGGTGATTGATCAATACTAACCACCAATGTTGATTCTGTAGTTGAATATTTAAACGAATTTTTCTCAATATCATTTCCATGTTTGACCTACCTCCATTATTTGAGAAATAATGTGATTTTGAATACTCATTCCGTCCCATTTATATAAGCTATTTTTCTTTTTTTCTCTTGTCATAATTATATAGGCTTGTTTCTTTATTGTGAAGTATTTATTTTGTTTGTTTACTAATGTAACCCTATTTATTACTTCCAATAATCAGGGGCGGATCCAGCCGGTGTCGAGGTAGCGCGGCCGCGCTACCTTGATCGCCAGCCGATCTGTTTTAGATTTTTTTTTTTTTAATATTAAGTTGGAACCTGAGACTTTAGAATAATTTTTAGTTTATGTGATTTAGTTTATGGTTCTTTGTTTGATTTCTCTCCGATTTGTATGTTTATGTAATTTATTTTCAAGTTAATATGTATGAAGTTAGAAAATGGCGGAGGAAACGGAAGTCACTAAACCAGGTAGAAGGAGGAAGAAGATGAATTGGTTGGACACTTGGACGGGACTTTATTCATTGTTTGGGCCTTATGTGGCCCAAACTCAATTTTTTGTTTTGTTTTAAAGTCCCAAACTTAAATTATTGATTCACTTTGTTTAATTGATATTTTTTTGGTTAATTTAAAGTTGTGATTGTAATTTTTAATTTTGGGAAAAGTTATACAAATGTGTATATTAATTTTAGATTTTCGAAATATATGAATTTAGTTGTACTAGTTAATTGTTTGTGCTTAATGTGTACAAGTTTATGACTCAATTTTCAGATTTGAAAAATTATAGATTTAATTTGTTTAATCATAATTTTTGGTTAATTTGGAGTTGTAATTGTAATTTTCAAAATTTAGGAAAATTATGTAAATGTGTATATTAGTTGTTTATGTTTAATTTTTGGATTATAAATTGTATTATCAAATTGGGAAAATCGCATATTTTAATTGTGTGAATTTGAATTGTGATTTGGGAATTGATAAATATTGAATTTGTGAATTGCTGTTTATTGAATTTTTTATTAATTTTTAATATTATTTAATTAAATAATAATAAATAATTTGGCTATTGCGACGATTGAAGATCGTTGGTCAACGGTCACCGCTTTAGCTGAGATCTGATCCTAGATCCGCCACTGCCAATAATAACAGTTTGTCAGTTTTAATACTTAAATAATGGTAAGTTGAGAATTTTCGTTATAAAAATTATATTTTCAATAACATTAAATATTTTCTTAATTTGTGTGAAAAGTCAAACAAGTCTATATAAATGAGACGGAGGGAGTAGTATTTTTGAGAGAATGTGTGATTATAATTTGTATGAAAAGTCAAATATGGTGAATTTGACTAAAATGAATTGTTGAGATTGAATGTTTAAAAACTTGATTTTCAAATAGTAGGACTCAAACATGGGCTTGACAAATCAAATCGGCTGGTTGAAAGTTTAAACTCATTTACCCTACTATTACAACAACACTTTTCGTTAGAAAAAACCTCTCGAGCTCGCTATGCCCCCACAATTTTTTGATAACTTTGCGCTTGTCTAGTAAAATTTGTTTATAAACAGTCACTTGATAATATTTCATTGGTCACATTTCTTGAAAAGTTAATAATATTGACTGGTCAAAGATTATCACATAATACAAGATTAAAAAAATAGTAATGAATATTGAGACGTCGTTATTTATAAACAATCATTTATAAACGATTTACCAGACATAGACTTAACCATTGAAGTCGTATCAAAGTGAAATTCAAAATATTTTTTCGTTTTGAGTCCTCTTCCTAACATCTAAGTTACGTAGTAATAAAATTATTTGGTTCAATCCGGTATATATCACGCTGTAAACCACTCAAACCAAACAATTACTGGGTTTCCTTCACCTCTATTTCCCCGAAGTTACTTGGTACCTACGTTTCTAAACTCATTTGCATGAAACTTTTCCAGAACTAGAAAAAGAGGCTTTCTTTGAGCAGCTGTAAAAGTGTGTTTAGTGTTTACTACTTTATATGAAACTTTAACTTTTGTGTTACACTTTTGCGTGTGTGCTTGAGAGAGAGAGAGAGAGAGAGAGAGAGAGAGAGAGAGATTCTGCATGTATAGAATATAGAGCCTAGAGATGTTTGTTTAATGAATCTCCATTTCAATTTCTGAAAATCAGCTAAATGGGAAAAGCAACAAGGTGGTTAAAGGGCCTGTTCTGGATGAAGAAAGACGGAGATAAGAAACAAAATTCAAAATATTCCGGCCATTCCACACTGGGGTGGTGCAATAGATCAACAACCATACCGCCCAATATTACACATGGCGAGGCTGAACGGGTGAGTTCTTTCCACGGACAGACTGAGAACGAGCAAAACAAGCACGCAATGGCGGTGGCTGTCGCCACAGCAGCGGCCGCAGATGCAGCACTGGCCGCCGCTCAGGCGGCAGCCGCTGTCGTGAAGCGAACCGCCAGTAAGGGTAAGGGCAGCCGGGAAATACGGGCTGCTGTCAAGATTCAAACTGTATTCCGAGGATACCTGGTAAGTAGATAATTATAACGATTTTTTTGTTGATGACAAGATTTAAGCCTCTATTTCATAGCATTTTGTTTATAAACTATTACTTCAAGAATCATTTTTTTTTTTGAAAAGTCAACTATTTTGCTTGATCAAATATTTCAGTCCATCATTTGTTAATATTAAAAATAATGGATCAACTAGATATTTCGTTATTTATTAACAACCGTTTATAAAAGATTTGTAACTGAATACGTTGTCTTGATGAGTTTGTTTTGTGCTTGTAAATGCGAAAAACAGGCAAGAAAAGCTCTTAGGGCATTGAGAGGATTAGTGAAACTACAAGCACTAGTGAGAGGCTATTTGGTGCGGAAACAGGCCGAGGCCACACTTCATTGCATGCAGGCCCTTATAAGAGCACAAACCAATTTCTTGGCCCGAAAAACTCATCGATTCAATGCTCAACTCGACGCACGAAAATCCGTGGTCAGTCCATAAACCTTAAATTTATCATCAAATATAAACTTGATCGAGTAATTTGAGAACAATTATGGGAAGTGTATATATGTCATTTGTTCTAGCAGGATAAACTTGTTAGTACAAGAAATGGGCACAAAATGTCAATCCACAAAAGAAGGCTTTCTGCCTCATTCGAAAGCCCGAAAATTGTGGAGGTTGATACAGGAATTCCTCGATCAAGATCCAGAAGAACCAACACATGGATGCCGGATTCCGGGGATGACTTATTAGGCCAATCAATACCCTCTCCACTTCCCGGCCGATTCCCAATAAGCTTATCGGACTCGAGGAATATCCGAGGTGTAACCGGGATCGAATGCCGAGGTTTCTTCACAACACAAGTCAGTACTACTCCAAGGTATGCCAATTCCGGTGGGTGTAATGGATCAATTACCCCTGCAAGAAGTTTTTGTGTGGAGGGCTATTTCAGGAATACTGTAAACTACCAAAATTATATGGCTAATACACATTCATTCGAAGCTAAGTTAAGGTCCCAAAGTGCCCCAAAGCATAGGCCCGAGCCCAGCCCTAAAAGAAAACTGTCACACAAAGAAATTAAGGAACCAAGAAAAAGTCTTGATAGAGTTAGAATGCAAAGGTCCAAAGAAGCCCCAAAAATGCCATAAATTTCAACAATGTTAATTGGCATAGATGGTTTTGCATTTTAGGATTCAATTGAGAACTGTAATGGTATTATTTTGACAATTAATTCATATTATTCACTAATCTTGTATTTGTTTGGTGACTTGACCTCTGTTTGGAAAAAGAATTTGTTTATAAACAAAAAATGTGACTTTTTTGAGGTAAAATTTGTGGTTGAAAAAATGATTTGAAAAAATATGTGGTTAAAAAGGATTTTGAGAAAAGGTTTTGTTTATAATATATTTCCTGAACATTGACTTGAATTTTTTTAATAAAAAAATTGTTGTTTTTGAAGTAAATATATGACTGAAAAGTGATATGAAAAAATGTACGTGATTAAAAAGTGATGTTTAGAAATGAGTTATTTATAAACAAATTATCAAACAGAATGTTATTTTATTGTTTTTATAGCGGAGTATGATATTAAATATCAAGTTGAGCTCACTCTATATTTAAGGGTGGACAATAGTAAGTCCAACTCATATGTCTAGCTCTAGCCCCTCTAGGCATAGCTCAATTGTCAAAGGCTAGCTCACATTTCGTTGGCAATGTAAAGTTAGCACGTTCGAATTTCCTTGGAACTCTGTCATATTAGTGACATGGCACTTGGATCATGGCTAGTTTGAGGCATATATCTCGATTTACCTTTTCTCGCGATATCGAGGAGCTGATCCAAGGATCACGAGCATCATCCACATGTACAACTCTAACTAATAATAGTAAAAACATACATGACTCAAATCTTTTAACATGTCTTGTAGAATGTAGTTACCATAGCTCGTTTGAAAATGATAAGAAATACTCATTTATAGGAGAGCATAAAATGTTATTTTTGTTGATCAATTTTGTATACTCATCCACCATGTGGCGGATGAGAATTGAATAATGGTGGGTGAGCTTCACAGTCCACCCATCACGGGGGTGGGTGGGAGTTTTATAACAAGCCCATTATGGGTACTACACAACACACAAAGGATATGCGAAAGATTGTGCCATTGTGTTAAAAATATATATAAAATAATATTTTAGCCCTGATTTGGTAAATGCTAAATAAGGGGTCCGTTCGGTAAAATTTAATTTATCAAATTAATTGATTAAAAGACAAAAGAGACTAAATTTAATTTACACAATTTCTCAAATCATTTTTTAACCATCAATATTTTCTCTTCCCAATTACACAATTTTCCAAACCAATTTTTAATTTTATATCTTACCTAAAAAATACAAATAAATCAAAACAAAATTTAATTTGGCACACTTTCCAACCGAACAGAGCCTAAATTGCCACGTGAAAATATTCCATTAAATAATTTTCTTGAAACTCAACAATTATAGTTAGTTAAAAATTCTTGTCCATTATTTTTTACTTAAAAAAAATCAAAGAAATATTATCACATCAATATTTATAAACAATATTTATTTGTCAGGCTATTAATCAATTAAGCAAATCAATATCTAATCAAACACTTATTAACTTGGTTTTGGGAGAAGAGGGGTGGGGGGGGGGGGGTGTGAACTAATTTCTGACCATCAAACAGTTCTTTAATTTTATTAAATTTTCTTGGTATAACTTTAGATTAATCATGTAAGACAACCTTAAACTGTACAAGCTTAGATTTTACCTTGATTGTTAATGCTCTCGCCCGTTGGTCACCAAAATGTTCGAGTGATTTTTATTATGAAAAGAATCTCAATCTTTAGTAATTGTTTCGTCCAAAATTTTTGTGGAACGATTCAGAAAATAAATTAATTAATTAAAAAGAGAAAAAAAAAAAAAAAGATTAAAAGGAAAAAAAAAATGTAAAAGGAAAAAGAAAAAGCTCGAGGCACAAGCTATCCTAAAATTGAAATCTCAAATCAGATAAAAACCCAAGTACCACTGCGACCACAAGAACAAGCACGCGTCTACGGGATGAGGCCTCCTTGTCTGATCCAGGTAATTCCCCACGGCCTTCGGCTCCAGAAAATCAGATTAACTCTTTCTTGTTTTGTATTATCCAATGTTTATGGCTCTTACTATTTCTCACAAGAACGGAAATTGCCGATAGCCATGAAGGTTCAGAAATAAATCAAGTTGTTACAAGCAAAATGTTAAAGCAAATGCTGGCATGCTGCAAGGTGTACATATCTGAAAGCCGAAACAGGGCTGCATTGGAGGCAATTGAAAGGGCAGCCAAGCTATTTCCAGATGCCCCAATTGTCAACAAATTTGAAGATGAAACTTATAATAGAGTTGGGTACACCCTTGTGTCCAAATTGGTTCCATGTTGTGCCCTCAAGAGCGCTGTTTTTGAAATGGTGAAAGCTGCTTTTGAAGCCATTGATCTTGAAACGCACACCGGGACTCACCCTAGGCTTGGTGTTGTGGATCACATTTGTTTCCATCCCTTGGTTGGTGTTTCATTGGATAATGTTGCAGGGACTGCAAAATCTCTGGCTGCTGATGTTGGCTCGGGGCTTCAAGGTTTGTTCTCTTGAAACTAAGATTTTTAAGACTTACTCAGTTGGGATAATTTCATTTTATGTGTTAAGACTCTGTCATTGTTCGTTCTTCATGAGGTTTCTAGAGGAATCTATAATGATTTCTACATAAGTGGAATATGAAGATGTGATGATATGTGCATGGAGAATTAATACGGGAGTTTTGTTTGGCTGTTAACTACTTGTAATTGAGTTGTTAGCTCAAACACGATTTATGCATATTAGGGTGACTTGTAATGTCAGAATTTGCATATCCTTTTTTAATTGTTAAATATTCACATCCCTTAGGATTGAGCAAAAATCAATATCTTCCTTGCTCTATCTTTTGGTTTTGCTAATGAATTCAAACATAGCTTGTGTTTGTTTGGCTGTTAACTACTTGTGATTCGTATGAATTTCTGGAAATTGTCCAAATGGTCGTCTTCTATCTTTCTTTGTTTACTGCAGTAGAGGAATCGCTAATTCAATTGTTTTTTCAGAGACGGAGATTTAGAGAGCTTTTCGTAACTTATGGCCTCATTTTCATATTCGTAGATATAAAAAAACAGCCTATATATTTTGGGGTCATTGCGAACTGCCGGACATATTTGACATAGCATATATATTTATGATCATTATTAGTTTAAGCTTTGACATCCTTCTCTGTGTCTATTGTATTATCTTTGATATACAGGTCCTCAATGATACATGTAAAAGACAAATAAAATATCTCAGGTCGAATGATTACTATAGTAAATGTAAACAAGAACCCCCTGATGACTGATAAATATAACTCGATTATTATTCTTGCAATTTAGTTACTGTCAGCAAGCAACTACGGGTGTGTTTGATTGAAGGGATTTTCCGTGAAAAATGTCCCATCAATCAAAATATTTTCCACATTTGCATGTTTGATTCACAAGATTTTCAATGGAAAATGTCCCAATATTTTCCATGGTACAACCCTTTTATGCATTGTTTTCCATTATTTGCCTTGAAAATTTTCCAATGGGGGAGGTGGGAAAAGATTTTCCATGAAAATATTTTCAATTTTCATTTTCCATCTTTTGTGTATCAAACACACCCTACATGTTTTTCTTAGTTCTCAACAAAATTGACTTGATGACTTGCCTTCCACCAAGTGATCAAACAGATCATGAGTTAGTCTACCTAGATTTGTATGCATTACCATTCTTATATCTCGAATCCCTTAAATATAGAATTTATCTTCCATTTTCAACTACAATTTTTGGACTTACCATCCAGTTTTGATAAAATTACATAAGCATAATATACTGAATATTTACCTTGAGAAACATAATTTCTCTCAAAATGCTATTTGCATAGATATATTGTCCCATGACTTCATTTCTCTCTTTTAAGTCTTATTTCTTTCAGGGGAAGGGGTTGTGGGTTGGAATTGAGTGCTCCAACTTGGCGAAAACATGACTTTAGGTATACTAGATAAACCTTATAATAAGTCTGTAGCACCTCAATTCCAAGGTTGCACATCTTTATTTTCCTTTTCAATTGATGAAAGCTTACAAATTTGTACACAGCTTCATCCCTCAAGCTTTGATGGCTTCCAATTTATCAGTCATGTAGCTTTTTTCTTAATGAACATCTTATGTTTATTATGGCATTGATTTCGAGAAGGCTACACGGTATAAGAGAGACCTTTACTTTGTTCTTTGATCATTTGCCCACGTGCTTGTGTGTGTGTGTGTGTATTTATGGCGGAGGGGATTTGAATGGTGAAACTTCTTTTGCAATACAGTGACTTATAATTCCAGAAACATTGTTCCTTCTCAACTGTTAGACATTCACATCCCAGAGGACTAACTGAGAATCAATATCTTCCTTCTTCTTTTGGCTTTGTTAATGATTTTATACATAGCTTGTGCATGGAAATTAATTCAAATGAAGTTAGGCATACTAGAGAAAACTATCAAGTCTGTAGTGCCACAATCAAAAGGTTACACATAATTCTTTTCCTTCTCATTTGATGAAAGAAAGACTACCAATTTGTGCACAAGTTCATCTCTCCGGGTTGATGAGGTCCAATTTATTAGGTTCATGTAGCTATCATGATGAGTATCTTATGTTTCTTATGGAATTGGTTGCGACAAAGCTACACAATAAGAGATTAAGAGAGCATCAATATCTTGTATTTTCTCTATGTTTAAAATTTGTTAACGATTTTAAACATAGCTTGCAGTTCCTACCTTCTTATATGGAGCTGCACATGGAGAGGCAAGGACCCTTGATTCAATCAGAAGAGAACTTGGGTATTTCAAGCCTAATTCAGGTGATAATCAGTGGGTTGGCGGGCCTATATCGGAGGTTTTGCAACTGAGTCCAGACGAGGGACCTACTCGAGCAGTTCAAGGCAAGGGTGTTGTCGTAATTGGAGCAACCCCATGGGTTGATAACTACAATGTACCGATATTCTCTAATGACACAGCAGCAGTTCGTAAAATCGCGAGGAGAGTGAGTGGCAGGTGGGGTGGACTCCAATCAGTGCAATCTATGGCACTTGCTCATGGTGAAGGTATAATTGAGGTAGCCTGCAATTTGCTAGAACCAAGTAGAGTTGGTGGCTGTCAAGTTCAAGTTCAAATTGAGCAATTTGCCAAGGAAGAGGGACTAGAAGTTGGGAAAGGATACTATACTGATTTTTCTCAAGAAAAAGTAGTCGAAACTTACTTAAAGTTGAGTCATTATTCTGATTAATAAGCTACATGCAACATTTGTTGAGTAATCTATTTTTTTCAAATTATATTTTGCCTCTAAGACATGAATGTTTCAATAGTTTTGTTTGGTATGAACAACATGATTTGTTAATCTAATCCATTTAGTTGTTTATTGAACCCGGTTAACAAAATAGATTGAAAGTAGCTCGACTTGCTTTGGTCGGTCATTGACCCATTTGACCTACTTTATTAAAAAAAAAACTAAAATAAAATCATGAGAGTCGTCGTGGCTATAAATACTATCTCGTGTTCTACATTATTTACTCATCTCTCGCCAACTTAGAATATACTTAAAACTATAATGACGCGTCTATTATTCTTAATAAACTCTACTTGTAAGTTCGCAAACAATTTAAGGATGATGTTGACATCTAAACTAGATGTGGGTATTATCCAAAATCGAATCTAAATCGGAGGTTTTGGTCCGATAAATAAATAAATAAATTTAGAAATACTAACTGCGTCTGAGTTGGAACCAGAAGAGTGGGTGGCCAATGGAATACATTTATTTTTACAATTTATTTTTTTGAACATACGCATGTACAATTTTTTAAGGCAAAAAAAATAAAAAAATACAAAATCTAAAAATTCAAATTTAGTTAGTAATTTGTATAAAACTCTACTCTTAAGTCTTACCTTAAGAAATCAAGTTTGACTCCTACATTTTTGCCTCACTTAAATCATAGAGTTAATTACCTTCAAGTGCACTGATCTTGACAAAAGTTTTCCATCACTTTGCGATGATTTTTGAATTGCACCTTTGAAATACAAGATTTTATGTAATTTTCCGTTGGAAAAATCTAACCGGCCAGTCCAAACATCGGGTGGTTTAGGCTTCCGTTTTGGGCGCCCCTGCCTCCTGTTTGAAATGACTATTTTGGGAACAAATTATTCAAAATTTGCATCGTTTCTCCATACCCGATTTGTCGATTTATGGATTTATAATAAAGCATTGAGGGTAAGTAAATATTTTTTATTGGTGATAAATGTCGACTATCGATTGAATGATTTCTAATTAATTCTGTTATCCGCTAACTTTACTCGTGCTTTTATTTAAAGTATGTTGGCTTGCATTATGCATTTATTTAAGGTCGTTCATGAAACTTCATGCTTATAAATGCTCATCAACTAACTTATTTTAAGTTCGTAAACACTTTGACTCTTCAAATTGTGCTTGCTTAGAATGTGTTTGGCAAACATGTTTTTTCCTACACAATTCTCCAAATTACTTTTTAACCATACACATTTCTCTTTCCAATTTTCAACCACACATTTTACCTAAAAAACACAAAAAACATGTTTTTAAACAAAAAACTTTTAACAAAGATATCCAGACATGAATATTTAATTGATAATAACGAATATGAATTTAATTTCAAATTATCACGTTAAATTTGAGTAAATATCAATAACCATGTCCAAGATTTATAACAAGAAACTTATAAACACTAGATTATTATTTCCCTACCATTATTTATGTACTGCAGGGCACCCAACCAGTTATCAAGAAAATGGGTTTTACAAGGATCATAATATGATCCATTCAGATCCATCAATGAAGCTAAGTGAAATAAAAGGCTTAGCTTCTTCATCAGTAAGTTCTCTCGACCATGGAACTCTTCCTGCAAATCTGGCCCCTGGTCCACTGCATTTGTATTGTCCATAAAACACAGTCCTGCATGCCACCAAAATCAAGACAAATTAACAACATTAAATATAACAAACTGACAACATTAAGGTTAAATTAGTTATGTATAATGGTGCGTTACAGGTAGATGAATTACATGAGACAAAAACAATGGACATTCATAAATGATTTAGTCATTAGGACCAATCACATGATTTACAACAAAAACATAATTTTTTTTTTGTTTGGGATCGATCACATGATAACAGTTTGGTAAATGTGGGTGGGGACAAGTTGGAAAAAGAAAGAACTTACATTTCTCTGGAGGGATCACCCCAATTGTACCAGCCCTTTGGAATTATAATGTTGTCCATATATGTATATGCAAATACCACTCTTGAGAAAGGACCCCATGCCCTCCCAAGGTACAAAGCTCCTGAACCCGTGACCTTACAGTTCACAAATGAGAACCCACTGTCATCTAATATACTGCTTCTCCCTTGTGCTGTCACTGCCCCTATTACTGGTGCTATGGCATGGACCTGACATCTCTGCATAACGAACCTTGGCTCGATAAGACTAAGAAAGAGAGACGTAAACAAAAATTGTAAGTTTCAGCTTACAAGCAATTCTAGACTTTGTCTTTTAGACCTCTACATAGTTGTATGACGTGGGATTTGTCTTGCTGGTTTTGAACTCATAATAATGTTCAGAATAGACAGTGAAAACGATTGGTAGGAAACACGTGTCCATCGGAGTCTGCAAATTGATTTTCACGTCAAAGACATGAAAATGAGACATATGTCAAGGTGGCGCTTCAGCATTGGGTGATGAAGAGGTGGCTTCACCACACCTCTTCAACATCCAGACATAGGCGCCACGTCGATAATGTCCCATTTTCATCTCAGATTTTTATGGTCATGTAGAATTTTTGTTTCACGTCTATAGAGGTAATAGACAGAAAACAAGCGAATTTAACAATTTGTTTTATTTCGTACTTCTCTCTATGTAAAAAATATTGTGTACTATGACATTTCGATACTTTTTTTTGAAGAAATGTTGAAAAATTACCTCAAACAAGGAGAGGCCATTCCCAAAGATGAAGTCCACAGAGCCCTCAATATAGCAATCTTTGTAATAATGCCTACCAAAATGATCATAAAGCGTGTCCTGTGCACCCAAGAACTTACAACCCATAAATGCTGCTGTATCTGCTGATATTCTAAATGCCACTGCTTGCTTTCCAATGGCTCCTGCTGCTGGCACTGGCGTCGTATTCTGCACGCATCAGACATTTGATTTAGGTAGGACTAAATTTAAAAATTAAATGTATCTCAGTCTAATCCAAATGGATTGTCTGACCTTAAATGTGATATTCTTGGCTATGAAATATGGAGAATTGACTGCAAAAGTTGCAGATCCATATGTGCCAAGAGGGTGCCCTTTTTGCCCTGGTGTTTGAGCTGTATCACCCCATTGAACAATTGTTCTGTCTGCTCCTGCACCTTCTATTGTTATAAATGATTTAAATGGTGGTATATTTACCTTCTCCCTGGAAATATAGCATTTTCATCATAAATTTTCTTCCAAAATACAAATAATAACAAGCATAATAATGGACAAAGGAAGGCCAAAAATCTTCTCAAGATAGAACAATTCGTGTGTTACGGGGTATGTCGCAGGTGACCAAAAATACCGTCACACATCTCAAGCTCACTTTCTTTTGCATTACATATATAGCTCATTTAGGAGGAGGAGAAAAAAAAAAAAAAAAACACATACACACACACATACTCACTTGTAAACTCCTGCATGAACCTTGATCAAAACTCTGACAAGATTGACCATTGGGAGAGAATCAATGGCGCTCTGAATTGATGTAAAATCTCCATATGCTGGATTTTTATCAACAGTAAGTTTGTGAGAAGGGAATATTTTGTTTTTGGCAATCTTGAAAAGGGAATGCTTTAAGCTACCAACAAAATTAACCCACTTCATGAACTGTTGTTCTGAGTACTGAACTCGTGTCATATTCACAGATATTTGCTTCTTGGGTCTCAAACCTTTAGTGTGGCACATTACAGTGCTTGCTGTATTCAGAAGAAGAAGAAGAAGAAGAAAAACAATGAAAATGGGTTTAGAAGAGGACATATTTATTTGAAAGAGAAATGAGAATAATAATGGGACTGAAAATGAAGGAAAAACTGGTGAATTCATGTCTTATATATGAATGAGTTTGATTAAATTCTGTTTTTGGGAAAATCGAAACGTGGAAGTGGGAAGTCACGGGTGCTTCCACTGACAGAGAGAGATTGGGGTAGGGTGGGGGTGGGGTGCAGGGTCACAGGCCACAAAAGAGGTTCCACGGAATGCTCTTTTTGGCTTATGAAAACCTTATTTGCTAAAACTTCTCTACTTTTGTTGTTGAGTTTGCGTCCGTGAGTGTTCTTTGTGTCCGTGTGCGGAGGTGCAATTATTCTCATGTCACCAAACTTCAGTTGGAGGGGAGATAATGGTCAGAATGACATGTACGTAAAAGTATAGGAATGACAATGGGGCGGGAAATTCTCGAATCCAACGGAGCGCGGAATCCTCGACAATGTCGGGGATAAGGCGGGGACGGGAGTGAAAAGTATACCGATCGGGGATGGAGATTGCTATCAAATCTTCATCCCCGCTCCAGACTCGTCCAAAAACCATCCCCGATTAATAAGTTCAATTAAAAAAAAAATTTAAACAAATTAAAAGTGTCACCACCCAACGCCCAAATATATAATTTCAAAATTAAGCCCTATATTTCAACTTGATACTACTTTTCATCTCTCACTCTCACAATTCTAATCGCATTCTCTCAAAGCATACTTGTTAACATAATTAAACTTGTACTACTTTATAAGAACTATTATGAGCTTTTTTTTTTATTAATGTTAATAATTCTTTAGAGCTATTAAATGAGAATTTTGTAATATAATCATATTTTAATAAAAGAATTTGTATAACTAAGACATTAAGTAATCATTATAAAAAGACATTAATAGACAAAAGTATATATATAATAATAAACTGGGAAGTAAACGAGGATTTTGAGCGTTCCCGACGTAAATGGTGGATCTCCGACGGGGTGGGGATGGGGATTGGCATTCCCGCCTCGAACCTGATCCGTTGCCATTCATATAAAAGTGGCTTCAATGTTAGTCATATGTAGAGCAAGGTCGTGTCCTGGCCCTTGACGTGTTAGGTCGTGTTGTGCTTGTTTAGTAGGTCTCTTAATTTAAGATAAAAAGAATACCGTCACAATAGGGAAAAATATAATTAGACGAAATACCATCTTATGCGCCATAGAAATGTGATTGGTGCAATTGTGCAGTTAGGGAGAATCTAGTTGATTTATTTTCAATTTGGACAATAAAACAAGTCACTTATACTGATTATCATAATAAATTACATGATTCAAGTTGTTTACTACTTCAAATCAATTTTATTTATAACCAATAAGAGTGCTTGTTATTTTAATTAGAAAAATTGAGAATTATTCCAAATTTCGATCAGGTCACCAAATTGACATTTGAACCATCTGAGACTGAATTTCTCCAGAACATTATTTCAACAAGACATCGTGAGCTAACCAAATCCTATAATGATAATTTTGCAATTTAAAATTAATTTGTTTTGCTCCCCATTTCCTATATATAATAACGCTAATTATGGCAAAAGAAAGAAGTTTCAGTCGAAAATCAATGTACTTTGTAAGCGTCCAATTATTGAATAAATTGCCAATTGTTCATGTAATATATAATATAATAATAATTTGACCGATAAATGAGAAAATAGCTTTGAGATCCTCAACATTCGAAGTAAAGAGCATTTCAATCCAACTCTTTATTTTAGTACAACCTAACTCTGAATACACAATTTTACCTTTATCTTGAATTAAAAAGCCAAAATTTTATTGAAAAGAAGATTCTTTTCCAAGTGGCAAAACCAGATTCCAATTTTCACTAAACAAAGATTCGTAGTCGTATTTCCCAAAAAATAATATTACCCGACAAGAATATGACACAAAGTATACAGAACAGAAGTATAAAATTGCAGCAAAGATTTTTTTACAAAAGCCCAGGAGCCACGCAGTCATCAATCCTCGTCTTCGATATTATCTACTATACAAGTATTTTGACAAGGGAAACTTCAGACTCCTTGCTACCTGTCAATCATTTGAAACCACCACACAGCACAGCACAGCACAGCAACGAGGGGCAAATGAAAAGAGTAGTTATTCCTTGGTCCTATAACAACTTCTTCCAGGAAAATACCTTTAAAGCCATATCCTCGGAGACTGCTGATCTATAACGAATGGCGCCTTCCAATGGATAGCTACCTCATTTGGTCATGAAACTAGCACTACATAGATAATTGCAGGAGAACATCAAACATTAGTGTAGCGATCGATAAATTTCCAGTTAAATTTTAAATAATCATTAAATTTCTTGAAAACTTGTCGCTACAAATTCACCTATTTTTAAAAAAACTAAAGCATGTTCGTCGAGCCATATTAATTATTTTGAGCCAAAAAATATAATTTGAGTCCAATTCGATTTTTAGCCCAATTTTATAATTTTAAATATTATTCAAGTCCAAATTTATTTAAGCTCCAAAATTATTATTTATTTTAAATACGAATTATCTTAAGTCTAAAATTTCAAAGTTCAATTTTAATATTATCCAATTTATTTTCATCCAAGTTTTATTTTTTTAAAATAATTTTTTTTAGTAGTGTATTATATTCTCACACGTATTCTTGTATCCCAAGCCTTCACAATTCTACTCTAGATAAAACTTTTCCATAAGCAACATTACCTAATTCTATTACAACTACAATACTTCCCATACTATACGAATCTATATATTACCCCTTCTCATTCACAATTCATACTCAAATTTCAGCAACTTATTGATAAGTTTTTCCAACTCAACCTTCTGCCCTTCAACTCTTACCTGCCGACTGCACCTTCACCACCAAACCTCGAACACGACAACTGCAACAAAGAAACAGAGCCATCCATCACCATCAAACCAGCAGCCATTATCGCTCCCCTTAACCACAGTCCTGAAGCAAACCACTACAACCACAGCTTCACGAGCCTTCCACCGCAATCACCCACGACCACCAACTACCCAAGGCCTCAAATCAACAACCAAATTGCTGTCACCACCAATTGCACAAGCCACGCCTTCATTGCCATAGCCAACCTCCCAAGTCCCACACATCATCCCTACAGCCACCAATCACGTCAAAAACCGACTGCTCATCTCAAATCCTTCAATCTTTCGACACCCGAAACACCACCTCAAAACACCCACTGCCCAAACTATAATCCCCAATCAATTAACTCCAAAACAATCGAGAGACCATATATTAAACTAAACCAAATACCTACCTCAGCACCGGCTGCTCGACCGAGTTATCACCAGAAATCGCAGCACCCAAAATCGCGCCCAGCCTCCTTCTGCCACCGCCCCCTACACCGCCGTCATCGCCACCCTCGATGGCTGTGTCACCGCATGCGATCGCAGGCGAATGGCACCAGCGCCCCCTTCCCCGTCGCCTCTCTCCTTCTCTCTGTCGTTTTCAATGAATAGAGAGATGAGGATTTAATTTTAATGTTTTAATTTTATAAAATATCCATTTAGTCCCCCTTGTTTTCAAAGTTAATTATTTCAACCCTGTTAGTTTTAAAGTCACTTATTTAAGCCTCACTTTTTTTAAAAAAAAAACCTTTTAATTTAGTCCCAAGTTTTAAAATATTTTATATCAGCCCCTTTTAGTTTTAAAAGTATTTATTTCAGTACCTTTATTTTAAAATATTTTGATTTAGCCCTGCACTTTTAAAAATAAATAAGTTAGTCCCCAAGATATTTAAAGCATATGAGTTAGTCCAATAACTTTCAAAACCATTGGTCCCAACCCTTTTTAATTCCCAACTATGTTTGATTTTCAATTCAATCCTTAAATATTTAAAATTCATTTTAAAACTTTATAATTCCAAAATTCTAATTTAAATTTATTTATTTTAGGGTTAGACGAGACGTGAGAACACTAGAAAGTTTTATTCCTCTTCGCTCAAAACTCGAGAAATAAGGTAGACTCCTGTTTACAAAATTATTTGTAAACTCCTACTTACAAACTTATTTTCTAAAATGCGCATAAATAATTATTTGTATTATAGATCTTGCATGTATGATTGTGTTCATGACAAAATCTTGTCTTCGGACATGACAATTTCTTGTCTTCGAACATGACAATTTACTTGTTTTCGGACATGAGATTATTTGCCTCAGGGCATGACAATTACTTGCTTGTTTAAGTATGATGTTACGAGAATTTACTTGTTTAAGTGCATGAGACTACTTGAATATCATGATTACGTGCTTTATTTGTAATACCAATCATTATTATGCGCCGAGTCTACTGAGTATTTTTATGAAATGCTCACCCTTTCTTTAACCTACAAATTTTCAGATTTCGGAGTTGATGACGGAGCACGCAATGGTGTCTATTGAAGAATTTTTAAATATGTTTTGAGAATATTGATTATACACATTTAATTCTGATTTTTTGAATTTCCTTATTATTATTTAATTTATTTTAGACATTTGAATTCTTTATCATTGAATTTTAAATGAAATGAGATTTTTAATTATTTTCCACAAAAATCATTATTCTCGAAAACCAATTTGAAAGGATAATGTGACGTTCCAGGTGCTAAGAACTCGGAGCATTACAATTAGTTTAATGAATTTGAAGGTAAAGAATAATTTTCTCTCCTATATTGACTGGTTTATTACAGCATATATATATATATATATATATATATAACATAATCATTAAAGAAAAGATTTACAAGAATAATATAATGAAGACATAATATACAAGATATGGAAGTTTCCATAATATTTCTATGGGATTTGAGCACAAGAATGTTGCTCCAATGTTGTCACAATAAATGGTAGGGGAAGCAGCTAATGAGACTTGGAGCTCTTGAAGTAAATGAGACATCCAGTTCACTTCAGCCGTTGTAGAGGCTATCGCACGGTATTCTGCTTTAGTGGAGGATTGAGCTACCATGGATTTTTTTGAAACTCCGGCTGATGGGATTAAATCCCAAGAAGACCACATAAGCAGAGGTAGAATGTCGAGTATCAATATCACCTACCCAATCGGCATTATTGAAAACATGGAGAGAAATTGGAGAATGAGCAGAGAGGAATAGACCATAGTGGGAGGTGCCCTTGAGGTACTGCAGAACCCGTTTGACAGTCGTCTAGTGAGAGGAAGTTGGCCAATGCATGAACTATGCTAATTTGTTGACAGTAAAGCTAATATTAGGTCGTGTGTGAGAGAGGTACTGAAGGGAGCCCAAGACCGGTCGGTACTCAGTTGGGATCATGGCTAGGAGAGCCATCATGAAGTTTCATGGTGTCAGATGGAGATAAAAGAGTGTGTACTTCTTTGGCATCAACCATACTAGTGCTTGAGAATGTCATGGATGTATTTGGGCTGACTGAGGAATAGCCCAGATGGAGTACAATGGGCCTTAATGCCAAGGAAATAGTTGAGAGGACCAAGACCTTTCAATGAGAATTGGGAAGAAATTTTTAGAATGAATTGTTCAATAGTGGTAATGGAGTAACCAGTGAGAATGATGTCATCCACGTAGATGAGGAGATACATGATAGTAGATTTCGAGGAGTAGATAAAGAGAGAGGAGTATGCTTGAGAGTTGGAGAATCTAGAGGTTAGTAGAAAGGAACAAAATCCCTGATACCACACTCGTGGGGCTTGGCGAAGGCCATATATAGCCTTATGAAGTTGACAGACATGAGACGAAAATTGGGGATTGACAAAGCCAGGTGGTTGTTGCATATAGACTGGTTCATAGAGAGAGCCTTGTAAGAAGGCATTATTGACATGTAACTTTCGTAATGGACAATTTTTTGTGATAGCTAAAGTGATTGTGAGTCGAATGGTGGCAAGTTTGACAACAGGGTAAAGGTTTCTGTGAAATCAATGCTTGGACTCTGATGGAACCCTTTAGCAATTAGACTTATAGTGGTTATTGGATTGTCAATATTTCATTTGATTCTGTAAACCCACTTGCACCCGACAACATTTTGAGTAGGAGGGACCAATATCCAAGTGTTGTTTCGATGAAGAGTAGTGATTTCCTCAAGCATGGCATCACGCCAATTTGGAGATTTGTTAGTGTGAGAGAAGGTTGAAGGTTTAACTTGGGTATCGGTTAGTTGAGAAGTAAGAGAGAGAGGTACACGTGGTTTATATATGTTGTTTTGTGAGCGAGTAACCGGACGTGTAGGTTGAGGAGATGACAGAGAAAATTGCTTGAGAGCATTATGTTGGGAGTTAGATGGAGAGATGGCAGGTTGCACTTGGAAGTTAGAGTGCGACATAGAGGAGTTGGAAGGTGGTTCAAAAAGGGAATGACCTATAGAAGATGGAGACATTAAGGATGGGGTGGTTACTTGTGAGTTGTGATGACCTGATGAGAGAAGCAGCCATGGCGGGCAACGGTGCTGGAGCAACCTAAGAATGCGAAAGAGTGTGAGGAGGTCTGGTACTTTCGACAAAACGATCATGGAGGGAAGAATGATTCGTATCTGGAAGCTGATATGAGGGAGGACGACTAGCTGGTGGAGCTGGGCATCAGGTTTGTAAGGGAAGAATCTGAAGAGAGGTGGAGGGGACTGTGGTGGGGCATTAGATGAGGAGGTTGTGAAGGGAAATATGTGCTCGAAGAAGTTAACGTGTCGTGAGGTGAAGACACGGTTGGAGGAAGGGTCGAGGCACAAGTGAGAATGATGTTGAACATAAAATCCAAGATACAGGCATGCTCGAGATCATGGCTGGAGTTTGTGTGTGTTATAGGGGCGCAACCACAGGTAACATAAGTAGCCAAAAACCTGAAGATTTTTGTAAAGAGGGGGATTGTCCAAATAGTTTATGATATGGATTATCATGGTAGAGGATGGGAGTAGGCATGCGATTAATAAGATATTGATGAGAATCATAGCGGGCTTGTTAGAAAAACTAAATATTCAATACAAACAAAGTGCAATCTAGTCAACTGTGCTAGAATTAGATGCATAATATATGTTTTTTGCATCGTGAGGCTCGGATCGTAGTGCTATCGTCCGTTCCAACCTGAATTCAGAACTTTCCCGACGTTTATTCTGCGAGTTCGACGTGATTCCCCTCCGGGGATCACATCAGTTGGTATTAGAACTATATTCTGAATTCAGGTTTTTCTATTCTATCCAATTTGATTTTGTGGTTTTATTATAGAGTCCATATAAAATCATTCATATCTTTTTTTCTTGAGTTTTGTTTTCAAGTTTTCGTGTTCTTCGTGTTAGTCATAATTTTTTCAGTGTTGATCCATATAAAAATTCAACAAAAATTCAAAAGTGTTTATTTTATTCGATTCTTATTTAAATCATGTTCCATTTGTTTTTTTTGCGTTTGTGTCGAATTTTCAGATTTATAAAAAAAAAGAAAAATCTATATATATATTTTTTCCAGTTAAGTAACTTTCTTGATGATTTACGTACTTACTTAAAAAGTAATAAACCTCAGTTATATAGATTGGAGACTGAAGATCACTGTCACTACTATCACTTACAATGGACGTATCCAGATAGATTGGATACTGAAAGTCGTGTTGTTGAGATCTATCTAGCTGTAAATATCTTGGATTTCCTCCATTTGCAATTTTCCATTTTGCCACCTACTGCTACTAAATCACCACCCCCCAAGTTAAACTGGTGCTTGATTGGATTGATGATAAAATCGAATCCTGGGTCATGAACAGTTATTCGACTGATGATGAAGAAAGAATATTTTTGCTTCTCACTTGGTCAATTAGCAATAATTTTTCCCGAGCCAAGTGGAGCATGCATGAAGTAGTCAGATCCTAGTCCGTTCTTGACAGAGTGGGAGCTTCATTTTTATGGTAAGAAATTCATTCATTTCGGTTATTTCTAAAAAAGAAAAGCGCAAATATGTCATGGTTACAGGAGTTTATCCATCCCGTATAGGCTTTAAGGGCATCGTAGCATAACCGTCAAGGTGAAGTCGGGACCTGAAAGATTGAATGGAACAATACATTCCTAATTGCCGTGACACATAAAATACTAGAAAATAGGAAAAATTCTGGAAAGAAAATGAAAATATCCCTTCGGTCTATGATACATAAATGGGAGAAAATCCGGCCAAAAATACTAATTACTTTTGTAATAGCAATTGGAATGATATTAACTCCTATTTAAAAAATATGTAATTGTCGGAAAAGTTGTTTCTTTTCCGATGGGCAATTTGTTATGTATCAAACCATCGGTATTTCGTTGGTTCATAAGAGTAAGCACCAAATAGGAGGATTTGAAAGGCATTATGACATTAAGATTTCCAAGGCTTAGCTCAGGACTCCACTACTCATCGTATTTGGTTAAGCGATGGGAACGATGGAACCTGTGTATACAAAAGATTTTATTGAAAAAATGAATCTTAATGATTCATTGTTGAATAAATAGTATTAATTATATAAATAGAAATTCGAATATTCATAAATTATTCGGGTCCCAAATGAATTGGCTTAGTTGAAAAAGCGTTCTGAGTGAGTTACTTAAGCTCCACGCTTTCTTTCCTAGGAATGAAAAACGCGCTTTGTTGGATGAATCTTGTATGTGTTCTTAAGAAAAGGAATTTGTCCATTTTTCGGGGTCTCAAAGGGCGTGGAAACTACAAAATCAAACCAGATTATAGAGCAAGATTTGATAAGTAATAGCCAACCCAATTAGGTTTACGAAGAAACCTAGAAATCGCTCACTGATCCAATTTGAGTACCTCTACAGGATAGACCTCAACGTTTCGTCCAAGCAGGATCCGAAGTATCGGCCTTATTGGGTAGAATGCCTTCCGCTGTCCTCTGACTCTGTGTTTTTACATCGAAAATTATTTGGAGATGAAGAGATGTCAAAGGGGCGTGCTCTTGTATGGTCTGGGGAGGCTTACTTATCTTATAGTTTAGGGGCTTTAGCCATCTTTGGTTCCAAAGGATCAAAACGGCCAGTTATTAATGGAATTCCTTGTCGGCTCTCTGTAAAATATTCGTTTGGACGAGGGCTTCCAAAAAGACGGTTGTCGCTACTGGACGACGAAATGGATTTTTGAATTTATTAACATTCTCTAAAAAGGGTACTGTTAATTATCCCGCAGGTAAGTCTCCAACCGATATAGATACATCCGATAGTAGTGACAATGATCTTCAGTCTCCACCCAGCTCACGTACCGCTTTAATGGGCAAACAGCCCGAAGGAACTGGAGTTACATCTCTTTCCCATTTCCATTCTAGAGTTCTTATGTGTTTTCACGCCCTTTGAGACCCCGAAAAAGATCCCCTCGTAGCGAGTATTTCCGAAAAATACTCATTTTTTTTACAATGGGTAAAGGATTTTTATCTTCGAAACCCATTGGAAGGAGATTCCATCGATATAGAACACTCATCTCGATAAAATGATTTGAACGACTTATTCTAAAATGGGCATTTTCCCTCTTTCAAAAAAAAAAAAGTCGTTCCAAAATTCAAGATTCACTTTCATGAATTTTTTCAAATTCTTGATATTCTTTTCCTTTTCAAACCAAAATTAATTCCTTCATTCTATTACCAATATCTAGACCCTCTTATTTGGAGTTTCTTGAATTCTTGAGATCCTTATAAAGGGATGAATTATGAATTCGATCCTACCTTCAAGACTAGATGTCATGTGAGCAATAAAGTGTGCCATATTACTATCGATAGAGAGTATTTCTCTAATCTGGCTAGTACCGACCTGGTTGAGGAGTTGGGTTTACCTCTACTACCACATCCCAATCCTTATAAGCTGACGTGTTTAAAGGAGTGTGGGAAGGTAAATGTAACCCATGGGGTTAGGGTGAAATTCACACTTGGGAGATATAGCGATGAACTATGGTGTGATGTGGCACCTATAGAGTCTTGTCACATTTTGTTGGGTAGAACATGGAAGTCTGACAAGAAAGCATTCTATGATAAGGGTAGGAATATGTACAAATTTGTTAAAGATGAGAAAAATATTAAGCTTATGTCGTTAACCCCGGAACAAATACTTGAAGAAGAAATGTTGCGACAAAAGAGGGATGAGGAAAAAATAGTGAGAGATGGTGGTTGGGGTTTAAAGGATGCATTCATGGTGATGGCAAGGGCATTACTGCAGTTAGATGAGGAAATGAAGGCACAAAGAGTGAGAAAAAATTTGGCTAAGTTGCAAGAGAGGGAGAGTGAAGGAGAGGCTGATGATAAATTACAAAAGGAGACTGAAAGTGAGATTTTGGCTGGTTTACAGTTAGAGCCTCCGGATAAGGTTGTTGAGAAGAAGGAGGGCGAGTTAAACATTGATATAGTTGAACAAACCCCGCATTTTGAGAAAAAAGATGAGGGATTGGGTGGTGAAGAGGTGGATGAACATGAAGTTAAAATTATTGATGAGGTACATGAGAAGAAAATTGATAATCTGGGAGAGGTGGTTAAGTGTGAAAAGTTAGAAGAGGTGCTTGATAGCAATATAATAGAAGAGATTGAGCAAGTAGTTGCAAAGAAGGAGGAAGGCGAAGAGAAGAGCCTAGTTGTTGGTGAAAATAAATTGGAAATAATGTACCATAAGTACAAGGACCCATATCTTGTAATTTATGAGACTAACATTCCCCACCTTATTTTGCACTAACATTCCCCACCTTATTTTGCTTAATTCCTTCTTATAGGTTGATTACACTGGGAAGCTTGACCATGTTCGCCTTGGCCAATCAAGTTTATGCTTCAATACCTTTATGTCTACCAAGTGAGGGGGTACAACTTATCAAATTAATGTTATGGAGTCCATAATTTCCCATTTGATCCAGGTGGGGTAGCTGTAAATGATGAACAAAGTTATGATTCAGGACGAATCATCCTGAAGAAGAAGGGAATGATGAAAATCATAGCGGCCTTGTTAGAAAACTAAATATTCAAGCCAAACAAAGTGCAACCCAGTCAACTGTGCCAGAATTAGATGCATAATATATGTTTTTCGAGTAGAAACGGGCCACTGAGGCTTCAAATCGACAAGTCAATTATGCAGATAGAAATCTACATTATTTCCATAATTTTAGGATTATATTTACTTTCTTTTTTATTATTGTTTTCAATTAAATTATGATTCTATTCTTAGAGATTTTATGTATTCTCTAATTAGATAAGATTTTATTTAGTTAAACTAGATTTTTTATTCTGGTTGCCTATATAAAGGCATTTTCATTGTAATACAAAAAAGACTTTGATGAATAAATTTATTGAGTGCTTTTACTCTCTAAAGGTGAGGATTTTCCCTTTAAATAATTGAACTTATCAAGGATCTGGACATTCCTTATAGCGTTCCCCCATTATGGTTCTTGTTTCCGTATCGTAACGGGTAATATACCCCTGGTTCTTGGGTCGTGAGGCTCGGGTCTTACTATTATCGTCTGTTCCAACCTGAATTCGGAACTTTCCCGACGTTCTTCGTATTATTCCGCGAGTTCGACGTGATTCCCCTTCCGGGATCACATTAGATATACCGCACGGGAAAAGATGATGTAATAGCAATGGATATCAAAAGATTGAGCAGGGGAAGGTCCCCATACATCAACATTTAATATTTGAAAAGGAGCATCACAGTGAACAGACGACTTATTAAATGACAAGTTGTGACTTTTATTATTGAGGCATGAGTCGCATACATCATCAGAATGAGAAACTAAAATATTATTTTGGGAGAGGATTGTTTTTTGAGTACGAGGGGAGGGGAGACAGAGTCGTTGATGTCATAATTGAGACGAGAGAGCAATGGATGCAGAATGAGAGCTGGCAGGTTTGGTGCACTAAGGTCCCCATTCATAGTGTAGCAACTGAGAATTTTCTAGTTAAATATTGAATAAAATATTTTAATCTCATAAAAATGTGTCACTATGATTTTATTCAATTTTAAATTAAAGTTGAAATGTGTTCATCTAGCTATGTCGAGTTTTTTGAGCCAAAGATATAAAATCGAGTCCAATTCGATTTTAAACCAATTTTGAGTTTCAAAAATTATTTAAATCCAAAAATCATTTTTAATTCCAATATTTATTTTAAATCAAATTTTGATTTTCTTATGATTATTATCATTAAAAAGTATCTTTTTAATACAATTCTTATCGCATTAGAAGTCATAATTTATTTGTATCCTAATCGTGTCCAACTTTTCACAACTCTACTTCAACTACAATACTCTCCATACCAATCTATATATATACACACATGTTCCTCTCATAATTCACGACACCAACTCAAGAACTTCAGCAAGGTATGATTCCACCCTTTCAATCCTGAACTTCAAACCAAATTCACAGACAAAAGCCAGCCTTTCAATCTGCAATAGCAGATTTCTCACACCAACTGCCTCAATTCACCGAGCCTTCCAATAAAACCAAGCCCCCCAATCCTAAAACCACGATATGCAATAGCTGATTCGTCATCCCCTTATCCATCAACTACAAAATCGATTGAACCACCAAACCTCAACCACAATTGCCAAGACCACCACAACCCGAGCCTCATAGAGCCATCACAGCAACCATGGTCAAAACTCCATAACAGAAACCGGCCACCAACTCCACTGCCTTCAAGACTAACACCACCGCACCAACCAAGAACCGCCTACTTCCAATTCAAAGAAAAACCAAATCAACCCAATATCAAACCAAAAATCCAAAATCAAGAACTTAGATGTCACGAACTCTTTGCACTTCACAACGACTCCCATATCAGTTGGTGCGTGTCGCGATGCACCAAGAATTAATTAAATTTCCTTACTTGCCAAAACTCAAATTTAAATGTAATAGCGGAAGCAAGGGTCGATCCCACAAGGAACGGGAACTAATTTAATGCCATGTCAATTAGAATTATAAGGGGGTTTTGAGTTGAAAACTGCAATTAATCTAACTAATCAAATGAAGATGTAAAATAGCTGGAATAAAAATCAAATAATAAAGAATCCTAGTTCTCAGGTTCGGTTGTACCCTATCATAATATTGTCATTCTCCAAGCAACGCATGTACTATTTCCTTTGTTTTATTTATCACCCGGAATAATCAAAAAGCTCTAATTAATCCAATTCTTCCTTAATAATAATCAATTAGAATTAGCTCTCCAATCAATTTAGAGTGAATGAACAACCTAGAATAAGCTCCCTAGATTTAATGCATTAACTATGTGAAAACAAGAAGAATTAGGTGAACTAAATTATCAATTACATATGCTCGAATTGATTAATCTAGATTGGATTTTCATATGGAAATATAAAATTACCAATTGCTACTATGATTTGGATAACAAGACAAATACGAATCCAATTACCCAAATTAGCAAACACCAACACAATAATTAAAAGACAAGGCCTTAATCAATCAATACATTGTCTTGACGAAATTATGTTCATGAGAAATCCAATAAATAAAACATAAAAACAAGAACTACGTTACGAGTTTGAGGAATGAATAATAAAATAATATGAACACAACGTCCCCCTTGAACTAGGTTGAGAAGACTAGCCACGCATTGCCATGAAGAATTCCCCAAAAATATTGTCTTGATTCACCTTGATTTTTGCCCAGAATTTCTTCTCTTCAAACCTTGATATTGGTGGCTCTCAAAATAATTCTCCTCCTCTCTCTTTGGTACTGAATTGCTCCTTTTATAGAGCCTAAATTCGTGCCCTAGCTTAGCCAAAAAGAAATACCAAAGATAGAGTTTAAGTTGAATTAGGAAACAATTTTCCTTTTTTTCGGGCTTAAGTTACGGCCGTAATATAAGGAGTTACGGCCGTAACTCACTTTCTGTTTAATTTTACAACGCAATTGATTCACTTCTTACGGCCGTGACTTACAACTTGTTACGGCCGTGAGAAACTTCCAATACGGCCGTAACTTAGTTTCTGCAGATTTTCGTGATTTTTTTTCAATCAACTGCTTACGGCCGTGACTTTGATGTTGCGGCCGTGACTTATTTACATGCCTGGTCCTCGAACTTCCTTTTTACGTGCTTTTTGGTCCTTTTTCCTTCTTTTCTTGTCATTTGCGATCCTACACAATATAAAACATAAAATGCATTAAGCAATACTTAATTAGGATCAAACTAACAGTGATTCGAGGCAACAAGTAAAGAAATAAAGTGTTAGTAAAGCACTTATCAAATCCCCCCACACTTGAACCATTGTTCGTCCTCGAATAATGATAGAAAAGAACTAAAGCACGACTCGAATGAACATGTTAGACTTTTAAATCTGGAAAGTCAAGGTCACAACCCACTTCTTTTTAGCACGAAAATCAAATTGCATAATCGGAGTGTGTTAGTGTGTGTAAGAGATGCATCACCCAATATTCTCCGAACAAAAATGAAAATTGATACCCCAATGTGGATTATATCCTTTCACCTCTCGTGAGTTCTCTCTGAATTTATCAATTCCCCATAAAAATGTAAGTTTTGACTAATTCAAGTAAATGCCAACAAATTAGTGCGGTTTATCACATGGTAAAAATTTAGTCAATACACAGTTTCAGATCAAAAGGGCACAAAATATAGACCAAGCAATTCAAACCACTCATAAGTACATGTAATGGGAGCCAACACTCTCACCGGATATCTCTCTTCGCACAAAGTGTATATAAAGGTGAGAATTTACGCTCAACTCACTGCATGAAAAACTTGTTACCACAGATTGCTCAAGTGTCAAAACCGGAGCCAACAATAACACAAGTGCAAAGCAAAGGTCTTTGTTGGGTTGTAGCGGGGCTTCGGGTCAGGTGGGATAAAAGGGAAACATTTAGGCTAAATCGAGAAGGAGTTTCACAAGCCGAATCGGTTCAATTATAACATTCCTTCTTTCTTCTTCAACATGAATTTAATAATCTCCCTGCTATCCAACTGATCTAACACTAGACTTCTATTTTGTGCAGCTTGAGTGTTTATTTTCAATACTAGCAAATGTTCATGACCTCGTAATTTGAGAACTGGCCTGAACTTCTCTTTTTCTTTTGTTTCTCTCTCTCTCTCTCTTTTTTTTTCAAACATATACTGCAATTTTTTTCTTTTGGTCAAATCACCCCACAATCCCCAATGACACAAGATTGAGTTTCCACTTTGAAACTTAATCCACCTCAAACTTCTCAACCAACACAAGCTTGTGAATCCGTTCTCTATAGGTTCAAGAAAAAGGATAACATGAAAGAATGGGTGTTCGTGGCTTGTAGTGTGGTATTAATATTTCAAAGAAAGGCTAAGGCTCAAAGGGTCTTCTATTGGTAAATGTACAATGGTAGGCTTATTTAGAAGGCCAAATTTGGTTCATCCTAGTGCCTTTACTATATTTTGCACTCGAGCCAAGAAGCTACTACGGCATGTACACAAAAGCATATCCAAGAACAAGTCAACCATGCAGGACACATATTAAAAAAATAAGAGCTTTATATAAAGAGTAAAAGTAGCTCATAGGCTCAAAAGCTCACAAATTATGGTTCATATGTGTGTCTCCCATCCAATTATGAGTTTTGGTCATTGCTCGGTCTTAGGGTCGAATTGAAAAATGCAAAAAATCTAGTGGCCAAAGGGGTGAATCTCTTTACTCGGGGTAGTTATCAGTCATATCAAATTTGGGTTTGAATCTACTAGGTTGCAGAGATATGGCATTTTGTCCCCATTTTCAAACCTATTCGGAAAGTATTGGAAAATTCATCTCTACGTGCTCAATTCATTTCCAATTATGCAATTTAGGAGTTGGTAGTTCAAAAATTATGATAAGTGGGTTGCTTCTTATCCAACCAGTGTAAATAAATGAGGACCAAAATAGAAAAATGACAAGCAATTTTTTTTTTTTTTTAAGTGAAAGAAATGACTAAATAAACTAAAAATGAACCAAAATGAAAATATGAAAATAAAGAGTCGAGGAGATAAAGAAACTCCCCTCTCGGGTTGCCTCCCGAGCAGCGCCTTTGTTTATTGTCGTTGGCTCGACTTGTTCTTTCCTCCTTCAACCGGGATTAGGTGGATTACCAAAGCTCAATTTCCTCTTCATGCTCTTCGTTAGTGCCTGCAAAGTAGGGGGAAACTTCTTATCAGCTACTGGTAGGGCGGTACAAAAGTTTTTACCTGGTTGTGATGGCTTTGGACAATCATTAAGCTCAGCAACAGTTTCCTGAAATGGAGAATAACTCACAACAGTAGAATGAACTTTGTTAGCATCATTAATGTGTTTCATGGAGTCATAAATATTGAACTTAACAATTTGATTATCAAACTCCATGGTAAGTGAGCCACTACTAACATCTATCTTGGTCTTAGATGTTTTTAGAAATGGTCTGCTTAACAAAATAGGAGTAGAGTTGGGGGAGTGGTCATCATTCATATCCAACACATAAAAGTCCGCTGGAAACATCAATCCACCTACTTGCACTAGCACATCCTCAACTACCCCATCCGGATATGCATTGGAACGGTCGGCTAGTTGAACAATCACATTTGTTTCAGTCATATTAGCAAGTTTTAATGCATTGTATGTAGACCTAGGCATTACATTTATAGATGCACCTAAATCTATTAATGCACGATCCAGTTTAGTGTTACCTATTTGGCATAGTATAGTGAACATACCTGGATCCTTGCATTTTGGGGGCAGTTTCCTTTGGAAGAGTGCTGACACATTTTCCCCCATTCTTACCATTTCATTTCCCATCAACTTTCGTTTGTTGGTGCACAGCTCCTTTAAGAACTTCGCGTATCGGGGCACTTGCTTGATTGCATCCAACAGTGGAATGTTGATTTCCACTTTCCTGAACATTTCCAGAACTTCCTTCTCCTTGCTTTCCTTAGTCGTCTTCGCTAACCTGCTCGGAAAAGGCGGTGGAGTTAGTTTCGCATTCACAATAGGTTCGGTTTTTACCTGATTGTGGAGTGTTGTTTTTCTTTTCGACTTCTTTTTCTTCAACCTCCTCCTCTTTACTCGCGGTTGGCTTTGATTGTGGCGCCTCAATTTCTTTTCCACTTCGAAGAGTAATTGCACTTACATTCTTCGGATTCACCTCGGGTTGAGATGGCAACCTTCCTCCTATTTGTGCTTCCAGTCTGTTGATAGCTGTGGCCATTTGACTCATTTGATTTTCCAAGTTTTGAATGCTGGATTTGGTATCCTGTTGAAATTGTAGAGTGTTAGTGGCCAAAGTTTTCATCATTTCTTCGAGAGACATACCTGATGATTGTGGCTTTTGCTGATATTGTCCCTGTGGATGGAAATTTCCTTGTTGTTGAAAATTCCCTTGAGGCTTGTTGGAGACGAAACCCGGAGGTTTGTTATTTCCATAGCTCAAGTTCGGGTGGTCCCTCCAGCCAGGATTGTAAGTGTTTGAGTACGGATTGTATTGTTGTTTTTGAAATGGGAAGCCTCCAGCAGCGTTCACTTGTTCACTGTTTTCCTCTTGGAGCACCGGGCACGCATCCGTTGCATGTCCGTAGTTAGCACATATCCCGCATGCTTTGACTTGTTGTGCACTTCCTATAGCAAGTTGTTTAACGAGATTTGTTAGTTCAAACAGTTGACTTTCTATATTGGAACTACTTACCTCGTTCACGCGGCGAACTTGCATGTCCCGGGTTGGGTTAAATTGCTGAGTGTTTTCAGCCATGTTGGAAATCAAAGCCCGAGCCTGTTCCGGTGTTTTGTCCATTAAGGCACCTCCACTTGCGGCATCAATCATACTTCTGTCCATTGGTAGCAGTCCTTCGTAGAAATATTGCACCAGTAGTTGTTCGCTGATTTGATGATGGGGGCAGCTCGAGATAAGCTTCTTGAAGCGCTCCCAATATTCATACAGCGACTCACCATTGTTTTGAAGAACCCCGCAAATTTCCTTCCGGATTGTTCCAGCCCGAGATGCAGGAAAATATTTTTCCAAAAATAGCCTCTTCATGTCATTCCAGGTGGTGACTGATCCGGATGGTAAACAGTATAGCCAATCAGTAGCGGCATCCTTTAACGAGAATGGAAAGGCCCTCATTTTAATTTGTTCCTCGGTAATACCAGTGGGTCTCATACTGTCACAAACCACGTGGAATTCCTTGAGATGCCTGTAAGGGTCTTCACCAGCATGTCCTCGAAAAGTTGGCAACAAGTGAATGAGTCCAGATTTGAGTTCAAAAGTTTTTCCCTCCTCCACTGTCGGAAAAGTGATACAGAGTGGCTGTTGAGCGACATCTGGAGTGGCCAATTGTTTAAATGTCCTATTGTTGAGGTTATGAGCTGCCATTTGTTCTAGTGCTTCCCTTCTTCGCTGTCGAAAAGTTCGCTCGATTTCTGGATCAAATAAAAAATATTCAGGATTAGTGGATCGAGTTTTATGCATATAAATAAATAAATAAAATTTTCGGAATTTCAAAAAAAAAAAAAAAAATTCTTTTTTTTTTTTTTATTAAACCGAAAATAAAAGTAAATAAATAAAAATGCAGAAAATAAAATTCTAATTGATTAAACAGAAAATTGGTTAACCGTTCCCCGGCAACGGCGCCAAAAACTTGGTGCGCGTCGCGATGCACCAAGAATTAATTAAATTTCCTTACTTGCCAAAACTCAAATTTAAATGTGATAGCGGAAGTAAGGGTCGATCCCATAAGGAACGGGAACTAATTTAATGTCATGTCAATTAGAATTATAAGGGGGTTTTGAGTTGAAAATTGCAATTAATCTAACTAATCAAATGAAGATGTAAAATAGCTGGAATAAAAATCAAATAATAAAGAATCCTAGTTCTCAGGTTCGGTTGTGCCCTATCATAATATTGTCATTCCCCAAGCAACGCATGTACTATTTCCTTTGTTTTATTTATCACCCGGAATAATCAAAAAGCTCTAATTAATCCAATTCTTCCTTAATAATAATCAATTAGAATTAGCTCTCCAATCAATTTAGAGTGAATGAACAACCTAGAATAAGCTCCCTAGATTTAATGCATTAACTATGTGAAAACAAGAAGAATTAGGTGAACTAAATTATCAATTACATATGCTCGAATTGATTAATCTAGATTGGATTTTCATATGGAAATATAAAATTACCAATTGCTACTATGATTTGGATAACAAGACAAATACGAATCCAATTACCCAAATTAGCAAACACCAACACAATAATTAAAAGACAAGGCCTTAATCAATCAATACATTGTCTTGACGAAATTATGTTCATGAGAAATCCAATAAATAAAACATAAAAACAAGAACTACGTTACGAGTTTGAGGAATGAATAATAAAATAATATGAACACAACGTCCCCCTTGAACTAGGTTGAGAAGACTAGCCACGCATTGCCATGAAGAATTCCCCAAAAATATTGTCTTGATTCACCTTGATTTTTGCCCAGAATTTCTTCTCTTCAAACCTTGATATTGGTGGCTCT
Organism: Ligustrum vulgare; assembly: GCA_963555705.1. Taxonomy (NCBI): domain Eukaryota; kingdom Viridiplantae; phylum Streptophyta; class Magnoliopsida; order Lamiales; family Oleaceae; genus Ligustrum; species Ligustrum vulgare. Next base: position 12,486,462 of record OY743171.1, read on the forward strand.
CAAAATAATTCTCCTCCTCTCTCTTTGGTACTGAATTGCTCCTTTTATAGAGCCCAAATTCGTGCCCTAACTTAGCCAAAAAGAAATACCAAAGATAGAGTTTAAGTTGAATTAGGAAACAATTTTCCTTTTTTTCGGGCTTAAGTTACGGCCGTAATATAAGGAGTTACGACCGTAACTCACTTTCTGTTTAATTTTACAACGCAATTGATTCACTTCTTACGGCCGTGACTTACAACTTGTTACGGCCGTGAGAAACTTCCAATACGGCCGTAACTTAGTTTCTGCAGATTTTCGTGATTTTTGTTCAATCAACTGCTTACGGCCGTGACTTTCATGTTGCGGCCGTGACTTATTTACATGCCAGGTCCTCGAACTTCCTTTTTACGTGCTTTTTGGTCCTTTTTCCTTCTTTTCTTGTCATTTGCGATCCTACACAATATAAAACATAAAATGCATTAAGCAATACTTAATTAGGATCAAACTAACAGTGATTCGAGGCAACAAGTAAAGAAATAAAGTGCTAGTAAAGCACTTATCATCAGTAAATAATTGTGAATCAATTTAATAAGGAAAAACACAATAACCCAGCTAAAATTCAATAAATTGCATTCAATTCGTGGAATCAATAACAAAATTGGAAGACAGCGGCGAATCCAGGAATGATGTTGAGTTAGAGCGGACTTTGACTCTTTGGCCGTTGACCGTTGACGACGAAATTTTATTTAATATAAAAAATATTAAAAATTCTAATAACATATAAATGCTATAAAACGTAATTTCATTTAATATGAAAATATAGTCCAATACGAACAAAAATAGTAGCAAAAATACAAGATATAACCCTACTTTGTAGCTGTAAGCTTAGATAACTGCATTCTTCAAGGTCTCATACTTCGAAAGCGTTGCAAAATTGTCTCATTCTCAATGACTTTAAAAATCTTCTTTGTGTTATCATCGCCTACCAATTCATTTACTTGGCTAGAATTAGTGTCGGGTGTAGAACTAGATGAGCTAGGTTGTGACTTCCGTTTTGGTAGGAAAAATCGTTCCATATAAATAATGATATAATTAGCACGCTGCAACAAATATATTCAAATTTATGTAAAAATCACAATTAATTCACCAATCACAATTAATGACAAATAATTCACAAATTCGCAATTTCTAGGCTAAATGATCAACAATCCCCAAATTCCAAATACACAATCAGTCAGTATCCAATAAAACGAAAATTATTAAAATCTACTAGTACTATCACTGTAAAAATCAGAATTCATGACAGATAATTCATAATTCACAAATTAGCAATTTCTAAGTTAAATAGTAAAAAATCCACAAATGACAAATTCAAAATACACAATCAGTTATCAGTATCCAGTAATTAATCAATGTATAACAATTAACACAAAATTGAAAATACTCACAAATAAAAAGGAGAACTCACAAGTGACTAGAAGAAATTAAATAGAAATTAAGTTTTCATAAATCATAACAGAAGCTAGGTTTTTTTTTCTGAAAACCCAAAAATCACTAACCTATTCTTTAAGGAACTGACTCTGAACGACTGATCTGAACTGAGGCTGGCCGATGGAGCCGTGGAGTGGAGGTGCGACTGGAGCAGATAGGAAACCAGCAGTCTTCATCGTTGTCGGTGACCGTGGATTGGACTGGACGGACGGTGGCATCGCGACAGGCCGCAGCAGACTCCACTTCGAGCTCGAGGTTTGAACAGAAATTTCCAAAATCCCAATTGCATTTCTTAGTTTCTCAATTTCTCTGACTTTGGCAACAGACCACAACATGCAATTGCAAATGGATATTGTTATCAGGTAATGGATTGGATTGGCCGATTGGAGTCTGGGTTGGCTGGGGATGGATCAATGTAAGGGATAATGATACAATTAATAAATTAGGTTACACTTAGATTTTGGGCCAACATCAATTTTTTATTTTATGGCCCACTTGCAAATACAAGGAATTGGAAATGATCCTGCTGCTCCTGCTGCCTACTGCTTGACCTGTAACGTATAATTTTTTTTAAAAAAAATTAATTAATTAATAAATCTGAAAATCCGGTCGGATCCAGCATGAGCGGCCGAACGGGCTCGAGCTATGCTGGATCCGCCCCTGCTGGAAGAACAAGAATATAGATGAGGAATTAGAGAAAAAGATGAGGTACAGAGAGATAACCGAATTGGTTAAAAATTCAACAACCTGAGCTTGGTGAAGATCCAGTGATTTTTCTCAATCTTGAACTGCTTCTCGAATTGTGCCTTTGGCCTCCTTCATTGCAGTCACCTTCTTGTCTCTGGAATGAAGTGATTTGAGTGATACCATAACCCTTAGGTCCACGTGAGGGTGTAACGAGTTGTCATGATGTTGTTTTAATTCACCACGTTGATAAAGTATTTCACTCGTGATTTCTTAGCCTTCTTCTAGGCGGAGTCCTTGTGGATGATCTTCCGAGGGTACTTGGCTAGATCAGCCACCAATCAGTTGTCGTAAGTACGGTCGTGGGTGTCAGTCGTCAAAGTTACGAATGATCCCCGAGTAGTTACCGCTCCTGGAGGATTATCACCCCCCTTGTTTGGTTTCAGAAACTTCAATATTGCCGCTGAGATCTTTGACCCTCTCCCTCTCTCTCTCTCTCCCCCTCATCTATTTGTTCTTGATTGTAGAGTGAAATCAAGGACTGTTATCTTTGGAATAAATTAGGGACTTTTTTTTAATTGTTATATTTCAATTTAATTATTAAGCCCCTACTTGGTGAGCATTAAAATCTCATTTTAATCCATTATTGCATTTTTGTACAGTGAATTGTTGTCTGACGGTAGATTATTTGACTGAGAATATGATTAGTTTGCAGAAGCTATTGAAAATGTGTTGACCACATTATCCATCATCCAAGCACGTGTCCGCAACTGAGCAAAATTGTAACCAATCTTCTTGAGGGCAATATGGTAAAGTTATTACAATCAATAGATGCTAAGAAATTGTGTATTCGGCGGGATTTAATTTTTGTAGACTTTTCAGGCATGTGATCCACAGCAACCAGAATTTGATTTGACTAAAAACCCGTTAAAACAAATTAAACACACGCTAAGTTGTAAATTACTAAATAGTTTTTAAGAAAAAGGTAAAATTCAATAAATAATATCTAGGTTGGCATAATTCAATAAATAAATAACATTTTGATATAGGAACTAAATTCCTCAATTGATACCACCCATTGAAACCCTTTAATGGAATTTACCACCCAAAACATTTATTATTAAAAAATACCTATGTCTACAATATTATTTGTAAAAATAACATTTTTAACAAACCATAGATAAATTAGGAGAAACTAATCATAAAGGAATTTCAGTTACAAACCAATTAACAGTGCATTTAGATAATTCAAAACTCACGCCGTTCTTGAGAGAGAGAGAGAGAGGGAGAGGGAGGAGGAGGCTACAACATCAAATACATACGATTTCACATCTTTATTCGTTTCTAACAATAAATTATCAAAATCTGTATAAACATCAAATACATACGATTTCATCTTTATTCGTTTCTAACAATAAATTATCAAAATTTGTATAATATTTGTAAATTATATTTATCAATAAATTTTCTCTTGTCAAACCAGAAATCCGATTATCAGTTAAGTATTTACAGACTCTATATGCAATTTTTTCTGTATTCTGCTTTTTACCATGCAACCAAGAATTTTTTTCACCTTTTACAATTTAATAAAAGTTCATATAGAAAATTGGAAGACCAATCCATTCCGTATCAAGAGTACTTACAATATCAAACCCATTTCATTGCATTCATATTAGTATCTACCCATAAGTATCATGTCTCATTATAATCATTACGTAATATAAAATCTATCAGTTTTCCGTGTAGGCTATAAAAACACACACACACACACACATAATAGTTTCATACTAGGGCATCACTCAATTCCTTATTATTTTATTTATTTATTTATCCTGTGTGCTCTAGTTTGTAAACATGGGCATTCGTGTCCATTTGATACAGAGATGGAGACTATTGCATTTAGCATTCGATGATCGAATGCAATATCCCCTAGGAATTAATCAACTAGTCTTCTTCATGGCTCGAGAAGACTAAATAGCGACAGTCCATAATTATCTACAATATTATTATATGTATGATTAATTGCATGATGGATGTTAGTTAACATACATAGGAATGATGAGATCAATCCCCTCACTTAAAATTATATTAAGTCATATGCTTTCCATTGTTATAATGAAAAATCAGAGTTTGTTATTGATGTTAGCTTGTTGAGTCACTTAAGGTTACTCGCTGGAAAATGTGTTTCTCATTATGAAGTATCGGATACTTCTGAACTGTTAACTTATTTGTTATTGACATTTTCTATTTTTCTACATGTCGTAATTTAAGTAAATTTAATTTAATTACTATACACGTGTGTTTAGTAATTTATTGAGTTTAATTAAATTATTACTCGATTCTTTCTTGGACTATTAAGTATAGTTATCTCCTATATTTTTGGAATAATTATCTCGTGATAATTGATAATGTTTGGAGATTTATCTTATTTGATAAGTATTGTGATAATAGTATTCTTGTGCTAGAATTCTATCACTTAATCTTTTATTTCGTAACCAACTTTGATTATCTTACCTTATCTTCATTGTGGTAAGATTCTTTAATTTATGATTATCTTACATTATCTCTAATTATCCTTGATTTAATTGCAGGTAATAGAGATTTTGTGCAACTAGGATTCTTGATGAACAAGCAATCTAATTGCACTTAAATAAGGTAGACTGTGACGGTTTTCCTTAAGTCTTGAAGTCAAAATTCGTGTGGTGCACTAATTATACACGGCTTCTATATTATCTTGACTTAGGTACTCCGGGAGGAGTTTGTCAATCACTAAGAGAAGGAAAGATTTTCAACCAGAGGATCAAAGAATCCGGAAGTGATTTAATTCTTGGGTGTTTGATAAGTTTATGCATAGAATTATCCTGTAGTGATATGCGTAACAACTTTTCTTAAATAGCGATTAATTTTTGTCCGCATTGTGAGGGCACGTGGGTTTTCCATGTTAGGGGTTTTCCCTTGTTAAGCTCAAATGTCGTGTTCATTGACTTTACAGTTCTGCATCGTATATTTAGTCTGATTCACTTTTTATAATTCAGACGATCTGTGATAACAAGATTCATCTGGATCTGCACTAAACAAAATTTTGTTTTCTATTAACATTCAATTGTTCAGATAAATCCGTGACAGTTTGTTTGTTTAATAACAAATTTAGACAACTTTAAATTTTAATGAGCAATGAGTCGGACTTAACCAAAACAACATCTTGTATTGAGTAAATCAATAGGGATATATTTTTTGAAAGCAATTTATTAAATTCGTATTAATTGATTAATACAAAATGCATTCCATTGTTATAGTGAATAAATCAGAATCCGCCATCGATGTTGGCTTGTTAAGTTAAGGCTGCAAGTGAAAAGGTGTGTTTATCACTATGAAACATAAGATATTTCTGAACAATGGGTAGGATTTAACTGAAGTCTATATTTTGTTAAGTCATTCAAGGAGATGAGATTTTTGAGGCACAATCAAGTAAATACATAAGATGTATGCGACAAAGAGTTGTCTACTTAATGATTTAGGAGTCACAAGGAGATGTGATTGTTAGGAGTATCTACTTGAATGTTTTATTAGGACTTGTTGAGTCACTCAAGATTCTAATAGAACAAAAGGGATCTTAGCTCACTGTGAGTCTAACAGGATTTTACGAGATTAATGTATAGGGTCATTAATTCTAGTAAAATAGTGGGAGCAATAGAATTAATAAAAGACCTTATTAAATCGATTTATGCATGAAAATACGTGATCCTATTTTAATGTTGTATGATTTTTAAATTTGAGTTATCATTTGAATTTGTATAATGTCATTGATGTTTCATGATCAGGGCACATATCTATGCTTGGGACGCAACACTACTCAGGATACAATGACGACAGAGAACGCACTAGCTTTATGTAAAGATATTAGAATCATTTGTACTCCATTGAGTTACAGATCCTTAATTGCTAATATTGTATTAGTCATCAATGATGATGAGTCTATATCTGTGCAGAAGCAAAGTCAAATGCTGATTAAATGAGATGGCAGGAAGCCATGTAATCTGAAAAGAACTTCATGTATGAAAACAAGTTTTGGAACTTGTTAGATCCGCCTAAAAATGGTAAGACTCATAGGCTGTAAATGAGTTTACAAGAATAAGATCAACATGGATGGTTATGTTCATAGGACAAGACTGGTGGTAAAGGATTACAAACAAATTCAACAAGTTGACTTTGATGAAACCTTTACACTAGTCACGATGTCTGAATCAATTCAGATTCTGCTTACGATTGCAACATGCTGTGATTATGGGTTTTTGAAATGGATGTCAAAACCGTATTCCTTGACGGAAGTCTTGATAAGGGATTTGTGTATGACACAATCCAAATGTTTTGAATCCTTAAATATCCAAACATAGTATACTAGCTACAAAGATCTAAATATGGATAAAAGCAAGCCTCATGGAGTTAGAATCTTAATTTTGATGAGATAATTAAAAAGTTGATTTTATCAAAAATTGAAGATGAATCATGTGTGTACATAAAAGGTTAGTTGAAGTGTTCAATATTTTTGATACTATATGTAGATGGCATATTATTGATCAGAAATTGAATCTCTACCTTGAAAGTGAAAGTGTGATTATTTAAAATTTCTCCATGATGGATTTGAGAAATAAGACCTTTACTTTGGAAACCATAATCTATAGAGATAGATCTGGAAGGTTGTTTTGATTTCTCAATCTACATATATAGACATAATGCTAATGTGGTTAGCATAAAAGAATCCAATGTAAGATTCGATCCCAAGAGTCATGGGATTAATCTTCTCAAAATGCTGTTTAGAATAGGGTCTGAGAGAGAATGATATGGAGAAGATACTTAATTATTTGGCTATAAGATATTCTTAAATGCGACACTATGTACGACACTTTTTGTATTCTTTAGTACTAGAGAAGCATTAAGAATACAATAGACATAAGAAAAAATGTAGATTTACAGTCTTTGGGTATAGAGATACCACCTTTCAATCCAAGAAAAGATAAAGGAAATATTCAGTCTGATTGTGAATTAACTCGTAGTAGTGGCGTGGTCAGTTTGAAATATTTCAAACAAGGGAGACCGCTAACTATACAACCGAGACTAAATACATAAGTGCTTGTGAAGCAATCTCGATCGTTAAGTTCATTAGTGAACTATAAGTGTTACTAGCATTGTACCTCCAGTAATGAATAATGTGACAACAATGGAGCCATCATGCAAGCACGGGAACTGGGTTTCATCGATGATCTGAGAATGTATTGAGGAACTACTATCTCATTCGAAGACTAAAAAATAGAATTCACACCCATTAGCCTTGAGAATGTTGAATATGAGAAGAGTCACATATCAGATATCCACCTATAAAACTACTATCCTAGAAGGAATGTAACTGTCATATAAACTTATAGGGTACATGAGTAATTGGATCTAGTGGGAGTATGTTAATGTTATGCTCTAATCGTCGAGATATCATAACACATATTATCATTGTTTAAATAAAGACAGATCTATTATTACAATGAGTTTAACTCATCACTTAAATAATAGAGTCTTAGAGTAAATTTAATTAACTTGTAAGTTGTGAGGTATTGTGACTGTGAGATACAAGTCATTAATAACTTATTCTAAAATTGTTCCTGTTCGAAGTAACAATAAGATATGGATATTGTTATTGCAGTTAGACAGCATGTGTTGCATTTTTTCTTATGAAGAAAGTAGCATATATCACAAGTTAGAATGTAGAGGGACATTTGAATGAACATGTTGATGTATTGTTAGACGAACAAAGCATTGGATGATATGCCTAGAGATTCCACATGGATAACTATCCAAGGGTCAGTGGTGAATCTCTAATGCGTGGTTGTGGATTCTGTCATTTGACTTGAGGAAGTCATAGAATCTTATATGAGGATTACTATTGTAACACCGCTTTTCATTTTTACGTGCACCTTTATATTTCACGTAATATTTATGTTATTATAAATTGTTTAATGGTAACTATTATTATCTAAAATTGAATTATTTTTGCAGTTGAAGGAGTAAGATGTCGTCTCGATCAATGTGTCAATTAAAAAGTTTATAAATTATTTATGTGCAATTCTATATCTAATTGTTTATTTTATTTGTAAAACTTGTCGATTTCTATTTTTATTAAGTAGTAAATGACCTAAATTGCAAAAACTAAAATTGGGAAAATGTTTAGTAGCAATTTGAAATTTTATTGAGGGTTGTGTACTTAAATTTTTAAATTATGAGAGTTGGGGGATTGGGTTGTAAATTTCCAAAAGTTTATACTTAATCCTAAACTAATCACTTCACACCCGACTCCTCTCCCTCTCTCTCAGTCGACACCCCTCTGCCCCGCCTCTCAACACCCTCGGTTCTCTCCTCCCTCTTCGACTGCCACTATCATCTCGCTCACGCAACCAGCCGGCGGCGCCACCTGGTCACAACCACGAAGGTTAGACCACCCTTCCCTCCCCCCTCACCCGCTCACGGTCACGCGCATACACACACCCCTGCACACGATTTCACACACACATATTTTGGATGTTTCAAGTATTTTCAGATTTTAATTCTTGAAAATTTATGAATTTTTGTGAGTATGTACATATAAATATTTGTATTTTGTATAGATATAAATTTATATGTATAATTTGGTTTTAGTATAAATGAGTATTTCGAGTTATACATGAAATATGTATATATATAAATCATTTCGAAGATTTTAAATTTGTTTAATTGAAATTTCAAAATTGGATTATTACAAGTTTCGAATTTGTAATTGAAAATCAAATGTGTATGTTGTATATGGGTAATTCTTGAATTTAAGATTTTAGATTATGTTTGATTAGTTTTAAGTTTAATTGAAACCTTATTTTGAATATTTTCAGATTTTAAATAATTGGAATTTTAATGGAACATTTTTTTGTAAAGTTCGACTAAGTTATAATTTAGTTTGAGATTTGAGTAAATGGATTAGTACAATCGTAAGTTGCATGAAATTAAGTCCCTTATTTCAAAAATGATTTTTTTTGTGTGTTCATGATTCAAAATTTGAAATTTATAGAATTAAGTTGTTTTGATTGTTCTTTAGTAAATTTGGAACCTTGTTTAGAATTTTCAGATTTTTGATAAATTATGAATTTAAGCATGTTAGTTTACTATTCGAGTTTAACTATGAGTGGAAATTTGTGATTTTCTAATTTGGGAAAACTTCATGAATGGTTAGAGTTGCTAGTAAGAATTTTGTGATTTTTAAACTGAAAGTATATTTTATTTAATGAATTGATACAAATTAGGATTATTGGACAAATTAACGTGACGAACATCTGAGACTCTTCCACTTGCAAGTCAAGATAACGGTAAATATTAAGGGCAACAAGTAAGTAAACTTCCCCTATTTTTATAGAAGTTAAATGTAAATGTGAATTGTGTAAATGACTGTCTTGCAGCTTACTTGTTTTGATGAATTTCATTTACTTTATGAAAGTATACGTTATTAAGAAGAATGTTCAAGCATGCACGTTATCATGTCATTGCATCATCAAGCATGCATTGGCATTGAAATTGGGAAGTCAAATATTTTTAAATTAAATAAATGTGTCAAGGTGCAAGTTTGTTCAAAAGTTATGTATCCCAAGTTTTTAAGAAAGAATGGGTGTACTTCTAAGTTATGAAAGAAGTGAGTGGGAAATGGGGCGCGGGGGACCGGCGTACCCAAATTAAACCGCTATGCAGTGGGAAAGTGAATGTTAAACCGCTTTGCGGTGGAAATGTGGATATTAATCTGGTTCCAAATAAGAATTGCACACTGCTCTCCGATTGACTAGAAGATACACCAAGTGAGCTCACGATGGAAATGTTAAGTGAAAGTTTTGAAATATTAAGTGAAAGTTTGAAAGTTCTGGAAAGTAAAGTAAATGGGGATACATATATTGAATTTTTAAAGCATTTCATGTCATGAGCATGGATTACATGCATAAAGTTTACTTACTGAGCTTTAGCTCACCCCAATCTCTCCTCAACATTTCAGGTGATGAAAGGTAGGTGATCTGAGGAGAGCACTTGGCGGCTGACTCAGACAGTACTCATAATTCCATTTCTTTTAGGACTGAATCAAGGGCTTTCACAAGTTATTTTTATTGGTTATTCTTTTATTGATAAATTCTTTTGATTAGTTTGTTGGTTTTTAGTTAAAATAAGTTATGATATTTCCCTGTGATGAGTTTATATCATATTTCATAAGTTTAAAATTTATTTACTTTAAGATGTTATTGTTGAGGAGTTTGGGAATTGATGTTGAAGTTTGATTTTAGAATTGTGATTGGATGTTGAATGTTGGGTTTGAATAAGTTGAGAATTGTATTTGTAATATGGGTATGATGTCTCTCTACATGTTAGCTATGTCCCAGTTATAGAGGAGACTCTGTCGAGATTTCTGTAAAAAATTATAATAGAAAATGAAAATGTTGAAGTTTTAAATGATTTGTTTCCGCATTTAAGTAAAGAGAAGTTAACACGTCTAGGTTTAAGATTTTTGAACTTGAGGTGTTACAACTATGCTTTGGCGAGCGTTGATGTTGACTCTTGAGAGGGAGTCATCAGGATGACATTGTACGGGTATAGTGAGAGTCATATGAAGGTTGTGTATGTCCAACATGATGTTTCATCACTCTTAGGTAGTAGGACATTATAACCTATATTACCCCCACTTAAGTTGATGTAAAGTCCTCAGACGAGGTGAAGTTATGAGTTGAAAATGTGTTTTCAATTATAATAAGATCAACTAAGGTTAAAATGAGATTAACGCTATCCATATCTCTTAATCAATTGGGTTATACTGATGGAGGGATTATATTTCCACAGTAACTGCACATAAACTGATTTTGTCATAATACATGATATTTTCATTCACATAGATTGCCTTGATACATTTATGGACGTCAATCTTGGTCTTGGTGAATTGATGATGAATTAGAAATAGAGATTTCAATTCATCTTTTTCCAATCAGATTGGAATAATAATAATAATAACACGACGTTTCCATCATGAATGGAACTTGATGGATCACACACAAAAGCAAGAATTAAGTATCTGGAATTGGATCTTGTACAAGTGGAAGATTTTTTGGAATAGTGTCCAAGTTTAATTAGTTGGGCCGGATTTAGGTTGACCCAAATCCATTATCTTTACCCTAATTAGGTTTAGCATAAACCTATAGTTACTAAATTGGTTACAAGACAATTAGGCTTTTGAGTCGTCTTTTGGTTGCTAGCACAACTCTTTCTAGATCCTATTTTGCTATGTGGATTACTATCAAATGCTGGATATTTGAACAGCTATGGTGATAAGATTTCAACATCCTGCACCAAAATTCAGATCCACGAGATCCATCAAAAGTACTATCTTGTCACAGATTCTATTTGAAGAGCAAGGTTGATCTGGACTTTGGTTTTGAGTCTTTTCATTTTTACTCTGCATGTATGACCCGAAACCTTACACACACATGCACAGAATGACATCTTTATCTTTATCTATGTTATAATAGGATAACTATCACCATTTTTACATACACACTTTCCCGTCAAAAATTCTTTCTAAATCAGGAAACTTTTGCTAAAAAAAAGTATTAAATGTAATTAATAAAATTTGGTATTAAATGAAAGTTAGTAATAAATGTGGGTCACACACACACACACACATATTTTATATATATATATATATATATATATATATATATCTGTGTGTATATATTTTGAAGTTTTTATAAAATCTATGTAATCAATACATTAAAAATTAAATTTAATGAAAAATCAAAATACATTAAAAAGAAAATTGGTGATGAACACAAATAAAATTAAAATAAATTTAATAAAAAAAATCTAATTAAGTGTATTTTGTAATAAAATATTATTTGTACTATATTTTTTTATTTGATATGATTGTATAATCAACATATTTCCATGAATTTCAAAAAAAGAAAAAAAAATGTCCTCATCACTGTGCAAGACATTATCATTTCTTTAATATGCATATGTATGTATGTGTGTGCGCGCTTGTGCGTGTGTATATAAAATAAATTTAATACAAAAAATTTAATGAAGAGCCAAATTTTAAGACGCGTGAGTATTTTTATCTTATTTTGATTAGTGTTGTTTTTTTAAAAAATTTTGAATTTGATAATATTTTGTTATAAAATATTTTTATATTATATTTTTTATTTGATATGATGGTATAATCAACTTACTTTCAAAAAAAAAAATGTCTTGAGAACTTTGCAAGACATTATCATTTCTTTAATATGTATGTATGTGATTGTGTGTGTTTATAAAATATATGTAATCAATACATTAAAAATTAAACTTAATAAAAAATTAAAATACATTAAAAAGAAAATTGGTGATGAATACAAATAAAATTAACATAAATTTAATACAAAAAATTTAATTAAGCACCAAACTTTTAGACGAGTCGGTATTTTTTTCTATTTTGATTAGTGTTGTCTTTTTTGAAATTTTGAATTCAATAATATTATTTGTAATATATTTTTTATTTGATATGATTGTATAATCAACATATTTTCATGAATTATAAATCATTATCATGGATAGAAATTTCATGCATCGCACGGGTATGATACTAGTATAATACAAATAATATGTTCACACCCCTCCTAGTTTTTTTAGACTAGATATAACCTAATAAAAAGTTACCTTTCATGTGGATATGTATGTCCATTTGTCAACGCTTTTGATTGCACCCACCAAACAAGTTGTTTGCTACTATATTTATAACAATTTAGAATGATGCCAAGCAATTGTGAAAGGTAAAACTAGTCAAGGTTAGAAGGACTACTTCCACTTTGAGTAATTGAAAAGAATAAAAGGCATATACTAATACTAGAATTGAAGAAAATTGGTCTCAAAATCTATAATGTAGAAACTGAAAACACGAAATCACACATTTATTTGAACATAAGGAGTAAAAGTTACAACATTACTTCATTTCTTAGACAACATGAGAATTAAGGACGAAACTAAAGGTACCTCAAGCATGCATCCATGCTTGCATTATTCAACTCAACATTCAAAATACATTAAAGTAAACAGTAATTGTTAATTTAAGCATCGTTGCGTTTTCTCCTTTTCGCAGGACTATGTCCTTCTCCTTCAGTATTGACATCGCGTAACTTATGTGTAACTTTATTCCCTTGAGTACTAGTTTTTTTTTTCCAGGAAATTCGTCCACCATGTAGCTGATTTTTTAGCGTGTCTTGTCAAAACTCCATCCTTGAAGTGTACATAATAAATTCCAAATCTAACCGTGTACCCGCTATCCCATTCAAAATTATCAAGAAATGACCATATGTAGTAACCCTTCACATTTACACCTTTACTGAAAACAAAAGAATATTCCATTAATATCTAAATTACTTACAATTTTGTTTCGAATTTAACTACCATATATGAAAAAGAAGAAAAAGAAAAAAGAAAAAATGATGACTTACTCCATTGCATTTCTAAGAGCTTTGAGATGTTCCTTGTGATAGTCAATCCTTTTATCATCATTACAAGCCTCTTCAATTGTTAGGTCTTTATTGTTCAATTCATCCACCCCTACAAAAGTTTAGAGAAGAATTCAAAAAATCACTAAGGGCTCTAAAAATTTAGTATTTGTAGTCTATATTCTGCTATGTATATAAACAAACTAATAAGCATGTCTATATACCATTCTCTGTAATGAAAATCTCGGGATAATCATTATATGTTTCCTTTATATGAAGCATGATCTTGTAAATTCCCTCTGGAACTATGTACAACCAACTCGAACCACCCTAACACGAAAGAAAAAATTTGTTAATACATTAAATTGTTCGTAAGCATGGGAAATTATGCAAACCATAATATCGATTTTAGTTCATTGTGCCGGAATATTAGGAGTTACAGCACGATCAATTCAAGCGTCATCATAAATGGTTGATATGCCTAAATTTTTAAGAATAATCCATTTAATCCGCTTTATTTTCTATATTCCGTTTCTCAGGGAAGGGTAATGTCAATGACTTACCTGTTGACCAATCGGCTCCTCTCCGCGATGAGCTATAAAAGAATTAGAAGTTATTTCAAGGTAAAAGATTATAACTGAACTCGAGAAAGGGTCTCAGTACTTACTTTGTTGTACAACGTGCAGATCATTCTGATAATGTATTTTTGTAGGATCTCGACTTCCATTTTGGGCATAACGAGCCGTGTAATAATTTATGCCTAAGAAGTCACAGGAACCTTTCACTAGCTTCACCTCGTCTGGTGTAAATATGGGAAGACGTTCTCCTACATTGTCTCTCATGGATAATGGATAATCACCTGTTATTACAGGGGCTACAAACCTGAACAAGAGAATGAGTTAAAATTTTGAATTATAATTGATGTACTCTACCTGAACTTGTACAAATGAATATATATCTTATGTATTATCTTAAAAAGGCACATATATAGTTTATAAAAATATGCAAGCAACAAAAATGTATAAACAGGTCAAAGGATAAAAATAATAGGAGAAAAGAAATTTTCTATAATGGAATCCAATTTAACGAACAATTAATTTCATTTGGAGATTTAGGAATGTATAGAGATGTAGAGAAATTGGTGGTGGTAAGTATTGATAAACTACTCTAGCACAAGCACCAATTTCGTACCAGCCTAACATAAAATCAATTGCTCTTAATGCAGCGTCCGCATCCTCTTGGTTATTTTCATCAAATGGATAATACCACACTGAAACGTTTGTCATCCCTATTTTGCCTCCTCCATGTTTCTGTATGCACAAATGACACATGTATTAATAATTATAATAAATAAACTATTGTAAAATCTCAAAAGTTTGTATTTATCTATTTATTTTTGTGTGCATGTGAAATATTAAATTAAAAAACCTGATATTTTTTTCGGTATATGTCAACCGCATGTGCATGAGCAAGGATCAAATTGTGTGCCACTGTATATGGTTCTGTTCCCGGATCTCCTCCTGTGGATTGCGAAGTGTATGCCATAACCCTGGCAATTAGTTCTCTCACTGCACGTCTTTCAGAGGGAGTAAGGTTACGCAAATCGTATGCCTTATTAACTATGTCTGTGATCGGATCTCCGTTTGAGGAAGTGAGCCGAGGAACATTGATTGGACTTCTATGATCAAGGATCACGGAACGCAGTTCTTGTTCCAACATTTGTTTATCATGTAACCCCGATGATGTTTCAAGAACATAACCTCGACGAGGAGGAAACCTGGCTACCACATATCCACAATAAGTAAAGGACCATGGCTCATTGAGTGTGATCCAACTTTTCACTCGATCACCAAATCTCTGAAAGCATATCTCAGCAAACTCACCAAAATGTTCCCTGTTATGGCAATGTAAAACAAGTTAATATCAACATATGAATGTCTCTAAGTAAAAAAAACTCATTCAACTATGACATTAATCCTTGTACAATTGTACTACAGATCAATCTGCTTATTAATATATAGTGTTTGAGAAAATAACTTCGCATAATTCCTTTGTCTAATACATCAAGCACGATATGTTCCGTTACTTACACAATTTGACTATTTAAGAAGCCTCTATATTCATCTTCCAAACATTGGGGAACATCCCAGTGGAAGAGAGTTGGACATGGCTGAATGCCTATTCAATAGAACAGAGAAAAATCAAGGAACGTACGTAATATCTTCATATTTTATATATTAACTTATAAGAAAGAGAAATGGTCTAAAAAAGCATACCAATTTGTATTGATAAATAAAAATAAACATAAGTTTTCTTAAAGAAAACAATGAACACCTGGAACGGAGTCTAACCTTTTTCCAAAAGTGCATCTATGAGATCATTATAGTATTTGATTCCTTCTTCGCATACGTCAGCGTCACTGCTTTTTTTACCCCCTAGAATAACAATTTAATTTATACACAAATGAAAATAATAATTACTTTTACTTGATATTAAAAATTGAGGAATTACTTCTCGTTTCTAAATAAATTCAAAATTTCACTACACACTACAAGAAATTGAAAAAATATGGGCGACATATGTTGTCCCTATAGATTAATATGCCACCCCTATAGATCAACAAGGGCGACAATGTCGTCCCTATATGTTGTTCCTACAAGTTCGTTGCTCTTGGTCTACAAGGATGACAAAATCGCTCCTATAGGATGTAACGTCTATAGGGACGACTTTTGTCGCTCAAATAGCCTCTAATCCGTGGCACTCCCCAGACCTTATAGGGACAACGAGAGTGGCTCTGTAGGGGCTATATTCTCGCCCCTATAGGTTCTATATTTAAAAAAAAAAAAAAAAAAAATTATTTTATAGAATCTTGTGTGCACCTTGTCTAGTGAGAATTTTGATAAAAGGGCTCTGTTGTCGTTTAAGATTTTAGCAGAAAACATCACTTTAGCTTATTTTAATTGCAATGAATATGTCGAAGCTTACCTTATTTTTAACTTGTGTTCTCAACTTTTAATTTTTTTTTTTTTTTGCATCATTAGCCCTCAATTAATCTTCTCTACAGAAAAGATTTTCGTCCGAAATGTTTGTTATGAGGATCAAAAAGTCTTATTTATCTCTCATATTTTAAAAATATTGAAATATATAACTAATACAAACTTTATAAATATATTTTCCCCCTTTTCAAAGAATATTAGCTGAAAATTTTTGATAGAAATTGTGATTAGAGATAAAACATGCTAATTTTAGAAGGTCATAAGTGAAATATCCAATACCTGGTAAGATTCTGGACCATGAAATTGAAAATCTATAAGAATCTAAACCAACTTCCTTCAATAAAGCCACATCTTCCTGCAACATTATTGAAAACGAGCACATTATACATTCATGTACATTGTTCGTGGTGGCTTAAATTAGAGTACAATCAATGATAATGGAAAGAATTTTTGTTTCTTCATATCTTTTCAAAGTTTTACTTTTTGACTTCAAGCGCTAACATAGTATCAACTCATTTTGAATGTTATGTTTTAACTTTTAAAAAATGGCCGTGAATTTATCATTTTAAATACTGGCAACGAACTTTGTTTTTGCTTAATGGATCAAAAGAGTTATTTAATT
This sequence comes from Ligustrum vulgare, assembly GCA_963555705.1. Taxonomy (NCBI): domain Eukaryota; kingdom Viridiplantae; phylum Streptophyta; class Magnoliopsida; order Lamiales; family Oleaceae; genus Ligustrum; species Ligustrum vulgare. Next base: position 12,503,756 of record OY743171.1, read on the forward strand.
CAGTTACAGTTGTTCGTTCAATTTGTTTTTCACTTATTTCAATACTGAAGATAGATTAGTAAAAAGAGCTCTGGTGGACTGGTGATAGGTTTTCTTAGAAATGATGAGTTTTTTATTTTTATATCAATTGGTAGAAAAGTTGTAAAAATGTGAAAGTTTTTATAATTTCAAACCTTAATAAAATATGAGGAGTTAGATTGTCGGCTCACTTAATGCTTGAGCTGATATTGAATTTTGACACAGTTTTTAATTACAAGGGGGAAGGAAATATTCCGAGTTACATTTCCTTTCATAGTTAGTCCACTAAATGAATTACCATCACTATCTTACATGAAATTTAAGTTGCTAAAGTACATATACGTACCTTGAACTTATTATAGTGATCGGCAGCAACTTTCCCACTTGAACGATCGGCAATGCTATCTGCCAATCCAATTAAGACAAATAAATATATGGACCCAAGGATCATGCGTGTGTGTATTTGAATTAATAAATGTTTGTCTATATTGAGATCATTTGAGGTTCCATTTTAAATTGAAAAGTTTAGTATAAGGAGTGTCACGAGCCTTCTTTTGTTGATTGATCTATTTAACTAATACGAGATTACAGACTTAACATGCCCCCATAGAATAGTGATGCATTCAACAACATCAATCCTTAATCCAAACACTTGTTTGAGAGTTTGAGATGGATCAAGTTACTTATTTGTGCTTGTTGGACTTTAGTACGATATTTAATACATATTTCATCACAGCCTTATAATAAGTAGGAGCAGCCGAGCTCTTATATGTTGAGTAATATTTTATTTTTTACTACTACAAAACACACACACACACACACACACACACACAGAGAGAGAGAGAGAGAGAGAGAGAGAGAGAGAGAGAGAGAGAGAGAGAGAGAGAGAGAGAGAGAGAGAGAGAGAGAGACCACGATCATGTTCTGTCATATAATCCCAATTATTCACGCCTTTACCACCAACATCCCAAGCACCTTCCACCTGCAGTATTAAACACAACCCATAAAATAAATTATATATCCAAAAATTAAGAATTCTAGCAAATTAAATTACACGTGAATGGATCTTCAAGCATATGTACTCCCACATGATGGTTTTAGCAAATCTTCATTATTCTAAACAACAATGGAATGTTCGATAAGGTGTACTTAATAGTATTTGACAATACTAATGAAGTAATAATATGCTTTGTTCATTTTTCTGTCCATTTTTTCCCAATACAACATACCGAAATATACCAATTGCATAGTTGATACGACGATGTTATAGCATGGAAGATAAACTCCTTGGAAAATTAGACAGTTTATTCTCTATATGGGTGGGATAATCAGAATGAACAAAAGGAAAAACTTAAGTACACAAATATTACACAGAAATATTTTGGCCATCGCATACAGATATAACGATAAAGTTTGTCGGTCCATCTCTACTCCCTTGCGTATATAACCATGCATTCTGAGAACGATTTTAACGAAGCTTCATTATTTTCAAACGTTAATGGTTATCCTTTGATAAGGTGTATGTAAAATAGAGGACAGTGCTAACAAACTAAAAACAGGCTAAACTATTATCAATTCTTCCGTTCATCTACTGCTTGATACAACATACAAACACTTTCACTAATTAGCTACACACCTGATATGCCGATGTTCCAGCACCAAAGATAAAATTCTCGGGAAAACTAGAGCAGTTGATCTCATCTTGGGATGCAGCCATTGGATTGAGCAGAATGATATATTATTGTTAGTCGGGAGAGGTATGCGGTTCTTCTAGTCCATGCTCTCTACTTTTATTTTGAAATACTTCTATGATACTATTAGACAACAATGCAGCGCCGTACCTGTGATAGTGAGGGCCTAAGGTGAAATTCTAAAATGGGCCCTGTGCAATTTTTTTTTTTTTTTTTGAAAAACGGGGACTGACAAAAAATGAAATCAATCAAATTAAGAACTCATCTAAATTCAAGGAAAAAAAAATCGACAAACAGAGTAAATAAAAATCTGAATTAATAAATTACCACCCAGAAATTACTGATTCAAATGCTTTGCAAAGGAAGAATATATCCCCTAATACCCCTTAAGGCCTTGCTCCTCTTGATTCAGAATCCCAAACTACAAATAAAAATGAACAAAACCCAATTGATAAATAATAAAAGATTCAACATCACTAAAATACATATCCATGTATTACAATTTACAGACGATAAAGATTTGGTTAGAGGGTTGAGTTAGACTGGTCGTTGCACTTGAAAAAATTGAAAAACAATTCAAATTTAATCTCTGCAGCTGTTTTATAACAACCCAAGGGACAATTCAATAGTACAAAACAGTATTAAGGAAGACTACAATCTGTAATCTATTATATTGTCAAATGATAGGTCCCAATCCCATTCAATTCATAAATGAATGAATCATTCATTCATTCATACAACAATCTGAACTGAAGACTGAAGTATTCATCTGTAGACTGTAAAATTCTACCCAAATTCCTCAATACAAAATCATATAAAGAAGTAAAGAACCCAAACTCAGTTTTTCACACAATACAAATTCATGAAATATGAGAACCTTCGAAGTTCGACCTAATAGTCGAACAATGCCAGCGAGGGAGTGAGGCGACCAGGCGGGGTCGGGCGATGGCGACAAGCGGTGACGGTGGAGAGTGAGGGAGTAGATATCAAAAGAGAAGTTCGCTGCCTAAGTGAAGATTGAACTCGAAGAACACCGTTGAGGGCTTCTCTCTGTCGTTCGATTTCAATTTTGATCAATGGGATTTTGATTGAAGGTTTTGGACTGGGATTAATTGAATGTTTTGGGTCAGAGTCTTGGGCCTTGTCCTCATTATTGATTTGAGATCGTTTTTTATTTTTATTTTCGAAAACATTAAAAATGTATCTTCTTTATCATTTTCGAAAATATATTTTGAAAAAAAAAAAAAAATTGTATACAAAACGCAAAACGTCCAAAATTTTGTTTTGTGTGTATTTCAAAAAAAAAAAATTCAAAACGCTGAAAACGAGTTTTGAGATTTATTTATTTATTTTAAGTATTATTCTGGCTTGAAACTAAGCTTAAAATAATTTTTTTTTTATAATTATCCTAACTTCGAACTAAACCTAAATAAATGATTTTTTTTTTTAAAAAAAATTATCCTGACTTGGAATTAAACTTCAAATAAAATTGATTTTTTTTTTAAAGAATTATCCTAACTTGAAACTAAGTCTAAATAAAGTTTTATATATATATATATATATATATAGAATTATCCTGACTTGGAACTAAGCTTAAAATAAATTTTTTTTTTTAAAATTGTCCTAACTTGGAACTAAGCTTAAATATTGTTATTATTTTTATTTTTTTTGAGAATTATCCTAAAATAAAGTTTTATTGAATTCAATATCAATATTACATAAAAATTAAGTAGGAATTCTTGTTGTTAATATAGACTCTTAGTGTTCACATTAGTGTGTTACAGGTAACCATGTTTTCGATGTATTGTGAAAGGAAATTTGAGTTTGAACTAGTAGTATTTTGCAAGCAAATTAATTAAAAATAGTTTAAGTAGTATTCTGCAAAATTTCAAATAGAAGGTATTTTTTCCAACTTTTCATTTTAAAAAGAGTTTTTAGAAATGACAAACCAAACGCGTTTTCAGCAAATATATATATATATATATATATATATATATATATATATATATATATATATATATATATATATATAAACAAAGTCTTTACCAAAAATAAACACACACACACATTTTCCCGTCAAAATGAACTTACTAAATTTGGAAAGATTTTGTAAAAAACACAAGAATTAAAAAATAAAAATAAAAAATTATTTTATTTTAAAAAATGTAATGATTGTAAATAAAATTATACTTTTGAGCACTACATGTATTTTTTTTTTTTTTTAAAAATCGTTTTGAGCACTTTTAATTATATAAAAAATAATGATAGTTAAAATTTTTTGTTTAAAAACAAAGAATGTGAAGTTTTCAATGTAAAAATTAGTAATTGAAAAGTGGAGAGAAAAAATATGTGTAATTAAAAAGTAATTTAAAAGCATGTTGTTTATATATATATATATATATATATATATATATATATATATATATATATATATATATATATATAAAGTCTTTACCAAAAATAAACACACACATACACTTTATCACCAAAATGAACGTACTAAATTTGGAAAGATTTTGTAAAAAACACAAGAATTAAAAAAAAAATTGTAATAATTGCAAATTGAATTACACTTTTGAGCACTACGTGTATTTTTTCAAAAAAAAAAAAAATTGTTTTGAGCACTTTTAAATTATATAAAAAATAATGGTAGTTAAAATTTTTTGTTTAAAAACAAAGAATGTGATATTTTCAATGTAAAAATTAGTAATTGAAAAGAAGAGAGAAAAAGTATGTGTAACTAAAAAGTAGTTTAAAAGCCTGTTGTTTAAAAATATTTTGTCAAATAAAGATGCTTCGTTCAAATTCCAAAAAAGGACAATTTAATTTTTTTTTTAACAATTTTTTTTTACTTAATAGGATGATTGATTTTAATATAACTATTAATCTTATTGTGTATCATAACTTTTTTTTTTTTTTTTTTTTTTTTTTGTGAAAAATGTGAAAAAAAATTACATCTAAAGCATTCATAAGTCTAATTTAAAAAATAAATAAATAATTCTCTATTGTTATAAAAAAGTATTCAAGATTCGTAAATTCGGAATTATGTTAAATTAATTTTTAAAAAAAATTTATTCAAAATTATTCTGCTTATACATAGTGTAACTAATTTGGTAAAGTAACATTAAATTATTTATAAAAATATAAAATTATATCATAAAATGTGTTGAAAAACATTTAAATAACTCGAAAATGATTTTGTTTAAAAAACGAATTATGTTTTAGTTTAAAGAATTTAAGAACATTCCTTATATTTTTTTTATAAGTTTTCCAATTAGATTATATAAAAAAAATAAATTAAATGACTAATCCAAAAATTTTCTCTCAAATCGAATAATTTAATATTTGATTGAATATAATTTTTCTTCATATGTAATGACAATTGACAAGAGTTAGAAGTAATCAATTTCGCATGTTGGAATGTACTTGAAAAATTCTATTGGTAATTATCAGTATTAAAATTATCGTTAAGCATGTGTTCGATAAACTTGCAAAAATGGTTTATAAACTATTTTATAAATCACACAATTTCTCAAACCATTTTTTTAACCATAAATATTATTGTATTATTTTGAATTCGAAAAATATGTAATATAGGCGTCAAATCGAAGATCTCAACAAGAAGTTTAATACAATACAACAAGTGAGAGCAAACTATAAAAAAATTATCCGTAAAATCGTCCAAATATTCAAATGTCAAAATTTTACTTTATATTTTTACTTTATTTTAAATTATATCATTTGAGTTATATAATACTCCGTGTTCAGAAAACATTAAATGGTTCGACCTGAAAGAGGCAATAGTCAGGGGTCAAAATATTGAATCGGATTGAACCGGGTCGAATCGATATTAATTAAAAAAATAAATAATTATTTCAAAGATAAGAAAATTTCCTAAAAAAAATTAGTTTACAAATAAAACGTCATTTACTCATTTGGAGTAAAATTAAATAAACAAAAAATATAACCACAATATTATTTACCAATTGAAAGCAAATATAGATTTATGGTTGTTAATTTTATATATTAAATTTTATTTCAAAATAATTTAATATATAATAAAATGATAAAAATATCTTATTTAAAAAAAGAAAGTTTAACAAACAAGTAAATAAAAATATTTTTTTAAAAAAAAGACAAACAATTTTAAAAAGAAAAGATTTTTTTTTTCTTTTTTAATAATGATCATAACTTCTTATTTTTTTATTAGTTTTGTAAATGTTGCATTTCCTATTTTGATTACTCTTTTTTTTTTTTTTAATTTTGAACTTGATAATATTTTGTATTAAAATATTATTGTACTATATTTTTATTTGACATGATTGTATAATTAATATATTTTCATAAATTTCGATTAAAATTACTATCACTACTATATTCCCGTACATCGCACGGGTGAAAATATTAGTTTAAAAACAAAAATAAAAATAGGAAACATAAAATATTTTCGAAAATGAAAATACAAAATAAAATACAAACAGAATGCCACTTGGCATTTTAATTGTAGATTTTAGACTTGTTTTTATTTTTATATGGGGCCCTAATTAAATTTGTTTGAGGAAATTACAACCTAACTTGTATTTAAAGATACAAAATCAAAAATTAGGTTAGATGCATTATTATAGGCAAATTAGGTGTAATTAAGCTTTTTAATAATAATAATATTAAATTAAATTAACTACTCACCCCAGCCCCAACCCCAACCCCAACCTACATACAATCCACCCCACCCCCAAAATTTCATTTGTAGCAAAAGAAATTTATAGAAGCAACAAGATTGATCCCCAGGGTAATCCGTTAAATCAATGGCGCCCTAGTCGACATTTGGCAACGCCCTCGTTGCCACCACGCAGCTATTCATACCGGAGAAGTGCTCATCATACGCGCGCCCACCGACTGACCTTGAACGATTGTGAAGGACCAAATTCAGATTTGTAAGTGATCTTGGCACCCTTGAAGGACTGTGAAGACAGTGATTGGTAGTGGCGGTGACGATGGCTTTCCTTGTTGATTCCTGGTTTCATTGCTTCTTTTAATTTTTGGTGTGTGGTGGCATGGTGTTGTTCTGTGGTGTGACGATGATTGATTGTGTGTAGGTGGAGATGGTGATTGATTGTGTGTAGGTGGAGAAGATGATTGGCAGTGTGGTCGTGGTGAAGAGGTGATTGGAAGTGCATTTCTAGTGAGTTTAAACGCGAAAGTTTCTTTTTGTGGTGGTGGTGGTGGCAGTGGTACTAGCAGTGGTCGGTAGTGGCTAGTGGTGGCACAATGTTGAGGTTGGTGGTGAGGTGCTATCATTCTGGTTTTTGCAATATTGCTACATGTCTTGTATATATAACTGGTTTTTTTAATAATGCTACATAAGTGGTGTTGAAGTGATCGGTATTAACAATGGTTGTGGTGGTTCTGCGTCGGGGATGGTGGTGGTGGTGTGTCGAAGTAAATGGTGGTGGTGATTTTGCAGAGATGGTGGTGATTGTCGTTGGAGAGAGGTAATGAGTCGGATATGGTGGCAGTCGTGCGTCGAAGGTGGTGGTGGTGGTGGTGGTGAACGCCGATATGGCGGATTGGGATCTGGGGGTAAGGGTTGGTTTGGGTTGGGTGGTGGATGGGATAAAGGGGTTGAGGTAGGCAGATGAAATCATCTGATTTTTAATATATATAATATATTATATTTACTATTAATTACCTGATTTTTGAATTTTTTAAACTTGTATTTTAGAATTGAAATTGTGTAAAGTAAACACCTTATATATGTATTTTTCCCTTAAAAGTATACTTGTAAATATCACAATTCTTCATACCGCTTTTTATTCTCTTTTTAATTTAAAAAGTTTTGAAATACTAAAATTTTAACAAACAGAGCCTAAGTGTTCATGTATTATAATATAATTTGACTGATCAATGAGAAAATAGCAACAAGATCCTCAGCTTTTGAAGTATAGAGCATTTCAATACCCAACTCTTTATTTTAGTACAACTTAACTTTGAATACCCAATTTTACCTTCATCTTGAATTAACAAGCCAAAATTTTATTGAACACACGAGTCTTTTCCAAGTCGCATAACCAAATTCCAATCTTCCGTCCACAAAGACTCGTAGTCGTATTTCCCTTGAAATAATAACAAGAATATGATGAACGAGTATTTTCTGTTAAAATAACATTTAAAATTATTAAATACACAAAATAATTCCAAATCATAATGCAAACCAGCAGTTGGAATCCAAGCCTCACTCTACAAAATGGAAAATCAAGGATCCAATACCTTTTTTTCAAAAAAAAAATAAAAACTTAAAAAAACACTCCCTGTTGGTGTGAAATATCGCAAGTGTACGATATCGCTAACAAGTAGTAAAAGTGGACTTTTGAGTCCGAATTGTCGATCCCACGAGGACTATTTATTTGTTATCGATTTACTTCGATTCAATAGAATTCCTAAATTAGAAACAAAAACTAACTAAGAAAATAAAATACCAAACAATCCAAAAACGACAATAAAATTGAGAATAAATAAAATAAACAATTCAACAAAATAAAAATAGAAAATTAAACTAAAAGCAATTAATGAAAGCAAGAAACAAGTGGGCAGATTTCTAGCAATTTAATGAATATCGGGACTAACGATTTCGAAATAACGTTCTAACTTAATTTTTCATCTCAAGTTGTTTTCTAAAATTGTATTTGGTCGAATTCACGCTTGTATTTAATTTACCTCTCTCGAGTTCAAATTAAGTCTATTTAACTAAGTCAACCATGTATCTCTACAGAAGCTCAGAGTTCTCCTTAACTGCATTAAATTTCCTAAGAATTCATAATTGACCACATGCAACCACAAATTCATATCTCTATCTTTTTGTTGAAATTGCCGAATTTTATTACGTGATCTAATTGTTAACTCACCTCTCGGATTATAAAAACAACCATTAATTCATGAATTGTTGATCAAACAATTCAAGCATTAAACGCAATAATAAAATCAATACATAAATATCAAAGCACCAACTTGAGAATTAAAATCAAATAAGAAACATTAAATCTAAATCGTTAATTCTGATTATTAAATTAGCTACTAATGTTCTTAAAATAAAAAGCAATAAATAATATAAATAAAACCCGAATTTTGAAGAGTTGAAGATTTGACATCACTTAGTACCACCAAAAATTCACTCCAGACGTGCACTGCAATTGCTTCCAGTCGACAGAAACGTTATTCTTCTTCTTCTTCAATAATTTGTTTATATATTCCAAGAAGTCACCTCCAACTTCAATTTATATTACATTACAATAAAATAATAATCCATCCCTCAAGCTGCCTAACTTTTCCACCAGTCGCCACTCTCTGTCTTTTGCCTATATTCTCTCCACTCAGCTGTGTGTATATATATTCCTCTTTTCCCAAGCAGCGCTACTTCGTGTGTACATACTTTACCTCAAATTATGGTAGGCGACCAACCCAATTAATTCCTCCCAATTGTGTATATATATTGTAATATGTATGTCTCAGCCCACTTTTCTCTCCTCAATTTCTCCCGAAGCTGCGCACGGCTGTTTCTTCTTTTTCCCCAGCTTCCCTTCTCGGCTCCAGCAACATGTGTGTATATATATATATATATATATACATATATATACAAATTAACCCTAAGTCCAAATCAAATAAATTGTCCTTCAAGTTACTCAATTCTTTCATGTATGAGAAGTTAGTCCTTGAGTGAATTGCACATTCGGTCTTCAACTTTTGAGAGTGTACATTTTAGTCATTTTTCTTCGTTTTATCTCAATATTCTTCAAATTGTTGCGTGATTACTTCAATTCTTCATTTTCTTGATTTTGGGATAAAGACCTGAAATAATAATAATATACACAAATTAAGTAGAATTTATTTAAGAAAAACAAAATAATATCCTAATTTTGATAGATAAATAAGTGTATAAAATACAATTATCACCCCCACCTTCTCTGAAAACACACAAAGTATACACTAGTGAAAAAGCTCCCAACAAAAGCATAAAATTGCACCAATATTTTTACTAAAGCCCAGGATCCGCGCGGTCATCTTTCCACGCTGAGATATTATCTACTATACAAGTATTTTGACAAGGGAAACTTCAGACTCCTTGCTACCTGTCAACCATTTGAAACCACCACACAGCACAGCACATTAACGAAGGGCAAATGAAAAGAGTAGTTATTCCTTGGTCCTATAACAACTGCTTTCAGGAAAATTACCTTCAAAGCCATATCCTCGGAGACTGCTGATCTATACCGAATTGCGCCTTCCAGTGGACAGCTACCTTTAAGGATTTTAATCAATCGTGTGAGCTTATATGTGAATTATTATGTAGGGGTAATTAGGCCCACTCGTGTGTTTAAATTTAAAATATCTAAAATCAGGTAATTTGATTATATTTTATCAAATCAGTTAAAAATTCAGATCACACATTTCTCTCTCTTTTATCTCTGCGAAAACATCCCTCAATCATCGTTCTCGCTCATCCCCTCCAATGAACCACCGTCTTCTCCGATTAATCGCCGCCGCCGCCACCACCACCCATTATCATCATCATCATCATCATCATCGTTCACCTGCGGCCGCCACCGACGAAGCCCTTTCTTTCTCAAGTTTTGATTTTAACCCATCCAAATTTGACTTTATGCCTGAAGCCACACTAGAGTTTGTCTCTTCATTCTTCTTCTGACCATCCTTCCGTGCCTTCTCCTTGATCTGCTTAAGAACACTCATGATTCCTTTGATATCATTGGAGATGTCCTCATCAAAATCATCGTCGACGGTGGCTCGTTTTGACTCTCAAATTTTGAAATGTTTGACTCCGAAACTCGTTTCTTCGCACTCCTTTTTGTGGCTGACATTGAAGATCTGATTTCTGTTAAGATTTTCAAATTGGTGAGCAGATGTTCGTTCATCTCTGTGTTTAGGGAAATGGAGTTCCAAAAAAAAATGAAGAGAAGTGATTTTGGTTGTTTTTATGTTTGAGTTTTGCTGAGAATTTGGTGATGGTGGGATTTGATTTGGTTGGTATTGTTTTCAGATTTGGTGAACCTTGATTTCATCTGCTTTTGTTTGAATTTTTTTTGTGTGTTGATGTAGTTGTGGTGATGAGACGATGGTGGTGTTGTTGAGACAATGGTTGTGGTGGTAGTGGTGGCGGCGATGATTATGATGATGATGGTGATATTGAGATTTAATTGCATTTGTAATTAATTACAAACTGAAATAAAAGTTACAATTGTAATTAATTACAAAATTAAAATAAGTTACAATTGTATTTTCGACGGTGACTTTTGTAGTGGCTGTTTACAAATTAGGTAGCTATCCGTGGTGGTGGTGGTGACGATGGTGGCGGCGGCGGTGGTAATTAATTGCAATTGTAGTTAAATTTACAATTGTAACTAATTACAAATTAAAATAAACTTCTAATGCATAAGTTACAATTGTAATTAATTACAAAATTGAAATAAGTTATAATTGTATTTTTTACGGTGGTTGTGGCAGCTGCTGATTACAAATTAGGTGGTGGTGGTGGTGGTGGTGGTAGATAATTGCAATTGTAGTTAATTTTACAATTGTAACTAATTACAAATTAAAATAAAATCTTAATTCATAAGTTACAATTGGAATTAATTACAGAATTGAAATAAGTTTTAATTGTATTTTCGACGGTGGTGGAGTGGTGGTGGCTGATTATAAATTAGGCGGCAATCGGTGGTGGTGATAGTAATAAATTGCAATTGTAGTTACATTTACAATTGTAACTACTTACAAATTGAAATAAAGTTACAATTGTAATTAATTACAAAACCTAAATCTGAATTAAAACAAATACCTGATTTTGAAAATTATTTTGATACTTGTGTAATTAGTTACAAAACGCCTGATTACAAAAAATTTCAAGTCTAAATGTTTGTAATTATGTACTTAACCCTATTGTGTATTCAATAAAAAGGCTATCAAATTTGGTTAAGCCCATTTAAAGTGATCTAATAAGGATTTTATATATATCGGGCTTTAATGCATCTAATTAAAGTATGGACTTTTATATGTAGATACCAGGCCATTACCTAATTCATGATGGGCCGGATTAGGTTAAGTGGCAATTCAGTATATAAAGTCGGTTATGGTCCCTGAATCATACGTACTGTTCATCTTGTCTGGCATCCCATCATCAGAGAGAAAATAAGAGCTACGTATTGATTTAGAAGATCCAAACACCGTAATCGTTCATCGTGAATCACGTTTGATTAAGGTACGCTTTCGCTTCAGTTATTTAATTCTTGATAATTCAGCATGATGATTTTGGATCGTAGATAAATAATTATCTGTGATAAAAATTTTATAACAAGTGGTATCAGAGCCAATCATAGTGTTGATTATCAGATCACTCGTACGTATGAATAAAGTAATTGATTGTTCGTACTTTTTGCCGCATGTATGAATTCAGTTTTAGTGTGTGAGAATTTTTTTTTTAATTCCAAAACTCGGTGTTTAATTAAGTGGATTCAGACTTGAAATTATGTAAAGTCATATATGTATATATGCGAAATTATTGGTTTTCAAAAGGTGGATTCGATCTTGCATTCTCTGTGGTTTTATGAATTTCAGTTGGATTATTGTATATAAAATCTGTACGTATATACCTTTCGAATTCAAATTTGGAATTTCTTTGTGTATGTATATATTTTTCGAGGTCAGGGTATGGATTGCGCTATGAATATGATTTGGGAGTTTTTGTGTATGGTTGAATCTGTGGATGCATATTGGGGTTGGTTTTTGGTTGATTAAGGAGCCACTGCCACGGCCAGCGACGGGCGTTGCGAGCGGCAGATTTAACAGCGTCGCAGGCGGTGGTTTATAGCGTCGCGCGCAGTGACGCTGTGGTCTGGGTTGCAGCGCCGGCGATGGCGCTGCAGGCGGTGGTGGCTGGCGCCGCGTTTTGAGGGCTTGAGGGCGGCGGGCTAGGGTTTCAAACCCTAGCTGCTGTGCGATTCAGATTTTGGGGCAAGGGGTTTGGCTGGAAATTTGAAGTTCTGAGGGGCTTGTCTGCAATTACGATATTTGGCTTTATTTTATATTAGGTCCTCTTGGTTTGTTTTAAATATTATTTAAAACCCTATAGTTATAAAATAATTTAAGTTGGCCCTTCAGACTTCTGAATTTACAAAACCAGCCCCTACAGTTATAAAATAATTTAAGTTGGCCCTTCAAGTTCTGAATTTTATGAAGTCGGCCCTAAATTTATAAAATTATTTAAATTGGGCCTTTTAAAGTTCTGGATTTTATAACTCAGTTCCTAAAGATTTATAACTTCCTACTTTGGCTCCTGAAGTTTGAAAACTTTCTAATTCAGCCCCTAATGTTTGAGAATTTTCAAAACTGGTCCCTAAAGCTTGAAAATTCTCTAATTTGTTCCCTTAAAGTTTGAAAATTTTCTAATTCTATCCCTAAAGTTTGAAAATTTTCATTTTTCAGTCCCTAAAGTTTAGAAATCTTCTAAATTTGTCCTTAAAGTTTGGAAATTTTCAAAATTGGTCCTTAAAGTTTGATTTTTTTTTAAAATTAAGTCCCTAAAGTTTGGGAATTTTCTAAATTGGCTCCTTAAGTTTGAAAATTTTCAAAATCAACCTTTAAAGATTGAAAATTTCCTATTTTGACCCTCTAAAGTTTGATTATCTTCCAAATTGGGACCTAAAGTTTGGAATTTCTCTAAATTGACCAATAAAGTTTTGGGAAAATTGTAATTTAAGTCCTTAAAACTTAAAATTTCACATAATTAGCCACCAAAAGTTTAAGAATATTGCAATTGACTCTCTCAACTTAAGGATTGCTTTATTCTAAAGTTTTGAATTCTATAATTCAAATCCTAAAGTCAAATATAGATGCAAATCAATGGATTTCAATTTCAAATTTTGGTACATCAGACTCTTTTGAGAGATATAATATTCGAAAGTAAGTTAGTTGAAGCAACATGTTTCCAAAGCAACCTCTCTTGTGGATATTAATTAACTTAGAATATTAGAAGGTATTTGGGTGTGTGTTATTCATTGCGAATGTTGTTCGACCCAAAGGAAGGTCAATATTTGGCTCGAATTTCACATGCACATGTGGTGATGAACATGTGGCAATTATTTGGTTTAATGTGTGAGCAATAAATCGGTCCAAAGAAATGTTTATTGGTTAACATGTCTTATTGCCAGTGTTTGATCACTACACGAAGGGAAAATTAGGTGTTTGTGTGTTATTTCATGGGAATATTGATCGGCCCAAAGGAAGGTCAATATTTGGTCCGAATTTCACATGAACTTGTGGTGATAAATACGTGACAGTTATTTGGTTTTACGTGTGATCAATAAATCGGTCCAAAGAAAGGTTTGTTGGTTGACATGTCTTACTGTCAGTGTTTGATTACTACACCAAGAGTACCACTTACAAGTCAATATTCCTGTCCAAAGACTAAATATTGATGTTGTGCTAGGTATCTTGTGATGGGCCCTACCATTGTTTGAAAGTATGATTTGCATAATAAGGTATTTATGTGAGCTATTTTGTTTAAGTGTTCTCTATTCTGTTTCAAATTCTGCTAATAGTATATCTACAAGCTCAAATTTAATCCCTGTATTTATGGAACAAACTTCAAGAATCAAAACAAGAACATTAACTTTTCGTTGGCTGCATGGATCTAGACCGTGTACTAAGGATTGAGCTACCTGCTCCTCTTACGGATGAAAGTTCAACTAATCAAATGAGAAACTTTGAGAAGTGGGATTGCTTAAATTACGTGAGTCTCATGATCATCAAGTGCGGAATTCCGGAAGCCTTTAGTGGCATAGTATCTGAGGAGGTAAATGATGCCAATGAATTCCTTGCCGAAATTAAGAAACGTTTTGCGAAAAACGATAAGGTTGAAACAAGCACGCTTATGCAAATCTTGATTTCAATAAAGTATAAAGGCAATAGGAAAATAAGGGAGTACATCATGTAGATGTCTCACACTACTTCAAAACTTAAGGAACTAAAACTCGACTTGTCTAATGACTTGCTCGTGCATTTGGTATTGATATCGCTTCCTGCACAATACAGTTAATTTAGGGTTAGTTATAACTGTCAAAGTAAAAATGGACTCTAAATGAGCTCATTTCATAGCGTGCAAGCTTCTTGCACAATTCAGTCAATTTAAGGTCAGTTGTAACTATCAAAGGGAGAAATGAACTCTAAATGAGATCATTCTATTTTGTGTGCAAGAGGAAGAAAAGTTGAAGTAGGACAGAACTGAAAGTGTTCACTTGGCAAACACCTCTAAAGATAAGGGCAAGTAAACAAATGAATAACATAAATTTGTTAAGGGTCCAAATCTAAAGAAACCACATAAAGACATTGAGGGTTGTTTCTTTTGCTAGAAATCTGGACATTTAAAGAAAAGATCGTATATATTATCAATTAAAGTTGCTGCTAAAGTATCTTAAGAGCTTTTAACAGGCTTAAAGCTTAGTCTAAAGCATTTCTACATTTGGGGATGTTTAGCTAAGGCTAGGCTTTATAAGCCACATAAAGAAATTGGACTCCAAAATAGTCAGCAGCTACTTTATTGGTTATTCGGAGCGTTTAAGGAGCTATTAATTTTATGATCCCACACTTAAGTCAACTTTTGAAACGGGAAATGCAACATTTTTGAGGATGTTGAGTTTGGGGGAGAAATAAGATTAAGATATTGTCTTTAAGGAAGAAGTTGAGGAAGGATCGGTTTCGATTCCTACTATTGTTGCTTTTGACAATGTGCAAATTTTTTATGCATGTCATTGATCAAAAAGCATATCCAGAACCTCAACTGGACAATGTTGAAGAACTTCCCGTCCAAAATAAGGTAAATTTCAGAACTACAAACTCAACAACCTCAATAACTAAAGCCATTAAGGAGATCCACGAGAGAAAGGGGAAAGTGCTTTTCCGGATAATTTAAATAGTATTTTTCCAAGAACATAAGGAAAATAATGGAATGATGGAAGATGGTCCAATCAATTCCATCAGGCCATGCAGGGTTCTAACTCTCAAAAGTGGATTGATGCCATAAATAAGGAGTATAAGCATATGCAAGACAATAAAGTTTTGGATCTTGTCCTATTACCAGAAGGTGCGAAGCCCATTGGTCTTAAATGAATTTTTAAACCAAAGGGGATTCAAAAGGTAATGTGGAAAGATATAAAGTTCGTCTTGTATCTAAATGCTTTACATAGAATGATGGCATTGATTATAAAGAGACTTTCTCTTCAGTTTCAACGAAAGACTCTTTCAGGAAAGTCAGGTTGTTGCACATTTTGACCTCGAGTCAAATCAAATGGATGTTAAGACGACGTTTCTCAATGGAGACATTGATGAGACGGTTTGCAAATTAAAGAAATCCATTGTGTACTCAAGCCAGCTTTCCGTTAAGGGTAATACAAATTTCATCAAGTAATTATCTCATTTGGTATTGAGATTAATGTTGTTGATGGTTGTGTGTATTACAAGTTTAGTGGGAGTAAGTGTATTTTCCTGATTTTGTATGTTGATAACATATTGCTTTCCACCAATGATATACGCATGTCACATAAAATCATGAGATTTTTTGTCAAGAAATTTTGAGATTAAAAATCTTGCTGACATCTCTTTTGTATTAGGGATTCAGATACACCGGGATTGTTCTCGGGGTATTCTTGAATTGTCACAAAAGGGCTATATCGATAAAGTACTTAAGAGGTTTGGCATGTGAGACAGTAAATTAGGGGACAGCCCTATCGCTAAGGGAGACAAATTTAGTCTCGACTAATGCCCGAAAAGTTATCTTGAAGTTAAGGAAATGCAGAAGATCTCATATAGTTTAGCTATAGAAAATCTGATGTATGCTCAAATTTGTATGCATTCGGATATTGCATACATTATTGGGATACTAATCAGATATTTAAGTAACCCTGGGATGGATCATTTGGAAAGCAGCCAAATGTGGGTTATAAGGTATTTAAAGAGAACAAAAGATTACATGTTCACATACAGAAAATCGGATCAGTTGGAGATCATATGGTATTATGATTCCGATTTTTACTAGATTCCAGATAAGTAAAAGATCCACATCAGGCTACGTTTATCTGCTAGTTGGAGGAGCTATTTCCAGAAGGAGTGCTTAAAAAACACTTTAGCTTCTTTCACTCCATCAATTTGTTGCATTTCATCATCGGGTGAATATTCTGCAACAGATGTGATACACTGAAATATTGCTAAAAGCCTTTCTAACGGGAAAGTTCCAGGCCCTTTTATGAGCAATTCTTGTTCTTTACTTTCCTTCTTCTCCATGGATTTTTCAGAGCTCCTGAGCAGGTAGAAAATATAATCAAATTACTTTCCTACTTTAATATGCATACCAAATACCAATATCAATTTGGTCATCCAAGATCAAAGACGGGCAGACTACATGGCTGATTATTGACTATGAATAAGGCTGTTTTTACAGCAAGAATAAACAACCATCACTTTATGTTCAATTTTATTATCATTTATTTATATTGATAGTACGTTTTATTTTGCTAGTATCCTATATATAGCAGTGCAAAATCATGGTAATCATCCATCAGCTTGATTTGAATCTAATAAAATATTGTCAAGAGTTTTCGAATCGATGGTTCAGTATTCAATCTTGAACCGAAGACTTCTGAATATAGAATTCCCAGGTATTCCTAGAATCAACGGGTCTTTGAACGTGTTCTTCGTTTCTTATGCTTCTGCCTATGTTACTTTTGTATTTTAATTTTAGGCAGATGATGCATCATACCAGTAATGTCATGCTAGATAAAAGCTGAGCTACAAATCTTAGAAAAGATGCCATCATTGTTTAAGCAAAACAAGGATAAACTTTTTGGGAGCATCACAGGTAATAAAATAAGATAATATACCAAGTTTGTAAATAACTTACTTTCTCTTTCTTTTCTGATTGCCCGATCCTCCAGTTGAATCAAAAAGTGATGCATCAAGCGTAGCTGGATTTCGTGATGCGAGAAATGTAGAAATAAGCAGATACTTTGCACAAGTAGACATATGAAAGTCCATCTCATCTAAAGATTCCCAAAATCCAGGCTTCTTAGTAATGCCTTTCCTTTTGGTCATGTGCTTGCTGGGAGAGGCTCTGACTGTAGGTTGAGAAGGAACGTGAAATGTCTCTTTCAACGACTGTAAGATATATGGATTAATATGTCTAAATAGTTTTCTCTTCGTATCTTCATTAGGAGTGACCCCTGGGTCATCAAGTGGTTCACAATATCAATATTTTTTATATAATGGTGAAATGGCAGCAGTTATGTCATCAATACGCCTTGTGATTCTCAATACCACACTGTCTATCAGGAAATGAAATAAAGATATAGTTAGTTTGGTATGGACACTGTGAAAAAGGTAAATGACAGCTCGAGCACGAAGAAAGAAATACTAAAGAGTGGAACTTACTCAAGAAAAGAGGAATATAACTTGGGATTTGATTGGTTTTTCATGAATATCTGGCGCAAAATGAGCTTTGGAGCTCAACAAATGGTATCAGAGCTATGGTGAAGTAGCTGGGCGAAGGAAGCAGTTGAAGAAGTTCCAAAACCGTGAGGTAGTGACCAAAAGTAAGAGAAAGAAAAAATCACTGTCCATTTTTTCAAAACCCGACCTCCGGCCAACCAACCGGAGCAAGACCAACACCAAAAGAACCGCCTCATCGTGGAGAACACTCGACCAGAAGGTGGAGCAGTTCCGATGGCTGAGACGGCGGAAAACGGCGAAAGAAAGTTGTGAAAACCAGACTGAAAAAGTGAGATTCCGGCCGATCCAGAGCTCCGATCGACGATCGTCCAATGCCATCAGAACGGGCTCTTCGAGGAGAAGACTCACCTGAAATTTGGGGGCGATTTGACGGTTTAAACAGAAGTTATTCACCAGAGAAGAAGATGTTGGTAAACTGAAAAACAGTGATTCCGGTCGATAGGGAGCTCCAATCGCGAAATGGTCACCATCGTTGGGTTCGTGACGACGAGGAGCATCTTCCTGTGATTTTTTGGAATTTTCCGACAGCGGCGGTAGAACTCCGGCACGGCCCTAGTATTTAATCAAAAGCATTGTTAGATAAACCTGATGAAATTGCTGAGATGAATGAAATTGCACATAGTTGTATAATATTGCATTTATCTGATGATATAGTGGGGCAAGTTGAAAAGCATACGACTGCTAAAGATTTGTGGGAAGCACTTGACAAACTTTTTTTGATAAAATCTTTAACGAAGAAAATTCACTTAATTCAAAAACTTTTCAACTATAAATTGGATCAAGGAAAGGATCTTGAATTTAATTTGAGTGAATTTAACAGTCTTGTCAAGTGTTTGACCCACAATGGAAAGAAATTTGATGATGAATATCTCGCTGCTATTATGCTAAATGCCATGCCTGAATCTTATAGAGATGTTAGGAATGCTATCACATATGCTAGGGACACTGTGACCTTAGATATTGTAGTTGAGGCTTTAAGGGCTAGGGAGCTCGAGATGAAGAGGGAGTCAAGGGGTAGCAGCTCGAGGGAAGAGAGTTTGTTTAGTGGCTTTAGAGGGAGAAATGAGTCGAGAGAGTCGAGAGAAAACCACTTCCATACGAAGAAGGGTAGAGGAAAATCGAAGGGTAGGTCCAAGTCTCGGGATAAGAGTGTTAAGAAATGCTACTATTGTCGTAAAATTGGACATTTCAGGAGAGATTGCGATGACTCTAAGAAGAAACATAGACCTCGGCAGGGTGATGATCAGAACCTAGTTGTTGTAGGTGATGCTTTTGATAGTCTTCATATGATGACAATGACATGTGATGAAGATAATATCGACAATACCCTTGATAGACCACGAGCGATGAATGTGTCTGAAATTGATTTTGACAATGAGTGGGTTTTAGACTCGGGTGCCACTGTCCATATGAGTCCTGTTAAATCTTGGTTTTATAACTATAGAGAAGTTAAGTCTAGGAAAGTGTACTTGGGGGACGACTATACACAGACTGTGGAAGGAGTTGGTGATATTGCTATTAGGATGCATGATGGTATGATCAGATCTCTTTTGAATGTTAGGTATGTCCCAGGCCTCACGAGGAACCTCATTTCCTTGGGCATTTTGGAAGATGAGGGTTATGAGTACAAATCTCATTTCGGTACTGTAAAAGTGAGTAAAGGCTCTCTAGTTGTTATGAAAGGTCCCAAGAGGAATGAATTGTATATCCTTGAAGGTAAAGCCTTAAAGGCCTACGAGTCTGCATTATCTACAATTTATGAAGATAGATCAGATCTTTGGCATAAAAGGATGGGACACATAGGAAACAAGGGGTTGAAGTGTCTTAGTGATCAGAGTTTGCTAGGAAAGGATAGTGTTACACCTTTAAGCTTTTGTGAGACGTGTGTTCTAGGAAAGTCACACAGGGTTAGCTTTGGGATAGGTGAACACAACACTAACAAACCCTTAGACTACATTCATGCTGATTTGTGGGGACCAGAAAAACATCATACAAATGGAGGTAGTAGATTTTTCCTATCTATTGTTGATGACTACTCGAGGAAAGTTGGGTGTATCCCCTTAAATCCAAATCTGACACTTTTGGTAAGTTCAAGTCCTGGATTGCCTCGGTTGAGAAACAAATGAGGAAAAGTGTAAGAACTCTTAAGACGGACAATGGTCTAGAGTTTTGCAACTTTGAGTTCGATACCTTCTGTAAGGATAGAGGTATCAGGAGGTATATGACTGTGAGATCTACCCCCCAGCAGAATGGGGTAGCTGAGAGGATGAATCTGACTGAATAAAGTTAGATGCATGCTGATTAGTTCGGGGTTAGCTAAAGGCTTTTGGGGTGAAGCTGTTTGTACCCCTGCCTATTTGATAAATAGGTCACCTTCTAGTACTATTGATTTTAAGACTCCCCAAGAATTGTGGACTGGGAAACCTCCAGATTTGTCACACTTTAGAGTATTTGGTTGTGCGGCCTATGCACATCAGGTTGAGGGCAAGTTAGACCCTAGGGCTACTAAGTGTGTCATGTTAGGTTATCCTGAGGGAGTGAAAGGTTACAGACTATGGGTTTTAGATGGTAAGGGCATGAAAGTTATCAACAGTCGAGATGTGAAATTTAATGAAGTTGATATGCCTTGTCTTAAGACCATAAATAGACAGACTGAGAAGGGGGAATCTTCTACTGAGAAGAAGATTGATTTTGAGGTAAAGAGATTAGGTGAAGATAATCCAGAGGGTAGTGAAACCCAACCTTAAGTAGAAGCGGAACAAGAAGTCATGGTAGAGCAACCTGAACTAGAAGTTCCTGAAATTCCTGAAACGAAAGTCCCTGATCAAGAAACATCTGCATGTACTAATTTGGAGAACTACCAATTAGTGAGAGATAGGGAGAGGAGACAAGTTAGACCAAATATGAAGTACATCTCTTCTAATTTGATTGACTATGTCTTAGTTTCAGGTGAAGCCTTAGATTCAGTTGAACCTGCTTCATTTGAGGAAGCGATCAATTGTGAAAAGTCTGAAAATTGGAAAGAGGCCATGAAGGTGGAGATCCAATCTCTGAAAAAAAATGAGACTTGGAAGTTGGTTGAAAAACCAAGGAATCAGAGGTAGTCCATTGTAAATGGATCTACAAGTTGAAAGAAGGAGTAGAAGCTAATGACCCTTTAAGATATAAAGCTAGATTGGTAGCTAAATGATTCACTCAAAGAGAGGGGATAGACTATAATGAGGTGTTTTCACCTGTCATTAAGTATAAAACTATCAGGTTAGTCTTAGCCTTAGTTGTCCAATATGATTGGGAATTAGAGCAACTAGATGTTAAGATCGCTTTTCTTCATGGGGAATTGGATGAGGTGATTTACATGACTCAACCTCAAGGGTTTGAGGTGAAGGGTAATTCGGAACTTGTGTGCTTGCTTAGAAAGTCCTTGTATGACCTTAAGCAGAGTCCCAGGCAATGGTATAAGAAATTTGATGCTTATATGTTTAAAATTGGTTTTAAAAGGAGTGAATATGATGCATATTTGTATTATAATAACTGTAAGATAGGCTGTGAAGTTTATTTGTTGTTATATGTGGATGACATGTTGCTTGCTAGTTCTAGTAAAGCTGAAATTGTTAAAATGAAAAACCTTATAAAATCGGAATTTGACATGAAAGACTTGGGAGAGGCAAGAAAGATTCTTGGCATGGTTATTAAAAGGAATATGGCTGATAATAGACTGACTATTAATCAAGAGTCTTATTTAGACAAGGTGATAACCAAATTTGGCATGAAACTTGCTAAGTCTGTCAATATACCATTAGCTGAACACATGAATTTATCATCTGCACAATGTCCTAAAAATGAAGATTAAAAATATGAAATGAAAAGAATGAAATGAGTAATGTTCCATATGCTAATGCCATTGGTTCTGTGATGTATTCTATGATTACCACTAGACCAGACTTTGCATATGCAGTTAGTTTATTGAGTAGGTTTATGTCTAACCCAGGTAAACCTCATTAGGCTGCATTAAAATGGCTATTAAGATATCTAGCGGGAACTCTTAAAAGGGGGTTAGGGGTCGTTTTCTTTGTATTTCGATTTTGGATTTTGAGTTTTGGATTTTGTTTTGAATTTTGGATTTTGGTTGTTTGTTTTGGGATTACTGAAAACATGTTCCCTTTGTAATTTTGAAAAAATGTTTTCAACAATAGAAAACTAAAAAACGCGTTTACTTTGTAATTTTTTGATATATTTATTTTGTGATATTTTATATGTAAAAAATAGTTGATTTGTTAAATTACATTAATTTTAATGTTAATAAATCAGTTAGTTCTCTATGTCAATAAATTCATCATTAATATTTTTTCAGTTAAACAAAAATTTAACCTCATACTAACAAAATCTTAACATGGATCTATATATAATGGCAAAATAACATAAGAATTTCAAGTAAAAGAAGTGTCTCACATTTACAATAATAATAATAATAATAATAATAAAAAAAAAAATTACAAAAAAAAAAAAATCTTAACATGGATCTATATAATGGAAAAATAACATAAGAACTTCAAGTGAAGGAAGTGTCTCACTTTTACAAAATAAAAAAAATGAAAAATAAAAAAAATTACAAAAATAAAATAATAATCTTAAAATGGATCTATACATAACAGCAAAATAACATAAGAACTTCAAGTGAATGAAGTGCCTTATTTTTTACAAAAAAAAAAAAATCTCAACATGGATCTATATATAATGACAAAATAACATAAGAACTTCAAGTGAAGGAAATGTCTCACTTTTACAAAAAATAAAAATAAAAATAATTTACAAAAAGAAAAAACTTAACATGGATTTATATATAATGACAAAATAACATAAGAACTTCAAGTGAAGGAAGTATCTCACATTTAAAAAAATAATAATAATAAATAAATAAATTACAAAAAAAAAAAAAAATCATAACATGGATTTATATATAATGGTAAAATAATATAAGAACTTCAAGTGAAGGAAGTGTTTCACATTTACCAAAAAAAAATCCAAAACGTGCGTTTTGATCGTTTTGGATTTTTTAACACAAAATATCCAAAACGCTATAAACTCGTTTTGAGTTTCCTTTGTATTTTTTTTTTTTGGTGTTTTGGAAACACATTTCTGAAAATGGGCAAAGTGAACGCGTTTTCAATATTTCCAAAAATTGAAAACTCAAAACGAGCTGAAAACAGTAAAGAGAACAGGGCCTTAGTGTTTGAAAGGAGGAGTGATAAGCTTGAGCTTAAGGGATATGTAGATTCTGATTTTTCTGGTGATAAAGATCAGAGAAAATCTAACGCTTCTTATTTTTTCTGTTTGGGTGATAATTGTATCACATGGAAATCACAGTTGCAATCTATTGTTACACTCTCCAGCACTGAAGCTGAATATGTTGCACTCACTGAAGTTGTAAAAGAATGCATGTGGTTAAAAGGCCTATTGTGTGAATTGAACTTCTTAAATGAAACTGCTATGATATTTACTGATAGTCAAAGTGGTTTAATGTTATGTAAAAATCCTGTTTATCATGAAAGGTCTAAGCACATTGAGGTAAAGTATCATTTCATTAGGGAGAAGTTAGCTTCAGGTGAGTTTACATTGCTTAAAATTGCAAATGATGATAATCCTACAGATGTTGGGACAAAAGCACTTGTGGCAGGTAAATTCAACAAGTGTTTATCAATTCTTGCTATTGATAATGGTTAGTTGTTTTGCAGGTACTTGGCTGGAGTGAGCGATAATGATTTATTAGACCACACACACAAGGATAGCACTTGTAACCGGAGAAATTGGTAATGGATTAAGGTGACCCAAGGTGAAGATTTGTGGAATATAGTGGTGGTTCACTTAATCCACATGGAACCATATGATTGGCACTTCACTTACCTATGGAATTTGAATTTGAATAAAAGGGGGAAACACTTTCTTGATTCAAGAGACTTGGCACATACTTGGGTGGAGAGGTAGAAGTGGGAGAGGTCCAATATCTCCGGCGAAATCTTGCTACCTCCGGTGAGCCTAGATCTGGTTGCTATTTCTCGAGGACGACGATGCCATGTTTCAGTGTGTTTAAGTGGTCATAAACTGAGCTCAAACAAGGAACAAGAAACCAAATAGGCTGATGGGATTTCTTCTTGCTATTGGGATTCTTCAACAAGGCTAGGAAGTGAGCTTTGGAGCTCAACAGAAAGGCTCAACATTACATGTGTCTGAGTAATATGTATCAAGCGAGGTTTTACTCATAAAAATCAAACCCACCTCTGGAATTTTCAGAATATCATAAAAGTTAAATAAAAAGGGCAATATGTTCGAACTCTTATCCCATTCCCTAACGTGCTCTAAATTATCAAATATCAAGTAAATCATTTCCCCCTTAACTTGTGTAGCGGACTTCTTGGAGTTAGATTTCCCCAGATTACCGTTGAGCTTGTCAATAAGAGTACTCAAAGCATCATGTAATAGATTTACAAAATCGGAGGGCCTTTCACAGCGCTTTGCGCTTGAATATCCATTGCATCCATTTTTCCTATGAAGAAGAAGCTGGTTCAGGATAGATTCAAACAGTATCTTGGGATTGTAACAGGTAATGCAATTGCTATAAATAAATGGGTGATTCAAGTGCTTGAATATCTCAAGTACCATGCTTGTTTTTCCTGTTGAAGCACCTTCATAGACAAATAATGGAATCATAGGAGAATTCAAAGGGCCCAGAAGCTTGATCAATTCAAAAATTTGAACGCGCCTATGGGGAAAAGAATTAATCAACTCCTCTAGATCTATAGGTCCATCATTCAACACAAGATCATTTTCGGTCAAAGATTGTGCATTACTAATGATTTTTGAAACCTCGCCTGCATTTTTAGAATTTGGGGTAGTCGAAGGGGATCTTGTGGTTCTTCTGTCAACTTGGGGGCTTTCCTCTTTACCCATTTCTCTTAAAATTAACCCAAAAAAAAAAAAGAAACAAAGAAACAAAGAAAGAAACAAAATCGAAATTTTAGTTGGAAGAAACATAAATCTTCCATTAATTAGAATATTAAAGAGAAGCAAAATGCGATATACAACTTAAAATGGAATGGCACAATTGCTCAAGAATAAGGAACCAAAAAACTGAAATAAGAAGCCCTCTCGACATGACCCAAACATTTTAAATGTGTCCTTCTAGGTTCAGATTAGTAATGTCTCCACGCACTCGAGAGTGTGGAATGTGTACAAAAGTGGGGACGGCCCATGCATAAGGTTTTAGGCACATATGCAGGGTGAATCCAGGATTTTCAGTAAGGCAGGCTAAAACTTAGGAATTCAATGCAATAAAATTTGTTTAATGACACATAAAACTAGGCATGATCAGTTGGACTGATATCCGTATAGATGGAAGCATTGACTCTTCATTCAGGAATCAAACCTCGCAATGAAATCAATTCAATTCAATTTCTTATTTTAAAAAAA
The DNA here is from genome assembly GCA_963555705.1 of Ligustrum vulgare. Classification (NCBI taxonomy): domain Eukaryota; kingdom Viridiplantae; phylum Streptophyta; class Magnoliopsida; order Lamiales; family Oleaceae; genus Ligustrum; species Ligustrum vulgare. Next base: position 12,529,489 of record OY743171.1, read on the forward strand.
AAAATTACACACCAAGAGTTCAAAACATCACTACCTTTTTACATGTAATTCACAATGGTCCCAAGATAGCATTTTCAGCAACAAAGTTAGTGTTACCAGAAAGCATATATGCTCAGTGTTTCAGTGAATATGATGTATATGAGACATCTTTATATCCGTGCAATGTAGGCAAGAACTTTCGATTTTTCTGATGGAATTTAAAAGATAGAACCCGAGTACTATACCTCCAAATAGTCATAGATAACAAACTCATGACTGCCAATTACCTTCCTTTTGGTGGTTGCATTCTTTATCTGCTCAGTAGTGAATGAAGAATATGGAAATCTAAGGTGGCTTTCTGTTTGTATTTTATTTTGTATTTTCATTTTCGAAAATATTTTGTATTTCCTGTTTTTATTTTTGTTTTCAAATTTGCTGAAAACGCGTTTGGTTTGTCATTTCTGAAAACTGTTTTTGAAAATGAAAAGCTGGAAAACACATTCTGTCTGAAATTCTGCAGAATACTACTGAAACTATTTTTAATTAATTTGCTTGCAGAATACTACTGACTCAAACTCAAATTTCCTTTTACAATACACTGAAAATATGGTTACATGCAACACACTAATGTGAGCATTAAGAGTCTATATTAACACAGTTTGGTCAGGTTGATTTGAGGAAGCTCTAATTCTATTAAAATTCAAAAAATACAAGTTCTGTCAAAATCACTAGATTCCATTTATCAATGTATTTTTTGAAATATAACAACAAGATTTCTCACTTAATTTTTTATTGTAATGTTGATATTGAATTCAATAAAACTTTATTTAAGTTTAGTTCCAGGTTAGGATAATTCTCAAAAAAAAAAAAAAAAAAAAAAAAAAAAAAAAAAAAAAAAAAAAAAACATTTATTTAGGCTTAGTTCCAAGTTAGGATAATTCTATATATATATATATATATATAAAAAAAAAAAAAAACTTTATATTAAGCTTAGTTCCAAGTTAAGATAATTCTTAAAAAAAAAAAAAAAAAAAAAAAATCCCAAAACGCGTTTTCCATGTTTTGAACATTTTTTGTTGAAATATACAAAAAACGAGGTTTTGGGCGTTTTGCGTTTTGTGTACAATTTTTTTTTCTATTTTTCAAAATGCGTTTTCGAAAATGGTAAAGAGAACGCGTTTTTAATGTTTTCGAAAATAAAAACAGAAAACGACCTCAAAATAGCAAAGAGAACAGAGCCTAAATCTTTTCCCCTTCAAACGCCAACCTAACCCACAAGCATCTACAATAGTTTAGTGGAATTCTTGGCTACGAAAGAACTTTTGCTACAAATATATACAGAAATCAGATGAGACAAATGTAAATTTCATCAAGGAAATTATGCTTTAAGCCATATTCCTTCGGAAAAAAGTCAAACCAAAGATTCATACAAGCAATACAAATACAATCCCTCCGAAGAAGCTCCGGGGAATCAACGCCCACGCCCACGAACCAAACAAACACACAACAAAAAGGAATAACAGAAATAGAAGAACACGAAAGTAACTATCAAGGAAAAATGAATACCATTATGAAAATAGGGAGATCACAATTCACGAAAACATATCAAGATTAATTGAAAATGGGATAAAATTAAGCCTGAATGGTGACATACCTGGAATCTCAAGACCCGATTTCACCGTCTTTCCGAAAATCTCCAAGTGCTGCTACACTACTCTCAAACAAACCATTCAATTGATTTTGAAAATATCTGCACTAAAACCTGTTGCATTCTTCACTAACAAATGCCATTTACCCAGAAATCGATTCCAGGCCTACCAATTTATCCCTGGTTGATTTGAAAGTTTGCTTGTCTCTACTTTATCTTCAAATTCCCTTGTTTCTACATAATTAAACAGGTAATTAAATAAAAATGAGTAAGAATTGAGAAAAAATTGTCAATGGGCTGTCAAAGATCCCATGATATATACTTTCCTAATATACATATGTCGATTATCCCTTTTACGATCTCTTCGATATTTGGAGTCATTGACGATTAAATTTTAATCCGGTGACGGACCTTGGATCTTGGTGATGATTTTATCAGCTTCTTCGTTCGGTATGTTCTTCAGGGAGGGTTTTCAATTCTTCCATGCACGATCGCGACTCCGTTCTCTGTCGGACTGCCTGTACGTGAAAATCAGGCCACCGAACACCCTGTCAATCTGTGACGAGCCCTTGCTTCCGGCCATCCACGGTGTCGGATTCGATATTGTTGGTCTGCGACGAGCCCTTGCTGCCTGCGATTGCCGCTGTCGGGATCGGACCTGTTACAGCAGCTGCAATAACAACTTACTAACAAAAAATTGTATTTCAGATTTTACCCTTACTTTTTCCCTTAATTACAAAATAACCAAGACATCCCCATTTAACATACAACATCTTTCCCCGAACTTCAAAACCCTTGAAATTCTATCATAGAAACCGAACCCAAAGGAATTTACCAAGACAATTGCCAGAGTTTGGAAATCTGATCGGCAACGGAGACCAGAAAACCACAACCTTCTGTCTTCTCACACATAAGCAGGATTTAATATACTTTCATATGTGAAAAGCATGAGCTGGGCCTGGGATAATACTCTAGGTGCCGTAACAAAATGCTGAGGAAAGAAAGTGCAAGAGAGAAGTTAGCATCCTACAAAATGAGGCAGACAAATGCACTTTCAACAACAAATGACATTCAAAATTATATTTTTTTAGAGTTTTGTAATCGAAATTCAAAATACTGTTTGTTATACATTTCTGATTTCAAAAATGCAAGAATCATATAATACCTCCATGAAACTCCATTTCAGATGAAAGAGCAGTATGTGGGTGAGACAAATCTGGAGGAAAATGAAGTTCAAACTGTCAAGGCTAGCCGAACAAAGGTCGAAAAGGACTCAGGTCACAAAGGGGGCAACGGAAATGGAAGCGGACTAGATGCCCAAATTAGATTTCAAAACTAAAATACATTTAAGACCTTCTTATTGAGCATGATATGTTGTACTCTCCAGTAGTTCGTCGGAATCAGGTCGGAGACGGAGGAATACAAATTCTAGCGTGCACTGCTCACAGATGAAAATAAGGGGAATTAGTTGGGGTGACCCCCATATACAAAATATTTTTCTAAATAGCCTTTCACCAAAAATTAATAAATAAGAGCAAAAAATAAAAAGAGGAAAAATATGTTATGTGTTAAAAGAATACTTTGTCCAAATGCCCAAACCTAATATTTTTGAATTCCTTCTCATTTTCTACCACTTTTCTCGCGGGCTCAAACTCTTCAAGAACAGTGACGCCTCCATCTCTTGCTTCTCCAACGGTAGTGGCCCGTCTCCAACTTTTATCGGACGAAGAAGACGACCATTTTTCCAGAGAAAGAAATAGAAAGCTTTCAACTTTGCATATCTGTTGTCTCTCCCATCTAGGCACACTGCATCTCTATCGACAGCAATTGCCATTCTTCTTCATTTGCTCGCTGAGGTTCCGACCGAATACTCCCTGCAACCTCTGCAATCGGCGGAAGATTTGAAGGTAAGCAGTGTGTTCCCCTCCCCCCTTCAGCATCTCCCCTGCCCCAAACCCAACCCAATCTCTATATCTCACACACGCACGCACGAGGACAGAGAGACACATACACAGAAGCACAATTTTTGGGTTGGATGTTTTGATGGCTGAAATGTTTCATTTTGCTGATTTTCGTAATGAGGTTATTCATGTTGTGTAAGAAGTTTTTCTAATTGATCTTGTTATGATTCACTTAATTGATTGATCTATTTTATACTTTATCATATAAATGAGTTGGTTATAGGAATTTTAGGTTCATTTGGTTTTAGATTATTATTATACGGGGTGCTGTATTTAGTCATTTGATTTTAGGAAAATATGAGTGTGGACTTTTGATTAGAGTAACTGGACCTAAGAGTGAAAAACCCTGCAATCCTTGCCCTTGTTTAAGCAATTAAGCCCCATGTTTCTATTTATTTTATATATTAACACGTTGAAACTGTTGCACTATACAAGTAACTCGCATCTTGTTCACAAATTTTTCTCAATATCAGTATAGTTAGACACTAGTTACATTATGCCTTGTCCTCGTATAAAAAAACCTAATTTATAACTAGGAGAATTAGATTGACAATAATCATGGCCATCAGTTAATGCCCCAAGAGTAAAGAGTATAAGCAAATAATGAGTGCCACTGACATCAAAACTTTTGTAGGTTCTTACTGTTATATACTGCAACTATCATAATTAATTGTTTTGTATTTTGAAACTAATTATATGTTAGATTATGTTTTGCAGTGCTATGGAGAATTTGCAGACTGATGCTACAATAACAACAAGATGCAAATTGAAAATGGTGAATGAGGTGTTTGAGAAGCTGGATCCAAATCATAAGAATAAACTTCAAGAGAGTTGTTTTGGATCTCTTCTAAGACTATAAGATATTAAGTTGGCCTCGTAAGTTGTTCATCAACTAGTTTTGAGAATGGCGAAGACTTTGAAGAAAAATGAAGTATGGTTTAAGATAGGAGAGAAGCGTGCTAGGTTTGGGATTGAGGAATTCATATTAGTCACTGGGTTAAATGCAGGAGGGACTACACATGTTGATAAGACGTTGGGGGCGGAGTGTAGGATTGTAAAGGAATACTTTAAGAAGAGTAAGGGCAAAATAACGAAGTGGGATGTGTATAGTGTATTTCTAAGTTGCAAGAAGCGGAAGAGTGATAAATACAAGTTGGGCTTGCTCGTTATACTGGCATACGTCCTATGGGTCCCAGAGGAGAACACATACATGGATCTATGGTGGTTTGAACTTGTAGATGATCTCGACGGGTTCGAGAAGTATCCATGGGGGAAGTTATGTTTTGAATACAAGATTAATGTATTCAAGCGTGAGATGGGAAGTAAAGTGAAAAATTCAGATGTAGGTGGAGAAACTCGTTGGAGATATTCCTTACACGGCCTTCCCCTTGCAATTATTGTATGATTGAGCTATACACCTGTCTTTGTTTTATGTTATGACTATAAATGTATTTTCGTATGATAATGATGTTCATTTTACTTAAAACAGATTTGGGCGTTTGAGGCAATTCCAAGCTTGGGAATGAAGTTTGCCAAGAAATATGAAGATGCAACTCCAAGAATGGTTGCCTGGACATTTCCGAAGAGATTGACATCTATTGCCGTTGACAAGGTGTTGCGATCAAGAGAGGTAAATTTGGGATTTTAAAATAAATATAATAGTCTTGGATTGTGGAAATGAATTACTTTAATTCCTAATTTTCTGTTTAACTTAATATTTGCAGTTGGAGGTTAAATCTACACTGGTTCCTAACGAAGCTGAAATGGAGGAGACATATTGGAAAGAACTGACATGGGATGAGGAAGAAGATGAGAATGATTCTCATCAGTCTGAGGGAGATGAGCTTGAGCAAGTTGACGAGCAACACTCACCTCGGCCATCTCAACCACCATCCGTACCTTCTGACCTCAACTTAGCAAACTTGGTAAGAATTGAAATGGAGAAAGTTGAGAGAAGGCTGCTAGGGGTGATAACTGCCCGTTTTGATTGCATGGAGCGCAAAATTGATCGGTTTATTGAATTGGCCGAGAAGAGCCGATCTCATTCAACACCTAGTGCATTTGTGGGTGGCACTAGCAGGGTAGCCTATGTACTGAGCGGTGATATGATGGATGACAAAGGGACCAGAAAGATGGAGGAGGACGTCGGAGAGGAGATTGAGAGAGGAAAACAAGTGGATGTTGAAGGAGAGGAGGGGGAGAAAAAAACTAGATTTCAGACACAAGAGATAGGTGAGGGGGATGCTACCCAGTCTAGTGTAGGTATGTTAGTTAATAAGTCATTAGTTATTTTTCATACAATCGCACCCAACACAAAGTCATTATTTACTCCATTGTTATGAAAAATGTAGGTGAAAGTTTACAGATCCAAGAGGTAGGATCTAACCCACCGAAAGAAAGGACGGGGGCATCGAACAAAGAGAAAAACACAATATTTATGATCGCCCTTCATGGATCCGACAAAGAGGAGAAAACTGGAGGTGGTTGACAAGTTTGATCCATATCGCGAAGTTGATCCTTCAAAGTTGGAAGTGCTGGATATATGTCTTCAAGATGCATCTTCGTGGTAATCTGATATGTATAGCTTATATTGCATTTGAAATTAACAATTTTTTCATAATATGAAGCATGTTGTAATGATTTTGTTATGTGTGTAGTCAGATTATACCACTGCATTGTACCAATGTTTCCTCAAAAAATTTGATAAACCTTTTGAATGAGGACGGTTGGTTGACTGGAAACGTAAGTAATCAATTTCAGTGCTCTTACAAAACAGTGTTGAAGAAGTTATTTTCCACTAATAACTTTTATGTGTACAGATTATTGAAGAGGCCCTGTACCAAATGCGTGACAGAGCTAGGTTGTATCCAAATGTGTTTCAACAAAACTGCAGTATCTTGGACACATACTTTTACCGGTTCATTTGGAACGCACATGAAGCGTTGTCGCAGACGAAGGAATTCAAATGCAGTAAGAGTCTGCTGAATTACGTCTTGGGAGCTGTTCTAGAACTGGGAAAGCCTTGGAAGGATTGCAAACATTTGTATCTCCCATGCAATAGAAACGACCACTGGTTTGCATTACAAATCGATTTGGAGCAACACACGATTTTCATGTTCGATAGTTTGAAGGATCATGTGCGTAGGGAGGCTTTGGAGACATTCATCTTGCCATTACATGAGGTTATTCCCTTGTTGATTAAATTTCAAGTCACATCGGATGAACATTACAACACGTAGAAGTTCAACTTTGTGAAGATTGATAAGGTGCTGCAACAAAGAAATGGGTAAGCTTACAATTTTTATTTTTTTTAACCTAGTTTCTGTTTGCAGTCTTGATAAGTAACCTAACCATTTGTCAATTGCGTATATCTGATTGTGGGATGCTTACATTGAAGTATATTGAATTTCTCCAAGCCAAAATGGACATCAATGAAATCCACATTGAATGCATACCAATGTGGCGGAAGATATTAGTTGCAGAGTTACTAGCTTGGAATTTCGAGCCTTAATGTTTACCGATGTATATGGCAGTTTTGTTTTGGACGTAATATTTTTTAGCATTTTTGTTAGATGGATTGATGGTTGATTGGTTTGTATTGTGAAGTGTCGTTTGTGGCAGTTAGGCTAGCAATGAACAAGTATATTTAGGATGTGGATGTTTTGTGGTAGTTATGAAAACAATGAACGATTTTGTTGGCTGTGGTTAGTGTATGGCAGTTATGCTATAAAATTCAGTTCTATTATGCCATCTATGTTGTTCCAGTGTGTTGTTTATTTACAAAATACCTTACACCTTATGAAACATGTTCATAAAGAGTTCAATGTCGTTACATCGTAAACATAATGATACTAATGTCATTATAGAACATGAAAAATTCAAAACGAGTTTACTGCCGTCACAGATAAAAAAACAGCATACTGCTCCAGCTCTGGTCGTAACGACATCGAAGTCGTTACTTTGTATACAAAACGATTTTAATGTCGTTCCATTCATATAGTCCAAATACCAACATCGAAGTCGTTCAGAACTATATTAAATGTCGTTAGTAAACCACATTGCTTTTTACATTTTCAAAGTAACGACTTCGGTGTTGTTCGCAACGACATGAATGTCGTTACAGTTGAAAAACCTTTCTGCTTAACTGTTGCTCATAACGACATCGAAGTCGTTACTTTGTACACAAAAAGATTTTAATATCATTCCAGTCAAACAGGACAAATACCAACATCGTAGTCGTTCAGAACTATATTAAATGTCGTTACTTCATCTCATTTTAATCATGTCTTCCTTATCATGTCGATTTACAAGGTATTTGAATCACCTTCTACGACCCATTTTTGATAGATTACGTCTGTTGGAGGAACTTTGGACGACAAGGAACGATCAAATCGACAATTTACGCCATAACGATATACATGTCGTGCTTCGCTCGAGGTAACGATATAGAGGACGTTATAGTAATAATTTACACTAGAACGACATGGACTTTGCTAGAATCACAAAAGAACGACATTTAACTCGTTATGATATTTATTCGGCCAAGAACATAACGATTCCAATATCGTTTTGTTATTGAAGAAAATATATTTTTATCGTTTTAGTAGTATAGTACACTGGAACAAGCTTAATGTCGTCAAATTTACAAACAAACGACATAATTATCGTTATATGACTTTCTGACACTGAAATATAACGATCTATAACTCGTTCTACTGAAACATGAATGACATCCACATCGTTTTAGGTTTTTTTCCACGGAAACGAGCTCATTGTTGTTACGTTTACAATGGAACGACCTTTCAAACGATAACGGATTTGAAGTCGTTACAACGACTTCAACATCGTTATTCAGAAGTAGTGCGACTTTGTCAGCCGTTGGGAATTTTGGTCGACGAGGGTATATCCGTAAATATGTGTAACGACATTTATGTCATTATTATGACAAAGTAACGACTTATATGTTGTTATGAGCAACAGTTAAGCAGAAATGTTTTTCAACTGTAACGACATTAATATCGTTCCGAACGACATCTAAGTCGTTACTTAGAAAATGTAAGAAGCAGTGTGGTTTACTAAGTAACGACATTTAATATAGTTCACAACGACTTTGATGCTGGTATTTGTCTTGTTTGACGGGAACGACATTAAAATCATTTTGTGTACAAAGTAACGACTTCTATGTCGTTATGAGCAACAGTTAAGCAGAAAGGTTTTTCAACTGTAACTACATTCATATCGTTCCGAATGACACCGAAGTCGTTACTTTGAAAATGTAAGAAGTAGTGTGGTTTACTAAGTAACAACATTTAATATAGTTCTGAACGACTTCGATGTTGGTATTTGACTTGTTTGACTGGAACAACATTAAAATCGTTTTGTATACAAAGTAACGACTTAGAACTCGTTATGCGTAGATTAAACACTGCATGGTACATTCATAACTTGAACATTACAGCTATCATTCCTGGACAAAAAATGACAATTCCAGTACGTGATCATTGAACACAAATTTAGAACGATATAAATTGACTTCAACATCATTCCAATACAACAAATACAATAGCAAAAGAGCATATGAAAAATGAAATTATAATAAGAAAAGAAGTTTTTCACTCTGCCCATTATTGCTGATCCCCAGCTCCCAGGCTCGTACAAGTGGACCTATTATGACCTGGTTTTTTGCACTTATTGCACTTGCGAGGATTGCGTGATTCTCCAACCGATCTTTTCCTCTTTTTTGATGGGCGACTACTTTGTTTTTGCTTTAAAGGTGGTCATACATTTCTAGACATCACATGCTCCGGAATTTTCCATTCAGCTTCGTTCGGCAAAGGATACACAAACTCAGAATATGCTTGCTTCCAATAAGTAGTAGTATAAAAGGGACTGCATATACTGTAACCATCACCCCCTTTATACCTTACCGCAGCAATTGGATGCTCGCATGAGAACCTGTCAAGATCAAACTTCTTGCATGTACATCTTTGTGCATCCAAGTCGACAATGTGGTGGCCCAAATTGTTACCAACATCATAAATGTCCGGAGAAATGGGATTTACATCCAAATCATTCGATTCATTATATTTCATGCACATTTTCTTTTCCAAAGCTGGGGTGAGAATGGTCGCATATTTCCCTGCTTCGACGTGTCTTTCATAAAACCACCTTTGTTGTGTCTCTCGGATATGGTCAATCAAACCAATTATAGAAAAATCTCGAGCACTCTTGAGCAAACCACTCAGTGTCTCTGCATTGTTTGTGGTCATGATATTGTACCGTATACCATTAAAGTGCGCTCTAGACCAATAACGATATTATTCTTCCAGCAAGTAGTCCTTAATTCCGTCATTCTTACTTAACAGTGCTGCCAAATAATTCTCAAATTCAGGGACTGTATAAGCCCCTTCTGTTGTCGTGAACAAATGTCTAAGATCACAACGTGGAAATCGACTCTTCAGGTTAGTTTGGATGTGGTAAATACAGTTTCCATGATGGGAAAGCTTGAAAACTTTTTGAAAGCCATGTTTAATGCTTGTTGCACGGTCGGAAATTATCACAAGGTCATCTGTATCACCTTTGATTGTCTACAACTTCCTAAAAAACCATGTCCATGACTTATTATTTTTTGAATCTACTATTCCCCAAGCGAGCGGATATATTTGGTAATTTCCATCCTGACAAGTTGCTAAAAGTAGAGTACCTTTTCGACTAATGTTCAATAATGTCCCATCCATAGAAATTACTCGTTGAATCGAGGTAAGAAATCCACGTATGCTTGGTCCCAATGCTATAAAAAAGTATTTGAAACGCTGCTCTCTAGTAGTTCGAATGGATGTTTGGGTGCCTGGATTTTGCAACTCCAACATATGACAATACGATGTCAATTTAGCATAACTTTCACGGGGATACCCGCGGATCAATGCAGCAGCATAATCTTTCCCCATGTATGCCTTGGTATAACTTATTGTTATGCCAAGTTCTCGACGAACATCGTTAATAATATCTCTCGGCCTATAAGTTCGGTTGGCATCTTGATACTTTGAGACAATATGATTTCCAATAACCATATAGGACGCATGCCTATGGTCTTTGCGATGAACACTCATAGAGCAATTATGAAGACCTTGATATTTTCGAACTTGAAAGATATTAGAATTTTTCATTTTCGTTGCCCGCAACCGCCACTTGCAGTTTTCCTCTACACAAACAACTATATAAATGCTCTTATTCTTAACTTTGAATTCAAAGTGACACTTCAGAGCAAGCCACTGCAATTTTTCTGTCAAGGCCTTTTTTGTTGGAAACAACTGTTTTGCTTGAACATCTTCGTCTTCTGGAATTCTTACAGACGAACTGCAATGGACAGAAGGAAAACTTGAAACTACAGCCTGCGAATAGCCCTCATTTGTTCGGCCATCAATATTGTCATCTGCAAGATTCTGAGTATGGGAGTCAAGTTCACTCAAATCAGCATTATTGTCACCTGCTCCTGTCTAACTAAAAGGTTCAATTTCAGGAAACCCGACATCATCTGTGGCTCCCAAGTGCTCCTGTCTGACTAAAAGGTTCAATTTCACCCTATTCATACCTTCAGGTCGTTTGTTGTGGCTCGTTGATGAGGCTGCTGGCTCCCTTCTATAAATTCCCTGGTTGTCCCCAACTGATGAAGATGATGAATCCCGTCTGCTAGACATTATTAGTCTTCACAAAAATAAGTAGAAAATTCCTCACAAAAATATTTCGCTCGTGTATCACCCAAAAAGAATCCCCCTTCCAAGAGCTTCAAAAACAATTCCAAAACTCAATCAAGGGTAGGACACGATAGACACGAGTAAGAACAAGAAAACTTGAAAATTGTGACAAATCCGGAATATTCGGGGATAAATATGAAATTTTCGGACCCCCTTTTTTTTTTTGAATCCGAAATTCAACTACAAGTGCAACGTAACAAACGGAATTGAATTCGGATAAGAATTGACTAAAAGAAACAAGATTGAATTTTTTGTGGAATTTTATATGAATCAAACAAAGGAAAAATTTACTGGCACGAAGAACACTAAAATCAAGAACTGAATCTAGATCCAAGCTCTGATACCAGATGATGTGATCCCGGGAGGGGGGTCACAACGAACACGCGGAATTAAACAAAATAAAGATAGGAAAGATCCAGATTCAGCCAAGAACTCAAGAACACAATAATTAAAAATACTGGAATAAACAAAATTGACGATAGGACCTGGACCCAACAATCACGACGCAATAAATTGACGATGCGGATTGAAGAACCGAGGTTTTCGAAACGCCACAAGGGATGCCAAACTCCTTGATAACTTTCTGATTGGAACGCCACAAACATTCAAGAAAATATTTGATAAGTTCTAGGAATTGTTCTTCAAGAACAAGAAAAAAGGAATCCTCCTTTTCGAGAGAGAAAATTCTCACATTCATTCAATAATTCAAAGTTGTCTTTTTACAATGACAAGAAAACATAATATAACCTAAAAAACGCGCCCAAAATTAACCCTAGCCGCAAAACACAAATTAAAACGTGGCGGAATTTACGGCCGTGAAAATCTACCTTACGGCCGTAATTAACCCTCTGGTCCAAAACTGCTTTTTACTCTTACGGCCGTGACATTGGTTCTTACGGCCGTAAGACACCTTCTGAATAAAAACTGCCTAACTCCGTTACGGCCGTGAATTGGTTGTTACGGCCGTGCGATAGCAAAGTTACGGCCGTGAATGTAGCTGTTACGGCCGTGAACACTGGTTTTACGGCCGTGAATGTGCTCTTGGTCACCAAACCTTAACCCTTTTGATTCGGCTCGATCTCTTTGTCTCCTCGACTCGGTTCCAACATGAAACTTGTGCCGTTTCTCGCGTAGATCACTGTCGGATTGCCGATAGGTCGACTTCTCCTTTGGTCTCCTACTTCGGATCACATCATGTGAAGCATGTATTTACCAACATATATATTACTTCAACAATAACAAGTATCAATGAAAAGAATACATTCAGAATAACGACATCCGTATGTTCAAAACGACTTCGAAATCGTTACGCGCAGAATCACAACATAAAATCAAAAATACATCATGAAGGTTTTGATTCAGACATTGCTTAGATATAATGGTTACAAATTGTTCAGATTAAACCTTAAAATCTCTTTTTCTCCAAATGCCCAATACCAATGTTGCAAAATAGATTTTCAACCTTCAACAAGATAATCACTCAAAGGAAGATAATGTATTTATTGGTTCAAAGAAGGAGATATTGTTCCAACTTTTAGATATGATGAGAAGCATGTATTTACCAATATATATATTACTTCAACTATCATAAATATCGATGAAAAGAATACATTCAGAATAACGACATCCGTATGCCCAATACGACTTCGAAATCGTTACGCGCAGAATCACAACATAAAATAAAAAAATACATCATGAAGGTTTTGATTCAGACATTGCTTATATAAAATGGTTACGAATTTTTCAGATTAAACCTTACCTTCTCTTCTTCTGCAAATGCCCAATACCAATGTTGCAAAATAGATTTCCAAACTTCAACAAGATTATTACTCAAAGGAAGACAATGTATTTCTTGGTTCAAAGAAGGAAGTGCAGCTGGGTTTGAGAAGAGGGAAGAGCAGGGAGAAGAGGGAAGGACTGTTCGCACGAAAATGTTCGTTTGTGGGAGAGGAAGGATACCCAGCTGGTTACGTTTGGGAATTGGAAGAAAGAATTAGAGGCCGTTCTCTTTATATTTCGATTTTGGATTTTGAATTTTGAATTTTGTTTTGAATTTTGGATTTTGGTTGTTTGTTTTGGGATTGTTGAAAACATATTCTCTTTGTAATTTTGAAAAACTGTTTTCAAAATTAGAAAACTGAAAATGCGTTTACTTTGTAATTTTTTGATATATTTATTTTGTGATATTTTATATGTAAAAAATGGTTTATTTGTTAAATTACATTAATTTTAATGTTAATAAATCAGTTAGATCTCTATGTCAATAAATTCATCATTAATATTGTTTCAGCTAAACAAAAATTTAACCCTATACCAACAAAATCTTAACATGGATTTATATATAATGACAAAATAATATAAGAACTTTAAGTGAATGAAGTGTCTCACATTTATAGATGATAATAATAATAATAATAATAATAATAATAATAATAATAATAATAATAATAATAATAAATAAAAAATAAAAAATAAAAAATTACAAAAAAAATTAAAAATATTAACATGGATCTATATATAATGACAAAATAACATAAAAATTTCAAGTGAAGGAAGTGTCTCACTTTTACAAAAAAAAATAATAATAATAAAAAATAAAAAAATAAAAAAAATGAACAAAAAAAAAAAATCTTAAAATGGATCTATATATAATGACAAAATAAAATAAGAACTTCAAGTGAATGAAGTGTCTCACTTTTACCAAAAAAAAAATAATCTTAATATGAATCTATATATAATGACAAAATAATATAAGAAATTCAAGTGAAGGAAGCGTCTCACTTTTACAAAAAAATAAATAAATAAAAATAATTTACAAAATAAAAAAATCTTAACATGAATCTATATATATAATGACAAAATAACATAAAAACTTCAAGTGAAGGAAGTGTCTCACATTTTTAAAACAAAATAATAATAATAATAAATAAAAAATTACGAATTTTTTTTTTAACATGGATTTATATATAATGGCAAAATAATATAAGAACTTCAAGTGAAGGAAATGTCTCGCATTTACAAAAAAAAAAAAAAAAATCCAAAACGCGCGTTTTGGTCGTTTTGGACTTTTTAACACAAAATATCCAAAACGCAATAAACTCGTTTTGAGTTTCCTTTATATTTTTTTTGGTGTTTTGGAAAACGCGTTTCTGAAAATGGACAAAGTGAACGCGTTTTCGATATTTCCAAAAATCGAAAACTCAAAACGAGCTGAAAACAGTAAAGAGAACGGGGCCTTAGGTTTTGTTTGGCACTCAAGGACATTTGGGTAATTGTATAAATCATTTTCTCATTTTTCCCAACTAAGAGGCTATTGAACTAATAAATTATGGAATGAGTCTTTTTAAATGAAAGTTTTGTTTAACCAAGCCCTTTAAACAAAGCAGCCTGAAAATAATGAAGTATGGACCAATTTCTATTTTTTGGATCTGATTTTAGCGTTTACAAAAGTGGAATCGGCAATATATCATGATTTCTTAATTTATCGCGATAGCTCGTTTATTAGTAAGTTGTTAGTGTGTTTTGTTAGTGAGTGTAGCATTTTCCTTATTTCAATTGGGTTGTGATATTTGGGGTCGTTGGTGGTGGGTAATTGATTTGAACGTGTTTGGATATTCAGTTATTTGGGTGGTTTCAATTTCCCAATTTTGTATAATGACATTGAATATTTTAATAGGTTATTTGTAAAGATTACTTACTTTAGATTACAAAACTGATTTTTACTACTTTTTTTTTTTTTTTTTTTTTTTTTTAAATTCTTCTCTGCTTGCACGCTTCTTCCCTGATTGTCCATGTCTACCACCACACCACAACGACTCACCACTGCCACCCCTTGCATTAACCACCGAACCACTGCCACCACTTGCCACCAAACCGCCACCACCCCCACCCACATCAACAACTGAACCACCACCATCTCCTTCCCCAATAACATAATCGAGTGTAATCTACACGCCCAACACAGAACCAAGTCCATAAGCTGCAAGAAAAGTAAAAACCAACCAACTGATGCAAACTCCAGCCTGAGGATCGAAGAATAAGCATTCAAAACTAAGAAGAAGACCCAAAATCAATTGTTGCAGAAATCAATCATTTACTGCTGTTTTTTATTCTACCTTCATTGTTATTTGAAATCTCAAGAAGTGGAGCAAAGTAGCAGAAGGGTCAATGTTTTGGATCTCAAACCTTTCTCCATTGATTGCAAAAATCGAGCTCTCATTTCTTGACAGTGGCGGTGGTTCCATATCAAATTTACGGTGGTTCCATATCAAATTTACGGTGGTTTGTTTGTATAAGAAAATATGAAATATGGAATGAAAATGAGTAATTAATTGTATGACCAATTATTATGTTGGGTCTTTCATATGAATTTTAATATATTTTATATATTAAAGGTGTTTGATTTTGTGTTTGAGAGAGAGTATCATAAAAATTTGTAAAGTATCAAGTTGTAATACAAAAAAAATTGAAAAGTATCATAAGTTTCATATTGTGATACTAAAAAAATTGAAAAAGTATCATAAGTATCATACTGTGATACTAAAAAAATTGAAAAGTATCATAAGTATCATATTGTGATACTAACATAATTATAAGTATCATACTGTGATACTAACATAATTATAACTATCATACTGTGATACTAACCTGTTTCAGAAGTATCATAAACATTTTTCAGTTTTTAATATTTTTTTAAAAGTTTTTCAAATTTTACAAAATTGAAGTAAATTTCAAATTGATCCCTAAAAGTAGGGTTTTTATGTGGACAACCCTATTTTAATTCTAAAACTACCATCCTCAAACAAATGAATTGTGAAAGTCATCATGAATTGTAGGAGGTAATTTAGTATTCAGTTACATCATCCCAAAACGTAACTGAATAAATCAAATCATAATTCAATTTCACTCAACATGAAAAAGGAATCCTTAGACATACTTTCCAGCATCACAGTTTCAGCTTTTACTTACTATCAAAACCTAGACAATACATTAATCTCTTAAGAATTTGTCATAGAAAACTATATATAAATGAAATTTACGGAAGATGAAGATTCAGCGTTATGAATCTAAATGACATTATACAGGTTCATTTCGTAGTTTATTTTCTAAATCAGCAATCAAATCGTTGACATCTTCGATTACCACAAATATACAGACAAGGTTCTCGATTAAACCTATGGCCTAGAGCATTGCTGCAGGTATGGCTGCATGAGACATGAAGTATGGCAAGCTTATGTGGGACTTGACACTTCCTGCCAATTCACAAGCTTATAAGGGACTTGACACTTCCTGCCAATTCAAGACAATATATCAGTGAGTTGAGCAACGATAGCGAAAATAATTTGGAATGGCATCTTTAAGTTTTTGTTGGGATATGATTGAATAGAAAAGGAATCAAAGAAATTGGAAACTCAACTTCAAAATTTTGTACAGAAGTACGATTTTGAATTGGAAATTCCCAAAACTGACGGTTATGGTAAAGTACTTGGCAGCCTCGGCTACATGGAAATTTCCAACGACCTTTTAAGGAAACTGAGCACATTTCCTGCACCCTTAGCCTGCAAGAAATATAAGATTAGAGTAGATAGACAAAGAAATTGTTTTAGGCCGTTCTATGGTTGATATATAAGAGTATCGATCAAAAGTATTGTAATCGAGAATAGTGCAAAGATTGTTCTCGATGGCCAGAAGGCCAGCATAATTAACATGTTTCACCCGTGGGTGGGAGGTGAGAAACTCAGCAATTTTTTTGGCATTCTCCTGCATAAGCATTGAGTAAAAACCAAACCAGTTTTAACAATTCCCTGAAATGTCATTTTTAACAATTCTATGATAAAAATCTTTGCTGCATTCTACTTTATGCTACTCCTTACATGATTGATTAGTGATTGAATTGATCATTTGATGTATTGATCAGATGGACCTTATCATAGAAGTCTTGCACTGAGTCGAAATATCGGGCCATGTCATCAGCTTGTTTTGAAATTTTATGGCTTAAGGTTTGTTGGAAGAAATTGGCATTCCACAACTTTCTCCCACACCTCTTCATGCAGATAATACAAGTGCTATTCAGATTGCTAGTAATCCGGTTTTTCATGGACATACCAAGTATATTGAGGTGGATTGTCATTCTATTAATGAAGCACTTGGCCCTCATGAGATTTCTTTACCTCACATTTTCACATAAAATCAAACTACAAATGTCTTTACCAAAGCTTTGTCTCGACATCGCCATCAATTTATGATTGACAAATTGATGCTTATTGATCGTTCAGCATCAATTTGAAGGGGGGGTGTCAATGGACTGTCAAAGATACCATGATATATACTTTCCCAATATACATGCGTTGATTATCCCTAATTCTAAGGGACTTGATTGTATATATTGTTTCCTAAATTAGAAGATTCAATTGTATCATACTATATTTAGCTGGTTATAGTTGTGCTATAGATATAATAGACATAACCTCAATCGAGTTATCGAATGAAATTCACTTTGACAATAAGTTATACATATTTAAATCAAAATCAAAATACAACATAAAAAGTCTGGGCTAAATATTACATGAGAAAAAATCTAAATAACTAATCCCATAGATCCAAATCAGAGATAAAGACCTACCTCGAAACAATGGAGAAGTAGATTCACAGAAACTGAGTCTATCTATAACAGTTGAGGGCTGACACCGTTGTGTCTGATATTCCGGTGTCTATAAAAGAGATAGAGAGTAGAGAAGGTGACAGAGATGTAGAGAGAGTGAGAAGGGGGCTGGATATTTGGGTTTTAGATGGACTTATAGGTTTAATTTGAGGAAATTATAGCTCAGCTTGGTTACCCTAATTCACAATTGAAGAATATTAGTATTATATTCAACAATCAAGTTTTAATTCATATTTAAAATATTAATATATAATATTATCTAAACCAAAATCATCCTCTCTTTTGGCATCTCTCAGTTCCTCTCCTAGGCCACTCTGTCTGGCTACCATGTGGGCGCCCTCTCTCCAGCTACCAAGCGATGGCGCTCTCTTGGGCGAAGCGCCAAAGACAGAGTGTCGCCCGTCGCCAGGGACAATCCAGGATTTTTTCTATGGAAGGTTGAAACTTAACTAGGAGTTAACGTACATTACTTTAGTATGAAATTTATATAGTTAAAAAGACATGGCAATGTAATATATGCAATAAAAATTCAATAAAACACCAAAAACGTTATATTTGAACTCTTCTAATGAAGGACATTATTTATTTCAATTTTCTCTGATGAGGTTTTGAACCACCGTATTCATCTACAATAGAATTTAGATCTAATTTTACAGCAAGAAAAAGATGAAAAATGAGGAACAATTCAAAAAAATGCAAACAAAAAAGAATCAAAATGAGGAACAATTCAAAAAAATGCAAACAAAAAGAATCAAATGAGGAACAATTCAACCAACATTGAGCTGACAAGGAAATGCTATTTGGAAATCGTTTCAACTACCATTAAATAACCTCCCATTTGTGAACAAAACAAAAAATAAGAGAAAATGAAAATTAAACATGTAAACTAAATAACTAATGACAGATTTTTTTTATTTTTATTTTTATTTTTATTTTTTATTTTTTAAAAAAAAACCCCCCATTTCATTAAATTTCAGCTTATGGAATTAATTCATAGATGGAAAGTTAAAACCCATGGCCACGGAGAAATGATAGATAAATGCAGTAATTCCAATAAATACGAAAATTCATTAATGATACCTTTCCCAAATCAAAATGAAAAAAACTTAACTTAAACGTCAGAAAATGAAACAAGTGGATGGCACAAGGTAGCGAGAAGCGAGCAACAGCTAGGGCTAGTGATGTTTGCAAATCGCAAGTGTACGATGTTGTATCCAAGTAATAAAATTGACTTCTGAGTCTGAGCTATCGTATTCACAGGGATTAGGATTAAGTACCAAAGGTGTTTTGATTTTCACTTTATTTGAAAGACAATTGTTTGAGAATTGATGAATTAAAATGATTAAACTTAAAGCAAGCAAGCAATTAAATAAATGCGTTTTTTTTTTAAATCAATTTATGAAAGGTTGGGATTTCACGAGTTCACGTAGTCAATACTTCTAATTTCATCATTCAAAAATAACTAAACTAAACATCATGAGTAAGCAAAGATAACAAGAAGAAAACTCTTGTACCAAGTAGTTATCCCCGTGCTAGTCTTTGATCCTCACGTCTTTGCCTCCAAAAGTGCCTCAAAGATCTTGATGATAGGAACTTGAATTGTGTCTCTTGAATATGTGTGCAAATGTCCCTTTTACGAGCATGATATGTTGATTAAATAGATTTTCCCACGAAACATAGGTAAAAGAATGCTAAAATCTGTGCATGGGCTTTTTCTCCCGTTGGGCCGGACTACTGCATGGCCGGGCAGTGGCATGTCGGAGATGGTGGTTGTGGCAGCCACGATGAGCCGAAGGTATTGGTGATGAAGCGATTGTGAAAATACGTCGAATATGGTATTATTTTCCCTTTTAATTTTTTGTTTCGGGCTTGCGCTGCCCAAAACAGAATACTCCTGACCCGAACTTTCCTACCAAGTTCTTTGCATCTCTTTATTTCTTGTTGCACCAGGATCAAGAAAAAATGTTAAGGGAAACAAAAATAGTGCAGAGAATATGAAAAGAACACAAGATTTTTCTGGACAAAGACCCCAGAGGCTCGACGACTGCTTATAATGCTTAATCCCTTGTTTGAGCATCCAATAAAGGATTTGCTCGAGATTCCACAAATAACCAACAATGATCGAGTTTACAAACGGATCCATCAAGAACATATGCAAAGAATGTAGGCCACAAAAGAGGTTCCACATAATGCACTTTTGGGCTTATAATAACCTTCTTTGCTAAAACTTCTATATTTTTGTTGTTGCGTTTGTGTCAGTAACTGTGACTATTCTTTGTGTCTATGTGCGAAGGTACAATTATTCCCATTCCACCAAACTTCAGTTGGAGTGGAGATAGTGGTCGGAACAACACGTGTAAAAGTGGATTGAATGTTGGGTAGTCTGTAGAGCTAGGTCGTGTCTGTTGACCTATGGTCAATTTGACCTTATTGTTTTGATCATAACAAACAAGAATTTATTGTGTTGCTAACAAGCGTGCTTCAAGTGTTTCATGTAATGATAAATATTCAAAGCACTCAATGTTCAAATCGTCTCTCAAAGATATAAATCAAAATTATGTGATCGAGCACATGAGACGCAAAGAAGATCATGAAATCATTGAAGATATTCAAAGATCAAAATTGAGGTCGAAAAGCATGACATGAAGATCAAGAATTCAAGCATACAAGATTAGAGTTGATTTAACATATGTAAAGGTATAATACTCTCAATCTTTAGCGATGAAATTCAACGAGCTCGAAAATGATTTTTATGCATCAAGAAACTTACTTGAAAATTCATCAATTGCATAAAAATGATTTTTCAAATCATAACATGAAATAGTTTTTGGAAAAATAAACTTTTTGACATTAAAATAAAAATTCATGTTTTTATACTTTCGGTCGACCGAAAGTATACTTGATCGACCGAAAGTCTGGTCGACCGAAATAGCCTGATCAACCGAAAGTTTAACGGCTATAATGCAACGGCTATATTCAAACTTTCGGTCGACCGAAACTCAAGAACCGGTCGACCGAAACTGGCTGAACTTGAATTTTTTCATCTATAAATAGCCATCACATTTGCATCCAATTTGAATAACTTAGAAAACATTTTATACAAACTTTCTTGTGAAAATTCATTGTTCTTACTTGTTTATATTCATCTTTTATTTTCATAAAACTTTGATTGATCTAAACTTTGTTTTATCAATTTCATCAAAGTTTTTGGAAGAAAGTTTTGTGAAGATTTTTGGTTTTACATTGTTTAAACTTCTTCAACATCTTCACACTATATTGGAATTGAAGTGTAAGTCTCTCTTTGTTCTAAACTTGTTTTAATCTTTTAAAAGAGAGAAATTCCAATTGAGGAACTTTGATTATTTGTGCTACATTTTTCATTATCATTTGATTCATCAAAGTTCCATTGCCTAAACACTTTGAGCTTAACTTATTGTTAATTATTCAAGTGTGGCATCTCTTGGTACGTAATTTGATTCAATATTTTTAACAAGAGATTATTTGAAAAACTTTGTTTGATTGCATCAAACTTTTCATTATCATTTGCATCAAAGTTTTTCTCTAACACTCGAACTTAATTCATTGCTATCTATTGAAGTGTTAGCCTAACTCTCTCGGTACTTAATTTGAGTATTTGTCAAGAGAGTTATTTCAATTGTAAACTCAATTCATTATATTGATTGGTTTCGAGAGCCTTGTCAAAACTCGATTGTTGGTTTTCGAGAGCCTTGTCAAAACTCGATTGTTGGTTTCGAGAGCCGTTTGAAAACTCGATTGTAAAAGGATAGGCGCTCCTTGTTGTAAGTCGCCTAAGGATTTGGTACTCCTTGTTGTAAGTTACCAAAATAGTGGATTTGGCCTTGCTCGTGACGGAGAGCTCGGTAACGGGGGACGTAGATCACGTTGGTTGATTGAACCTCCATAAATTGCGTTTGCACTCTCTCATCCCTTTTATTTACTTACATTGCACTTACTCTATTCTATCAATTTACATTGTGCAACGCTTAATCTTAGTGCTATACTTGCCTTATCAATTAAGTTTACACTTATATAGCACATTACATTGATAGTTTAGTTACTTGTAACACTAAGTACTATTACTTGTACCTATTGGTTTTTAAGTTTGAGATTATTATCGAAAAAGTTTTATAAACCAATTCACCCCCCTCTTGGTTAGTTTACTCTTGGGCTAACAATTGGTATCAGAGCTTAGGTGCTCATTTTTAAAGATTTTACAATCTTGAGTAAATGGCTAACCATAATCTTGAGGGGCATTCTACAAATCGTCCTCCTTTCTTTGATGGTACAAATTATAATTATTGGAAAACTAGAATGATGATTTTTATTCAATCCATTGATTATAATATTTGGGATGTCATTGAATCCGGTCCTCATGAGCTTACTATGGTCATTAAGGTTGATGTAAAACCGGATCAAACTATTTTGAAACCTAGAGAGGAATATGATGAAAATGATAGGAGAAAATTGACTTTGAATGCTAGGGCCAAAAATATACTTTATTGTGCTTTGGATAAAAATGAATTTAATCGTATTTGCACATGTGATTCCGCATTTGATATTTGGCATACATTAGAAATCACACACATGGGTACAAACAAAGTGAAAGAAACTAAGACAAATCTTTTATTTAAAGATTTTGAAAATTTCTTTATGAAGCAAGATGAGCCCATTACTTGCATGATTACTCGTTTTACCGATATTGTAAATGGTCTTAAAGGCTTTGATCATAAATTTACTAACGGTGAACTTGTGAGTAAAATTCTTAGGTCTCTCTCCCAAGATTGGAATCCTTTGAGGATGTTGATCGAAAACACGATAGACGTCAACACACATCCATTGGAGGAGCTTTATGGAACATTGATGACTTATGAGCTCAACAATGCCGAAACAAAGGAGAGGACAAGAAAAGGAAAAGAAGAGGCCAAGCGCGAAATTGATCTTAAATCATTATATGGTAAATACTCATCAAACTCAAACACAAGTGATGAGGAACTTGATGATCTTGCTATCCTTATCAAGAAGTGGAGAGGCATTCGCAACAATCATCGAATCCAAAAGAGAGAAGAAAAAGATGAAAAGATTGTTTGCTATAATTATGACAAACCCGGTCACAAAAGTACCGAGTGTCGAAGCAAGAAAAGATTCTTCAAAAAGAAAGCTCTACAAGCCACTTGGGATGAAAGTAATGATGAGCAAGATGAAGATGAGAGTCAAGATGAAATGGCCAACATGTGCTTCATGACTATTGAGGATGAGGTAAAATTCTTTGATACATCTTGGACTTTGAATAATCAATGATTTAAATTTCTATTTATCAACATTTTTTTTTCTAAAAACCTCATGCACTTCATAAAAATTTCTTACATTGAAAATAGGTATGAGTATGAATTTGTAACATAGTGCTAATTTATGTCTTATGCATAATTTTATGTTACATACATGTTTTAACCGAAATCAAATAAAAATTTCAATTTTTGTAGATTTCGGTCGACCGAAATATTTTTTCGGACGACCGAAAGTGTACTTTAGGTCGAACAAGCGTTCAACCGAAAGAGTTTCGATCAACCAACTGTACGACCGAAACCAGACTTTCGGTCGACCATTAGTCAACCGAAAGTGTCTGCAGCTACCTTTTTTTCACTCCTGCAGAGTTTCGGTCGACCAATATATTTTCGGTCGACCGAAAGTAGCTGAATTTGGGATTTTTTTTATTTCAAAATTTTCATACTCAATCCCAAAATGACTTGAAATCATCTTCTCCTCTTTATAAAACTCTTGTACTACATTACTTTTGATCATTTTTTTTTGAGAGTGATATGATTGTTGATCAAAATTGTTTTGATATTTTTAACTCATCCACACATGATCCACCTATTCAATGAGTTGAAAATACTGTGATACTTCAACAATTTGCATTGTAATACCCTTTAACTCATTTCATACTAAAAATACTTTACTAAGGGGGAATGCTTAACTAAGGGGGAATTCGATTACAATCGAGATATTTTTTTTTTTTTGCCCCATTATTATGCTTATCACACCTATGCTCATGATTAAGGGATAGATGCCACCTTTTTGCTTATGCCAAAAGGGGGAAAATATGGTGATGATTTGATTTGCTTGAAATTGGATAATCTATATGCATAAAAAGTATTATATTATATGCTAGATTATACCTCATTGGTTTGTATAAGATAGGGGGAATATATGCTAAAATTGAACTTATCAATTATTCTCATTTCCCTACACTTTGATTACATGCTTCAATTTCTTTTATTATCATTACAAATCATCTTGTTTGTCATAATCAAAAAGGGGGAAATTGTTGACCTATGGTCAATTTGACCTTATTGTTTTGATCATAACAAACAAGAATTTATTGTGTTGCTAACAAACGTGCTTCAAGTGTTTCATGTAATGATAAATATTCAAAGCACTCAATGTTCAAATCGTCTCTCAAAGATATAAATCAAAATTATGTGATCGAGCACATGAGACGCAAAGAAGATCATGAAATCATTGAAGATATTCAAAGATCAAAATTGAGGTCGAAAAGCATGACATGAAGATCAAGAATTCAAGCATACAAGATTAGAGTTGATTTAACATATGTAAAGGTATAATACTCTCAATCTTTAGCGATGAAATTCAACGAGCTCGAAAATGATTTTTATGCATCAAGAAACTTACTTGAAAATTCATCAATTGCATAAAAATGATTTTTCAAATCATAACATGAAATAGTTTTTGGAAAAATAAACTTTTTGACATTAAAATAAAAATTCATGTTTTTATACTTTCGGCCGACCGAAAGTATACTTGATCGACCGAAAGTCTGGTCGACCGAAATAGCCTGATCAACCGAAAGTTTAACGGCTATAATGCAACGGCTATATTCAAACTTTCGGTCGACCGAAACTCAAGAACCGGTCGACCGAAACTGGCTGAACTTGAATTTTTTCATCTATAAATAGCCATCACATTTGCATCCAATTTGAATAACTTAGAAAACATTTTATACAAACTTTCTTGTGAAAATTCATTGTTCTTACTTGTTTATATTCATCTTTTATTTTCATAAAACTTTGATTGATCTAAACTTTGTTTTATCAATTTCATCAAAGTTTTTGGAAGAAAGTTTTGTGAAGATTTTTGGTTTTACATTGTTTAAACTTCTTCAACATCTTCACACTATATTGGAATTGAAGTGTAAGTCTCTCTTTGTTCTAAACTTGTTTTAATCTTTTAAAAGAGAGAAATTCCAATTGAGGAACTTTGATTATTTGTGCTACATTTTTCATTATCATTTGATTCATCAAAGTTCCATTGCCTAAACACTTTGAGCTTAACTTATTGTTAATTATTCAAGTGTGGCATCTCTTGGTACGTAATTTGATTCAATATTTTTAACAAGAGATTATTTGAAAAACTTTGTTTGATTGCATCAAACTTTTCATTATCATTTGCATCAAAGTTTTTCTCTAACACTCGAGCTTAATTCATTGCTATCTATTGAAGTGTTAGCCTAACTCTCTCGGTACTTAATTTGAGTATTTGTCAAGAGAGTTATTTCAATTGTAAACTCAATTCATTATATTGATTGGTTTCGAGAGCCTTGTCAAAACTCGATTGTTGGTTTTCGAGAGCCTTGTCAAAACTCGATTGTTGGTTTCGAGAGCCGTTTGAAAACTCGATTGTAAAAGGATAGGCGCTCCATGTTGTAAGTCGCCTAAGGATTTGGTACTCCTTGTTGTAAGTTACCAAAATAGTGGATTTGGCCTTGCTCGTGACGGAGAGCTCGGTAACGGGGGACGTAGATCACGTTGGTTGATTGAACCTCCATAAATTGCGTTTGCACTCTCTCATCCCTTTTATTTACTTACATTGCACTTACTCTATTCTATCAATTTACATTGTGCAACGCTTTATCTTAGTGCTATACTTGCCTTATCAATTAAGTTTACACTTATATAGCACATTACATTGATAGTTTAGTTACTTGTAACACTAAGTACTATTACTTGTACCTATTGGTTTTTAAGTTTGAGATTATTATCGAAAAAGTTTTATAAACCAATTCACCCCCCTCTTGGTTAGTTTACTCTTGGGCTAACAGTGTCGTGGCCCTTGATGTGCTTGGGTCGTGTTGTGCTTGCCTAGGTAGGCTCCTTAACTATAGATTAAAAAAAAATTAAAGGTCTATTTGCTTCTGTATAAAAAATGCAAAAGTTAGAAAATTTGATACAAATCATGCGACCCAAGCAATAAAGAGCAATGAAAAATTCGAAAAGTCTGACTACTTAATAGTGGCAGTTAGAACTTGTTGTGAGAATTTATTCCCATGGACAAAGGTACCCTTCATTTCACTTTTGGCACATGCAATACCTTGAAGAAACATAAGGGTAGATATGGAAATTACTTGATTCTAGTTGTTTTAAAAATGTTGATGGGTTGTATATTTTATTGAAGTTTTTGACAGTTGAAATACTATATTCATGTGGGGTCCACTAGCGTGAGAAAAATTACACAAAATTCACAACTTCCTTAGCAGCAAACAGGCTCTAAGTTCACAAAATGAAAAATATAATTAGATGAAGTACCATCTTATCCGCTACTGAAATTTGATTGGTGCAATTGTGTTGGAGAGAATCTAGTTGATTCATTATCAATTTGGACAATAAAACAAGGGGTTATTTGTAGAGATGTCAAAAGGGCCGATCCAGTCTGAATCGACCCATGAAGATCGTTTGGTCTAGCCCACAAGCCGGATCAGCCATGACTCATGTGGGAGCCAGCTCAAGTCTGGCTCGTGGACTCGTGACCGCATGAGCCGGACAGGGCCGGCTCGTGTAATTTTCCCTTTCTTTTGTTTTTTGTATTCTAACTTTCTGCTAATACTAAAATAATTTAAAATAATAAAACTTAAAATTGTACACAAACTTGATGAGCTTGACGAGCTTGAAAGTCGGCCCATTTCGCGGCTTGTTAGGCTTTCACTAACCGGCCCACGAGCTTCACGAGCAGAACTCGAACAGTTCAATACTCAAATTTTTTGTCCGGTCCAAGCCCAAGTCCTTTTTTCAAGAACCGAGCCGAGCTTTTAACGAGTCAAACTCACAAACTATGGGGCCCCGTTAGCCACCCCTAGTTCTTTGTCATCTATATTGATTATTATAATAAATTACATGATTCAAGTTATTTACTACTTCAAATCAATTTTATTAATAACCAATAAGAATACTTTCTATTTTAATTAGAAAAATTAAAAATAATTCCAAATTTTGATCAAGTCATGTTGAAAAATCATACCAAATTGCCATTTTGACCATTTGAGACTGAAAATTTTCCAAAATATTGTTTCAACAAGACATCGCCAGCTGACCAAATCCTATACTTATAATTTTGTCAATTTAAAATTAGTTTGTTTTGCTCCTCATTTCCTATAATCTATTTCTATACACATTTAAAAGAAACTGAGATTCTGGAAATCTTTCAATTGGGAGTTAATTTTAAAATTAGTGGACAGTTTATCGAAAGCAGTTTTTCTTCTACTTCTCTTTCTCTCCCTCCCTCAAATTACTCTTCTATTCTTTTCATTATCTCTTCTCTTGCAATTCGCTCCTGAGTTCTGGTTTGTATCTCAGCATCCTCTTCGATTACATATCGCGGTTGCGATTCTTCAGGATTGATGGACTCGAATCGGACTTCGTATCTCTTGACGTTCCCTGGTGTAAGTCCCTTGGAGATTTTTCAATTCTTTCCCCCTTTTTTAATGATTTATTTGTTTTTGATAGCTTCCAGCTCATTCAGATCTCAGTTTACAAATATAATAGTAAAATTTAATGCTAATTTTCTAGCTTGAAGTCGATAATTTATTGTTGTTTGATGAGTAAGTTTTTTTTTTTTTAATTAATCGTCAGAGGTAATAAGTATGAATCCCAATGGACTAGATTTCCTCCTCTTTTTTCTAACTGTTGTTTCATCAAGTGAAGTGAATGTCAGCCATTGATCTCGAGTGCACCACAAGAGCTTGATTTAGTAAGGCATGCAACTAAGTATCCATAACAAGTCCACATGACATCCAAAGGTGACCAAATATTTAAGCTCACGTTTCAACTCCATCCTTCAAGCTGGAGCACGGCACAGTGAGACCAAGCTTGTCTATGAGATAGATGTGCCTAGATTGAGATAGGGATTTAGTAAGAAGATCCGCAATCTGATCAACCAAAGGTATATAATTAATTTGCAACTTCCTCTCCAAAACTTTATCCTGTACGAAATGCTCATCAAGTTCCATGTGCTTCATTCTTGCATGATACATCAGATTATTTTTCAATGTACTCGCTCCCAAATTATCGCACCAAATGGTAGGAATACTGTCAGCTGTTAACTTCAGTTCTTCTGGAAGTGATCTAACCCAAGTTACTTCAGCACACGCATGGGCCAAGGACCTATACTCGGACTCGATACTCGATCTGGATATGACTTGCTGTTTTTTATAGGACCAAGATATAAGTGAATTTCCCAAGTCAATGCAATAACCACCAGTGGATCTCCGGTCGTCTGGCAAGATTCCCAGTCGGCGTCGAAAAAAGCATTTATTTCAAGTCTTTCAGCTGGATGAATGTTGATTCCTTGAGTGATAGTACCTTTTAAGTACCTGAACAACCTTTTCACAGCATTCTAGTGACCAACACAGGGGCTTTGAAGAAACTGGCTAAGCTTATTTATTGAGAATGTGATATTAGGTCTGGTGTGGCACTGGTATCGTAAGCTTCCTATAGCACTTATGTACAAAGAGGCATCCAACAGTTCACCTTCATCTTTAGTTATCTTTTTTCAGTTACCATAGGCGTGGGGCATGCTAAGACATTTTGTAGTCCAAAACGATCAATAACCTTTTGTTTAGGATCTGGTGGGACAAGACTCCAAGTTTTATTCCTTTGCAATGCATCAAATTCATCAACCACAGCTTTTTTCCAATTTTGGTGTGATAGTGCTTCAGTGACAGAGCAAGGTTCAATACTTGATTGAGGAACATGAGATAGATAAACTTTTTGTTTAAATATCCCAGCTTTGCTTCTTGTGACCATGTGATGCCTAGTTTGTTCCTGACCAGAATTATCAGCAAGGAAGTCTGCCAAGGTATCACCATCTCCTGATTCATAGACTTCATCAGTTGGAACTTCTTCATTCAGCCGTTGGTTTGGAAGCATTTCATTTTTTTGTTGAATGAGACCTTCGTACTGATCACTTTCTGACATATCATTTTCACACATTGATTGAGGATTTCCATTTGTTCCATCAACAGGGGATTCATATAAAGGGCTTGTACTAGAGGTTTGACTGATGTTTGCAGGATCATATGTAGGAAGATTTAGAAATGTGTGTTCTGTGGGAGTAGAGTGTTTATTTAGGAATTGAGATTTGAAAGAAAAATCTTGTTCATTGAAGATCACATGTCTAGACACATAAACTTTACCACTGGGACTAAGGCACTTAAAACCCTTATGATTTGAGTAATAGCCTAAGAACACACACTTCACAGAATGGAAACTAAATTTGTGATTCTGAAATAGTCTTCAGTATGGGAAGCAGGGACAACCAAATATTTTAAGTTTTTTTTTTTTTTTTTTTTGTAGTAAATATCTCATTGTATAGACACTGATGAGGTGATTTATGTTTTAGCACAGGTGTACGAAATTTGTTAATTAGGAACACGACGGTTTGGAAGGCTTCCCACCAATAATGGAGTGGCATGTTGGCTTGTGCAAGGAGAGTTAATTCGGTTTTTGTTATATGTCTATGCTTCCTTTCAGCACGACCGTTTTGAAATGATGTGTAGGGGCAAGATATTCTTAACTCTATCCCACATTCCTTTAGTAAGTAAGAAAACACCTAAACTCACCACCCAGTCGCATTGTAATGTTTTTATCTTTTTCTCAAACTTATTTTCAACTAACTTCTTAAACTCAGTGAATTTTTGTATAGCTGCAGATTTATGTCTAAGTCGATATATTCACGTGTGTCGACCATGATCATCAACAAACAAAATGTAGTACTTGAAATTGGATGTGGAGCTGACTGGGCAGGTCCCCACAAATTTGAGTGCATTAAGTCAAGAATATTAGGTGCATGTCATTGAGAATGGTTTAATGGAAGTTTGTGGGCTTTCCCATATGCACAAGCATCACAGCAAAAAAGTAGAATTCTCAACATTGAAATCATCTTTGTGACAATTCAGAATTTTTGAAATGACAGGAGGAGTGGGATGCCCCAATCTCCTGTGCTAGATTTCAAGTCTAGATTCTCTAAACTTATTACAACTTGACACATTTGCTGGTTGGGAAATAAAAATCGAGGGAGGACTTTCTTGAGTTTTCCGTGGAGTGATGAAGTAGAGGATTTGATCTTGGTTTGAGGGCTGGACCTGATACAAGCCGTCTTTAGTTCTCCCCTGCATCAAGACTACCTTTGTCTCCTTGTCCTTGACAACAAAATGATCTTAATAAAACTCCAAAAATACATTGTTATCTGATGTGAGTAGGAAAACACTGATGAGGTCCTTTTTAATCTTAGGAACTACTAGCATTTTATCCAACAGAAAAGATTTATCATCAAGTTTTTCAAGTGTGAGTGTCCAATATGTGCAATGTCAAGAACTTTTCCATTTTCCAATTTGTAATTTAGTATTACCTGTGTATTCATATGCTTCCTTCAGTTTTCCTTTGCTGGCAGTAACATGATTACTCGCATCAGAATCAACAAACCAGCCTGGATCAACAAGAGTTTTTGGTGAAGCAACAAAAGCAGTGGGATTTTGAGTTGGAGACGAACTTCCATTTTTCGGTTTTGACCCCATCTATCTCTCATCAAACATGTTAAAGCACCAGGAGGCTGAATGGTTATTCATACCACAAATTTGACAGTCTCCCCTTAGACTGCTTGTTCTAGCACCCCTGCCTCTAGTTCTGCCACCTCTATTTCCTCTGCCAAAAGAGTTGGATCTTCCTCCTTTGGTGAACCCAGCACCAGTTGGTCTGTGTCCAGTATTTGTAGCTTGTGATAGGTTGATTGACCCCATGCCATGCTTGATTGAATTTAAATGTTCCATCCTATTTTCATAAGTCATCATGATGGCTTGCAGTTCACCTAGGAGATGCTTTCCCTACTGTTAATTTGGACTACAATTGGAGTGTTGTACCGACCAAGAAATTTTCAAGTTTAAAAGTTAGTTCTACCGAACTTGTCCAATATTAACGGTCACCATTTTAAAATTTAGCGGTCTCGTCTTATCAAATTATCACTTTAAGACTATAGATAAGAAATTGAAATTCATTTAAATCTTTAAGTCCATTTTGCGATTTCAAAATTTTGTCAAAAATCATTATTTTATTTATTTCTATTATTATTATTATTATTATTATTATTATTATTTACAATTTTTTTTTCCCAAAGTGCGCATCAATGATTATTTGGATTATATGTTTAGCATGTATGATTGTGTTTATGAGAATTAGTTGCTTTTCAAGCATGAGACTATGTTACGAGAATTTACTTGCTTTAATATATGAGACTTGAACTTGTATTTATTACTTGTTCATGAGACTACTAGTGATCGTTTAGACACTTGAGACTTGAATATTATAATTATGTGTTTTAATTTGCAATATCAAATTATTATTGTGCACAAGTCTTCTGAGTAATTCTATGAAATACTCAAATTTTCAAAAATAATTTTGCAGATGATGGAGTTGGCGACGAGGTGTACGATGGTGGCTACTAACGAGTCTTTAAAAATGTTTTATTTGAAATCACAAACTTATTAATTTTGTCAACTTATTTCCATTTTCGATCTATTGACAATTTGAGTAAATTTTTATGAAGTTAGGGGAATTAAATTTCAGTCATTTTCTGCTAAATTATCATTTTGAAAGTTAGTTTGAGACGATGAAGTGACATTCTGGGGATTTAGAACCTGGGGCGTTACAAGTGTAGTCATCATCAAGTCCAGCCATAACTTGTGTGACTATCATCATGTGAGATTCCATTTTCGGCCACCTCAAGATTGTTAGCTATTTGCTTGACATTTGAGAGGTATGCATCAATGCTCGTATTACCTTTCCTCGTTTTGAGGAGTTGTGACATTGAGAATGTGACTCTAGACTTGTTCATCACTCCAAAACTTTCAAAAACTTCATTCCATAGTTTAGAGGAAGAAGTTGATCCCATGACCCTGACTGCTATCTCTGGAGTCGTGGTTGAATATAACCATCCTATTAGTAGCTGGTCAGCAGAGAGCCATTTTTGATGTTCTGGGTTCAGAACTTGTTTAGCAGAGGTAGCTGTGGCTTCAGTTTCACCGACAGCAACAGGGGTAGGTTGCTGGGGTAAATATTTTTCTGGACATGGTGTTGTTCCAAGGAGAAAACCTTCAAGGTTGTGACCTCTCATGATTGGCACGATCATGTTCTTCCACAACATGAAGTTGTTCTTGCCCAATTTCAAAGCAAGGACTTGCGAGAAGTTGATAGAAGGAGAGCCACCACTTGTTCCTCCCAGCAATGAAGGAGTGGAGGTGTTGGATTCGGTGCCGAAATTGCTGAGGCTTGCCATTTCCCTCAAAACTCTGATACCAAGTGAAGTTTAACAGAATTGAAAAGTAAGAATCTGGAAAAATATCGTATATTCCTCACTATCAAAAATCTATACAAGTGAATGCATATATAGACCAAGAAATAAAAACAACCTGTACTGAAGATATATTATAGCCAATAGAAAAAAAGGCATATGTTGTAATCTCCAAAAAATAAGGGATGATGGTGAAGTGAATGTCAGCCATTGATCTTGAGTCCACCACAAGAACCTGATTCAGTAAGGCATGAATGTAAGTATCCATAACAAGTCCACATGACATCCAAAGGTGGCCATATATTTAACCTCACATTTCAACTGTCCCTCTCTTAATATCATTAATTGAAAGTAAGTACTTAAACTATAACTTATGAACACGGAGGGAAGGATCTCATTTTGTTTTGTTCAGCAATGATTAGAGGTAATTTACGATTAATTCTTGATGCATGCAAGCCTATAGTAAAGAAAATACGTACTATGCTGCAAATAATTCTGTCCTAGCTACTGCTAGACATATATAATTCGGGAGATGCCAAAAGCTAAAAGGGAAGAAGACTAAGGAAAGAATGTGGTGTGAGTGTGACTATTGAATAAACTTTGGATAGGTAATTATTGTAAACTTAATCCACACTTGCGTATTGAATCAGACGTTATCTGAAAGGTACGAGACTTTTACTTCAAAACACTCAAGACTTAAATGTACGTTGAAGCTTTCAAAGATGTTGATTTGGCACCATCTCTAGTTGATCATCGATCTGAGGAGTAAAAAATAACTAACTAGCAAGATCAAGTGCAGAAGCCGAATTTTGAGCCACGGAACTTTTGAGGACTAAAATCGTCCTAAATGAACATTGTCGACTGAGAACTAACAAAAATTGGAAAATGAGGACTGTTAAGAGCTAAACACAACCACTATTAGGATTATTTAAGCTAATTAAAGACATGCAACTGCTTTCTTCTTCTTTATCTTCTATTTGGAAAATCGGAGTCCATTATTTTTTTGCTCTTTACTTGCATTTGTTTCAACAAAATATATTTCTTCAAGAGTGAAACATGTTTAATACACTAACTTGAACTTGAAGAGTATGTCAATGGAGATTGAAAAAGCAAGCACAATCTAAAGAATCCCAAGATAGAAAAGGAAAAGTAGCTACCAATTGGAAGGGTATCCAATCCAACAACCGCGACCTCATGCCATTATTTTGGCAAATCTCTCATAAAGACTGCCCACAACCTTGATTTGTTATAAAATTATAAAATAGCTAGAAAATTGTTCTACTGCCAATCATGACTTAATAAATTAGGTCCTTTTTAAATAATAATCAAATATTTTTTTAAGGACTCTTAAACATAATGGTGCATGAGAACTTCATCGTTAACAGGCTTTCAATAAATTAATTCTTGCTCCGTACAACAGTTAATGTTGAGTTTAAATTATTGCTTTTCATTTCCCACACATGTATCTCGCCCAAAAATGTATGTCTATTATACGCATGATTTTTGTTTGTCTCGCAAGTTTGATCAAGATCAACTCCTTTTTAAGCTTTTGGATTGGGTTTTCGAATTGAATATCGAAAGAAGTGCACAAATTCTTTAGATTTTGCTATAGCAAATAGGAAGGGAAGCATATTAACTTCTCTATGATATTTCTAGCGTGGTAAAATGTGAACTTGACTAAATACCACTGGAAAACCAAATTGATGTAATCCAGGATAGGAGCTCAAAGAGGAAATCAAGACACGGGCAATGCAACGACAATCTACATGGAAAATTAAGCAAGTTTCGTGTTGGGCCCAAATCGAGGATCAGACCGGATCAAATTGTTTCAAAAAGACGAAGAAAAGGTGCATCCGGGTCGCCCACGCGACCGCGTGGTGAAAATGAGGCGCGATGGCATCAAAAATCAACCCGAGAGTTTCAGGTGAATCCACGCGATCACGACGCCGAAGCCCAAGCGATCGCGTAGTTGAATTCGGAGCAGTTTTACGCGTTTTGTTTATTAATTTCAGTTTTAGGTTAATTAGGACTCTATTTTGAGCCCATTAGCGGCAACCCTAGTTTTTAGGTTATTTTACTTATTTATATGTTTTTCCATTCATACAGTTTTGGTTTAATAAACAGTTTTATTGAGGATTCAATAAATTTATAGGTGGATTCCTATATTTTCTTTCGAACTTATCAAGATCCAATTTTGTGGCGTTCAATCGAACTTATCAAATATTCTCGAGAATATTTGTGGCGTTCAAAACCAGAAACTTATCAAGGAAAATTGGACAAGTCCTTGTGGCGTTTTGAAAGTCTTGGTTCTTTATTCCGCATCGTCGATCTTCGCGTCGTGAATATCATGTCAAGATTCCACCGTCCATCCACAACCTGGGTTCGAAACTTTTCGACGCTAATTCCGCGCGTTCTTGAATCATATCACAAATAGTTCCTAACCCCATACCAACTCTACATCTACTTCCCCAAAGACGACTGATGAACGAAATGGTTGGTAAAAACAAATTGAAGACCCGTCGAAAATGAAATTACAAACGAGTGTGTATTTGGATCAATTTCATCTATCCTATGCTTTGATTGTAGTTTGTCAATTGTTCGGAGCATCAAATCACACCAAGAAAGAAAGCAAGAATATGCACAATTATTTTTAAATAATGACATGATGATCCCATCATGCCGATCTACTACGCAAGATACGTGACAAAAAATAATGGTTACACCCGGTCCGCACATGGGCCAAAATGTCGGCATGACACTAGTTGTCTTATTACGAATCTTTCTTGTTTATAAATGACGATCGATGGGCCACATATTGGGCCCAATCAATTAACCGATTCCTACTTAAAGCCTTATTTGCTTGAAAGAAAAGTCCAAGTGACAAAAGTGTAGCAACCGAGAATTTTCGTAACTTAAATAAATATTATTTATCTTTGAAAAAAAAAGGTGTTGCTACGACTTTGCTATTTATTTTTAAAACTCGTGTGTGTCTAGCCATTTACAAGTGAAATTAAATTTATTTTAAATCTGAGTCAAATTCCAAATTTATTAAAAAAAAAAAAAAAAAAATTCTCAATTTTCCTTATTTAATTATTTTAAGTCCAAAATACGTAATTCAATTTTATCTCAAAATTAATTTATTCTCAAATTTATTTTCAGTCCAAAATATATCTGTTTTAATATATTGACTAATCGGGGTTAGTCTAATTTTTAATTATCCTAATCTATATCCACCTAATTGCACCCCACGTTTTTCTTTTCACCAAGGCAACTATTCTCCACCAAATTTTTCATCATTTTGTCCCAATCAATCACCATACTTTACACCACTTTCCACTTCATTCCAACCTAATCCCCCACTATTCTCTCCTATAATTCATAATCAATACCACCGGCACCAGCCCATTTCCATAATCTGAACAACTCACACTACATCGACCACCATCACCAAATTGAGTTCACAAATTAAGCCAAGACACCACAATCACTAACCAACTCAATGCCAATTCAACAAGAAGCAACCAAACTTCAATCCCCAATTTGCAATCAACCAACATCGATCGAACCACCAGTCCACTACCGAATCTGATACCAAGCAACCACAGTCCAACCACCACTGCCAATATACCACTCACCACCACCGCAATCAACCATCACCACCAACCCCCATAGCCGACCAACATCACCAATGGCAACACCAAAATCAAGCTGCCCAGCCACAACCGTCGCCTGAAAACTCCAAACCGCCACCTGCAGCATCATCATCATCATCATCATCATCATCATCGGCCAACCCCAAGTTCACCGCAAGCAACCACGAACCCACCGTCATCACTTGTACGATCGGAAACTACTGCTCAACACCAAATCTCCATCAATCAACCAAAATCAAACCCAAAAACCCAAGAATAGACGGAGCCCAGAAATTTCACCTCTACCACCACTACATGCCGGGGGCACTATCGTCGGCGACCGGTGGCCAGAAGGCGACGCCTTCGTCGTCAGCCTCCTCTCCCTCTCTCTGTCGTTTTTCTTGAGAGAGAAATGAGAGGATTATATCTTTAAAATAAATGATTTGATAATTTATCCTTTAGGCCCCAACTTCAAATACATCTACTTTAGCCCCTTGTTTTAAATTTGTATTTAAGTGCAGCCATAGTTTTAAAACAATTTATTTCAGTCATTTCACTTTTAAAACCATTTATTTTAGTGCCCAAGTTTTAAAAGTATTTATTTTAGTTCCGGTAGTTTTAAAATATGTTATTTTTAGCCCTTATTTTAAAAGAGTTTTTATTAATTAGCCCTCATGTTTTCAAAGCTAATTAATTCAGTCTCAAGTTTTAAAATATTTTAATTCAGCCCCTTTAGTTTTTAAAAGTATTATTTCGATCCTTTAATTTTTGTAATATTTTATTTAGCTCTTAAGATTTGCAAATAATTTATCTTAACCCCAACTATTTCGAAAATGAAAATAATTAGTCCCCAATATATTTAAAATATATGAGTTAGCCCAATAGTTTTCAAAATCTTTTAGTATCAACTCATTTCCAATCCCAACTATGTTTGATTTTAATTTTAATCCCTAAACTTTTATTTCTTCTTTTAAAACTCTTTCAATTGAAACGTTTGATTTCCAAATACCACTTTAATGTTTATTTATTATTGGCTAGACGAGGCGCTTGGACATTTAGAAGAACAACGTGAACTTTCTTGCTCAACTTTCAAACTCGTGATCTGAGGTAGACACGCCCCCACTAATTAGTTTAAATTATAATTGCATGTCTTATGTGAAATTACGTGATTTACATGCTTTGATGCATGAGACGAGATAAGAATATCTCTTATGAGATAAGATGAGAAATGATGATGTTATGCATAACTTATGTGCCTTAAGTGCACGAAATGAGACTACCAACACCCTATGATTTTAACAGCCTTGATTTTGAAAATACAAGAGCCCAAGAATATGATGATGAGGTCACTGTACGATTGGATAATTACGTGTTCAATTATTCTGTTAATTAATTATTGGCGATGAGTCTACTGAATATTTTTCGAAATACTCATTCCATTATTTTAACAGTTTTTGCAGATTTTGGAGATGGCGGCGAATGAAATGACAGCGGTGGCAAATAAAAAATAATGTTAATTTTTCTTTTAAGTCAAGTTTCATAAATGTCATCAATTTAATTATTTATCGTTACTTTACCTTAAAACTTAAGATTTAAGGTTTTTATGAATTTGTTAGAATTATGTTCCGCTACATTTTTTAAATAATAGATGTGATGTTTTATAAATTCATTTCTTCCGCAAAAATGTTGTTTCAAAGGTTTCAAATAATAAATATGACGTTTGAAATTTTTTTAATTATTTTCGCAATAAAATCAGATTTAAAGGACGACGTGGTGTCCCAGGCTCCGCGGAATTCGGGGTGTTACAAAAAAGATATCTCCTCCATAAGTTAATTATGCTCTATAAAGATTCTCTCTCCTAATAGAAAAAGGGAATTCATTCTGAGCGCTATAAATAGGACTCCTTTAATTGTAATACCCCGACTAAGAATGCTTAAAAGAAATGCTAGGTACTACTCATACCAACAAGGTGCACCTTCTTTTCCGGAAGTCCATCATTAGAAACTTCACAGTTAAGTGTGCTTGGCTTGGAGCAATTCTAGGATGGGTGACCTCCTGGGAAGTTTTCTCGGGGAGCGTGCGAGTGAGGACAAAACCTGCTGAAAAGACTCGTGTTGGTACAATGGGGACAGTGCATCATCATCTAACAGCCGGGACAGCCCGTTAGGTGGGACCCGGGTTGTTACAAATGGTATCAAAACCAGTTGCCAGCCGAAAATCGGGAACTAAGTGTAATTCCATAGGGCAGGAGCCTCCTCTAGAATCCCAACTCCGGCAACAGATCCTCAGATTGGTTAAGTGTAGGCCTGGGCGTTTACCGGTTCGGTTCGGTTATTAAAGGAACCGAAACTGAACCGAAACCTTCGATTCAATTTCAGTTAGGCCTGGACGTTTACCGATTTGGTTTGGTTATTAAAGAAACCGAACCGAAATTCGGTTCGGTCCTTCAAAGACAAGAACCGAACGGTTTCGATTTCGGTTTGGTTTTCTGTTGTCTTTCGATTTTTGTTCGGTTCCAATTAAAAAAATTAAATTTGATGCAAAAAAAAAAAACTAATTATTTGCAAAAATTAAAGGTAAATACAACCAAATAAGCTTCCAATTGAAATTAAACTCCAAATTCATGTAAAATATACCAAGAATGTGAATTTTAGAATCTTGATGGTTAAAACCTTTTTTCTACTCTAAAATCATTCTTATTTGAAAAGAAATCACGTCGTGGAAGTAAGAACATTTGAATCTTAGTAAAAGTAAATTTCACAAAATAATAATACTACAATAGTGTATGAAATGACTTAAAAGCAATTATTATATTCCATAATAATAGTGTATCAAATAGATAACATTTCATACACTGTCTAAGTGTATATACATTAAAGTGTGGTTCTACTTGGAGAAGATTGTGAGTCGTAGATTTCAAATTAAAATACCTTACTAATATGA
Source organism: Ligustrum vulgare (assembly GCA_963555705.1). Taxonomy (NCBI): domain Eukaryota; kingdom Viridiplantae; phylum Streptophyta; class Magnoliopsida; order Lamiales; family Oleaceae; genus Ligustrum; species Ligustrum vulgare. The sequence continues at coordinate 12,568,719 of OY743171.1, forward strand.
ACAACATTTCTCGAATGGAAAGATTGTGAGTAAATTTATACTCCTCTGATCCACTGTCTACACATTAAAGCGTGAGTATAAATATATTTTACTGTATAATTCAATGAAAAATTAAAAAAAAAAAATGTTTAAGACTCATGGATTTCTAATTAAAATACTTTGCCAATCTGAAAGATATTTCTCAAATGGAAAAATTGTGAGTAAATTTATACTCTGATCCACTGTCTACACATTAAAGCTTGGGTATAAATATATTTTGCTTTATAATTCAATGAATTTTTTTTAAAAAAAAAAAACTGTTTTTATCGGTTTTGATTTCGGTTTTGATTTTGAGAACCGATTGGTTTCGGTTTACTCTGTTCCGATTTTTTTGTCCACTCCTAGTTAAGCGCGATAAGGGTGTCGCGAGTCTAATAGTGGGTGATTGTAATACCCCGATTAAGAAAGCTCAAAAGAAATGATAGGTACTACTCATACCAACAAGGTGCACTTTCTTTTCCGGAAGTTCATCATTAAAAACTCCACAGTTAAGCGTGCTTGTCTTGGAGCAATTATAGGATGGGTGACCTCTTGAGAATTTTTCTCAGGGAGCGTACGAGTGAGGACAAAGCAAGCTGAAAAGATCTATGTTGGTACAGTGGGGAGAGTACGTCGTCATCTAACGATCGTAACAACCCGTTAAGTGGGACCCAGGTGGTTACATTAATCATATCATAAAATGTAACATAAAATAGATATTCATATTCTCATAAACAATAGAATTATTCTCGTTCTAGATTATTTTTTCCTCTCCAGCAAACGAATTCTAACAACGGAGGGGCGAAGAAAAATTTCATCACTTTCTATTTTGCAAGTTCATCGTAGACTTGTCATATCTTTTAATTTATAGAAATTTGAACAATTATGCCTCAGCCTTTTTATTTGGTAGATCAGGCCCTTGGGCCACCTTAACTGATATCCGAAAGCCTAAGATGAATCTATCCTTTACTTTAACTGTAGTATGTCATTTGTCTAGATCATCGAATCACACACCAAGAAAGCAAGAATAAGCACAATTATTTTTAAATAATGACATGACAAGATTTAGTTGATTTTTCTTTTTTTCTTTTTTTTTTAAAAGTCATAAATGGCAAAAATGAATCTTTGACCAACTGAAAAATACTTCATAATCACGTAAAGTATCACAATCTGATACTTACGATATTTCTGAAATATGTTAGTACCACAGTATGATACTTATGATATTGTTCAAATTATTTTTAGTAACAGTCAATTATTTTTTCAGTTTTTTATTTTGGACTGTAACAATCAGTTTGGCGATCTAAAGTAAGTAATATGTACAATTACACCTTAAACTTTTAATTTGTTAGATGAAGCCCTTCGGCCTACCTTAGCAGATATTCCAAAATCCGAAGATGAATCTATCCCTTGCTTTGATTGTAGTTTGTCATTTGTCTGGAGCATCGAATCACACACCAAGAAAGCAAGAATATGCACAATTATTTTTAAATAATGACATGACGAGATTTCGTTGAATTTTTATTTATATTTCTTAAAAAAATAAATATATAGCAAAAATGAATCTATGACCAACTGAAAAATACTTCATAATTACATAATGTATCACAATCTGATACTTATGATACTTCTCAAATATGTTAGTGTCACACTAAGATACTTATAATACTTTTTAATTTTTTTTAGTAACAGTGAAGAGTTTTTTATATTTTTATTTTGGGAAGTGAGAATCAGTTTGGCTATCTAAAGTAAGTAATCTGCACAATTAACCCTTAAACTCTTCAACTGGTAGATTAGGCCATTGGGCCGACCTTAATTGATATTCCAAAAGCTTAAGATGAATCGATCCTTTGCATTGATTTTAGTTTTTCATTTGTCTGGAACATCAAATCACACACCAAGAAAGCAAGAATATGCACAACTATTTTTAAATAACGACATGATGAGATTTCATTGATTTTTTTTTCTAAAAAAGTCATAAATGGCAAAAATGAATCTTTGACCAACTAAAAAATACTTCATAATCATGTAAAGTATCACAATCAAATACTTATGATACTTCCCAAATACGTTAGTTACATAGTATGCTACTTATGATATTTTTCAAATTATTTTTAGTAACAGTCAAGTATTTTTTTTTCAGTTTTTTATTTTGGGCAGTAACAATCAGTTTGGCGAACTAAAGTAAGTTATCTGTACAATTACCCCTTACACTTTTAATTTGGTAGATGAAGCCCTTCGTCCTACCTTAACAGATATTCCAAAAGCCTAAGATGAATCTATCCCTTTCTTTGATTGTAGTTTGTCATTTGTCTAGACCATCGAATCACACACCAAGAAAGCAAGAATATGTGCAATTATTTTTAAATAACGACATGACAAGATTTCGTTGAATTTTTATTCTTATTTCTTAAAAAAAAGTAAATATATGTGAAAAATGAATCTTTGACCAACTGAAAAATACTTCATAATCACATAAAGTATCACAATCTAATACTTATGATACTTCTCAAATATGTTAGTGTCACAGTAAGATACTTATAATAATTTTCAATTTTTTTTAGTAACAGTGAAGATTTTTTTAGAATTTTATTTTGGGAAATGAGAATCAGTTTGGCTATCTAAAGTATGTAATCTGCATAATTAACCCTTAAACTTCTCAATTGGTAGATTAGGCCATTGCGCAGACCTTAATTGATATTCCAAAAGCCTAAGATGAATCGATCATTTGCACTGATTTTAGTTTGTCATTTGTCTGGAACATCAAATCACACACCAAGAAAGTAAGTATATGCACATCTATTTTTAAATAATGACATGACGAGATTTAATTGATTTTATTTTCTTAAAAAGTCATAAATGGGAAAAATGAATCTTTGACCAACAGAAAAATACTTCACGTAAAGTATTACAATCAAATACTTATGATACTTCTCCAATATTTTAGTATCACAGTATGATACTTATGATATTTTTCAAATTATTTTTAGTAACAGTGAAGTATTTTTTTCAGTTTTTTTATTTTGGTCAGTAACAATCAGTTTTGTGATCTGAAGTAAGTAATCTGTACAATTACCCCTTAAACTTTTAATTTGGTAGATGAAGCCCTTCGGCCTACCTTTGACAGATATTCCAAAAGCCTAAGATGAATCTATCCCTTGCTTCTCTTGTAGATTTGGAGGAGGCAACAAAGGGGATTATGTTTCGTGACAGTGTGCCGATGATTGTGTTCAATAGCAATTGATCTTGCCTAATCCATAAGGCGAAGGTAGGGTTAGGAACCACTAATGGAGCATATTGCTGTGTGTTAAGTGCATTTTATATACTTTTTATGCCTCTAAGTTAATAGGTTTGGAATATCTGAAGCAAATATCTACTAATTTTTACATATTTTGCGTTTAAATAGGCTAATATCCAAGTTTAAGGCCAAAAATCACAAAAGAAGTGCAAATTATGCTGAAATTGGAAGTTCGGGGACCATTTTTCACTTCCGGGATGTTCCGGACAAGCTGTGAAATTTAACCAAGGGACTAGATTGCAAAATTTCAAAAGTTGAAGGACTTCAAGTACAATTTTTGAAGGACCTATTTGAAAGAAATCTGAAAGTTTGGGGACTAAATTGATCGGAATTGAAAGATGGAGAACTAGATTGCCATTATGGAAGGGGACTAAGCTGCAAAAAACCATTCCAGCCGAGCGCGTGGCTCGAACCAAGTTGCGAACGTGACTCAGGCCATTAAACTGAACCGAGAAAATTTTGTACCGCGCGGTTATTATTATTATTATTTTTTTTAAAAAAAATTCCTTGCCGGCTTCCTGGCCGGACCGGGTCAACCCGACCGACCCGGTTTGGCCCAAAATGCTGTCGTACGCAGTTCTTTGCAATTTTTGGGTGTTTTTGAGTTGTTTTGAGGGATTTAACTAGAGAACTTCCTCATTTTGTTAGGGTTAGGTTTTATTCTTGCCTTTTTATTTTTCTTGCATTTTTCTTTGTATTTTTGCTCTCTAACTTTATGTCTCTAATACATTTTATCTCTTAAGCTTTTGTGTTTTTACTTGCTTTGTTTAATTTCAAGCTTATTTTTGTTGTTGAAGTTTCATTATGTTAGTTTGTTGTTAAAATGATTTTGTTAGTTGTTAAATGTGCTTGTTACTTTATTATGAGTTAATTTTTTTTTATGGACTAAAAGTATTTTGTTGGGATGATTGGTGTTACTTAACTTCAATTAGTTATTTTAAGTTTGTTTATTTATTTTGAGTTATTTACTTTTAAGCATTTGCATTTATGATTATTGTCTTTTAATATTGTGTACTTTGATTTATGTTTATTGTCTTGCATTTATCTATCTTAAGTAGTTAATTTTTTTGTACAAAATACAAATTAATTAAGTGTTGTTTAAGTGAAATCATGAATCCCAACTTTTCAACATTCCATTTTCTTTATTGTTGTTTGAATTTAAAGTTAGTTCATTTATGTTTTATTTTCACTAAATAAATCCAAAAATTTATTGTGTGACTTCGTTCTAAAAGAAAATTTTGTTTTCCCTACAAATAATGCGCATACGAAATGAGATTTGTATGTAAAGATTGTCTTTCCCCCCAAAAAGAGATTTTGTAGGTATTATTAAAAAGTTTTGTTTTTCTTACAAATAATGCGCATACAAAATAAGATTTGTAGGTAAATATTGTTTTTCCCACAAAATAAGATTTTGTAGTTGTAATAAATTGGCTCCAAAAATATGTATAGCCTACAAAATTTCGCCTATGAAATGAGACTTGTAGGCGAAATTAAACTTTTATCACAAAAATAATTTTTTTTGAGATATAATTTCGCCTACAAAACTTTAGAAGACAATTTTTTAATTCTTAATGTGAGTTTATTTTACCCAACAAATTTGATATTTTATAGAAGTATTTTTTTTTTTTTTAGCTATTTTCAATATTTATTCGTTGATTTATTGTTCTTTTTGGAAATAAGTTTGCACTTCAATGCGGGGATAGACTTTCACTACTAGAAAGAGAGGCTTCAGAGACGATTTTTTACCAAATGATGCCATTTGTTGCTAATAGTAACGGATTGCCAAAAATTTTGAAATTTACTATGAATTTTCCATTGGTAATACGTTACATATTTTTCGGTAATATATTTAAAATTAATTAAAAATAAAATCCTCATTTTGATTTTTTTTATATAAACAAAAATTTTTATATTTTCGAAGTAAATATGTTGCTAAAAAATGATTTAAAGAAATACGTATGATTAAAAGTAATTTAAAAAGTATTTCATTTATAAACAATTTACCAAATGAAGGCCAAAATGAAACATTTCAATGACCATTCAAAAATCCCTCCAAAAGTTTCACTTATTTCATACCTCCAATTTTTCCAAAAAAACTCAACATTCCTCCAATTCCCCCCCCCCCCCCCCCCCCACTTATTCCAATTTCCCCTTTCATTTTCCCCTCATATCCCATTTTCCCAAGTCTAAAAATCGACAAGCCCTAAATTTCACTCTACACTCTTCATACCAAGAACCTCCCTTCTCTCAATCTCCCTTTCTCAAATTAAACCATGTTGTCATCGCCGCCTCTATCTCTCCCGTTCTCAAATTAGACGGATAGACCTGTGATTTCATAACTTGTAGCTGAGTTCAGAAATTTGGGTGAGTAAGCCGTGATTCTGTGAAATAAGTAGATCCAAAAATTTGGGTGAGTTTGGTGTGGTTGAATAAAATTTGATTTTAGCTATTCGAACTCGCTGAGTTATCGTGATTATTCGTATGGCTTAATTGAAATTTTATTACATTGATTGCGATTACTTTTTTCCTTAGGTCAGTATGGATTTTCTTGATAAAATTTGAGTTTAGCTGAATATATTTCACCTAGTCAATTATCATGATTATTCACACGGATTATGTGGTATTTCATGGCTTAAGGATTGATGATTGATTTATGAGCTGCGGGACTACCTTTAAATGACATTGATTGAAATGAGACAAATATGAGGTACTTTTACTTAATTTGCTTTAAGTTTCTGTAAGTGCCTTATAATTCTAGGATAGTGGTAACAAGGTGTTTCATAGTTTCATTAAGATAAGGATAAGTGGATAGCAGATATAATGCTACTTTTAAAAGAAAAAAGAAAATAGAAAAGTATGATGTTTTACTTGAGATTTTTTTATAATTATTATGCATTTGGGTCCTTGTGTTTCAGATTCTTCTGAGATATACTAGGCTAAGGACCCAAGATTATGTTACTTTTCATAATGTTTAAAGCTTGAAATTGTGAATAGGAAAAGGACACTTTTGGTAGCAGACTGAGATTGCTTTAACCCTTTCTATTTTATTGGTTTGAGATCCCATGTCAAGTTGTCTTGGAAGATTAATCATAGCAACTTGTTTATAATTTTTCTTTTAAAAAAAAAAATATATTAGGGGCCTCAAAATATTTAGTTTCCTTAGGCCTCTATATTCTCAGGGAGTGTTAAGCTTTCTAACTTTTTCTTTTCCAATGTTTTGGATTTCTAGGCCAAGTTTACTTCTTTCTTTGGACCAGGGATCACAGCCAAAGTTTGTAAGTTCTAAAACCTCGAGTTGCATGATTATATACCGTAAAATTTTACCATTTTAGATCATTACTGTAAAATTTCTCAAGGGAATTGTTACATTTTTGTGACCCATTGTACAGTAATTTATGTTTAGAATTTGAAGACTTCCTTGGCTAGAATACGTCTTGCTGTAGCCAGGTAGTATCAATTTTAACAAGTTTACACCGAGTTTTGTACTTCACTAAATAAGGAGCTCGGAGATGATCACAATCTGTGATAGGACCAAAAAAATTTTCCTACCTTGTTGATTAGGGTTAGGTATTTTGAGACTTGAGGTTGCATCACCCTCCAGTTACAGTAAATTTTTGTGTTCTATGAAAAATGGTTTCCTTTTTATTCAATGATTCATCTTGTTCTCACTATGCAGTGATAGAGACAAGGAATATGTCATCAAATGGACCTGGGCATATAATTTGGTAGTCCTCCCATCTCTGAAGCTGCTCTTGAAGCTTCACCTTTTTGGATGAGGGGATTTTGATCCGCTTGGACATCCACGGGTAGCAAATGATGAGGCTAAAATTTTGATACTAAACCAAGATATGCCAAGGTATATTCCCAATTTGATGTTTATATTAAATGTTTGGGCTGAGGTGTAGATTTTTCATAAGTAACCTTTCTTTTACGGGCATGACAATTATGATCAACTGGTTAAGATTGCAAAGTTATGTCATCTGGACAAACAAACACACATTTTCAAAATTTTTTTTACCTGTGCAACTTCATATGATCTCTTCCTAGCACCCTTCTGCACTCATACATGGAGATGAGACACATCCTGTGCTGTTACACGAAGATATTCTTTTAAGTTGATTGGTTGGATCAAAAGTTATGCTCGTTCCAAAATTGGTCGACGAAAAATAACATTCATAAAAAACAAGATGATAGTTCATAGAGGAGATGGTAGAGGTAGTAAATTTCATTATTATCTTTTCCTAAATTAATTAATTAATTTTATTGAGAATTGAAATACATTGTTTGTCACATTCTTACATACCATTAGGATGGTTCAAGTTTTGAATGGCTCATGCATTTGAATTCTCCTATGCAAGGAAGAATAAGTGTTGGACAGATAATATAGCTAAAACTCAATATGTAAGAAATATTCAACTTTGTGTTTGTGCTTTGATTTTATCTCTTGATTTGTGTTATATATCTTTTGGGTGTCTATTTGTATATATCTTTTTTTTCTTCATATTTTATAGGATGAGATGCTTGTCAAAGTTGATGAATATCTTTCGCAAAAGGCTAAGGAACAACTGCTTCCGGAAGACACTCCTTTGGATGCAAAATAAGCTGAAGGTTGTTGGGCAACAATTTAATTCTACGTTACAGTCTTTATATCATTCTATGTGACAGATATGTCATTATGTTCATGGTTTTGTTATGCCACCATTTACACCATTGTCAATAGATGATGTTATCGAGGAAGATGATGATGATGTTGTAGGAGAAGAGAATAACTTTGAGGAAGAGCACAATTTTGATGAGGATGAGTAGCATATTTAATTAATTTATGAAGATACATATTTATGTTGTTGTTATTATTATTATTATTGTGATAATGAGCTTTTAGTTGTAGTTTGATACAATATTTGGAATTGGTAATATATTGGTTTATATTAGAAATTTTAATTTAATTTATTTTCTACGTATTGTTATAATTTTGCATAAACAAACAATCATTAATACTAAATATAAATAAAAATGATTTAATTTTTCTTTACAAATACTATAATTGTTAGAACAAATAAGGTTTCTCCACAAAAAGAAAAAAAAAATAAAATAAAATAAAATTATATAGATAAGAAATTAACATACAAAGTGTTTTCCATACAAATAATTATTTGTGGGAAAAATTACGATTTAGCCTACAACATCATTTTAATCTATACCTACAAACATATTTTGTAGGCCAATCTAACATTAGACTACGAAAAGTTGTGTAGGGATAGAAATTAGGTGGTAAATAATATTTGTCTCTAAAAGATTTGTAGGCTAGGACTTTAGTCAACGAAATATATTTTGTAGAAAATATTAACATTAGCATACAAATAATTTTATTGGGGAAGATTTTAGATGATAAATGATTTTTGTAGCGAAAGGGTTCGAAGGCGCATACCTCTGCAGACAAAGGTACTGATTTTGTCGGCTTATGTCTTTCCCCTCGATGTTTGCCACACAAACCTCCCTATAAATTATCTTCATCTGGGAAGGTTTTTACCCACAAATAAGAAGTTTTCCCTACAAATTTATTTTGTATGCGGAAAATAAAATTCTAGTGGACTAAAATCAAATTAACTAGAGTGTGCAATTGAGTACACATTCCTTATGGGTTCGACAACCCAGACTTAAAAAATCTACTTTATTACTTGAACCTTACCCGTGCACTTGCGGTACACGATTTTAGCGAACAAGTTTTTGACGCCGTTTCCGGGGGATTTTTTACTTGATTGCCACTTTAGTTAAGTTTGTTTAAACAATTTTTATGTTTTATTTTGCTACTTTTGGTTAACCACCATAAATTTAATCTTTCTTATTTTTTGTTTTCCTTTTATGTATGCATGATTCTAACATTAGTGAAATAAGAAAGATTTTTGCAATGGACAATCTCTACAGGGGTAATGAATATATGCTTGGAGAATATTCGAGTTGTGAAATTTGTTACAAGATGCATGATAATGGACAGTATTTGTATTCGGGCAATAATTTGTTTCTATGTCGAACCTTCTTGCCTTTGGACAATATTTGAATTGCTGAAAACAAGCAATTGACACATCCGATACTAGTTACATGCTCTTGGGAGATTCTGTACTAGAAGATTGGAATGAGGACATTACTCTTATAGGAGAGGGCCCTCCATTTTTGAATGAAAAGGTACTTGGAAAATATTACAATGAGCTTGCCAAGTTGGATGAAGATGATATGCCTATGGGAGATACCATATTTTGGGAAGGATTTAAAATGTGGGAGTATGATCCACTCTTGAGGATAAATAGGAAAAACTTGCCATTGCCCATGGATTCGAATTTTGGATCGGTCATTCAATCCGAGGAGATATCAACTATTGAAGATGATCTTGAAAAGAATGACAAGTTAATCACAAAAGAATCACAAGGGGAAGTGACCGTTAATGAGGAAGAGATGAAATCACATTATCTCAACTTCATTGATTGCCCAACAGGTGCAAGTCTACATAGTTGAATTTGAATTGGATGAAGTAGGCAAGTCATATGACATTGGAAGGGGCAAGGTGCAAGTTTGGAGAATCAATGAAGAGTGGAACAAAACCAGAAGAAGAAAAATGGGCAAAGCATCAAAAGCTTCATTTAAAGTGCCATGAAGTACTTATGCGAAAAGTCGAGCTTATGACTTTAACAAAGGGCTTTTTGGGAGGCAACCCAAATTTCTTCTCTTTTACTTTAGTTGTGATTATTTACTTTACTTCTTTAGTTTCTTTTTAATTATTTGTCAAACTTTTGTAGGTAACAAATATTTTTGAAAATCCTAAGCTACATTGTTCTCAACAAGTTTTGGGGTGAACTACATTCAAAGAAAGCTTAGGTCAATTCCAAACATCACAAACAAGCATCAAATCAAGGAAGTTTTATTAAATCTTTTCTTCTTTACACGTTGGTTCTATTTCACATTGAGGACAATGTGTAATTCAAGTTTGGGGGTGTAGACTTCATTTTGCACTTTATCATGTTAGATAGCCTTGCCGACTTAAGATGTTGTGATGTTTGATTTTGTTCATGTTGTTTTGGATATTGACACGCAAGATAGCCTTGTCGGCTCAAAATGATTTGATGTTTGAAATTGTTAATTAATTCACTGATTATGATCGAAAATGCTACTTGTGCCTACTTTTATAAATTGCTTATCTATGAGTTGTCCTAAGTTCTCTTGAGCACAATAGTTATAACTAATTGTTATTGAGATTTGGAATCTATTGAAGGTTGGAGAAATTCGTGAAGTAGAAAAATTAGGTTGTGAGCTTGTATTTTCAATTTTTATCAACCTATCCAATTTCTTTTCAATGCTCTTAATCTCTTGATCCTTTGTGAGACAAGTTTGGGAGTGGTCGAGCCAGTAAAGGAGACGGTCTAGATGTGCAGTGATTCCATGCATGCTTGATATAAATTTGTGTGGAGTGTTGTTGATGTTAGTATAAGCTAAGTGATGACCAAATGCTAGAAATCTAAGCCCTTTTTAATTATTTCATTGCCCTATCTCGTAGCCTTTTTGACTCGAGTAATTAAGCCCGTAGGAGTATCTTGAAACTTGGTGCCTTAAGTTTGAAACTTGGGAGTTACTGGTCTAAAGGTCGCTACATGGGTCAATTAGAAAGCTTAATGAGTAGGGTACACACACACACACACATTTTGAAAAAAAAAATAGCACATCATCATTGCATTTGCTTAATAAGTCTACCTCACTTTGTAGCCTTTTTGACTCGAGTTATTAAGTCCGTAGGAGTATTTTGAAACTTGGTACCCTTTGATCTTAAAACAATCGAGGAGCTGCCTATCTAAAGCTCTCTACATTGGTCAATTAGAAAGCTTAAGGGAGTGGAGAAGTCACGAGCAATCATCACATTACTTTGTAGAAATCATGCATTTGTATTTGTATAAGGGCTTAGATTAATAGTGGGTTTGAATTTCTTAGTATAAACTTTAATGTTGAAGCACTCATCTAGTGGAGAGTTACTACATATCTAGATTGTTGAGATTGCTAATAAGTCACAACCAAGCTTTAGTGGAAAAAGAAATGTGTGAATTGAGAGTTACCTCTATGATTGCATCTCGGGAGAGAAAAGAAATAATTTGGAGGGATGAATGCTACTAGAGGGACATGAATGAAATTGACCACTAAGGGTGGATAGTATTGTTTTGAAATTTATCCTTCCTACAATGTTTCTTTGAACCTTAGTGATAATTGGAAGTGACTATGCACACACACGTATCGATCAAACATGAGATAATCTCAACTTCTTTTTGTAGTATTATTTTGAAAATATAATTGTGAATTAATCATGCAATTTTACACTCAGGCAAGAATTTGCAAGTTATCTAGCATTGTTTATCACTCATTCATCTATGCTTATTATGCTAGTAGATAGCCTTATTCGAGACGAGCAAGAGTTTAAGGTTGGGGGTATTTCTTAAGTGTATTTTTAAACACTTTTTATGCCTTTAAATTAGTATTTCTGGAATAACTTAAGCAAATATCTATTAATTTACAAATATTTTGCATTTAAATAGGTTAATATCTAAGTTTGAGGCCAAAAATCACAAAAGAAGTGCAAATTATGCTGAAATTGGAAGTTTGGGACCATTTTGTCACTTTTGAAAAGTTGCGGACAAGCTGTGAAATTTAACCAAGGGACCAGATTGCAAAATTTCAAAATTTGAAGGACTTCAAGTGTAATTTTTGAAGGACCTATTTGAAACAAATCTGAATGCTTGGAGACTAAATTGATCGGCATTGAAAGATGGAGGACTAGATTGCAATTATGAAAGGGACTAAGCTGCAAAGAACCATCCCAGCCAAGCGCGTGGCTTGAACCAAGTCACGAACGCGACTCAGGCCATTAAACTGAACCGAGAAAATTTTGTACCGCGCGATCGCGCAGTTATTTTTTTTTAAAAAAAAAAAAATAAAAAATTGGGCTTGACCGGGTCAACCCGGCCTACCCGATTGGGTCCAAAATGCTGTTGTACTTGCGGTTTTTGAGTTGTTTTGAGGGATTTGAATTGAGAACTTCCTCAGTTTGCTAGGATTAAGTTTTATTCTTGCCCCTTTTTATTTTTCTTTGTATTTTTGCTCTCTAACTTTATTTCTCTAATGCATTTTATATCTTAAGCTTTTGTGTTTTTACTTGCTTTGTTTAATTTCAAGCTTATTTTTGTTGTTGAAGTTTCATTAAGTTAGTTTGTTGTTAAAATTATTTTGTTAGTTGTTAAATGTTGTTGTTACTTTATTATGAGTTAATTTTGTTTATGAGCTAAAAGTATTTTGTTGGGATGATTGGTGTTACTTAACTTCAATTAGTTATTTTAAGTTTGTTTATTTATTTTGAGTTATTACTTTCAAGCATTTGCATTTATGATTATTGTCTTTTAATATTGTGTACTTTGATTTATGTTTATTGTCTTGCAATTAAGTAGTCAATTTTTATTTTTACAAAATACAAATTAATTAAGTGTTGTTTAAGTGAAATCATGAATCCCAACTTTTTAATATTCTATTTTCTTTATTGTTGTTAGAATTTAAAGTTAGTTTATTTATGTTTTATTTTCACTAAAAAATTCCAAAAACTTATTGTGTGACTTCGTTGTTAAAATTAAATTAACTAGAGTGTGCAATTGAGTCCACATTCCTTGTGGGATCGACAACCCGACTCAAAAAGTCCATTTTATTACTTGAACGCGACTCATACGCTTGCGGTACACGATTTTAGCGAACACTGAGCATCAGAGGTTGGTTTGTCTAATGTCGTAATTGTTGGTGACAGACAGGGAGTTGTTTCATCTATGTAACCCTTCAAGTCATAAGCATTGAGCAGCATGTGGAATTGAACACGCCAGGATGGATAGTTTGAGGTGGTTAATTTTAGTGGAAGTTGAGCAAGGACATTGATAGTAATAGGAGAGGGAGAGACAACAGATGGTTGAGACTCGGTTAGGGCCTTTGTGGTTGGATCGTGTTTTTCCATTGTCTCGTTGGAGCGATGCTCTGATACCATGTAAAAGTAAAAGAACAAGAGGAATTGTATTTACTTTGTTGTATAATTAAATGAGAAATATATGAGGATATATACTACAGACTGTATTGCTGTCCAAGTCTAGGATATTATGGTATAATTGAAATTTCTATATACAAGAATCCCTTACCTAATAGGAATAAACTATACAAGCACGTAGTTAACATAAACTAGGAAACTAATTCTCTAACACCTTGAATAGAGATAATTAAGATGATTCCAGAATATTGCTGGTGATATGAAACTGATGCTGGAATTCGAAACTTAGGATTAAATAATAGTTTCTCTCTTCACTGATGTTAAGTCATCATTGGCGTAGTCAGTTTAGTTTAAGCTGGTTACAGATTCTTGTTTGAAATTGAAAGCAATGAAAATTGGAATGATACGGGTTCTCTCTGTTAGCTGGACTTGTAATGAGGATTATGCCACTCGATGATTGCTCTAACAAAAATGGCAGTTACACAATTAAAATTTAAATCTAAAACTGGAATGATTTCTACTGCTGAGTATTTCATTTCGCATCATCTTTGACCAGCAAAAGTTTCTCAATGCAGTTGGCAACATAAGAATGCATTTCTACCCTAATTGTATTGTCCCATGGTTAACGCTTCGCAATTCTTGCCCAGTTTACAGCCACGAGCTGCTGACTCCAAGTCAAATTCTGAAAGATTCGTCAAGCGATTCTCGTGAGGAAGGTGGTGGTGGTGGTGACTAGCGAGAAGGTCCATCATTTTAATTGATAATGGAGATGATACCAGAAATTTTTCTCAGCATAAATAAGTTCTGAAAGTGATAACTTTGAAATAAACGTCAACTTCAAATGCAGTGTCATTTCTGAAACATAACAAAACAAAAATCCCTCTTTTTCAAAGCATTATTAATAGATCAAAATTAAAATTATTTCCTCACAACCTGAGCTTGGTGAAGAACCAGTGATTTTTCCTAGTCTTGAACTGCTCCTCGAATTGTGCCTTTGGCCTCCTTCGCTGCAGTCATCTCCTTGTCTCTAGAATGAAGTTATTTAAGTGATACCATAACCCTTAGGTCCACGTGAGGGTGTAACGAGTTGGCATGATTTGGTTTTAATTCACCAGGTTGATAAAGTATTTCACTCGTGATTTCTTAGCCTTCTTCTCGGCGGAGTTTGTTCGCTTCGCGAGTGCACGGGTCACGCAAGTAATAAAGTGGATTTTAAGTCCGAATATCGATCCCACAGAGATTGTTTTAAATTGAATTTTAGACTACTACCTTAACCGGAACAAGAAATTTGTTTTGATTCAAGAAAATTGTTTTGAAAACTAAAATAAAGATTAAACTAAAGAAATAAGGAAAATTTGATTTGTGAAAACTTATGAAATGAATATGCTAGAATTGAGAATCCACATTAGTTCCATCAATTATGCATTCTCTAATTGTCTAATGATCATTCACGTGATTTTGAAAATCCATATTCCTAATGTTGTTAAAACTCCCTTTCGGACAAGCATTAACGCCTATTCCTACACACGACCCAACTATATTTCTATGTTGAATACGAATGTGCAGAAAAGCATTACAAGAATTTTGAATACTATAGCAGATAATACAAAGCATAAGGGTATATTTTTATCCCCTATCGGACTTTGTGGCAATTGAAGTTAGTCTAATAAATTCCTAATCTTTCGAACTTAAGAAAACATAACCTAAAATCATACAATTGGTGATCAAGAAATTGCATAATAATAAAAGCACGCAACAATTGCTCAAACCCATGAATTAATTAAATTAAACATCAAAGTAACACATAAAATCCGAAATTTAATGCTTCATCACAATTCAAACATTTAAAACCTGGCCTAGATACATAATTGAATAAAAACCACAAGAAAAATGGATAGATGTCACCCTATTCAT
The DNA here is from genome assembly GCA_963555705.1 of Ligustrum vulgare. NCBI lineage: Eukaryota > Viridiplantae > Streptophyta > Magnoliopsida > Lamiales > Oleaceae > Ligustrum > Ligustrum vulgare. The sequence goes on from OY743171.1 coordinate 12,584,000, forward strand.
CCCTTGATCTTCAGTCTTCAATTGTGTTCTTGGCTTGGCATAGATCCCTCGACAATTCAACAGGGTTCTGGCATGAAACAAAACAATTGGGAACCCCTAATTTAATTTCGTGCCCCAAGCCATGTATTTATAGATTTTCTCAGAATTTAGGTTACTTGGGGAGAAAGAATGATGAATTTCACGTCCAAATTGAATTCCAAAAGAGTTTTAGCGGAACAAGGAAAGCTACCTTCGCACAAGATTTTTTTGTCACTACATAGCGTTTAGTATTTTGATCATATCTTTCTATTTCCTTATCCGATTGAAGTGATTCGAAGTCCGTTAGAAAGATAATGTAAATTACTACAATTCTCAATGAAATAGGATTTTCCCAATTCAAACGTTTACAGCCCCGAAATTAGGCTTCAAAGTATGATTAAAAATCTGCCCGAAAATCTTGTGTGATTGGAATGAATTTATGGTAATATTCTTATCATATTTCATTCCCTTTTGACTTTTAATTGCATCCAATTGACTCCTAACAATCTTCAAGTATCGTATCATGGTCCGGATCAATCATTGAGTATTTGCAATTTGGTCATTCTTCATTTAATTTGTATACTTTAGTCATTGAACTTCCAATTTCTCCCAAATTTGATTTCTTCTTTGATTATTCTTCAAATTGAGCCCTTGATCTACTTCATCCACTCTTCATTGGCACACTTTGACATTTTTATTATCCAATTGCTTGATTTTGGTTTTAATTCCAGTGTTTTCTCGACTGTGGGTTATTTCTGAAATATAAACAAATAACAACGAAATAAATAGTAATATTATTGAACAAACAATTAAAATCCTACTTTTAGGATAGAAATAAGCATATAAAATACACTTATCAGATTCCTTGTGGATGATCTTCCGCGGGTACTTGGCTAGATCAACCACCAATCAGTTGTCATAAGTATGGTCGTGGGTGTCACTCGTCGAAGTTGCGAACGATCCCGGTGTAGTTACCGCTCCTGGAGGATTATCACACCCTTGCTTGGTTTCAGAAACTTCAATATTTCCGCTGAGATTTTTGTCCCCGCTCCCTCTCTCTCCCTCATCTATTTGTTCTTGATTATAGAGTGAAATCAGGGATCGTTATCTTTGGAATAAATTAGGGATTTTTTTTAATTGTTATATTTCAATTTAATTATTAAGCCCCTGTTTGGTGCGCATTAAAATCTCATTTTAATCCATTATTGCATTTTTGTGCAGTGAATTGTTTTCTGATGGTAGATTATTTGACTCAGAATATGATTTGTGTGCAGAAGCTATTGAAAATGTGTTGACCACATTATCCTTCATCCAAACACGTGTGTGCAATTGAGCAAAATTGTAACCAATCTTATTGAGGGAAATATGGTAAAGTTATTACAATCAACGGATGCTAAGAAATTGTGTATCAGGTGGGATTTAATTTTTGTAGACTTTTTAGGCATGGGATCCACAGCGGCTAGAATTTGATTTGACGAAAAACCCGTTAAAATGCAAATCAAACACACACTAAGTTGTAAATTACTAAATAGTTTTTAAGAAAAAGGTAAAATTCAGTAAATAATATCTAGGTTGGCATAATTCAGTTTCAATAGTATTGGGGTGGTATAGGAACTAAATTCCTCAATTGATACCACCCATTGAAACCCTTTAATGAAATTTACCACCCAAAACATTTATTATTAAAAAATGCTTATGTCTACAATATTATTTGTAAAAATAACCTTTTTAACAAACCATGAGATAAATTAGGAGAAACTAACCATAAAGGAATTTCAGTTACAAACCAATTAACAGTGCATTTAGATAATTCAAAACTCATGCCGTTCTCTAAAAATAAGAGAGAGAGAGAGAGAGAGAGAGAGAGTGGAGGCTACAGTATCAAATACATATGATTTCATCTTTATTCGTTTCTAACCATAAATTATCAAAATCTGTATAATATTTACATAATATATTTATCAATAAATTTTCTCTTGTCAAACCAGAAATCCGATTATCAGTTAAGTATTTACAAACTCTATATCCACTTTTTTCTGCATTCTACTTGATACCATGCAACTAGGAAATTTTTTCACCTTTTACAATCTAATAAAAGTTCTTATAGAAAATTGGAAGACCAATCTATTCTGTGTCAAGAGTACTTACAATATCAAACTCATTTCATTCCATTGCATTCTTATTAGTATCTACCCATAAGTATCACGTCTCAGTATAATCATTACGTAATATAATATCTAATTCACTCTGCTGTGTAGGCTATAAACATTTATAAAAAAATAAATTAGTTTCATACTAGGGCATCACTCAATTCCTCATTATTTAATTTATTTGGGCCTAAATTCTTCATTATTTAATTTATTTAGGCATGTGTGCTCTAGTTTGTAGACATGGGCCTGCGTGTCCATTTGATACAGGAGTGCGTGCCAATTAGTATAGGATGAAGGTTGCAGTAATAGATGGAGATTATTGCATTTAGCATTCGATGATCAAATGCAATGTCCCCTAGAAATTGATCAACTAGTCTTCTTCATGGTTTGGGAAGACTAGATAGTGACCGCCCATAATCATCTACGATATTATTGTATGTATGATTAATTGCATGAAGATGTTAGTTAATATATATAGGAATGATGAGACCAAACCCCTCACTTAAAATATATTAAGTCCTATGCTTTCCATTGTTATAATGAAAAACCAGAGTTTGTTATTGATGTTAGCTTGTTAAGTCACTTAAGGTTACTCGTTGGTAGACACGTTTCTCATTATGAAGTATCAGATTCTTCTGAACTGTTAACTTATTTGTTATTGGCATATTCTATTTTTCTGCATGTTGTAATTTAAGTAAATTTAATTTAATTACTATACACGTGTGTTTAGTAATTCATTGATTTTAATTAAATTACTCGATTCTTTCTTGGACTATTAAGTATATTTATCTCATATATTTTTGGAATAATTATCTAGTAATAATTGATAATGTTTGGAGATTTATCTTGTTTGATAAGTATTGTGATAATAGTATTCTTGGGCTACAATTCTATTATTTATCACTCTTGATAAGGATTCAAGATAAAGAATATCTTGATTGGCCGAAAATCTTGGTCCAATTCTTGGTGTCCAATTTTGTGTTTATCACTTATGGTAAGATCTTTTATTTCATAACCAACTTTGATTACTTACCTCACTTATGGTAAGATTCTTTAATTTATGATTATTTTATCTTATCTCTAATTATCCTTGATTTAATTGCAGGTAATAGATATTTTCTGCAACAAGGATTCTTGATGGACAAACAATCCGATTGCACTTAAATAAGGGAGACTGGGACGGTTATACTTAAGAAGTCTTGAAGTCAAAATTCGTGTGGTGCACTAATTATACACGACTTCTACATTATCGTAACTTCGGTACTCTGGGAGGAGTTTGTCAATCACTAAGAGAAGGAAAGACTTTCAGCGAAAAGATTGAAAGTGAGGTTTGGATCGAGATCGAACGAGAGTTTGAATTTGCTGAAGATTGTTGCAGTTTCAAAGAAAGCTACTGAAGAGTGGTGGGACGCCAACTCATATTACACGCCATAGAAGAATCAGAGAGTGATTTAATTCTTGGGTATTTGATAAGTTTATGCATAGATTTATCCTATAGCTTAGTCTGATTCACATTTTATAATCCAGATGATCTGTGATAACAAGATTCATCTGGATCTGCACTAAATTTTTTTTTTTTACTTTCTATTAATTTTCAACTGTCTAGATAAATCTGTGACGGATTGTTCGTTTAATAACAAATTTAGGCAATTTTAAATTTTCATGAACAATGGGTCGGACTTAACCAAAAACAACATCTTTTATTGAGTAAATCAAAAGGGATATAATTTTTGAAAGCAATTTATTAAATTCGTATTAATTGGTTAATACAAAATGCATTCCATTGTTATAGTGAATAAATCAGAATCCGGCCTCAATGTCAGCTTGTTAAGTTACTTAAGGCTGCAAGCGGAAGGTATGTTTATCACTATGAAACATAAGATATTTCTGAACAATGGGTAGAATTTAACTGAAATCTATATTTTGTTTAGTCATTCAAGGAGATGAGATTTTTGAGGTACAATCAAGTAAATACATAAGATGTGTGTGACAAAGAATTGTCTACTTAATGATCTAGGAGTTACATGTAGATGTGATTGATAGGAGTATATAACTGGATGTTTTATTAGCGCTTGTTGAGTCACTCAAGGTTCTAATAGAACAAAAAGGGATCTTGGCTCACTGTGAGTCTAACAGGATTTTACGAGATTAATATATGGGGTTATTAATTCCTAGAAAAATAGTGGGAGCAATAGATTTAATAAAAGACCTTATTAAATTGATTTATGCATGATAATACGTGATCCTATTTTAATGTTGTACGAGTTTTAAATTTGAGTTATCATTTGAATTTGTATAATGTCATTGATGCTTCATGATCAGGGCACATATCTATGCTTGGGACGCAACACTACTCAAGATACAGTGACGACAGAGAACGCACTAACTCTATGTAAAGATATTAGAATAATTTGTACTCCATTGAGTTACAGATCCTTGATTGCTTATATTGTATTAGTCATAAATGATGATGAGTCTATATCTATATAGAGGCCAAGTCAAATGCTGATTAAATGAGATGGCAAGAAGCCATGTAATCCGAAAAGAACTTCATGTATGAAAGCAAGTTTTTGGAACTTGTTAGATCTGCCTGAAAATGGTAAGACCCATAGGCTGAGTTTACAAGAATAAGATCGACATGGATGGTAATGTTCATAGGACAAGACTGGTGATAAAGGATTACAAACAAATTCAACAAGTTGAATTTGATGAAACCTTTACACTAGTCACGATGTCTGAATAAATTCGGATTCTGCTTGCGATTGCAACATGCTGTGATTATGGGATTTTTGAAATGGATGTCAAAACCGTATTCCTTGACGGGAGTCTTGATAAGGGATTTGTGTATGACATAATCCAAATGTTTTGAATCCTTAAATATCCAAACATAGTATACTAGCTACAAAGATCTAAATATGGATTAAAGCAAGCCTCATGGAGTTAGAATCTTAATTTTGATGAGATAATCAAAAAGTTGTTTTATCAAGAATTGAAGATGAATCATGTTTGTACATAAAACCTTAGTTGAAGTGTTCAATATTTCTGATACTATATGTACATGACATATTATTGATCAGAAATTGAATCTCTAATTTTGAAAGTGAAAGTGTGATTATTTAAAATTTCTCCATGATGGATTTGAGAAATAAGACCTTCACTTTGGGAACCAGAATCTATAGAGATAAATTTGGAAGGTTGTTTTGATTTCTCAATCTACATATATAGACATAATTCTAATGTGGTTAGCATAAAAGAATCCAATGTAGGATTCGATCCCAAGAGTCATGGGATTAATCATCTCAAAATGCTATTTAGAATAGGGTTTGAGAGAGAATGATATAGAGAAGATACTTGATAGTTTGGCAATAAGATATTCATAAATACGACACTATGTACAACACTTTTTGTATTCCTTAGTACTGGAGAAGCATTAAGAATACAATAGACATAGGAAAAAATGTAGACTTACAGTATTTGGGTATAGAGATACCACCTTTCAATTCGAGAAAGGATAAAGGAAATATTTAGTCTAATTGTGAATTAACTCATAGTAGTGGTGTGGTCAGTTTGAAATGTTTCAAACAAGAGAGACCGCTAATTATACAACTGAGACTAAATACATAGGTTCTTGTGAAGCAATCTCGATCGTTAAGTTTATTAGTGAACTATAAGTGTTCCTAGCATTGTAGCTCCAATAATAAATAGCGTGACAACAATGGATCCATCATGCAAGTGCAGGAACTGGGTTTCATCAATGATCTGAGAATGTATTGAGGAACTACTATCTCATTCGAACATTGAAAAATAGAATTCACGCCCATTAGCCTTGAGAATGTTGAATATGTGAAGAGTCGCATATCAGAGATTCACCTGTAAAACTACTATCCCAGAAGGAATGTGATTGTCATATAAACTTATGGGGTACATGAGTAATTGTATTTAGTGGGAGTATGTCAATGTTATGCTCTAAATCTAATCGTTGAGATATCATAACACATATTATCATTGTTTAAATAAAGACAGATCTATTAATACAACGAGTTTAACTCATCACTTAAAATAATAGAGTCTTAGAGTAAATTTAATTAACTTGTAAGTCATAAGGTGTTGTGACTGTGAGATACAAGTCATTAATAACTTATTCTAAAATTGTCCCTATTCGAAGTAACAACAAGATATGGATATTTTTGTTGCAGTTAGACTAGCATGTGTTGCATTTATTTCTTATGAAGAAAGTAGCTTATATTACAAGCTAGAATGTAGAGGGACATTCGAATGAACATGTTGATGTATTGTTAGATGAACAAAGCATTGGATGACCTGCCTAGAGATTCCACGTGGATAACTATCCAAGAGTCAGTGGTGAATCTCTAATGCGTGGTTGTGGATTTGGTCATTTGACTTGAGGAAGTCATAGAATCTTATATGAGGATTGCTATGCTTTGACAATCGTTGATGTTGACTCTTGAGAGGGAGTCATCAGGATGACATTGTATGGGTATAGTGAGAGTCATATGAAGATTGTGTATGTCCAACATGAGGATTCGTCACTCTTGGGCAGTAGGAGATTATAACCTATATTTATCTCACTTAAGTTGATGTAAAGTCCTTAGCCGAGGTGAAGTTATGAGTTGAAAATGTGTTTTCAATTATAATAAGATCAACTAAGATAAGGGGTGGATAACATAATTATTAGAAATGAGATTAACACTATTCATATCTCTTGACCAAATGGGTTATACTGATGAAGTGATTATATTTCCACGGTAACCGCACATAAACTGGTTTTGTCATAATCACATGACATTTCCATTCACATAGATTGCCTTGATACATTTCTGGACGTCAATCTTGGATTACGACGTGAATTAATCGATCTTGGTGAATCGATGATGAATTAGAAATAGAGATTTCAATTCATCTTCTTCCAATTAGATTGGAATAATAATAACACGATGTTTCCATCATGAATGGAACCTGATGGGTCACACACAAAAGCAAGAATTAAATATCTGGAATTGGATCTTGTACAAGTGGGAGATTTTTTGGAATAGTGTCCAAGTCTAATTGGTTGGGCCGGATTTGGGTAGACCTAAGTCCATTATCTTTACCCTGATTAGGTTAGGCATAAACCTGTAATTACTAAATTGGTTACAAGAGAATTAGGCTTTTGAGTTGTCTTTTGGTTTCTAGCACAACTCTTTCTAGATCTTAGTTTGCTGTATGGATTACTATCATAGGCTAGATATTTGGACAACTGTGGTGACGAGATTTCTACATCCTGCACCAAAATTCAGATCCACGAGATCCATCAAAGGTACTATCTTGTCACAGATTCTATTTGAAGAGGAAGGTTGATCTGGACTTTTGTTTTGATTATTTTAATTTTTGCTCTGCATGTATGATCTAAAACCTTACACACACATGCATGGAATGACATCTTTATCTATATTATAATAGGATAACTATCACCATTTTTACATACACACTTTCTAGCCAAAAATTAGGAACTTTTGCCAAAAAAAAAGTATTAAATGTAATTAATAAAAGTTGGCATTAAATGAAAGTTAGTAATAAATGTTGGTCATATATATATATATATTTTGAAGTTTTTATAAAATCTATGTAATCAATACATTAAAAATTAAACTTAATGAAAAATCAAAATACATTAAAAAGAAAATTGCTGATGAATACAGATAAAGTTAAAACAAATTTAATACAAAAAGTCTAATTAAGCGCCAAATTTTAAGACGTGTGGGTATTTTTTTTCCTACTTTGATTAGTGTTGTCTTTTTTTAAATTCCGAATTCGATAATATTTTGTAATAAAATATTATTTGTACTATATTTTTTATTTGATATAATTGTATGATCATCACATTTCCATGAATTCTAAAAAAAAAAAAAAATGTCTTGAGCACCGTGCAAGACATTATCATTTCTTTAATATGTATATGTATGTGTGCGCGCGCTTGTGCGTGTGTGTATATAAAACAAATTTAATACAAAAAATTTAACTAAGCGCCAAATTTTAAGACGCGTGAGTACTTTTTTCTTATTTTGATTAGTGTTGTCTTTTTTTTTTTTTTTTAAAAAAAATTCGAATTCGATCATTTTTATTTGATATGATTGTATAATCAACATACTTTCAAAAAAAAAAGTAAAAGAAAAAAAGAAATATCTTGAGCATTGTGCAAGACATTGTCATTTCTTTAATATGTATATGTGTGTGTGTGTGTGTGTGTTTATAAAATATATGTAATCAATATATTAAAAATTAAACTTAATAAAAAATTAAAATACATTAAAAAGAAAATTGGTGATGAATACAAATAAAATTAAAATAAATTTAATACAAAAAATTTAATTAAGCACCAAATTTTAAGACGCATTGGTATTTTTTTCTATTTTGATTAGCTAGTATTGTCTTTTTTGAAATTTTGAATTCGATAATATATTGTAATAAAATATTATTTGTACTATATTTTTTATTTGATATGGTTGTATAATCAACATATTTTCATGAATTATAAATCATTATCATGGATAGAGATTCTGTACATCGCACGGGTGTGATACAAGTATAATACAAATAACATGTTTGCGCCCCTCCTAGTTTTTTTAGACTAGATATAAACCTAATAAAAAGTTGCCTTTCATGTGGATATGTATGTCCATTTGTCACTGCTTTTGATTGCACCCACCCAACGAGTTCTTTGCTACTATATTTATGGCAATTTAGAATGATGCCAAGCAATTGTGAAAGGTAAAACTAGTCAAGGTTAGAAGGACTACTTCCACTTTGAGTAATTGAAAAGAATAAAAGGAATATACTAATACTAGAATTGAAGAAAATTGGTCTCAAAATCTATAATGCAGAAACTGAAAACACGAAATCACACATTTATTTGAACATAATGAGTGAAAGTTACAGCAATACTTTATTTCTTAGACAACATGAGAATTAAGGACGAAACTAAAGGTACGTCAAGCATGCATCCATGCTTGCATTATTCAACACAACATTCAAAATACATTAAAGTAAACAGTAATTGTTAATTTTAGCATATATCGGTGTGTTTTCTCCTTTTCGCGGGACAATGTCCTTCTCCTTCAGAATTGACATCGCATAACATGTGTGTAACTTTATTCCCTTGAGTACTAGGTTTTTTCAGGAAATTCGTCCACCATGTAGCTGAGTCTTTAGCGTATCTTTTCAAAACTTCTTCCTTGAAGTCTACATAATAAATTCCAAATCTAACCGTGTACCCGCTATCCCATTCAAAATTATCAAGAAATGACCATATGTAGTAACCCTTCACATTTACACCTTTACTGAAAACAAAAGAATATTCCATTAATATCTAAATTACTTACAATTTTGTTTCGAATTTAACTACCATGAAAAAGAAGAAAAAGAAAAAAGAAAAAATGATGACTTACTCCATTGCATTTCTAAGAGCTTTGAGATGTTCCTTGTGATAGTCAATCCTTTTATCATCATTACAAGCCTCTGAAATTGTTAGGTTTTTATTGTTCAATTCATCCACCCCTACAAAAGTTTAGAGAAGAATTCAAAAAATCACTAAGGGCTTTAAAAATTATTTAGTATTTGTAGTCTATATTCTGCTATGTATATTAATAATCATGTCTATATACCATTCTCTGTAATGAAAATTTCGGGATTTTTATATGTTTTCTGTACATGAAGCATGATATTGTAAATTCCTTCTGGAACTATGTACAACCAACTCGAACCACCCTAACACGAAAGAAAAAACAATTTGTTAATACATTAAATTGTTCGTAAGCATGGGAAATTATGTAAACCATAATATCGATTTTAGTTCATTGTGCCTGAATATTAGGAGTTACAACACGATCAATTCAAGCGTCATCATAAATGGTTGATATGCCTAAATTTTTAAGAATAATCTTCTATTTTCTATATTCTCTTTCTCAGGGAAGGGTAATGTCAATGACTTACCTGTTCACCAATCGGCTCGTCTCCGCGATGAGCTATAAAAGAATTAGAAGTTATTTCAAGGTAAAAGATTATAACTGAACTCGAGAAATGGTCTCAGTACTTACTTTGTTGTACAACGTGCAGATCATTCTGATAATGTATTTTTGTAGGATCTCGACTTCCATTTTGGGCATAACGAGCCGTGTAATAATTTATGCCTAAGAAGTCACAGGAATTTTTCACTAGCTTCACCTCGTCTGGTGTAAATATGGGAAGACGTTCTCCTACATTGTCTCTCATAGATGATGGATAATCACCTGTTGTTACAGGGGCTACAAACCTGAACAGGAGAATGAGTTAAAATTTTGAATTATAATTGATGTACTACCTGAACTTGTACAAATGAATATATATCTTATGTATTATCTTAAAAAGGCACATATATAGTTTATAAAAATATGCAAGCAACAAAAATGTATAAACAGGTCAAAGGATAAAAGAAATTTTCTATAATGGAATCCAATTTAACGAACAATTAATTTCATTTGGAGATTTAGGAATGTATAGAGATGTAGAGAAATTGGTGGTAGTAAGTATTGATAAACTACTCTAGCACAAGCACCAATTACGTACCAGCCTAACATAAAATCAATTGCTCTTAATGCAGCGTCCACATCCTCTTGGTTATTTTCATCAAATGGATAATACCACACTGAAACGTTTGTCATCCCTATTTTGCCTTGTTGAGTTTTCTGTATGCACACATGACACATGTATTAATAATTATAATAAATAAACTATTGTAAAATCTCAAAAGTTTGTATTTATCTATTTATTTTTGTGTGCATGTGAAATATTAAATTAAAAAACCTGATATTTTTTTCGGTATATATCAACTGCATGTGCATGAGCAAGGATCAAATTGTGTGCCACTGTATATGGTTCTGTTCCCGGATCTCCTCCTGTGGATTGCGAAGTGTATGCCATAACCTTGGAAATTAGTTCTCTCACTGCACGTCTTTCAGAGGGAGTAAGGTTACGCAAATCGTATGCCTTATTAACTATATCTCTGATCGGATCTCCGTTTGAGGAAGTGAGGCGAGGAACATTGATTGGACTTCTATGATCAAGGATCACGGAACGCAGTTCTCGTTCCAACATTTGTTTATCATGTAACCCCGATGATGTTTCAAGAACATAACCTCGACGAGGAGGAAACCTGGCTACCACATATCCACAATAAGTAAAGGACCATGGCTCATTGAGTGTGATCCAACTTTTCACTCGATCACCAAATCTTTGAAAGCATATCTCAGCAAACTCACAAAAATGTTCCCTGTTATGGCAATGTAAAACAAGTTAATATCAACATATAAAGAAAACTCATTCACCTATGACATTAATCCATGTACTAGAGATCAATCTGCTTATTAATATATAGTGTTTGAGAAAATAACTTTGCATAATTCCTTTGTCAAATACATCAAGCACGATATGTTCCGTTACTTACACAATTCGACGTTGAGAATCTAAGAAGCCTCCATATTCTTTTTCCAAACATTGGGGAACATCCCAGTGGAAGAGAGTTGGACATGGCTGAATGCCTATTCAATAAATCAAGGAACGTACGTAATATCTTCATATTTTATATATTAACTTATAAGAAAGAGAAATGGTCTAAAAAAGCATACCAATTTGTATTGATAATAAATAAAAATAAACATAAGTTTTCTTAAAGAAAACAATGAACACCCGGAACGGAGTCTAACCTTTTTCCAAAAGTGCATTTATGAGATCATTATAGTATTTGATTCCTTCTTCAGATACGCCACCGCTTTTTTTACCCCCTAGAACAACAATTTAATTTATCCACGTATGAAAATAATAATTACTTTTTACTTGATATTAAAAATAATGTACAAACTCTACATCTTTGACGTTTCATGATTGAAAAATAAAAAATCTCATTTTCTAATTTAATTGTTGAAGCATAATCCAATACCTGGTAAGATTCTGGACCATGAAATTGAAAATCTATAAGAATCTAAACTAACTTCCTTCAATAAAGCCACATCGTCCTGCAACATTATTGAAAAGGAGTACATTAATTATTATACATTCAAGTACATTATTCTTGGTGGCTTAAATTAGAGTACAATCAATGATAATGGAAAGATAGTTATGTTTTGAATGTTATGTTTTAACTTTTAAATAACGGTCATGAATTTATCATTTTAAATACTGGCAACGAACTTTGTTTTTGCTTAATGGATCAAAAGAGTTATTTAATTCAGTTACAGTTGTTCGTTCAATTTGTTTTTCACTTATTTCAATATTGAAGAGAGCTCCGGTGATAGGTTTTCTTAGAAATGATGATCAGTTTTTTATTTTTGTATCAATTAGTAGAAAAGTTGTAAAAATGTGAAAGTTTTTATAATTTCAGACCTTAATAAAATATGAGGAGTTAGATGACTGGCTCACTTAATGCTTGAACTGATATCGAATTTTGACACAGTTTTTAATTACATATTCCGAGTTACATTTCCTTTCATAGTTAGTCCACTAAATGAATTACCATCACTATCTGACATGAAAATTTAAGTTGCTAAAGTACATATACGTACCTTGAACTTATTATAGTGATCGGCAGCAACTTTCCCATTTGAACCATCGACAATGCTAGCTGCCAATCCAATTAAGACATATAAATATATGGACCCAACGATCATGCGTGTGTGTACGTGAGTTAATAAATGCTTGTCCATATTGAGATCATTAGAGGTTCCATTTTAAAATGAAAAATTTTAGTATAAGGAGTGTTACGAGCCTTCTTTTGTTGATTGATCTATTTAACTGATACGAGATTATAGACTTAACATGCCCCCATAGAATAGTGACGCGTTCAACAACATCAATCCTTAATCCAAACATTTGTTTGAGAGTTTGAGATGGATGAAGTTACTTATTTGTGCTTGTTGGACTTTAGTACGATATTTAATACATAATTCATCACAGCCTTAAAAGTAGGAGCAGTCGAGCTCTTATATGTTGAGTAATATTTTACTTTTTACTGCTACAAAACACACACACACACACACACACACACACACACAGAGAGAGAGAGAGAGACTAGGATCATTTTCCGTCATATCATCCCAATTATTCACGCCTTTACCACCAACATTCCAAGCACCTTCCACCTACAGTACATATTAAACATAGCCCATAAAATAAATTATATATCCATAAATTAAGAACTCTAGCATATTAAATTACATGTGAATGGATCTTCTAGCATATGTACTCCCACATGATGGTTTTAGCAAATCTTCATTATTCTAAACAACAATGGAATGTTCGATAAGGTGTACTTAATAGTATTTGACAATACTAATGAAGTAATAATATGCTTTGTTCGTTTCTCTGTCCATTTTTTCCCAATACAACATACTGAAATATACCAATTGCACAGTTGATACGACGATGTTATAGCATGGAAGATAACTCCTTGGAAAATTAGACAGTTTATCCTCTATATGGGTGGGATACATTAGAATGAACAAAAGAAAAAACTTAAGTAAACAAATATTACAAAGAAATATTTTGACCATCGCATACAGATGTAACGATAAAGTTTGTCGGTCCATCTCTACTCCCTTACATATATAACATTGCATTCTGAGAATGATTTTAACGAATCTTCATTATTTTCAAACGTTAAAGGTTATCGTTTGATAAGGTGTATGTAAAATAGAGGACAATGATAACAAACTAAAAACAGGCTACTGCTTGATACAACATACAAACACTTTCACTAATTAGCTACACACCTGATATGCCGATGTTCCAGCACCAAAGATAAAATTCTCGGGAAAACTAGAGCGGTTGATATCATCTTGGGATGCAGCCATTGGATTGAGCAGAATGATATATTATAGTTAGTCGGGAGAGGTATGTGGTTCTTCTAGTCCATGCTCTCTATTTATAGACTTTTAATTTGAAATACTTCTATGATACTATTAGACAACAAGCATAAAGTAAGTATAGTCTATTGGGGAAGGTATAAACACTTTTCTTTATTTTACTTAAAACAAATACATTGGCAAAATATATGTGCACCTTTAAGTCATTCTTTACTTCCTTCTCAATAATTCTCAAGACCTTTCTTTGATTCTTCATGTTAGGCATCTTGACTTAATTAAGATTTTTGTGCATAGATTTTTTCTATATGAGTTACTATTAGCAAGAAGACATATCTAAGTTTGTTTTGGACAAAATAAAATCTAAATTATGGAACCACTTTTTATCAATTTAATTGGCGAAAACAAATTAAGTCCCTATTGATAATTGTATTTTGTACATTTATCTTGATCGTTAAACTGAAGTATTTGTTATTTAATTTAATGAATTATAGCATAAGTTAATTATATTTTATGTATTATATGAAATTTGATGCGAAATGAAGGAATCAAAGGAAATTAGAAGAAAATCGAGCTAAAATGAGAAAACTCAAAGTTCAGGGACTTAAATGCAAAATTTCAAAAAGATGACTCGAACCATTTGTCTACTCTTGCATGACGCTAAAGATTCAATTGGAAGATTTTGGAAGCTAAATTGGGCGAAATAAATGCAAATGGACGAAAATGAAAGAATTCTAGCCGAACAAGTTATGCTCAAAATTTTCAGATTCATATTAAGGCTCATGTTTCGTCCCATAGACGTTCAAATTGGTAAATGTCTTTCTAGATGAATTGTATCCTTTTGAGTCAACTTTCCAAAGTATTTTGATTTGCGTCAATAGGACATCATAATAAGAATTTACGATGAAATTACCGACTACCGGTCGGAGGAAAAATCTGCTGTGCATCCAAGGAAGATTGTTCAAAATAAAATTTTCTATATTATTTCAATTTTTTTAGAAATCCATTATGCACAAGTGTGGACACAAAGACTAGACACAAATTAATGGAGACAAAAGTTGAAAATGAATGGAGAAATGGTGGAAAAGAGAAGATAAGATCAATAGTGGATGAGAATTCTTGCAAATGGACATTATCTTATCACAAAGGAGATGATATTTCACTCTATAAATAGAAAGGAAAAATGTGGGAGAAGACACACCTCTTACATACACTTCTTACACACTACAACAAGGAGAAGAAATCAAGCTTTGGTGGGAAATTTAACAGAAGAATTTAAAGGAGGTTTCTTGGAGGAATTTACAACAATTTCCATCACTAAGCTTTCTTTACTCTTTCCTTCGTATTTTTCTCATGCTCGTATTTCTTATTCTTGATGTTTATATCATGTGTAACATGAGTAGCTAAATTAACCTTTGATTGAGGAAGAAGTTGAAGCATCTAGACATGGGTTTTTAATTTATAAAACACTAAGTTCATTTCATTATAAATTTTTACTGTGTTTGCATTCCATTGATTAATCCATGCCATATTGTTCTTTCTTTATTGCTTTGGAGACCTACTAATTAATAGAATTAGAGTGGTTAATGTTATATTTTGGTTATTAATCCGTGATTTTTAACTTACCAAGATAATTTGTAACAAATGCAAAGGTGATTTGAAAAAAGCAAATCTCTAACTTGCATATGGAATGTGACCTAGGTTAATAAAATCGAGCTTATGAGTTTGTTGCCTAGAATAATCTATCATTTAGAGTTTAATCTTTCAATTAATTAAATTTAGAGAGCTTATTCTAGATTGTTAATTGGAAAGAGATTGGATAGAGAGCTTGTTCTATTCAACGACTAAGTAAGAAGGATTCCGATTAGCGGAGCCATTTTTTTTTTTTAGGATTATCACAATTAACCTAATAACTAGATGTGGATACTAATTTCTCAAACATATTATTTATGCACTTTATACAACTTTACTTGTTTCACTATTTTTACAGCTTTGCAAATTTCTTAATTTGTTTTACTGTAACAAAAAAACCAAAAATATTTTAGAGTGCCATTCGTGGTGCGACCACCTATCCATTTTCATCTTTCTGTACATTTCTCATCACGCCTCTCCCTCTCCAGCTCTACCATGACCACCTTTCTCTCCACCATTGACTCCACTAGACCAAAATATTGTGTTCGGTTATTGGTTGTCACCATCGGCGAAGTTCTTCTAAGACCAACTTAATTGGTCTCTAAACATGTATCATTTAGCAACCAAATTCTGGCCACTGATGATAAGAGTAAAAAATGGTTGATTTCCTCTGTTTGGCGAGTAACATTTGGTTGGTGAAAAACATCAATAAAAACTGTTACTGTTATGATCATGCCTATGTGGGCATAATACGTCATTTATAAGAGCCCAGACATGAAACCCACAGATATCCAATCACTTGATCCGGACTCACAAAGCCCTACTCTATTTGTTGGACTCATGCTACATGAGTCATCACTTTGGACATACGTTAAGACCATACTATCTAAACTCTCATCTGTCGGACTCATCATGTGAACGACCTGCGAACCTAGTACCATTTTTTCTAGGTTTAGCCGGTCTATTTTTAAATTCTTATTTTTTAATTTATATTTAACATTAAATTAAAACTTTAATATTAAACTCTTGCAGTGGGGCTACATATTGCTACCCTACCGCAAGGGTTGTTTTCTGATCTTCCCTGCTTTCAATCCGACGTGGGATTCAGTTTACATTTGTAACATTGCTTTCTTTTTCATTTTTCATTTTTTTTAAACAACCCCACTTTTTTAAGGATTAGAATACTTTTAGTATTTAAAATTTTGAAATAAATTATTGTATAATAAATATAATTAACAACAATTAATCAATATTTTCTTTGAATTATTAATTCTAAAATTACAAAAATATTATTTCTATAATGTTTCATGTCTTTAGTACAAATAAAAAATAAAATTTTTAATAGATTTCGATGAAAGTTGAATAAATGTGAGGTTAAAATGTTGTGGGTCTCATAAAAGCTTCAGTTAAGATTAAATGTTGATTTTAACATAAATTAAAATCTAAGTTTATAGTTGTACCATATATTGTGTACATTTAATTTTTATGTAAAAAAAAAAAAAAAAAAAAATCTAGTTTTATATAACGATTTATTTAATGTCTCAAAAATAGTTAAAAAATATTAAAAAACATTTAAAATTAAAAAAAAATATTATTGCTCCAAATTCCTATTATCTGGTTTTTCATTTTTTTTTTGGAAATTTTTGTTAATGCCTTGGGTTGACCTATTGACCTTGACCATTTCCTTTTTTCTAGTTGACGTCCGAGAAGGGTCTTAAAACATTGGTTATTACCCCATACCTTAAAGAGATAAGGATGTAGACCCCATGCAACCCCGCGCTAGAGAGGATGAAGCGTAGGAGTCACAGGAAGAGCGCAACTTCCTCCCTAAATACCATAGAGAAGTTGCATCCTCAAGGTTCAACAGTGTTTTTAGCAGGATAGAGGGTCACTTCCCTAAGAATAGGCGTGAGAGAAGGTCTACAGAAGCCAGTCCTCAAGCACGAGTGCCTAGGAATAAGTATGAGGGAAGGGCTGCGGAAACCAACAATCAAGCACATGAGATTCCACCTATTTATTCAAGACCATCTTATGGCCATGCTTTGTCACCTCGTGGGATGCTCCTATCCCAACAATCCTTTATCCAAGCACGTCCCCACAATGAAATAATGTCAAAGCATGCATGGTGAAGAGCACAGGGAATCTCGCTCATATGAAGTTGATGACGGCGAAGAAATCAGCCCTTTCTCTAAAGGCATTCGTCGATATCCTGTTCCGTCAGACTTTAAAATACAAGAAATTTCCAAATACTCAGGGAGAGGTGTCCCTAATGACCACCTATTGAACTATCGTGCAAGCATGGAAATTGTCTGAGTTACTTCTGAACTTAAATGCAAAGCCTTTCCATTAAATCTTGAAGAAAGTGTCTTACGATGGTAAACTCCTACCTGGAAGTATTCATAGCAGGAAAGACTTAAAGATAGCCTAAAAAAATTGGTTTGTATCCTCCAGATTGGGGCAACTTCCACTTCAGCGTTTGCAAGATGTGAGATAGGGCAGGAATGAGTCATTGAAAATTTACATGCACAATTGTGAAAATATAATGGAGGCAGAATTATTTTTGCTTTGAAAAGGGGGGTTGGACACTGGAAGCATATTCTGGAGAGATGTTCAGAGCTGAAAGCCTAGAGACTACAGTGCTCTAGTGGACTTAATGAAGGAGAAAATCATCTCGAAAGAGATGGTATGGGCTAGAGAAGGCAACATACATGAACATTATAACGTCAGAAACCAATCTAGAGTTAAGCCAGTGGTTGGAGGAAGCAGGAATAAGCCTAGAAACTACCATGGAGGAGGTTCCTACCCTTTGCCAAGGTCCGATTCAAGTTATGCAGCCGAAATCACTAAGATTATTCCAAACTTGCACTTTGCACTTTTAATGACAACACCAATCGTTACTTAGGAAAGAGTAGGCATAAGCTGGAGCGGCAAGCAGCCAATGACAGGGCGTATTGCACCTACCATAGATTTTATGGACATGCAATGGAGGACTGCAGTGATGTGCAAAATGTAGACAAAACAGAGAGAAAATGAAAGGAGGGAAAATGTAAAACTAAACAGGGGGCCATGCCGGTCAAATGATCAAAGGCATAATCGGACCAGCTGCCAGGATGACAAAAGAAACACTTCTGGAGGAGGGAACAACAATTGTCAAAGAGATCGGAGCAATTTTATGGGACCCACCATTTTCACACTTTTCAACCTTTTTTCAACCACACATTCTTAAAAAAATTCAAATGTTCTCCAAAGTTTCCTACATCAAACGGCTCTTAGACTGATTTCATCTTTTTTACTTGTCTTGCTACCCGTTGTCTTCCAATCGTGACATTGTGACAGAGATAAAGCAAATAAAGACAATAATACAGGATTAAGAAACATTGATATATGCATGAATACTACTGTGTTGGATCAAATCTCTCAAATTCATAATTTGTTTTGTATGTGTGTGTAGCTATGTTGTGCATTGGATTCTCACTATTACAATCAATCTTTTACTTGCTTAAGTGAATGTATGCATGCACAGTGCATACATCTTTTACCATTTTTATTATTATTTGTATTTGTCTATTTATTATTTTACTTTGGAGATCCAAAATATTTAGAATAGTTTATTTGAAATTTTACATTGTTTTATGCTTGTATAATTTGTTAGAGATAAATCATTTTTAATATATATTTTTAATTGCATAGACTTGTGCAAATTTGTTGTTTTCTCAGCCTTGTTGAGCTCTTGACTATTTATCAAAGTAGTATTTTGATCAATAATTAGCATGCTTGTGACAAAGAGGATCTTCTAAGAGAATAAAACACGGTTTGCCCTACGTCTGGATTGGAATTCGTTTACTTTCATATTGGCTATGTTTTATTCTTCTCTTTTAATTGTTCATATATATGACTCAGTCTCACTGTAACATGCTTGAAGTTTTACAATTTATTTACTTCAAACACGTGTTTGTAATGTTAAGTGATTGTTTCAAAATCTGAGTTATTGGTGACATCGTATTGTTCTTGGCTCTAGCAGATCAAACAATCAATGAACTTTTGATTGAACATTTCAAGAAGTTGTGAAAAATTGTTGATACTCCTCCATCTAAGGGCATTGTGTATTATGTGGGAAGATCAAGGCATGGGGAAAGTAGGGGAAGAAGACGGATTCGCTTAAGGGAATCTTGAAGGGGTATGTCTCATAAGGATATTTCACTGAATTCTATAGTTGTATCTTAAGATGGAAGTTTGGTCTATGGGGTTTAGATATTCATGCTTTATAGCAGAAGCCTTGACAAAAGTCTCAAAGTTTGGTGTGTTCCAAATTATTGTTCAACGGCACAAATCACTTCTTCAACCAAAATTTCGACAGCTTCATTTTAACAAGTTTTAAGGTGTGAGTGATGCAGCTTAATTTTATTGGCTATTGCTATGAACTAACTTTAAAGAGACAAATAATCGGAAATTGACGGAAACTGTTTTCTTGATTATAATGATTTAAGTATGATCTATTTTTTTAAATTTTACTAATTATAATTTTGATCATGTATTTCATTATTTATTTTTTAAAATCCTACTTAAAAGTGAATTTCTTTGCTTGGTTGGACATTGGAAAGTAACTTAAAATTAATATTAGTCAGTCATTGTTGAGTCAATAAAATATTTTATGTGCAGTGCAATGTTGAGGCCAATGGTTATGGTTGCGGAGAATTAATAAACAAAATTTGACCTTTTCCCCACTCCAGCACTTGTAATTCTATTGTGAGAGTCATTGGCTGTGGTACTTGTATGGAAGATGAGAATGATAACGTCTACTACTGGAAAACTTAGACAAGGTTAGTAGGGACTAATACAGAGAGATAGTTGACATTAATTTTCATAATTTGCATAGTGAGCTTTTGGATCTTGAAATCACACAAAGATCTCGAATTTGCATAAAGTACATATTGTAGGGAGGATGTTAATATTAATTTCAATTCGTCTACTAATTAAGACATGTTTATATTGCTCATACCTTTTACCTTTACTTTAATTGTTTTTTATAATTATCTCTCTAATTTGTGTGCGAGTTCTATGTATATGACTAACCTTGTAAGTGAATTAGCAAAATGGTTCAGAACTGTTTTATTTCTCATTGTCCCGTGTTTTGTATCGTTATTTTTAATTGTTATCTCTGGTTCTTGCTTCCTTTATAGTCTCTAGTGTATTTATTTTGTTGGTTGCGAATGATATGTCCATTTCTGTTTCATAAATATTATATAATTTTATGGAAGTTTGGGAAGATGAGGCGAAGAGCAGAAGGGTTACACATAAATGATGTATTTTCATTTATTTTTTTAGGTAGTATGGATATTTGAATTTCCCTTCATGTAGAAACATTGAATCTTAGTATTAAATATTTTATTGCGTGTCATCATAAATTGGCCATCTTGTTCTATTGTCCGTTAATTTAATTTATCAATTTAATTATGTGTTAGTTGATGATGACATTTGGAGCTACATTGGAAAAAATTCAACAAAAGAAAGCAGCAGAAAGATTGAGCAAAATATCCTCGAGACCAGATCTTACCAAAGCTCCAATCCTAGGTATGATATTTTATTTTTCGTTTTTTGTTGATTCATTTTTTTAAAAAAATGATTAATTGTTATTTGATGCCCTTTGGATTTTTGCATAGATGTTGCGGGAATTTTAAAAAAAAAAAAAAAAAATCCGAGAGTGGAAATAGGCTCTTGGAGGTAACTGCCACCCCTTTTCTGTAGCTTTATAATTCATTTTTGTTATAATTATGTTGATCAAAATGTATTATCAAATATGAAAAATGATGCTTTATTTTTACGTTCTTTCTCTGCGACTCAATTGCTTCCTCGGATCTTCTCCTTTCCGTGACTCGATTTCTCCTCCTTCAACCGCAATCAGCATGTCACCTACCACCAGCGATTCCTTTTTCTTGTCTTAAACCCCATCTTCACTCACAAACCCACCATTTATCCAACTTAACGTTGTTAGTACCCAATTTTCTGATCTACAAAAGACTGCATGTTTTTTTTATGGGTTACTTTCTTGGTGATTTTTTTGGTTCTGTTAGAATTTCTAAATTACTCTGGCTTTTGTGATTTTGGACAGGACGGAAAATTTGTTTGATTATTATGTAAATTATAATTCAATGTTATATATACGCGTTATTATTGAAGATGGGCTACCAACCAATTGGTATGTATACATTCATTTGATGGACGTGGCTTGCTTTTTAGAGAATTTTATTTTTCATTTCTACTCTGGAAATTAGTAGCTAAGAACATGCTTAATGACAAAAATTTTCGAGGGAATTTTTTTGCAAGGTAAATATCTATCGAGGGAAATAGAAGCAAAATTATTCACGACCATCTTCTTAAATACTAATAGAATAGAATGACAAATTTACAACCATTATCATAAAGAAATTGGCAAAAACACGTTGACAAGAATTTGGACAGAGTTGGGATCTTCACATCTAATTGCATTTGTATAATAAAAACGAAAGGGTATATTGGTCATTCTGATTGCATGTTCTTGCTGATCTGGTTCATATATTTCTGGTATGAATACATACTTAAGCTTGATCTGAATTTCCTTATCTGTTTTTTGTCTCCATAAATTTAAATTCATTAGGTATTAGTGCAAAAAAATTTCAGCGTCACTATGATGGACTATTATTATTTCAATTGCAATAAATTTTATGGATAACATTGTTCATTAGTATTATTTTTGCAAGCTTTGTATGAATCAAAAGCAAAGAAAGCGGATATTTGTTCCAATTTACTATTTATGTTTCTCAGTAGATATATTTTCTTTTTTACTAATGTATATTTTATTTTATTTTATTTTGCTGCAAATACCCCGCTAACATTAATCTCCTGCGTGGAAATCACAAAAACAGGCAATTGACTCAGGTAATCAATGTTGTAACTTCGTTCACTGTTCTTACAAAGATGGAATCATTAAATAAGCTCAAAGTGGAACTGCAAGTGTACATGAAGGTAAATGTATTAGCTACCTTCGAGTTTTTCTCTTTTTCCTTTTGTTGTTGGACTATACCATGTTCTTTTTCCTTTTTCCTTGATTTTCTCTTAACACAAAATTCCTTAAATTTAATGTCTCAAATGCTCGTGTAAGCAAAATTCCATGATTTTTAACATTAATCTTTACCATTCACATTAGGTTATAATGCCACACGATTGATCACAAATATAAATCGTCACGTGCAACACACATGTTCATCCACTAGTTTTATTAATTATAACAAACATGAATTTAATTTTCAATAGTGATTCAATTTTAAATTATCATGTAAAATTTGAGTAAGCCCCTGATTGGTATAGATTAAAACTAATTTTTTAGTAGATTTTGATAAATGTTGATAAGATGTGTGAAACTATGGGTCCATAAATGGTGTATTTAAAATTAATTGTTATTTTTGACTTTATATTAAAATCAAATGTTAATCTAATCCAAAGATGGGCTAATATCAATAACCATGTCCAAGATTTATAACAAGAAAATCTATAAACACTAGATTATTATTTCCCTACCATTATTTATGTACTGTAGAGCATCCAACGAGTCATCAAGAAAATGGGTTTTACAAAGACCGTATCATCATAATATGATCCATTCAGAACCATCAATGAAGCTAAGTGAAATAAAAGGCTTAGCTTCTTCATCAGTAAGTTCTCTTGACCATGGAACTCTTCCTGCAAATCTGGCCCCTGGTCCACTGCATTTGTATTGTCCATAAAACACAGTCCTGCATGCCACCAAAATCAAGACAAATTAACAACATTAAATATAACAAACTGACAACATTAAGGTTAAATTAGTTATGTATAATGGTGCATTACAGGTAGATGAATTACATGAGACAAAAACAATGGACATTCATAAATGATTTAGTCATTAGGATTAAGATTCTATGGTTGTCTTGTCCCTTTATGTAAAGGGTGTATATAATGGTGAAACAACAGTTAGTGCTATTACCACTCTTGAGAAAGGATCCCATGCCCTTCAGCTTACAAGCAATTCTAGAGTTTGCCTTTTAGACCTCTACATAGTTGTATCACATGTGATTTGTCTTGATGATTTTAAACTCATAATGTTCAAAATAGACAGTGAAAACGACTGTTATGAAACACGTGTCCATCGGAGTGCAAATTGATTCTCACGTCGAGCTAGCTCTTCTACATAGACATGAAATTGAGACATGAAAATGGGACATATGCCGAGGTGGCGCCTCGGCATTGGGTTATGAAGATGTGTGTCATGTGCTTCATTGCACCTCTTCAACATCCAAATATGGGCACTACAAGAAAAAGGAGCGGAAAAGATGAAAAATTAGAGGCGACATGAAAAGTCCTGAATGAACCTTGATCAAAACTCTCACAAGATTGACCACTGGGAGAAAATCAATGGCGCTCTGAATTGATGTAAAATCTCAATATGCTGGATTTTTATCAACCGTAAGTTTGTGGGAAGGGAAGATTTTGTTTTTGGCAATCTTGAAAAGGGAATGCTTTAAGCTACCAACAAAATGAACCCACTTCATGAACTGTTGTTCTGAGTACTGAACTCGTGTCATATTCACAGACATTTGCTTCTTGGGTCTCAAACCTTAGTGTGGCACATTACAGTGCTTGCTGCATTCAGAAGAAGAAGAAGAAAAAGAATGAAAATGGGTTTAGAAGAGGACATATTTGAAACAGAAATGAGAATAATAATGGGACTGAAAATGAAGGAAAAACTGGTGAATTCATGTCTTATATATGAATGAGTTTGATTAAATTCTGTTTTTGGAAAATCGAAACGTAGAAGTGGGAAGTCATGGGTGCTTCAACTGACAGAGAGAGATTGGGGTAGGGTGGGGGTGGGGGTGGGATGGGGTGCAGGGTCACAGGCAAAGAATGTAGGCCACAAAAGAGGTTCCACGGAATGCTCTTTTTGGCTTATAAAAACCTTATTTGCTAAAACTTCTCTACTTTTGTTGTTGTGTTTGTGTCCGTGTGCAAAGATGCAATTATTCCCATGCCACCAAACTTCAGTTGGAGTGGAGACAGTGGTCGGAACAACACGTGTAAAATTGGCTTCAATGTTGGTCGTCTGTAGAGCTAGGTCTTGTCATGGCCCTTGACGTGCCTGAGTCACGTTCTGCTTGTCTAGGTAGACCTCTTAACTATAGATTAAAAAAATTAACAATATAGAAAAATATAATTAAACGAAGTATCATCTTATCCGCCACAAATGTAATTGGTGCAATTTTTTTATTAGGGAGAATTTGGTTGATTCAATATCAATTTGGACAATAAAATAAGGGGCTCACTGTCATAATTATCAGTATACTGGCTATTTTAAGTAGAAGATTTGGACAATAAGTATAAATGCTATTTTAAGTAGAAGATTTGAGAACAACTCCAAATTTCGATCAGGTCATAGTGAAAAATCACACCAAATTGCCATTTGAACCATTTGAGACTGAATTTTTTCCAAAATATTGTTTCAACAAGACATCGTCAGCTAACCAAATCCTATAATGATAATTTGTCGCCCCCAGGGCACATCTCCAAGTGGCAAAGGGGATGGGTGGTAAGTGCTCAGCGCAGCTGTGTGCTTGGTTCGATTCCCCGCAAGGTGGAATTGGCCTTGTGGCAAGCGGGAGTTATTGAGATTTGCTCATGCTTACCATAAGCCCTTCCACCCTAGCTACTTGGAGGCATAACCTGGATTTACCTTCCCGAACCAATGGCCTTGGGCGTAGTCGGTTCGGGCCCTCAGGGTGTGGGCTACACCTTCTATAATGATAATTTGTCAATTTAAAATTAGTTTGTTTTGCCCCCATTTCCTATATATATATATATATATATATAATAACTCTAATAATGGCAAAAAGAAAGAAGGTTCAATCGAAAATTAATGCACTTTGTAAGTGTCCAATTATTGAATAAATTACCAATTGTTCATGACCGATAAATGAGAAAATAGCATGAGATCCTCAACATTTGAACTGAAGAGCATTTCAATCCAACTCTTAATTTTAGTACAAAACTCTGAATACACAATATTACCTTTATCTTGAATTAACAAGCCAAAATTTTATTGAAAAGACGATACTTTTCCAAGTCGCATAACCAAATTCCAATTTTCACTATACAAAGATTTGTGGTCGTATTCCCCTAAAAATTAAAAATAATATTATCTTACAAGAATATGATGAAAGAGTATTTTATGTGAAAATAACACTTAAAATTATTAAATACACAAAATAATTCCAAATCATAATGCAAACCAACAGTTGGAAATCATAGCCATCACTCCAATATCCTTAAAAAACAAAAATAAAATAATAATAATAACAAAAGAAACTCCCACCTTCTTTATAACACACAAAGTATACAGAACAAAAGTACAAAATTGCACCAAGATTTTTACCCAAGCCCAGGAGCCGCGCGGTCATCAATCCTTGTCTTAGATATTATCTACTATACAAGTATTTTGACAAGGGAAACTTCAGACTCCTTGCTACCTGTCAACCATTTGAAACCACCACACAGCACATCACATTAACGAAGGGCAAATGAAAAGAGTAGTTATTCCTTGGACCTATAACAACTGCTTTCAGGAAAATTACCTTCAAAGCCATATCCTCGGAGACTGCTGATCTATACCGAATTGCCCCTTCTAATGGACAGCTACCCCCTTTTGTGATGAAACTAGCACTACATAGACTAGATAATTGCAGGAGAACATCAGACATTAGTCCACTATCCCAACCATCGGCTCCTCCTCGTCCATCAATTTGTGGCATTTCATCATCGGGTGAATATTCTGCAACAGATGTGATACACTGAAATATTGCTAAAAGCCTTTCTAACGGGAAAGTTCCAGGCCCTTTTATGAGTAATTCTTGTTCTTTACTTTCCTTCTTCTCCATTGATTTTTCAGAACTCCTGAGCAGGTAGAAAATATAATCAAATTACTTTCCTACTTTAATATGCATACCAATATCAACTCGTCATCCAAAATCAAAGAAGGGCAGAGTACATAGCTGATTATTGACCATGAATAAGGCTGGTTTTACAGCAAGAATAACCGGGTGTTTGAACGTCTTCTTATGCTTCTGCCTATGTCACTTGTATTTTAATTTTTAGGCAGAAGATAAAATGCTAAAAGCAGAGATACAAATCTAAGAAAATATGCCATCTTTTCTTTGCTTAAGAAAAGCAAGGAAAAACTTTTTGGGGCAAACAAGAGAACACAAGACACAGCCTCGCAGTTAATAAAATAGGATAATATACCAAGTTTGCAAATAACTTACTTTCTCTTTCTTTTCTGAGTGACAGATCCTCCAGTTGAATCAAAAAGTGAGGCATCAAGGGTAGCTGGATTTCGTGATGCAAGAAATGCAGAAATAAGCAGATACTTAGCACAAGTAGACATATGAAAGTCCATCTCATCTAAAGATTCCCAAAATCCTGGCTTCTTAGCAATGCCTCTCCTTTTGGTCTTGTCCTTGCTGGGAGAGGCTCTGACGGTAGGTTGAGATGGAACGTGAAATGTCTCTTTCAATGACTGTAAGATATAAGGATTAATATGTCTAAATAGTTTTCTCTTCGTATCTTCATTAGGAGTGATCCCTGTGTCATCTAGCGGTTCACAATATTTCTTATATAATGGTGAAATGGCAGCAGTTACATCATCAATATGCCTTGTGATTCGACAGAAAGGTCTCAATACCACACTGTTTAACAGGAAACGAAATAAAGATAAAGTTAGTTTTGTATGAACACTGAAAAAGGTAAATTACAGCTCAAGCACGAAGAAAGAAATACTAAAGAGTGGAACTTACTCAAGAAAAGAGGAATATAACTTGGGATTTGATTGGTTTTTCATGAATATCTGGCGCAGATCATCTTCTGTGTAATCAGGAAAATAAACAGGGAAAGGCTCAACATAACCTGTGTCTGAGTAATATGTATCAAGTGAGGTTTTACTTATAAAAATTAAACCCACCTCTGGCATTTTCAGAATATCATATAAGTTAAATAAAAAGGGCAATATGTTTGAACTCTTATCCCATTCCCTAACGTGCTCTAAATTATCAAATACCAAGTAAATCATCTTCCCATTAACTTGTGAAACGGACTTCTTGTAGTTAGATTTCCCCAGATTACCATTGAGCCTGTCAATAAGAGTACTCAAAGCATCGCGTAATAGATTTACAAAATCAGAGGACTTTTCACAGCGCTTTGTACTTGAATATCCATTGCATCCATTCTTCCTATGAAGTAAAAGCTGGTTCAAGATAGATTCAAACAGTATCCTGGGATTGTAATAGGTGATGCAACTGCTATAAATAAATGGGCGATTCAAGTGCTTGAGTATCTCAAGTACCGAGCTTGTTTTGCCCGTTGAAGCACCTCCATAGACAAATAATGGAATCATAGGAGAGTTCAAGGGGCCCAGAAGCTTGATCAATTCGAGAATTTGCATACGCCTATGGGGAAAAGAATTAATCAACTCCTCTAGATCTATAGGTTCGTCATTCAGCACAAGGTCATTTTCGGTCAAAGGTTGTATATTACTAATGATTTTCGTAACCTCGCCTGCAGTTTTAGAATTTGGTGCAGTCGAAGAGGATGATCTTGTGGTTCTTCTGTCAATTTGGGGGCTTTCCTCTTTAGCCATTTCACTGAAAATGCGCACCAAAAAGAGAAATCGAAATTTCAAGTCAGTTGGAAGAAACATAAATCCTCCATCAATTACATTATTAAAAAGAAGCACAATGCGAAATACAACTTAAAATGGGATGGCACAGAAATTGCCCAAGAATAAGTACCGAAAAAACTGAAATAAGAAGCCCTCTATACAAGACAAACATTTCAAATGTGTCTTTCTAGGTTCCGATTAGTAATGTCTCCACCCACTTGAGGGAGGGTCCATGCATAAGGGTTGAGGTACACATGCAGGGCAAATCTAGGATTTCAATAAGGGGTCTGAAACTTAAGAAGTCAATGCAATAAATTTTTTGTTTAATTTAATGACACATAAAACTAGGCACAATCAGTTGGGTTGGATAGAAAATTGAAGAAAAATATATTTATGTTTCTGTATAGATGGAAGCATTGAGTCTTCATTCAGGAATCAGACCATACAATGAAATCAATTCAATTTCTAACAAAAAAACATTAAACACCAAGAGTTCAAAACATAACCAATTTTTTACAAGTACTAGTTTTTTTTCCCGTGCGAACGTAATAGTAATGGTGTATAAAATAGCGTCTAAATTAAGGATCAAGGAATTTTATCTTGAATATGTCTCCAAGTGTGACTCGTGCAGCAAGACATTACATTATTCAATTATATCACAAAGAAAGGTTGTAAACCATAGAAAATGCTATGGGCTCATAAGATATCTTCATCTTTTGGATAAGGCAAAACATTCTTCAAGCAAAAAAAAAAAAAAAAAACGAAGGAAAGTACACAATCTTCAAATCCAAATTCACAAAGAAAGGTTGTAAAGCATAGAAAATGCTATTGGATCATAAGAAAGGTTGTCAACTTGCTATCAAGCAATAAATAAAAACTCTTCACGCACCAGAAAAATTTGGTTATATTAATTCTAAGAATTTGCAAAATAAATAGAAAAAATAAAATAAATTTAGGTGATTAAAGTTAAGGCGTGAACTAACAAATATGTGTGTGCCACTGCCAACCTTTCTCTTCTACGTTAAAAAGACTCCAAAGAAAAATATTATGGGACATAATCAAAATAAATTTTTACGGTGATTTCTTCATGGGTGGCTATATTGCAACCACAAAATTTTTTTGTTACACCACAAATTTAAGTACTTTTTTTATTTACAATTTTGGACATAAATAATCACTAGTTTCTTCTCTAATTCTTAAGCACATCACCTAGGTTATCTTCCTTTTACTTTTCCTTCGCTCTTTTTTCCTTTTTCCCATTATCTACCTTTTTATCTCTCTTTTTTCCAATTTTTTTTTTTTTTAGTTAAGGGGTATGCAATTCACCATGGCAGGTTAACCAGTTCCTTCCGTCAACCTGCTTGCAGTGCTGGCCCTTATGGGGAAAAAAAAAAAAAAAAAAAGATATCTCTTTGTAGCTTTCACCATCAATTTCACCTACACACACAATCGACCCCATCGGTGTTTACGCTCTCAGTTTTCCAATAATATAAATCAGAAAATTCAAGAGGGGAAGTTCTAAGCCAAGAAACAAATTGAGAAACTACAGATTATTTAATGGCTTTCGGTAAAAGAAGGAAAATTGCTTCACCTCCAAATTGCAATCCGTGTTTCAATCCCGTAACCAACCGATGCCCTTAGGAGAGTCGGAATATTGGCACCGAGAATTGATCTGAATTCGTTGGGCGGCGATTGTCATTGATGAGGGTAGGACCTGAATCAAGATCATCATATTGGAGTTGAGTTGATGATGACATAGTTTTAAGTTTTAGCCTCTGTTTGGGAGTGCTGTTTCTAGCATTTTTATCAAATTTTGATACTCAATTGTTCAACTGGTTGTTAAAAAATACAACAATGCTACATTCACAATCTCATCCACGATGTGGATGACAATCCACTCACATTGGGGTGGGGGCCACAATCATTTTTATCAAATTTTGATACTCAATTGTTCAACTGGTTGTTAAAAAATACAACAATGCCTACATTCACAATCTCATCCACGATCATCCACGATGAGATTGTGAAAATAGACTTATTCTAAAAAATAATAAATCTGAGACAAAATCTGCAGCATATATCAGCCAATTTAACCGAAATTGACAATAATACCCTCACTGCACTATTTCGTTAATAAATTAAGAAATAAAGTTAAGTGAGGTATAAATGTTAATTCCATTTTTATTTCCATGGAAGTCAAGAAAGGCACATACAAGTACATAGGATGTTGGCTGTGGGGACCACACACAATCAAAAAAATCGATTTTTTTTTATCAAATAGTGCGCCCCAGACAATTTGACATCTCTTTTGAATGGTGGCAGAATGGGTGGACGAAATTAGTTGAGTTAGAATGGTGGAGGAAGAAAAAGGTAATGAAAAGATGAAGCGCAATGATAAAAACTGATTTGATTTTTTTTTTTTTTATTGGGTTAGGGTTATGATTGTAAATTTGGTGTGGTTTATTTATTGAAAACATATTTTAAATGTAGTGTGATTAAAATGTGGTACAGCAATTAAAATTTGTGATGACAATATATTTACCTTTTCTTCATAGCATTCTCTAATCTCTTCTCCTCTCTCGTAGAAGAAATCGATCTTTTCTTGAGGCAAAATCGAAAGCAAATGGGCAAAGAAATTTAATTATCATATTTCAAAAACATGCAAGAACTAAAGAAGCAATCACAAAAGAATAAAAAAATAATATAAAAATTTATCACATGCAATACAATAATGTACATGCATACACCAGCAGACAAAAATGAACATGCAAAAATATAAAATTCATCCAATGTGTATCAATAAACTTGTATCTGCTTCATTTTTGCTTGTATTTCATGCCAGTAAAAACTTCTTTTACACAGACAATTAACAGTACTCCACAATTTCGAACTTATATCTAGCGTCACTTTTCCTAAAAAATACATACAAACATGCAGGTTTAGAAAAAATTCTTGCTCAATCCTAGTTGATAGTGGACCACATTTTGTTGCCTGGTCTCGTAGTACATTATGGGTGTTTACACTGCACATGCTGCTAATGGCCTGGGCGATTAGAGTTTGGACAAAAATATTCCAAAGGCAAAATCCTTGGTAAAGATCCATTACAGACCTAAAGAGACAATATTTAGCATCCAGTAAGTTTGAACATACACATAGTTTAACTTTGGCATAGATCTCCAAGTATTTCCATTAAATTTAAAGTCATTAAAATTGAAACGGCTCAATGACAATAAATATTACAAAGCTCACGAAAATTCTTACCCAAAATTGATCCATGAATCAAATATAGACAAAAGTTATCCAAATCCACAAATCTTAGCCAAAAAGATCCATGATAATACTTAAAAAATACATATACATTTCTAAGCATAAATACATATGGAGATGCAACAAGTCAACAACTGTTCTCAAAGGTTCTCAAAAGCTAATAACATGGTGCAATCAAAACCCTTCATCACCCAAGGAACAGACTCACAAATCCACCTCAAGCACTATCAATTTGAGCTAACCCCTAAGGAAATACACACCCCCTCCGCATGTTCAAGTAATGGTCTGCATCAATATCACAATTCATTCGTCACGAGAAGCCATAATAACAAATAAAGACAGTAACTTCAAAAATAAGAGATCAACCATCTAGGTAGCATAAGATGAAATTATCTGCAACCATCTATTCAGAACATAAAGAAATATTGCACTTGTAAGGCACACTT
Organism: Ligustrum vulgare; assembly: GCA_963555705.1. NCBI lineage: Eukaryota > Viridiplantae > Streptophyta > Magnoliopsida > Lamiales > Oleaceae > Ligustrum > Ligustrum vulgare. The sequence continues at coordinate 12,616,119 of OY743171.1, forward strand.
CTAGAATGTGCTGAATTTCTCAGAATAAAGACACCAAACACCAATTTCTACTATAGGATGGATTTTTTTCATGAGAAAAGCAACATTTAACCCAAAATTTGAAATCAGGTGCATGATATGTAACAAATACTCATACAACTGCTTCAACAGATTTTAGCTGCTGCCTTGATTCCTCATTGGCATTCTTCAGGAACTAGCCTCAAACACTACCAATGCTTGATCTAGATAATCGTAAGGAACTGCAGTCTTTAAACCATTACGAATACTACATCGATTCTCCACAATTCTAAACTCCGATTCATAGCCTTCTTCCTTCAACTTATTCTACAATTCCTCCAAAGTAAAAAATAATGGCAAGGTAAATCCACCTCATGGGTTACTCCAAAAGCTTAACTCCCCCATCTCTTATGACATAAACATCAAACGTGTAACTTTCAAACCCAAAATTTTCCACAAAAATTCTCTAACAATCATTTTTAGATCACCTTTCTCAATACGACGAACACAATAAAGATTAGTGACCTCACGTTGGGAAATTCCCACAAGATTTGGACTGCATACGAATCAACAAAATTCCATGAGGTTGCAGGGAAGGGTACCACTTGCGAAATGCGAGGTCAAAATCAATGGCCATGATGCAGTCTATATACTACATGGAAGGGTAAGTTGGGTAACACTTGCTAGGATCTTGAAAATGTTCTTCGAAGAAATCAAATAAATCGAATATTGGAACAATTCTTCCAATCAACACTCGTGAATGGATAGAAAAGAAAATCGAAAATAACCGAGAGAAAATGTGGGTCTGGAAGAATAATATTTAGAAAAATCAGAAATCAATTACAGAAAATGAGGGTTTGGAAGAAAAAGTTTCTGCCTCTTATTTTGACACAATACGACACAATTTTGGAAGACCATAGAATGAATACTAGAAAATATAAGCCTATTTTATGTATGTAGGAATGCACAATGGTCCCAAGAAAGCATTTTCAGCAACAAAGTTAGTGTCGTCAGAAAGCATATATGCTTAGTGTTTTAGTGAATATGATGTATACCAGACATCTTTATATCCTATGTGGGCAAGAACTTTCGATTTTTCTGATGGAATTTCAAAGATAGACCTCGAGTACTATACCACAAACAGTTAACACAAACTCAGGACTGACAATTACATTCCTTTTGGCGTTTGCATTCTCTATCTGCTCAATAGTGAATGAAGCACAACCGATCTGTTGCCCGTCACAGGAAACCTAACAAATACCTGGCACAAATTATGTGCTGACGCATGGACAAATTTTTTTTTCTTAAGAACCCACTATGGGTTATGTGTCTGCCAATGATTGGTGCCTGATAAGTATTATGTTTCCCGTGACGGGCATCAAAACAGAACAGGTGAATGAAGAATATGAAAAACTAAATATTTTCCCCTTCAAAGGCCAACCTAACCCACAAGCATCTACAATAGTTTAGAGGAATTCTTGGCTAAGAAAGAACTTTGCTACAAATATATACACAAATCAGACAAGACAAATGTAAAGTTCATCAAGGAAATTATGCAAATTGGGAGACCACAATGAAAAATGAATATCATTATGCAAATTGTGAGACAACTATGCACGAGAACCTATCAAGATCAATTGAAAAGGAATAAATATTAAGCCCAAATTGTGACAGACCTGGAATTTCAAGAACCAATTTCACCGTCTTTCCTCAAAGATCTCCAAGTGGTGCTACACTACACTACACTCTCAAACAAACCATTCAATTGATTTTGAAAATCTCTGCACTAAAATCTATCACATTCTTCACTAACAAATGCCATTTACCCAGAAATAGATTCCGGCCCCACAAATTTATCCCTTGTTGATTTGAAAGATTACTTGTCTCTACTTTATCTCCAAATTCCCCTAATTTTACATAACGGGTAATTGAGTAAAAATCAGTAAGAATTGAGTAAAAAGTTATAAATATTTAAACGGAAAATCAAAATACAGCAGAAAAGACTAATTTGAGCTAAAAACTACAAGAAAAAAAAAATCCTCAACTAAATAACCAATCCCATTAATCCAACTCGGAGATAAAGACCTACCTTGAAACAATGGAGAAGCAGATGCGCAGAAATTGAGTCTTTCTCTAACAATCGAGGGCTGATACGGCGGTGTCCATTTTCAGTATTTCAGTGTCCATGAAAGAGGCAGAGAGTAGAGATTGTGACACAGTGGCAGAGATGTAGAGCGAGGGGGCGGGATATTTGGGTTTCAGATGGACTAACTAGTATACGGCTTACCGCGGTGGTATCCTAGGGTAGGATATGAAATTAAGGGGGTATGCACAAATTCCTAACTTTTTTTATCATATTAAAATTTATTTTATTTAAAAAAAAAAAAATTGAAAGATACTTCAATTAATTTTGAAAAAATACCGTTTCATCATGGTACATCAATGTTATAAAAGTATCTTATGATACTTTTATGAAACTTAAAATTTTGATATCATAACATAAAACTTTCTCAAATATTTATGATACTTTGAACGAAATTTTAGTATCACACCATAATACTTTACAAAATTGTTATGATACTTTGGGTGAGGCATAAAATCAAACACTATTATCATATTATATATTAGGTATAATTTGGCATAAAATCAAACACTATTATCATATTATCAGGTATAATTTCACAACTCACCGACCACCGTGATTTCCAAACAGAAGCACAACATAGTGATACCACGACTGCCACAACGACCAAAACTAAAAAGGGCACTGGCCAAAACTCTCAAACTGTGAGAGTCAGGTAGCTCCAAACTGAAAAAGTGCGTGAAGGAAGCTCCAAAAACAGTGAAACCAGTAAGAAAAGAAGAACCACCGTGTGAAGCAGAAGAAACTAAAACTTAGTGGAAGCTCGAAGTGCTGACCGTCCAAGTGAATTCAGCGGAGAGAGAGAGAGAGAGAGAGAGAGAGAGAGAGAGAGAGAGAGAGAGAGAGAGGCTCCGACCAATAAGAAAAAGGGGTCACTGACCTTTTTCTCAAAAGCTTCATTTTCGACCAACAAACTGGCGGTCAAATACTATCATTAGGACTGCACGGTGGAGTAGTCCACTCGACTAGAAGTTGTGCAGGACCCGACGACGGCTGAGGGTCTTCAATTGTCTAAACAGTGGGGGTGATGGTTTGGTGCAGGTGGTGGGTTGGCGGGGAAAAAGAAGAGTGTTCAACGCTGGAAGGAGGTCTGTTGCAGTAACGTATTCTTCAGAATTTTTTGTTTGAAATGTATTATTGAGTTTAGTGTTAATTTAACAGTGTGAGGTGCAATTATCCCTGAAATCAATGACATTGCAAAACAATAAATAAATAAAAATGTCTTCAGACTCGACCCAATCGGGGGACTGGGTCGATGGTCAAATGGTCAACTCAGAGTCGACTCGATACCGATTAGGCATTAAATAATATTAAAAAAATATTTAAAAAATCAAAAAATAAAAAAAAAAATATGAAACCCGGATGCGGGTTTACCGGGTCGACCGGGTTTCCCAAGTCAACTCAGGTCGTTGACCGAGTTTGATCCAACTGTGTTTCTGGTGTGGCCCGACCCGATTTCTGGCCCGGGTCGCATTTTACAACACTGATAAATAACAATTATTAACATATAAAATGAAATCCGACCCATCGTTGACCAAGAAATAAAAATTATAATACAAAAAGAATTATTTGCTATAGTAAGCATCAAGTTGTCATCATCTAATCGACTGAGAATAAATACAAAAGAACAATGTTGTAGCGACCAAAAATTTTACGCATTAAATAATTATTTTAAAATTATGAAAATCGTGTCACTGCAATCTCACCCATTTTTAAGTTAACGTCACGACGCGTTCGTCTAGCTAGAGATGGCAAAAAAATCCGATCCGTCCCGTCGACCCGATCCGTGGATCGACGGATCGAAATTTATGTGATCCGCCCCGATCCAAAAATTCACGGAGCGGATTTGGATCGGGGTTGATCCGATCTGCCCCGATCCGCGATCCGACATTTTTTTTTAATATATTTTTTTATCATGTATAAAAATTTAATATGTAAATTTTGTAGCAAACTTTAATTTCTGGGAATAAGCTGCAATCTTTGCATTTTAAAGAAAACACATTTTTCATGTTCTTCATTTGAAGAAAGAATTCCAATAAGTGATGACAAAAAAACTCGATCTGTTGAATCGGCCTCTATACGTCTCGTTTCAATAAAATTTAATAAAAAAATAAAATTTCTAAATTTTTTATAAAAGATTTAATTTAAAATATATTTTAAAAAATTTTAAAAAATTAAAAAAAAAAAAATTCTGGCAGATCAGTCCACGGATCGGTGGACCGTCCGCCCCGACCCGAACCCGATCCGCTCCGACCAGAACCCGATCAGCCCCGACCTGACCCGAAATTTGACGAATCGCGGGGCGGATCCGGATCGGGCAAAAAAAGTTCGGGGCGGGGCGGATCGGGGTCCGATCCGCCCCGTTGCCAATACTACGTCTAGACAAGTCGAGAAATATTGAGTTAATTCAATTTTAAACTAAATTCCGAATTTTCAAAATTTTATTACTTTATTTATTTATTTAAATTATTATTCTCAAAATCATTTTAAATTCCAAATTTTCATCAATCTCATTTTATCAATTTCATTCTCCCGACCCAGTTGATTTCGCGTGCGAATTTTCCTCGAACTACGTGCAATGTTTGTCTAGGTTTCACACCACCAACCCCCATCCATCAATCACATCCATCCCATACTTCCACCCACTCCATTATACATCACCAACATCTCCAAATCTTCACACTTCACCAACTTCAACCCTTCCATTTTCCAACCTCTCTCACACGACACCTCCATCTCCATCAGCCACCAGCGCAAGTTCCAACCCACCATTTCCAAACTAATGCATCATCACCTCAACCACTGCAACCAGCTCAGCTCCATTGTAGCCTCTGTCCCATCATCACCAACACGACATTCAGCCTCCATTGCAGCCATTGCAGACCCCATTGCAGAATCCATGGCACATCCTCTGTTTGAACTCCATTCACAACCGGCCACTGCCACCACCATCAACACCACCAAAACCATCAACACCACCACAACACCTCCACAGTCTCGGCCAACCACCAGCAAGACCAGGAACCACCACCCAAACCACCTGCAGCTCCACCACCCAAACCACCTGCAGCAGCACCACCACCAACCACCAACGAACCACACACACAGCCACCACCTCCATCTTCGCACCCACTGCACAACCCATTTCCACCATCACCACCACCACCGGCATCATCATCACCACCCAAAGCCACAACCTAGTCACCAAACCCGCACCAAATCGACCTCAAATCAAACCAAAAACCCAATAATAGATGAACCCAGTTACCTACATCAATTGCAGAGCCCATTTCCGCCGGATTATAGCTGTTAACCGCGACCTCCATGCCTCGTTTTACCCCAATTTCTCACACCTAGCTCTGCCTCTTGCTACCGCTTCTTTCCCTCTTAATCACCACCACAAGGCGGAGGTGATACCGCCGTGGATCTCCGACAGAACTCCCCTGCTCACGGCTGGCGTTGCTGCGTTCTCTCTCTCTCTCTCTCTCTCTCTCTCTCTCTCTCTCTCTCTCTCTCTCGATACTGAAAGATATATATATATATATATATATATATATATATATATATATATATATATATATATATAGATTATGATTTTTATAAAAATCTACTTTTAAGCCCCCAAAGCTTTAAAGTTATTTAATTTAGTCCTTTTGGTTTTAAAACCTATTAGTTCAGTCCCCTTAAGTTCTAAATAATTTTAATAAACCCTTCATTCTTAAAATCAATTATTTCAAGCCCTCTAGTTTAATTTTCGTTTTGAACTTCAACCCAACTTTCATAGTATTCATTTTAGTCTCTCAACTTTCAAAGTATTCATTTTAGTCCCTCAACTTTCAAATTACTCATTTTAGTCCCCCAACTTTCAAATCATCAATTTCAGTCCCCAAATTGTAATTTATCATTTTAACTATAAATTTCAAAAGACTAACTCGACTTAATCTTCTAATTGGCTAGACGAAGCGTACGGAGAATTAAAGAATTGAAGTCGTTTCCCGCTCAACTTTGCACTCATCAAGTTTAAGGTAGACTCGTCCCTATTAATTGATTTAAATTATGATCGCATGTGAATGTGTATGTTATGTGACTTATGTGAAAGTCGTTTTTTTTATGAAAAGAGAAAATAATGTATTTCTTCGGAAATTTTTATGTTGAGATGAGAATATATTTCTTATGAAATATTTATGTTGTTATGCTTGTCATAACTTATGTGCTTTTATGCATGAGAAAGAAAGAAGAGAATGTCTTGCAAGATAAGTGATGATGTTATGCATAACATATGTGCCTTATGTGCACGAGAAGAAAGAGCAACCCATACCCTATGATTTTAAAGAGCCTATGATTTTCAAAGAGAAGTCATGTGCTTTAATGCACGAGAAGAGCAACCCACACCCTATGATTTTAAAGAGCCTATAATTTTCAAAGAGAAGCCATGTGCTTTAATGCTCGAGAAGAGCAATCAACACCCTATGATTTCTAAAGAGCCTGCATTTACGTGGTCAATTATATTGTAGATTAATTAATTGGCGATGAGTCTACTGAGTATTTCTATGAAATGCTCATGTCTATTTTAAAAACATTTGCAGATTTCAGAGAGGGTGGCAAGTGATGGATGATTGTGGCAATAGACGTTAAATGATTGAAAACCTTATTTTAATGATTTCCGTATTTCCAAACATTGGATAATTTTGAGAATTTCAGTTATTTGAGAAATTATGACATTGTCAATTGCTTTACAATATTAATTGCTCGATTTATTATTTCGAATTGTTTCATAAATGTTTTCAATTTTATCGACCATTACAGTTTATTAATGTTGCCAAAAATGAATTTCAGTTATTTCTTCCGCAAAAATATTATTTGAAAAGTTAGATCAGACGATGACGTGGTGAACCGGGGATTTAGAACTCGGGGCGCTACAAATATGGAGTAATTGAGGTAAGATTGTCCATAAATAAAAATTTTAAAAAAAAAAAAACTCATAATTTATAATGTACGTAAATGTTTCACCTCTTGTCATCGCCATTTAAAGCCTTCACATTTATTTATACAGTTTTGCTATAGTCACAATTAGAGTCACAATGAGGGTCACAATTTGCCTACGTGGCGCAATCCTCTCTTTCCAGACATTACATCATCTTTTAAATCAACAATAATAACACCTCCACATCATCAAGTACTAGTGCGGTCCGTGTGATGCAAGGAATGTGATAAGAATTGTATATAAAATAACGTTGATATTTGAGATTTACTCATGCCACTACTATTTTTAATTTTAGTTTGCAACATCAAAGGATAACATATTCAATTAATCGAGATTCCAAAGCTTAATAGAAATGACACCGTTATCACAGTATATAACAATGAGTTAATTAAATTTTTAATAGATATAAAAATCACTGGAAGATGAAATTTGTTGTTAATTGATCATTTTAAAAGGCTATATTTTTTGCTACAATTTAGTAATAATTCGAAAATAATACTGTAAAGTATTGTTCTAAAGTTTCACATCGATATTAAAGTATGGATATTACGATTTTGAGCCTTCAAAATTAACCAAATGAAGGAAAGGAATCCAATATAATAATAATAATAATAATAATAATAATAATAATAATAATAATAATAATAATAATAATAATAATAATAATAATAATAATAATAATAATAATACTAGAATATTAAGGGACCATTTTAAACGATTATAAATTTTGCTACAATTGACATTTTGTAATTAGAAATATTGTGATAAAGTACCATTTTATGGGAACTTCTGAAGGAAGTGTTCCTACCGGTGTGATTCCTCCCGTTGTGAATACAACTACTACTAATGTGATTCCTCCGGTTGTGGGTGCCCCTACTATCGTTCATTCAAACTCCGTTTCACATGGGGAAAAACCGGAGAAATTTGTTGGGGTTGATTTCAAAAGGTGGCAACAGAAAATGTTGTTTTATCTCACAACCCTCAACTTGGCGAGATTTTTGAATGAAGATCCTCCCTCCATACAAGAAGGGGAAAATAATAGGGCATCTTTGTAGTCCAAGAATTTTCCCACAATGAACTTCTTGGTTCCGGCATCTTCGGTCTTGTACTTCTTTTCCAAAGTCTCCCATAGTTCCTTTGCAGATTTCTTATAGCAATACACACCGTATAAGGCGTTGTCCAAGCCATTGAGAATATAATTCTTGCATAAGAAATCAGAATGTTTCCAAACATCCAAAGCAATCAAAGATGCCCTATTATTTTCCCCTTCTTGTATGGAGGGAGGATCTTCATTCAAGAATTTCGCCAAGTTGAGGGTTGTGAGATAAAACAACATTTTCTGTTGCCACCTTTTGAAATCAACCCCAACAAATTTCTCCGGTTTTTCCCCATGTGAAACGGAGTTTGAATGAACGATAGTAGGGGCACCCACAACCGGAGGAATCACATTAGTAGTAGTTGTATTCACAACGGGAGGAATCACACCGGTAGGAACACTTCCTTCAGAAGTTCCCATATTCGAAGTTTCATTTGAAGTAGTATCGGTATTAAGAACCGTATTCATTTCCGTTTACGTAAAACAGAAGATCAACCAAAACAAAATAGAAATGAAGAAGATGTTAAACTTAACAAGTTTAACCAAACAAGAATGTTACTTTCACAAAATATAGAGAATTCGACTTAAGATTGTTGGGTGGATTTGTGAATAGTGACGCCAAATAATGAAAATTTATAAATCCGTGCCGAAATTTGGACAGAGTAACGGCAAGGAAAATACGAAACAAGAAAAAGAAGAAAAGAAGGAACAATGCCGAGGCAAGAGTTGGACTCTTTGTCCTTAAGTCGAATTTGCCTCGCAACGGTGCCTACGGATAACGGCAATCGACTCCCAAGATACAACGGCAACACTTGTGTTTGTAGCACTTCAAAACACAAGTACAACGAACCAAAATTAGGCTTATGTACTCCAAAGATGAAATGAAAGAAATCAAATCATTTGAATAAATGAATGATGAATTGATGAATGAAAAAAAATAATACAAGCATATGGGGTCTATATATAGATGTTGGAAAGTTGTATCTCAAAAGACACAACCATTACAAGAGACACATCCTTTCAAATTTGTCTCTAATTGAAGAGACACAATTATTGGAAATTATTAATTTCAAAAGTCACAATCTTTCATATGAAAAGACTCATCTTTTCATTTAAATTAATTCTAGAATATTCAATAATATTCTTTTAATTTTCCAATATTGTCACAATTTTAAGTGGCTTAATTTTCCATTCACTATTAATGGTTCCACTTAAATAATCACATAAATTGGTCAAAACCAATTTTTCTAACAATTAGTTTCTGGAAGGAGACAACAGTGTAAACATGAAACACGAGCAAGATAGAGAAATATAAGTTCATTCATTCACTTGAATTTGATTTCTTGATTTAAGTAAAATTAAATTTTTTAATCATATTCAAGTTGAATCCATCTGTGGAAACTTTAAAAAAAAAAAATTAAATAAAGCATTACAAATCGAATTCGAAAAGTGAACCAAAAGAGATGTTGCAATTGAAGAAAAGCATGCCCAACATAAGCATATTGATTCTTCCACTAATTGCACGAGAAAACAAAAATATTTTATAAATAGGAATAACCCAACATGTTTTCCCAATGCAAAGTGAACATGTACCTCAATTTTTTTAAGTTGTGAGCAAACAATATCAAGAAGCTCTCCACTTCCACTTCCGGATATGACAGATATAGAAAGGGGTTAATACCTAGTTGATCAAGCAAACAAGTAATAAAAATAAATAACATCAAGAAACAATTCAAAAATCCGCATTCTATTCGATAAAAACCAATTATTCTCATAATGCTAGATGTAAGAATAGCATTATATATAGTTTCAAAATCAATGGACAAGGATTTTTTTTTTTTTTTTTATATGTAATGGAGTTGTAAGATTAGAGGCATCATGGATAAGGAAAGCTGTAAAAGGCAGCATATCTGAAATTGCTGATTTCCATTCATCAACCAAACCAAAGACCTTGGATCAGTAACGATTTTTAATGCTTTCCTCTATCAATCATTATGGTAAATGAAAACACTTTTAGCTCTCTAAACTTGATTATAAAAGATAAAACTTCAACTTGATAATAGACTTTTAGCTCTGCCAAGGTTACGTCTTCTTCTCATTTTCATCCTTTCTGTAAAGTTTCAAACATCTCCAGTGTGTGAAGACCTATGATAATAGACAATATATAGTTAGCCATAGGTTGACAACCTTAGGCCCCGTTTTCCAGCCGTTTTCCATTTTCGTTCTCTGAAAACGCGGAAAACGCTTTCTCTTATTACGTTTTCGAAATTTTTTTTCAGAAAACATTTTCTAAATTTACAAAGGAATTGGAAAACGCGGAAATGTCGTTTTCCGCGTTTTCCTTGGTAATTTTGGAAAAAGGGAAAACGCGGTTTCCCTTAAAAAAAAAAAAAATATTAAAACATAACTTCAGACAAAGACAGGAAACCACGCTGCTTCTCTCCCTCACAAAAGCTCCCTAACATCACGCTGCATCCTTCCTTTTCCGGCCGTGTCCACCACCCGCAACCTGTCGCCCGGCACCACCGCCACCACCATCGGCAACGGTAAGCTCGATGTTTGTCATAATTTGTTTCTTTTCTTCAATGGGTAAAGGAAGGACCTTGCTTGTTGGCACAAAGAAAGGGAAAAAATGTTTATCACACCTCACCCCATTATCTCTACCACACATAACGAATTCTCAACCATGTTTATCATATTTCTCTGTAGGATTCCAATTGTATCTGAATTTGACCAATTTTTCTCATCTATGAAGGAAGCCCTATTTCGGGCTACTGTTACTGTGACGGTTTGTTTTTTTTTTTTCGAATTTGAATATTTGTGTCAATGTAGATATATGAAATGATGTGTTATTATCAGTAATGTTTAGGCGTTTTTTTTCTATACTGATTCATAATAATTTTTCACTTTTACATTACTTACTCTGTAGAAGTAAATTTCAAGTTTTAAATTACACGCTGGTGTTCTTTCTGTTGAATTGATAAACCTTTAATTATTTGAGTTATCAATATTTGGTTTAGGACCTGTTATTGATATGTTTTTTCTCCTTTGTGCTACAGCAAGCTTGTTTAATTCATGTTTGATTTATTGACTGGTAGGAAACATGAAATAGATTTTATAACGTTTTATGGTACATGTCATTGCCATCATTTGGATCATAATGAACTGGAATGTTTTTTCACATTGTAATTGCTAAGTTTTAATTCTGCTTGAGGGAAATTATGGATGCAATATGTAAAGTTATTTTGTTGTGCGTATGTGTGGTTGAGAATGGGTTTGAGAAAAAATAATTTATAGAAAATGGGGGCCAAACGAAGCTATAATTTGACGAACGACAAAATTTGTCTAGGTCAATTAAATAAAATATTAAAGATGAAAGCTTAATTAAAAAATAAAATCCTTTCTTTTCCCCGAGCCCTCCCCTCCATAACCTTGTGAAGATCTTACCCAAAGAAATAAAGAACAGATAATTAGAAACATCACTATATTAAATTGGTCACCAATGTGAAAATCGTATTGTTTACATGTAAAGAGAAGAAGCTATTGTGTTTAACAACTTGAAGTTTCCCTTGGATGCTTGAATTACTATATGTACATATATATGTTTTAGATATTTTGTTTCCGAAGAAAAAAATTACTCATGTATATCTCAATATTTAAATTTTGGGGCATGATTTTGTCCATGTTTTGGTCAGCTTACTATCTACAACACACCTCTCAAATTTTTAGACTAGTATACTAGTAATACCATAGTTCTAAGGTTCTTGTTTTGGGGATTAGTGCATGTTATCAAGTCTTACCTATTTGTGAAACAATGAATACTAGTATGCATCAGTATAAAGTTTCAACTGAAGTTAGACCTTCTTTATAGACAATATGGGCGGTCAAAGAAATGCTAGGGAAACCACTATGACGTGGACCAATCAAAAAGAGACTGTCTTTATCCAAATATGCTACGATTATGTGAAAGCTGGTAAATTACAGTGTTCAACATTTAAGGAGGAGTGTTGGGGGAAGATTAGTGAAGATTTGAAACGCGTCATAAATGAGGACTGTGACATTGCTCAATTAAAGGGTAAATGGAACCGTCGCGGAGCCTTCATCGGTCATTCTCTGAACTTATTAAGCATACAGGAGTCACATGGGATTCAGATACATGTACAGTAAGTGCTCCTGAAGAAGTTTGGCAAGCATTTTTTGCGATAAATCTTCCTTCGCATAATACCTTTTTTTATCATTTACCTTTACTGTTAATCAATTTACATTACTTATTTTTTAATATGTACATATTATTTCATGTTACTTCTTCTTAATATGTACATTTTATTTCATGTATTTGTTGTTTATTAATGCAGAAAAATGCAAAGATTTACAAGAAATTCAAGAAAGATGGATGCCCACATTATGAGATGCTTGGAGAACTCTTTGGTGGAACCACGGCGACTGGAGGGTTAGGCACCCCCTCAACTCAGCTTCCACCCTCTTCAGATGATGAACGACAGATGGAGGATGATTTTCTAACAAAGGGCGTTCATGTACGGGTACATAATGTCGATGAATCGAACATTGAAAAGCCTCCCCGTCATCGCAAAACACCTAAGATCAGTAAATCAGAGAATATAGATGAGGCCCTGTCGCATTGGGAGTCCACTATGAATAAAAGAGAGGAGGAAAGTGAACTTCGACAAACTTACTTGAAGGAGAAGATTGCAGAAATGCAAGGGAAATCATCTTTCGGTACCAGTGGGAGTGAAGCAACTAGCCAAGACCCTTTTACGCAAGCGAAGTGCATGGCCATATTAAACAGTATGGAAGCATTGACTGATGAGATATTCACTAATGCTATGAAGGCACTCAGAGATCCAGAATTTAGGGTGCAATTTGTGTTGATGCCTGAGAGTAGGAGGATGTATGTGTTGAAATTCCTTTAAGTGATTTCCTATCGTGTAGCTTTATGCGAAATTGCTTTATTTGTACTTGTTCTGTGGATGATGTTTGTTTGATGTTGTATTGTACTATGGATTGCATAATTGTATTGATGTTCTGTATTATCAGTACCTTGACACTAGATGTGGATTTGGCAAGGTTTCTATGTATGAACTTGTATTATATTATGGATTGCATAATTGTGTTGATGTTCTGTATTATGAGTACGTTGTGACTAGATGTGGGTTAGGCAAGGTTTCCATATGAACTTGTTGTGTTGTGGTCTATGCACATGTAGTGGAGATATTAGCAACGTTGTAAATTTTACACGTTGGACTAAATCTTAGTGATATGCATTTGTGCAGGAAATGTCTTCTTCAAGTCAAATTTCACCTGATGAATCAAGTGACGAAGATCTGTTCCTCATAGATGACGAACCTGATGCATCTGTAGATATGATGGGATTGCAGATTGTACAATCTGCATATGAAGGGATATGTAGGACGCCACAAAGAACTTCATTACTTAGTGGAAGGATGTATATATATATGAGGTATTAAATGGACATCCAGATGTGTGTCATGATAATTTTCGCATGCAGAAACATGTATTTGAGAACTTTTGTAGCACTTTGAAAGAAAAAGGTTTATTGAGAGATGGAAAAAAAGTTAGCGTCGAGGAAGGGGTCGCAATGTTTTTGATGATCGTTGGGCACAGTACACGGTATAGAATTATAGGTGATAGATTCCAACATGGAAATCACACAATACACAAATGGTTTAAGAAAGTCCTACGTACTGTTCGTGAGTTAGGCATTGAGCTAATACGTCCAACGAACCGAGGTGTTGTACGTGAGCGTATCTTGCAGAGATACCCATACTTCAAGGATTGTATTGGCGCAATTGATGGAACACATGTGGCAGCTTGGGCGCCAGCTTCGAGACAAACAGCTTTTCGAGGACGAAAAACAACTGTAACACAAAATGTAATGGTAGTCTGTGATTTTGATATGAAGGTCACATATGTGCATGCTGGATGGGAAGGGTCGGCCAATGATTCTCGGGTATTCATTGATGCTATTACTACCGGCGCAAACGTATTTCCAATGCCATGTGGAGGTATATTGCATTAATTTTTTAATTTTCGAGTAAAACTCCTTTGACACTTAAGTTTAGACTATGTTATTTTATGCGCAGATGAATTTTACTTGGTTGATGCTGAATATCCAAACATACCAGGGTTTCTTGCCCCTTATCGAGGATGTCGATATCATCTACGTGATTACGTAGGAGGAGGACGACTGCGTGGAAATGAAGAGTTGTTCAATTACAGACATTCCTCATGCCGCAATGTGATCGAGCGATGCATTAGAGTTATAAAGGCCAGATTTCCTATTTTGAAGTTTATCAGTAATTTTCCTCTTACTAGACAAAGACACATACCTGCTGCGTGCTGCACAATACATAACTTCATTCTCCAAGAGCACGCATTGGATAAGTTGTTTACAGAATATTCTCTAGAAAATATGATATTTGATGAAGAACCTGAATCATCTGATGCACGTGAACCCATTCAATTTGATTCAAACTAGACAGCTCAGATGGCACAAGTGCGAGAACAAATTGCTACCCAAATGTGGAACGATTACTCTAGAAGGGCAACATGAATTTTTATACTTTTTGGCAGCAACAAATTGTGTGATTGTGGCTAATCTATTTATTTTTGTTGTTCCAAACTTAAATATGGTAGCTCTATTTCAGTTATATTGTGTTTATTATATATGTATGAATGTTGAATACATATATATATTCGCCAGAAATATAATTAAAAAGACTCAAAGTGTGTGTTTGATATTATTTAAAATATTTTTTTAATTAAATTAGTAGTAATTTTTAGGAGAATTGATGATTCATATTTGGTTGAAATAAATATTGTGGATTTCACTTTTAATTAGAATCAAACAAGGACAAAATAGTTTTCTGCAAAAAAATCAAACAGAACGTGTTTTCCAAGTTTTTATTTTCGAAAACAGTTTTCAGAAATAACAAACCAAATGCGTTTTCAGCAATTTTGAAAACAGTCATAGAAAATGGAAAATGGAAAAAATTTTCGAAAATGAAAACAGAAAACGGAAACATAAAGAGAACGGGCCCTTAGTTTTTCGTTCTCGGACTGTAGAAGTGGCATCAGAAAACATGAACCAAGAACTATTGATCGACAGTAAGAACATTCCATAAATAAGTTCTTAGTGATACTAATTAAGCCTACAAGTGTCAGATATCAAAATACTTTCTTAAATTCTAACTTATGAATAGTCCCAGTGAAGTTTAACGGAATTGAAAAGTAAGAATCTGGAAAAATATCGTATATTCCTCACTATCAGAAATCTATACAAAAGAATACATATATTGACCAAGAAATAAAAATAACCTGTACTAAAGATATATTATAGCCAATAGAAAAAGGCAGATGTTGTAATCTCCAAAAAATAAGAGATGATGGTGAAGTGAATGTCAGCTATTATCTTGAGTGCACCACAAGAGCCTGATTCAGTAAGGCATGCACGTAAGTATCCATAACAAGTCACACATGACATCCAAAGGTGGCCAAATATTTAAGCTCACTTTTCAACCGTCCCTCTCTTAATATCATTAATTGAAAGTAAGTAATTAAACTACAAATTATGAACACGGAGGGAAGGATCTCATTTTGTTTTGTTCGACAATCATTAGAGGTAATTTTTGTAAACTATAATCTTTATACGGAACATATATATTTAAACATGATTCTATTTAGGATCTTGACCATAAAATTAATTACTGTAAATCATAAAACATACTAGAATCCATAGTAATAATGCGGAAATATATGAGATTTTGTCACAGCTTTAATTGAACCCCGATCAATAATTGATCAGAAATTCGCATTCTCTCTCTTAACCTAAGCTTTTAATTGTGTTTCATAAGATTGATCTTCAATGATGGAATTTGAGTTAAGTATATATAGGTAGAGAGAAGGGCCGAATTTCCTGTTGTCTTTTAATCTCAACTGTCCATCAAAGTTGTAGTATTAATAGGAAATACTTCTAATTAAACCAGGTTTCTATTAATTCAGTAATTTAGCTAATTAAACTAGGATATGTAATATGGACCATATAATGAGAAGATATTAATTTCTAATAGTCCCCACTTGGTCGATATGACAATCCTATTTATGGTTTCATATAGGAATCATAAGGCGCACAAAAATTGCTGAATTAATATACTTAAAAGGTTTATCGTAATTACCTTAGTTAATTGAATCATTGATAAGAGTCATAGCAGTTCCATGTTAATTAAACAACATGATTCCTTTCATGTACTACTTATCAATAATCCAATTAACGAAGTGTATAGCGAAGCATCGTAATGGTCCCCGCAATGTCTTAATTAAAAGACTATTTCTGTTATTATTATCCATTTACATAATGTATACAAAATGGAAATATAAAATTCAGAATTGTCAATAATGAAATTTCAAAATAACGTCAACATAAGAACACGGAGCAATCCACATACAAGAAAAGAAACCATTCCTTACACTCAAGACCCATTTCATCGACATGCTGCTTAAATGTCTTGGGTTGATAACCCTTTAGTTAGTGGATCTGTGTAACCAATCACCTCAAGGTGATCAGTATGGCTAAATGTGAGCATATGTTTCTTTGTTCCCTATAAGTATCTCAACACTTTCTTAACAGCTTTCCAATGATCAATTCTTGGATTGCTTTGGTAACGGCCCAACATACCGACTGTAAAGCTAATGTCTAGCCCAATGCATACACGTGCATACATTAAGCTTCCTACAAGGGAAGCATAAGGAAAATTTTTCATTCTCTCATGTTCCGATTCAATTTGAGGACACTGAGTTAGGTTGAACTTATCCCCCTTCTTAATTGGAACAACATTAGGATCGCAAGACCCCATATTAAATCTTTCCAAATTTTTGTGATATAGGCATTTTGAGACATTCCCAAAAATCTACGTGATCTATCACAAAATATTTCTATTCCAATCATGAATGATGCCTCTCCCATATTTTTCATTTCAAAGTTTTGGGAAAGAAAATCCTTAGTTTCTCGTAATAAACCAAAGTCACTGTTGCTGGCAATTAATATGTCATCAACATATAGAACCAAAAATGTAAACTTACTCCCATTGATCTGCAGGTATATACATTGATCAACAATATTTTCAGTCAACCCAAAAGAACTAATGGTATTGTGAAACTTAATATATACCATTATCGTGAAGTTTGTTTTAGTCCATACATTAACTTCTTTAACAAATAGACCATGTTTTCATTTTCATTTGTAATGAAGCCTTCTGGCTGTGCCATGTAGATTTCTTCTTCCAAACTCCCATTCAGAAAAGACGTTTTCACATCCATTTGATGTAGATCTAAATCAAAATGAGCAACTAACGCCATAATGATTCGTAATAAATCTTTTTTAAAAACTAGAGAGAATGTTTCATTGAAATCGATGCCTTCTTCCTGATTAAAATCTTTGGTTACAAGTTTGGCTTTATATCGTTTGATATTACCATGAGAGTCACATTTGGTTTTAAAAATCCATTTACAACCAACTTTCTTGTGTCCTTCTGGTAATTCAACCAAATCCCAAATTTTATTAGCAGCCATAGATTTAATCTCCTCAAACATGGCATCGATCCTTTTTTTTCAAATTCTTTTAATGGCTTGTGTGTACGTAACCGGATCTTTTTTCATCCCTATGTTAAATTCAGATTCTTGTAAGTACAACACGTAATCATCGAAAATAGCTGATTTCTTGGGTCTTTGAGACCCCTTAATGCTACTTCTGGTGTTGTATTTACATTTGGTTCAATGTCGACAGTCTCATTATGGAGTACAGAATTATTGACATTTTGTTCTACATTGTTGATTGGATCAACAACAACATTATGCAGAATTACGGCATTAGAAATTCGTGATAAGGAAATTGGTACCTGAATTTCTTGAATAATCACTTCTTTAACTTCATTACTCTCACTGACTTCGCCATTCTAAATGAATTTAGCATTACCGGTTTCTACAATTCTCGTACTATGATTAGGACAGTAAAACCTATACCCTTTTGATTTGTCTAGATATCCAATAAAATAACCACTAATGGTTTTTGGATCCAGTTTCTTTTCTTGTGGATTATAAATGCGTGCCTCTGCTGGGCAGCTCCATACATGCAAATGTCTTAAACTTGGTTTTCATTACTGGGAACCAGATTTAAGATATACACAGCGGTCCTAAGGGCATGAATCCGGAACGATATGGGTAAATTATCATTACTCATCATACTCCTAACCATTTCCATAAGTGTATGATTGCGTCTTTCAGCTATACCATTCTGCTAAGGAGAACCCGGCATTTTGTATTGAGCACAAATTCCTAACTTTTCTAAGAGTTTAGCAAAAGGACCAGGACGTTGTCCAGATTCATCATATTTTCCATAATATTCACCACCCCTAACAGATCTAATAATTTTCACCTTTTTACCTAATTGTCTCTCAACGTCAATAATGTAAATTTCTACAACATTTACAGATTGAGATTTGTCATGCAAAAGGTAAATATATTAGTAACGTGAAAAGTCATCAATAAAGGTGATGAAATATTTTTCTCCACTATATGATGGAGCATCAAAAGGTCCACAAATGTTTGTATGTATTATCTCAAGCAGATCGTTACTTCTTGTGGCTCCTTTCTTGGTATGTTTGGTTTGTTTACCCTTAATACAATCCACATAGATACCAAAATAAGTAAAATCAAGATTTTGAAGAATCTCATTTTTTACCAACAAATCAATTCTTTCCTTGGATATATGACCAAGTCTTTTTATGACACAAGAAAGAATATTCGTCATATTACATTTCAAACCAACATTCAGATGCAACGTAACAATAAGAGATTCAGAAAAGGAAGAATCAAGATTAATTTTGATAGCCATTGACCAAAATTTCCAAACCAACAGAATCATTATTCGTGAATAAAATAAAACAATCACCTCCTATTTTGAAGGATAAATCTTCCTTATCAAGCTTCGACAAGAAGATTAGATTACGAGATACAGAAGGAACATAAAGATTTTGCTGTAAATCTAAGAAAAACTAGAGTCCAATGCTAAACGAAATGTGCCAATGGCTTGAACTGGGGCTTTGACTCTATTTCCCATATAAATGTAGTCTTCATTTGGATTTGTGGTTTGGGTTGTAAGGAATCCCTGCATCAAGTTTGAAACATGAATATTAGAACTAGAATCAATCCACCAAGTATTAGAAGGTGCTTCAACAAAATTTGATTCGAAATATACAAAAGTCAAATGCTTACCCTTCTTTTCAAACCAAGCTTTGCATTTTAAGCAATCCTTTTGAATGTGTCCACCCTTTTTACAAAAGTGGCACTTATCATCCTTCTTAGCTTTCTTCAGTGCAGGTTGATCTGATTCTTTGGATAGGCCCCTCTTAATGCCCTTCCCTGTTCACTTTTCAAATTTGTTCTTCCCATTATTATGAACCATGTAATTTGATTGAGCAACATGACCACCCTGCTGCTTATGTTATAATGAAGTTGAAAAGGACCTTAATGTTGAGGAAATGAGTTTAGGATAAATTGGACTTGGAACGAATCAGCCACTGTCATGCCCAATTTGCCTAATTTTGCAGCCAAATTGTCATGTCAAGTACATGATGTTGCATAGTTTTGGAGCCATCAAAATGGGTTGTGGTGAGTTTAGCCACAATTTTCCCAGCAATTGCTTTATCAGTAGTCTTAAAACATTCAGTTATGGTAGATAAGTATTCCTTAGCTATCTCGGTTTCTTTGATGGAAGATTTAATGTTGGAAAAAGTTGTTAGGCACATGAATTTCAAGTACAGTTTTTTGGTTCTATTCCAAGATTGAAGGCTTTAACTTCATCTTCTGTGGACGAAACATTAAGATCAGCAGGTTTGTCCACAGTAAGAGCCAAATCAGTATCAAGAACTCCCAAACTGAACTCAACACGCTCCTTCCACTTCGAGTAGTTAGTTACACCTAGTTCAAGAACAAAGTTGATATAGGTATTAAGTTGAGTAGGACGTCGAACTGCATTATAGAAACAAGCTCACTATTTTTAATCTTTGAGTTATAAACACAATAAACAAATATGACTAAGGTTTATTCATAAGTGAGCGATCAAAACTAACAATCAAACAAGTATGGTATCTGTGAATATCCTACACTTGCTTAATTGCAGAAATAAATCAACCCCGTAACGTTTATTCTACTATTAATGCATGGTATACCTGTGGGTAACGCATAACACAAGTGAAATAAACTAACAGTGATATCACTTAGTTTAACATTCATCAACATAATATGAGTCTACTATGGTGAACATCAACCAATAATATGAATGTCACATATGACAACAATATGCATGTACTAAACTGAAACCACTGTGGTGATTATCAATTTAGTATAATATGTATATTACAAATCGAATGGTATGCATAAACATAGTAACAGAAAACAGAGAAGGCTGGAGGTGCAAATAAGCATAATTATGCAAAATTGCAAAACAAGCCCTTGGAGAATTCTAATTTCCGGAACCAAGCCCCTCGCCATAATCGCAACTGCTGGGTTACAAACCCTAGCAACCACCGTCGCGCCTTCAAATCCGATTGGGAAACAACACCCGACGATCCTCTTTCATGCCTACTGGCACTGCTTCCTTGCGTAGCATCCCGCAATGCAGTCCCGCGCCTAGCCAATCTAGTTGCAGCGCCCAAAATTTCACCCCCGCCAGTGCTCAGTGGCCAGGTTGAACCTAGATGCATCATAAACCAACCAAAATCAAAACCCAATTTATAAAGCAGATTCAAAACGTCAGGTTTAATATACATAATATCCACATCTTCAACCTCCGAACTCCAAATTTTAGAATCTCAATCCCAATATCAAAACCCAGATGATATCCATCCATATATTTAACACATCAAATCGAAATCCCAAATCAGAATTCACATTGACAGTAAGAAAAGGATGGGTTTCGAAAAAAAATTAAATAATGCATACACGGCCAGAATAAATCTCTTCATGTATACGTATGAATCATCTAATAATTCAACATGATATTGATATGATTTCTTCATACACAATTAATTATTATTGTCCAAGCACTGCTCTGATACCATATATAAACTATAATCTTAATACAGAATATATATATTTAAACATGATTCTATTCAGGATCTTGACCATAAAATTAATTACTGTAAATCATAAAACATACCAGAATCCATAACAATAATGCGGAAATATATGAGATTCCGTCATAGCTTTAATTGAATCTCGAACAATAATTGATCTGAAATTCGTCTTCTCTCTCTTAACCTGAGCCTTTAATTGTATTTCATAAGATTGAAATTCAATGATGGAATTTGAGTTCAGTTTATATAAGTAAAGAGAGGGGCCAAATTTCTTATTGTCTTTTAATATCAACCGTCCATCAAAGTTGTAGTATTAATAGGAAATACTTCTAATTAAATCAGATTTCTATTAATTCAGCAGTTTACCTAATTAAATCAGGATATGTAATATGGACCACATAATGAGAATATATTTATTTTTAATAATTTACGATTAATTCTTGATGCATGCAAGCCTGTAGTAGAGAAAATACGTACTATGCTACAAATAATTCTGCCCTAACTGCTGTCAGACATATATAATTCAGGAGATGCCAAAAGCTAAAGGGAAGAAAACTAAGGAAAGAATGTGGTGTGACTATTGAATAAACTTTGGATAAGTAAGTGCTGTAAACTTAATCCACACTTGTGTATTGAATCAATCGTTATCTGAAACTTTCAGGTACGGAGCTAGGATTTATTGTCAGTGGGGGTGAAAATTAAATGATGTTGGGGGGACAACTAGGGTTCTAGGGCAGCGCCTTCAAAATTTTTTTTTAAGGAAAATTAAACCAATTAGAGGAAACTTAATTTCACAAATGATAAGTAAAGAAATTCCAACTCAAATGAAATACCTTAAAATCATTACTTACGAGTTTTCATACATTGAAATCGTTGTACAATAGCTTCATTATTAATCTTCAAACATGTATCTTTCTCTACATAAATAACAAGACTAGCATTCATCCACTTGACATGATATTTTCTCACTAAAATAAACAAGTTATAATTAGAGACTAGTAAATTTACTTCACAATTCAGAAATCACAAATCTTTAACATAACATGCCAAACAATATTAATCAAATCAATTAAACCAATTAATTAAAAAACCTCCAAGACTGGAACAAAAAAAAATTGACTCAAAATTCAGTGGGGGCCAACCCCCCACCTTGGCCTTAATAAGATCCGTCATTGTCTGAAAGGCACGAGACTTTTATTTCAAAAAACTCAAGCCTTAAATGTATGTTGAAGCTTTCAAAGATGCTGATTTGGCACCATCTCTAGTTGATCATTGATCTATGGAGTAAAAATCAACTAACTAGCAAGATCAAGTGCTGAAGCATAATTTTGGGCCATGGAACTTTTGTGGACTAAAATCGTCCTAAATGAACATTGTCGACTAAGAACTAACAAAAATTGGAAAACGAGGATTGTTAAGAGCTAAACACAACCACTATCAGGATTATTTAAGCTAATTAAAGACATGCAACTAGTTATTCGCTTTCTTCTTCTTTATCTTCTATTTGGAGAATTGGAGTCCATTATTTTTCTATTTGCTCTTTACTTGCATTTGTTTCAACAAAATATATTTCTTCAAGAGTGAAACATGTTTAAATACACTACCTTGAACTTGAAGAGTATGTCAATGGAGATAGAAAAAACAAGCAGATAGAAAAGGAAAAGTAGCTACCAATTGGAAGGGTATCCAATCCAACAACAGCCACCTCATGCCATTATTTTGGCAAATCTCACATAAAGACTGCCCACAACCTACGTATCTTGTCTTGTTATAAAATAATAAAATAGCCAGAAAATTGTTCTACTGCCAATCATGACTTAATAAATTAAGTCCTTTTTAAATAATAATCAAATAAATTCTTAAGGACTCTTAAACATAATGGTGCATGAGAACTTCATAGTAATATGCTTTCAATAAATTAATATTCTTGGTCCGTACAACAGTTAATGTCGAGTTTAAATTATTGCTTTTCATTTCCTACACGTGTATCTCACCCAAAAAATGTATGTCTGTTATATGCATGATTTTATTTGTCTCGCAAGTTTGATCAAGATCAACTCCTTTTTAAACTTTTGGATTGTGTTTTCGAATTGAATATTGAAAGAAGTGCACAAGTTCTTCAGATTTTGCTATAGCAAACAGGAAGGGAAGCCTATTAACTTCTCTATGATATTTTTAGCGTGGTAAAATGTGAACTTGACTAAATACCACTGGAAAACCAAATGGTTCCTAACGCAATACCAACTCTACATCTATTTCCCCAAAGACAGCTGATGAACAATTTTGGTTGGTAAAAACTGTAACGACTTGGGTCCCACTTAACGGGCTGCTCCGACCTTTAGATGACGGCGTACTATCCCACTGTTCCAATACGAGTCTTTTTAGCATGCTTTGTCCTCGCTCGTATGCTCCCCGAGAAAACTTTTCAGGAGGTCACTCATTCCAGAATTGCTCCAAGTCAAGCACGCTTAACTGTGGAGTTTCTAACGATGGACTTCCGGAAAAGTAGGCGCACCTTGTTGGTATGAGTAGTACCTATCAAATCTTTTAAGCTTTCTTGGCCTGGGTGTTACAAAAACAAATTGAAGACCCGTCCGAAAATGAAATTAGAAACGAGTGTGTATTTGGATCAATTTCATCTATCCTATGCTTTGATTGTAGTTTGTCATTTGTCCGGAGCATCAAATCACACAAAAGAAAGAAAGCAAGATTATGAACAATTATTTTTAAATAACGACATGACGATCCCATCATGCCAACCTACTACGCAAGACACATGACAAAAAATAATGGTTAAACCTGGTCCGCATATGGGCTAAACTGTCTGCATGACACTAGTTATCTTATTACGGATCTTTCTTGTTTCTAGATGACTATTGATGGGCCACATATTGGGCTCAATCCATTAACCAATTCCTACTTAAAACCTTTTTTGCTTAAAAGAAAAGTCCAAGTGACAAAAGGATATCTCCACCATAAGTTAATTCTGGTACGTAAAGATTCTTTCTCCTAGTAGAAAAAGGGAATTCATTCTGAGCCATATAAATAGGACTCCTTTACATAACATAGATATTCATATTCTCATAAGCAATAGAATTATTCTCGTTCTATATTATTTTTTTCCTCTCTAGTAAACTAATTTTCACACCGGAGGGCCGAAGAAAAATTTCATCATCATCTTTTTTGCAAGTTCAAGTAGACTTGTCATATCTTTTAACTTATAGCAATTTGTACGATTATCCCTTAAACTTTTTATTTGGTATATTAGGCCCTTGGGTTGACCTTAACTGATATTCCAAAGGCCTAAGATGAATCTATCATTTGCTTTGATTGTAGTTTGTCATTTGTCTAGAGCATCGAATCCCACACCAAGAAAGCAAGAATATGCACAATTATTTTTAAACAAAGACATGATGAGATTTCGTTGAATTTTTAATTTTATTTTTTAAAGAAAGTCATATATATGAAAAATGAATCTTTGACCAACTGAAAAATACTTCATAATCACATAAAGTATCACAATCTGGTACTTATGATACTTTTCAAATATGTTAGTATCACTGATACTTATGATATTCTTCAAATTATTTTTGGTAACATTCAAGTATTTTTCATTTTTATTTTTTATTTTGGGCAGTAACAATCAGTTTGGTGATCTAAAGTAAGTAATCTGTACATTTACCCCTTAAACTTTTCATTTGGTAGATCAAGCCCTTGGGCCGACCTTAACTGATATTTCGAAAGCCTAAGTTGAATCTATGATTTGCTTTGATTGTAGTTTGTCATTTGTCTGAAGCATTGAATCACACACCAAGAAAGCAAGAATATGCACAATTATTTTTAAATAAAGACATGATGAGATTTCGTTGAATTTTTTATTTTATTTTTTAATGAAGGTCATACATATGAAAAATGAATCTTTGACCAACTGAAAAATACTTGATAATCATATAAAGTATCACAATCTTATACTTATGATATTTCTCAAATATATTAGTGTCATAGTAAGATACTTATGATACTTTTCGATTTTTTTAGTAACAGTTTTTCTAATTTTTATTTTTGCCAGTAAGAATTAATTTGGCTATCTAAAGTAAGTAATCTATACAATTAACCCTTAAACGTTTCAATTGGTAGATTAGGCCATTGGGCCGACCTTAATTGATATTCCAAAAGCCTAGGATGAATCTATCCTTTGCTTTGATTTTAGTTTTTCATTTGTCTGGAGCATCAAATCTCACACCAAGAAAGCAAGAATATGCACAACTATTTTTAAATAACGACATGATGAGATTTCATTGTTTTTTTTTTTTTTTTTTTTTAAGTCATAAATGGCAAAAATGAATCTTTGACCAACTGAAAAATACTTCATAATCACGTAAAGTATCACAATCAAATACTTACGATACTTCTCAAATATGTTAGTATCACTGTAATATACTTATGATACTTTTCAATTTTTTTAGTAATAGTGAGGAATTTTTCAGATTTTTATTTTGGACAGTTTGGCTATCTGAAGTAAGTAGTCTATACAATTATCCCTTAAACTTTTCAATTGGTAGATCAGGCTATTGGTCCGACCTTAATTGATATTCTAGAGGGGAAATTACACAAAACACCCTAAAAATATAACATATTACATTAATACACTTCTACACTAATTAAAATGCCTGCACACCGTAAAAAAAAAGGTGCAAAACAATGAAAACCACAAATAAAACCTCCATCCCTACAAAATCGAAGTTCCAAACCTACTCCCACTTCAACAAAAAACCCCAAAATCAAAACCTGACCATGCAAATGCAGCACGGCCATGGCCACTTTCGGAAGGCACGTAGCCCTTCTTCTTCTCTGAGCAAGAAATCGAACCTAACCTTTGTCTCCAAAGTTCGACAAGGGGTTCTTCAAATTTTTTTGGTTAATCTGCAAAAGGTTTAATTGGGAACAAAACTATCAGTTTTGTTTGTTGTTTGAGTGAAAACAAATCAAACCCCCTCTCGTTCCTTGCTACTATAAATTGTTCAGGTTGTCACATTTTCTGCGATAATTCTCAATCTTGTATCGCTACTGCCGACCGTAGCTATTGGGGGTCGACTGTGGTTTAACTTTCTGGTTCAGTCACATAGGTGACAAGTTCGTAGTTTTGGGCGGTATTTGGTGGTGACTGATAAGTGTTATATTAACGTTTATTTTATACACTTGTATCCTTGAATATGCCATAATGTGATTCTATCTAAGTATTATTAATGCATTTTATGTTTTATATTGCATAGGATCATAAAAGAAGAGAAAAGAAGAAAAAAGGACCAAAATGCACTCAAAACTGAAGTTTGGGGACTTTCATGCAAATAAAGTTACGGCCGTAAGAAAATAAGGTTACGGCCGTGAAAGTGTCGTGAAGCAAGTTGAAAATAAGCAGAAACCACTTTACGGCCGTAAAGGAAAAGTTACGGTCGTAAATCAAAATGTTACGGCCGTAACTCCAATTTATGGAAATATGCAGAAACTCAATTACGGCCGTAAAAGGAATGTTACGGCCGTAAATCTTCAAGTCAAAAATTTCCTTATTTCAATTCTTTCCATAATTTTGGATTTCTTGCTCCCAAAGTTAGGGCACGAAATTGAGGCTATAAAAAGGGAGTTTCATGACAAGAAAGAAACTTTTATTATTGTGAAAGAGGCTACACATTGAGGAAAATTGAGAGAAAAATATAGAGCATTCGTTGGAGATTTTCAAGCGCAAGAACACAACAACAATGGAATTCATGAAGCAATTTGAAGAATCTACCACAACCATGATAGGCTAAATTTCATATCTTGTTCAAAGGGGAAGTTGTGTCAATTCAATTATGTTATTTTATCTTCCTACAAATTAGTAGCGTGAATTTATTCCTTTATTTCAATTGTTGAATTATTATGTTTTAATTGTTCATTGAGTTTATTTGATTAATAGTTTAATTTGGCCAATTGGATTATTGATCTTTGAATTCATGATTATGCTATGTTTAGATTCTTGATCCGTAATTGTCATTGAATCTTTACTTTAGTAGCAAATAAATCTCGTGCAGGTTTAGTAATAATTCGACTTGGATTGTTTAATTCGAGCTTGTGTAATTAACGATCCAATTCAATCCATTCTTCTAAATTTTCATACTAGTCGTGCATTAAATCCTAAGAGCTTGTTTAGGACTGTCCATGGCTAGAATTGGTTCAAAGAGCTTATTTTGAATCAATACACATAAGGAAGAATTTAGATAATCAGAGCTTGTTGATTATTTATGATTGATAATTGAATTAGGAATAGAAACACGTTACAAGGAAAGGTATAACATTAATTGAGGGCACAACCGAACCTGAGAACAAGATTTCTTCTCATATTAATTCTCTAGTCATATTTAATTATTTATTTTTATGCATATTTTCTGTTCAAGCAATTTCAAACAACAAACCCCCCCATTCCATTCTAATTGATCGAACAACTAAAATTAGTTTCCGTTCCTCGTGGGATCGACCCTTACTCTCACTACTACATTATTAATTAATATTTAGCGAGTAAGAAATTATTTATTATTTTGGTGTATTGCGACACGCATCAAATTTTTGGTGCCGTTGCCGGGGAACGGTTAACCAATTTAGTGTTTAATCAATTAGAATTTTATTTCTTTTCTGCATTTTAATTTTTTTATTTTATTTCACTTTATTTATATGAATTGAAAAAAAAAAATAAGAAATTTTTTTTTCATATAATAACTATTTGCGCTTCTTTGCTAATATGCTTAAAACTCAGTCAACTAATTGTGAAATTTTTGATTTTGACCCAGAAATCGAGAGGACTTTTCGACAGCAAAGGAGAACAGTGAGACAAATGGCAGCTAACAACAGGACTCTTAAACAACTGGCTACTCCCGATGTGGCTCAGCAGCCATTGTGCATTACATTTCTAACGGTAGAAGAAGGAAGAACCTTTGAGCTAAAATCCGGGTTGATCCACCTATTACCTACTTTTCGGGGACATGTCGGTGAAGATCCATATAGACACTTAAAGGAGTTCCACGTGGTTTGCGACAGTATGAGACCCACGGGCATTACCGAGGAACAAATAAAAATGAGAGCCTTCCCATTTTCATTGAAGGATGCCGCCACTGACTGGCTCTATTGTTTGCCATCGGGAACGGTTACTACTTGGAGCGACATGAAAAAGCTATTCTTGGAAAAATACTTCCCTGCATCGAGGGCCGGTACCATCCGAAAAGAAATATGTGGGGTGCGCCAGAACAACAATGAAACATTATATGAATACTGGGAGCGCTTCAAGAAGCTCATTTCGACCTGTCCCCACCATCAGATCAGTGAGCAACTCCTGATGCAGTATTTCTACGAAGGCTTAGCACCGATGGATAGAAACTTGATAGATGCCGCAAGTGGAGGAGCACTGATGGACAAGACGCCGGAACAAGCGCAGGCTTTAATCTCTAATATGGCAGAAAATACTCAGCAACTCAATTCAACCCGAGATTCCTAAGTCCGCCGAGTGAACGAGGTAAATAGTTCCAATATTGAAGGTCAATTTTATGAACTGAAGAATCTTGTTAAGCAGCTTGCTATAGGGAATTCGAAGCAAGCCAAAGCCTGTGGAATCTGTTCGAACTTTGGACATCCAACGGATACATGTCCGTTATTGCAAGAAGAAAACAATGAACAGGTAAAGGCCGCGGATGGGTTTCCATTTCAAAGGCAACAGTAAAACCCATATTCAAACACGTACAACCCCGGGTGGAGAGATCACCCCAACCTGAGTTACGGAAATAACAAACCCCCAGGTTTCCCCTCCAACAAATCTCAAGGGCAATTCCAACAACAAGGAAATTTCCATTCACAGGGACAGTACCAACAAAGGCCCCAGGACTCAGGTATCTCTCTAGAAGATATGGTTAAAACTTTGGCCTCTAACACAATTCAATTTCAACAGGACACCAAATCCAGTATTCAGAATTTGGAGAATCAGATGAGCCAAATGGCTATTGCCATCAACAGACTTGAGGCACAATCCGGAAGGAAGCTACCATCTCAACCAGAGGTGAACCCCAAAAACGTGAGTGCCATAACCCTGAGGAATGGAAAAGAGGTTGAAGGTCCAAGCAAACAAATCTTCGCGAATAAAGGGAACGAAGAGAAAGAAGTTGAAAAGGGGGATGCCACTTCACAAATCCCGCAGGTAAAATCCAGCTCTAATTCAATTGCTAAATCGACTCCACCTCCTTTTCCTGGCAGGTTAGCAAAAGCGACTAAGGAGGGCAAGGAAAATGATATACTGGAGATGTTCAGGAAAGTGGAAATCAACATTCCATTATTGGATGCCATCAAACAAGTTCCCCGATATGCAAAGTTTTTGAAGGATCTGTGCACCAATAAGAGAAAGCTAAATGGAAATGAGATGGTAAGAATGGGTGAATCCGTGTCTGCACTTTTTCAAAGAAAATTGCCTCACAAGTGCAAGGATCCAGGTATGTTTACCATACCCTGTCAAATAGGTAACACTAGGATAGATCATGCATTGATAGACCTAGGAGCATCCATAAATATAAGGCCTAGATCTACGTACACTTCATTGAAACTTGCTAAAATGACTGAAACTAGTGTTATCATTCAACTAGCCGACCGTTCCAATGCATATCCGGATGGGGTAGTTGAAGATGTTTTAATACAAGTAGGTGGGTTAGTATTTCCTGCAGATTTTTATGTATTGGACATGAATGATGACCACTCCCCCAACTCTACTCCTATTTTGTTAGGTAGACCATTTTTGAAAACATCTAAAACTAAGATAGATGTTAGTAGTGGCACACTTTCCATGGAATTTGATAATGAAATTGTTCAATTCAATATTTATGATTCCGTGAAAAACTTTGATGATGATCCTGTTTATTCTGTTAATGTGAATGACTCTTTAGTACAGGAAGTTCTCGATATTGGTGGAAAGGACTGTCCAAAGTCTCCGAAATCAGGTAAAATCTCATCCATCTCATTACCAATTTCTGATGAAAAACCTCTACCCCCTATTTTGCAGGCACTAATGAAGAGCACGAAGAGGAGATTGAGCTTTGGGATTCCACCTAATCCCGGTTGAATGAGAAAGGACTCAGTCGAGCCAACGACTGTAAACAGCGGCGCTGCTCGGGAGGCAACCCGAGAGGGGAGTTTCTTTACCTCCTCGACTCTTTATTTTCGTATTCTTATTTTTATTTTATTTTATTTTATTTATTTTTTCAAAAAAAAAAAAAAAATGAAATTTTCAGTGGCCTAGTTACGGCCGTAAGATACCCTTTTACGGCCGTAACTCAATTCCAATTTTTTTTTTATGAATACAGAGGCCTTATTACGGCCGTATTTACATTTTTACGGCCGTAATTGTTTCTTTGAAATTTTTTTTCAGAATGTGACTTACGGCCGTAAGTCATACTTTCACGGCCGTAAGTCTGCCCTTTTTCAAATTTTTAATAGCACGTAGCCCTCGTGCATAACTCCCCTTTTATTGTTTTGCTTTTCAATGAGGACATTGTTTTGTCTAAGTGTGGGGGGGGGGGATTGAATTGATTGTGAGCTTAATGTTGAGTCAACATCCAATTTATTTTTTTTCTCTACTTCCGTTACCTATCTATGCTACTTAGGTCTTAAACCATACTTTGATAGGAAGCGACCCCACTTTTGGTTCATTTTTTTGAAATATCATTGCATAATTGGATATAAATTGAGCACATAGAGATCATCTCGTCCAAAACTTCACAAATAGGTTGAAAATGAAAAGTAAAATATTCAAATGTCTACAACCTAGTCAACCTAACCCAAAACAGACAGATTATTCCTACATATATAACCCTGAACGTCCCGATTGTTATACTTTTGTGAGTAGTCATGGTTTGAATACTTTTAACCGTTATCCTCGACCAATGGACTTAGATTTGGAATGAAGATCAAGTAATGACCTATAACTCATAATTGGATGGGAAAAATACATGAAAACCATAATTTGTGAGCTTTTGAGCCAAAGAGCTGTTTTTAATACTTATGAGCTCGTAATTCTTTGATGTGTGTCTTGCATGGTTGGGTTATGCTTGGATGTGCTTTCTTGTGCATACCGTTGTAGCTTCTTGATTCAAGTGCAAATTATAGCAAAGGCAATAGGTTAAACCAAATTTGGCTTTCTAAAAGAGCCTACCTTGCTACATGGACCATTAGAAGCCCGTTTGAGCCTTAGCCTTTCTTTGAAATTTTACGCCATGCTACAAGCCACGAATACTCTTTCTTTCGCATTGTCTCTGTTTTGAACCCATAAGAGAAGGGATTCGCAAGCTTTTGTTGATTGAGGATTGTGCTATGGTCTAAGTCTAAGAAGTTGAAATGGTTATCTTGTATTGGGCGATGGTTGTGTAATGGACTGAATTCACGGGATTATAATTCTATCTTGTGCCAATTGGTGACTGCGAAATGATTAGAAAAAAAAAGGGCAATGAAAAGGAAGTTAGTCACGAAAATTAGTAGTTGAGGATGTCAAACACTCAACTTGTGAAAAAAAAAAAAGAGAAAAGAAAGGAAAAGAAAATATTCAAGTGTGAACAAAGTTGGGTAGCGGGAAACAATAAAGATCATATTAAGGGGTGAAGGAAGTAATGTCATTATGAATTGACTTAGTTTGCGAAATTCCTTCTCGACTCAGCCTAAATATATCCTTTTATCATACTTGACCCGAAGCCCCGTTACAACCAAATAAAGACCTTCGCTTTGCACTTGTGTTATTGTTGGCTCCGGTTATGACAGTTAGGCAATCTGTGGTACTGACTTATCCATGCAGAGAGATGAGCGAAAAATTCAAACCCTTATACACTTTGTGCGACGAGAGAAATATCTTGTGAGGGTGTTAAAACCCATTACATATACTTATGAGTGGTTTGAATTGCTTGGTCTAGGGTTGGTGGTATGAATGTGGTCGGGGGTACTGTGTTGACTGAATTCACATCATGAATAACTCGGTTTACGCAAATGAATTCCTCTAAAATTGGGCGAAACTATTTTTCTTGTAGCCACTCAATAATGGTTGGGAGGTGAGTAAACACGAGAGGTGAAAGGAAATAAACCATAACGAGCCATGATTGGGTTGGGAAATAAAGGGCGTTGCATCTCTAGCACACACTAACACAATCCGATCATGCAATGGAACATTCTTGTTAAAGAAAAGTGGGTTGCAACCTCAAGTCTCTAAATTGTAATCTATTGTTTGAATCCTATTCTTTTCTTTGCAAATCTTTGTTCGAGGACGAACAATGGTTCAAGTGTGGGGGGATTTGATAAGTGTTATATTAACGTTTATTTTATACACTTGTATCCTTGAATATGCCATAATGTGATTCTATCTAAGTATTATTAATGCATTTTATGTTTTATATTGCATAGGATCATAAAAGAAGAGAAAAGAAGAAAAAAGGACCAAAATGCACTCAAAACTGAAGTTTGGGGACTTTCATGCAAATAAAGTTACGGCCGTAAGAAAATAAGGTTACGGCCGTGAAAGTGTCGTGAAGCAAGTTGAAAATAAGCAGAAACCACTTTACGGCCGTAAAGGAAAAGTTACGGCCGTAAATCAAAATGTTACGGCCGTAAAAGGAATGTTACGGCCGTAAATCTTCAAGTCAAAAATTTCCTTATTTCAATTCTTTCCATAATTTTGGATTTCTTGCTCCCAAAGTTAGGGCACGAAATTGAGGCTATAAAAAGGGAGTTTCATGACAAGAAAGAAACTTTTATTATTGTGAAAGAGGCTACACATTGAGGAAAATTGAGAGAAAAATATAGAGCATTCGTTGGAGATTTTCAAGCGCAAGAACACAACAACAATGGAATTCATGAAGCAATTTGAAGAATCTACCACAACCATGCTAGGCTAAATTTCATATCTTGTTCAAAGGGGAAGTTGTGTCAATTCAATTATGTTATTTTATCTTCCTACAAATTAGTAGCGTGAATTTATTCCTTTATTTCAATTGTTGAATTATTATGTTTTAATTGTTCATTGAGTTTATTTGATTAATAGTTTAATTTGGCCAATTGGATTATTGATCTTTGAATTCATGATTATGCTATGTTTAGATTCTTGATCCGTAATTGTCATTGAATCTTTACTTTAGTAGCAAATAAATCTCGTGCAGGTTTAGTAATAATTCGACTTGGATTGTTTAATTCGAGCTTGTGTAATTAACTATCCAATTCAATCCATTTTTCTAAATTTTCATACTAGTCGTGCATTAAATCCTAAGAGCTTGTTTAGGACTGTCCATGGCTAGAATTGGTTCAAAGAGCTTATTTTGAATCAATACACATAAGGAAGAATTTAGATAATCAAAGCTTGTTGATTATTTATGATTGATAATTGAATTAGGAATAGAAACACGTTACAAGGAAAGGTATAACATTAATTGAGGGCACAACCGATCCCGAGAACAAGATTTCTTCTCATATTAATTCTCTAGTCATATTTAATTATTTATTTTTATGCATATTTTCTGTTCAAGCAATTTCAAACAACAAACCCCCCCATTCCATTCTAATTGATCGAACAACTAAAATTAGTTTCCGTTCCTCGTGGGATCGACCCTTACTCTCATTACTACATTATTAATTAATATTTAGCGAGTAAGGAATTATTTATTATTTTGTTGTATTGCGACACGCATCAGTGACGGTTTCACCATTGGTGGTAGTGGTGGTGGTGGTGGTGGAAGGAGGGAGTTAGTTGGATTCATGACCACAAAGGCCATAAACATTTTCATTTTCAGGAAGGAAACTAGAGTCTTGCTGTTGATTTTTGAATTCTTCCTTTTTATTGTTTGGGCTGTGTAATTTTGACAACAAAGGTGGTGGTGGTGGAAGTGGTGGCATTAGGGATTTTGTTGAAGGATTGGATGTCTCATGCATCGGTATGCACGATTGAGGAGACTGCGGCGAGGAGGAAGAGGAACTAGTGGCTAAACCATTAAAGGATACAGAATGAGATTTGTAAATGAATTAGGAAATCTTTAACTAAAAAGTGTCATTATTTCATTTTTTTGTTAAAAGAAAAGTGATAAAAAGTAACATTGTGTCACTTTTTTTTTAAAAAAAGCGATGATTTTCATTTTCTTTGCAATGTTTTCTATTAGTGATGTTCTACTTAAGACTGCGTTACGTATCTTTTGGAAAATGTGTTACGTATCTATTAGTTTGATAAGGTACACTAAATTAAAAAAGTGACCTAATTGGCATTGTGTCACTTTTTAGTATAAAGAAAAGTGATAAAAGTGACATTATGTGACTTTTTACAAAAAAAGTGGCGTAAGTGACAAAAGTATTAAAAAGGTGACAATCAAACTTACACAGTATTTTTAACTTCCTAAAAAATTTTAAAAGGTATTTTTGATAATGGTCCAAAAATAAGGGTATTTGTGCAAGTACCCCTATTCCAAAAGGCTAAGATGAATCTATCCTTTGCTTTGATTGTAGTTTGTCATTTGTCTGGAGCATCAAATCACACACCAAGAAAGCACAAATATGCACAATTATTTTTAAATAACAACATGACAAGATTTCGTTGAATTTTTATTTTTATTTTTTAATAAAATTCATAAATGGCAAAAATGAATCGTTGACCAACAAAAAGAATACTTCATATAATCACGTAAAGTATCACAATCTGATACTTATGATACTTCTCAATTTTTTTTAGTAACAGTGAAGAATTTTTCATATTTTTATTTTGGGCAGTAAGAATCAATTTGGCTATCTAAAGTAAGTAATTTGTACAATTATCCCTTAAACTTTTCAATTGGTAGATCAGGCCATTGGGCCGACCTTAATTGATATTACAGAAGGGAAATTACACAAAATACCCTAAAAATATAACATATCACATTAATACACTTTTACACTAATTAAAATGTCTGCACACCTTAAAAAATACTGTGCGAATTGAAAATTTAAAGTTGTCTAAATTTTATGAACAGACTGTCACAAATAAGTTCGGATAGTAACCAATTAACAGTAACTCGTTAAGATTTGTTTTAGCGCAATACCAGATGAATCTTGCTGATGTATATTTTTCTGGATATTAAAACGTAAAAAGATAGAATAAATTATGCAGAATTGTAAAAAGACAAGAACACAAAAATTTGAGCTTAACGTTGGAAAACCCTAACAGGAAAAACCCACGACCCGCATCCTGCGGACAAAAAACTATCACTGTATAAGGAATGAGTTTATACAGATCAATCTAAACTATAGGATAAATCTACGCATAGACTTATCAAACATCCAAGAAATAGATCACTCCTTGATCCTTCTATGGCATGTAATATGAGCTGGCGTGTCACCACTCTTCAATAGTTTTCTTTGAATCTGCAACACTTTTGTAGTGCCCCGAGTTCCGTATACCCAGTTTACCACGTCATTTTCTGATCAAATTTTTTCGAATAATATTTTTGCGGAAGAATAACTGAAATTCATTTATGACAATATTAAATAAACTGTAATGGTCGATAAAATTTAAAACATTTATGAAACAGTTTGAAATAGTAAATCGAACCATTAATATTTTAAAGGATTTACAATATCATAATTTCTCTTTAAATGAACTTCTCAAAATTATTCGATGTTTGGAAAGTCGAACTTTCAACCGTTTATCGATTATTGCCACCATCGTCCATCACTTGCCACCGTCTCCGAAATCTGCAAAACTGTTAAAAGTAGAGTGAGCATTTCATAAATGAAATACTCAGTAGACTCATCGTCAATTAATTAATCTACAAGATAATTGAACACACAAATGCCGGCTCTTTGAAAACGGCTCTTGGCAGATCTCATAATTGTGCATTACAGCACGGGTCATTCTGAAAATCATAGGCTCTTTGAAAACGGCTCTTGGCAGATCTCATATTGTGCATTACAGCACGGGTCATTTTGAAAATCATAGGCTGTTTGAAATTGGCTCTTGGCAGATCTCATATTGTGCATTTCAGCACGGGTCTTCTCACTACTTTTCTTTCTTGTGCACATAAGGCACATGTTATGCATATCATCATCTAGTAGCGGATTGGGCTCCCTTACAGAGCCAGCTCCCTCACAGAGCTTTCAATCATGTCCGCATACTCATCATAATTATTTCCGAAGAAATACATTCTCATCGCCTTTTCTTATAAAAAATATGACTTTTACAAGTCATGTGACAGTCACATGCAATCATAATTTAAATCAATTAATAGGGGCGAGTCTACCTCCAATCCGACGAGTGCAAAGTTGAGCGGGAATGACTTCAATTTCTTTAATTCTCCGTACGTTTCGTCTTAGCCAATAAGTCACCTTAGTCTTTAGAAATTTATAGTTTAAAAATAATAATTTACAATTTGAGGACTGAAATTGATGTTTTGAAAGTTTAGGGACCAAAATGAATTTTTGGACTTAAAATAATTTAATAAGGAACATTGAGATATTTTTACTGAATTTGGAATTTAAAATGATTTTGAAAATACTACTTTGAATAAATAATTAAAATAATATAATTTTAGAAATTCGGACATTTAATTTAAAATCGAACAAATTCGATATTTCTTGACTTGGCTAGACGAATCCGTCGCGACGTTAACTTCAAAAATAATGAGTGAAATAGTAGCGACACAATTTTATAAATATTAAAATAATTTTTAATCGCGTAAAAATTCTTGGTCGCTACAACTTTTTCAGCAACCTCGAACTCCCCGTTCGAATATGATCCAAACCTCTCATTTGATCTTCACGCTGAAATTCTTTCCTTCTCGAAGTGATTGATTCCTCCTCCCGGAGTACCGAAGTCACAACACAATTGAAGCCTTTAATATTTGTATACCACACGAAATTGGCTTCTTGACTCCTTCTTGTAGTGGACGTGATTGTTTTAAGCACCTCAAGGATTTTTATGATTTTCACGTCTTGAAGAAAACATCCCGTTTTCTTCTATTTAAATTCAATTAAGTTACTTGACTCCCAAGTTTCCTTATTGTAAAAGATCTCTAATACCTGCAAAATACAGTAGAGATAATTAGAGAAAGATAAGATAATTATTCTTGAATAAATCTTACCATAAATTAGGATGGAGATAAATCATGAAAGATCTTACCATAATTTAATCATTTACCAATCAAGTGATTAACATAAACTTGGATACCAAGCATAGAAACCATATTTTCGGCCCTATCAAGAATCTTTACAATCAAGATTTTCGACCTAACAATCTTACCATATGTAGATAAGCTTGAATAAATTCGGCCCCTATCAAGATGATGATCATTACCATATGCAAAAATAAGATCGAATATTTTCGACCACAGCAAGAAGGAACTTACCATATCTAAGGATAAGCTTGAGTCCCAAGATTAATCATAAAATAGATCATCAAGTAATTTACCAAAATCACAAGATAACGAGATCTACATTTCGAGATTATCATCCTAATCAAATCAATATTTCTTGATCATTGTCTTCCAACAATAAAATGATTGTCACTAAAATAAGAGATATATTTTTCTTCAATAAATATATGCGTAATTTAATTAAACTTAATAAACTACTAAATACACGTATTTAGTAATTGAATTAAGTTTTCTTAAATTACACATTTGTGGAAAAATAGGAACTTCCAATAATATAAAGTTAACACGAACAATGAAAACCACATATCAAACTTCCATCCTTGTAAATCCAAAGTTCCAAACTTACTCCCACTTAAACAAAAAACCCCAAATCAAAACCTAACCATGCAAATGTTACACGGCCATGGCCACTTCCGGACTGCACATGGCCCTTCTTCTTCTCTGCCCAAGAAACCGAACCTAACCCCTATTTCCAAAGTTCGACAAGGGGTTCTTTGAATTTTTTTGGTTAATTTGCAAGAGGTTTTATTGGGAACAAAACTATCAGTTTTGTCTGTTGTTTGAGAGAAAACAAATCAAACCCCCTCTTGTTCCTTGCTACTGTAAATTGATCAGGTCACCACCATTTCTGCGATAATTCTCAATCTTCTCTCTCTAAGCCCCACTGTAGCTATTGGGGGTCGATTGTGGTGTAACTTTTTTCAGTGAATGAAGTCACATCTTCTGGTTCAGTCACATAGGCAATAGATTCGTAGTTTTGGGGTGGTATTTGGTGGTGGCAGTTTCACCATTGGCAATAGTAGTGGTGGTGGTGGTGGAAAGAGGGAGTTCGTCGGATTCATGTCCATAAAGACCATAAACATTTTCATTTTCAGGAAGGAAACTAGAGTCTTACTGTTGATTCTTGAATTCTTCCTTTTTAGTTTTTGGGCTGTGTAATTTTGACGACAAAGGTGGTGGTGGCTAGAGATTTTTTTGAAGGATTGGCTGTCTCATGCATAGGTATGCACGACTGAGGAGAGTGCGGCGAGGAGGAAGAGGAACTAGTGGCGAAACCTTTAGAGGATACAGAAAGAGATTTCGTAAAAGAATTAGGAATTTTTTTTAACTAAAAGTCGCATTATTTCACTTTTTAGTTAAAAGAAAAGTGATAAAAAGTGACATCGTGTCACTTTTCACTTTTTTTTTAAAAAAATGATGATGTTCAATTTCATTGCAATGTTTTCTATTAGTGATGTTCTACTTAAGAATGTGTTATATATCTTTTGGAAAATGTGTTATATATCTATTGGTTTGTTAAGTTACACTAAATTAAAAAAGTGACATAATTGGCATTGTGTCACTTTTTAACTAAAAAGTGGTACTTTGTCACTTTTTAGTTTAAAGAAAAGTGATAAAAGTGACATTATGTGACTTTTTTTCAAAAAAATTAGCATAAATGACAAAAGTATTAAAAAGGTGACAAATGTCACTTTTTTTTTATAAAATAATTAGCATAAATGACAAAAGTATTAAAAAGGTGACAATCAAACTTACACAATATTTTTTCCTTCCTAAAAAATTTTTAAAAGGTATTTTTGAAAATGATCCAAAAATAAGGGTATTTGTGTAAGTACTCCCCATTCCAAAAGCCTAAGATGAATCTATCCTTTGCTTTGATTGTAGTTTGTCATTTGTTTGGAGCATCAAATCACACACCAAGGAAGCAAGAATATGCACAACTATTTTTAAATAACGACATGATGAGATTTCATTGATTTTTTGTTTTTTTTTTAAAAAGTCATAAAGGGCAAAAATGAATCTTTTGACCAACTGAAAAATACTTCATAATTACATGAAGTATCACAATTTGATACTTATGTTACTTTTTAATTTTTTTAGTAACAGTGAAGTATTTTTTCAAATTTGTATTTTGTGTAGTAAAAATCAGTTTGCCTATCTAAAGTATATAATTTGTACAATTATCCCTTAAACTTTTCATTTGGTAGATCAAACCCTTGGGCAGACCTGTACATTCTTGGATCAAGTTGTTCTGAAAATATTGTAAGTGCAAGATACCGCAAACAAGTAGTAAAAGTGGATTTTTTCAGTCTGGAATGTCGATCCCACGAGAACTAATTTACTTATTACTAGCTTTGATTAATCAGTTCCTAAACTACAAATAAATGCCAAGATTGTGATTTTTGAATTATTAAATTAGTGAAAGAAATGAAATATGAAACTAAAACAAATGAAAATATTTGATTTTTTTGTTTTTCTTATGAATGGAAAGTGTTGGGACTCACGATAGTAACTTTGTTATCCTATTCAATTTCTAATCTCATGTAGTATTCTGAAAGTAGTGTGTAATCGAATTCATAATTTTATCCAAAATTCCCCTCTCAAGTTTAAATTTGTTCTGTATAGATAGGTGAACCACATATCTCTATGATTGGTTAGAATAAGCCATAACTAGATGCATTCAACGATAAGAATTCAAAATGATCACGACTGTCACAACTATGTATCTCTACCCTTCAGTCAATTGCTGGATTTATTACTTGGACTAGGCGTTAACTTACTTCTCGGATTACAAAAACAACCCACAATTAATCAAATTGTTGGTCAAGCAATTCTTGCATTAAAACGCATTAATATAATCAACACACAAAACGACTTGCGCAAAACTAGAGAATTGAAATTGAATATTCAAACAAAATTACATTGTTCATCCCAGTTAATAAATTAATTATACATAATTAAAGAAAAAAAAAGAAGAATATATAAAAAAAACATGACCAAATTCTAGAAATAAGGTTGAGGAGATGGAAAGGATTCATACACCAAGATCCAATCTTCAACCCAAGTTCTAGATTTCTTCTTTGGCATCTTGGAATTTCTCTTTGGTTTCTTATAGAATGTAGAGGAAAAAATGAATTGGGGACTCTCCTCTAGGTTAAAATATGTCTTTTTATATTTAAGAAAGCGGTTTAATCCTTTTTGAGCTTGAAAGCAGATAGAAAAAATAAAGAAAAAAATCGCAAAAAGCCCTATAGGCAGGCCGTGGGTTGCAAACAGCGGTTGGACCTTGGCAAATTGGGCAAAAAGAGGACCGCTGGTCAGTCGTGGTTTGCAAACCACAGTCGACCCGAGCTTGGAATTTTTGGTCCTTCAGCAGAACTTTAAACACGCATAACTTTTGATATACAACTCTGATTTGTACTCCGTTTGTTGCATTGGACTTAGGAATGACAATGGAGGTGGGGATGCAAATCCCCATCCCTGCTCTGTCATAGATTTACCATCTCCATCACAACCCCGTCCCCGTGGGACGGGGATGAGACAAGGCCGGGATGTTCATAATCCCTGTTTACGTCCTCGTTTTTATATATATATATATATATATATATATATATATATATATATATATATATATATATATGTCCATTAAAGTACGATTATTTTACAAAATTTCCATATAATAGCTATAAATAATTATTAACATTAATAAAAAAAACTCATAATAGCTTTTATAGAGTAGTACAAGTTTAATTATGTTTAGAAGCATGTTTGGAGAGTATGAGATGAAACTTGAGAGTGAGAGATGAAGAGTTGTATAGAGTTGAAATGTTGGACTTGGTTTTGAAATTATATTTGGGCGTCGGGTGATTTATGACGCTTTTAATTTGTTTGAATATTTTTAATTGAACTTATTAATCGGGATGGTTTCGGGGCTACTTTTTATCCCCATCCCCGCCTCATCCCGTTATTGTCGAGGATTCCCCACCCTGTTCGGGCTAGGTCCCTATCGAGTTCGAAGATTCCCCCCATTGCCATTCCTAGATAGACTCTACATTTAATTATCTTTCCAATGATACATTATGAGCTCTATGAAAATATCTGTACTAAAGTTTGTGCACTGATTTCTTCACGTACTCTGTATATGATTGTCACGTTTTGCTTCAATTTCTTCCAAATTTGAGTTTTAACAAAAATAATTAAAATAAATAAACAATTAAGCAATATCAAACTCTAAAATACTCACAACTGTTTAAATTTGAGATCCAAATAAGTACGAAAAATGTACTTATCAGTTGTCCAATCATGCCGACCTATTACGCAAGACACATGACAGAAAATAATGGTTACACCCGGTCTGCATGTGGGCCAAACTGTCCGCATGACACTAGTTGTCTTATTACGAATCTTTCTTGTTTATAGATGATGATTGATGGGCCACATATTGGGCTCAATCCATTAACCGGTTCCTACTTAAAGCCTTATTTGCTTAAAAGAAAAGTCCAAGTGATAAAAGGATATCTCCTCCATAAGTTAATTTTGCTCCGTAAAAAGGGAATTCATTCTGAGCCGTATAAATAGGACCCCTTTAATCATATCGTAAAATACAACATAACAAAGATATTCGTATTCTCATAAGCAATAGAATTATTCTCTTTCTAGATTATTTTTTCCTCTCCAGTAAACTATTTCTCATATCGGAGGGGTGAAGAAAAATTTCATCATCATCTTTTTTACAGGTTCATCGTAGACTTGTCATATCTTTTAATTTATAGTGATTTCATATATTTTGGTCTTGCTACGTCAAGGTCGGTAATTTTTACAGCATCAGATTTTAAGATAATCAAGTTGATTTATGCTGAAGGAATAATTATTTGCCCAAAAAAAAAAAAAAGAGTTTTTCGTAAATTTTCA
The DNA here is from genome assembly GCA_963555705.1 of Ligustrum vulgare. Lineage (NCBI taxonomy): Eukaryota > Viridiplantae > Streptophyta > Magnoliopsida > Lamiales > Oleaceae > Ligustrum > Ligustrum vulgare. The sequence continues at coordinate 12,658,627 of OY743171.1, forward strand.
TTAGTTGATAACCTAGGTTTCAACTTCTAAATCAACATATTCTTACTTGGGAGACAAACTCTGTAATTTTTCATAGTTTTAATCAAATTATATGTATTGGATAGACAAACATTTTAGAAATTCAATTTGAATAATGTGATTCAGCACAGGTGAAGTGATGACCAAATATTGTTCAATGAATAAACTCCAAAATTGTTGGACAAACAAGTGTTGACCACAAAGAGTCACTTTTAACTTGGAAAACTTAAAATGATTACCTCGTTTAATCTCATATAAATCAAGGATATACCACTATAAATACGTGTTCTTTTATTGTTTTCATTTTTCATTTGTTATTACTCTCGAAGTTAAGGTTAATGTTGAATCCATATTATAGGTAAAACTCAATGAGAGAATAATAAATAAGAAAAATACTATTTCAAGTAAGTGGGTAATGTTACTAATGTTATAGAGTAATTATTTTTGCTCGATGAGTTATAAATTGTACATATTCATTCAATCAATACGCTGGCGAGATTCAGTTGTCTCAATTGTGTTACCAAACTTTATTTTAGTATCGAAATTTCATCACTCTGTCACATTTCGTTGCCTTTCATTGAAACTGGTTGAAACTCCTTAGTTGACACCACATAATATAAAGTGAAAAATCAAAAAATGAGGCTTATCACCATCTCTTCAGATTAAAAGATTTAAATATTTCCTTTCTTAATTCAATACTCATAGTGGAATGTTAACTTATCACCCAACGATTACATAGAAGATATGTCGCAGTATGACTACCAATTTTTAAGAGAAAGAAATTTTATTCATTTTCCTCAAACTATACAAGTCCAGATCATGTGCATTCTCGAAGTAGATCAGCCATGCCATTGACAGTAACCTCAGCTTCCACAATGCAGCTGTTCTTCTCTAGCGACCCACTCGATTGTTTCTCAAAATAACTTATGGATACAAATTTGTGTCTACCCCATTAACTACTGGATGCAGTGTACCATTGACTACCTGCAAAAGAACACGAACACGAATTATTATTGGGAGGTAGTCTATTGAGTCTTCGCAATACCAATTTTAATTAAATGATGTCTTGATTTACCTGTTGTTGCTTGATGTACTCCATTAATTTGGTCTAATATACGTATGGTGAATTTCATGTACATCTTAGTAACAGGAGAAAGTGTTGGGAATTTTTGGTACCAAACAAACCTCGGGGGGCGATGATGAAACATCATGTCAGAAATTTAGCCTCGTAGGCCCTCGGCCCATGATCAAAGAATTATTAATGCCCAAAACAACCACAATGTGAGTAACCCATGAGAATGATAGGTTAGATACTTTATCACTGTACCTTGAGGTGTTAATTGAGATATATGCCCTATTGCTCGGTAGGTGGATCCGATTGGCGGCCTAGGTTTAATTAGGCCCTCAACCCATTCCCCTAATTAAACATAAACCTATCCTATATCTACCCTACACTCCCCTTACTCTTGGTTAAGACAAGCATTACACTCAAGCCTCGCCTTCTCTCTCTTGCGATCGCGCGACGCTTTCTCTCTGTGAGATCTCATCACCTGTTTCTTTGTGAAATCCAACCCCATTTCCGTTCAGCCCCTGTTGCGGTTTTCCCTTTGTGGGTTTTGACCTCCATTTCATTTCTCTGTTGTAGTTTAAACTGCAACCCTGCTGGTCGCGTTCTTGGACAGTCTGGTTTCAGATTCTCTGTGTGAAAATAGTGGATCTTTCGGGTTGCCTCGGAGTGTATCTTGCCTTCACATCGTGGTGTTACCTATTGTGGTTGTTGGGGAAAATTTCTGAGCCCTCGATTTGTTCCACACGGCTTGGTTTCGAAGTCTCAAGGGAGTTTTTCCTTTTATTCTTTGATTATTGTTTAGTTATCATTCCTAACACTTTGTCAATCATATGTTTACAGTGATTAACTTGACTACTTTGTGTTGTGACAAGGTTGAATTTGCTACAAATTGGTATCAGAGCTTGGCTTGACTGATTGACAAACTTTTGTGTTTTGGAATCGATATTTTCGAACTCTGTGTATATTGCCTTATTGCTGAAATTATTACTGAATTTTTTTTCATAACCTGCGTGTGTGAAAAATCCTTGACTGATATGCTTTCTTTTGTTGCTTATTATGAGTGGGAACTTGAACAACTTGATGTGAAAATGCTTTTTTTACATGGGGATCTTGAAGAGAAAATTTTTATGTTTCAACCCAAAGGTTTTGAAGATAAAGAAAAACCTGATCATGTGTGTTTTCTTAAAAAATCATTATATGGTTTAAAACAATCACCTAGATAGTGGTACAAGAAATTTGATTCTTATGTGCTATCTATTGGTTTCAAGAGAAGTGAGTTTGATCATTGTCTATACTACCTGCACCACAACACTGATGAGTGTGTGTATTTGATACTTTATGTGGATGACATGTTATTGATTGGTTCTAACATGATTTTGGTAGACAAAGTTAAGAGTGATTTAAACAAAGAATTTGATATGAAGGACCTAGGCCATGCTAAACGTATTTTAGGTATGGAAATTGAAAGAAATAGGTCTAATTCTTGTTTATTCCTGCATCAAACTCCCTATGTGAAAAATGTGTTAAAGAAGTTTGGTATGACTAACTGTAAGCCTGCTTCTGTGTCTCTTGGAAGTCATTTTGTTTTAACAAAAGAACAATCACCTGCTAATGAAGAAGAAATAGATTATATGAGTAATATACCTTATTCAAATGTGATTGGTTCTGTGATGTATCTGATGGTTTGTACTCGGCCAGATTTGGCTTTTGGTATTAGTATTTTGAGCAGGTACATGTCTAATCCAGGCCCCACTCATTGGGAAGCCTTGAAGTGGTTACTTAGGTATCATAGTGATACTTATAATGTGGGTTTAATCTATAAGTGCAAGTCTAATAATGTGAAATTGAAGGGTTTTACTGATGCTGATTATGGTGGAGATAGAGATAATAGGAAATCTAATTCCTCTTATGTGTTTACTTTGTGTGACTCATGTGTTAGTAGGAAATCTTAACTCCAACATATCGATGTTCTCTCCACTACTGAATCTGAATATATTGCTATTACCGAAGCCTTTAAAGAAGCTTTTTGGTTTAAAGGATTGCTTAAGGAACTCTGTACCTTAAATGAAAGTGTAACTGTATATTCTGATAGCCAATCAACTATTCATTTATGTAAGAACTCAGTTTTTAATGAATGCACTAAACATATTGATGTTAGGTTGCATTTTATTAGAAATATTGTTTCTCAAGATGAAATCAAACTTGAGAACGTGCATACAGATTATAACCCTGCAGATATGGACACAAAGATGCTCACACTAGTAAAATTTAGAAGTTGTCAGTTACTTCTAAATATTGGTACAGGTATGAAAAGTTCTGATTAGTTTAGGACTTTACTTTTGCATTTACTAAACATATGTTGTTTTTCCTTTTGCAGGTTTGTTCGGTACCAAGGTGGAGGTTTGTTGGGAATTTTTGGTCCCAAACAAACCTCAGGGGCGATGATGAAACATCGTGTCGAAAATTTAGCTTCGTAGGCCCTCGACCCATGATTGAAGAATTATTAATGCCCCAAACAACCACAATGTAAGTAGCCAACGAGAATGATAGGTTAGATACTTTATCACTATACCTTGAGGTGTTAATTGGGATATATGCCCTGTTGCTCGATAGGTGGATCCGATTGGTAGCCTGAGTTTAATTAGGCCCTCGACCCATTCCCCTAATTAAACCTAAACCTATCCTATATCTACCCTACGCTCCCCTTACTCTCGGTTAAGACAAGCATTACACTCAAACCTCACCTTCTCTCTCTTGCGATCATGAAGCGCTTTCTCTCTCTGAGATCTCTTAACCGGTTTCTTTGTGAAATCCAACCCCATTTCCGTTCAGCCTCTGTTGTAGTTTTCCCTTTGTAGGTTTTGACCTCTGTTTCGTTTCTCTGTTGCGGTATAAACCGCGACCCTGCTGGTCACATTCTAGGGTAGTTTGGTTTTGGATTTTCTTTGTGAAAATAGTGGGTCTTGCAGGAAGCCTTTTCTTTCCTTCACATCGTGGTGTTGCCTATTGTGGTTGTTGGGGCAAATTTCTGAGCCCTCGATTTGTTCCACACGGCTTGGTTTGGAAGTCTGAAGGGATTTTTTCCTTTTATTCTTTGATTATTGTTTAGTTATCATTCCTAACACTTTGTCAATCATATGTTTAAGTGATTAACTTGACTACTTTGTGTTGTGACAAGGTTGAAATCACTACAGAAAGTTTTTCGTGTTTAACTTGACTACTTTGTGTTTAAGTTTTTCGAGATATCCCCGTAAGTGTACGGGTCGTGAGAAGTAATAGAGTGGACCTACGAGTCCGGATTATCGTCCCACGAGGACTGTTTATTAAGTACCGAAATGTGTTAGTTCTACACTTTATTTGAACGGACAAAATAATTTGGTGTTTTAAATTAAAACTAAGAACATAAGCAAAAAGAATTAAAATTGCTGAATTGTTTTGATTTCAAATACGATTGTAATATGGTTGGGATTTACGAGTTCACCTAGCCAATTAAATTAATTCCAATTCCAGATTTTATTTTCTAAGTATGCGCTCGATCGAATTCACTAATTCAAATTGAGATTCCTCTCTTGAGTTTAAATCAATTCTACATAAATAAGTCAACCTTATATCTCTACAGCGGGTATGAATATTCCTTATTTAGATGCATTACATACAAGGATTCACACACGATCGCAATAATCACAAGAGTATATCTCTATCTCTCGTTCAATTACCGAATTTATTACCTAGATCTATGTTATTAACTCACCTCTCGGATTATGGAAATAACACATAAATTCATGAATAAGTGGCCAGTTCATTCATGCATTAAACGCAATAATAAGTCAACACATGCATTAAAGCGTTAAAACAAGGAATATGGAATTAAAATAATTAATTAGGCTACATCGTTCATCCCAACATCAAATTTAGCTACACATCATATTTAAATAGGAAAAACAGAATATAATGACGTTAATTGAAAATAAAAACGAAGAATGGAAAGATTGCACCAATTATCAATTCTTCAACTGTTTTCAATTCACGTCCCTCTGCGATGCTTGAATCTCCAAGAATTTAATGTTGAAATCTCAATTGTGGCTCGTTCTATGGAGAGGCAAAGGTTCTATTTTCGTGCCTCTTATGTTGTATATATAGGTTTTGGAGAAAACCTAGGTCAAAAAGCCCAAAGCCTGTTAAAAATCGCGAGAAAAATCTGATCTGCGGCCCAGTCGGACAACCGCGCGATCGCATGGTAGAACCTCTGGCGATCGCGTGGTAGACGTTAAAAGCTCTCGGGTTAAGAATTTGCACCATCTCGCGATCGCGTGGAACGTATCCAGCGATCGCGACTTCCTCATTTCTCGGCTGTACAATTTAGTCCCTGACTTTTAATTGCACCTTCAATCCTCAACTTTCAATTGTTGCAATTTAGTCCCCAAACTTTATCTTCTTCTTGATTTTCCCGTTTAAGCTCTCATATCCTTCAATTCGTTCCTCCAACCTTTGATTTCTTCACTTTGGCACCACGCATGTTTCCCGGTTGTTGTCACAAATTCCTCACTTGTCCAATTTAGCTCCAATTAACATCCAATTGTGTCCTTTTTCCATTGATTTCATAATTCTTCATCTTTTGGGATATTTTCTGAAAAGTAAACGATAAACACAAATTAAATAGAAAATATTCCAAAACGAAAATAATTACACCCAATTTAGACATATAAATAAGTGTATAAAGTACACTTATCAAATACCCCCAAACTAGAACTATTGTTCGTCCTCGAACAATGTAAACTAAACTATCAAATATTTTTGTTGTGTCAACATGTTTACCATATGCCTCCATAGTCCAAATCAATTCAAGCTTTAAGCAAGAGTCATGAACAACAATGCAAAATAGTTTTCTAGTTATGTCCGCCGGAATTTCAAGTGTGTGTGTGAATAGCCAATGTCAAACGCATACTTATGCAAAAGATGTGCTCATACTGTGTGGCTCATTATGCATAATCAAGCCCGAATCCCATGTGGTCAATCTATGATTTCTAATGAAATTCCTTTCAGCGCTCATGGATGATCACCACTTTCTGCTTTTCTCTCACATCCCGGGTTTTTATCTATGTGGGTTCTAAAAATATTCTTTGCTTTTTTCACACAAGGTAATCAGAATCAGAAATATGCGTGCATGACAAATCAGAAGAAAGCAGTCCCCAATTCTACAACCTCAACCACCACAGCTCAGTCAACAAAGCTTATACCATACAATAAAAAAAAAAAAAAATTATTTTATTTATTTATTTATTTATTGGACGAATTTTTCTTTTAATTGTCCCTGTCTTTTACCATCTTTGTGCAAAACTTTTCATACTTGCTTTCTATATGACCCCTGTAGCGGGCTTTCAGATCGGCAACTCCCAAACCAGACGGCAATAGGGTACCAGGTTCAAAGAACCCCTCAGACGTACTTGCCCGATTCATAAAGGCTTAAACAGAAAAGTTAAAGATGTTATAATGTCTTATGTGTAAGTCCACTCTCTGTACTTGCTTTCTAATTGACCCCTGTAGCGAGTTTTAGGTCAATGACTCCCAAGCCAGTTGGCTTTAGGGCACCAGGTTTGAAGGACCCCTCGGACTTACTTACTCGAGTCAAAAAGGCATTTGAAGAGCGGAATAAGACCTTCAGCATTTTTCTGTTTTTATGCTGGAAAGGGTTTATACCAGTTGACCAAACTGCAATGACTAAAGTGAAAAACCAAGAACCACAGACCTCCAACCCGTCAATACACACAAATTCCAACCATTTTACCCCCAAACTTGCCTTTTAGCATGATTGGTTCTAATTTAGGGATGGGATGTCTAACGATCTAAGTTCAGGGCTTTTTTAGTCATTCCTAAGTTCAAATTGCATAAAACTTTGCCCCACATGCATTAAACAACATCCCTCACACAAGCAATTATCCAACACTGGCTATGTGCGCAATAAATATGAATCTAGCAAAACATAACTAGTTCAAAATAAGTTCATGCTTTTATGTTGTCCACTTTTCAAGCCTATGCAAAAAATTGATTCATACTATATCCTAGGCAATAAACAAGTTAACACATTTTAAAATTTTTTTTCTTCTTCTTTTTTTTCCTTAAAGAATCAATTGAATATAAAATGAATGATGAATGCAATGAATCAATTGAATATAAAATGAATGATGAATGCAATGAATTTTCACCCCCAAACTTGAAATGAACATTGTCCTCAATGTTTGTCAAAAAGATTCAATAATGTAAAATAAGACAAAGAAGAGAAAACGGAAACTTCCCTAGTGTAGAGGATGTATTTCTTCGAAGCTTCCTATTGCATTGCATTGGATGAATCGACCATTTTCTTGCTTTTCCCGACTTGATTTGAGGTGTCTTGATTGATGTTTACCTTGCAATTAAGAGATAAGTAACATTAGAAGTCATAAACATCAATAAGAAAAAAATGGAAGTTCAGTGCTACACCCCCAAACTAAGGTTAAAGCAAATTTTTTTTTAATTTTCAACAATGGTAGACCACACATATTTAAGCCTTGATATAGCCTAGAAAAACACAAATTTTTCCGAGCCATATTTTGATATGTTAAAGTCCACAGCATGGTCTACAACATATTAAAAATTCAGGTCTTTTGGAGCTCAATATGGTCATGTAAAACTATGGCAAAGTTGGTGACGTGAGTGGATTTTCAGGTGCAATGGCCTGCAGTGGCCTTGCAATGAGGCTGCCATGGTGCTAAATTTGTTTTCATGAATTCTGTGAAATGAAGTGAACTAATTCATGAACTACACACATATAATCAATGAGAAACATATCATGAAGGTAAATGCTCGGAAGGATGTCTCAAATTAGCACTAGAATGTCTTTGTGGCATTTCATCAAATACAAGGTGTGCATTACAAAAATCAAAGGGTATGCATAGGTTTGGAGGCATGAATGAACCAAAAATTTTGTCTACTAAACCACAAATCACCTTCTCCAACATCTAAATTCAAAGAAAATTTCAAAATTTTGAGGAAACATGGATTTAAATGAAGAATTTCATACCTTTCATTGATTTGGATGTGAAAATAGAAATGAATTTGGTGCAACTAGGTGATGCTGACATGCACACAAAATGGAAGATCAAATATGAGGTGATTGGGGGAGAGAAAACGAGTTCATGTTGTTTGAAATTGAAAGAATTAAGTGAAGCACTAAAACTGCCGAATTTGGTATCAGATTACCCACGCGATCGCCTGGTTGGAGTGCCAGCGATCGCGTGGTTCAAGGTTTTAAAACCTGTTGATTTTTAAATGCGGATTCGCGATCGCCATTGCCTATTGGCACGCGATCGCTTAGTACACGGCATTGCTGAAAATGTTTCCTATTTTTGATTTCCAAAATCATTTTTAACCCCCTAATCACTTCATGATTGATGTAATGATTTTCCAAACATTAACTTCATGATTCAAACTAGTGTGTGTGAGTTTGGAATGACGATAGAAACCTAGCCTAATGTAAACATGCAAAATCAAAAACATTACTAAATATGCAATAATAGACTAATATGCAAAAGTGTCCTTAACATGAACATGCAAAACACCCAAACAATTTTCCTACCATGCATATATCTAAAATTCAGCAAATAAATAAATTATGAAAGCGTAATAAATAAAAGGGAAGAAAGGTCGGGTTGCCTCCCAACAAGCGCTCCGTTTTAAGTCTAAAGCTCGGCTTTTTGCACTTCTTTATCATGGAGGCTTGAATGATCCTCTCGAGGCTTTGCATTTCTTGCAATTCCCTGCCTTGCATATCTCCATTCGTTTTCTCACTTTCTTGAATTTCAAAGCCTCACTTTTAGCCAATTGTTGAGGGATGTTCGGCTTTTCTTCCTTTTTGTCCCTCCATCCATCTTTTTCCTTTACGAACTCATATTTTGTGATTAGATCCTCCTCGAACTTAATCCCTTCTCATTTTCTTCTGGTTTCTGAATTACTCCTTCCACCTTGAAGCAACTTTCCTTTAGATATTCGAGATCCTGTCTTGGCTTGATGCTGAAACTGACTTGTTCATGCTCGACTCGAAAAATGATTTCCCATTTTTCGATGTCTATGAGAGCTCGCCCTGTAGCAAGAAATGGTCTTCCAAATATCAGGGGCATCTGAGAGTCCTCCTCCATATCAAGGATCACAAAGTCAACTGGAAAGAAGAACTTGTCCACTTTCACAATCACGTTCTCCACTATCCCATATGGATACTGTATAGACCTGTTAGCCAGCTTTAGTGTGATATTTGTTGGTTTAGGCTCCCCCAAACCAAGTTTCCTGTATACAGACAAAGGCATTAGGTTAACACTAGCCCCTAAGTCACACAATACATTATCAAAAGTGAAATTACCAATAGTGCAAGGGATAGAGAAACTCCCTGGATCGGTCAATTTTCGTGGTAATTTCTTTTGAAGTATGGCGCTGCACTCCTCACTCAGTGCTACTGTCTCAAAATCAACCAACTTTCTTTTGTTTGACAGCATCTCCTTCATAAACTTTAAGTAGAGGGGCATTTGGGCCAAGGCTTCGGCAAAAGGAATATTTATGTGCAGTTTCTTGAATATTTCCAAAAATTTTTCAAACTGCTGCTCCAACTTATGCTTTATCAATCGTTGTGGATAAGGAACTGGGGGTACATAAGCTTTGACTGGTGGTCGAACTCGAACTTCTTCTTCGACTTTTTCTTGAACTTCAAGAGTCGACCTCTGTTCTTTTTCACCTTTTTCCTCTTCCACCTCATCTTTCTTTTGGCTCTTCTGCTTTTCATATTCCTCTGCAGTCACTTCGGATAACTAAACCCCGCTTCTGGTTGTTATTGCATTAACATGCTCACGAGGGTTCATTTCAGTGTTGCTTGGTAACTGTCCAGGCTGCCTTATTGAACTGCTTGCTGCCAGCTCTCCCATCTGTTTCTTCAAATTTTTTATTTCAGCAGCTTGATTCATTATCTCACCATTCTGACTCTTGACTAGCTGGATTAACATCTCCATGTTTTCTGCCATGGTTTTATGAGATTGTTGTTGCTGCTGTTGTTGAAAACCAGGCGGACGCTGAACATTTTGATTATTAGACCAGGAGAAGTTGGGGTGGTTCTTCCATTCTGGGTTGTAGGTTTGTGAATAAGGACCACCCTGTTGCCTGTTGCCCATGAAATTGACTTGTTCTGAACTTGTTTGATTTTGTTGAAGTGGGCAGAAATTTATAGCGTGATTTTCAAAAATAAAATCACACAAAGTTGTTTGAACAGAATTCACTTGCTGCACACCCATACTGTCTATCTTCTTTGTCAACGCATCCAGCTTAGCAGTTAATGCTGTAATTTCACTAACTGCAGCAATTCCCCCAGACTTTGGTGTAGCTCTATCAGAGTACCAATGGTAACTGTTTGCAGCCATCTTCTCGAAAATCTCAGAAGCTTCTTCATAAGTCATATCCATTACTGATCCTCCAGTTGCTGAGTCGGCATACTTTTTATTCTCATTCGTCAACCCATTGTAGAATGTTTGAACCAGTATCTAATCAGCGATTCCATGTGTAGGACACTGTCTGATGAGCTCGTTGAACCTTTCCCAAGCCTCAAAAATTGATTCCCCAAGCTGTTGACTGAATGATAAAATTTCACGCCTTAGCTTTGACATGCGGCCAGGTTGGAAAAATTTATCTACAAATTTCTGACTCATAACTTCAAACGTGGTGATTGTATGTAGGGGCAAAGAGTAAAACCAGGCTTTTGCTTTGTTCGCCAAAGAAAATGAGAAGAGCTTTAATTTCACGGCGTCATCTGAAACTCCATTCATGCGTTGCATATCACTTAGCTCCAAAAATGTTCAAAGATGGGCATGAGGATCCTCAGATGGCAGTCCATGAAAAACACATGAATTTTGGATCAAAGATATCAAGGAAGTCTTGATCTCAAAATTATTGGCTCGGATTGCAGGAGGTACAATGCAGGTTCCGATGTTCCCCACAGGAGGAACCATGTAGTCTCGCAAAACGCGCCTTCCATGATTTTGTTGCTGTCCATTCACAGCTGCTGGCAGATTTTGTTGATTTCCCTGATTATCTTGAATAATGTCATCTGCCATTGCTAAGTCTTTTTGTTTATTCGCTTCCAACTGTTGTCTACGCCTCTGTCGAAGGGTGCGTTCAATTTCTGTATCAAAAGGAAGCAAATCAAATGACTTAGTCCTCCTTAACATAAATTAAATAAATTAAAAATGGAAAACAAAAACTAAAAATAACGATAAAAATAAAAATAAGCAAAATAAAGTTCAAAGTAAAATCAGAACTAATGGGTATCGATATTAATTAACAGTCCCCGACAACGGCGCCAAAAACTTGTTCACTAATATCTCGCTATGCGAGATATCCCCGCAAGTGTACGGGTCGTGAGAAATAATAGAGTGGACCTACGAGTCCGGATTATCGTCCCATGAGGACTGTTTATTAAGTACCGAAATGTGTTAGTTCTACACTTTATTTGAACGGACAAAATAATTTGGTGTTTTAAATTAAAACTAAGAACATAAACAAAAAGAATTAAAATTGCTGAATTGTTTTGATTTCAAATACGATTGTAATATGGTTGGGATTTACGAGTTCAACTAGCCAATTAAATTAATTCCAATTCCAGATTTTATTTTCTAGATCGAATTCACTAATTCAAATTGAGATTCCTATCTCGAGTTTAAATCAATTCTACCTAAATAAGTCAACCTTATATCTCTACAGCGGGTCCGAATATTCCTTATTTAGATGCATTACATATAAGGATTCACACACGATCGCAATAATCACAAGAGTATATCTCTATCTCTCGTTCAATTACCGAATTTATTACCTAGATCTATGTTATTAACTCACCTCTCGGATTATGGAAATAACAGATAAATTCATGAATAAGTGGCCAGTTCATTCATGCATTAAACGCAATAATAAGTCAACACATGCATTAAAGCGTTAAAACAAGCAATATGGAATTAAAATAATTAATTAGGCTACATCGTTCATCTCAACATCAAATTTAGCTACACATCATATTTAAATAGCAAAAACAGAATATAATGACGTTAATTGAAAATAACAACTAAGAATGGAAAGATTGCACCAATTATCAATTCTTCAACTGTTTTCAATTCACGTCCCTCTGCGATGCTTGAATCTCCAAGAATTTAATGTTGAAATCTCAATTGTGGCTCGTTCTATGGAGAGGCAAAGGTTCTATTTTCATGCCTCTTATGTTGTATATATAGGTTTTGGAGAAAACCTAGGTCAAAAAGCCCAAAGCCTGTCAAAAATCGCGAGAAAAATCTGATCTGCGGCCCAGTCGGACAACCGTGCGATCGCGTGGTAGAACCTCCGGCGATCGCGTGGTAGACGTTAAAAGCTCTCGGGTTAAGAATTTGTACCATCTCGCGATCGCGTGGAACGTATTCTGCGATCGCGACTTCCTCATTTCTCGGCTGTACAATTTAGTCCCTGACTTTTAATTGCACCTTCAATCCTCAACTTTCAATTGTTGCAATTTAGTCCCCAAACTTTATCTTCTTCTTGATTTGCCCATTTAAGCTCTCATATCCTTCAATTCGTTCCTCCAACCTTTGATTTCTTCACTTTGGCACCACGCATGTTTCCTGGTTGTTGTCACAAATTTCTCACTTGTCCAATTTAGCTCCAATTAACATCCAATTGTGTCCTTTTCCATTGATTTCATCATTCTTCATCTTTTGGGATATTTTCTGAAAAGTAAACGATAAACACAAATTAAATAACAAATATTCCAAAACGACAATAATTACACCTAATTTAGACATACAAATAAGTGTATAAAGTACACTTATCACCATGCTTGATTGGTAGCATTGAATGGTTCGGATTCTAGACATTGGTCAGTTAAAATGGAGAAATTGTCGATTTTCAAGTGTGTTTGTAGCTAATGGCATCTTTCACCATTGATAGAATCTCCCCTTTTCCAGTGAGTTTTGCTTGAGTAACATAAACCTTGGTTGTGAGCATGCAAGTGTCGTTCACTAGATATCCCTTTCCGGGATCAATGAGGAGCGTGAGAGGTATAAATTTATCGAACCCATGCTCGAGCTTCATTTTGTGAAACCGTTTTGCTACTACATCTAATTCATGTGATGATAACACAATTAATTAAACGAACTTAAATCTCTTTTCAATTTAATATGTAGGCGTAGAAAAATATACCTTGGAGTGTGAAATAGTTGTCTTCATTTTGATCAAGGAAAAAACACTCGAAAATTTGCACAAACCTCCCAGCAAGGACTGAATGACTCTACTTGTGTTGCCACTGTTGTGAAAAATATCGCAAGTGGACGATATCGCGAACAAGTAGTAAAGTGGACTTTTTGAATCCGGATATCAATCCCACGAGGACTAACTTAGTTATTATTAGCTTGGTTTAATCAGTTCCTAAACTACAAATAAATGTCAAAATTGATGTTTTTGAATTTTTATAAAAGTTGTGAAAGCTGAAATTTGAAAATAAAACAATTAAAATGATTTGATTTTTGATTTTTCTATGAATGGAAAATGTTGAGACTCACGATAGTAATTTTATTATCCTATTCAATTTCTCTTTTCATGCAATGTTTCGAAATTAGTGTTTAATCGAATTCACAATTTTATCCAAAATTTCCCTCTCGAGTTTAAATTAGTTCTATCTAGATAGGTCAATCACATATCTCTATAATGGTCAGAATAAGCCCTAAATAGATGCATTCAATGTCAAGATTTCAAAATGATTACGATAATCACATCTATGTATCTCTAACCTTTTGTTAATTGCTGGATTTTATTATTTGGTCTAGGTGTTAACTCACCTCTCAGATTATGAAAACAACCCACAAATCATCAAATTGGTGATCAAGCAATTTATGCATTAAAACACAATAATAAAATCAACACATAAAACAATATACCCAAAACATGAGAATTGAAATTGAATATTCAAACAAAATCACATCGTTCGTCCCAACTAATTATTTAGCTACTCATGCTAGAAGAAAAAATAATAAAATTACAAAATATGAAATTCAACATGTCTTCAATTAATAAGAAAGAGTTTAGAGTCTTGCATCAAGAAAATAGATTCCAAGTTTGAACAATGATGAACCACAGATTCTTGCCACCTTCCTTGTGTCTCTACTCTTGTGAATTTCAGAACCCTCATAATGATTTATTTTGGTCTTTATATAGGGTAGACTAGGTTTTTCATGAATTTTCCTAGTTAGGCGCATAAAAACTAGGAAAGAAATAAGAAAAATAGTAAAAAAAAAAAAATCGAGAAATCCTATCTTTCAGTCGAACCGCGGCATACAAGGGTTAGGTGAAACCGCGGTTGGACCGCGATTCGTCAATTTTGAAATTTTGTGTTTCAGTCCTTGTTTAATTGCATGTCTTGTCCTCCAAGTTTCTGATTTATTCAATTCAGTCCTCATACTTTGACTTTTATTTCAATGGAGTCCTCACAGAATTGCAACTCCGGTCTTCCATCTTTCTACCATTTACAAAATTGTCCCCATACTTCATATTTTGTACTTTTTTAGTCCTTTTTCCTCATTTTGTGCCCAAGCACATTTCAATCCGAATTATTCCTGAAACAATTAAAATAAACTCACAACTTAGCAATATCATATTCTAAAACACTCACATTAGTGCAAATTTAAGCGTAGAAATAAGTGCAAAATCACACTTATCAAATCTCCTAAACTTAAACTCTTGTTCATCCTCGAATAAGATAGAGCTAATACATTCATGCAAGTATGACGTGGATGCTATGTTATAACTAAGTTGGATGCTATGATAACAGGAATGGTTTTAGATGGCCCTAAGAATGGATATTTCAAAGTCTCATGTAATGGTTTCAACTCTAATTTTGGTGCTTCAAAAAGTGATTGTTTAAACCCTGAAGGTTCAAAAGGTTCAATTTTTACTTCCCATTTATCAGTATCCATTAGTGGAGTTGATTCTAACAAAGAATTTACTTCACTATTCGAAATATCAATGTCCATGTTCATTCCAAATTGAGTTAAACATAGTTCCAAAGGATCTTGTTCGTCCATTTGAGAGAGAAAATCATGGTTTGTACTGTCTATCAGGTTAACCTCACATAAATCGTCAGTTTCCACATATTTATGAGCAACATTGAATACATTAAGTTCCACCGTCATGTTTCCAAATGATAGTTCTAGGATACCATTACAAAAATTTATGATTGCATTGGAAGTTGCTAAGAATGGTCTACCCAAAATTATAGGAATTTGCTCATTCATGTTTCCAATAGGTTGAGTATCTAGAATGATGAAATCCACAGGAAAATAAAATTTGTCAACTTGTATCAAGACATCTTCTATGACACCTCTTGGAATTTTGACAGACCTATCAGCAAGTTGAAGTGTCACATTGGTGGGTTTCAATTCCCCTAGACTAAGTTGTGTGTAAACAGAATATGGTAACAAATTTATTCTCGCCCCTAAATCCAGTAAAGCTCGATTTATCACATGCTCACCAATGACACAAGAAATTGTTGGACAACTAGGATCTTTATAATTGACAGGTGTTCTATGTTGGATTATAGAGCTTATATGTTCAGTCAAAAATGCCTTTTTCGGGACATTGTTTTTTCTTTTAACACTGCATAGATCCTTTAAAAACTTTGAATAGGCAGGCACTTGTTTTATTGCATCAAGGAATGGAATGTTAATGCGAAATTTCCTAAACACCTCCAAAATGTCACTATATGGTACACCTTTCTCTTTTGGAACAAGTTTATGGGGAAATGGAGCTTTAGGGACAAAAAGCAATTGTTGATCATCATTTTCTATCGAGTCTTTGGGTTTTGAATTTCTAGGTTGGCTCTCAGGACTTCCTTTTTCTTGTTTAAGTTGGTGATCTGGTTTGACAATGGCTTTTCCAGATCTAAGAGTGGTTATGGATTTAACTTCTTCGTTAGAGTTTGATGACCCTACTTCGTATTGACCTTTTGGGTTTGGAATAGGTTGACTTGGAAGTTTTCCCTTTTCTCTCTCAACTACTGCAGTTGCAAGTTGACCTAGTTGTGTTTCAAGTTTTAAAATCGATTCAGAATTGGATTGTAAAACTTGTTGGGTCGATTGCATGAACTATTGTAAAGTCTCCTCCAAAGAAAGTTTCTTTTGAAATTGTGTAGAAGTTTGAGGAACATTCTGAGGATTTGATGGATTGAAATGAGTAGTTTGTTGATTTGGCATGTTGAACTGTTTCCCTCCTTGGTTTATTTGAGGCTGATTTTGTCTCCAGGAAAAATTTGGATGATTCCTCCAATTTGGATTGTATGTTGATCCAAAATGGTAAAATGATTTTGCATAAGAGTTAAGTGCATTGGCTTGTTCAGAAAAGATCTGGAGAGTTTGAAGATGAAAGACATGATTGAGAAGTATGAGAATAATTTTGATACAAAGCACATACCTTATTTTTGTTCATTGTTTGATTCAGGACTAGTGCTTCAACTTTTCTAGTCAAATTGGCTAGATTGGTTTTCACATCTAAGTCATCCTTCACTTTATAAAATCCCCCTCTCTTAGGTGCATTGGGTTTTCCTCTAGGCTCTAAACAATTCCATTGTTTAGAATTAAAAATAGTGTTTCAAGTGATTCCCACGCTTCTTTCCCTCTCAAATGCAAAAATTTCCCACCATGCATGGATTGTATCAGTTGACGATTCGACGGAGTCAAACCATCATAAAAGTATTTTACAACTCTCCAAATTTCAAAACCTTGATGGGGACATTTCAAAATGATGTCATTAAATCTTTTCTGATGGAATTCTTCAACCTCTTTCTGATAAAACTACGATATTTCTCTCCTAAGTTGATCAGTTTTTTATATGGGAAAAATTTTTGACAAGAATTTTTTTAACCATTAGTTCCCAACTAGTGATTGTTCTTGCGGGAAGAGCATTTAACCAAGCTTTTGTTTTATCCTTCAGGGAAGATGGAAAGAGTCTAAGCCTGACAAACTCATCAGTGAAGTTTTGAAAATGAAAAGTGGAGCAGATTTCTAGAAATTCCTTCACATGCATGTATGGATCCTCCCTCTCCAAACCATAGAAAGATGGTAAAAGTTGAATTATAGATGGTTTTAGCTCAAAATGTGTTGCATTAGTTTGGGGTAAAACTATGCAAGATGGAAAGTTATTTGATATTGAAGAAAAGTACTCAAGAAGGTTCTTCTCTTATACTTGTAAATCTCTAGGGTTTTCGAGATTTTCACCCATTTGTGTTAATGGTTCAATTTGAATTTCACTTGATAAACTTCTCCTAACTAGACAATTTTGTGAATTTCTTTTCCAAGCATGCATACACAAGTTATCTAATATTTTTTTTTTTAGAAGATTTTTTTACAGATGATAGGGAACAACTATAAATTAAATCACTAATTAACAATCAAGATAAGAGAAAGAAAACACCGGTATAAATTTGGATGTCTCATTTTTAATCCTTCCAGTAGCTTTTCTATCAATCACCACGTAACTTTTCCTACAAAAAGAACAAAATGTTAGCAAAATAATATACAAAAATACAAATTTTTACAATTAAAAAAATCCTAAATTATAACTAGTCAAGAATAAAATTAACTAAGAGTAAACTAACTTTCAAAGTCAGTTCCCCGGCAACGACGCCAAAAACTTGTTGTAATAAATTTTAAATACTCCCAAGAGCAGGAATCAATTATAGTAAAGAAAAGTGATTGCAAGGTCGAACCCACAGGAACTGAATACTTTTAGAAAGTGTAATTTAATCTTAGTTAACTATTATTCTAGCTGGTAGAGAAAACGAATCAATTTGTTGGAATTACTTGAAACTAAATAATCATAAATAAAATAAGATTGCAATTTTTTGAAAGAAATTTAATGAAATACAAATTACTAAGGTTTTAGAATCCACCACAATTTAACAACACAATTACTTAGTTATCAATTAATTCCCGAATTCAAGCAACAAATAAAAATCAATTTATCGTTACCTTTAGACTTAAAAATTAAGCCCAATTTAGAATAGCACTACCAATGTAGATTCTTCTTTCACTTTTTTAACAAATTATCCAAGCATTAATTGTATCGACCATTGTAATGAACGAAAATCAGGAATCAAAGATAGTTACTTAGCAATTAAAATCCAAGCATCAATTAATTAACCAAAAGTTTTAACTATCAAAAATAATTTGATATTAATGATGAAATAACGTTTTGGGTTAATTATTCAAATATGAAAGAACTATAAATGCTTGGCATAAAAGGGCCTTGATATGATAACCAAATAATTATGAAATTAAATGGGTTTCAACATCAACCTTAGTACAAAATACTTAGAACATAATCAAAGTAAAATACAAAAAATAGATAAAACCTTCAAATGAATCTTTAGGCTAAGATGATAGTTTCTCCTCTTTCTTTCTCTCCTCTCTTGTTGTAGTATGTAAGAAGTGTACGTAAGAAGTCCCTTCTCCTTCATTTTCCCTTGCTATTTATAGAGTGAAATAGCATCTCCTTTATGATAAGATAATGTCCATTTGCAAGAATTATTCTCTTCCATCATGAATTGTTCCCATCCACTATTGATCCTATCTTTTCTTTTCCACCATTTTCTCCATTCATTTTCAACTTTTGTCTCCATTAATTTGTTTCTAGTATTTGTACCCATACTTGTGCATAATGGATTACTAAAACAATTGAAATCATGCAGAAAATCGGATTTTGAACTCTCTTCCTTGGACGCACAGCAAATCTTTCCTCCGACTAGTAGTCGGTAATTTAATCGTAACTTCTTCTTCGAACATCCGATCAACAAGATTCAAAATTCTGTGGAAAGCTGACACAAAGGGAACCAATTCATCTAGAAAAGACATTTTCAAATTCGAACGTTTATAGGGTGAAACATGAGCCTTAATATGAAGCTGAAAGTTTTAAGCATAACTTGTTCTGCTAGAATTCCTTTGTTTTCGTCCGTTTGCATTTATCTCACCCACTTTTGCTTCTAAATCTTCCAATTGATTCTTTAGCATCATGTGAGAGCATAAAATTGGTTCGAGTCATCTTTCTAAAATTTTGCGTTTAAGTCCCCGAACTTTGAGTTATCTTAGTTTAGCTCAATTTTGATGTTAATTTCCTTTGATTCCTTCATTTCGCATCGGATTTCACCTAATACATAAAATATAGTTAAATTAAGATATAATTCATTAAAATCAATAACAAATACTCTAGTTTAACGATTAAGATAAGTGTACAAAATACACTTATCAACCATATACTATACTACACTGAGGGGTATTTAACCAGGTATGATAATACCTTAAGGCGGTCTTGATCGTGTATGATAGTTCATTGAGGGGTCTTAGTCGTGTTCTAGAATTAATTATCAGAGCTCTTTGAGACTAGCTCGAGAGGTAGTCTGCTAGCATATGATCAGATTACAGATTATATTCAGTGGTACATTTGGTGAGATTTGTTAGGGTATGGCTATACTTAGAGATTTCAGACTGTGATGATAGTATTCTATTGATATGATAAGACTATGTCATTGATTTAACTAGAGATTGATACTTTTCAGCATTAAGAGATTTTCTTACATTTTGATATTTTCTAAACTGTTAAGTAATACACAAGTTGATTTTTGATAAAAACGTATAAATGAGAAAGTATAAAAAATTTCTAAATTCTCCACTCTCTGAGCTATCAACACATATATTTTCCCACGATTTTTTTTTATCAGGTAATAGTTAAGTTTTTGGGCAGCTTTTGGAGTTGAGCCTTTGATTTTGGAGTCAGAGCAACACGACAGTGTTGGCTAGTATGACTCATTTTATAGAGCATGTAGTCATTGTTTTGGGACGCATGTTTAATTTTTGATTGCACTAGTGCATCACATGTAAATAGTTATGGGGCTCACTATGTATTTTGCATCCATATGTACAGTTCATATTGATTTTATAATGAAAGTTTGAGAATTTGGCTTATCCCTATTGTGATGGGAATTATGATCTATTTTTAGGATTTTTTACATTGATTACAAGTTGGTTAGTCCAGATTATAGGGGAGATATTGCCAAAAGTTTCTTAAAATAAGTTAAATTGAGTTACAACTTCTAGTAGTATTGATGATGGGTCTTACTTTTAGTTGGAATCCATCATTGGCGCACGTCATGTTTTAGGCCCACTAGTGTTACTCTGGGCGGATCGTTTCACTTACGATCACAAGGCACATCAGATTTTGAATCTTCTAAAATTTTCGCCTGACTTGCGATCGTAATAGGTTATAGCGTTGCGATCTAAATGCCTGATATCTTACCAAGTTTCTCACCTTTTTGTCTCTTTTGATGTCTCTTCACATTGATTTAATTTCATACTCATCCATGATCTTAACAAATATTTGAACAACCATTTGGGACATTTGGAAACAATAAATTTCTAACAAACACTCCCAACAACGGCACATCAACCCTAACTACAACAAGAACCGTGGCTCCTACAACAATTAGAAAACAACATGTTCCACCACTATGGTAGTCTGAAAAACAACTTAATATTGCAATGGCTGCAGCATTAGTACAACCATTTATATTTGAGTAGTTTCAGAAATTCCTTGTAACACAGCCACGTGCAATGTCTATCTCCTCTCTTATAGTCTTATAGATTTGTCATCTTCTAGTTCTTCAAGTATACCAACCCCTTTGTGGATCTCAGGTCTTGGAGCTTCCCTTCATATGTAACCTAATTTATCATCTTTTATTTTTATTCTTATTTTTTGTTTTCGAAGGCTTTTGTGTCATTTATGACTTGTGATGGTTCTCTTATGCCTATTACAGTTTCACCACCCAATGAATGTGTAACATGTCACGAAATGTCACTTAAAAATGTCTCCAAAAAATATCTCCCTAAAATTATCGCATTTTCAAACGCACATTCACACAATGAAATATTCTACATAAATTCAAAAAAATTTCCTACTTTTTAATTACACATTCTTCAAAAAGTCACTATTGAAGACATCACTTTCTCATTATAATATACATGATCAAATATGTCCCTAATATTTTCATCTTCTTCCACTTATTATGAACATTGCCCACAATCCCAAAAGCTGATTTGGTTCAACCATTTTTATCCCTATTTTGCATCACCTTTTCCATATTTGCTATGTTGCACCGACACTTCAATTAGAGTAGCTTGTCCATGTTCGACGCGTGTCGAACTCCTGTCAATTACGACACTCCTCCGACACTCTACAAGATCATTCTTCTTTCTTTATAAGAGAAATCATATATTTTAACTTAAAATTATTATTAAATAACAAATAGGTACTCAAAGTTAAAAGATTTCAACAAAAAAAATTAATAACAAGTATAAAATTAAATTTATACTGTATAAATATATATATTTTTTTAAGATTTCAATTAACATATCTACAATGTGTAGTGTCGGAACCTTTTAAAAAAATTGAGTGTCGACGTGTTCGAAACGTGTCATGTTGGATACACTTGTCCATGTCGGTGCATCATAGCATATTTTTACTGATGTATTAAATAATAAAAAAGTCAAACTTTAGATTTTTCATTTCAGCCACTAAACTATTAATTCAATCTAAATTGGTCCTCCAACTTTGGATTTTTTTTCAATTTTTGTCCTCCGGGTTCTAGAAATAAAAACATGAAATTACACATTTATTTCAACATAATGAGTAAAAGTTACAACATTATTACTTTATTTCATTGCCCACAAGAGAATTCAGGACGAAAATATGTCAAGCATGCATTGATCCATGCTTGCATTATTCAACACAACAATATTCAAAATAAAATAAAGCAAGAAGTAATTGTTGATTTAAACATCGTTGCATTTTGTCTTTTTTGTAGAACCTTGTTGTTCTTCTTCAGTATTGACATCATGTTGCTTATGTGGAACTTTATTCCATGTAGTTCTAGTCTTGTTCAAGAAATTGATCCACCACATAGCTGAGTTTTTAGGGTATCTTGTCAAACGTCCACTCATGTAGTCTCCATAAAGAAATTCCAAATCTACCATTGTACCCGCTATCCCATTCAAAATTATCAAGAAATGTCCATATGAAGTAACCCTTCAAACGTACACCCTCACTGAAAACCAAAGAACAGTCTATTAAAATCTAAATTTATAATTTCCCTTCAAATTTAACTACCATTTATGAAAAAAAAAATGATTGATTTACTCCATTGCCTTTCTAAGAGCTGCCAGATGTTCCTTGTAATATCAAATCCTTGTTTCATCAATACAAGCCTTTGAAATTGTTATGGCTTTCTTGTTCGCGTCAACTAACCCCACAAAAGTTTAGAGAGGAATCCAACAAATCACTTGATGCTCTAAAAATTTAGTACTTGCAATCTATATTCTATTGTGTATATGAACAAACTAATAAACAAGTCTATATACCATTCTCGGTAATGAGAATCTCGAGATTATTATATCTTCTGATAATGATTATAGTGAATCTTCATTTTTTTAAAAGGTAATAATTACCATTTGATATGGTATATGTAAAATATAGGACAATAATAACAAACTAAAAACTGGCTAAACTCTCATCCATTCTTATGTTCATTTACTGCTTGATAGGACATACAAACACATATACTAATTAGTTACACAACTGATACATAGGGATGTCAAAGAGCCAAGCTGAGCTAGCTCGTGAGCCGAAGATCAAGGCTCGAGCTTTTTTTTTGCCCGAGTCGAGCCGAGTCAAAACTCGTCTCCAAAAATAAGGCTCGAGCTTTTCCTAGCTGAGTCAAGTCAAGTCTCGAGCTTTTAAATTTTATTTTGTTTTTATAATAAAATCCATAAATTTTTTATTGAAAATGTATATATACAACGAGCCGAGCCGAGCCGAGCTTGTGATCGAATTTCAATGCTCGAGCTTTTTGGGCGGACCTTTTTTGCTCGAGCCGAGCCGAGGCGAGCCAAAGCTCGTCCCTAAAAAAAAGTTCAACTCGAGCTTTGTCTCGAAGTCTCGAGTCGCGAGCCGAGCCGAGCTAAGATCGAGATTTTTCCGAGCCGAGCCCATTGTCAAAACCGGACATTCTAGAACCACGGTTTCTGTAATTGAAACTTTGTCTTCCTCCATCCACAAATCATCCTAAAATCCTAGGCTTCCTCCACATATTAATCACTTCAATGGGCAATTCCTGTTTTGTACTCCTTCATCCCAGAATTTTTACGTATAAATCCCTAGTTAATTGAGATTTTCTCAATTCACATTTCACCCAAGTGCATCGTGAACCCTCGGTTTTGTTCCTCAAATCAATTTTTGCAATTTTCAAATGGAATGTCTTTCATCCCCATCCCAAATTTCCAATTAGAAAAATTTCCACGATGAAGCCCATTCCAACAGCCTCCTCACTAGCGTAATTTTCATCGCCATGGGAACTTAACTCCCTCTTTCGCATCAATTTCCACTCGGCATCAGACATTCACTTGATCGGAGCTTCACTTAATGAGTCCTCTGCCGTCTCCACCATCACTGTCTTCAATGGAAATGGATTAAAATTAAGTTTAATTGGGTTTGAAAAGGTTTGTAATTCCTCTGGGCCATGGACTTTCAGAAGAATCTCATTGTGGCTAGATGATTCTAATGAAGTGATGGATGAAAAATCTTTATTGCTGCATCCTCTGTTTGGCAAACCTCAAAAAACATATTTTTAAATAATACAATTTTCGAAATCATTTTATAACTACATATATTTCTTCTATTCATTTTTCAATCACACATCTTACATCGAAAAATATAAAAATCATATTTTTAAATACAAAATTTTTAACAAATAGAGTCTATGTTACCTGGATTTTCCCATAAAGTAATTAATCTGTGGAGGAACGAACCCTAGGATTTTAGGATAATCTTGGGAAAAGGAAGATAATTTTTTAATTACAGAAGCCTGGGTTTAGAATGCATGATTTTGACTATTTACAAATACAATTTCTATTGATGGGGAGAGAATTGACAGATTTCATCCATCATGTCACTTTTTCATTTGTCAAGTGGATTAGTTCAGTGGGCATTGTGTAACCGTTTATTGTTCAATGAGCAAGTGGTATCCAAAGGCAAAGTCAATGACTACTCATTTAATTAACTCATATATATTCTATGTAAATACCTTACTTGGAAATGAATCGTGCAGAAAGAAATAGATTTAGAGCTTAACTGGAGCAAGAATGATGGGTATGAATAACTATCGAGAAGTTGAGGATATTATTGGAAGCTTTAGATAGATAAATTTGTAAATTCAAAAGTTCTGGGAATCATAATTGGCATTCTAAAAGTGTACATGGTCAAAATTGTATAAAATAAGAACACTGGGCTCATCTTGAATATTTCAAGAATTAAAGGACTCAAATTGAAGAAATCCAAAGTTGGAGGACTACAATATTTTTGATCGCTAGTGGGTTCAATGGTGGAGAGAAAGGTGGTTATGGAATAGCTGAAGAGGGAGAGGTGTGATGGGAAATGTACATAGGAAAATGAAGGTGAAGAGGTATTTAATTTGTGTTTTCCAATTAAAATGATAAAAAAGTTGTTCCATAATTCGGATTTTATTTTGTCCTTAACAAACTTAAGAGTATGTATTACTAATAGTAACTCAGATAGAAAAATATCTATACATAAAAACCATAATTAACTCAAGATGCCTAACATGGGGAATCGAAGAATGGTACTGAGAACTAATGAGAAGGAAGAATGACATAAAGGTGCACACATATTTATAATTTAATTTGTCCATGTATTTACTTTAAGTAGAGTAAAGGAAAGTATTTATACCTTTCCCAATAGTGTATACTTACTTTGTGCTTGTTGTCTAATAATATCACAGAAGTCAAATTCAGAGTCTATAAATAGATTGTGTTGACTAGATGATCCACACACCTCTACCAACTAACTATAGTATATCATCGTGCTCATTCCAATGGCTCTTATAACGCCCCGAGTTCTAAATACTTGAAACACCACTTCATTCTTTCAAACTCATTTTCAAACTAACAATTTAGCGGAAAACAACTGAAATTTTAAACTTGCATAAATTTTTATTAAAATCCTCCAACGAAAATAAGTTCAATTTTTCAACACTTGGTAAAACATAAATTTAAATTTACATGAAACTGCAAAGTAAACTTTAAAATAAATAATTTATTTATCCTTTTGCCACCCATGTCCATCATTCGCCATTGTCTCCGAATTTTGCAAAAGTTATTAATAATGGGGCAAGTATTTCAAAAAAATATTCAGTAAACTCATTACGAAGTAATGAACTTTATAATATGAGATTACACATAAACATGCAAATCATGCTAAACATTTCTTGGCATAACATTATACCATATATATATCACATAAGTGCGTAAAAGTAGTATCGTCTCGTCTCAACATGCAATGATGCATGTACGTTATAGCGCGTATAACGTCATCAATTCATATTCATATAACATGTAAGTGCAAAAAAGCAGTGTTCTAAAAAGCGTGAAGCGTGACGAAGCGTGGAGCGCAAGAGTCAAGCTTTTGAAGCTTAAGCGGGAGTAAGCATTAAAAAACGTTTTTCAATTCCTAAATATTTGATTTAAATTTTACCCATACTTGAACAAGTAAAAAAAAAAGGAAAAAAAAATGGCAGCTGCGCGCATCGGACACGCTTAAGCGCGCACAATGCGTGCTGAAGCGAGCTTCAGCACGCATTGTGCGCGCACTGTGCGCGCTTCGTGCCCGCTTTTTAGAACAAAATTTTCAAAAACGTGTTTTTCTCGCTTTTCGCCAAAGCGACGCGCGAGAGGCGCGTCACGCGTAGGCGCGCACAGTGCGCGCGTTTTAGAACACTGCAAAAAAGTAACATCGTCTTGTTATAGCACATATAACATCATTACTTCTTAGCTCAATTTCATGAACATAACTTTGTATCGTCTCAATTCATATTATATATGATTAAATTACATAATCGCATTTCACATGCACATCATATCTAAAATCAATTATTAAGAATGAGTATACCTCAACACTTAACGAGTTTGAATCGATCAGGAAAAATTTCAAGCCTCTAAATGTCGGTTCGCGTCATCAAGCCAATAAAAATAAATCTTAAATTAGAAATTTTGGAAACTGGAGTGTTTAAAAATAAATTAAAGGTTTGGGGACTAATTTAACATTTTAGCATAATTGAATTTTAAAGATTTTAGACATAATTAAAATTTTCAAAAATAAAAGGGCTAACTAAAATATTTTAAAACAGGGGTTAAAATGATTGTTTTCAAATCTGGACTAAAATAAATGATTCATAAAGCTTGGGACTTAAATGGCAATTTATCAAAATCAATTTTTTTATAAAAACCGAAATCTAGCTCTCTCTCTCTCTCTCTCTCTCATTATCGTAAAAGAGAGAGAGAAGAGAGGGAAGAGGCGGGCAACGTTGCTCACCCATTCACCGGATACAGTCGCCGGTCGGGAATCCGACAATAGTGCCAATGTTGCCTTGTGGGGCCGGTGGTAGAGATGGTTTTATTTTATTTTTTTTGTTTGGGGAAGACTTTTTGGTGCAAAAGCCGAGTTGACCGAGACTTGGGTTCGATATTGGGAATTGCGATTTTCGGCGATAATGGTAAGTATTTGAGTTTGTTGGTTTATTCTCGGTTTGGGGTTTGATTTTGACTGAATTTTGGTTGGAGATTAAGATGACAGTCGGTTTCTCGTGATTGGAGGTTCGACTATATTTTTGGTTGGGCATAGGCAAATGCTCGGTATTAGCTCGATGGCATAGGTTGTAGGTTGACAGTGTGAGTGTTTTGAAATTGGACAGGTTTGACCTTCGTGTCTCAAGGTGGAGTTGGTGATAGCTTCGGTAGTGGCTTGTGATGAGTATGTTTTGCGTACTTATCTTGGCTTTAAATTTAGATAATTGTAAGTGTTTTAGAATATGATATTGCTAATTATATGTTTATTTTGTTTGTTTTTGGAAAAATCAAATTTTGAATGCGTTTGGATGCGAAACGGAAAAAATGGACTAAAGCCGTACAAAAAAGGGACAAAGTGGGACTCAAATGCAACTTCCAAAAATTGAAGAACTCAAAGTAACATAAATGGAGACATGTATTGCACAATTAAAAACTTAAGGACCAATTTGATTTATTTGATAAATTGAGTCTTTGAACATAACCCTACTTAGTGCAATTGGGCCTTGAATTAATTGGTGTGTGTGTGTGTGTATATATATATATATACACACACGTTAATTGGTGGCCAATAGTGGAGAAAAAAGTCAGATTACATACAATTAGGTTGGCCAGGTATAAATTGGAGAGAATATACATTAAAAGGGCAGAAGACTCGACTGAATTGTGGAGAAAAAAATCAGCTGATTGGAGCAAAATAATAGTGGAGGAAAGCAAGCTGGAAAGGAAATATACAAATGCAGAATTCCAAATTTTTTGTGCATTAAATCGGGTGATATCTATCAATTCTTTTATTGATTATTCATCAATTAACATGCTAGGTTAATCTTTCTTTTGTATTGGATGAAGATAAAACTTGTTATTTGTTTAACTCAATTCAAGAACTAGTAGTTTAATAATTTTTTATGTTATCTTGATTGATCTTGCATGTTTTATTGTTATTATTTGATTGATTGGCCACAAATTAAATATATTGTTACTTGTTGTAATCTTGGAAATGTCACAATAAGTTGAAACATTGCATGATCAACACATGATGTTAGGAATAACACTATGACATATGCAATCTAATTGATAATTGTGTGATTTAATGCGTTCTAAACATTCGTATTCGGACTAGTAATAGATTCGTTTCATGTTTATGATAGATTTAATTTGTCTTGGAAAAGAAAATTAATTGCATGTGAATTATCGATTGTCAAGCAACGCATGAATGATTTAAACTATGAATTGTTGAATTGAGATATGTAATAACAAGTGGATCTGAATTCCAATACATGCTCCCCATTCATATTTTACTCCCAAACATTTGTTTTTATTTAATTTTTATTCATTGCAAATTTTTAGAATAGATAGACAAACAAAACCTTTTTTATTTATTTATTTATTGTTTCAATTAATTGGATCGACGATAACCTGATAGTTAGGACTAGACCTTATTCCTCGTGGGAACGATAACTCTCAACTCATCACAATTATTACTCGTCGATGATCCCTTGCACTTGCGGGATTTGCACGAACAAGTTTTTGGCGCCGTTGCCGAGGAATAACGGATTTAGTATAATTATTATTTTACCTTTAATTCAATTAATTTTTAATTTTTAGTTTTTAGTTTTCATTATTTTTATTTTTATACTTATTTTGTTTTGGTTATTCAGAATTCCTTGTTTTTCTCTTCATATTGGCCATCGAATAGTATATGCTTGGTTTTAATGAGCCTGAACTATTACCAAAAAAATCTGAAATAGAAAGAACCTTTAGAAAACGTAGAAGAGAACAAAGAGAAAATAGGGATATGGCCAATAATCAAAATCCTAATCAAAATCAATTGCCACTTGCTCCTCATGAGCAAGAAGTGCAAATTCAACCAGGAGCAATTCTCGACAATGTTCAAGCTCTGGTTGGGGATTATGTAAATTCCGCGCCAGCCCCTGTACAACAAACAATTGTTTATCCACCATTTGGGCAGGAAAATTACCACCTTAGACCTGATGTCATAAACTTATTTCAAAATCATCAAGACATCAAGTTCTTTGGTAAGGCGACTGAAAATCCGCATGAGTACATTCAAGTATTTTTAATGCTATGCGATGTAATCAGTCACGAAGGGATGTCAGCGGACACTTTTCGAATGCGTTTGTTTCCCCACACTTTAAAAGATAATGCAAGGGAATGGCTATGCTCATTAGCTCTTGGAAGCATTGTATCTTGAAATGATATGGTGCAAAAATTCACCATGAAATTTTTCCCTCCATCTCGAGTTCTCCAAATCAGTAACGAAGTTCACACTTTCAAACAACGAGACCTTGAGACTTACCCTGAAGTATGGACGAGATTTAAGGACTATTTTCGAAAGTGTCCAAATTTGGACATTCTAAAAAATGCTCAGGTTTACATTTTTTATTTAGGATTGCATCTTGAATACCACAATATGCTTGATGCTTCGGCAGGGGGATCAGTAATGATATTAGATATTGACCGAGCACATGAACTATATGAGAGAATTGCGGAGAACCAGGCGATGTGGCCTACTGAGAGGGAAATTCCAAGAAAGGCATCTGGTATCAACAATGTCGATGCACTTACACAATTGACAGCTCAAATGGAAGTTCTATCAAAAAAGCTGGACAATTTAACTCGACCTATGCACATGATGCAACAACCAACACCAGTTTACGAAGGATGCAGGGCAGATCATGTTATAGCTAGATGTCCTTTAGCCTCAACACATGGAATGAAATATGAGGAGGTCAGCTATGCCCAGAATTTTCAAAAGTATCAAAATGACCCTTATTCCAATACATATAATCCAGGGTGGAGGAATCATCCAAATTTCTCTTGGTCTAACAATCAAGGTCAAGACCATGAAAAAAAATTTCAAACAAAACCACCAGGTTTTCAACATCAACAACCACAACAATAACAAAAGCCAAGGAAACTATCATTGGAAGACATGTTTGCACAGTACATGGCAAAGACTGAACAGGTCTTTCAAAACCAACAGGCAGCTATAAAAAATTTGGAAAATCAAATGAGACAGATTGCTGTGGCATTAACAAGTAGAAATCAAGGAACCTTGCCAAGTAACACAGAAAAAAATCCTAAGGAATAGGTATTTGCAGTTGAAACACTGAATCATGTAGTTATTGAGACACCATCAATTACAATTGCACCCCCTATTAAAGCATATGTCCCTCCTATTCCATTCCCTCAAAGGCTTCGAAAGCAGCCAAAGGATGAACAACTTCATGCAATCACTACAATTAGTGGAGTTCAGTTGCCAGAGATCACTATGAAGAAGAAAGCAACTGAAGGAGATCAGGTAACTCGAATGGACAACGAACAAGTGATTCAGTCTGAAAAATCACCAAATGAAATCGAAAAAGAACAGTTAGACATTTCAAAAGGCAAGACACCCGTTCTTGTTATTCAACACACACCCCCAGTCCCATTTCCTCAAAGGTTACAGAATACTAAGTTGGAAAAATAATTTAAGAAATCTTTGGATGCCCTCAGACAGCTGCACATCAACATCCCATTCTTTGATGCCATAATGCAAATGCCAAACTATGCTAAGTTTCTGAAAGAGATGTTGGCAAAGAAGAGGAAGTTGCCACAAGATGAAAAAGTGGCATTAACAGAAGAATGCAGTGCAATCCTACAGCATAAGCTTCCTCCTAAATTGAAAGAGTCAGGGAGTTTCACTCTACCTTGCTCTATAGGAAATTCACATAATTTAAATGCTTTAATTGATTCTGGAGCAAGTATTAACTTAATGCCACTATCTATTTATAAGAAATTAGGATTGGGAGATCCTAAAGCAACTTCAATAATCTTACAGTTGGCTGATAGGACACTCAAGCACCCTTACGGAGTGATTGAAGATATATCAAAGTTGGAGATTCTAGCTGATTTCATCATTTTGGATATAGAGGAAGATCAGAACATCCCGGTGATCCTAGGAAGACCATTCCTAGCAACTGGATGAGCTTTAATGGATTTTGAAAAGAGTGAAATAATCCTAAGAGTGGAGGAAAAACAACAAAGCTTCAGCATGAATAATGCACTCAAACAACCTTCATATATTGAGGAACGCAAAAGGATTGACCTCAAAGAAGAGGAAGACTGGAAAGGTCACAAGACCAGGAGAATAGATAATGGATATGGAGGACAGGTTGAAATGGATAAAAATGACAATTTGATAGTGTGGAGGCTGAAGGATGAAAAAGAGAATGTCTGCATGTGCAAAAAGCGCAGGGCTGAAAACTCTATTTTTAAGCCACCATGAGTAGCCAAAATATCCAAGTCAAGCTAATGACTTTAAACATGCGCTTGTTGGGAGGCAACCGAATTTTCTTCTCTTTTATTTATTCAGCTTTATATGCATTAGTTTGATTTATTTATTTATTTGTTTGATTTATTTATTTATTTATTTTTACATCTTCATCCAATAACATTTCTAATGCTTGAATTTCATTGCTGCCTTGATAGAACTGATTTTGCAATAGGAAGATGCTCAAAGAACTTTGGGAATGCATATCTCCACCTCTACATTCGGATTGATCAGGGAAGTCATTTAACCTTTCCCCCCAATTATATTTTTATGTGCTTATTTGATACATTGAGGACAATGTATGTTTTAAGTTTGGGGGGAGGTAGTCCATTTTTCTACCAAAATTTTCGCTTTTATTCAGTATGCATTCATTAAAAAAAAAATAATAATAAAGAAGAAAAATAAAAAATAAAAATGAAAAATTTGTTGACATGTGTATTGCCTAGGATATAGTATGCATCAAATTTTGCTTTGGCTTGAATTTTGAACAACATGGAAACATAAATTTTATGAACTAGTTATTACTTGCTAGATTTCATCTTCATGCGCACATAGCCATTGTTGGATTATTACTTGTGTATGGATTTGTTTAACACTTGTGGGGCAAATTTATACAGTTTGAACTTAGGAATGACTTGATAATCCCTAAACTTAGATAATTAGACATCCCAATCTTTAAAACTTAGAAACTAAACTTGCTCAAGAACAGTTTGGGGGTGGAAAGAAGTGGTGAAGGTAGGCTTGAACTTTTAAGGATCTGTAGTTCCTGAAATGTGTCATTGGTTGAAGAGGTTTTGGTCAAAGGGTATAAACCATTGCCAGCATAAAAACAGAAAAATGATGAAGGTCTTATTCTACTCTTCAAATGCCTTTTTGACTCGAGTAATTAAATCCGAGGGGTCTTTCAAACCTAGTGCCCTAAAGCCGTCTGGCTTGGGAGCCACCAACCTAAAGCTCGCTACAGGGGTATTTAGAAAGTAAGTACGGAGAGTGGACTTACACATAAGATAATAAAACATCTTTAACTTTTTGATGTTGACTGTGTGACTCGAGTAATTAAGTCTGAGGGGGTTTTCAAACCTGGTACCCTAAAGTCGTCTGGCTTGGGAGCCACCGACCTAAAGCTCGCTACAGTGTCACATAGAAAGCAAATGAGAAAAGTATTGCACAAAGATGATAAAAGACATGGATATAAAAAGAAAAAGTCATCCCAAAAAAAAAAAAAAAAAATTGTTTGGTATAAGCTTGTTGATTGAGACTTTGATACTAAAGGTATGGATTAGGGAACCGCTTACCATTGATTGTTTGGGCAGACTTAGCTAATTCTAACCACCTGGTGTGGAAAAATGTAAATTTTGATGTTTAGAAACCACATGAATAGAAGGAACCTTGGGATTCGAGAGAAAAGCAGTAAGTTGTGATATCCATGAGTGATGCAAGGAAAATCATTAGATAAATAGGGTTGACCACATGGGATTTGGGCTTGATATTGCATAATGAGCTACACAGTTTTAAGTATATCGTTGCATGAGTAGGAGTTTGACATTAGCTATTCAAACACACACTTGAAAATCTGGCATGAGTTAACTAGAATTTTTTTGCTTTATTGTTCATAACTCTTGCTGAAGTACAAATTGATTTGGATTATTGAGGCATATGGTATATATGTTGACATAAAAAAAATTATTTGTTCTTTACTATTTTGATTCATTAGTTTTATTCTATCTTATTCGAGGATGAACAAGAGTTTAAGTTTGGAGGAAATCTTGTTTGTGCAAATCCCGCAAGTGCACAGGATCGTTGACAAGTAATAATTGTGATGAGCTAAGAGTTATCGTTCCCACGAGGAATAAGGTCTAGTCCTAACTATCAAGTTATCGTCGATCCAATTAATTGAAACAATAAATAAAAAAAAGGTTTTGTTTGTTTATCTATTCTAAAAATTTGCAATGAATAAAAATTAAATAAAAACAAATGTTCGGGAGTAAAATATGAACGGAGAGCATGTATTGGAATCCGAATCCACTTATTATCACATATCTCAATTCAACAATTCATAGTTTCAATCATTCAGGCGTTGCTTGAAAATCGATAATTCACATGCAATTAATTTTCTTTTCCAAGACAAATTAAATATATCATAAACATGAAACGAATCTATTCCTAATCTGAATACGAATGTTTAGAACGCATTAAATCACACAATTATCAATTAGATTGCACATGTCATAGTGTTATTCCTAACATCTAGTGTTCATGTGTTGATCATGCAATGTTCCAACTTATTGTGACTTTTCCAAGACTACAACAAGTAACGATATATTTAATTGGTGGCCAATCAATCAAATAATAACAATAAAGTATGCAAGATCAATCAAGATAAAACAAAAAATTAGTAAACTACTAGTTCTTGAATTGAGTTAAACAAATAACAAGTTTCATCTTCATCCAATACAAAAGAAAGATTAACCTAGCATGTTAATTGATGAATAATCAATAAAAGAATTAATAGATATCACCCGATTTAATGCACAAAAAATTTGGAATTCTACGTTTGTATTTTTCCTTTCCAGCTTGCTTTCCTCCACTATTATTTTGCTCCAATCAGCCGATTTTTTTTCTCCACAATTCAGCCGAGTCTTCTGCCCTTTTTAATGTATATTCTCTCCAATTTATACCTAGCCAACCTAATTGTATGTAATCTGACTTTTTTCTCCACTATTGGCCACCAATTAATGTGTGTGTGTATATATATATATATATACTCCCAAATATCCTTCAATATGTATATATCATTCTTCCAAGAACACTCCCCTACTCCCTTTTTTTAATTTCCGCTGACTTCTACCTGAATTCTCTCTAATTTTATGTACGGCCCCCTTTCTGCCGTGTGTGTGTGTGTGTGTGTGTGTGTGTATATGTACACACCAATTAATTCAAGGCCCAATTGCACTAAGTAGGGTTATGTTCAAAGACTCAATTTGTCAAATAAATCAAATTGGTCCTTAAGTTTTTAATTGTGCAATACATGTCTCTATTTATGTCACTTCGAGTTCTTCAATTTTTGGAAGTTGCACTTGAGTCCCACTTTGTCCCTTTTTTGTACGGCTTTAGTCCATTTTTTCCTTTTCGCATCCAAACGCATTCAAAATTTGATTTTTCCAAAAACAAACAAAATAAACATATAATTAGCAATATCACATTCTAAAACACTTACAATTATCTAAATTTAAAGCCAAGATAAGTACGCAAAACGTTCTCATCACAAGCCACTGCCGAAGCTATCACCAACTCCACCTTGAGACACCAAGGTCAAACCTGTCCAATTTCAAAACACTCACATTGTCACCCTACAACCTATGCCATCGAGCTAATACCGAGCATTTGCCTATGCCCAACCAAAAATATTGTCGAACCTCCAATCACAAGAAACCGACTGTCATCTTAATCTCCAACCAAAATTCAGTCAAAATCAAACCCCAAACCGAGAATAAACCAACAAACTCAAATACTTACCATTATGGCCGAAAACTTGGCCGAAAATCGCAATTCCCAATATCGAACCCAAGTCTCGGTCAACTCGGCTTTTGCACCAAAAAATCTTCCCAAAAAAAAAAAAAAAAACCATCTCTACCACTGGCCCCACCAGGCGACATTGGTACTATCGTCGGCTTCCCCAACCGGCAGCTGTATCCGGTGAACGGGCGAGCAACGTTGCCCGCCTCTTCCCTCTCTTCTCTCTCTCTTTTACGATAATGAGAGAGAGAGAGAGAGAGATTTTTATAAAAAAAAATTGATTTTGATAAATTTCCATTTAAGTCCCAAGCATTATGAATCATTTATTTTGGTCCAGGTTTGAAAACAATTATTTTAACCCCTGTTTTAAAATATTTTAGTTAGCCCTTTTATTTTTGAAAATTTTAATTATGTCTAAAATCTTTAAAATTCAATTATGTTAAAATGTTAAATTAGTCCCCAAACCTTTATTTTATTTTTAAACACTCAAGTTTCCAAAATTTCTAATTTAAGATTTATTTTCATTGGCTTGACGACGAGAATCGACATTTAGAGGCTTGAAGTTTTTCCTGATCGATTCAAACTCGTTAAGTGTTGAGGTATACTCATTCTTAATAATTGATTTTAGATATGATGTGCATGTGAATTGCGATTATGTAATTTAATCATATATAATATTAATTGAGACGATACAAAGTTATGTTCATGAAATTGAGCTAAGAAGTAATGATGTTATATGCGCTATAACAAGACGATGTTACTTTTTTGCACTTACATGTTATATGAATATGAATTGATGACGTTATACGCGCTATAACATACATGCATCATTGCATGTTGAGACGAGACGATGCTACTTTTACGCACTTATGTGATACATATATGGTATAATGTTATGCCAAGAAATGTTTAGCATGATTTGCATGTTTATGTGTAATCTCATATTATAAAGTTAATTACGTCGTAATGAGTTTACTGAATATTTTTTTGAAATACTTGCCACGTTATTAATAACTTTTGCAAAATTCGGAGACGATGGCGAATGATGGACATGGGTGGCAAAAGGATAAATAAATGATTTATTTTAAAGTTTACTTTGCAATTTCATGTAAATTTAAATTTATGTTTTACCAAGTGTTGAAAAATTGAACTTATTTTCGTTGGAGGATTTTAATAAAAATTTATGCAAGTTTAAAATTTCAGTTGTTTTCCGCTAAATTGTTAGTTTGAAAATGAGTTTGAAAGAATGAAGTGGTGTTTCAAGTATTTAGAAATCGGGGCGTTATAAGAGCCATTGGAATGAGCACGATGATATACTATAGTTAGTTGGTAGAGGTGTGTGGATCATCTAGTCAATACAATCTACTTATAGACTCTGAATTTGACTTCTGTGATATTATTAGACAACAAGCACAAAGTAAGTATACACCATTGGGAAAGGTATAAATACTTTCCTTTACTCTACTTAAAGTAAATACATGGACAAATTAAATTATAAATATGTGTGCACCTTTATGCCATTCTTCCTTCTCATTAGTTCTCAGTACCATTCTTCGATTCCCCATGTTAGGCATCTTGAGTGAATTATGGTTTTTATGTATAGATATTTTTCTATCTGAGTTACTATTAGTAATACATACTCTTAAGTTTGTTAAGGACAAAATAAAATCCGAATTATGGAACAACTTTTTTATCATTTTAATTGGAAAACACAAATTAAATACCTCTTCACCTTCATTTTCCTATGTACATTTCCCATCACACCTCTCCCTCTTCAGCTATTCCATAACCACCTTTCTCTCCACCATTGAACCCACTAGCGATCAAAAATATTGTAGTCCTCCAACTTTGGATTTCTTCAATTTGAGTCCTTTAATTCTTGAAATATTCAAGATGAGCCCAGTGTTCTTATTTCATACAATTTTGACCCATGTACACTTTCAGAATGCCAATTCTGATTCCCAGAACTTTTGAATTTACAAATTTATCTATCTAAAGCTTCCAATAATATCCTCAACTTCTCGATAGTTATTCAAACCCATCATTCTTGCTCCAGTTAAGCTCTAAATCTATTTCTTTCTGCACGATTCATTTCCAAGTAAGGTATTTACATAGAATATATATGAGTTAATTAAATGAGTAGTCATTGACTTTGCCTTTGGATACCACTTGCTCATTGAACAATAAACGGTTACACAATGCCCACTGAACTAATCCACTTGGCAAATGAAAAAGTGACATGATGGATGAAATCTATCAATTCTCTCCCCATCAATAGAAATTGTATTTGTAAATAGTCAAAATCAGGCATTCTAAACCTCATGCAATCTCATATAGAGGATAAACCACTATAAATACGTGTTCTTTTATTGTTTTCCTTTTCCATTTGTTATTGCTCTCGAAGTTAAGGTTAATGTTGAATCCATATTATAGGTAAAACCCAATGAGAGAATAATAAATAAGAAAAATACTATTTCAACTAGAATAATGCTATGTATCTCAAGGTTGAGATAAATCTCAACCTAATTGGCACTCTCCCTTTGAAAATTGAAGAGGTGGATTGTGCATGTGCATATGAGCACTTTCCCATTCTCTATTGAATGTGTGCCAATTGAGTTGAGATTCAGCTCAACCTTGAGATAAATAACATTACTCTTTCAACTAAGTGGGTAATGTAACTAATGTTATAAAGTAATTATTTATGCTTGATGATTTATAAATTGTACATCATTCATTATATAAATATGCTGGCTCCACTAAGTTGTCTCAATTGTGTTACCAAACTTTATACTAGTACTAGGATCAAAATTTCATCACTCTGTCACATTTCGTTGCCTTTCATCTAGACTGGTTGAAACTCCTTGACACCACATAATATAAATTGAAAATCATAATATGAGGCTTATGACCAGATTCATATTAAAAGATTGAAATATTTCCTTTATTATTTTAATACTCGCAGGGGCAACTTAATATATCACACAACAACTACATAGAAGATATGTCGCAGTATGACTACTAATTTCCCTTCTTATTTCATCAAAAGAAAGACATTTTATTTTGCAATTATTTTCCTCAAACTTTACAAAGGCGGATCACGTGCATTCTCAAAGTGCATCAGCCATGCCATGGACAGTAACCTCAGCTTCAACAATGCAGCTGTTGTTCACCAGCAAACCGCTCGATTGTTCCTTAAAATAAATTATGGATACAAATTTGGCCAGACCCCATGAAAAACTGGATGCAGTGAACCATTGATTAACTGCAAAAGAACACGAACACGAATTATTATTGGGAGGTAGTCTATTGAGTCTTCGCAATACCAATATTAATTAAATGGGTTGTGATTTACATGTTTGAGCTTGATGAACACCATTAATTTGGTCTAATATACGTATGGTGTATTTCGTGTACAACTTAGTTTTAGGAGAAAGTTTTTTGGGTTCAGCCAACGACACAAATAAGGATACCGAGTTGTCCTTCCCAGTGCCATTCCCTTTCGGATATAACTGTATCTTCCTGCATCCACCAATGGCTATTTTTACACAATGTGGAAAATAGTAGAGATGAGTTGGAGTTTTGATTAAAAGATATACATACCATGCTTGATTGGCAGCATTGAATGGTTCGGATTCTAGACATTCGTCAGTTAAACTGGAGAAATTGTTGATTTTCCAAGGCTGTGTGTGGCTAGTGGCATCTTTCACCATTGATAGAATCTCCCCTTTTCCAGTGAGTTTAGCTTGAGTAACATAAACCTTGGCTGCGAGCATGCAAGTGTCGTCCACTAGATATCCCTTTGCTGGA
Organism: Ligustrum vulgare; assembly: GCA_963555705.1. Classification (NCBI taxonomy): domain Eukaryota; kingdom Viridiplantae; phylum Streptophyta; class Magnoliopsida; order Lamiales; family Oleaceae; genus Ligustrum; species Ligustrum vulgare. The sequence continues at coordinate 12,697,148 of OY743171.1, forward strand.
TCATTGAGGAGGGTGAGAGGTATAAATTTATCGAACCCATGCTCGAGCTTCTTTTTGTGAAACCGTTTTGCCGCTACATCTAATTCATGTGATTGTAACACAATTAATTAAATGAACTTCCATCTATTTTCAATTTAATACGTAGGCGTAGATAGATATACCTTGGAGTGTGAAATAATTGTCTTCATTCTGATCAAGCAAAAACAATTGAAAAGTTGCACGAACCTCCCAGCGAGGATTGAACGAATCTACTTGTGTCGCAACCAAGTACACGGAAAGGTGGTCGGTAACACACCTGTCTTTGTTTCCATTCGGGTAAACAACCAGCTTCCTGCATATTAATGCACAAAATTAATTTCAAATTTAAATCTCACCTATAGATTTTAATTAAGTACCCATGAAATATTACACACAAACACACACACACACACATATAATATATATGCGTATAATAATAATTGTACCATTTGTGGCCTTCGGCCTCAAAATCAGATGAATGGTACATCTCTATTTTATTCTTCACGAGTTCCGAAAACAACTGAATTTTTATCATATAGTGATTAGGTGGTACCCCTAATCAAGTACCCAAAAAACATAAACAAAAAAAGTTATAGTTAGAATTAGATAAATAATAATAATAATAATAATAATAATAATAATAATAATAATAATAATAAGAGGTAGGTAATTAGGTAGAAACACATGCATACCACCTTTTTCAGTTAAGGTTAGACCTTCCATGGAAATATGTTGAAGGGAAGAATGAGAGTATTTGGAGGAATTAGTGAAGCTTTTATGGATGAAGAAAAGGCCACCTTAATTTATATTCCAAAAGTTAAAGATGAATCTATCCTTTGCTTTGATTGTAGTTTGTCATTTGTTTTGAGCATCGAATAACATACCAAGAAAGCAAAGAATATGCACAATTATTTTTAAATTGCGACATCACAACATTTCTTTGATTTTTTAAAGTCATAAATGGTAAAAATGAATCTTTGACCAATTGAAAAATACTACATAATCACGTAAAGTATCATAATCTGATACTTATGATACTTTTCAATTTTTTTAGTAACAGTGAAATTTTTTTTTTAGATTTTTATTTTGGGTAGTAAAAATCAGTTATGCTATCAAAATAAAATTTTCATATTTTCAAAAAAAAAAAAATAAAAAATAAAAAAAAAAAAAAAATAAAATTCTTAAAACCAAATGATCTGATACCACTCCTGTAACACATGCAAATTTCAAGACTTTTTGAAATATTTAGACATTTTTTCCCTAATACCACTCTTGAAAAGCACGCAAATTTCAAGACTTTTTCAAATGTTTTAGACATTTTTGTCTTATACCACTCTTAAAATGCACGCAAATTTCAAGATTTTTTCAAATGTTTTACACATTAATGCTCTGATACCACTCTTGTGACGATCCCAAAATCACGTAAATATTTTTAGCCAGTGATGTAAACCATATCACATAACTAAATTTTCAAAATCACTTCACTTAAAATAAAATCCATTTATTTCAAAAGTAACAATATTAATTTTTAAAATATTTCTATAAAGATGTCGTTTTCAATAAAAGTGTTGCAGTTCAAATATAATAGGTCTTATTAGGTGGTGGTGTGTCCACAACTCACAGGTCATCACTTAGCGTAGTAATATTTATCTTGTCATCTGAAGATCCATGTCAATCTTTTATATTTCTTTGACTACCTGAATACTGAGAATTCGTGTGATGAGCACAAGCATGCATGCCTAATGAGCAGAATATAGTGCACATGTGTGATTGTATATTGAAACATAATTCAACAAGATGAGTAATCGATGCACATGTATGTTCTTTTAAAAAATCATGCTTCAAGGGTCCGATTATAGATTATCTCCTCTACACTAAAGTGCTTATCATTTTCTTAAACTGAATATCGATAAAATGGCCATAAAACATCATATTTCATATAACTATTTCACCTTCTAGTGACATGGTATCTGGAGAAGGACTATTTCTTTGATGGACTATTCAAGATGAATGTCCTTATAATAATAATAATAATAATAATAATAATAATATGGTATCTTCTTTTGCTTATATTGTTGAATCTTCATATTTAGGGCATAATTGATTAGAACATGCAAACTTTAAATCTGTGCGGAAATTAATGAATTTAAGTCTACTGCATTCCTTACAATTTTATCATAAACACATGCGAGATTTTTGTTGAGGCTAAGTGAGCCAAATCTGATTTTTATTACGTTGGAAGGAATCCTATGCCTTTAGAGATTAATTCACAGCAGTATTTGTACTTGAAATTTGTGCAAACTTGAGGTGGTAAAAAGTGCTACATTCATTTTATTAATGATTGCATAAGATATTGTTAAGTCTATCCACTAAGAAGCAAAGATGATGTCTTATATTTTTGAACATTAAAAGAATGAATATGTGGTGTTGGATCCTCGACTCAGGTGGATGGGGATGGGGACGGGGACGACGACGATATCGAATATTACGAGAACGACGACGACGATTTAGATTCTTAGGGGTTTTTGTTACGACTTTTTTGTATTGCAAATTTTGTTATTTAATACGTGTTACTATTGTTTTTTTATTAATAATTCGTTAATAATATTTTGATACTAATTAATAAAATGAAAAGGATTATTTTTTGTTACAACAAAATAATTTAGAATGATTAAAAAATATTAATTTATTAGAATTATATTAATTAATTATAATTAATTTTAAATAATTAAAGAAATATAGTGATCGTATTTAAAAAAAATTAATTAATTTTTAATCATTTGAGATGACAATGTCGTCTTTACATTAACAAACAGAGACGACATTAGTCGTCTCTAATATTAGAGATGACATTGGTCATCTCTATAACTTAGAGACGACTAATGCCTTCTCTAATATTAGAGAGACGGCTTTATGTCATCTCTATAACTTAGAGACGATGTAATGTCGTCTCTATAACTTAGAGACGACTGATAGTCGTCTCTAATAACCAACAGTCACGGGTCTACAGAGACTATTTCTCAACAGAGACGACTTTTAGACTTTTAGAGTCAACTTTGTTGTCTATGTTTAGCGATTTTCTTGCAGTGGCAATAAATCCATAAGCTACAGCATTTCTCAAGATCAATAGCGTATATAAATCATCTTTTTCCCCCACTTCCATACCTCATTCAACTTTGCCAATTTGCAATAAGTTCTCTGCTGCCTTTCTTCATCACACACGAGAAGTCCCATATTTATGACACAAGCCACTGCCGAACCTACCACCAACTCCACCTTAAGATAACAAGGCCGAACCTGTCCAGTCTTAACACACACACACACACACTGTCGCCCTACAACCTTTGCCATCGAGCCACTACCGAGCATTTGCCTATACCCAGCCAAAAATCTAGTCGAACCTCCAATCACAAGAAACCGACTACCATCTTATCTCCAACCAAAATTTACTAGAAAATCAAACCCAAACCGAGAATAAACCAACAAACTTAAATACTAACCATTGTCGCCGAAAATTTGGTCGAAAATCGCAATTCCCAATATCGAACCCATGTCTCGGTCAACTCGGCTTTTGCAACCAAAAATCTTCCAAAAAAAAAAACCATCTCCACCACCGGTGCCACCACGCGACGTGGGATTTGTCGCCGGCTTCCCGCCCGGAGACTATATCTGGTGAACAGGCGAGAAGCGTCGCCTGCCTCTTCCCTCACTTCTCTCTCTTTTACGATAATGGGGAGAGTGATTCTAATTTTTATAAAAAAATTTGATTTTGATAAATTGCCATTTAAGTCTGAAGCTTTATGAATCATTTATTTCAGTCCCGAAATATTTAATTTTAGTCCCAAGTTTCAAAACAATTATTTTAACCCCTAAAGTTTTAAAATATTTTAGTCAGCCCTTTTATTTCTGAAAGTTTTAATTAAGTCTAAAATCTTTAAAATTCAATTATGTTAAAAAGTCAAATTAGTCCCCAAACCTTTATTTTATTTTTAAACAATTAATTTTCCAAAATTTCTAATTTAAGATTTATTTTCATTGGCTAGATGACGAGAATGAACATTTAGAGGCTTGAAATTTTCCTGCTCCAGTCAAACTCGTTAAGTGTTGAGGTAGACTTGTTCTTAATAATTGATTTTAACTATGGTGTGCACGTGAAATGCGATTATGTAATTTATTCGTATATAATATGAATTGAGACGGACGAAGTTATGTTCGTGAAATTGAGCTAAGAAGTTATGATGTTATATGCGCTATAACTTACATGCATTGTTGCATGTCGAGACGAAGTTATGTTCGTGAAATTGAGCTAAGAAGTTATGATGTTATATGAGCTATAACTTATATATATATATATATATATATATATATATATATATATATATATAATATAATGTTATGCCAAGAAATGTTTAGCATGATTTGCATGTTTACGTGTAATCTCATAGTATAAAGTTAATTACTTTGTAATGAGTTTACTGAGTATTTCTTTGAAATACTTACACTGTTATTAATAATTTTTGTAGACTTCAGAGAAGGTGGTGAATGATGGAAGGATAAATAAATGATTTATTTTAAAGTTCACTTTGCAGTTTCACGTAAATTTAAATTTATGTTTTACCAAGTGTTGAAAAATTGACCTTATTTCCGTTGGAGAATTTTAATAAAAATTTATGCAAGTTTAAAATTTCAATTGTTTTCCGCTAAATTGTTAGTTTGAATGAATGAAGTTGCGTTTCGGGTATTTAGAACTCGGGGCGTTATAAGAGCCATTGAAAGGAGCATGATGATATACTATAGTTAGTTGGTAGAGGTGTGTCCATGATCTAGTCAATAAAATTTATTTATGGACTCTGAATTTGAAATACTTGTGTGATATTATTTGACAACAAGCATAAATCAAGTATACACTATTGGGAAAGGTATAAATACTTCACTCTACTTAAAGTAAATACATGGACAAATTAAATTATAAATATGTGTGCACCTTTATGCCATTCTTTACTTCCTTCTCATTAGTTCTCAATACCATTCTTCGATTCCCGATTTTAGGCATCTTGAGTTAATTATGATTTTTATGTATAGATATTTTTCTATTTGAGTTACTATAAGTAATACATACTCTTAAGTTTGTTAAGGACAAAATAAAATCCAAATTATGGAACAACTTTTTATCATTTTAATTGGCAAACACAAATTAAATACCTCTTCACCTTCATTTTTCTACACATTTCCTATCACGCCTCTCCCTCTTCAGCTATTCCATGACCACCTTTGTCTCCACCATTGAACCCAGGGACGGAGCTAGGGTTTAGCTTGAGTGGGCGCCAAAATTTTCGAAAATCGAGATGATAAAAAAGTTCAATAATAAATACACATACGAATAAAGTTGCTTACAATTGTTATTTACGTGTTTTCATACTCTGAAAACGTTTTACAATAACTTCATTATCAATTTTCAAAAATATCTCTTTCTCAACATAAACAATAAGACGATCGTTTATCTACTCATCACTCATTCGGTTGCTCAAATTAGCCTTCACAAGATTCATTACAGAAAACACTCTTTCCACACTAGCAGTGGCAACTGGCAGAAGTAAAGCCAAATTCGAAAGTTTATAAACCAAAGGAAAATGAATATTTTTCTTTGTCCGAACCATCTTTTCTGCTAGATCACCAAGACCTTTCAACTCTTGAAATGCAACATTAGAGCCGACATCAATAATATCCAATTTTCCAAAATCTTGTGGATAAAACTCAGCCAATCAGATCAATTTTTTCTTATCAAAAGCAGAAAATGAATATTGTGGGCACAAACAAGCGATGCAAAGTAGTAACTCGGTACTAACCTTTGAAAAACGATCATTCAACTCTTGCAGTTGCAAATCAATCACAGCATAAAATAAATCCACACGGTAGTGATGCAAATTTGTTACCTTTGGTGGATTACGTTGTGGTCGACCATGGGGATCAATGCGCATAAACATGTCATCCATATTGAGAACACCAATGTTATGATCCTGACAAAATTTATAAACTTCTTCCAAAAATGAATCCCATCGATTGTCTCTCAACATTTGGAGTTGCTTCTTGCAAGCTCTCACTAGGTCCATCGCATTCACAATATCCTGGTCTCTCATTTGTATTGCCTGTGATAACTTCATCACGTGTAAATTGGACACAAAATCAAAAGAATGCATGGACTTCAACAAATTGAATGCCTCAACTTTCTGATCAGAAGAAGAAGAATCATCTTTAGAAATCATTTCAAGTACATCAGCTACAGGAGAGAATAAGGCAAGCAAGCTGATCAAAGATCTATAATGTGAACCCCAACGTGTATCACCGGAGAGCTGAAGACTGCTTTCCTGATTAAGTCCCCTACCACTTACAATCTCACCCCTTTCTAATGCCTCAACAACATGATTGGATTGTAATTCTCTAAGCATATCTGACCGCTTACAAGATCCTCCAATAACATTTACCAAATCAGTAGAAACCCGAAAAAACTCAGCAACTGCAATACTCTTTTTCGCAACGAAACTGATGAGAAAAACAGTGTATGTAATATGCACATGGGTTTTCATTTAAAATGAGTGTTTTTAATCCATTGAGCTTTCCTTGCATATTGCTAGCTCTATCATAACCCTGTCCTCGCAATCTAGATATGCTCAAATTGTATCTAGAAAACATCTTATCAATGGCATCCTTAAGTGAGAGTGCTGTGGTACTTGTGACATGTTCAATTCCTATGAAACATTCTTTTACATGCCCGTTATTATCTACATAACGTAAAACAATAGACATCTGCTCCTTTGATGACACATCACGAGATTCATCAACTAGAATTGTATTGATTGTTTCAGTAGCACAAGCACTAGTTATGTCCTTTTGAATGTCAGGTGATGTTAATTTGCAATTTTTTGGAGCATTACTTAATGTCACGGCTTTAACATGATCCACATGGTCAGCTAAAAATTGCAAAAAGACAAGAAAGTTGCCTGGATTAAGAGAATTCTCTGATTCATCATTACCCCGAAAAGGTAGTCCTTGACGCAAACAAAGTCGAATACAATCAATTGAAGCATTAAGTTGAATGCGATAATCATCTTTATTTTGTTTTGATGTCTTGTGCAAAATCGTTTCAATATGGAGATCTTGATTCATCAATGCTTCGCACTTCGTTCGAGCTCCATTGTTTTCATTATCATGCTTCCCAACATGAACTTTAAGCCTCTCACTATGTTTCCAATGATTAAATCCCTCACCAACAAAAGCATCACCCCCTGATTGTTTTCCTTTAGCAGATTTGAATAGATAACAATAGAGACAGAAGGCGGCATCTTTAAATATGCTATACTCCAACCAATCGCCAAAGTCACTAAATCAAGAAGGGTTAAGTCTTCTAACTATTTTTTCTCCATACTTTCGTTTCGGAAATGAATGATTCAATGGTTGACAAGGACCTTTCAATAAATATGCTCTTCGAACTTGATCTCTAATTTTAGGAGCATAATTCGAAATTGGAATTCTTAATCCGGGGTCATAGGGAAGCTATGCAACATCGAATTCCTCAATCAAAGTTGAGCTCCTCTCAACCGGTTTCGAACTTTCTACAAATGTGTTTGAGTCATTCTCATTGTTCTCAACTCTATTTGAACTCTCCTCAACAACATTTTCTTGACGATGTCTTTTTATTAAATATCTCTCCATAATCTATTAATCTAAAATGTCAAATATGACAATACATCATCAATAATCAATTCTAAACTGAATCTGATCTACACAACTCACCCAACCAAATTAACCAATTCACAAATCACAATGGCAGTGGCACAATTAGTTAAACTTCAAAAATCAAACTTACTTGGAAGAATTGCACGTTGCACCCAAATATGATATGATCCGGACCAGGCATCGAAGGGCAAAGTCAAGACATCGGCAATATGAAAGCGATCTACGTGCAAAACGGAGCAAGTTTCATGTTGGAGTCGAGCCGAGAAGGCGAAAGGAACAAGCCGAGACGAGTGATCGAAGTTATTTGGGCAGAATGATCATTACGGCCGTAACGAAGATCTGTCACGGCCGTAACTATTATAATTACGGCCGTAAAAGTTATTATCACGGCCGTAACTCCGCCTCGGGATCAGATGAAGAATTGAAGAATTCCATATTTACGGCCGTAAGAAAGATGGTCACGGCCGTAAGTCTTAAGCAGAAAGCCTTTTACGGCCGTAAAAGTGTTTATCACGGCCGTAATTGAGGTTTTTCGAATTTTAGGGGATTTTTAATTATTTTCTGTTTTTAATTAATTGTTTGCCTATTTTAGTATTCTAGTTTAATTAGAATTCTATTTTTAGTAAATTAGCGACTAGGTTATTTTGTTTATTTTTCGTGTTTGATCTGATCTAGATCTTTCCTAGGTTTTAATTATCGTTATTCCGCATGTTCGACGAGATTCCCCGACTGGGATCTCATCATCTGGTATCAGAGCTTGGATCTATTTCAGATTCTTGCGTTTCTTGATTTTCTTCGTGTTCTTCGCGTTCTTCGTGTCAGTCATAATTTTCTTCAGCTTGATCCATAAGAGTCAGTCCCAAAAATTCAAAAGTGTTTTTCTTCTTCGTTTTTCGTCCAAATCCAGTTCCGTTTTTTTTGCCATACTCGTAGTCCAATTCTCTGGCAGATTAAAAAAAAATTCCGAAAATTCCCAAATATTCCCAGAATATTCCAAATTTCCTTGTTCGTGTCTTAAAAATGTCTGATAGAGAGGTTTCCACATCTTCATCTTCTATTGGAGATAGAAAACAGCTCGGGAGTGTGAATAGAAGGAATAAACAGGGTAATGATGATATTGCAGCAATGAGGGCGCAATTTGAGAGGTTTATGGCACAGATGGAGGATCGAGGTGTAGAACGTGAACAAAGACCTCGGGATCAATCTCATGATGGTTCTCGGGTTAGGGGAGGTAATAGGCGTGAATGTCATGCTAGGTACGGAGATGGGATGGATGAAGGGCCATTAAAGCGAAAGGAGACATCAAAACGGGAGAGTAGTGATCATGTTCACAAAAGGAGGGAGGAAACGAAAACCAAAGGTAAAAATAATTCTGATTCCAAGCCTCTTAAGGATAAAAATATTAAGTGCTTTAAATGTTTGGAACGGGGTCACATTGCACTTAATTGTCCACGTAAGAAGGATGGGTGTGATAGTAAAGGGGCTAAAAGTGTTTTGGTGGATGAGTCAATTATTGATAGGCATGCTCTTAGCGTTAGGCGTAAGGTGAATGTTTTGGATAATGTGGAAGGGCAGAAGGATAATATTTTTCGCACTAGATGCTTAGTGGATGAAAAAGTTTGTAGCTTGGTGATTGAAGGGGGAAGTTGTACTAATGTAGTTAGTACAATGTTGGTGGAAAAATTAGGCTTACCTTTAACGAAACATCCAACCTTATAAATTACAATGGTTGACTGAGTCAGGGGAAGTTAAGGTGAAGAGACAGGCTTTAGTGGCATTTTCATTTGGTGGGTATTCGGATGAGGTAATTTGTGACGTGGTGCCAATGCAAATTAGTCATATACTGTTGGGGAGACCTTGGCAACATGAAAGGGCTGTGCTACATGATGTACGAATAGATACAACTTGGTAAAAGGGGGGAAGAAGTTTACTCTAATGCCACTATCTCCAACTGAAGCCCTGAAAGATCAATTGAAAGTGAAAAGTGAGTTTGAGGGCAAAAATAAGAGAGTTGAGGCCACGACCTCAGAAAAAGGAGAGGGAGTGAAAAATAAAGAAAAGAGGGTTGAGGTTCAAACCTCAGAAAAAGGAGAGACTTAGGGCAAAAAGCAAAAGAAAAGAGAGTCTACCACAAAAATGAGTCTATTTGCACTTACTCACGCTAACAAACCCCTCCCTAGTTCTTTAAAATCTGTTTTACAGGTGCCGAAGTCAAACCTTGAACTTAAGGCGGGAAAGAAATTCATTGGCAAAAATGAGCAGCCCAAAAGTCTAAGGGATCGCACAGAGCTTAAACATGATCATCGAGCTCAAAAAGGCAGGAGGAGTTTGAACAGTCGACCAAAAATGGATTCGAGGTCGAATCCTTTTCAAGAGAGGGAGTATGATATGATTCGGACCAGGCATCGAAGGGAAAAGTCGAGACATCGGCAATATGAAAGCGATCTACGTGCAAAGCGGAGCAAGTTTCATGTTGGAGTCGAGCCGAGCCGAGAAGGCGAAAGGAACAAGCCGAGACGAGTGATCGAAGTTATTTGGGCAGAATGATCATTACGGCCGTAACGAAGATCTGTCACGGCCGTAACTATTATAATTACGGCCGTAAAAGTTATTATCACGGCCGTAACTCCACCTCGGGATCAGATGAAGAATTGAAGAATTCCATATTTACGGCCGTAAGAAAGATGGTCACGGCCGTAAGTCTTAAGCAGAAAGCCTTTTACGGCCGTAAAAGTGTTTATCACGGCCGTAATTGAGGTTTTCCGAATTTTAGGGGATTTTTAATTATTTTCCGTTTTTAATTAATTGTTTGCCTATTTTAGTATTCTAGTTTAATTAGAATTCTATTTTTAGTAAATTAGCGACTAGGTTATTTTGTTTATTTTTCGTGTTTGATCTGATCTAGATCTTTCCTAGGTTTTAATTATCGTTATTCCGCTTGTTCGACGAGATTCCCCGACTGGGATCTCATCAAAATAGCTGCCAAACAAAACTGATTTCTTCAGTTGATTCGTGAGAGACAGTCAGACAGCCGGACAGGCGAGTTGAGGTTGTGAGCTTGAGCAGCAGCTTCAGACTTCAGATCGCACAAAGGCACAGCAGCAGCATAGCAGTCTCCAGCTGGAGTAGTGGTCAGTGGAAGTCCGGAGGAGGCGCTACGCAATTCAGGCATCGGTGAGCAGCTGCAGGCAGTGAACGACGTCAGTCGGCGAAGCAGTGAGGAGGTGCAGTGAGTGGACGAGTCAGTCACGCATGGCGGCAGCGTAGGCGAGCAGAGCAGGAGAGAATGGAGGCGCGATTCAACAAATTTTTTATGATAGTTTGAACCGAAGTCTCAGTCTTCCTCTCCTTCTGGTCTGGATCTTAAACACAGCATAATGGACTTAATTTTTTTTTTGGGCCCTCCGTCCCTGATTGAACCCACTAGCGATCAAAATATTGTAGTCGAGATTCAAATCGGATTAAACCACTTCAAAAGATCTCAAAATTATATAGCCGTACACTTACGGCCATAACTAAAAATAGTTACGGCTGTGATTTAATTTCTTTTTAACTTATTGCCTAACGAGAGTACTTACGGCTGCAATCAAGCTGCTGCTCGCGCGGGTCAGAGATTAGGGCTTCGGCGCAATTTTAGGTTATTTTTCGTTTTATTTATTTCTTAACTCTGTTTTGGGCCCAATAGCAGCTATGATTAGTTGTTAGGTCATTTTTACTTATTTTTATCCTTTTTCATTCATTTTAAAATTAAACTTGGATTTTAATAAAACAGATTGATTGTATTTCAATTGGTAAATGTGTGGATTCACATTACAAACCCGAACTCATCAAGATTGATAGTCTTGTATCGTTCATCCCGAACTTATCAAAGATTGATAATCTTTGTGGCGTTCACAATCAGAAACTTATCAATGAAACTGGACAAATCCTTGTGACGTTTCGAAAATCTTGGTTCTCTCTTCCGTATCGTCAATCCTCACATCGTGAAGTTTTTATCAAGATTCAACCGTCCACCCACAACCTGGGTTCGGAACTTTCTGACTTTAATTCTGTGCTTCTTTCACATCATTTGGTATCAGAGCTAGACTCTGAGTTCATGTTTTTTTTTCTATCCCAGTTTAATTCCATGTATTTATCATTGAGTCTACACGCGAATTATCCATATCTTGTTGTTGAGTCTTTTTTTCTGGATTTTTCTTCGTGTTCTTCATGCCAATAAATTTTTTCAATTTTTGATCCATATAAAAATTCAACAAAATTTAAAAGTGTTTATTTTATTGGATTCTTATCCAAATCCTGTCTCGTTTATTTTGCTGTGTTCATTGTCAGATTTCGCATATTCACTACAAGAAAAGAGAGTTACAAGGACGACGTCTATAGGGACGACACGTAAGTCGTCTCTATATATTTCAAATTTTAGAGACGACAAAGGAATGTCGTCCTTAAAAATTCATGGAGCAACAACAAGGACACAAGTCGTCCTAAAAAAATCGTTGTTATCTCTATAGGTCCATATATAGGGACGACGTTCTTTTTGTGTCTGTAGATTCCGGACCTATAGAAACGACAACGATTGTCGTCTCAATATTCGAAACGTCGTCCCTATAGGTACAAATAAATGGCACCATTTTTACCGCGCTTTGTTTAACTATTGAGATGACAAATAGTTGTTCTAAAAATATATATGTTGTCCCCATAGCTTTCAAGCTTATAGGGACGACAACAAAATGTAGTCTCAATAAACAGAAGTCGTCCCAATAGCTAGAATGTACATTAGCGGGACTTTCTCCAGCCAATTTGTAGCTATTGGGACGATATTTGTACCCTATAGGGATGACATAATGTCCACTCTATAGATCCAGACTACGAAATCTGAGTTTGTTTGAAGTTTAATCCAAAATTTTCATTGGTTTCAACAATTCATTTTCGAAATTCTTTTTCAATTGTAGTCCCCGGTTTCAAGTACAAAATCCGAGCAGTGCTTTTGTAGACAGTTAGTTATTTTCCTGCTTGTAGTAGTTTATCGAGGAGGAGCGGTTAGGTTTATGACTCATATCCAACTTGTAATGAAGAGACACCATTGACGCGTATCATTAGTAAAACAACTTATGTGAGTCATCGACATTTCTTAAAAAGTACTCATCATTGGTGAAATGATCGTACCTTCAACGTAAAAATAGAGAGAAAAAGACCACTACCTAAATGAACTAGTGCAGATATCCTAAAACAACTTAGTTGTGTCAAAAGTAGAACATTGGGGAAACACCTTGGCTATGGGAGTGTTAAAGAAAGCCGGATAAAGATGAGCTAAACTGGAGAAAGAAGAGCATTTTCTATGATTTGCCCTATTGTTCAACGAATGAGTTGAAACACAATCTCGATGTCATGCATGTGGAAAAAAATGTCCGTGATAGCTTGCTGCGTACATTTTTGGGTGATCCTCATAAAGATATTGACAAAGTGACCCACGTCCAGTTTTCTCGAGCAGTCGACCAGTGGTAAGTTTTAATTCATTTTTTAGATTTTGTAATTTCTAAGAACATAAGTTGTAATCTCGATTCTTGATTCTCTTCGCACTGGCAAGGCTACCCTACTTGGCTTGTCTCTTGATTTGAATTGCAGAGGCTAGGATGAGCTTAGGCTGTTGGGTAGCAAATGGCAACAACCAACAGGAGCAGCAACAACGAAATTTTTAACCTAAAATTAATTCTTAATTTCTCTCAGTTCTCAAGTATTGTGAATTATGAACCTTGATTTTAGGTTTGAAGTGTTATTTGAAAATTTTACATAAATGTTATTATCATATTATGTTATTTTTATGATTTTGCAATGAGGTCACTTGTGAACCCTGTATTCCCCTTTGCGTGAATTGTGAATTGGGAATTGTGATTTGGTGAATATTTGATTTTGCAATGAGGTCACTTGTGAACCACGTATTCCCCTTTGTGTGAATTGTGAATTGGGAATTACGATTTGGTGAGTATTTGATTTTGCAATGAAGTCACTTGTGAACCTCGTATTCCCTTTTGCGTGGATTGTAATTTGGTGAATATTTGATTTTGCAATGATGTTATCTGAAGTCCATGACCTAGGATAGTGACAAGATTGGTCAGTGTATCAGAGAGATGTGACCTTCCTACAAGTTGCAGCTGGATGTGACAACTCTTTTGTAGAGATGTGATGGTCGCTAGTAATGATTATGACCAAATAAATGGTTTACCTCTCCAACGGTTAGGGACTTCACATGTGTAAAGCATAACACATGTCACCATCCTAAATAATTACACCCACTATAAATAGTCTACATATGCCTCCAAGAAAAAGCTTAGAAACTCAACACTTAACTCAATATACAAATCTCTTTCTTTTCTTTCTTTTACACACTTATATTTCCCGTACCCAATTTATATTTACTCATAATGAGTTCTGACTTGAGGGTCGGAGTGCAAAACGGGTGTCACCCTAGCCCTCGTTGCATACTGACAATTTGTCATAGTGTGCAGGAAGTTCACGTGTTCAAGGGGAGGAGCTGAGACGTTTTGATTCAAGGTCCTACCAGATTTTGTGGTGAACAAGAATAGCATCACAAGTATTAACACCAATCTTGATGCTTATAAATATGACCAATTCATACTCGCATCACAAGCGAGGCAAGTGTTCTACATTGAAGATCCATCACGTAGTCACAACTAGTGTGTGGTTCAAGAAGTCAATCATCAGACAATGTGGGATATGCCAGAAGCAATTTTGACAAATAGATTTGCTACATGATGATATCTCATCCCATTTCTCGCTATTTGTTGATCTTGGTAATTTAGAACACATTACTTTGCAGCGGGTTGAAGATGATTCCATTCAGTTGGATAGTCCTGATAATATAGCGTCATTGTCGAATGTTAGTGAAGATGAAGCTTATTTCATCGATGATGAGCACTGTGAGGACGAGGATGACGACGATAAGGGTTATAGTGAGATGAGGTTGAGACGCCCAAAATCTTTTTCTTTTTTCATTTTCTTCTTTCTTCTTTAAATTTTTTAATATTGATAAATAAAATAATTTTTTGTTGATTTCATATTATATAATTTATGTGTCACTTAATATTTAATTTTTTACCCATGTGAGTAGCTAAATTTAGTGAATGCTCTAACTAAAAGAATTAATTGTTTTTGAAAAATATGATATGAGCCGGAATTTGAGTCCATAATCATGCTTGTTCTTGTAGTTGGGTTTATGTAACGCTGTAATTGGCTTTCTTGCATAAGATAGACATTGCTGATGTGTTAAATAATGGATGGGATGATGGTGACTGGTGACTAGCTTCCACATCGACGTGCAAACTGGCTATTTTGTGTTGGGAGTTCTTGTGTTTTTTGTATGTTTCTTTATAGTTTATGTTGGTATGCTTTTGTTTTTGTGCACAAATATGATAATATAATTAATGATATTTAAGCTCTTTTAAATTATTAATTTGTGTTGATACAAATATACATTTATTTAATATATCTGTCAAATGATTGTTATTATGAAATTATAATTATTATTGCAAATATAGTATTTACTAGAATGAATAATTTTATTTTTTTAAAAAAAAAATGGGACGATAAAATTGTCCCTGCAAATTTTTGTTCTATGGGAACGACATATGTCATCTCTATAGATTAATCTAGTGGGACGATAAATGCTTCGTACTACTAGAAAGGGATGCTTTAGAGACGGTTTTTTACCAATGGATGGCATTTGTTGCTATTAGTAATGGATTGCCAACGAATTTTCAATGGAATACAATAAAAATATCTATAAGCATAAAATAAATATGGTAGCAATGGAATTACCAACAACATATAATTGTTATTGAGATTCTGTTGTTAATCCGTAGGTAATTTAAAAATAAATATTAAAATTTACCAACAAAGATTGTGGCATGCTAATCGTCACTAATAAAATTTAAAAATAAAATTAAAAAAAAATGAATTTTACTATGAATTTATTCGTTGGTAATATATTAAATATTTGTCGTTATTACATTTAAATTTAATAAATTTAAATGTAAACATTACCTACGAAGCTACAACTATTTCTTGTTAGTAAACTTATTAAAAATAAAAATAAATCAAAATGGAATCAATGTGTCTCTGTTATGTAATACTGTAGTGGTTTGTTATGATTTTGAGGTAAAATATGTGATTGAAAAGTGGAGTGAGAAAATTTAAACGATTAAAAAGTGATCTAAAAAATTGTGTGATTTATAAACCAATTTATAAACCGTTTACCAAACGGAGGCAATTCATTCAAAAATCCCTCCAAAAATTTCAATGATATTATTCCTCCCTTTCAAAAAAAATCAACATTGTTGTAAAACTATTATAAAAATAATAGAGAATATAGAGAGATAGGAGAGAATTAGAGAGAACTTCTCATTAGGTATGTTTCTAATGAAATGAAATGGCTCCTATTTATAGGAGTGAATAATGACACAATCGTAATATATAAAGTTTACAGGGGTATAATGGTAATTGGTCATTCACATATTTTAATATATTTATAACACTCCCCCTTGAATGACCTATTCCGCAATTGTCTGTCTTGTTAAAACCTTGCTAAGAAAACCCAGTGGGATAAAACTTGAGCGAAGAAAAAAGAGTACAGAAGCTCCCCCTGATGTTGGCCATGGTGAATCATTGAGTCTAACGTTCAAGTAGAACAAATCATGTACTGAATCTTGAAGTTCTGAAGTACTACCTCATTAAAACCTTGTCAGTAAAACCCAGTGGGATAAAATCTGAACCAAGGAAAAAGAGTACAGCCGCTGCCTCGTTAAAACCTTGTCAGGAAAACCTAGTAGGACAAAACCTGGACGAAAGAAAAAGAGTACAACATGTTTCTCCCCCTGAAGTGTGCAATTGAGGATTCATGAACTTCTCGAACATTGATATCATCTTTCATCTGGAATATAAAAATCTCCTTGTATAGCATTCTTCATAAGATGTCTATGATTTTCTTCATTTGTTGATATCATTCCAGTATAACAATGTGTTGCTGAATTATAGCTTGTTGATAGCTATGATGATGCCTCAAAAACCTTGCTAGGAAAACCCTGTGGGACAAAACCTCAGCGAAAGGAAAAAGAGTAAATTATTCTCATTAATTTTCATTAATACGCCTCAACTGTTGCCTCATTAAAAACCTTGCTAGGAAAACCCCGTGGGACAAAACCTCAGCTAAGGGAAAAAGAGTGCAACGCGTATTTATTCCTTTCATGGAATATCACAAGTATATTGGTGCAATCACGAATCTTTTCATCAAACATATAATTTATGATGAGCTTTTATATAAATCGTTCATAGCTCATGATGTCATAACATACTATATTAAGCAATGTTGTACTAATTTATCGATTGCATCTTTCACTTCTGGTGAATAATCAAATTTAGAATTCACTTCTGGTGAATAATCAAATTTAGAATTCACTTCTGGTGAATAATTAAACATATTCATTTTCATATTCACTTCTAGTGAATAATCAATTTCTCAGATATCATAAATAGTACACTCCAATTTCACTTTCAACATATTATATCATGGAGTCATTTGTATCATCCTATAATGATACTAATTTGGGTATATTGAATCTTTCATTGATTATACATGTATGTTCTTGCATCTCATAAACCACAATTTCTGATTCATATAATCAATCATTGAAATATATATCAATTTTGACATATAATCTACAATCATTTTACTTGAAATTCCAACGTACCGCGATCAACCGGTACATCAAAGAATACTCTCAAAGTACCGAGATGAGAATCATACATTTTGATCTCACTCATTGGTATATCAAAGAGCTCAAGCTAGTGATTTAGACTATAGTCTATCCACCATATGTCATGCCATTTCTATGAAAAATTTTGCGCGCAACGAGTCGTCTTTTACGACTGTGTAATATTTTTCATTTGTACATATAATTACTGGCTTTACACATTTAAGCATTTGGACTTCAAGTCCTTGAACAATAATCCCTACATTGGGGTTATATACTTGGCAAAAGTATTATAATTTTATCAACCTCATTTTCATAAGAGGGTTGTTTATGTATGCAGTCGACTTGTTTATCGATTCCATTTCAACTCAATATAATATAGAGAGATCTCTTTATATGTTCTATCATTAGGTATCTGAATCTCTTACATTTAATTATATCCCTTTTACTCACCATGAGTATTTAGCCTCAAAGGGATCATCTCAATCATTCAAGAGATATTTATTTTTGGAATCGATAGTCATTATGCTTCAGGCATAATTACGCTTCAGGCGTGTTTTCCCCATAATGTTCACAAATATTATTAATCGGCTAAAATTCCATAACACATGTCATCCTTTTAGGGATATAATCTCAATCATATATCTAAGTGCGCTTTGGTGGATTGTATACATATCACACTTTTACAAATCATAAAGCTTCACAAGCAAATCTTTATTTCATCGTATTGACATGTTTGTATGTAGAATATTGATGCAAGAGAAATATTTATATTCAAATTGTTCTCATAGAAAATAACTTGAGGCTTTTAATCTACTAAACCATTAGCAATATTGTAGCGCCCCGAGTTGTAAATACCCGGCGGTTCACCACGTCATTGTCTGATTTAACTTTTGAAATAATAGTTTAGCGGAAGAAGTAATTGAAACTCATTTTAGGCAACATTAAATAAACTGTAATGGTCGATAAAATTGAAAATATTTATGAAACAATTTGAAATAGTAAATCGAACCATTAATATTGTAAAGAAATTAACAACGTCATAATATCTCAATAACTGAGGTTTTCAACATTATTCAAGGTTTGGAAAATACGGAAATCATTAAAGTAAGACATTTCAACCATTTAATGGTTATTGCCACCATCATCCATCACTTACCACCGTCTCCGAAATCTGCAAGTGTTGTAAAAATAGACATGAGCATTTCATAGAAATACTCAGTAGGCTCATCGCCCATTAATTAACCTACAATATAATTAAACACATAAATGCAGGCTCTTTAGAAACATAGGGCGTGGGTAGTCTCTTCTTGTGCATTAAAGCACGGGGCTTAATTTGAAAATCATAGGCTCTTTTGAAAACCGGGTGTGGGTAGTCTCATCTCTCGTGCTCATGAGGCACGTATGTTATGCATAACATCATCATTTCTTGTAGCGGATTGGGCTCCCTCAAGGGGCCTTTTTCCCAATAATGCCACATACTCATATCATCATTATTCCTGACGAGGGAATATAGGCTCATTTTCATAAAAATGACTTTTCACAAGTCACATAACATTCAACCATTATTTCCGAAGAAATACATTCTCATTTCTTTTCATAAAAATGACCTTCACAGGTCACAAGACATTCACATGCAATCATAATTTAAATCAATTAATAGGGGCGAGTCTACCTTAAACTTGACGAGTGTAAAGTTGAGCGGGAAACGACTTCAATTCTTTCAAATCTTCGTACGCCTCGTCTAGTCAATTAGAAGATTAAGTCGAGTTAGTCTTTTGAAATTTATAGTTAAAATGATAAATTACAATTTAGGGGCTGAAATCGCTGATTTTGAATGTTACTAGACTAAAATGAATATTTTGAAAGTTAATGGGCTAAAATGAATATTTTAAAAGTTGAGGGACTAAAATAAATACTTTTCAAACTTGAGGGACTAAAATGTAAATTTTCAAAAGTTGGATCGAAGCTCAAAATGAATATTAAATTGTAGGGCTTGAAATAAGTGATTTTAAAAATGGAGGGCTTATTAAAATCATTTGGAACTTAGGGGCTGAAATTTTAGGTTTTAAAGTATAGGGACTGATTTGAAGCAATTTGGAACATGGGGACTAAAATTTCAATTTTAGAAACATACAATGTACAATATCAATCCTCGTTCTTTCTCTCCATTTGCACGACGACAGAGGGAGAACGAGAGACGGAGGCGCGACAGGGGGAAACGCCACCTGCTCCGGCGATTTCGCCGGCGAAACATGGACGCGGCGAGCGGCGGTAGGGATGGGGTTCAAGTTTGGTACGAGATTGAGTGTCAAAACCGAGGTAATACGAGGCTCGAATCGCGATTTTTCGGCGAGGAACCCGGCGGTTGAGGTAGGTTATGGACTTATCTACTTTGGGTTGTTTTTGGATTAAGTTTTCTTTTTGGTTTTGGGTTGCGATTTGTGAGGTGGGACGTGGACAGAGGCAGTGGTGACGGTGTTGGAAGTGCTTGGAAGTGGCGGTGTTGTGGTGGTGATGGTGGTTTTGGGTGGTGATGATGATGATGATGATGCTAGGTGTTTGAATATGGGGGTGAGTTGGAGGTGACGGTGCTGCAGGGGGTGGTGGTACTTTGTCTGTTGGTAGTGATGATGATTGGTGGTTGGGAACCAGTGCTGAGGGGTGATTGTTCAGTTTGGACGAGTTTTTGGCTGTGGATGGTTGATGGGAATGGAGGTGAAGTTGATTGGTCGAAAATGGTTGAGGCAGTGGAGTTGGATGCTGAAATGGAGCTGCACAGGGGCGGTTTGGAGTTGGTTGAAGGGGGGTTGTGTCTTCGGTTATGGGTTGCAGGCGGCGGCTGCAGGGGTGGTGACAGTGGTGATGAGAGGTTGGTGGCGTGATGGAGGTGGTGAGTTGGGGTTGCTGGAAGTGGTTGCAAATGGCGTTGGGAGAGATTGGCTGCGTGAAGGGAGGGGTTGAGGAGGAAATGGAACTGCAAATTGGTTTTTTTTGTTGGATCGAGGTTGTGGGGTGTGGTGATGTATAAAAGTGAAAAGTATGGGTTTAGGTTAGTGGGAGTTTGATAGGTATGGGGTGGAGTATGGGTTGGTGGAATATGTTGGGAATTTTATGGGGTTTGAACACAAGGAACGAAAATCGAGAAATTAATACGCGTGAATTCAACTGAGTTGGGAAAAATGGATCTGATAAAATAAGCTTAACACGATTCGGACCTTAAAACGATTTTGAAGGAAATAAAATAAATAAATAAATAAATAATATAATATAATTTTATAAATTCAGAATTTATTTAAAATTGAATTAACTCGATATTTCTCGACTTGACTAGACGAACGCGTCGTGACGTTAACTTAAAAATGGATGAGATCGCAGCGACACGTTTTTCGAAACTTTGAAATAATTATTAAATTGCGTAAAAATTCTTGGTCGCTACAAATATAATATTTTATTATCTCAACTAATTCGTAAAATCATTATTGACTTTAAGATATATTCATGCTAGCATTTATCACTTTGCTCGTAATATCATTACTTGAGCAAATAATTAGTCATTCATTTTCTTAGTGAGATAATTAATTTGCCTTTGAGAACAAGCAGCAATGATAACTTGTTAACCTGAACAATGTTCTGGTTCTTTAATGAATGCCATTTTGCATTCTTAATAAATCTCATTATTGAATTAGAATCTAACCAATCATTATAGAACTTCAGGTTCAGAAAGATATTTCACTTGTACATATGTATGAACTTCTGGTTCAATACAGTATTCATTTCATCAGTACGTATTTTTGTACAGTTCAAATCAGTATACCTTTATTACTTTTAGTATACCGGAAAAATTAGGTACAATATCCAAGAAAATATCTCAATCTTGTCGCCAAATCATCCCTTATATCGAAAAAGGTAATGACGCATTATCTAATTGTTCCCACCTTTTCAATAATTTATTCCATTATTTCTTGATGGAATCGATATCACTGACACGAGGAGCCACCGCTCTTTTACGCGTTGAATATTGCATTTAAATAGATGATTTGGGAAGAAGGCTAGATCCATAAAAAATGGATATCATACTTTCAAATTGTAACGACCCGGGTCCCACTTAACGGGCTGTCCCGGCCGTTAGATGACGGCGTACTGTCCCCACCGTACCAACATGAGTCTTTCCAGCATGTTTTGTCCTCACTCGCATGCTCCCCGAGAAAACTTCCCAGGAGGTCACCCATCCTAGAATTGCTCCAAGCCAAGCACGCTTAACTGTGAAGTTTCTAACGATGGACTTCCGGAAAAGAAGGTGCACCTTGTTGGTATGAGTAGTACATATCATTTCTTTTAGTCTTTCTTAGTCGGGGTATTACAATCACCCCATGTTAAACTCGCGACGTCCTCGTCGCGCTTAACCCACCCGAGAATCAGTTGCCAGGCGTTGGGATTCTAGAGGTGTCTCCCGCCCTATGGCGTAGCACTTAGTTCCCGATTTCCGGCTGGCGATCGTCTCTGATACCATTTGTAACGACCCGGGTCCCACTTAACGGGCTGTCCCGGCCGTTAGATGACGGCGTACTGTCCCCACCGTACCAACATGAGTCTTTCCACCATGTTTTGTCCTCACTCGCATGCTCCCCGAGAAAACTTCCCAGGAGGTCACCCATCCCAGAATTGCTCCAAGCCAAGCACGCTTAACTGTGAAGTTTCTAACGATGGACTTTCGGAAAAGAAGGTGCACCTTGTTGGTATGAGTAGTACATATCATTTCTTTTAGTCTTTCTTAGTCGGGGTATTACACAAATATTCGCAAATATTATTCCAATCTTCCAGTAAATGATTTGAGAAAAATTTATCGAATTCGACTCGAAAGATTGAGGCTGCTGATGGATCAAGGTATCCCAGAAGATATTCGTTGGTTGATCGTAACAAAAGTTCGATTAGCTAGTGAATTACCAAATTCATTTTCTAAGCACAAGCTTGGCTTAGGTAAGAGTACTTTTACAAAGAAGCGAAGAGCAAAAAGATTAAATAGTTGCTACAAATGTACTCGATGGACATGTGATACCCATTGTAAATCAAAATGATATTCATCCATAAATCGAGATGATAAGATAGACTTCATTAAGGGTGGACTGAGTAAGGAGTCATTGGATGATATCCGATTGACTCTTGAGACACACCCTAGTGGGTATGTGCAGCATGAGCTACTATCTTTATGGGCTAAATTCATCAGCGATAAAGAGAGTTATAGTCTCCAAAATATAATAGCAAAAGATCATGTTTGCCAGGCTGTTATAAACAAAGATGTTTTGGCTATTCAGCATTGATACAAGGTAAATCATTTGATATATATGCACATATAAAATATTTTTCTGTTTCCTTTCACGAGTTTTGATAAAGGCTGGTTAAAAATATTAAATCACCGAAAGGTGAGTAGGGTGATTTTGTCAAAAGTAAATTTTCACTTTTTCGAAAGACAAGCAGTAAATAGTGAAGTTTTTCAAGTTTAAAAAGTCAATGATTTCACAGTTTCATGCATCCCAAAATATAATTTTCTCATAATTTTTTCCTTCCTTATTCTCTCAAAGATGGAAGGACCAAAACTTCGACAGATCAAAACTATCTGTGTATTTTGTGGATCAAAAGTAGGGAAAGGTTTTGGGTATCTAGAAGCAGCAGTGGATTTAGGAAAGAAGTTAGGAGAGAAAGGTATCAATCTAGTATATGGAGGAGGTAGCAGTGGATTAATGGGTTGTGTTTCACAATCCGCTCAAGCAGAGAAAGCAAGAGTGATAGGTGTTATACTCCTTCCTTTAGTTGATATCGCAGGCAAAACACGAGGGCATGAAGTACAAACCTTATCTATCCATGAACGCATAACTTGCATGCTATATGGTTCTGATGCCTTTATAGCCCTGTCCGGATGTAGCGCCCCGAGTTCCGTATACCCGGTTCACTACGTCATTTTCTGTCTAAATTTTTCGAATAATATTTTTGCGGAAGAAATAATTGAAATTCATTTTTTTGGCAACATTAAATAAACTGTAATGGCCGATAAAATTGAAACATTTATGAAACCATTTGAAATAGTAAATCGAACCATTAATTTTGTAAAGAAATTGACAATGTCATAATTTCTCAAATAAATGAACTTCTCTAAATTATTCGATTGTTTGGAAAAATACGGAAATCATTAACGTCAAACTTTCAACCGTTTAACGATTATTGCCACCATCATTCATCGCTCGCCACCGTCTCCTAAATCTGCAAAACTGTTAAAAAGTAGGGTGAGTATTTCATGGGGGAAATACTCAGTAGACTCATCGCAAATTAATTTAATTTATAAGATGATTAAACACATAAATCCCGGCTCTTTATAAAACGGCATTTGATAGAGCTTCTTTATAAAACGGCTCTTGATAAAACTCATATTGTGCATTACAGCACGGGACATATTTTGCAAATCATAGGCTCCTTGAAAATAGCTCTTTGAAAACAGCTCTTTGAAAACCATATACTTATAAAAACATTTTAATTATGCCTAGCATAATTTCTTTTGAAAGCATAACATAAGATAGGATTGAAATCCTCATAAACATAGGGAGACACAAGAACTTTACCGAACTTAGGTGGCAAGAATTCTTATGCAGTAAAACCATAATAACAATAAGTATACCAAAACATAATTCTTGAAATTCATAGGGATCATTTCCATCATAACATAAGATAAGATCGAAATCCTCATAAACATAAGAATTTTAACGAACTTCGGTGGCAAGAATTCTTATGTAGTAAGTATACCAAGCATAATTTTTGAAATTCATAGGGATCAATTGCATCATAACATAAGATAGGATCGAAATCCTCATAAACATATGCGACATGAATTTTACCGAACTTAGGTGGCAAATCCTCATAAACATATGGAAACATAGGAATTTTACCGAACTTCGTGGCAAATCCTCATAAACATAGGAGACACAAGAATGTTACCGAACTTCGTGGCAAGAATTCTTATGTGTAGCGCTACTAAAACTCCGGTCCCCTTAACATATCATAACTTATCATATGGGACCCATAACAATCTTGGTAGATTGATTTCATAGCAATGATCCAAAAAAAACATTTTCGTGAAGCATAAGGTATACTTACTTTTCATAAAAACATAAGGTATATTTACCTTTCATAAAAACATACTTGCTTTTCTTAAAAATTTACTTTCACAAGTCACATTACATTCATATGAAATCATAATTTAAATCAATTAATAAGTGCGAGTCTACCTCAAATCCGACGAGTGCAAAGTTGAGCGGGAATGACTTCAATTTCTTTAAATTCTCCGTACGCTTCGTCTTTAGCCAATAAGTCACTTTAGTATATCGAATATATAGTTCAAAATGATAAATTATAATTTGAAGACTAAAATTGATGTTTTGAAAGTTGAGGGACTAAAATGAATATTTTCAAAGTTCAGGGACTAAAATGAATATTTTGAAAGTTGAGGGACTAAAATGAATACTTTTGAAAATTGAGATTTATATATATATATATATATATATATATATATATATATATATATATCATTTGAAATCAATATGAACAAATTCAGAAGACTTTAAAATATGGGGCTTAAATGATTGCTTTTAAACATTTGGGACTAAAATGTAAATCTTTTAAAACTTGAGCTTAAAATCAAATAAAGTAAATCAGGGACTGAAATAAAATGGTTTAAAACTGAAAGGACTGAAATAAAACATTTTAAAAACATAAGGACTGATTAAAACTCATTTAAAACTTAAGGGCTGAAATTGATAAGTTTAAAAGCTGATTTTTAAAACTTTGGGGCTAAATAATAATTCTTGAAACTAAATGATATAACATATATGCTTATATTATAATCATCTCATTATCATTTGAAAAATCAGAAAGTAGAGAGAGATCGGAGGCGGAAGAAACGAATAAGGGCGACGTCTCCTCCTTCCATCCACTGCCGGCGCTACAACCGGCGATTGGCCGGCGGATCGCCGTCACAGGGTAGCGGCAAGAGGCGGCCAAGGTAAGGTTTCTGGTTTGAGGGAGTTTATTGCGAGAGGTGTGCGAAATCAAATAGTTAAACTGAGGTCGAAGGTTGCGGTTAGCGGCGACCAATGCAGGGTTCAGATTTTAGGGCTTAGTTACGAGATTTGGTGCGAGACCGAGGCTGGAAACAAGGCTTGGATCTTTGTTTTCCGTCGATTTGGAGTTTCACCGGCGAAGGTCCGGTTGTTGAGGTAAGTAGGTATCTAGGGTCAACTTAATTTTTTGTTTTGGGTTTTGATTTGGATTTGTGGGTGAGGATTTGAGCTGGGCTGAGGGAGGTGGTCGTGGTTGAGAGTCTGCAGGTGACGGCTGCAGTGGTTCGATTTCGATAGTGTGGTGGTATCGTGGTGGTTCTTGGTTGAAATCTGAAACGAGGCAGTGATAGTGTAGTGACTTTCTTGTGATGTTGAAAATGGTGGACTGGTTTCAAATCTTGGAGGTGATGACTGATTCAGTTGTTGGTAAATTTTGGTGATGAATTGAGAGCTTGGTTTTGGGAGCAAATTGGTGATTGAAGCAGATTGTGAACTTTGTTGTTAAATTGGCCATGAGTTGGTTTTTTTTTTTTTTGTGATTGAGGTGCTGCAGGAGGTGATGATATAATGATGAAGTGGTGGATATGTACAGTGGTTGCAACGGTCCGTTGATGGTGCTAATGGAGCTGTAAAGGTGTTTTGCACATGGAAGGTTATTTGGGCTGTGAACTGGTGATGATGATGGTGAGTGGCGTGCTCAAAAGGAAAAAGAAAGAAAATAAAATGATTAATGGGGGACATGGGGAATATGAGTAGAGTAGGTGCTTAATAATGTAATAAAGATGAAAAACGTGGGAGGGGTGCAATTGGGTTTAGTTAAATATGATTAATTTAGGATAACTAATTAAAAATCTGATTAACTTCGATCAAGATACGTATTTGGACTTGAAATATTTTGAATAAGGAAAATTGAGATATTTTAAATAAATTTGGAATTTAAAAATGATTTTGAAAATAATATTTTAAAATGATATAATTTTAGAAATTCGGACATATAATTCAAAATCGAACAAATTCGATATTTCTTGACTTGGCTAGACGAATTCGTCGCGGCGTTAACTTCAAAACAATGGGTGAAATAGTAGCGACACAATTTTCTAAATATTAAAATAATTATTAATTGCGTAAAAATTCTTGGTCGCTACACCGGAGGTTTTGGTACTTTAGAAGAAATCTTTAATATCACCTCATGGGCTTAACTAGATCTCCATACCAATCCTATTGGACTTTTAAATGTTAACAATTTCTTTGATGGTTTGCTAACATTTCTTGATTATGCTGTGGAACAGGGATTCATCTCTCCATTTTCTAGGAGAATCCTTATTTCTGCTCCTACTATCGAGGAACTGTTAGATAAGTTGCAATCATATATTCCAATACAAGATCCAGCAGAAGTTAAGATAGATTGGTCGCAAGGAAGAGGAATCAAGCGAAAATGGAGTCCGGTTAATGTAAATTTATCCTTGTAAACCCTAGAATAGGTGGTGGTAGAGTACGGAGTATTCTCACTCTTGAGACATACCATAAATTTCTAGGATTTTATCAATATTTAATCTTGTGTACCTCAAAGATTTAAGGTGGTAGAGTATGGAGTATTCTAACTCTTGAAACACACCTTTTCTTTATTTCCTCAAAATATCAGAGGTGGTAGGATACGGTTACTCCCGAAACACATCTCTAATTTTGAGGATCATAAATGTTTCCCCCTTTTGTATTTTACATGTATGACTCGTTTATGCTTCTTCAGGAGCAATAATAATAATATCATTTCAGTATGTTTAGATGATAATTTTTACTTCTTCTGAAGTACATAAGTTCTTGTGCAAGAACTTTGATCAAAACTGCTTATTATAATCATATAACATTTATCTCATAATATTGATGAAATTATTTTCACATTAGCCATATCCGTGCTATCATGTGATATTATCTTATCATACATCAAAATTTTCTTGTTGAATAATTTATTTTCACCCACCATTTCAAATACAGATATTGGTAACTTCTGGTACCATTTGTTGAAATATCAAATAACAATCATATATATTGAATTTATATGAGTAGCAATATTTAAAATCAGTAGAACCAACCATATAGGTGGTACATGAAATGTATATTTAAAACTGATAAAACCAACCATATAGGTGGTAACAATATAAATAAATAATTACATTTCATAAAAGAGTAAGTCATATCTCTAAATCCAGTCAACGTATTCATAATAGTCCAGGTCGTTACGATAATGAGTTATACTCAACACATCACGACATGGCAACTATTATGTTACTTTTAAATCTTTTAATTTATCATATTAATCACATAGTAGTGTTAAATAATTTAGAATATATATATTCTATTAACACTTATCATCATATCATTAATAATGATTAATCAAATTCGTTAAATCACGATTAATATACTTTAACGTATAATCAAGGGCAAAATCGTCCATATTTTAATATATTGATCATATGGATAAATCGAAACCGTCAATAGGTTTGAAATTAAATTTAGAACAAATTTACTTTTGGTCTGAAGTTCAAAATCTCGCCGGATTTACTTCAAAAATAGTTTTTTCGAAGCCGCCACGTTCGACCACCGGAAAATGTCCAAAACTGCACCAAACAGAAAAGTATGACCATAGAAAAATCCAAAACATCAAGACGAACAAACTTCCTGTTGACGTCGTCGTCGCATGCGCCGTCACGCGCAGATTCGATGTCTGCGCGTGGGCTTCACGCGCTTCACGCGCTGCCACGCCGGTGACTCTGCTATCGACACGCGCCGGTGCTGGATGATCGTCCCGTCTTCGTCGTCATGGATCTGGTGTCCGATCATCGTTTGGATTTACGGTTTGGCGTGAATTTGCTTTGAAAGTTTCGGATTTTCCAATTTTTTTTCAACTTTTCTTCTCCGGTCGATATCTTCTGTTTCAGCCGTCAGATCATCCCCAAATTTCAGGAGAGTCTTCTCCTCGACAAGCCCGTTCTGATGGCGGTGGCCGATCGTCGATCGGATATCTAGATCGGCCGGAATCTTTCTTTTTCAGTTCGAGAGAAAAGGAAACATTGATTAGTAATAATCAGGTTTCTGATATAGAGGTTCATCATTTAGATGCAACTGTAGAGCATACTCTCGTTATATTACTCAATTGGCTAGAGACTTGTACTGATAACGTGTTGTAAAATTATTATAAAAATAATAGAGAATATAGAGAGATATGAGAGAATTAGAGAGAATTTCTCATTAGGTATGTTTCTAATGAAATGAAATGGCTCCTATTTATAGGGGTGAATAATAGCACAATCGTAATATATAAAATTTATAGGAATATAATGATAATTGATCATGTACATATTTTATTATTTTTATAACAAACATCACTTATTCCATTTCCCCCATTTACATATCCCATTTTCCCAAATAAACCCTAAATTTCACTCCAATACTCTCCACACCAGCGACCCATTCTCCAGAAGTCTTCTTACGAGGAGCCTCCCTTCTCTCCCAATCTCCCTTTCTCAAATTAAATCATGTTGCCGTCGTCGCCTCCATCTCTCCCGTTCTTAAATCAAGCGCACAGACCTGTGATTCCATAACTTGCAGCTGAGTCCAGAAATTTGGGTGAGTAAGCTGTAATTCTGTGAAATAAGTAGATCCAAAAATGGACATAGAGAATGACCCATTTTGAACAAAGACAGGTGAGAAGATCTCCCTAGTATTGCACTACAATGAGAGTGTTGAGCTCTCGAACTTTTTCTTTTCTAACGTTTTGGATTTCTAGGCCCAATTTACTTCTTTCTTCGGAACAGGGATCGCAGCCATAGCTTGTAAGTTCTAAAACCTTGTGTTGCATGATTAGAAACTGTAAAATTTTATAGCTTTAGATCATTACTGTAAAATTTCTCAAGGGAATTGTCAAATTTTGGTGACGCATTGCACTGTACTTTATGTTTAGAGTTTGAAAACTTTCTTTACATTTTAAAATTTTTGTTAGGAAAGGCGTGGATCGCGTTGGTCAACAAGTATAGTGGAATTGAGAAAATGCGGTTAAAATGGAACACAAGTATTTACGTGGTTCACCAATAATGGCTACGTCCACGGGCAAGTATAGGAGGATTTCACTATAGTAGGAGAATTACAACAACCTTCTCTCTAAATACAAGGAGATAACAATATTTAACCTCTCTTGTAATAGGAGAAAACAAAGTAGGAAATTACTTAGGAGAAAACAATTTATTTCTCTCTAATTTTCTCTCTACTCACAAATGTTTCTCTCTACTATTTTCACTCTCTATTTTCCTCTCTACTTGGTGCATTTTCCATTGAGGTTTTGCCCTCTATTTATAGGGAAAGTTTGGACAAAAAATCAACAATGGATGGAAGAAAAATAGGTGTGAACATAGATTAGATTGTAGGCTAATGGTGGCTTACCAAATAGGTGTGAACATAGACTAAATTGTTGGCTAATGGTGGCTTACCAAATTCAACAAAAATGTCTTTATTTTCCACATTTCTCCCACTTAAAGTCACTTTTGTTGTAACATGCCATCCTTCCCACACTTGCCATTCTCATGCTGCTTATGCTTCTGCTAGGCCGATAGAGGATCGGCTCCATGTGAACTTATCAGTGTTGATCGGCTTTGTGAACATATCCGCTAGGTTGTCCTCCGTATGAATCTTCTGGATATCCACACTTCCTTCTTCCACCTTCTCTCGTACAAAGTGATATTGTACTCTAATATGTTTCGTCCTTGGATGAAATGCTGGATTCTTTGCTAAGTACAAAGCACTCTGACTATCACAAAATAGAGAAATCTTCTCTTGTTTGTGTCCGAGTTCTTCCATTAACATTTGCAAC
The DNA here is from genome assembly GCA_963555705.1 of Ligustrum vulgare. Taxonomy (NCBI): domain Eukaryota; kingdom Viridiplantae; phylum Streptophyta; class Magnoliopsida; order Lamiales; family Oleaceae; genus Ligustrum; species Ligustrum vulgare. Next base: position 12,727,633 of record OY743171.1, read on the forward strand.
CATATTGCCTCTTTGCTAGCTTGTGTAGCCGCCACATATTCTGCTTCCGTCGTAGAAGTAGCCACGATAGACTGCAGTTTTGAACCCCAGCTTACAGCTCCTCCAGCAAGAGTAAACACATATCCAGTGGTGGACTTGCTTTTATCAGGATCACCTGCATAATCTGAATCTACATAGCCTCTAACATTAAATTCTGATCCTCCATAGCATAATGCAACATTTGAGGTACCCTTGACATATCTTAGGATCCTCTTCACCATATTCCAATGCTCTCTACCAGGATTTGCCATATATCGACTGACCGCTCCCACTGCTTGTGCAATGTCTGGTCTTGTACAAATCATAGCAAACATTAGGCTACCCACTGCTGATGCATACGGTACTCGAGACATCTCCATCCTCTCCGCTTCACTGCTAGGACTCATACTTGAGGATAACTTGAAATTAATAAGAAGAGGGGTAGAAATTGGCTTACAATCTTGCATATTGAAGCGTCGCAAGATTTTCTTCAAGTAGTTCTTCTGACTAAGCCAAATCTTCCTATTATTTCTGTCTCGGTGAATTTGCATCCCTAGAATCTTTTTTTGCGGTTCCCAAGTCCTTCATTTCAAACTCCCTAGCCAACTGTGCCTTCAAATCTTTAAGACAATCTTTGTTGGGGCCTGCTACCAACATGTCGTCAACATACAACAGCAAGATAATGAAATTACCATCACCAAATCTCTTGCAATAAGCACAAGGATCTGCACTAAGTCTGTTGTATCCAAGGCTCATAATGAAGGAATCAAATCTCTTATACCAACACCTCGGCGCCTGTTTGAGACCGTATAGAGATTTGTTCAACCTGCAAACCAAGTTCTCTTTTCCTTTTTCTTTAAAACCTTCTGGTTGGAGCATATAAATTTCTTCTTCAAGCTCACCATGAAGAAATGCAGTTTTCACATCTAACTGCTCCAGGTGCAAGTCTAATGTAGCACACATCGCCAATAATACTCGAACTGTCGTGAGTCGAACAACAGGAGAGAATATTTCGTTGAAGTCAATGTCTTCTTTCTGAGCATATCCCTTTACCACCAGTCTAGCACGATACCGCTCCACTTGGTCATTTCCATCACGTTTGATCTTGTAGACCCATTTATTTCCAATGGCTTTCCTTCCTTGTGGTAGCGAAACAAGATCCCATGTCTTGTTTTTATGAAGAGCCTCAATTTCTTCCTGCATAGCTTCCATCCACTGTGAAACTTCTTGGCTATTTAAAGCCTCATGGAAAGTTGATGGCTCTCCATCCTCCGTCAGTAGACAGTATGCAACATTGCTCTCCATAATGTACTTAGAGTGCCAAGCTGGTTCTTTCCTCTCCCGAGTTGATCGTCTGATTTCAGGAACTGTAAACTCAGCTTGTTCTCCTTCTTCATGCTCCGGTGCTGCTTCAGAAGAATCCCAGACTTCTTGTTCTTCTCTATTTTCAACTTCAACTTCAACCGTAGTAGTTTCTGGCTCTTTTAAAGTGCTATCATTTTCTTGTACCTTGCCTTCCGTGAATATCACGTCTCTGCTGATTATCACCTTGTGGGCAGTGGGATCCCACAGGCGGTACCCCTTGATTCCATCAGCATACCCCAAGAAAATGCATTTTCTGGATTTTGAATCCAGCTTTGATGTTTCCTGGGCATTGTACATAACGTACACAGGACTTCCAAAGACATGTAAGTGAGAATAATCAGCTGGCTTCCCTGTCCACATCTCCATCGGCGTCTTCAGATCAATCCCGGTTGATGGTGACCGGTTGATCACATAACAGGCGGTTTTGACTGCTTCAGCCCAAAATGATTTAGCTAACCCCGCAGTTCTCAACATTGCTCTCGTTCTTTCTAACAATGTTCTGTTCATCCGCTCTGCCACTCCATTTTGTTGTGGAGTATATGCCGTCGTGAAATGTCTTTTAATACCTTCTTGTTGACAAAAAGTATTAAATTCATTACCAGTATATTCTCCTCCATTGTCCGTCCTCAAACACTTGATCTTCTTCTCAGATTCAAGTTCTACCCGCGCTTTGTAGATTTTGAAGACTTCGAACACATCAGCCTTCTTCTTGATTGGATACACCCAACATCTCCTGGAGTAATCATCAATAAATGATACAAAATATTTTGCACCTCCTAGGGACATAACCGGTGCTTGCCAAACATCAGAATGAACCAATTCCAAGATAGCTTTACTTCTAGTAGTAGAAGTGCCAAACTTCAATCTGTGCTGCTTACTAGTGACACAATGCTCACAAAAGGGTAATGATACCTTTTTGAGCCCTGGAAGAAGATCTTGTTCAGAGAGAATTTTCAAACCACGTTCAGACATGTGGCCAAGTTTGCGGTGCCACATCATTGTTAATTCTTCTGCTGAACCTGCCGATGCAACAGATGCTTCTCCTTCTTGTAGAGTACCTCCTTTAAGCATGTACAGATTTGCAGCTATCTTTTCTGCTTTCATCACTACAAGCGCGCATTTGACTATTTTCATAGTCCCAGCTTGAACATGAGTTTTGCACCCAATGCTATCTAGTTGTCCCAAAGACAATAGATTTTTCTTCAAGCCCTTTACGTGCCGAACCTCCTTGATAGTGCAAATTGTACCATCATACATTTTTAATTTGATAGTACCAATACCAACGATCTCCAAAGCATGATCATTTCCCATAAACACTGAACCTCCCGAGATGTGTTCATATTGATGGAACCATTCTCTCCTTGGTGTCATGTGCCATGTCGCTCCTGAATCGATGAGCCAGACATCGGTGAAATGCTTTCTGCCTTCAACAACAGTCGTTGCCTCGCTGTATAAAATTCCGCCATCATATGAGGTGCTTGCTACACAACCCTGAGCTTTTGGTATCTCATGTGCCTTCCCTTTGGCTTCTTCATTCCTCTTAAGACTCCAACAATCCCTTTTTAAGTGCCCTTTCTTGCCACAGTAATGACACTTGGCATTCTTCTTACTTCTGGATTTAGATCTACCTTGGGTATGACTCCCACTGGGGCCACATTCCATTGATCTCCCTCTCATCACCGTCAAGGCTTCCGCCTGCTGTGAACTAGATAGTCTGTCCTCCTTGTTCTTGCGCCGACTTTCCTCTTCAAGAACCGCAGCTGCAATATCATCGAAGACTAGATCTTCTATGTTGTTAGTTAAGTTGATGATGAGTTGATCATACGAATCTGGTAAACTTTGAAGTAGAATTTCAGCACGTTCGCCTGCCTCTATTTTATGGCCCATTGATGTGAGCTGTGAAAATAGAGTGTTGAGGGTGTTGATGTGGTCTGTCACTGTAGTTGACTCCATCATCCGAAGGGTGTAAAGCCGTCTCTTTAAGAAAATTTTGTTGTGCAATGATTTGGCCTCGTATAGCTTCGTTAGGGTGTCCCATATTTCAATTGCTGTTTTCCTTTCCGCCACACTTGACAATACTCCATCAGCTAGTGCTAAGTGCAGATTAGCAATTGCATTGCTATCCATCTCGTTCCACTTGCCATCGTCAGTGATATCCGCGGGCCTCTCTCCAATTGCCGCCAAACAGTTATCTTTTCTCAAAACTGCTTTTATTCTCATTTTCCATAACGAGAAATTGTTCCCATTGAACTTTTCAACCTCATACTTTGCTGCCATTTTTGTTCACGACTTGGTAATAATACCGAGTGATAGTGAACACCAACCCTACGCAAAACAATCTCAAGAAATCTTTTCTGATGTGGAAGATCAGACAAAGCTGCAACCACAGAGCATACTAAGAATTTCAAAAGATGTAACCAGGCTCTGATACCACTTGTTAGGAAAGGCGTGGATCGCGTTGGTCAACAAGTATAGTGGAATTGAGAAAATGCGGTTAAAATGGAACACAAGTATTTACGTGGTTCACCAATAATGGCTACGTCCACGGGCAAGTATAGGAGGATTTCACTATAGTAGGAGAATTACAACAACCTTCTCTCTAAATACAAGGAGATAACAATATTTAACCTCTCTTGTAATAGGAGAAAACAAAGTAGGAAATTACTTAGGAGAAAACAATTTATTTCTCTCTAATTTTCTCTCTACTCACAAATGTTTCTCTCTACTATTTTCACTCTCTATTTTCCTCTCTACTTGGTGCATTTTCCATTGAGGTTTTGCCCTCTATTTATAGGGAAAGTTTGGACAAAAAATCAACAATGGATGGAAGAAAAATAGGTGTGAACATAGATTAGATTGTAGGCTAATGGTGGCTTACCAAATAGGTGTGAACATAGACTAAATTGTTGGCTAATGGTGGCTTACCAAATTCAACAAAAATGTCTTTATTTTCCACAATTTTGTCAAATGGAGTTTTTGGGAATTGCAGATTTTTGTAATAGTTGATTATTAATTTGTATTTGCTACTAATAAAATAGGAAAATGATACACCATTAGGATTTTCACTTTTTATTTGACTGTCGTTTTATATTATCAAGAATTTAGTGTTTTATCATGCCTAGGCGAAGTAACTATATTTGCTAGTTATTATATAAACTTCTATGTATGTGGGTTGATTTTGTATAAAATTTACCTAACTTCCTGCTTTGTTATCAGCCTATAATTTTAACTCCACTTTGACACAAAACAGACAATCCCAAAATCAATTTATAACAATTTTTTTTTTTTTTTTTTTTTTTTTATAATTTCATCCCCTTTAATCTAATTTATTTATATGCCTTTTATAATTTTATCCCCTTAAGTAGATGCAGAGTCTCTGTTTATACATAAAACATCTCTTTGATATAATAATGTTTGCTTTTGGGTTCATTGCAGATAAAATTTCCCATTGGATATGGTTGGCAAGATATTTTCATTACAAATACGTATTGCAAGTCTAATTTACCAGTTATAATTCGGTTTAGTGATATGGATTGCTCCCAATAATAAAATTGTGTGTTATGGTTTTTTATGTGTGTTTGCTTGACAGTTCATGAGATGTTAGATTTCTTTGGTAGATGGCTGTGAGTTGGAATCGGGTATGAAATGATGGCATGCTGCTAGAATTGTCAAGAAGAGAGAAGAGCATTGAGTTTGAATAAACCATATTTCGGATGTTGGGAGAAGCAAATATGTTACAAGATTAGTCACAAATATCGTCAATGGTTGGGAGAAGTTAGTATTGATTTTTGAAATGTAATGATTTGAAGAAGTTAGTATTGATTTTGAATTGAAATGGAAGTAAAACTGATGTAATTTGTGTGATTTTGAATTCATGGAATGAAATTGTTAGTAATTTCATCTTTGTTTATTTATTTTTGCATTTTTAATAATTAATTAATTTTTTATACTTAGGTTCACAATAAAGTGTCATCAGCGATGAATTTGGCTGTCTCTAAAGCTGCAATTTTTAGTAGTGAGTAGACTTTCGGAGACCAAATATGCTACAATACTTAAAGAGTTATAGGGACGACATAAGTCGTCACTGTAGATCAAATATTTATTGAGACAATAAATGATTGTCTCAATAGCCTACACTTATGGGGACGACATATGTCGTCTCTATAGATTAAATATTTATTAAAACGACATATGATTGTCTCAATAGATCAGTTGGAACGATTATCTCGACGAAGTTGGAAGACGAAAAGCAAGCTTATAGAGACGACATTGTCGTCTCTATAAATCATGAATTTATTGGGACGATTTTTTTCGTCTCTGTTTACTTATTAGTACGGGCTTATTGGGACGATCACTAGAGACGACAAAGTTGTCCCCTTAAATTTGTAGCAACGATTTTTCAATCTATAGGGACGACAAAAATCGTCCCTAAAACCCTTGTTTCTTGTAAAAAAAAAAAAAAAAAAAAAAAAAAAAAATCATTTTTTTATTTATTTCGAAAATTTCACAAAAAAAAAAGTCAATCCAAAATTCAAGAACCGCTTTCTTGAATTTCTTAATCCTTTGTTTTATTGTTTTTTTCTATTTCATTCTACATAAATTCCACAATGTACAAACTTTAAGAAAAATCTCCATCTAGAAGGGATAACGATAAAGATCGTGTGTGGTGGTTTTTTTTTTAATGAAGTTAAGATGAAATTGAAAAAAAACTAGATGAAAAAAGGGCCAAATTGAAAAAAGAAGTGATCTCAAACAAACCGTAGTGATGAGAGGCATTATAGGCATGATCATAAACCTAGGGATGAAATTGGGGTTAAGAGGGGTGAAGAGATTGATCTGAAGGAAATTTTGAAGATTCAAAAAGAAATTTATGAGGAAACGATCAGGTATGAACTGGAGGCAAAATAAAAAATATTGGCTAAGTTGTAAGAGAAAGATGATAAAAGAGAAGTTGTTAAATAGTTCAAGGAGAGTGAAAAATATATCATGGTAGAGCCTCAGGTTAGGAAAATTAAGAAGGAGGATGTAATGCCCCGAATTCTAATAACTCGGGACGCCACTTCTCCTTTGAATCTAATTTTATTGCGGAAAATAAACTGAATTCTAAACATCGTATTTATCATTTGAAAATTTCAGCTGAAACTTAATTCCGATAAATTCATTTAAAACAATTCATAAAAAATTAATTCTCAAATATAACTCAATTTATCACGTTTATTATTTGGAAACTACAGCGAAAACTAAATCATATGAATTCTGAAACATTTACAAAACTTTAAATCTAAATTTTTCAAAGGAAAGTAACGGTAAATAATTTAATTGACAATATTCATAAATCGTGACTTTAAAAAAAAATATATATATACAATTGATTATTAATCTGCCACCACTGCCCTTTCATTTGCCACTATCTTCGAAATCTGCAAAAAAATGTTAAAAATGGAATGAGCATTTCGAAAGAATTACTCAATAGACTCTTCGCCAATAATTAATTTAGAAAATAATTGAACACATAACTATGCAACTAATACAGTGATCACATCATCATAATCATGAGCTCTTTAAAAATCATAGGGTGTAGGTAGTCTCGTCTTATGCATTTAAGTTACGCATAACCACATCAATTTCTCATGTATTAAAGCATTTAAATTATGCATAACTACATTCTGATTTTTATTTCATAAGAAATAATCTTGTCTCGTCTCATGTATCAAAGCATTTAAATCACGTAAAGTTCACATAATCCATGGAATTATAATCTAAACTAATTAGTGGAGGGAGTCTACCTCAATTCACGAGTTTGAAAGAAGAGCGAAAAATATCACGTTAATCCTTTAATTCTCCGAACATTTCGTCTAGTCAAAAGAAAATTAAACTAATTTAGTACATTGAAGATTTGAAGAATTAAAGTGATAAAATAAAGTTTGGGACTAAATTGAGATTTAAAGAAAATTGGAATTTAAAAGCTTTGAAAATAAAAGGACTGGGTCAAAGGATTTCAAAACACTAGGGTTTAGCTAACTTATTTCAAAACTGCAGGGCTGATAATTAAACTTTAAACTTGTAGGGACTGAAATAACGACTTTTCAAACTTGGGGGTAAAGGTAAATTCTTAAAATTAAAAGTATATAAAATAACAAATTCCTTTCTCTCTCTACATTTCGTAGCAGAGAAGAGAAAGAGAGAGAGATGCACGACCAGGGGCGTTGCCCCTCTCGGTACCGGCGCTCCAGCGCCCTTCGTCGGCGCTACGCCTGTGGGGATGCCGCCATCACATGGCAGCTGCGAAGATGGGTCGGGAGTTGAGGTAAGTATTGGGTGAAAACCGATACTCAACTCCGAGCTTGGGGTGATAATTTTCGGCGATATCCCGGTCAATACATGGCGGAGGTCGAGGTAAGGTGTTTGGGTCTAGTTTGATTCTTTGTTTTTGGTTTGATTTGGGGGAAAAAGACTTGGATTTGAAGTTGGGCAACATGCAGTGGGGTGTTGCAGACGGTGTTTGGGGTTCGAATTTCGGTGCAAATCGAGGCTTGGGATTGCGTTTCCAGTTTGTATGTCGTGATGATTTGGTGGTTGAGTTTTGGTAGTGGTGATTGAGGTCGAAGCTAGTGATTGGTTTGACCTGCTATGATGTTTGAGGCTCTGGTATGTCAAAGGGGAGGTGTGTTCTGTGATGAAATCTAAAATATGCGCACGAACGTGTGGTGTGTTGAATTCTTCATGTGGAATAATTTGGTATGAAGATCGGTTGGAGGTGGGAGGAAGAATGTTACCTTGCTGGGTTGAAGGTCTATGTGTCGTGAATGACATTGGGAAGGGTTAAGATTTTATGCATTGGTTTTGAGTTAAACATGGTAGATTAGGGTAAATCTTGATTTATGGAAATAGTGAGAATCATGAAAGTGAGTATGTGTTGTGTAAGGAAAGACTTGGGGATGAAGAAGTTGTTGAATTAGTTGGGCCAAGAAATAATTGATTGGGTTTTAAATGCGCTTAGATGGTTAGTAATGATATTTGGGCTTATGGAGTTGGACCTAAATTAAATAAAAACTTGGACTCTGTTATAAATTATTATTAGAAACTAGGTAAAAATTATGTATGAATGACAATTACTATTATGCCCCTGTAAAATTTACATATTACGATTATGTCATTATTAACTCCTATAAATAGGAGCCATTTCATTAAGAATTTGCACACCTCTTGGAAGAGAAGAATTCTCTCTAAGACTTCCATCTCTTTCTCTCTATTTCTTGTTAAGATTTTGATAGTTTTACAATACGTTATCAGCACGAGTCTTTAGACTATTGAGTAATATGACGGGAGTATGCTCTACAGTTGCATCTAAATGATGAACCTCTGTATCAGAAACCAGATTATTATTAATTAACATTTCGTTTTCCAAATATAGTGTTTTTGGTGTTAGAAAATCATTTATATATCATAGATTAGAAAATGAATTCCAAGTCTATAGAAAAATTGGAGAAATTGTGTAACCCGAAACTTTCAAAGCAAATTCACGCCAAACCGTATATCCAAACGATGATCAGAGACCATATCCATGACGACGGCGACGGGACGATCCTCCGGCACCGGCGCGGCGGCGCGTGAAGCCCACGCGCAGACGTCAAAGTGGTGCGTGACGGCGCGTGAAAGATTTTTCAGCGACGACTTCAAAAGGCAGTTTGTTCATATCGACGTTCTTGATTTTCCTATGATCTTACTTTTCTGTTTTGTGCAGTTTTGAAATTTTTCGGCGGTCGAATGTGGCGGTTTTCTTAAAAACTATTTTTGAAGCACTTCCGACGGGATTTTGAACTTCGGACCAAAAGTGAGTTTGTTCTAAATTAAATTTCAAACCTATTGACGGTTTCGATTTATCCATATGAGCAATATATTAAAATATGGACCATTTTGCCTTTGGTAATACATAAAAGTATATTATTCGTAAATTAACGATTAATATGTGATCAACAAGATAAATTAAAGAGTTTAAACAAGCTATAAGTAATAATCATTGTCATACCATGATGGATTGAGTTATTATGGACTGGATTTATACCTTAACTGGATATGACTCATTATCGTAACGGATTGGACTATTATGAATGCATTGACTGGATTTGAAGATATGACTCACTCACTATTATGAATACCTTGACTGGATTTGAAGATATGACTCGCTCACTCATGAAAGGTAATTATTTCATTATGTTGACACCGTCTATATGGTCGGTCTATCAATTGAATACATGAAATATTTTACATTTATTCAAATTTTATAAACACCTCAGTTGTTGGTTAATTCTAACATATTAGAGGATGTTGTCAACATATATACGTGGTGGTATAACCCCAGTATTATTATTGTTAATATATATACAATATTATTGTTATTTGATATTTTATCAAATGATACCAGAAGTTATCATTACCAAAAAGTTGGTAAATGTTGATAAAAAATATTTTATCAAATGGTAAAAGAAGTTACCATTATTTGTATTGAAAAGATAGATGAAAAATGAATTATCCAAGAGAATGTTGATGTATGAGAAGTTAATATCACATGATAGCATGTATATGGCTAATGTGAAAATAATCTCATCAATATTATGAGATGAATATTAGATGATAAGTGTCTGGAAAAGTTCTTGCACGAGCACTTATGTATTCCAGAAGAAGTACATATTTACTCCAGAAGAAGTAAAAATTATCATCTAAACATACTGAAATGATATTATTATTATTGCTCCTGAAGAAGTATAAACGAGTCATACATGCAAAATACAAAAGGGGGAAACATTTATGATCCTCAAAATTAGAGATGTGTTTCGGGAGTATCCGTATCCTCCCACCTCTGATATTTTGAGGAAATAAAGAAACATTCAAAGAGGTGTGTTTCAAAAGTAAGAATACTCCGTACTCTACCACCTTAAATCTTTGAGGTACACAAGATTAAACATTGATAAAATCCTAGAAATTTATGGTGTGTCTCAAGAGTGAGAATACTCCGTACTCTACCACCACTTATTCTAGGGTTCACAAAGTTAAGTTTACTTTAACCGGATTCCATTTTCGCTTGATTCCCCTTCATTGCGACCAATCTATCTTAACTCCTACTGGATCTTGTATGGGGACATATGATTGCAACTTATCCAGCAGTTCCTCGATAGTAGGAGCAGAAATAAGGATTCTCCTAGAAAATGGAGAGATGAATCCCTATTCCACAGCATAATCAAGAAATGTTAGCAAACCATCAAAGAAGTTGTTAACATTTAAAAGCCCAAAAGGTTTGGTATGGAGATCTAATTGAGCCCATGAGGTAATATTACAGATTTCCTCTAAAGTACCAAAACCTCCAGGCATGGCAATGAAGGCATCGAAGTTTTGGTCCTTCCATCTTTGAGAGTATAAGGAAGGAAAAACTTATGAGAAAATGATATTTTAGGATGCATGAAACTGTGAAAATCATTGGCTTTTTAAACTTGAAAAACTTCACTATGTCCGCTCGTCTTTTGAAAAAGTGAAGATTTACTTTTGACAAAATCACCCGACTCACCTTTCGGTGATTTAATATTTTTAACCAGCCTTTATCAAAAATCGTGAAAGGAAACAGAAAAATATTTTATATGTGCATATATATCAAATGATTTACCTTGTATCAATGCTGATTAGCCAAAACCTCATTGTGTAAAACAGACTGGCAAACAGGATCTTTCGATATTATATTTTTGAGACTATAACGGTTTTTATCCTTGTTAAATTGAGCATATAAAGAAAGGAGTTCACGTTGCACATACCCATTTGGGTGCGTCTCAAGAGTCAATCGAATATCATCCAAAGACTCCTTACTCAGTCCACCCTTAATAAAATCGATTTTATAATCTATAAGTGCAAGTCTAATAATGTGAAATTGAAGGGTTTTACTGATGCTGATTATGGTGGAGATAGAGATAATAGGAAATCTAATTCCTCTTATGTGTTTACTTTGTGTGACTCATGTGTTAGTAGGAAATCTTAACTCCAACATATTGATGTTCTCTCCACTACTGAATCTGAATATATTGCTATTACCGAAGCCTTTAAAGAAGCTTTTTGGTTTAAAAGATTACTTAAGGAACTCTGTACCTTAAATGAAAGTGTAACTGTATATTCTGATAGTCAATAAACTATTCATTTATGTAAGAACCCAGTTTTTAATGAATGCACTAAACATATTGATGTTAGGTTGCATTTTATTAGAAATATTGTTTCTCAAGATGAAATCAAACTTGAGAAAGTGCATACAGATTATAACCCTGCAGATATGGACACAAAGATGCTCACACTAGTAAAATTTAGCAGTTTTCTGTTACTTCTAAATATTGGTACAGGTATGAAAAGTTCTGATTAGTTTAGGACTTTACTTCTGCATTTACTAAACATATGTTGTTTTGCCTTTTGCAGGTTTGCTCGGTACCAAGGTGGAGGTTTGTTGGGAATTTTTTGTCCCAAACAAACCTCAGGGGCGATGATGAAACATCATGTCGAAAATTTAGCTTCGTAGGCCCTCGACCCATGATTGAAGAATTATTAATGCCCCAAACAACGACAATGTAAGTAGCCAACGAGAATGATAGGTTAGATACTTTATCACTGTACCTTGAGGTGTTAATTGGGATATATGCCCTGTTGCTCGATAGGTGGATCCGATTGGTAGCCTGAGTTTAATTAGGCCCTCGACCCATTCCCCTAATTAAACCTAAACCTATCCTATATCTACCCTACGCTCCCCTTACTCTCGGTTAAGACAAGCATTACACTCAAGCCTCACCTTCTCTCTCTTGCGATCATGCAGCGCTTTCTCTCTCTGAGATCTCTTAACCGGTTTCTTTGTGAAATCCAACCCCATTTCCGTTCAGCCTCTGTTGTAGTTTTCCCTTTGTGGGTTTTGACCTCTGTTTCGTTTCTATGTTGCGGTATAAACCGCGACCCTGCCGGTCACATTCTTGGGTAGTTTGGTTTTGGATTTTCTTTGTGAAAATAGTGGGTCTTGCAGGAAGCCTTTTCTTTCCTTCACATCGTGGTGTTGCCTATTGTGGTTGTTGGGGCAAATTTATGAGCCCTCGATTTGTTCCACACGGCTTGGTTTCGAAGTCTGAAGGGAGTTTTTCCTTTTATTCTTTGATTATTTTTTAGTTATCATTCCTAACACTTTGTCAATCATATGTTTAAGTGATTAACTTGACTACTTTGTGTTGTGACAAGGTTGAAATCACTACAGAAAGTTTTTCGTGTTTAGCCAATGCCACATATAACGATATCCAGTTGTCCTTCCCAATGCCATTTCCTTTCAGATATAATTGTATCTTCCTGCATCCACCAATGGCTATTTTTACACAATTTGGAAAATAATAGAGGTGAGTTGGAGTTTTGATTAAAAGATATACATACCATGCTTGATTGGTAGCATTGAATGGTTCGGATTCTAGACATTGGATAGTTAAACTGGAGAAATTGTCTATTTTCAAGTGTGTTTGTAGCTAATGGCATCTTTCACCATTGATAGAATCTCCCCTTTTCCAGTGAGTTTTGCTTGAGTAACATAAACCTTGGTTGTGAGCATGCAAGTGTCGTTCACTAGATATCCCTTTCCGGGATCAATGAGGAGCGTGAGAGGTATAAATTTATCGAACCGATGCTCGAGCTTCATTTTGTGAAACCGTTTTGCTACTACATCTAATTCATGTGATGATAACACAATTAATTAAACGGACTTAAATCTCTTTTCAATTTAATATGTAGGCGTAGAAAAATATACCTTGGAGTGTGAAATAGTTGTCTTCATTTTGATCAAGGAAAAAACACTCGAAAAGTTGCACGAACCTCCCAGCAAGGACTGAATGACTCTACTTGTGTTGCCACTGTTGTGAAAAATATCGCAAGTGGACGATATCGCGAACAAGTAGTAAAGTGGACTTTTTGAATCCGGATATCAATCCCACGAGGACTAACTTATTTATTATTAGCTTGGTTTAATCAGTTCCTAAACTACAAATAAATGTCAAAATTGATGTTTTTGAATTTTTATAAAAGTTGTGAAAGCTGAAATTTGAAAATAAAACAATTAAAATGATTTGATTTGTGATTTTTCTATGAATGGGAAATGTTGAGACTCACGATAGTAATTTTATTATCCTATTCAATTTCTCTTTTCATGCAATGTTTCGAAATTAGTGTTTAATCGAATTCACAATTTTATCCAAAATTTCCCTCTCGAGTTTAAATTAGTTCTATCTAGATAGGTCAATCACACATCTCTATAATGGTCAGAATAAGCCCTAAATAGATGCATTCAATGTCAAGATTTCAAAATGATTACGATAATCACATCTATGTATCTCTAACCTTTTGTCAATTGCTGGATTTTATTATTTGGTCTAGGTGTTAACTCACCTCTCAGATTATGAAAACAACCCACAAATCATCAAATTGGTGATCAAGCAATTTATGCATTAAAACACAATAATAAAATCAACACATAAAACAATATACCCAAAACATGAGAATTGAAATTGAATATTCAAACAAAATCACATCGTTCGTCCCAACTAATTATTTAGCTACTCATGCTAGAAGAAAAAATAATAAAATTACAAAATATGAAATTCAACATGTCTTCAATTAATAAGAAAGAGTTTAGAGTCTTGCATCAAGAAAATAGATTCCAAGTTTGAACAATGATGAACCATAGATTCTTGCCTCCTTCCTTGTGTCTCTACTCTTGTGAATTTCAGAACCCTCATAATGATTTATTTTGGTCTTTATATAGGGTAGACTAGGTTTTTCACGAATTTTCCTAGTTAGGCGCATAAAAACTAGGAAAGAAAAAAGAAAAATAGTAAAAAAAAATCGAGAAATCCTATCTTTCAGTCGAACCGCGGCATACAAGGGTTAGGTGAAACCGCGGTTGGACCGCGGTTCGTCAATTTTGAAATTTTGTGTTTCAGTCCTTGTTTAATTGCATGTCTTGTCCTCCAAGTTTCTGATTTATTCAATTCAGTCCTCATACTTTGACTTTTATTTCAATGGAGTCCTCACAAAATTGCAACTCCGGTCTTCCATCTTTCTACCATTTACAAAATTGTTCCCATACTTCATATTTTGTGCTTTTTTAGTCCTTTTTCCTCATTTTGTGCCCAAGCACATTTCAATCCGAATTATTCCTGAAACAATTAAAATAAACTCACAACTTAGCAATATCATATTCTAAAACACTTACATTAGTGCAAATTTAAGCGTAGAAATAAGTGCAAAATCACACTTATCAAATCTCCTAAACTTAAACTCTTGTTCATCCTCGAATAAGATAGAGCTAATACATTCATGCAAGTATGACGTGGATGCTATGTTATAACTAAGTTGGATGCTATGATAACAGGAATGGTTTTAGATGGCCCTAAGAATACATATTTCAAAGTCTCATGTAATGGTTTCAACTCTAATTTTGGTGCTTCAAAAAGTGACTGTTTAAACCCTGAAGGTTCAAAAGGTTCAATTTTTACTTCCCATTTATCAGTATCCATTAGTGGAGTTGATTCTAACAAAGAATTTACTTCACTATTCGAAATATCAATGTCCATGTTCATTCCAAATTGAGTTAAACATAGTTCCAAAGGATCTTGTTCGTCCATTTGAGAGAGAAAATCATGGTTTGTACTGTCTATCAGGTTAACCTCACATAAATCGTCAGTTTCCACATATTTATGAGCAACATTGAATACATTCAGTTCCACCGTCATGTTTCCAAATGATAGTTCTAGGATACCATTACAAAAATTTATGATTGCATTGGAAGTTGCTAAGAATGGTCTACCCAAAATTATAGGAATTTGCTCATTCATGTTTCCAATAGCTTGAGTATCTAGAATGATGAAATCCATAGGAAAATAAAATTTGTCAACTTGTATCAAGACATCTTCTATGACACCTCTTGGAGTTTTGACAGACCTATCAGCAAGTTGAAGTGTCACATTGGTGGGTTTCAATTCCCCTAGACTAAGTTGTGTGTAAACAGAATATGGTAACAAATTTATTCTCGCCCCTAAATCCAGTAAAGCTCGATTTATCACATGCTCACCAATGACACAAGAAATTGTTGGACAACCAGGATCTTTATAATTGACAGGTGTTCTATGTTGGATTATAGAGCTTATATGTTCAGTCAAAAATGCCTTTTTGGGGACATTGGTTTTTCTTTTAACACTGCATAGATCCTTTAAAAACTTTGAATAGGCAGGCACTTGTTTTATTGCATCAAGGAATGGAATGTTAATGCGAAATTTCCTAAACACCTCCAAAATGTCACTATATGGTACACCTTTCTCTTTTGGAACAAGTTTATGGGGAAATGGAGCTTTAGGGACAAAAAGCAATTGTTGATCATCATTTTCTATCGAGTCTTTGGGTTTTGAATTTCTAGGTTGGCTCTCAGGACTTCCTTTTTCTTGTTCAAGTTGGTGATCTGGTTTGACAATGGCTTTTCCAGATCTAAGAGTGGTTATGGATTTAACTTCTTCGTTAGAGTTTGATGACCCTACTTCGTACTGACCTTTTGGGTTTGGAATAGGTTGACTTGGAAGTTTTCCCTTTTCTCTCTCAACTACTGCAGTTGTAAGTTGACCTAGTTGTGTTTCAAGTTTTAAAATGGATTGAGAATTGGATTGTAAAACTTGTTGGGTCGATTGCATGAACTGTTGTAAAGTCTCCTCCAAAGAAAGTTTCTTTTGAAATTGTGTAGAAGTTTGAGGAACATTCTGAGGATTTGATGGATTGAAATGAGTAGTTTGTTGATTTGGCATGTTGAACTGTTGCCCTCCTTGGTTTATTTGAGGCTGATTTTATCTCCAGGAAAAAATTGGATGATTCCTCCAATTTGGATTGTATGTTGATCCAAAATGGTCAAATGATTTTCCATAAGAGTTAAGTGCATTGGCTTGTTCAGAAAAGATCTGGAGAGTTTGAAGATGAAAGACATGATTGAGAAGTATGAGAATAATTTTGATACAAAGCACATACCTCATTTTTGTTCATTGTTTGATTCAGGACTAGTGCTTCAACTTTTCTAGTCAAATTGGCTAGATTGGTTTTCACATCTAAGTCATCCTTCACTTCATAAAATCCTCCTCTCTTAGGTGCATTGGGTTTCCCTCTAAGCTCTAAACAATTCCATTGTTTAGAATTAACAATAGTGTTTCAAGTGATTCCCACGCTTCTTGCCCTCTCAAATGCAAAAATTTTCCACCATGCCTGGATTGTATCAGTTGACGATTCGACGGAGTCAAACCATCATAAAAGTATTTTACAACTCTCCAAATTTCAAAACCATGATGGGGACATTTCAAAATGATGTCATTAAATCTTTTCTGATGGAATTCTTCAACCTCTTTCTGATAAAACTACGATATTTCTCTCCTAAGTTGATCAGTTTTTTATATGGGAAAAATTTTTGACAAGAATTTTTTTAACCATTAGTTCCCAACTAGTGATTGTTCTTGCGGGAAGAGCATTTAACCAAGCTTTTGTTTTATCCTTCAGGGAAGATGGAAAGAGTCTAAGCCTGACAGACTCATCAGTGAAGTTTTGAAAATGAAAAGTGGAGCAGATTTCTAGAAATTCCTTCACATGCATGTATGGATCCTCCCTCTCCAAACCATAGAAAGATGGTAAAAGTTGAATTATAGATGGTTTTAGCTCAAAATGTGTTGCATTAGTTTGGGGTAAAACTATGCAAGATGGAAAGTTATTTGATATTGAAGAAAAGTACTCAAGAAGGGTCTTCTCTTATACTTGTAAATCTCTAGGGTTTTCGAGATTTTCACCCATTTGTGTTAATGGTTCAATTTGAATTTCACTTGATAAACTTCTCCTAACTAGACAATTTTGTGAATTTCTTTTCCAAGCATGCATACACAAGTTATCTAATATATTTTTTTTAGAAGATTTTTTTACAGATGATAGGGAACAACTATAAATTAAATCACTAATTAACAATCAAGATAAGAGAAAGAAAACACCGGTATAAATTTGGATGTCTCATTTTTAATCCTTCCAGTAGCTTTTCTATCAATCACCACGTAACTTTTCCTACAAAAAGAACAAAATGTTAGCAAAATAATATACAAAAATACAAATTTTTACAATTAAAAAAATCCTAAATTATAACTAGTCAAGAATAAAATTAACTAAGAGTAAACTAACTTTCAAAGTCAGTTCCCCGGCAACGACACCAAAAACTTGTTGTAATAAATTTTAAATACTCCCAAGAGCACGAATCAATTATAGTAAAGAAAAGTGATTGCAAGGTCGAACCCACAGGAACTGAATACTTTTAGAAAGTGTAATTTAATCTTAGTTAACTATTATTCTAGCTGGTAGAGAAAACGAATCAATTTGTTGGAATTACTTGAAACTAAATAATCATAAATAAAATAAGATTGCAATTTTTTGAAAGAAATTTAATGAAATACAAATTACTAAGGTTTTAGAATCCACCACAATTTAACAACACAATTACTTAGTTATCAATTAATTCCTGAATTCAAGCAACAAATAAAAATCAATTTATCGTTACCTTTAGACTTAAAAATTAAGCCCAATTTAGAATAGCACTACCAATGTAGATTCTTCTTTCAATTTTTTAACAAATTATCCAAGCATTAATTGTATCGACCATTGTAATGAACGAAAACGAGGAATCAAAGATAGTTACTTAGCAATTAAAATCCAAGAATCAATTAATTAACCAAAAGTTTTAACTATCAAAAATACTTGATATTAATGATGAAATAACGTTTTGGGTTAATTATTCAAGTAAGAAAGAACTATAAATGCTTCGCATAAAAGGGACTTGATATGATAACCAAATAATTATGAAATTAAATGGGTTTCAACATCAACCTTAGTACAAAATACTTAGAACATAATCAAAGTAAAATACAAAAAATAGATAAAACCTTCGAATGAATCTTTAAGCTAAGATGATAGTTTCACCTCTTTCTTTCTCTCCTCTCTTGTTGTAGTATGTAAGAAGTGTACGTAAGAAGTCCCTTCTCCTTCATTTTCCCTTGCTATTTATAGAGTAAAATAGCATCTCCTTTATGATAAGATAATGTCCATTTGCAAGAATTATTCTCTTCCATCATGAATTGTTCCCATCCACTATTGATCCTATCTTTTCTTTTCCACCATTTTCTCCATTCATTTTCAAATTTTGTCTTTGTACCCATACTTGTGCATAATGGATTACTAAAACAATTGAAATCATGCAGAAAATCGGATTTTGTACTCTCTTCCTTGGACGCACAGCAAATCTTTCCTCCGACTAGTAGTCGGTAATTTAATCGTAACTTCTTCTTCGAACGTCCGATCAACACGATTCAAAATTCTATGGAAATCTGACACCAAGGGAACCAATTAATCTAGCAAAGACATTTTCAAATTCGAAAGTTTATAGGGTGAAACATGAGCCTTAATATGAAGCTGAAAGTTTTAAGCATAACTTGTTCTGCTAGAATTCCTTTGTTTTCGTCCGTTTGCATTTATCTCACCCACTTTTGCTTCTAAATCTTCCAATTGATTCTTTAGCATCATGTGAGAGCATAAAATTGGTTCGAGTCATCTTTCTAAAATTTTGCGTTTAAGTCCCCAAACTTTGAGTTATCTTAGTTTAGCTCAATTTTGATGTTAATTTCCTTTGATTCCTTCATTTCGCATCGGATTTCACCTAATACATAAAATATAGTTAAATTAAGATATAATTCATTAAAATCAATAACAAATACTCTAGTTTAACGATTAAGATAAGTGTACAAAATACACTTATCAACCGTATTCTATACTACACTGAGGGGTATTTAACCAGGTATGATAATACCTTAAGGCGGTCTTGATCGTGTATGATAGTTCATTGAGGGGTCTTAGTCGTGTTCTAGAATTAATTATCAGAGCTCTTTGAGACTAGCTCGAGAGGTAGTCTGCTAGCACATGATCAGATTACAGATTATATTCAGTGGTACATTTGGTGAGATTTGTTAGGGTATGGCTATACTTAGAGATTTCAGACTGTGATGATAGTATTCTATTGATATGATAAGACTATGTCATTGATTTAACTAGAGATTGATACTTTTCAGCATTAAGAGATTTTCTTACATTTTGATGATAATTATATGATATTATTTCTAAACTGTTAAGTAATACAAGTTGATTTTTGATAAAAACGTATAAATGAGAAAGTATAAAAAATTTCTAAATTCTCCACTCTCTGAGCTATCAACACATATATTTTCCCACGATTTTTTTTTATCAGGTAATAGTTGAGTTTTTGGGCAGCTTTTGGAGTTGAGCCTTTGATTTTGGAGTCAGAGAAACATGACAGTGTTGGCTAGTATGACTCATTTTATAGAGCATGTAGTCATTGTTTTGGGACGCATGTTTAATTTTTGATTGCACTAGTGCATCACATGTAAATAGTTATGGGGCTCACTATGTATTTTGCATCCATATGTACAGTTCATATTGAGTTTATAATGAAAGTTTGAGAATTTGGCTTATCCCTATTGTGATGGGAATTATGATCTATTTTTAGGATTTTTTACATTGATTACAAGTTAGTTAGTCCAGATTATAGGGGAGATATTGCCAAAATTTTCTTAAAATAAGTTAAATTGAGTTACAACTTCTAGTAGTATTGATGATGGATCTTAATTTTAGTTGGAATCAATCATTGGCGCACGTCATGTTTTAGGTCCACTAGTGTTACTCTGGGCGGATCGTTTCACTTACGATCACAAGGCACATCAGATTTTGAATCTTCTAAAATTGTCGCCTGACTTGCGATCGTAATAGGTTACAGCGTTGCGATCTAAATGCCTGATATCTTACCAAGTTTCTCACCTTTTTGTCTCTTTTGATGTCTCTTCACATTGATTTAATTTCATACTCATCCATGATCTTAACAAAGATTTGAACAACCATTTGGAACATTTGGAAACAATAAATTTCTAACAAACATTCCCAACAACGGCACATCAACCCTAACTACAACAAGAACCGTGGCTCCTACAACAATTAGAAAACAACATGTTCCACCACTATGGTAGTCTGAAAAACAACTTAATATTGCAATGGCTGCAGCATTAGTACAACCATTTATATTTGAGCAGTTTCAGAAATTCCTTGTAACACAGCCACGTGCAATGTCTATCTCCTCTCTTATAGTCTTATAGATTTGTCATCTTCTAGTTCTTCAAGTATACCAACCCCTTTGTGGATCTCAGGTCTTGGAGCTTTCCTTCATATGTAACCTAATTTATCATCTTTTATTTTTATTCTTATTTTTTGTTTTCGAAGGCTTTTGTGTCATTTATGACTGGTGATGGTTCTCTTATGCCTATTACAGTTTCACCACCCAATGAATGTGTAACATGTCACAATGTCACTTAAAAATGTCTCCAAAAAATATCTCCCTAGAATTATCGCATTTTCAAACGCACATTCACACAATGAAATATTCTACATAAATTCAAAACAATTTCCTACTTTTTAATTACACATTCTTCAAAAAGTCACTATTGAAGACATCACTTTCTCATTATAATATACATGATCAAATATGTCCCTAATATTTTCATCTTCTTCCACTTATTATGAACATTGCCCACAATCCCAAAAGCTGATTTGGTTCAACCATTTTTCTCCCTATTTTGCATCACCTTTTTCATATTTTCTATGTTGCACCGACACTTCAATTAGAGTAGCTTGTCCATGTTCGACACGTGTCGAACTCCTGTCAATTACAACACTCCTCCGACACTCTACAAGATCATTCTTCTTTCTTTATAAGAGAAATCACATATTTTAACTTAAAATTATTATTAAATAACAAATAGGTACTCAAAGTTAAAAGATTTCAACAAAAAAAATTAATAACAAGTATAAAACTAAATTTTTACTGTATAAATATATATTTTTTTTTAAGATTTCAATTTACATATCTACAATGTGTAGTGTCAGAACCTTTTTAAAAAATTGAGTGTCGACGTGTTCGAAACGTGTCATGTTGGATACACTTGTCCATGTCGGTGCATCATAGCATATTTTTACTGATGTATTAAATAATAAAAAAGTCAAACTTTAGATTTTTCATTTCAGCCACTAAACTATTAATTCAATCTAAATTGGTCCTCCAACTTTGGATTTTTTTTCAATTTTTCTCCTCCGGGTTCTGGAAATGAAAACATGAAATTACACATTTATTTCAACATAATGAGTAAAAGTTACAACATTATTACTTTATTTCATTGCCCACAAGAGAATTCAGGACGAAAATATGTCAAGCATGCATTGATCCATGCTTGCATTATTCAACACAACAATATTCAAAATAAAATAAAGCAAGAAGTAATTGTTGATTTAAACATCGTTGCATTTTGTCTTTTTTTGTAGAACCTTGTTGTTCTTCTTCAGTATTGACATCATGTTGCTTATGTGGAACTTTATTCCATGTAGTTCTAGTCTTGTTCAAGAAATTGATCCACCACATAGCTGAGTTTTTAGGGTATCTTGTCAAACGTCCACTCATGTAGTCTCCATAAAGAAATTCCAAATCTACCATTGTACCCGCTGTCCCATTCAAAATTATCAAGAAATGTCCATATGAAGTAACCCTTCAAACTTACACCCTCACTGAAAACCAAAGAACAGTCTATTAAAATCTAAATTTATAATTTCCCTTCAAATTTAACTACCATTTATGAAAAAAAATGATTGATTTACTCCATTGCCTTTCTAAGAGCTGCCAGATGTTCCTTGTAATATCAAATCCTTGTTTCATCAATACAAGCCTTTGAAATTGTTATGGCTTTCTTGTTCGCGTCAACTAACCCCACAAAAGTTTAGAGAGGAATCCAACAAATCACTTAATGCTCTAAAAATTTAGTACTTGGAATCTATATTCTATTGTGTATATGAACAAACTAATAAACAAGTCTATATACCATTCTCGGTAATGAGAATCTCGGGATTATTATATCTTCTGATAATGATTATAGTGAATCTTCATTTTTTTAAAAGGTAATAATTACCATTTGATATGGTATATGTAAAATATAGGACAATAATAACAAACTAAAAACTGGCTAAACTCTCATCCATTCTTGTGTTCATTTACTGCTTGATAGGACATACAAACACATATACTAATTAGTTACACAACTGATATGTAGGGATGTCAAAGAGCCAAGCTGAGCTAGCTCGTGAGCCGAATATCAAGGCTCGAGCTTTTTTTTGCCCGAGTCGAGCCGAGTCAAAACTCGTCTCCAAAAATAAGGCTCGAGTTTTTCCTAGCTGAGTCAAGCCAAGTCTCGAGCTTTTAAATTTTATTTTGTTTTTATATTAAAATTCATAAATTTTTTATTGAAAATGTATATATACAACGAGCCGAGCCGAGCCAAAGCTCGTCCCTAAAAAAAGTTCAACTCGAGCTTTGTCTCGAAGTCTCGAGTCGCGAGCCGAGCCGAGCCGAGCTAAGATCGAGCTTTTTCCGAGCCGAGCCCCAGCGGCTTGAGCTTACGAGCTATTTTGCCATCCCTACAGATACTCGATGTTGCAGCACCGAAAATAAAATCCTTGGGAAAAGTAGAGCGTTTGATCTTAATTTTGGATGGAGTTGTAGAGACCAGAATTTTATTATTATAAAATTTAAATTTATTAAAACGTGTCGCTACGACTTCACCCAATTTCTAATGAAAACGTATTCATCTAGACGTATTTGTTATTTTAAGATTTTAGGAAAGAAACTTAAATTAATTTTAAATTTTTTAAGTCGAAGTTCCAATTTTTAAATTTGTCCAAAATCATTATTTGATTTTTAAACCCAAATCTTTATTTTAATCCAATAATCAAATTCTGATTTTAATGTTACTATTGTTGCTAAATTCTAAATAAATTCATACGTTTAACTCCTAGCCAATTCAGATTCTTAACCCCAAAATGCCACGCAATTAATCCATAAGTTACAGAATTTCTCCATCCACAAATCATCCTAAAATCCTAGGGTTCCTCCACATATTAATCACTTCAATGGGCAATTCCAGTTTTGTACTCCTTCATCCCAGAATTTTTACGTATAAATCCCTAGTTAATTGAGATTTTCTCAATTCACATTTCACCCAAGTGCATCGTGAACCCTCGGTTTTGTTCCTCAAATCAATTTTTGCAATTTTCAAATGGAATGTCTTTCATCCCCATCCCAAATTTCCAATTAGAAAAATTTCCACGATGAAGCCCATTCCAACAGCCTCCTCACTAGCGTAATTTTCATCGCCATGGGAACTTAACTCCCTCTTTCGCATCAATTTCCACTCGGCATCAGACATTCACTTGATCGGAGCTTCACTTAATGAGTCCTCTGCCGTCTCCACCATCACTGTCTTCAATGGAAATGGATTAAAATTAAGTTTAATTGGGTTTGAAAAGGTTTGTAATTCCTCTGGGCCATGGACTTTCAGAAGAATCTCATTGTGGCTAGATGATTCTAATGAAGTGATGGATGA
Organism: Ligustrum vulgare; assembly: GCA_963555705.1. Taxonomy (NCBI): domain Eukaryota; kingdom Viridiplantae; phylum Streptophyta; class Magnoliopsida; order Lamiales; family Oleaceae; genus Ligustrum; species Ligustrum vulgare. Next base: position 12,751,614 of record OY743171.1, read on the forward strand.
AAAATCTTTATTGCTGCATCTATGCCTCTGTTTGGCAAACCTAAAAAAAAAACATATTTTTAAATAATACAATTTTCGAAATCATTTTATAACTACACAGATTTCCTCTATCCATTTTTCAATCACACATCTTACATCGAAAATATAAAAACACATATTTTTAAATACAAAATTTTTAACAAACAGAGTCTATGTTACCTGGATTTGCCCAATAAAGTAATTAATCTGTGGAGGAACCCTAGGATTTTAGGATAATCTAGGGAAAAGGAAGATAATTTTTTAATTACAGAAGCCTGGGTTTAGAATGCATGATTTTGACTATTTACAAATACAATTTCTATTGATGGGGAGAGAATTGACAGATTTCATCCATCATGTCACTTTTTCATTTGTCAAGTGGACTAGTTCAGTGGGCATTGTGTAACCGTTTATTGTTCAATGAGCAAGTGGTATCCAAAGGCAAAGTCAATGACTACTCATTTAATTAACTCATATATATTCTATGTAAATACCTTACTTGGAAATGAATCGTGCAGAAAGAAATAGATTTAGAGCGTAACTGGTGCAAGAATGATGGGTATGAATAACTATCGAGAAGTTGAGGATATTATTGGAAGCTTTAGATAGATAAATTTGTAAATTCAAAAGTTCTGGGAATCATAATTGGCATTCTGAAAGTGTACATGGGTCCAAATTGTATGAAATAAGAACACTGGGCTCATCTTGAATATTTCAAGAATTAAAGGACTCAAATTGAAGAAATCCAAAGTTGGAGGACTACAATATTTTTGATCGCTAGTGGGTTCAATGGTGGAGAGAAAGGTGGTTATGGAATAGCTGAAGAGGGAGAGGTGTGATGGGAAATGTACATAGGAAAATGAAGGTGAAGAGGTATTTAATTTGTGTTTTCCAATTAAAATGATAAAAAAGTTGTTCCATAATTCGGATTTTATTTTGTCCTTAACAAACTTAAGAGTATGTATTACTAATAGTAACTCAGATAGAAAAATATCTATACATAAAAACCATAATTTACTCAAGATGCCTAACATGGGGAATCGAAGAATGGTACTGAGAACTAATGAGAAGGAAGAATGACATAAAGGTGCACACATATTTATAATTTAATTTGTCCATGTATTTACTTTAAGTAGAGTAAAGGAAAGTATTTATACCTTTCCCAATAGTGTATACTTACTTTGTGCTTGTTGTCTAATAATATCACAGAAGTCAAATTCAGAGTCTATAAATAGATTGTATTGACTAGATGATCCACACACCTCTACCAACTAACTATAGTATATCATCGTGCTCATTCCAATGGCTCTTATAACGCCCCGAGTTCTAAATACTTGAAACACCACTTCATTCTTTCAAACTCATTTTCAAACTAACAATTTAGCGGAAAACAACTGAAATTTTAAACTTGCATAAATTTTTATTAAAATCCTCCAACGAAAATGAGTTCAATTTTTCAACATTTGGTAAAACATAAATTTAAATTTACATGAAACTGCAAAGTAAACTTTAAAATAAATAATTTATTTATCCTTTTGCCACCCATGTCCATCATTCGCCATTGTCTCCGAATTTTTCAAAAGTTATTAATAACGGGGCAAGTATTTCAAAAAAATATTCAGTAAACTCATTACGAAGTAATTAACTTTATAATATGAGATTACACATAAACATGCAAATCATGCTAAACATTTCTTGGCATAACATTATACCATATATATATCACATAAGTGCGTAAAAGTAGTATCGTCTCGTCTCAACATGCAATGATGCATGTACGTTATAGCGCGTATAACGTCATCAATTCATATTCATATAACATGTAAGTGCAAAAAAGCAGTGTTCTAAAAAGCGTGAAGCGTGACGAAGCGTGGAGCCCAAGAGTCAAGCTTTTGAAGCTTAAGCGGGAGTAAGCGTTAAAAAACGTTTTTCAATTCCTAAATATTTGATTTAAATTTTACCCATACTTGAACAAGTAAAAAAAAAAAGGAAAAAAAAAATGGCAGCTGCGCGCATCGGACACTGCAAAAAAGTAATATCGTCTTCTTATAGCACGTATAACATCATTACTTCTTAGCTCAATTTCATGAACATAACTTTGTATCGTCTCAATTCATATTATATATGATTAAATTACATAATCGCATTTCACATGCACATCATATCTAAAATCAATTATTAAGAATGAGTATACCTCAACACTTAACGAGTTTGAATCGATCAGGAAAAACTTCAAGCCTCTAAATGTCGGTTCGCGTCGTCAAGCCAATAAAAATAAATCTTAAATTAGAAATTTTGGAAACTTGAGTGTTTAAAAATAAAATAAAGGTTTGGGGACTAATTTAACATTTTAACATCATTGAATTTTAAAGATTTTAGACATAATTAAAATTTTCAAAAATAAAAGGGCTAACTAAAATATTTTAAAACAGGGGTTAAAATGATTGTTTTCAAACCTGGACTCAAATAAATGATTCATAAAGCTTGGGACTTAAATGGCAATTTATCAAAATCAATTTTTTTATAAAAATCGAAATCTAGCGCTCTCTCTCTCTCTCTCTCATTATCGTAAAAGAGAGAGAGAAGAGAGGGAAGAGGCGGGCAACATTGCTCGCCCGTTCACCGGATACAGTCGCAGGTCGGGAATCCGAAAATAGTGCCAATGTCGCCTTGTGGGGCCGGTGGTAGAGATGGTTTTATTTTATTTTTTTGTTTGGGGAAGACTTTTTGGTGCAAAAGTCGAGTTGACCGAGACTTGGGTTCGATACTGGGAATTGCGATTTTCGGCCAAATTTTCGCCGATAATGGTAAGTATTTGAGTTTGTTGGTTTATTCTCGGTTTGGGGTTTGATTTTGACTGAATTTTGGTTGGAGATTAAGATGACAGTCGGTTTCTCGTGATTGGAGGTTCGACTATATTTTTGGTTGGGCATAGGCAAATGATCGGTATTAGCTCGATGGCATAGGTTGTAGGTTGACAGTGTGAGTGTTTTGAAATTGGACAGATTTGACCTTAGTGTCTCAAGGTGGAGTTGGTGATAGCTTCGGTAGTGGCTTTTGATGAGTACGTTTTGCGTACTTATCTTGGCTTTAAATTTAGATAATAGAAAGTGTTTTAGAATATGATATTGCTAATTATATGTTTATTTTGTTTGTTTTTGGAAAAATCAAATTTTGAATGCGTTTGGATGCGAAACGGAAAAAATGGACTAAATCCGTACAAAAAAGGGACAAAGTGGGACTCAAATGCAACTTTCAAAAATTGAAGAACTCAAAGTAACATAAATGGAGACATGTATTGCACAATTAAAAACTTAAGGACCAATTTGATTTATTTGATAAATTGAGTCTTTGAATATAACCCTACTTAGTGCAATTGGGCCTTGAATTAATTGGTGTGTGTATATATATACACACACGTTAATTGGTGGCCAATAGTGGAGAAAAAAGTCAGATTACATACAATTAGGTTGGCTAGGTATAAATTGGAGAGAATATACATTAAAAAGGGCAGAAGACTCGGCTGAATTGTGGAGAAAAAAAAATCAGCTGATTGGAGCAAAATAATAGTGGAGGAAAGCAAGCTGGAAAGGAAAAATACAAATGCAGAATTCCAAATTTTTTGTGCATTAAATCGGGTGATATCTATCAATTCTTTTATTGATTATTCATCAATTAACATGCTAGGTTAATCTTTCTTTTGTATTGGATGAAGATGAAACTTGTTATTTGTTTAACTCAATTCAAGAACTAGTAGTTTAATAATTTTTTGTGTTATCTTGATTGATCTTGCATGCTTTATTGTTATTATTTGATTGATTGGCTACCAATTAAATATATCGTTACTTGTTGTAATCTTGGAAATGTCACAATAAGTTGGAACATTGCATGATCAACACATGATGTTAGGAATAACACTATGACATATGCAATCTAATTGATAATTGTGTGATTTAATGCGTTCTAAACATTCGTATTCGGACTAGTAATAGATTCGTTTCATGTTTAGGATAGATTTAATTTGTCTTGGAAAAGAAAATTAATTGCATGTGAATTATCGATTGTCAAGCAACGCATGAATGATTTAAACTATGAATTGTTGAATTGCGATATGTAATAACAAGTGGATCCGAATTCCAATACATGCTCCCCATTCATATTTTACTCCCAAACATTTGTTTTTATTTAATTTTTAATCATTGCAAATTTTTAGAATAGATAGACAAACAAAACCTTTTTTATTTATTTATTTATTGTTTCAATTAATTGGATCGACGATAACCTGATAGTTAGGACTAGACCTTATTCCTAGTGGGAACGATAACTCTCAACTCATCACAATTATTACTTTTCGATGATCCCTTGCACTTGCGGGATTTGCACGAACAAGTTTTTGGCGCCGTTTCCGAGGAATAACGGATTTAGTATAATTATTATTTTACCTTTAATTCAATTAATTTTTAATTTTTAGTTTTTAGTTTTCATTATTTTTATTTTTATACTTATTTTGTTTTGGTTATTCAGAATTCCTTGTTTTTCTCTTCATATTGGCCATTGAATAGTATATGCTAGGTTTTAATGAGCCTGAACTATTACCAAAAAAATCTGAAATAGAAAGAACATTTAGACAACGTAGAAGAGAACAAAGAGAAAATAGGGATATGGCCAATAATTAAAATCCTAATCAAGATCAATTGCCACTTGCTCCTCATGAGCAAGAAGTGCAAATTCAACCAGGAGCAATTCTCGACAATGTTCAAGCTCTGGTTGGGGAATATGTAAATCCCGCGCCAGCCCCTGTACAACAAACAATTGTTTATCCACCATTTGGGCAGGCAAATTACCACCTTAGACCTGATGTCATAAACTTATTTCAAAATCATCAAGACATCAAGTTCTTTGGTAAGGCGACTGAAAATCCCCATGAGTACATTCAAGTATTTTTAATGCTATGCGATGTAATCAGTCACGAAGGGATGTCAGCGGACACTTTTCGAATGCGTTTGTTTCCCCACACTTTAAAAGATAATGCAAGGGAATGGCTACGCTCATTAGCTCCTGGAAGCATTGTATCTTGAAATGATATGGTGCAAAAATTCACCATGAAATTTTTCCCTCCATCTCGAGTTCTCCAAATCAGAAACGAAGTTCACACTTTCAAACAATGAGACCTTGAGACTTACCCTGAAGTATGGACGAGATTTAAGGACTATTTTCGAAAGTGTCCAAATTTGGACATTCTAAAAAATGCTCAGGTTTACATTTTTTATTTAGGATTGCATCCTGAATACCGCAATATGCTTGATGCTTCGGTAGGGGGATCAGTAATGATATTAGATATTGACCGAGCACATGAACTATATGAGAGAATTGCGGAGAACCAGGCGATGTGGCCTACTGAGAGGGAAATTCCAAGAAAGGCATTTGGTATCAACAATGTCGATGCACTTACACAATTGACAGCTCAAATGGAAGTTCTATCAAAAAAGCTGGACAATTTAACTCGACCTATGCACATGATGCAACAACCAACACCAGTTTGCGAAGGATGCAGGGCAGATCATGTTATAGCTAGATGTCCTTTAGCCTCAACACATGGAATGAAATATGAGGAGGTCAGCTACGCCCAGAATTTTCAAAAGTATCAAAATGACCCTTATTCCAATACATATAATCCAGGGTGGAGGAATCATCCAAATTTCTCTTGGTCTAACAATCAAGGTCAAGACCATGAAGAAAATTTTCAAACAAAACCACCAGGTTTTCAACATCAACATCAACATCAACAACCACAACAATAACAAAAGCCAAGGAAACTATCATTGGAAGACATGTTTGCACAGTACATGGCAAAGACTAAACAGGTCTTTCAAAACCAACAGGCAGCTATAAAAAATTTGGAAAATCAAATGAGAGAGATTGCTGTGGCATTAACAAGTAGAAATCAAGGAACCTTGCCAAGTAACACAGAAAAAAATCCTAAGGAACAGGTATTTGCAGTTGAAACACTGAATCATGCAGTTATTGAGACACCATCAATTACAATTGCACCCCCTATTAAAGTATATGTCCCTCCTATTCCATTCCCTCAAAGGCTTCCAAAGCAGCCAAAGGATGAACAACGTCATGCAATCACTACAATTAGTGGAGTTCAGTTGCCAGAGATCACTATGAAGAAGAAAGCAACTGAAGGAGATCAGGTAACTCGAATGGACAACGAACAAGTGATTCAGTCTGAAAAATCACCAAATGAAATCGAAAAAGAACAGTTAGACATTTCAAAAGGCAAGACACCCGTTCTTGTTATTCAACACACACCCCCAGTCCCATTTCCTCAACGGTTGCAGAATACTAAGTTGGAAAAATAATTTAAGAAATCTTTGGATGCCCTCTGACAGCTGCACATCAACATCCCATTCTTTGATGCCATAATGCAAATGCCAAACTATGCTAAGTTTCTGAAAGAGATGTTGACAAAGAAGAGGAAGTTGCCACAAGATGAAAAAGTGGCATTAACAGAAGAATGCAGTGCAATCCTACAGCATAAGCTTCCTCCTAAATTGAAAGAGTCAAGGAGTTTCACTCTACCTTGCTCTATAGGAAATTCACACAATTTAAATGATTTAATTGATTCTGGAGCAAGTATTAACTTAATGCCACTATCTATTTATAAGAAATTAGGATTGGGAGATCCTAAAGCAACTTCAATAATCTTACAGTTGGCTGATAGGACACTCAAGCACCCTTACGGAGTGATTAAAGATATATCAAAGTTGGAGATTCCAGCTGATTTCCTCATTTTGGATATAGAGGAAGATCAGAACATCCCGGTGATCCTAGGAAGACCATTCCTAGCAACTGGATGAGCTTTAATGGATTTTGAAAAGAGTGAAATAATCCTAAGAGTGGAGGAAAAACAACAAAGTTTCAGCATGAATAATGCACTCAAACAACCTTCATATATTGAGGAACGCAAAAGGATTGACCTCAAAGAAGAGGAAGACTGGAAAGGTCAGAAGACCAGGAGAAAAGATAATGGATATGGAGGACTGATTGAAAGGGATAAAAATGACAATTTTATAGTGTGGAGGCTGAAGGATGAAAAAGAGAATGTCTGCATGTGCAAAAAGCGCAGGGCTGAAAACTCTATTTTTAAGCCACCATGAGTAGCCAAAATATCCAAGTCAAACTAATGACTTTAAACAGGCGCTTGTTGGGAGACAACCCAATTTTCTTCTCTTTTATTTATTCAGCTTTATATGCATTAGTTTGATTTATTTATTTATTTGTTTGATTTATTTATTTTTTTATTTTTTTATTTTTACATCTTCATCCAATAACATTTCTAATGCTTGAATTTCATTGCTGCCTTGATAGAACTGATTCTGCAATAGGAAGATGCTCAAAGAACTTTGGGAATGCATATCTCCACCTCTACGTTCGGATTGATTAGGGAAATCATTTAACCTTTCCCCCCAATTATATTTTTATGTGCTTATTTGATACATTGAGGACAATGTATGTTTTAAGTTTGGGGGAGGTAGTCCATTTTTCTACCAAAATTTTCGCTTTTATTCAGTATGCATTCATTAAAAAAAAATAATAAAGAAGAAAAATAAAAAAAAATGAAAAAATTGTTGACATGTGTATTGCCTAGGATATAGTATGCATCAAATTTTGCTTTGGCTTGAATTTTGAACAACATGAAAACATAAATTTTATGAACTAGTTATTACTTGCTAGATTTCATCTTCATGCGCACATAGTCATTGTTGGATTATTACTTGTGTATGGATTTGTTTAACACTTGTGGGGCAAATTTATACAATTTGAACTTAGGAATGACTTGATAATCCCTAAACTTAGATGATTAGACATCCCAATCTTTAAAATTTAGAAACTAAACTTGCTCAAGAACAGTTTGGGGGTGGAAAGAAGTGGTGAAGGTAGGCTTGAACTTTTAAGGATCTGTAGTTCCTGAAATGTGTCATTGGTTGAAGAGGTTTTGGTCAAAGGGTATGAACCATTGCCAGCATAAAAACAGAAAAATGATGAAGGTCTTATTCTACTCTTCAAATGCCTTTTTGACTCGAGTAATTAAATTCAAGGGGTCTTTCAAACCTGGTGCCCTAAAGCCGTCTGGCTTGGGAGCCACCAACCTAAAGCTCGCTACAGGGGTATTTAGAAAGTAAGTACGGAGAGTGGACTTACACATAAGATAATAAAACATCTTTAACTTTTTGATGTTGACTGTGTGACTCGAGTAATTAAGTCTGAGGGGTTTTTCAAATCTGGTACCCTAAAGTCGTCTGGCTTGGGAGCCACGGACCTAAAGCTCGCTACAGTGTCACATAGAAAGCAAATGAGAAAAGTATTGCATAAAGATGGTAAAAGACATGGATATAAAAAGAAAAAGTCATCCAAAAAAATAATAATAAAAAAATTGTTTGGTATAAGCTTGTTGATTGAGACTTTGATACTAAAGGTATGGATTAGGGAACCGCTTACCATTGATTGTTTGGGCAGACTTAGCTAATTCTGACCACTTGGTGTGGAAAAATGTAAATTTTGATGTTTAGAAACCACATGAATAGAAGGAACCTTGGGATTCGAGAGAAAAACAGTAAGTTGTGATATCCATGAGTGATGCAAGGAAAATCATTAGATAAATAGGGTTGACCACATGGGATTTGGGCTTGATATTGCATAATGAGCTACACAGTTTTAAGTATATCGTTGCATGAGTAGGAGTTTGACATTAGCTATTCAAACACACACTTGAAAATCTGGCATGGGATAACTAGAATTTTTTTGCTTTATTGTTCATAACTCTTGCTGAAGTACAAATTGATTTGGATTATTGAGGCATATGGTATATATGTTGAAATAAAAAAATTATTTGTTCTTTACTATTTTGATTCATTAGTTTTATTCTATCTTATTCGAGGATGAACAAGAGTTTAAGTTTGGGGGGAAATCTTGTTTGTGCAAATCCCGCAAGTGCACGGGATCGTTGACAAGTAATAATTTTGATGAGCTAAGAGTTATCGTTCCCACGAGGAATAAGGTCTAGTCCTAACTATCAAGTTATCGTCGATCCAATTAATTGAAACAATAAATAAAAAAAAGGTTTTGTTTGTTTATCTATTCTAAAAATTTGCAATGAATAAAAATTAAATAAAAACAAATGTTCGGGAGTAAAATATGAACGGAGAGCATGTATTGGAATCCGAATCCACTTATTATCACATATCTCAATTCAACAATTCATAGTTTAAATCATTCATGCGTTGCTTGACAATCGATAATTCACATGCAATTAATTTTCTTTTCCAAGACAAATTAAATCTATCATAAACATGAAACGAATCTATTCCTAGTCCAAATACGAATGTTTAGAACGCATTAAATCACACAATTATCAATTAGATTGCACATGTCATAGTGTTATTCCTAACATCTAGTGTTCATGTGTTGATCATGCAATGTTCCAACTTATTGTGACTTTTCCAAGACTACAACAAGTAACGATATATTTAATTGGTGGCCAATCAATCAAATAATAACAATAAAGCATGCAAGATCAATCAAGATAAAACAAAAAATTAGTAAACTACTAGTTCTTGAATTGAGTTAAACAAATAACAAGTTTCATCTTCATCCAATACAAAAGAAAGATTAACCTAGCATGTTAATTGATGAATAATCAATAAAAGAATTGATAGATATCACCCGATTTAATGCACAAAAAATTTGGAATTCTACGTTTGTATTTTTCCTTTCCAGCTTGCTTTCCTCCACTATTATTTTGCTCCAATCAGCCGATTTTTTTCCTCCACAATTCAGCCGAGTCTTCTGCCCTTTTTAATGTATATTCTCTCCAATTTATACCTAGCCAACCTAATTGTATGTAATCTGACTTTTTTCTCCACTATTGGCCACCAATTAACGTGTGTGTGTATATATATATATATATACTCCCAAATATCCTTCAATATGTATATATCATTCTTCCAAGAACACTCCCCTGCTCCCTTTTTTTAATTTTCGCTAACTTCTACCTGAATTCTCTCCAATTTTCTGTACGGCCCCCTTTCTGCCGTATGTGTGTGTGTGTGTATAAATATATATATATATATATATATATATATATATATATATATATATATATACACACACACCAATTAATTCAAGGCCCAATTGTACTAAGTAGGGTTATGTTCAAAGACTCAATTTGTCAAATAAATCAAATTGGTCCTTAAGTTTTTAATTTTGCAATACATGTCTCTATTTATGTCACTTCGAGTTCTTCAATTTTTGGAAGTTGCACTTGAGTCCCACTTTGTCCTTTTTTTGTACGGCTTTAGTCCATTTTTTCCGTTTCGCATCCAAACGCATTCAAATTTTGATTTTTCCAAAAACAAACAAAATAAACATATAATTAGCAATATCATATTCTAAAACACTTACAATTATCTAAATTTAAAGCCAAGATAAGTACGCAAAACGTACTCATCACAAGCCACTGTCGAAGCTATCACCAACTCCACCTTGAGACACCAAGGTCAAACCTGTCCAATTTCAAAACACTCACATTGTCACCCTACAACCTATGCCATCGAGCTAATACCGAGCATTTGCCTATGCCCAACCAAAAATATTGTCGAACCTCCAATCACAAGAAACCGACTGTCATCTTAATCTCCAACCAAAATTCAGTCAAAATCAAACCCCAAACCGAGAATAAACCAACAAACTCAAATACTTACCATTATGGCCGAAAACTTGGCCGAAAATCGCAATTCCCAATATCGAACCCAAGTCTCGGTCAACTCGGCTTTTGCACCAAAAAATCTTCCCAAAAAAAAAAAAAACCATCTCTACCACCGGCCCCACCAGGCGACATTGGTACTATCGTCGGCTTCCCCAACCGGCAGCTGTATCCGGTGAACGAGCAAGCAACGTTGCCCGCCTCTTCCCTCTCTTCTCTCTCTCTTTTACGATAATGAGAGAGAGAGAGAGAGAGATTTTTATAAAAAAAATTTGATTTTGATAAATTGCCATTTAAGTCCCAAGCATCATCAATCATTTATTTCGGTCCAGGTTTGAAAACAATTATTTTAACCCCTGTTTTAAAATATTTTAGTTAGCCCTTTTATTTTTGAAAATTTTAATTATTTCTAAAATCTTTAAAATTCAATTATGTTAAAATTTTAAATTAGTCCCCAAACCTTTATTTTATTTTTAAACACTCAAGTTTCCAAAATTTCTAATTTAAGATTTATTTTCATTGGCTTGACGACGAGAACCGACATTTAGAGGCTTGAAGTTTTTCCTGATCGATTCAAACTCGTTAAGTGTTGAAAAATTGAACTCATTTTCGTTGGAGGATTTTAATAAAAATTTATGCAAGTTTAAAATTTCAGTTGTTTTCCGCTAAATTGTTAGTTTGAAAATGAGTTTGAAAGAATGAAGTGGTGTTTCAAGTATTTAGAACTCGGAGCGTTATAAGAGCCATTGGAATGAGCACGCTGATATACTATAGTTAGTTGGTAGAGGTGTGTGGATCATCTAGTCAATACAATCTACTTATAGACTCTGAATTTGACTTCTGTGATATTATTAGACAACAAGCACAAAGTAAGTATACACTATTGGGAAAGGTATAAATACTTTCCTTTACTCTACTTAAAGTAAATACATGGACAAATTAAATCATAAATATGTGTGCACCTTTATGCCATTCTTCCTTCTCATTAGTTCTCAGTACCATTCTTCGATTCCCCATGTTAGGCATCTTGAGTGAATTATGGTTTTTATGTATAGATATTTTTCTATCTGAGTTACTATTAGTAATACATACTCTTAAGTTTGTTAAGGACAAAATAAAATCCGAATTATGGAACAACTTTTTTATCATTTTAATTGGAAAACACAAATTAAATACCTCTTCACCTTCATTTTCCTATGTACATTTCCCATCACACCTCTCCCTCTTCAGCTATTCCATAACCACCTTTCTCTCCACCATTGAACCCACTAGCGATCAAAAATATTGTAGTCCTCCAACTTTGCATTTCTTCAATTTGAGTCCTTTAATTCTTGAAATATTCAAGATGAGCCCAGTGTTCTTATTTCATACAATTTTGACCCATGTACACTTTCAGAATGCCAATTCTGATTCCCAGAACTTTTGAATTTACAAATTTATCTATCTAAAGCTTCAATAATATCCTCAACTTCTCGATAGTTATTCAAACCCATCATTCTTGCTCCAGTTAAGCTCTAAATCTATTTCTTTCTGCACGATTCATTTCCAAGTAAGGTATTTACATAGAATATATATGAGTTAATTAAATGAGTAGTCATTGACTTTGCCTTTGGATACCACTTGCTCATTGAACAATAAACGGTTACACAATGCCCACTGAACTAATCCACTTGGCAAATGAAAAAGTGACATGATGGATGAAATCTGTCAATTCTCTCCCCATCAATAGAAATTGTATTTGTAAATAGTCAAAATCAGGCTTTCTAAACCTCATGCAATCTCATATAGAGGATAAACCACTATAAATACGTGTTCTTTTATTGTTTTCCTTTTCCATTTGTTATTGCTCTCGAAGTTAAGGTTAATGTTGAATCCATATTATAGGTAAAACCCAATGAGAGAATAATAAATAAGAAAAATACTATTTCAACTAGAATAATGCTATGTATCTGAAGGTTGAGATAAATCTCAACCTAATTGGCACTCTCCCTTTGAAAATTGAAGAGGTGGATTGTGCATGTGCATATGAGCACTTTCCCATTCTCTATTGAATGTGTGCCAATTGAGTTGAGATTCAGCTCAACCTTGAGATAAATAGCATTACTCTTTCAACTAAGTGGATAATGTAACTAATGTTATAAAGTAATTATTTATGCTCGATGATTTATAAATTGTACATCATTCATTATATAAATATGCTGGCTCCACTAAGTTGTCTCAATTGTGTTACCAAACTTTATACTAGTATTAGGATCAAAATTTAATCACTCTGTCACATTTCGTTGCCTTTCATCTAGACTGGTTGAAACTCCTTGACACCACATAATATAAATTGAAAATCATAATATGAGGCTTATGACCAGATTCATATTAAAAGATTGAAATATTTCCTTTATTATTTTAATACTCGCAGGGGCAACTTAATATATCACACAACAACTACATAGAAGATATGTCGCAGTATGACTACTAATTTCCCTTCTTATTTCATCAAAAGAAAGACATTTTATTTTGCAATTATTTTCCTCAAACTCTACAAATGCAGATCACGTGCATTCTCAAAGTGCATCAGCCATGCCATGGACAGTAACCTCAGCTTCCACAATGCAGCTGTTGTTCACCAGCAAACCGCTCGATTGTTCCTTAAAATAAATTATGGATACAAATTTGGCCAGACCCCATGAAAAACTGGATGCAGTGAACCATTGATTAACTGCAAAAGAACACGAACACGAATTATTATTGGGAGGTAGTCTATTGAGTCTTCGCAATACCAATATTAATTAAATGGGTTGTGATTTACATGTTTGAGCTTGATGAACACCATTAATTTGGTCTAATATACGTATGGTGTATTTCGTGTACAACTTAGTTTTAGGAGAAAGTTTTTTGGGTTCAGCCAACGACATAAATAAGGATACCGAGTTGTCCTTCCCAGTGCCATTCCCTTTCGGATATAACTGTATCTTCCTGCATCCACCAATGGTTATTTTTACACAATGTGGAAAATAGTAGAGATGAGTTGGAGTTTTGATTAAAAGATATACATACCATGCTTGATTGGCAGCATTGAATGGTTCGGATTCTAGACATTCGTCAGTTAAACTGGAGAAATTGTTGATTTTCCAAGGCTGTGTGTGGCTAGTGGCATCTTTCACCATTGATAGAATCTCCCCTTTTCCAGTGAGTTTAGCTTGAGTAACATAAACCTTGGCTGCGAGCGTACAAGTGTCGTCCACTAGATATCCCTTTGCTGGATCATTGAGGAGGGTGAGAGGTATAAATTTATCAAACCCATGCTCGAGCTTCGTTTTGTGAAACCGTTTTGCCGCTACATCTAATTCATGTGATTGTAACACAATTAATTAAATGGACTTCCATCTATTTTCAATTTAATACGTAGGCGTAGATAGATATACCTTGGAGTGTGAAATAATTGTCTTCGTTCTGATCAAGCAAAAACAATTGAAAAGTTGCACGAACCTCCCAGCAAGGATTGAACGACTCTACTTGTGTCGCAACCAAGTACACGGAAAGGTGGTCCGTAACACACCTGTCTTTGTTTCCATTCGGGTAAACAACCAGCTTCCTGCATATTAATGCACAAAATTAATTTCAAATTTAAATCTCACCTATAGATTTTAATTAAGTACCCATGAAATATTACACACAAACACACACACACATATAATATATATGCGTATGATAATAATTGTACCATTTGTGGCCTTCGGCCTCAAAATCAGATGAATGGTACATCTCTATTTTATTCTTCACGAGTTCCGAAAACAACTGAATTTTTATCATATAGTGATTAGGTGGTACCCCTAATCAAGTACCCAAAAAACATAAACAAAAAAAGTTATAGTTACAATTAGATAAATAATAATAATAATAATAATAATAATAATAATAATAATAATAATAATAAGAGGTAGGTAATTAGGTAGAAACACATGCATACCACCTTTTTCAGTTAAGGTTAGACCTTCCATGGAAATATGTTGAAGGGAAGAATGAGAGTATTTGGAGGAATTAGTGAAGCTTTTATGGATGAAGAAAAGGCCACCTTAATTTATATTCCAAAAGTTAAAGATGAATCTATCCTTTGCTTTGATTGTAGTTTGTCATTTGTCTGGAGCATCGAATAACATGTCAAGAAAGCAAAGAATATGCACAATTATTTTTAAATTGCGACATCACAACATTTCTTTGATTTTTTAAAGTCATAAATGGTAAAAATGAATCTTTGACCAATTGAAAAATACTACATAATCACGTAAAGTATCATAATCTGATACTTATGATACTTCTCAAATATACTATTATCACGGTATGATAATTATGATACTTTTCAATTTTTTTAGTAACAGTGAAATTTTTTTTTTAGATTTTTATTTTGGGTAGTAAAAATCAGTTATGCTATCAAAATAAAATTTTCATATTTTCAAAAAAAAAAAAAAAAAAATTCTTAAAACCAAATGATCTGATACCACTCCTGTAACACAGGAAAATTTCAAGACTTTTTGAAATATTTAGACATTTTTGCCCTAATACCACTCTTGAAAAGCACGCAAATTTCA
Organism: Ligustrum vulgare; assembly: GCA_963555705.1. NCBI lineage: Eukaryota > Viridiplantae > Streptophyta > Magnoliopsida > Lamiales > Oleaceae > Ligustrum > Ligustrum vulgare. The sequence goes on from OY743171.1 coordinate 12,766,986, forward strand.
AGACTTTTTCAAATGTTTTAGACATTTTTGTCTTATACCAATCTTAAAATGCACGCAAATTTCAAGATTTTTTCAAATGTTTACACATTAATGCTCTGATACCACTCTTGTGACGATCCCAAAATCACGTAAATATTTTTAGCTAGTGATGTAAACGATATCACATAACTAAATTTTCAAAATCACTTCACTTAAAATAAAATCCATTTATTTCAAAAGCAACAATATTAATTTTTAAAATATTTCTATAAAGATGTCGTTTTCAATAAAAGTGTTGCAGTTCAAATATAATAGGTCTTATTAGGTGGTGGTGTGTCCACAACTCACAGGTCATCACTTAGCGTAGTAATATTTATCTTGCCATCTGAAGATCCATGACAATCTTTTATATTTCTTTGACTACCTGAATACTGAGAATTCGTGTGATGAGCACAAGCATGCATGCCTAATGAGCAGAATATAGTGCACATGTGTGATTGTATATTGAAACATAATTCAACAAGATGAGTAATCGATGCACATTTATGTTCTTTTAAAAAATCATGCTTCAAGGGTCCGATTATAGATTATCTCCTCTACACTAAAGTGCTTATCATTTTCTTAAACTGAATATCGATAAAATGGCCATAAAATATCATATTTCATATAACTATTTCACCTTCTAGTGACATGGTATCTGGAGAAGGACTATTTCTTTGATGGACTATTCAAGATGAATGTCCTTATAATAATAATAATAATAATAATAATAATAATAATAATAATAATAAAAAAAAAAAAATATGGTATCTTCTTTTGCTTATATTGTTGAATCTTCCTATTTAGGGCATAATTGATTAGAACATGCAAACTTTAAATCTGTGCGGAAATTAATGAATTTAAGTCTACTGCATTCCTTGCAATTTTATCATAAACACATGCGAGATTTTTGTTGAGGCTAAGTGAGCCAAATCTGATTTTTATTACGTTGGAAGGAATCCTATGCCTTTAGAGATTAATTCACAGCAGTATTTGTACTTGAAATTTGTGCAAACTTGAGGTGGTAAAAAGTGCTACATTCATTTTATTAATGATTGCATAAGATATTGTTAAGTCTATCCACTAAGAAGCAAAGATGATGTCTTATATTTTTGAACATTAAAAGAATGAATCTGAAAATCAACTTAGCAAATGTATAAAAAATATTCATAGTTATAGAAGAGGGGAATAATAAGTACCTTTCAAAGAATTTTATTCAGAATCTGGAATTATTCATCAAATAACGACACCTTATTCACCTCAGTCAAATAATGTTACTAAGCGTAAAAATAAAACTCTTAAGGAGATGATGAAATGCTATATTGATAATTTTGGCTTTCCCTAGAACTTGTGGCAGGAAGTTATCCTCTCAGCAAATGTCATTTTATTTAACATACCCCTAAAGAAAGATGATGAAACTCCTTATCAATTATGTAAATGTCATAATCATATCTATAAATAATTAAAGTTGTGGGGGTGTTTGACTAAGGTTGAAGTGACAAAGCCTAGACATGTTAAAATAGGGCTTAAGACAATTGATCGCATATTTATTGAATATGCTCGTAACAATAGTGTACATCAATTTCTTGTTCATAAGATTGACATTCTAGATGTGGATGAATGTAAATCATTGAATCTTTAATACTGCATTCTCTGAAGATGTCTTTCCACGCAAAGACAAGAAAGAAACTACTTCAAATAAACAAGCTTATGCAGTAAGAAAGAAACAAGTTTTCAAATAAATGAACTTATTATATTGCAAATGATTTTCCTCTAAATAATGGAAAGTCAAGGCACAGTATATAGGCCAAAACATTTACATTCTTTGGTCTAGATTTTCTAAACTACAATGTAGAAAATGATACTAAGATATTCAAAGACACAATGTCTCCTCTAGAAGCTCCATTTTGGAAGGAAGCAATTAGTAGCGATAGTCAAATTCTTAAATATTTCAAAGTTGTCACGATGTGATGTTATCATCAATTCATGCATCTAAACTTTTGATTATTTATTTTTTTGATATGTAGAGGGTTGATTTTTCTGGGATAGCTAAACTATTAATCAAAGAAGAAAACTTGTCGATATATAGATCAATTATTTTGTAACATTCTTATTATTTATTTTGGAATAATAGTCTACATTGTGGAATATTGTATTGTACTGTACTAAATATTTTTATTTATTGAAATTATGGAAAGATGATTATATGTGTTTTTATATAACTTTTTTTTTAAAAAAAAATTATTATAGGTTTGCTGACAATAATAAATAAACATTTTTAAAAAAGCCAAAATGTCATTAACAATATGCAATAAAAGCATGCCATTTAAGTTGTAAAAATATACTTTTGGCATTCAATAATAGTATGCATGTGTGTGCTAGTACGCTTAAAAAGGTTGAAGTATATACGGCTTGCAACGCAATATAAAATTCATTAACAAAAAGCATACTTTATCTAGTGAAGGTTTCCAACAAACCAATAAATGATCCAAAAAATTAGTATTTGTCATGTATATATAAATAAACATATAAAGATGACTATATATACCACTCCAATTAATGAAAATATCAAGATTAATTATAATGTCTTTCCTTATGTCTTTCCTTTATATGAAGCATAAGATGATTCTATATTTTGAAGATAATGCATCATCATAAATTGTTGACATGCCTAAATTGTTAGAATAATCCATTCCATTTTCTATTCCCCCCCCCCCCCCCCCTTCTCATAGAAGGGTAATGTTAATGGCTCAATTTTAGACCAATTGGCTTTCCATGTCAATGAACTACAATATAATTAAATATCTTGTTTCAAGTAGTGTCTATTTTATGTTAAGAAAAAATATAACTGAACCCTAAAAATGGTCTTTGTACATATTGTGATTTTCAACTTGCATATTGTTCTCATAATGAGGTGGTGAAGTCTTCTCAATGTACACACTACAAGAAATTAATTCATCAGTAGCATGGGTAAGATTGGTCATAAACTCCACCTCCAATCCCACATAAAGATATCGCATACAATATAAATTTCAAACCAAAAAAATATATATATTACTCAAGAAAGTGCTAATTACCTATTAAGATTCACCCATTCTCTATGCATTATATCTTATCACCAATACATTGTCCTAGTTATTTATGAAAATAATGATTTTATTGATATGTTTTCAATTCGTTGTGAGATATATATAAAATCATAAAGGATCTTGAAGGCATAGAAGATTACAACAAAACAAGGAAATGATAATATATGGGATCCTCTAAAATTTTACATTAACAAAAATTTAAGGAAGCGAAGTAGGGCAAGTTGTGGTTGCATCATCAACTGGACTAGGGAAAGTTGCGATAGCTGGATGGACTAGGTACTTGGTTGGGCTCTTCTTGATGTTGTGGTTTGACTCATGACTCAATTCATCATGTGATCTAATATGACCCTCAAGACGGAGCTCCCATTGAAGACACCGATCTTGGATCAAAGACGAGAGAAGAGAGCATTGGAAAGAGGTTCGGGGAGAAAGTCAGCAAGTTGATCTTTGGGAGAGATGTAAGAGATATTGAAGATCCGTAGGAGACATAATTTCAGACGAAGTAATAGTCAATGGCAATGTGTTTCATGCGAGAGTGAAAAACCAGATTGACAAACAGATATGTAGCACTAAGATTGTCATAGAAGATGGTTAGATGAGAGGGAAGAGTTATGCAAAGTTCTTGAAGAATGTTGTGAATCCAAAGAACTTCAGCAGCACGGGAAGCTAGGGCACGATACTCAGCTTTCGTGGATGATCGCGCAACATTTTTTTTGAGCACCAAGAGATGGCATTTCCACCAAGATATAAGATGTAAGCAGAAGTTGAAGTGCAATCATTAGGGTTGCCGCTCAATCAAAGTTAGTAAATGCAGAAAGAGTTGGGGAGTTTGATTTTTTTAGAAATGGCCTATGGAAGATGGTAGAATCGAGGTAACGATAGCCCTTTTGACAGCAGTCCAGTGAGTGTCTGAGGGCTTGTGCATGAATTGAGAGAGTTTGTTAACAGCAATGGAGATGTCAGGATTGTGTTTGATAAGTACTGGAGGGAACCAATAGTTAGAAGAATAAGTGTAGGATCACATGGAGGAGAATTGTCATGTAGAGATAGAGCTACGGAGGAGCTCATGGGTGTGGAGCACTCCTTGGCTTCAATCACGTCAGTCCACTGAAGAAGATCAGTTATGTATATATGTTGGGAGAGAAGGGAGCCAAAGGGAGTAGAAAGAATTTCGACATCGAGAAAGTAGCTTAAGTGGTCAAGATCCTTGATTGAGAATTGGTGGGATAAGGTCGTGATGCATGTTTGAAGGGAGGGATTATGATTTCCAGTGACAAAAATATGATCGACACAGACGAGTAGGTAGATGGTGACATGTTTATTGAAATAGAGACAGAGAGAAGTATCGCTACTGGTGTTATGGAAACCTTATGAGATAAGGAAGGACTTTAGGGTCTCATACCAGGCACGTGGTGCCTGCTTGAGTCCATAGATAGCTTTATGTAGATGACAAACATATGAGGGAAATTTGGGATCAACAAAGCTAGGGGGTTTGCTAATGTGGACCTCTTCTATCAATGCACCATATGAGAAGGCATTATTGACATCAAGTTGTCCAATTGGCCAGTTTTGGAAGAGGATGAGAGAGAGGATTATTCGAATGGTGGTAGGCTTTACTACTGGACTGAAGATGTGATTGAAGTCAACATTAGGGCGTTGATGAAACCATTTGAATCAAATTTGTGGCGAGTGTAAGTTTTGAGTCAAGGATAGTAAAGGCATCTGAATGTGCGAGGTTAGCAGATAATGGGGTGGATTGGAAGAGACATTCATAGGGGGATTGAAGTTTTAGAATGGTAGTGGGAAGGAAATTAATTAAGTAAAAAGTAAACCACAGTTTGGAAGGCATATGGCCAATAAGTTTGTGCTACCCTTGATTGATGGAAGTAGGTAAGTCCGGTTTCAACAACATGGTGGTGTAATCGTTCGGATACACCATTTTGTTCGGGTGTGTGCGGTGGAATTTTGAGATGTTCAATGTCGAAGGACTGAAGAAGGGTTTTTAATGCCGTAAACTCATCCCCACTATCCAAGTAGAGGGTGTGAATTTTTTTATTAAAGGATGTTTTGACTTTATTTTTAAAGATTGGAAAAATAGAGTGAACATCAAATTTAAGTCACAAAGGATAAAATAATAGAAATTTTGAGAAATGATCAAAAAAGATAATATAATATTTTATGCCTTCTTTTGAAGTTACATGACTCGAATCCCAAACATTCGTGTAAATAACATCAAGAGGACTCTTGCTAACTAGACTAGAAGTGCTAAAAAGTAGCTTATGACTCTTAATTGACTGACAAGACTGATAATGAAAATCAGAAGAAACTTTAAATGACTCTGAAAGAACAACAAGAATAAGTAAGTGCTGAATGATTTTTGCTGCAGGATGACCTAATCTGTTGTGCCAGGTGACAATTGGAGATGCTAAGGAGTGATGGAGGGTTGGAGCTATCGAGTTGGAAGTAGGCCATTCATAGATATCATTGTTATTCAGACTTTGAACGAGTGGTTCCCTCGTGCGAAGATCCTTAACAAAAAAGTAAGAAGGAAAGAATTGAATCGATGTTTGACGAGAGTTAGTGAATTCGGAGACGGACAAAATGTTATGTTTTAAGGAAGGGACACGAAGAACATTATGTAGAGAAATGGTAGGAGAAAGGGATATAGTACCTTCGTGAGAGATGGAGTGTTGAGAGCCAGCAATTAGAAGAATATCATCCGGTCCGTCATATTGTTGAGCACAGGATAGGTTGGACATGTCGGAGGTGATGTGATGCAATGCTCTAGAAGGGTGACTGGTGTAAGAAGGCTTCCTTGAGCTTCCTGAGTTTTGTCAGTGGTTCTGTGGCTGTAAGTTGCTAGGTGGACGAACGTGTTTAAAAATAAATAAATAAATCGTAACGACATGTTTTTAAAATAAAAATATTTATTTAAATAAGTCACGAAAATTCTAGGTCACTACCTTTAATTTCTTCCAAATTTAATTTCTTCTTCAAATTTTCTTCCAATTGGCAACTTGTTTAACATCGTCAACTCTTGATTTGCACACTTTAATATTTTTATCGTCCAATCTGCTTGTCTTTGCTCCAGTTCTTTTACTTTCTTGACTTTGGGACAATTTCTGAAATATAAATAAATAATAAAGAAATAATAGCAAATATTCTCAAATAAGCATATAAAATCCTACTTTTAGGATAGAAATTAGTGTATCAAATACATTTATAACCTGCCCAAGTATCGACCCGAAAAAAAAAAGGGGTCAAGGGTTGTGGGGTCGACCTGTTGATTTAAAAATTATCATAAAAATAAAAAGAATAAAAGACAAGTTATTTCTTGTCACAAGTTCATTTTTGTCATTCTCATCGATTCAAACCCAACAATTAGCATAAATATTAAAAAATAATAAACAATGTATAAAGTGCAACTAAATCCAATGTCCAAAACATTAACTATATTAATGCAAAACATGCAATTCAATCCAAAGTTCAAAACATCGACTACATCAAACATCAATAACTCTAAAATTAAAATTCATTTCTACAAAATTGATCTCTCATGAATTCTCGAAAAAGGGCACAAGGTTTATTCAAAATATAAACAACAAAGTGTATAAATCCAATTTAACTAACTTCCTAGGTGATTAATTTCATTTGGAGAGTTAGGGATCCATATAGATGTAGAGAATCACTAGAGAGAGCGTGCGCGCACGCGCACACACACTATTTACCATCCTAATATAAAATTAGGTGCCTTCTAAGCAGCCTCTTTATCCTATTAACTATGCCTAAGTGGATAAAACTGTTAAAATCAATAAACAAAAAATTAAGAATAGAAAGGAGACTAGGATTTCTTGTTCCATTATAATGAAATATATAGAAATGAGCTTTATATAATCTTGCTAGAAAACAATAAAAAGTCTCATCTATCCTTAGATAAATAATTAACATATTTTTACATCTCCTGTCAAACTCATTATGTTGATGAGGAAGCATCAAGATTTTTTCAAACAAATAACGAAACATGGAGCGTAACTTTGTAAATAAGTTAGCACTATGTGTGGAGGAAGACATAAAAGGTACGTGAAAGTGTTTAGCTGATGATGATGACGAGTGACATGACACTCAATCTCAATATGTTTGATATGCTCAAGGAATATTAAATTATGCACAATCTGGAAAGAACACTTATTGTCAAAATACAATATAGAGTAGGTCGGCAAAGAAATATATCCATATTTGCGAAAAATCAAAATAAATCAAATTATCTCACAAGTATGCGTCTGATACTAAGCAATAAGCTCCTCGATCATAGCCTCTTGCTAGAGTAGGATTGAAGTGTCTTTGTTGCTGATGACGCTTAATTGTAGATCTATTCAACAATTGAGAACATTATTTCGGGATGGGGATTGGTGCAGTAATTCGGGATGAGCATATGGGGATTCGAGCAATAATTCGAGATGAGCAGGTGGGGATTAGAGTAGTAATTCGAGATGATCAGGGGTTCGTTCTAAAAAGTACATTTGCCTCCTCTCCGTCGAGATGCTAAAGCGTTTGATGCAAATAGCTTTAGTGGATTAATTCAAGCCTCTAACCGAGCATATTCAAAGCACAATGATTACTTGGAAGAAGAACAAGAAAACAAAGAAAAATGAGTATAAATTTGATGGAAGTAATCTCATAATTGTATATATGTTATGGATATTCTCTCTAGTGTTTTGATCAAAATAACACTCGATATATAGTAGTCAATCCGTTATTTATGAAAGTACATTATACTTGGACAAAAGGGCAATTTTTGCCAATCGATTTTGTAAGGTAAGAAAAAGTTATTTATTTCGAAGTTTTATCAAATTTAGGTTGGTAGTTTATTACTTTAAATTCAATTTTATCAAAAGAGAATTTTCCTAACACTGAAAATATTAGCCCCTGTTCTCTTTACTGTTTTTAGGTCGTTTTCTGTTTTTATTTTCGAAAACGCTAAAAACGCGTTCTCTTTACCATTTTCGAAAACGCATTTTGGAAAACAAAAAAAAATTTGTACACAAAACGGAAAACGCCCGAAACATCGTTTTGGGCGTTTTGTGTGTATTTCGACAAAAAATGTCCAAAACGCGGAAAACGCATTTTGAGAAATTTTTTTTTTTTTTTTATAGAATTATCTTAATTTAGAACTAAGCTTAATATAAAGTTTTTATTTTTTTATTATTTTTTTTTAGAATTATCCTATCGTGGAACTAAGCTTAAATAAAGATTTTTTTTTTTTTTTTTTTTTTTTTGAGAATTATCCTAACTTGGAACTTAGTTTAAATAAAGTTTTATTGAATTCAATATCAACATTATAAAAAAAAAAAAAATTAAATGAGAATTCTTGTTATATTTCAAAAAATGAAATAATAAATGGACTCTGGTGGTTTTGAAAGAACTTGCATTTTCTGGATTTTAATAGAAGTAGAGCTTTCTCAAGTTCCGAACCTGATCAAGATGTGTTAATATAGACTCTTAATGTTCACATTAGTGTGTTGCATGTAACTATATTTTTAGTGTATTGTGAAAGGAAATTTGAATTGGAGTTAGTAGTATTCTGCAAGCAAATTAATTAAAAATAGTTTAAATAGTGTTCTGCAAAATTTCAAACAGAACGTGTTTTCCAGCTTTTCATTTTCAAAAACAGTTTTCAGAAATGACTAACCAAACGCGTTTTCAGCAAATTTGAAAACAAAAATGAAAACACAAAACACAAAACATTTTCGAAAATGAAAATACAAAATAAAATACAAACAGAACGCCACCTTAGATTTTAATATCGCCTTTTCAATTACTGAGTTAGTTGAGATGGTTAGTTTTTGATTTAGACATTTTATCAATTTCATCCTGTAACGAATCGATTGGAACATTTTATCAACCTAATTAGTTGTCACATTTATAGACTGTGAGTCGAAAATTTAAATTATTTTGAAATATTGATAAATCGTTTATACGATTACGTTAAATGTAATTATGTGATTTATTTTTCCAATCACATGATTATTGTGAAATATTATCAAAATATGAGTTATGTAGAATTAGAAAGATTGTGAAATGATTATAATTATAAGAAATGTGAGACATGTAATATTGAAATCTAACAAAAAGTACCCGTAATTATATACTTCTTCTAGTTCACTGAGGGACTTTAACCGTGTTATATACTACACTGAGGGGTCTTTGATCGGGTATGATAATACCCTGAGGCGGTCTTGACTGTGTATGATATAGTTCATTGAGCGGTCTTAGCCATGTTCTAGAATAGATTATTAGAGCTCTTTGAGACTAGTCCGAGAGACAGTCTACTAGCATATGATCAGATTATAGATTATATTCACTGGGTACATTTTGGTGAGAGTTGTATGCCCATACCTAAAGATTTTAGACTGTGATGACAGTATTGTATTGATACGATGAGACTATGTCATTGATTTGACTAGAGATTGATATTTTTCAATATTAAGAGAATGTCTTACATTTTGATGATGATTATATGAGGGTTAATAGCACAAAACGTCCCAACGTTTGACAGGTATTGTGTAAAACGTCCCAACGTTTTGATTTTTGACGCTAAACATCCCAACCTTTACAATTTTTGGTAGAAAACATCCTTTCTGTCAATTTTAACCCCATTTCACCGTTAACTTCAAATTGAATAGTAAATGTCAAGGGCATTTTCGTCCAAAAAAAAAGCAGCCCATTCATACTTTGGTAATTGGCACAAAACGTCCCTACGTTTGACACTTATTGTGGAAAAACGTCCCTACGTTTATTTTTTTGGCGAATAACGTCCCTACGTTTATTTTTTTGGCGAATAACGTCCCTACCTTTAAATTTTCTTGTTCATTAGTCCCCAAATTTTGCTTTTCTTTCAATTTAGTCATTCCGTATTTTATTTAAAGGTAATTGTCTTCAAACGTGTATAACTTTTGATCTACAACTCCGAATTGCACTCCGTTTTTTGCGTTGAACTCCAAATTCAACCATCTTTCTTATGATGTATCATGTGCTCATTTATTAAACATTTCGTTTTGACTTTTGTATAGTAGATACTTATTTTGTTAGGGCATAATTGATTGACGTAAATTGATTTCTGTAAATTTTATTGAAACGGTGAAATTTTAATTTTAGTGTGTGTTCGGCGGCCAGCGAAATTTATAAATTGGATTTATTTGACTTTGTAATCTTTTTAAGGTAAAATATTTGGTTAAAATTTGGTATGTTTAGCCCCTGTTTGAGCCATGTTATAATCTCTAATAACTTTCTGAACAACACACAATTTCTTTCTCCAATTTTCCTTAAAAAGATTACAAAGTCAAATCAATCCAATTTATAAATTCCGCTGGCCGCCGAACACACACTAAAATTAAAATTTCACAGTTTCAATAAAATTTACAGAAATCAATTTACGTCAATCAATTATGCCCTAACAAAATAAGTATCTACTATACAAAAGTCAAAACGAAATGTTTAATAAATGAGCACATGATACATCATAAGAAAGATGGTTGAATTTGGAGTTCAACGCAAAAAACGGAGTGCAATTCGGAGTTGTAGATCAAAAGTTATACACGTTTGAAGACAATTACCTTTAAATAAAATACAGAATGACTAAATTGAAAGAAAAGTAAAATTTGGGGACTAATGAACAAAAAAATTTAAAGGTAGGGACGTTGTTCGCCAAAAAAATAAACGTAGGGACGTTATTCGCCAAAAAAATAAACGTAGGGACGTTTTTCCACAATAAGTGTCAAACGTAGGGACGTTTTGTGCCAATTACCAAAGTATGAATGGGCTGCTTTTTTTTGAACGAAAATGCCCTTGACATTTACTATTCAATTTGAAGTTAACAATGAAATGGGGTTAAAATTGACAGAAAGGATGTTTTCTACCAAAAATTGTAAAGGTTGGGATGTTTAGCGTCAAAAATCAAAACGTTGGGACGTTTTGCACAATACATGTCAAACGTTGGGACGTTTTGTGCTATTAACCCATTATATGATATTATTCTTTGAACTGCTAAGTGATTATAAGTTGATTTTCCATAAATACATATAAATGAGAAAGTATAATTATTTTCGAAATTCTCCACCCTATTGAGCTATCAGCGTTCGTGTGCATGTTGCTTAGAGTGATAGGATACTGCAACGTTCATTGCGTGTTGCAAAAGGATGGATTGCGTCTTGCAGTAAACCTTTGGCAACGTTCACAGCGCGTTGCGGTAGACCTTTAGCAACGTTCTTTGCATGTTGCAATAGATACTTTTAACTACGTTATTTGCGTATTGCGGTTGATATTTTTGGCAACACTCACTGCGCGTTGCCATTGATACTTTTGGCAACACTCATTGCGCGTTACCGCTGATACTTTTGGCAACACTCATTGCGCGTTGCCGTTTATCTTTTAAATTTTTTTTTTAATTTTTAGTAAATCAATATAGATAATTCAACTGATAACCAACAAATTTCTCAAACATATACGTTATATGTTAATATGAAACACGCGTGCTATAAAAATAAATCAACTATTCAAAATAAAGTGCAAGTATTTTAAAGAAAATTAGATCATATATTTTAATATAGAACAAAAATTAAGGTATTTTGTTCTACAACAAAATATGCAACAATAGTTTTTCACCTATTTAATTGCACATCTAAATTCTAACATTTACCATCCATCTACATGACAACAGTATCTCTAGTAGACTAGTAACCATACTATGACCAATTTTCAACACAAATCATCGTAGAAGATGAGTACTTCCATGACTTTTGAAGTCTAGTTTTAACTGTGCCCATGACAAAACCATCTTATGAGAGGACTAAAAAATTCACTTCACCTGCAGAGACATTATGAAAGTCTAATCATCATGCACTGAATGCAGAAAATAGAAATAAATAATACTAAATATTTGAATTATCATTTAAAACAACCATAATACTTTAAAACATCGAACTAAAAACTCATTCATCACCAAACTACAATCAAGCCAATCCAAAATCCAACCCAACTCCACACCAACAATAATCCAGAATTAATACCCATCAACACATCAACACAACTAAATCATTTCAAAACTCAATCCCCAACAATAGAAATTCAAATACAAATGAAATTCATTAACTGAATACATAAAAGAATAAAGAAATAACTAAAGAAACTTAAAATAAATCCTTATTTCAAATTACCAAACATTTCCTAAGTCTTAAAAAAAAATACCAGCTGGGTTACCAAAGAGGAAAAATATATAGATTCATTTCTTGGATATGATCCACAAGATTCTCACTTTGTGTATTCTGCGATTTCTAAAAGGGTCGAAGTTACTATTTATCCCATAAAATGTGGGAGTTTATTTAGCATATGAAATTACCACTTAACATCATTCTACATAATTCATAATCAAATGAATCAAAGAATATAAAATAGCATTACATGCTTGTTCTATTAACAAACTGACTTCAATCTTAATGCAGCATAAAGCAAAACACGATTAATCTATAAAATTATCATCAATGAATAGATAGGAAATGCAGCAAAACACAATAATATTTTTTAAAAAGAAGACCTAAAATGATTAAGTATGATTGTTAAAGCAAGGGGTCTTCGTAATATTATTGAACACCTCCATAATGGAATGACCACTACTCTCAACCATCAAATGAGCCATTATCATCTCCAATGGAGCTGCAGTAGTCCTTGAAACTTCCCCTAAAAATCCTAGCCATATGTAAATGAGTATTGCTAAATTTCCCCTAAACAATCCTAGCCATCCATCAGTCTTCATAATATTATTGAACACCTCCATAATGGAATGACCACTACTCCCAACCATCAAATGAGTCATTATCATCTCCAATGGAGCTAAAACAGTCCTTGAAACTGCCCCAGCAATCGCACCACTAATCAACCTCCTCAAGGAAGGATTTTCAATCTAAACCTTAAGCCTAAGCCAATTTTTCTTCTACTTAACCACCCCTTTTTCCTCCTCCTGCACCCCAAAATTTTAAACCTCTCAGGAGATGACCCATACTTCACAAACAAATCAACATACGTATCACAATGCCACTGCTGTCATAGTCGGCAAATGTAATGCCTTGTTTTCACTAACATCTGTTAAGCACTGTCAATTTGATATTCTTGTGAACTCCAAAGATTTTCCACTACTATCCCTAAATATAACAGTCTCACATCAAATGCATCAACCCTTCAGTGCCTAAGTTAAAGTTTTTCAAACTTCACTGCCTAACAAATTTAAGATTGAACATGAAATTAGTTCAAAGCTTTAACCATCAGGTTTGCTCCAAGGCTAATCCACATTAGAAGCATGTAAAAGTAAATATACTATACAAAATTTAACTTTTGAGCACAAAAAAAATGCTCAACTGAAAACGGATATAATAAACTGAGAAAGAAGAAGAAGAAGAAGAAGAAGAAGAAGAAGAAGATTTCAACAAAAGGAGAAGAAGAGAAGAGGAAGAGAGGGAAGAGGCGACCTCACCTGATGAAGAGGAGGCTGAATCAGTGACCGGAGAAGAAGAGATTGAGCAGTAAGTGACTGGAAGAAACATCTTCGGAACTCGGAAGCAGAGATGCAGTCGGCAGAAGCATCGCATAGATGAAGCAGACAAACAAGTAATGAAGTAGAAAGCAATAGCCACATAGATGTTAGTATTTGATTGAATCAGTTGCAAAAACCACCAAAATGGATTTCACGCTCAAATGCAAGAACAAGGGCTCAAGCACAGAAAAAAGGCATGGAAAAAATTAAAGCACAGAAAAACCGAAAGGGATGAAAAAGGAGAACCTCTGGATGATGACTGGCGGTGGGGAAGGCGGTTAGAGGTGGAGGTGAGGCAGGAGGAGAGTCAAGAGAGCTCTGAGTCGCGGTTTGGGGGTGGGGTGGTGACGAGGTAGTCTGGCCTACAGGGATGGCCGAGGGATTTCAGGGGCTGCGCTTGAAAGGTCGAGAGAGATGAGAGGTCGGTGGAGAAGTAGGAGTTTACAGAGGGAGCTGAGATCTGAGTTGTTCTGTCTGATTTAGGGTTACCAATTGAGTTTACAGAGTTATGCTCTACGGTTTGGATGTTTAGAGATTTGAGATTTGCAATTTAGTCTCAACATTTGGTAAATGTAAAAATTTAGTTCCAAAACTTTTTTGCAAAACACAAATCGCGCTGTGAAAGGGTAGCCTTTCGCAACGCGCAGTTGCGAAAGGGTAGCCTTCCGCAAGAGAAATGTCCTTGGGTTAATAAGGGTATTGACAAGAGCACTTCTGAGCGCTACAAAACTATAAAATACATGACTGCACAAAATCCTTTGACGACATTGACATGGTTGAGTGGGGTAACTGTGCGGACTTGTTCGAGAGTGCATCCTTCAAGGTAAAATTAATGATCTATATTTTATTTATTAATTTATAATTATTTTCATATTTAATTTATAACTTTATGTTTTTTAGGCTGCGTCGTAAAGGAACTCAGCCAATCGGGCCAAGCTTCCTTACCAAAGTTTGCAGGGGTCCAAGAGTATCGTGGAAACACGCCACGCTGACGTAAGTAGTAAATTGATTGGATTTTGTTTTTGGTCAAGTCATTTACATTTCATTAGTAGTTAATTTTAGTCCTATTTAGTTAGATGAATGTTATTAATTTAAATTTCTTATTGTTGTGGAGTTCGAGATTGGTTGGAATGATTTGGTTGTGGTTGGATGTAGAATAGGTTATGATTTATGATTTAAAATGTTGTGAAGTCCCTTTTTAAGTTGGCTAAATCCAATTTAAATGGGAGATTTTATCGAAATTTGTGTAGAATTTTACAACAGAAAAATGATACTTTTCATAGTTAAATCGATATTAATATGAATTATTTCCGCACTTAATGTAAAAAAAGTTAACGCGTCTAGGTTTATTTATCTTTATTATTATTTACCTTTTTTTTTTTTTTGGGATCCTGATACGCAAAAATGGCCTTCCATTTTTTATACGTGGAAGTCCGTTCATACACGAATTACTGACCAAGGGGAAGTCTGGGTCAACGAGCAGGTCGAGCGCCAACACGTAAGTATTATTTAATCTTTAACATTTTTTTTAAAAAAAGTTTGATACAATTTTAAATTTTCAGTTTAGCCTACTCATTTCATTTTTTGAATATTCCGTATGAAATGCTCCAGACGAAGGAGACACAAACACAGCAGGCCAGCTTATCAGGGACACAATTTGATGAGTACAATGTCGTCCGGGAGGTGCTCAGAGATAGGCGGGGCCACGTTCTTGGAATTGGTCGGACGGTCCCCGGCAGATCCAGTTGGGCATCGTCGACAGCAACTTCACCCGCTACTGGAGAGTCAACGCGTGTGGTGGAGCTCGAGCAAAGAATGGAGACCCAGTTCGCTGAGATGGCCGAGACAAAGTCCGAACTCGTTGAGACAAAGTCCGAGCTTGCTCGAGTTAATGCAGTGTTGGCACAGATATTGGAAAAGATATCGGGGTTAGCCATGACCACAGCATGACGATATCGAATATTACGAGAACGACGACGATGATTTAGATTCTTAGGGGTTTTTGTTACGACTTTTTTGTATTGCAAATTTTGTTATTTAATACGTGTTACTATTGTTTTTTTATTAATAATTCGTTAATAATATTTTGATATTTGTTAATAATTAACAATATTTCAATACTAATTAATAAAATGAAAAGGATTATTTTTTGTTACAACAAAATAATTTAGAATGATTAAAAAATATTAATTTATTAGAATTATATTAATTAATTATAATTAATTTTAAAAATTTTAAATAATTAAAGAAATATAGTGGTCGTATTTAAAAAAAATTAATTAGTTTTTAATCATTTGAGATGACAATGTCGTCTTTACATTAACAAACAGAGACGACATTAGTCGTCTCTAATATTAGAGATGACATTAGTCATCTCTATAACTTAGAGACGACTAATGCCTTCTCTAATATTAGAGAGACGGCTTTATGTCATCTCTATAACTTAGAGACGATGTAATGTCGTCTCTATAACTTAGAGACGACTGATAGTCGTCTCTAATATTAGAGATGACATTAGTCATCTCTATAACTTAGAGACGACTAATGCCTTCTCTAATATTAGAGAGACGGCTTTATGTCATCTCTATAACTTAGAGACGATGTAATGTCGTCTCTATAACTTAGAGACGACTGATAGTCGTCTCTAATAACTAACAGTCATGGGTCTACAGAAACTATTTCTCAACAGAGACGAATTTTAGACTTTTAGAGTCGACTTTGTTGTCTCTGTTTAGCGATTTTCTTGCAGTGGCAATAAATCCATAAGCTACAGCATTTCTCAAGATCAATAACGTATATAAATCATCTTTTTCCCCCACTTCCATACCTCATTCAACTTTGCCAATTTGCAATAAGTTCTCTGGTACCTTTCTTCATCACACACGAGAAGTCCCATATTTATGACACAAGCCACTGCCGAACCTACCACCAACTCCACCTTAAGATAACAAGGCCGAACCTGTCCAGTCTTAACACACACACACACACTGTCGCCCTACAACCTTTGCCATCGAGCCAGTACCGAGCATTTGCCTATACCCAGCCAAAAATCTAGTCGAACCTCCAATCACAAGAAACCGACTACCATCTTATCTCCAACCAAAATTTACTAGAAAATCAAACCCAAACCGAGAATAAACCAACAAACTTAAATACTTACCATTGTCGCCGAAAATTTGGTCGAAAATCGCAATTCCCAATATCGAACCCATGTCTCGGTCAACTCGGCTTTTGCAACCAAAAATCTTCCAAAAAAAAAACCATCTCCACAACCGGTGCCACCACGCGACGTGGGCGTTGTCGCCGGCTTCTCGCCCGGCGACTATATCTGGTGAACAAGCGAGCAGCGTCGCCTGCCTCTTCCCTCACTTCTCTCTCTTTTACGATAATGGGGAGAGTGATTCTAATTTTTATAAAAAAATTTGATTTTGATAAATTTCCATTTAAGTCTGAAGCTTTATGAATCATTTATTTCAGTCCCGAAATATTTAATTTTAGTCCCAAGTTTCAAAACAATTATTTTAACCCCTAAAGTTTTAAAATATTTTAGTCAGCCCTTTTATTTCTGAAAGTTTTAATTAAGTCTAAAATCTTTAAAATTCAATTATGTTAAAAAGTCAAATTAGTCCCCAAACCTTTATTTTATTTTTAAACAATTAATTTTCCAAAATTTCTAATTTAAGATTTATTTTCATTGGCTAGATGACGCGAATGAACATTTAGAGGCTTGAAATTTTCCTGCTCCAGTCAAACTCGTTAAGTGTTGAGGTAGACTTGTTCTTAATAATTGATTTTAACTATGGTGTGCACGTGAGATGCGATTATGTAATTTATTCGTATATAATATGAATTGAGACGGACGAAGTTATGTTCGTGAAATTGAGCTAAGAAGTTATGAAGTTATATGCGCTATAACTTACATGCATTGTTGCATGTCGAGACGAAGTTATGTTCGTGAAATTGAGCTAAGAAGTTATGATGTTATATGAGCTATAACTTATATATATATATATATATATATATATATATATATATATATAATGTTATGCCAAGAAATGTTTAGCATGATTTGCATGTTTACGTGTAATCTCATAGTATAAAGTTAATTACTTTGTAATGAGTTTACTGAGTATTTCTTTGAAATACTTACACTGTTATTAATAATTTTTGCAGACTTCGGAGAAGGTGGTGAATGATGGAAGGATAAATAAATGATTTATTTTAAAGTTCACTTTGCAGGTTCACATAAATTTAAATTTATGTTTTACCAAGTGTTGAAAAATTGACCTTATTTCCGTTGGAGAATTTTAATAAAAATTTATGCAAGTTTAAAATTTCAATTGTTTTCCGCTAAATTGTTAGTTTGAATGAATGAAGTGGCGTTTCGGGTATTTAGAACTCGGGACGTTATAAGAGCCATTGAAATGAGCATGATTATATACTATAGTTAGTTGGTAGAGGTGTGTCCATGATCTAGTCAATAAAATTTATTTATGGACTCTGAATTTGAAATACTTGTGTGATATTATTTGACAACAAGCATAAATTAAGTATACACTATTGGGAAAGGTATAAATACTTTACTCTACTTAAAGTAAATACATGGACAAATTAAATTATAAATATGTGTGCACCTTCATGCCATTCTTTACTTCCTTCTCATTAGTTCTCAATACCATTCTTCGATTCCCGATTTTAGGCATCTTGAGTTAATTATGATTTTTATGTATAGATATTTTTCTATTTGAGTTACTATAAGTAATACATACTCTTAAGTTTGTTAAGGACAAAATAAAATCCAAATTATGGAACAACTTTTTATCATTTTAATTGGCAAACACAAATTAAATACCTCTTCACCTTCATTTTTCTACACATTTCCTATCACGCCTCTCCCTCTTCAGCTATTCCATGACCACCTTTGTCTCCACCATTGAACCCAGGGACGGAGCTAGGGTTTAGCTTGAGTGGGCGCCAAAATTTTCGAAAATCGAGATGATAAAAAAGTTCAATAATAAATACACATACAAATAAAGTTGCTTACAATTGTTCTTTACGTGTTTTCATACTCTGAAAACGTTTTACAATAACTTCATTATCAATTTTCAAAAATATCTCTTTCTCAACATAAACAATAAGACGATCGTTTATCTACTCATCACTCATTCGGTTGCTCAAACTAGCCTTCACAAGATTCATTGCAGAAAACACTCTTTCCACACTAGCAGTGGCAACTGGCAGAAGTAAAGCCAAATTCGAAAGTTTATAAACCAAAGGAAAATGAATATTTTTCTTTGTCTGAACCATCTTTTCTGCTAGATCACCAAGACCTTTCAACTCTTGAAATGCAACATTAGAGCCGACATCAATAATATAAGTGTCAAGTTGATCCCCCAAGATGATAAGATCCAATTTTCCAAAATCTTGTGGATAAAACTCAGCCAATCGGATCAATTTTTTCTTATCAAAAGCAGAAAATGAATATTGTGGGCACAAACAAGCGATGCAAAGTAGTAACTCGATACTAACCTTTGAAAAACGATCATTCAATTCTTGCAGTTGCAAATCAATCATAGCATAAAATAAATCCACACGGTAGTGATGCAAATTTGTTACCTTTGGTGGATTACGTTGTGGTCGACCACGGGGATCAATTCGCATAAACATGTCATCCATATTGAGAACACCAATGTTATGATCCTGACAAAATTTATAAACTTCTTCCAAAAATGAATCCCATCGATTGTCTCTCAACATTTGGAGTTGCTGCTTGCAAGCTCTCACTAGGTCCATCGCATTCACAATATCCTGGTCTCTCATTTGTATTGCCTGTGATAACTTCATCACGTGTAAATTGGACACAAAATCAAAAGAATGCATGGACTTCAACAAATTGAATGCCTCAACTTTCTGATCAGAAGAAGAAGAATCATCTTTAGAAATCATTTCAAGTACATCAGCTACAGGAGAGAATAAGGCAAGCAAGCTGATCAAAGATCTATAATGTGAACCCCAACGTGTATCACCGGAGAGCTGAAGACTGCTTTCCTGATTAAGTCCCCTACCACTTACAATCTCACCCCTTTCTAATGCCTCAACAACATGATTGGATTGTAATTCTCTAAGCATATCTGACCGCTTACAAGATCCTCCAATAACATTTACCAAATCAGTAGCAACCCGAAAAAACACAGCAACTGCAATACTCTTTTTCGCAACAGCAACAAGTTCTATCTGAAGCTGATGAGCAAAACAGTGTATGTAATATGCACATGGGTTTTCATTTAAAATGAGTGTTTTTAATCCATTGAGCTTTCCTTGCATATTGCTAGCTCTATCATAACTCTGTCCTCGCAATCTAGATACGCTCAAATTGTATCTAGAAAACATCTTATCAATGGCATCCTTAAGTGAGAGTGCTGTTGTACTTGTGACATGTTCAATTCCTATGAAACATTCTTTTACATGCCCGTTATTATCTACATAACGTAAAACAATAGACATCTGCTCCTTTGATGACACATCACGAGATTCATCAACTAGAATTGTATTGATTGTTTCAGTAGCACAAGCACTAGTTATGTCCTTTTGAATGTCAGGTGATGTTAATTTGCAATTTTTTGGAGCATTACTTAATGTCACGGCTTTAACATGATCCACATGGTCAGCTAAAAATTGCAAAAAGACAAGAAAGTTGCCTGGATTAAGAGAATTCTCTGATTCATCATTACCCCGAAAAGGTAGTCCTTGACGCAAACAAAGTCGAATACAATCAATTGAAGCATTAAGTTGAATGCGATAATCATCTTTATTTTGCTTTGATGTCTTGTGCAAAATCGTTTCAATATGGAGATCTTGATTCATCAATGCTTCGCACTTCGTTCGAGCTCCATTGTTTTCATTATCATGCTTCCCAACATGAACTTTAAGCCTCTCACTATGTTTCCAATGATTAAATCCCTCACCAACAAAAGCATCACCCCCTGATTGTTTTCCTTTAGCAAATTTGAATAGACAACAATAGAGACAGAAGGCGGCATCTTTAAATATGCTATACTCCAACCAATCGCCAAAGTCACTAAATCAAGAAGGGTTAAATCTTCTAACTATTTTTTCTCCATACTTTCGTTTCGGAAATGAATGATTCAATGGTTGACAAGGACCTTTCAATAAATATGCTCTTCGAACTTGATCACTAATTTTAGGAGCATAATTCGAAATTGGAATTCTTAATCCGGGGTCATAGGGAAGCTATGCAACATCGAATTCCTCAATCAAAGTTGAGCTCCTCTCAACCGGTTTCGAACTTTCTACAAATGTGTTTGAGTCATTCTCATTGTTCTCAACTCTATTTGAACTCTCCTCAACAACATTTTCTTGACGATGTCTTTTTATTAAATATCTCTCCATAATCTATTAATCTAAAATGTCAAATATGACAATACATCATCAATAATCAATTCTAAACTGAATCTGATCTACACAACTCACCCAACAAAATTAACCAATTCACAAATCACAATGGCAGTGGCACAATTAGTTAATTTTCAAACTTAACCAATTCACAAATCACAATTAGTTAAACTTCAAAAATCAAACTTACTTGGAAGAATTGCACGTTGCACCCAAATATGATATGATCCGGACCAGGCATCGAAGGGCAAAGTCGAGACATCGGCAATATGAAAGCGATCTACGTGTAAAACGGAGCAAGTTTCATGTTGGAGTCGAGCCGAGAAGGCGAAAGGAAAAAGCCGAGACGAGTGATCGAAGTTATTTGGGCAGAATGATCATTACGGCCGTAACGAAGATCTGTCACGGCCGTAACTATTATAATTACGGCCGTAAAAGTTATTATCACGGCCGTAATTCCGCCTCGGGATCAGATGAAGAATTGAAGAATTCCATATTTACGACCGTAAGAAAGATGGTCACGGCCGTAAGTCTTAAGCAGAAAGCCTTTTACGGCCGTAAAAGTGTTTATCACGGCCGTAATTGAGGTTTTCCGGATTTTAGGGGATTTTTAATTATTTTCCATTTTTAATTAATTGTTTGCCTATTTTAGTATTCTAGTTTAATTAGAATTCTATTTTTAGTAAATTAGTGACTAGGTTATTTTGTTTATTTTTCGTGTTTGATCTGATCTAGATCTTTTCTAGGTTTTAATTATCGTTATTCCGTGTGTTCGACGAGATTCCCCGACTGGGATCTCATTATCTGGTATCAGAGCTTAGATCTATTTCAGATTCTTGCGTTTCTTGATTTTCTTGATTTTTTTCGTGTTCTTCGCGTTCTTCGTGTCAGTCATAATTTTCTTCAGTTTGATCCATAAGAGTCAGTCCCAAAAATTCAAAAGTGTTTTTCTTCTTCGTTTTTCGTCCAAATCCAGTTCCGTTTTTTCTGCCATACTCGTAGTCCAATTCTCTGGCAGATTAAAAAAAATTCCGAAAATTCCTAAATATTCCCCAAATATTCCGAATTTCCTTGTTCGTGTCTTAAAAATGTCTGATAGAGAGGTTTCCACATCTTCATCTTCTATTGGAGATAGAAAACAGCTCGGGAGTGTGAATAGAAGGAATAAACAAGGTAATGATGATATTGCAGCAATGAGGGCGCAATTTGAGAGGTTTATGGCACAGATGGAGGATCGAGGTGCAGAACGTGAACAAAGACCTCGGGATCAATCTCATGATGGTTCTCGGGTTAGGGGAGGTAATAGGCGTGAATGTCATGCTAGGTACGGAGATGGGATGGATGAAGGGCCATTAAAGCGAAAGGAGACATCAAAACGGGAGAGTAGTGATCATGTTCACAAAAGGAGGGAGGAAACGACAACCAAAGGTAAAAATAATTCTGATTCCAAGCCTCTTAAGGATAAAAATATTAAGTGCTTTAAATGTTTGGAACGGGGTCACATTGCACTTGATTGTCCACGTAAGAAGGATAGGTGTGATAGTAAAGGGGCTAAAAGTGTTGTGGTGGATGAGTCAATTATTGATAGGCATGCTCTTAGCGTTAGGCGTAAGGTGAATGTTTTGGATAATGTGGAAGGGCAGAAGGATAATATTTTTCGCACTAGATGCTTAGTGGATGAAAAAGTTTGTAGCTTGGTCATTGACGGGGGAAGTTGTACTAATGTAGTTAGTAAAATGTTGGTGGAAAAATTAGGCTTACCTTTAACGAAACATCCAACGCCTTATAAATTACAATGGTTGACTGAGTCAGGGGAAGTTAAGGTGAAGAGACAGGCTTTAGTGGCATTTTCTTTTGGTGGGTATTCGGATGAGGTAATTTGTGACGTGGTGCCAATGCAAATTAGTCATATACTGTTGGGGAGATCTTGGCAACATGAAAGGGCTGTGCTACATGATGGGTATACGAATAGATACAGCTTGGTAAAAGGGGGAAAAAAGTTTACTCTAATGCCACTATCTCCAACTGAAGCCCTAAAAGATCAATTGAAAGTGAAAAGTGAGTTTGAGGGGAAAAATAAGAGAGTTGAGGTCACGACCTCAGAAAAAGGAGAGGGAGTGAAAAATAAAGAAAAGAAGGTTGAGGTTCAAACATCAGAAAAAGGAGAGACTGAGTGCAAAAAGTAAAAGAAAAGAGAGTCTAGCACAAAAATGAGTCTATTTGCACTTACTCACGCTAACAATCCCCTCCCTAGTTCTTTAAAATCTGTTTTACAGGTGCCGAAGTCAAACCTTGAACTTAAGGCGGGAACGAAATTCATTGGCAAAAATGAGCAGCCCAAAAGTCTAAGGGATTGCACAGAGCTTAAACATGATCATCGAGCTCAGAAAGGCAGGAGGAGTTTGAACAGTCGACCAAAAATGGATTCGAGGTCGAATCCTTTTCAAGAGAGGGAGTATGATAGGATCCGGACCAGGCATCGAAAGGTAAAGTCGAGACATCGGCAATATGAAAGTGATCTACGTGTAAAACGGAGCAAGTTTCATGTTGGAGTCGAGCCGAGAAGGCGAAAGGAACAAGCCGAGACGAGTGATCGAAGTTATTTGGGCAGAATGATCATTACGGCCGTAACGAAGATCTGTCACGGCCGTAACTATTATAATTACGGCCGTAAAAGTTATTATCACGGCCGTAACTCCGCCTCGGGATCAGATGAAGAATTGAAGAATTCCATATTTACGACCGTAAGAAAGATGGTCACGGCCGTAAGTCTTAAGCAGAAAGCCTTTTACGGCCGTAAAAGTGTTTATCACGGCCGTAATTGAGGTTTTCCGGATTTTAGGGGATTTTTAATTATTTTCCGTTTTTAATTAATTGTTTGCTTATTTTAGTATTCTAGTTTAATTAGAATTCTATTTTTAGTAAATTAGCGACTAGGTTATTTTGTTTATTTTTCGTGTTTGATCTGATCTAGATCTTTCCTAGGTTTTAATTATCGTTATTCCGCGTGTTCGATGAGATTCCCCGACTGGGATCTCATCAAAATAGCTGTCAAACCAAACTGATTTCTTCAGTTGATTCGTGAGAGACAGTCAGACAGCCGGACAGGCAAGTTGAGGCTGTGAGCCTGAGCAGCAGCTTCAGACTTCAGAACGCACAAAGGCACAGCAGCAGCACAGCAGTCTCCAGCTGGAGTAGTGGTCAGTGGAAGTCCGGAGGAGGCGTTGCGCGATTCAGGCATCGGTGAGCAGCTGCAGGCAGCGAATGACGTCAGTCGGCGAAGCAGTGAGGAGGTGCAGTGAGTGGACGAGTCAGTCACGCATGGCGGCAGTGCAGGCGAGCAGAGCAGGAGAAAATGGAGGCACGATTCAGCAAATTTTTTATGATAGTTTGAACCGAAGTCTCAGTCTTCCTGTCCTTCTGGTCTGGATCTTAAACACAACATAATGGACTTAATTTTTTTTACCGAAATTGGGCTCATTTTTTTTCAAAACCCAGTGGCCGCCACTAGGCCAAGCATGCCTCCGTCCCTGATTGAACCCACTAGCGATCAAAATATTGTAGTCCTCCAACTTTGAATTTCTTCAATTTTAGGCCTTTAATTCTTGAAATATTCAAGATGAGCCCAGTTTTCTTATTTCATACAACAATTTTGATCCATAACACTTTCTGAATGCCAATTATGATTCCCAAACTTTTGAATTTACAAATTTATCTATCTAAAGCTTCCAATCAAATCCTCAACTTCTCGATAGTTATTGAAAACCATCATTATTGCTACAGTTAAACTCTAAATATATTTCTTTCGGCACGATTCATTTCCAAGAAAGGTATTTACATAGAATATATATGAGTTAATTAAATGAGTAGTCATTGAATTTTGCCTTTGGTCACCACTTTCTCATTGAACAATAAACGGTTACACAATGCTCACTGAACTAATCCAAAATTTTCCCAACCATCACTGATGTCATTTCTATTGAAACTTTATTTTTAGTTTCGAAATTTCATCATTCTGCCCCATTTCGTTGCCTTTCATCCAAATTGGTTGAAACTCCATAGTTGACACCACATAATATAAAGCAAAAATCAAAAAATGAGGCTTATGACCATCTCTTCAGATTAAAAGATTTAAATATTTAGAAGATATGTCGCAGTATGACTACAAATTTCCCTTCTTATTTCATCAAAAGAAAGACATTTTATTTAGCAATTATTTTCCTCAAACTATACAAATGCAGATCACGTGCATTCTCAGTAACCTCAGCTTCCACAATGCAGCTGTTGTTCACCAGCAAACAACTTTTTTGATCATTAAAATTACTTATGGATACAAATTTTTCCCAACCCCATGAACTAGTACCGGATGCAGCATACCATCGATTACCTGCAAAAGAACACGAACAGGATCCCGAATTATTATTGGGAGGTAGTCTATTGGGTCTTCGCAATACCAATATTAATTAAATGTGTCGTGATTTACCTGTTTTAGCTTGATGTACTCCGTTAATTTGGTCTAATATACGTATGGTGTGTTTCGTGTACATCTTAGTTACAGGAGAAAGTTTTTTGGGTTCAGCCAACACCACATATAACGATATCCAGTTGTCCTTCCCTTCGCCATACCCATTCGGATATAACTATATCTTCCTGCATCCACCAATGGCTATTTTTACAGTGTGTGGAAAATAGTGGAGATGAGTTGGAGTTTTGATTAAAAGATATACATACCATGCTTGATCGGCAGCATTGAAGGGTTCGGATTTTAGACATTTGGCAGTTAAACTGGAGAAATTGTTGATTTCCAATGTGTGTGTGTGTAGCTAATGGCATCTTTCACCATTGATAGAATCTCCCCTTTTCCAGTGAGTTTTGGTTGATTAACATAAACCTTGGCTGCAAGCACGCAAGTGTCGTTCACTAGATATCCCTTTCCGGGATCATTGAGGAAGGTGAGAGGTATAAATTTATATAACCCATGCTCGAGCTTCGTTTTGTGAAACCGTTTTGCCGCTACATCTAATTGATGTGATGATAACACAATTAAGTAAATGGACTTCGATCTATTTTCAATTTAATACGTAGGCATATATAGATATACCTTGGAGTGTGAAATAATTGTCTTCATTCTGATCAAGCAAAAACGAACCTCCCAGCAAGGACTGAATGACCCTACTCGTGTCTCCACCAAGTACGCGGAAAGGTGTTCTGTAATACCTTTGTCTCTGTTTCCATTCGGGTAAACAACCAACTTCCTTCAAATTAACGCATGAAATTAATTTCAAATTCAAATCACACCTTATAGATTTTAATTAAGTACCCATGAAATATTACACACACACACACACATAATATATATGCGTATAATAATAATTGTACCATTCATGGCCTTCAGCCTCAAATTCAGATGAATGGTACGTCTCAATTTTGTTCTTCACTAGTTCCGAAAATAACTGAATTTTTATCATATAGTTATTTGGTGGTATATTTGAGACTGACCTCGAGACCCCAAATCAAGTACCCGAAAGAACATAAACAAAAAAAGTAATAGTTACAGTTAGATAAATAATAATAATAATAATAATAATAATAATTAAGAGGTAGGTAATTAGGTAGAAACACATGCATACCACCTTTTTCATTCAAGGTTAGACCTTCCATGGAAATATGTTTAGCGGTGAAGGGAAAAATGAGAGTATTTGGAGGAATTAGTGAAGCTTTTATGGATGAAGAAAAGGACACCTGTACTTATATTCCTAAAGCCAAAGATGAATCTATCTTTTGCTTTGATTTGCTTTGATTTGACTGTAGTTTGTCATTTGTCTGGAGCATCGAATAACATACCAAGAAAGCAAAGAATATGTACAATTATTTTTAAATAGCGACATGATAATATTTATTTTATTTTTTTAAGTCATAAATGGTAAAAATGAATCTTTGACTAATTGAAAAATACTTCATAATCACGTGAAGCAGCACAATCTAGTATCACGGTATAATTATGACACTTTAAAAATTTTCTTTTTAGTAACACTGAAGTATTTTTTAGATTTTTATTTAGGGTAGTAAAAATCAATTTTGATATCAAAATAAAATTTTCATATTTTCAAAAATAAATAAATAAAAATTTTCATACAGATATATCGAAATCTTCATCCCAAACCACCAAAAACACATAATTCAAAAAATGTTCTTCAATGGTCAAAATAAAAAATTTCATACATATTGCTCATAATCTTCATCCCAAATCACCGTCCTCCCAAATTCCAATCTTAGGTTCATAACTCACATCCAAGTAGTTTTATCACCTTGTGATGTGATTCGGAATAGGTGCTCAAAGGAGAAATCAAGACACGGAACAACAATCTACATGAAAAAATGAGTAAGCATCGTATTTGACCCGAGTCAAGATTCAAATCGGATCAAACCACTTTAAAAGATCTCAAAATTATATAGTTGTACACTTACGGCCGTAACTAAAAATAGTTACAGCTATGATTTAATTTCCTTTTAAGTTATGGCCATAACCAGAGTACTTACGGCCGTAATCAAGCTGCTGCTCGCGCGGGTCTGAGATTAGGGCTTTGGCGCAATTTTAGGTTATTTTCCGTTTTAATTATTTCTTAACTCTATTTTGGGCCCAATAGCGGCTAGAATTAGTTGTTAGGTCATTTTTACTTATTTTTATCCTTTTTCATTCATTGTAAAATTAAACTTGGATTTTAATAAAACAGATTGATTGTTTTTCAATTGGTAAATGTGTGGATTCACATTACAAACCCGAACTCATCAAGATTGATAGTCTTGTGGCGTTCTTCTCGAACTTGTCAAAGATTGATAATCTTTGTAGCGTTCACAATCAGAAACTTATCAATGAAATTGGACAAATCCTTGTGGCGTTTCGAAAATCTTGGTTCTCTCTTCCGTATCGTCAATCCTCACATCGTGAAGTTTTGGTCAAGATTCAACCGTCCACCCACAACTTGGGTTCGGAACTTTCTGGTATTAATTCCGCGCTTCTTTTACATCATTTGGTATCAGAGCTAGACTCTAAGTTCTGGTTTTTTTTTTCTATCCCAGTTTAATTCGATGTATTTATCATCGAGTCTACACGCGAATTATCAATATCTTGTTGTTGAGTCTTTCTTTCTTGATTTTTCTTCGTGTTCTTCATGCCAATAAATTTTTTCAATTTTTGATCCATATAAAAATCCAACAAAATTTAAAAGTGTTTATTTTATTAGATTCTTATCCAAATCCTGTCTCGTTTGTTTTGTCGTGTTCGTTGTCAAATTTCGCATCACTACAAGAAAAGAGAGTTACAAGGACGATATCTATAGGGATGACACATAAGTCGTCTCTATATATTTCAAATTTTAGGGACGACAAAGGAATGTCGTCCTTACAAATTCATGGAGCAACAACAAGGACACAAGTTGTCCTAAAAAAATCGTTGTCGTCTGTATAGGTCCTTCATATATAAGGATGACGTTCTTTTTGTGTCCGTAGATGCCGGACCTATAGAGACGACAATCATTGTCGTCTCAATATTTAAACGTCTTCCCTATAGGTACAAATAAATGGCGCCATTTTTCCCGTGCTTTGTTTAGCTATTGAGATGACAAATAGTTGTTCTAAAAACATATATGTTGTCCCCATAGCTTCCAAGCTTATAGAGACGACAACAAAATGTCGTCTCAATAAACAGAAGTCGTCCCAATAGCCAGAATGTACATTAGCGGGAATTTCTCCCTCCAATTTGTAGCTATTGGGACGATATTTGTACCCTATAGGGATGACATAATGTCCACTCTATAGATCCAGACTACGAAATAGGGGTGGGCGTCGGGTGGTTCGGTTCGAGTATCTCAAGAACCGGAACCAAACCATACTTTTTCGGTTCTTGTAAAATGGAACCATTCGGTTCCATTGAATCGTAAGAACCAAACCATTCGATTTTGGTTCGGTTTCAGTTCTAATTCGGTTCTACAATAATAATTATTTTTCAGGAGCCTTATCAAGGAGCTTCAGGCCCCGGGAAGTGAGCCAATAACCTGAAATAAACTTCTATCTAATGTACCAAAATCAAAGATTTCGAAAATCCTTTCATCCAGAAGAATGTATATGATTCTCCATGAAACAAAAAATATTCATAAACCAAAATAGGAAACAAATGGCCTACAAAGTTTTTCGAGCATGGCAATATAGTAAACTTGTGGGATGAATCATGAGTTTAAATGCATTATTATTAATTGTTTTGTATTTGTATTTAAATATTTAATTAACTCCATGTTATCATTTACAACATCGTTTATTAATAAGTTAGTTTCATTCGATTTTCATTTAATAAGAATTTCAGTCCAACAGTAAAGTTAAAGGTCACAAAGAGGTAGAGACATAAAAAATTTCATAAAAAGAAATTAATCATTTTCACTTTACCCAAAAAATTACAATTTCTTTTGATTTCTAGTTTTAGGACAACCAATTAAGACCATATATATAAAAAAAAAAGGATCAAAGACTGGTTCTAACTTCGGTTTTTCGGTTCTAAAAGCGGAACCGGAACCGAACAGAAAACCAATCTGTTTTTGGTTCCAAAACCGATTTTCTATTTTATTTTTTTAAAACCATACGGTTTCGATTTTTTCGGTTCGATTCCGGTTCGGTCATATCGGTTCCGATTTTTTTGCCCATCCCTACTACGAAATTTGAGTTTGTCTGAAGTTTAATCCAAAATTTTCATTGGTTTCAACAATTCATTTTCGAAACTCTTTTTCAATTGTAGCCCCCGGTTTCAAGTACAAAATCCGAGCAGTGCTTTTGTAGACAGTTAGTTATTTTCCTACTTGTAGTAGTTTATCGAGGAGGAGCGGTTAGGTTTATGACGCATATCCAAGTTGTAATGAAGAGATACCATTGACACTGTTAGCCCAAGAGTAAACTAACCAAGAGGGGGGTGAATTGGTTTATAAAACTTTTTCGATAAATAATCTCAAACTTAAAACCAATGGGTACAACTATGAGCACTTAGTGTTACAAGTAACTAAACTATCAATGTAGTGTGCTATATATGTGTAAACTTAATTGATCAAGCAAGTATAGCACTTAGATATAGTGTTGCACAATATGAGTTGATAGAATAGAGTAAGTGCAATGTAAGTAAGTAAAAGGGATGAGAGAATGCAAACGCGATTTATGGAGGTTCAATCAACCAACGTGATCTACGTCCCCCGTTACTGAGCTCTCCGTCACGAGCAAGGCCAAATCCACTATTTTGGTAACTTACAACAAGGAGTACCAAATCCTTAGGCGACTTACAACAAGGAGCGCCTATCCTTTACAATCGAGTTTTCACACGGCTCTCGAAACCAATCAATCGAGTTTTCACAAGGCTCTCGAAACCATAAGATTTAATGAATTGAATTTACAATTGAAATAACTCTCTTGACAAATGATATACTCAAATTAAGTACCGAGAGAGTTAGGCTAACACTTCAATAGATAGCAATGAATTAAGCTCGAGTGTTAGAGAAAAACTTTGATGCAAATGATAATGAAAAGTTCGATGCAATCAAACAAAGTTTTTCAAATGATCTCTTGTTAAAATATTGAATCAAATTAAGTACCAAGAGATGCCACACTTGAATAATTAACAATAAGTTAAACTCAAAGTGTTTAGGCAATGGAACTTTGATGAATCAAATGATAATGAAAATTGTAGCACAAATAATCAAAGTTCCTCAATTGGAATTTCTCTCTTGTAAAAGATTAAAACAAGTTTAGAGCAAAGAGAGACTTACACTTCAATTCCAATATAGTGTGAAGATGTTGAAGAAGTTTAAACAATATAAAACCAAAAATCTTCACAAAACTTTCTTCCAAAAACTTTGATGAATTTGATAAAACAAGGTTTAGATCAATCAAAGTTTTATGAAAATAATAGATGAATATAAACCAAGTAAGAACAATAAATTTTCACAAGAAAGTTTGTATAAAATGTTTTCTAAGTTGTTGTGATTGAATGCAAATGTGATGGCTATTTATAGATGAAGAATTTCAAGTTCAGCCAGTTTCGGTCGACCAAACTTGGAGTTTCGGTCGACCGAATCATTAATATAGCCGTTACACATTTTACCGTTGAACTTTCGGTTGACCGAAAAATTTCGGTTGACCAAAAGTTCAGTCGACCGAAATAGTTCGGTTGACCGAAAGTTGACTTTTGGAAAAACATGAAAATGTTCGATTTTTAGGTTTCTAACTTGTTTTTCAAAGTGGTTTAACATAGTATAATCATGATTTAAGATCAAATAACCTTTGAAAGACAATCTTGACTTAGATAAAAATATTTTATGCAAGTGACGATTTTTCATGTAAGTTTCTTGATGCATAAAAATCATTTTCGAGCTCGTTGAATTTCATCGCTAAAGATTGAGAGTGTTATACATTTACATATGTTAAATCAACTCTAATCTTGTATGCTTGAATTCTTGATCTTCATGTCATGCTTTTCAACCTCAATTTTGATCTTTGAATATCTTCAATTCTTTCATGATCTTCTTTGCGTCTCATGTGCTCGATCACATAATTTTGATTTACATCCTTGAGAGACGATTTGAACATTGAGTGCTTTGAATATTTATCATTACATGAAACACTTGAAGCACACTTGTTAGCAACACAATAAATTCTTGTTTGTTATAATCAAAACAATAAGGTCAAATTGACCATAGGTCAACAATTTCCCCCTTTTTGATTATGACAAACAAGATGATTTGTAATGATAATATAAGCAATTGAAGCATGTAATCAAAGTATAGGGAAATGAGAATAATTGATAAGTTCAATTTTAGCATATATTCTCCCTATCTTATACAAACCAATGAGGTATAATCTAGCATATAATATAATCCTTTTTATGCATATAGATTATCCAATGTCAAGCAAATCAAATCATCACCATATTTTCCCCCTTTTGGCATAAGCAAAAAGGTGGCATCTATCCCTTAATCATGAGCATATGTGTAATAAGCATAATAATGGGGCATAAAAAAGAATATCTCGATTGTAATCATATTCCCCCTTAGTGAAGCATTCCCCCTTAGTAAAGCATTTTTAGCATGAAATGAGTTAAAGGGTATAACAATGTAAATTGTCGAAGTATCAAAGTATTTTCGAGTTAAAAAAAATATCAAAAAAATTTTGATCAACAATCATATCACTCTCAAAGAGAAAGAATAAAAAATTGATCAAAAGTAATGTAGTACAAGAGTTTTATGAAGAGGAGAAGATGATTTCAAGTCATTTTGGGATTGAGTATGAAAATTTTGAAAATAAAAAAAAATCCCCAAATTCAGCCACTTTCGGTCGACCGAGAGTTATGTTGGTCGACCGAAACTCTGCAGAGTACAAAGAAGGGTGGTTGCAGTCACTTTCGGTTGACTAATGGTCGACCGAAAGTTTGGTTTCGGTCGTACAGTTGGTCGACCGAAAATCTTTCGGTTGAACGCTTGCTCGACCGAAAGTACACTTTCGGTCGTCCGACAAATTCATCAAAGTTTTTGGAAGAAAGTTTTGTGAAGATTTTTGGTTTTATATTGTTTAAACTTCTTCAACATCTTCACACTATATTGGAATTGAAGTGTAAGTCTCTCTTTGCTCTAAACTTGTTTTAATCTTTTACAAGAGAGAAATTACAATTGAGGAACTTTGATTATTTGTGCTACAATTTTCATTATCATTTGATTCATCAAAGTTCCATTGCCTAAACACTTTGAGCTTAACTTATTGTTAATTATTCAAGTGTGGCATCTCTTGGTACTTAATTTGATTCAATATTTTAACAAGAGATCATTTGAAAAACTTTGTTTGATTGCATCGAACTTTTCATTATCATTTGCATCAAAGTTTTTCTCTAACACTCGAGCTTAATTCATTGCTATCTATTGAAGTGTTAGCCTAACTCTCTCGGTACTTAATTTTAGTATATCATTTTTCAAGAGAGTTATTTCAATTGTAAATTCAATTCATTATATCTTATGGTTTCGAGAGCCTTGTGAAAACTCGATTGATTGGTTTCTAGAGCCGTGTGAAAACTCGATTGTTGGTTTCGAGAGCCGTGTGAAAACTCGATTGTAAAGGATAAGCGCTCCTTGTTGTAAGTCGCCTAAAGATTTGGTACTCCTTGTTGTAAGTTACCAAAATAGTGGATTTGGCCTTGCTCGTGACGGAGAGCTCGGTAACGGGGGACGTAGATCACGTTGGTTGATTGAACCTCCATAAATCGCGTTTGCATTCTCTCATCCCTTTTACTTACTTACATTGCACTTACTCTATTCTATCAATTCATATTGTGCAACACTATATCTAAGTGCTATACTTTCTTGATCAATTAAGTTTACACATATATAGCACACTACATTGATAGTTTAGTTACTTGTAACACTAAGTGCTCATAGTTGTACCCATTGGTTTTAAGTTTGAGATTATTTATCGAAAAAGTTTTATAAACCAATTCACCCCCCTCTTGGTTAGTTTACTCTTGGGCTAACAGACACGTGTCATTAGTAAAACAACTTATGTGAGTCATCGAAATTTCTTAAAAAGTACTCATCATTGGTGAAATGATCGTACCTTCAACGTAAAAATAGAGAGAAAAAGATCACTGCCTAAATTTACTAGTGCAAATATCCTACAACAACTAAGTTGTGTCAAAAGTAGAACACTGGGGAAACACCTTGGCTATGGGGGTGTTAAAAGAAAGTCGAATAAGGATGAGCTAAACTGGAGAAAGAAGAGCATTTTCTATGATTTGCCCTATTGTTTGACGAATGAGTTGAAACACAGTCTCGATGTCATGCATGTGGAAAAAAATGTATGTGATAGCTTGCTGCGTACATTTTTGGGTGATCCTCATAAAGATATTGACAAAGCGACCCACGTCCAGTTTTCTCGAGCAGTCGACCGGTGGTAAGTTTTAATTCATTTTTTAGATTTTGTAATTTCTAAGAACCTAAGTTGTAATCTCGATTCTTGTTTCTCTTGGCATTGGCAAGGCTACCCTACTTGACTTGGCTCTTGATTTGAATTGCAGAGGCTAGGATGAGCTTAGGCAGTTGGGTAGCAAATGGCAACAACCAACATGAGAAGCAACAACGAAATTTTTAACCTAAAATTGATTCTCAATTTCTCTCAGTTCTCAGGTACTGTGAATTATGAACCTTGATTTTAGTTTTGAAGTGTTATTTGAAAATTTTGCATAAATATTATTATCATATTATGTTATTTTTATGATTTTACAATGAGGTCACTTGTGAACCTTGTATTCCCCTTTGCGCGAATTGTGAATTGGGAATTGTGATTTGGTGAATATTTGATTTTGCAATGAGGTCACTTGTGAACCACGTATTCCCCTTTGTGTGAATTGTGAATTGGGAATTACGATTTGGTGAGTATTTGATTTTGCAATGAAGTCACTTGTGAACCTCGTATTCCCTTTTGGGTTGATTGCAATTTGGTGAATATTTGATTTTGCAATGATGTTATCTGAAGTCCATGACCCAAGCGAGTGACAAGATTGGTCAGTGTATCAGAGAGATGTGACCTTCCTACAAGTTGCAGCTGGATGTGACAGCTCTTTTGTAGAGATGTGATGGTCGCTAGTAATGATTATGACCAAATAAATGGTTTTATAACACCCGCACTTAATTTTTGGGTTTAACCTCAAGAAATTGTAAATTTAGGGACTTAATTGGATGTTAAAATTTATTTAGACCTTAATCATGACAAATTATTTTATTGTTGAAATTAAGAAAATATATGCAAGCATGAGAGGTTCCATTATACGTAATCATGAAGAGCATAATATTTGTATAAATATGGAAAAGTATATGAATGGTTGATAAGATTCCATTATATGTAATCATGAAGAGCATAATATTTGTATAAATATGAAAAAGTATATGAATGGTTGATAAGACTCCATTATATGTAATCATGAAGAGCATAATATTTGTATAAATATGAAAAAGTATATGAATGGTTAATAAGACTCCATTATATGTAATCATGAAGAGCATAATATTTGTATAAATATGGAAAAGTATATGAATGGTGCTTTACTTTAAGAAAAGGATGTGTTAAAATTAATAGAATTGAATGATGATGTTTACATTATGCCAACTTTATACATCTATATAAATCCATCTTTTTTACACACAACTCTACGCATATACACTTATTTCCAATCTCTTGACAAAATCCACAAGTAAGAGAAATTCAAGGTGGTCAAGAAAGTTTTGGTCCATTTACTACTACACTTCATTTTAATCTTTTAAACGGTAAGTATATCTTATGTTTTTATGAAAAGAAAGTATGTTTTCTATGTTTTGGATTATACTGT
This sequence comes from Ligustrum vulgare, assembly GCA_963555705.1. Taxonomy (NCBI): domain Eukaryota; kingdom Viridiplantae; phylum Streptophyta; class Magnoliopsida; order Lamiales; family Oleaceae; genus Ligustrum; species Ligustrum vulgare. The sequence goes on from OY743171.1 coordinate 12,802,486, forward strand.
GAAGTCAATTTCAAGAAATTGTTATGGGTTCCACATGATATGATATGATATGTTTATGACTATGCTAAGGGACCGGAGTTTAGTAGCGCTACACATAAGAATTATTACCACTTATGTTCGGTAAAATCCTTGTGTCTCCTTATGTTAATTATGATCCTTATGTTATTCATGAAAATTGTTTTTTTTTATATGCTTACTGAGGTTTTTATAAATCTCATTCCACGATATTTCTTCCTTTCAGAAAATTGATGATTCGAGGTGGTCAACATGGAAGTGGCAAAATAAAGTGGCCAAGATTGATGAGATTATTGGATTGAACACTTTAAATTTTCTATGTTTTGATATTATTTTTATGCAAAAACAATATTCACTATTTTAATTCCGCAATTAAATTATGACTTTGGAAGTCGCACTCTATTAATTCAGTTATGAAATAAATTCTTATTATATTACTATTTAGGTCTCGATAATATGATATGAGTCATTAATAGTGGCACTCGAATGGTCGAGAATTCGGGTCGTCACAGTTGGTATCAGAGCAAAAGGTATGTTTTCCTGTATACTCTTTAAATCATTTCAAAATATTTCTACAAGAAATGTTATTGCAATTAATCTATTTTAATTGCAGTTAAAGTAATTAATTTTCTTCATATTTTACATGTGTTTAAAATAAAATAAAATAAAATAAAATAAATAAAAAAATATTATTATTATAATATTCATTTACTGTTCACGACAGCACGTAACATGTAGCACTGTTCACGCAGTGAACAGTGACCGAAGCAATGTTCACGTGAACAGTGAATGCGTCACTTAAAAAAAAAAAAAAAAAAAAAAAAATTATAAGTAAGATTTTGATCTAATCACTTATGCAAATTCTATTTTGATTACCAAATTATTTTATTTGGTAATTGGGCTCAATCTTGTATGAAAATTTAAATTGGGCTAAGTAAATTACTATGTGTATTGTTATTGTATCAATTTGGTCAATCTCATGTAAAGATCCAAAATGGTTAATGAATATTTTCTAAGAAATAGACCATTATTTAATTATGAAAAATGTGACTCATCAATCCGCTACGCCACCTTCCATGTCTTGACTCTTCGAATCAGGTATGTTATATGTTTTGCTAGTCATTTACGATTTTATGGAGGGAAAAAAAAAAAAAAAAAAAATTTACCTTGAGACTTTACATGTTATATATGATTTGTAGTATAAATTGATAGAAGTCTCAATTTTAATTCCAACGTAGAATCTGAGACATAGAAGATACATATTGGAATTTTGGTACATGTTAAGCTTAGGAAGATTGACCCAATTTGATATTAAGTTAGTTGGAAAAAAAAAAAAAAAAAAGGGTAAGGGATAATAAACAAAAATTTATTTAATGAATCCGTACGATAATTCATCCCTTTATCACTACCTTTGTGTAAAAACAAGGGAAAAACTGTGGATGGTTATTAGTACTTCCTCTTCAAGCTTACTTCGTCTTCAAGTTCCAACTAACAGTTCGATAATTTATCCCTTTATCACTACCTTTGCGTAAAAGCAAGGAAAAACTGTGGATAATTATTTGCACCACTCTTTAAATTTCAAATTCTGAAAATTTCACTCCTCAAAATTTATAATTATTCTAATGAAACTATAATAAAAAAAAAAAAAATAATAAAAAAAAAAAAAAATTAATTATGCTTCCTATTTTTGCTAGATGGTGAGTGGACAAGGTCAAACAACCCGAACTGATAGGTGCAATCATTTTACTTGGTTGCATAGAAATTACAAGAGAAACCCTAACCATGGTTTGCCACAACATTTGGATGCCATGGAAAAGATTTACCGAGGGGCAAGGGCAAATGGATACCAATTTCATCGAGACGAAATTGTGTATCATCTAGATCGAACTCTCACTCCTTATTGGAGGAAATTCATCAAAAGAATTGAAGAGACATTCGACTACCAAACCTCCCCAAATATATTACTACGATGCATGAGGGAAAGGTGGAAGGTAAATCGTGAAGACCTTTATGACATCAATAGGGCGCCAGGCTACGAACAAAATCCAAGCAATGTCCTACCAATACCTGAAGTTAATTACGAGGGACTATATGTTGAAGATGAACCAAATGAGGAGTACAGCCCAGCGTCGTATTCCGCAATTGACCCAAGGCAAAATCCCGAGGGAAATCAACATGAGGGTGATGATAGGAACTATTAGTTGACAATAAATTTTTGCCTTTTAAATTATGAACCCCATTAAGTTTTAGTATGTTTGGACACTGGGTATGCCTGGTAGTCCATTATGTATGTTAACTTATGAATGTTTATGAATAAAACATGTTATTTCTTTAAGTTCTTGCTTTTAAGTTGACTTCTTTCTAAATAGTCACCATTGTTTAATTAAGGCTATGGCACCATCAAGACGCGGAAGGACTAACAACAGCAATAACCAAACCCAAGAGCCCCCACAACCTATTCAACCACAACCTATTGCAGTTGACCCACAGTTTGCTCAGCAATTTCTTTCTATGATGCAAACTTTTGTGCAAACTACTGCACCACCACCGGCACCTACTCAACAGCCAACCCCAACGCCACCACCTTCTCCGACACCTCCTCAACCAGAGCAACAACAGGAAGTTGTGCCCGACACTAGGACCACTATCGCTGTTGTTGAGCAATTCAGGAAACAGCAACCCCCTATCTTCTATGGCAGTACGGATCCCTTGGAAGCGGAGGATTGGCTAGTAGGAATGGAGAGGATTTTCGAACTCATTGACTGCCCGAACCCTAGAAGGGTGATCTGTGCAACCTTTATGCTACGTAAAGGAGCTAGACGTTGGTGGGACACCACTGTTAGATCAAGGGCTCCTGGTCATGTTTGGATGTGGGATGAATTCAAGGAGGTATTTTTGAAAAAATACTACCCCACGAACATTCGAAATCGGAAGGAAGCTGAATTTCTCACTTTGACTCAGGGATCGATGTCCTTGATCGAATACGAGCAGAAGTTTGATGAGTTGGCTCATTATGCTCCTGAATTTGTGGATACGGAAGAGAAAAAGGCAAGACGTTTCGAGCAAGGTTTGAGGGATGACTTGAGACGGACTGTTATTGTGCTCCAGCTTGAAAGTTACCATGATGTGTTGGCAAGGGCACAACTGGCAGATTTCAAAAATCGCACTAGAGAGGAAGATAAGCATCATGGTGAACAGCCAGAAAAGCAAAAGTGGGTTGATAACAAACAGCCAGAGAAGCGGAAGTGGATGGATAACAAGGGCAAAGGAAAACAGAATTTTTCCAAGAAAGGAAGAGGAGATTCGACACAAGGCAGCAACAAGAGCTACCCACGCTGTGAAAAATGCCAGAAGCATCATCTGGGAACTTGTCTTATGGGGACAAATTCATGTTTTCGGTGTGGAGAACAAGGACACATGGCTCAATATTGTCCTAAGTATAGTCAGCCAGGAAACAACCAGCAAAAGCCACAGGGTAACAATCAGCAGAGGCCTCATGGAAACAATCAACAGAGAAATAATCACAATAAACAAGGCAATGCATCCGGAGGACAGGCTAGGGTTTATGTATTGGGAGGACAAGATGAGGATCAGAATCGAAATGTCCTGGCAGGTAAAGTCCTCATATCCAACTTACAAGCATATATATTAATTGATTCGGGTGCCACCCACTCATTTATATCCCCTAAATTTGTAAGTAAACTGAATGTTATGGTCGAACATACACAATTCCCTTTAGAAGTGACGATGCCCAATAGAGATGTGTTGAATACTGATTGTATAACTAGGATGGCTAAGGTAGAAATTGATGGTAGATCACTGGAGATGGAGTTATATTTACTAGATATAGACGAATTCGATGTAATTCTTGGAATGGACTGGCTATCCAAGAACCACGCATTAATTCGTTGCTTTGAGAAAGAAGTAATTTTCCAAAGACCAGGAGAAGAAGAATTTCGACTATCTGTAGCTGGATGTGGACCGTTATCTCGCATCGTTTATGCATTGAAAGCACGACAAGCCTTATCATTAGAAGACACAACGGGTTTTCTGATGTCTGTAATAAGTAAGGACGAGAACAACAGACCAACAATTAACAATGTTAAAGTTGTATGTGAATATCTGGAAGTCTTCCCCGAGGAATTACCTGGCATACCACCAGAACGAGAGGTAGAATTCACAATTGACCTCATTCCCGGCTCAGCGCCAATCTCCAAAGCTCCGTATAGAATGGCGCCTAAAGAATTACAAGAATTGAAGACGCAGATAGAAGGGCTATTGGAAATGGGTTTCATTCGGCCTAGTGTATCACCATGGGGGGCGCCAGTGTTATTTGTTAAGAAAAAGGATGGATCGATGAGAATGTGCATTGATTATAGAGAATTGAATCGGATCACTATAAAAAATAAGTATCCCCTTCCCAGGATTGAAGATTTACTTGATCAGCTCCGAGGTGCAACGGTATTTTCCAAGATTGACTTAAGGTCTGGTTACCATCAGTTGAGAGTCAAAGCTAGTGATGTCTCCAAGACAGCATTTAGAACTCGGTATGGACACTACGAGTTCTTGGTTATGCCTTTTGGGCTAACTAATGCTCCTGGGGTTTTTATGGATTTAATGAACCGCATTTTCCATGATTACCTAGATCAATTTGTTATCGTGTTCATCGACGATATCCTAATCTATTCTAGAAGTAAAGAAGATCACGAGGACCACTTAAAGATCATTTTAGGGATTTTGCAGAGGGAGAAACTCTACGCCAAATTCAAAAAGTGTGAGTTTTGGCTAGAACGAGTAGCATTCCTTGGTCATGTTGTCACATCACGAGGGATAGAGGTGGATCCTAGTAAAGTAGAGGCAGTGTTGAATTGGCAAAGACCGACCAATGTAGGAGAAATTCGTAGTTTCTTGGGTTTAGCAGGATACTATCGGAGGTTCATAGAGGGATTCTCCAAAATATCGGGACCTCTTACACAACTAACGCGCAAGAATGCGATGTTTGATTGGACAGAGGATTGTGAGCTAAGTTTCAAGAAGTTAAAGCATAAGTTGGTGAATGCGCCAGTACTAACCATACCCACTGGGTCAGATGGTTTTGTGATTTTTAGTGATGCTTCAAAGCAAGGTCTGGGATGTGTCTTAATGCAACACGGTAAAGTGGTCGCCTATGCATCAAGACAATTAAAGATACATGAAAAGAACTACCCCACGCATGATCTAGAACTTGCCGCCGTGGTCCATGCACTAAAGATTTGGAGACACTACCTTTATGGAGGCAAGTGTGACATTTATACGGACCATAAAAGCCTCAAATATATCTTCACTCAGAAAGAGTTGAACATGAGGCAAAGAAGATGGCTAGAGTTAGTTAAAGACTATGATTGTGAAATTCATTATCACCCCGGCAAAGCAAATGTAGTAGCTGATGCCTTAAGTCGTAAAGTTACAAGTCAGTTAGCCATGTTGACAATGCAAGAACCATTATGGAGAGAATTTGAGAAATTGAATCTTGAAGTTGTCACCACTCAGCCAGGTGTGGTCGCTCGAGTCGCAGTTATGTCGATCCGACCCACACTTCGTGATAGAATTAAGGGTCATCAAAAGGGTGATCAATCCTTTGAGCATATCAAGTCTGAGATTAACTCAGATAAACGAAGGGATTTCACTATTTCTGAAGATAAAGCATTATACTACCAAGGACGCCTATGTGTACCTAATTTTGAGGAACTAAAAAGAGAGATTCTAGAAGAGGCTCACTCATCTCCTTATTCAGTACACCCAGGAGGCACAAAGATGTATAATGACTTGAAAGCAGTATTTTGGTGGGAAGGTATGAAGAGGGATATAGCTGAATACGTCAGAAAGTGTTTAGTGTGTCAGCAAGTGAAAGCCGAACACCAACGACCATCAGGGTTACTTGAACCATTGGAAGTCCCAGAATGGAAGTGGGAGCACATAACGATGGACTTTGTGATTGGTTTTCCAAGATCAGGGAAAGGCAATGAAGCAATTTGGGTCATAGTAGATCGACTCACCAAATCCGCTCATTTCCTGCCAGTTCGGATGACGTTCACTATGGATCAATTTGCGCAACTTTATGTGAATGAAATAGTAAGGTTACATGGTGTACCCGTTTCTATAGTATCTGATAGAGATTCAAGGTTCACATCAAACTTTTGGAAAAGTTTACACAAATCTATGGGAACTAAGCTAAAGTTTAGCACGGCCTTCCACCCTCAAACGGATGGTCAATCTGAGCGAACAATCCAAACATTAGAGGATATGCTTCGTACATGTATCCTCGAGTTTGGTGGACAATGGGAGAAACATTTACCTTTAGTCGAGTTCTCATATAATAACAGTTACCACACTTCAATTGGCATGGCGCCATATGAAGCATTGTATGGAAGAAAGTGTAGGTCACCAGTTCATTGGGATGAAGTCGGGGAGAGGAAGATTTTGGGGCCAGAAATTATTGAACAGACAATGCATGCAATTGAGAAAATTCGCGCCAGTATGAAAATTGCACAAGATAGACAAAAGAGTTATGCAGATAAAAGGAGAAAAGGCCTAGAATTTTCAGTTGGTGATAAAGTGTTCCTCAAAGTAGCACCGATGAAAGGAGTGATACGGTTTGGAAAGAAGGGTAAATTACGACCAAGATTTATTGGCCCGTTCGAGATCTTGCAACGGATAGGAAATGTTGCTTATCAATTGGCATTACCTCCAGAACTCTCAGCTGTGCATAACATATTTCATGTGTCAATGCTTAGAAAGTACGTCCCTGACCAAAGCCATGTTATCAACCACCAGTCTATAGAATTACAACGAGGTTTGACCTATGAGGAAGTACCAATAAGAATCGTGGAACAGACATGTAAACCCCTCAGGAATAAAGTGATTTCACTAGTAAAAGTACAGTGGAAAAATCACTCTATGGAAGAGACCACGTGGGAGCGAGAGATTGAAATGCGAGACAAGTACCCACAACTTTTCGATGATTTTCAAGGTAAATTTCGGGGACGAAATTTAATTTTAGGAGGGTAGATTATAACACCCGCACTTAATTTTTGGGTTTAACCTCAAGAAATTGTAAATTTAGGGACTTAATTGGATGTTAAAATTTATTTAGACCTTAATCATGACAAATTATTTTATTGTTGAAATTAAGAAAATATATGCAAGCATGAGAGGTTCCATTATACGTAATCATGAAGAGCATAATATTTGTATAAATATGGAAAAGTATATGAATGGTTGATAAGATTCCATTATATGTAATCATGAAGAGCATAATATTTGTATAAATATGAAAAAGTATATGAATGGTTGATAAGACTCCATTATATGTAATCATGAAGAGCATAATATTTGTATAAATATGAAAAAGTATATGAATGGTTAATAAGACTCCATTATATGTAATCATGAAGAGCATAATATTTGTATAAATATGGAAAAGTATATGAATGGTGCTTTACTTTAAGAAAAGGATGTGTTAAAATTAATAGAATTGAATGATGATGTTTACATTATGCCAACTTTATACATCTATATAAATCCATCTTTTTTACACACAACTCTACGCATATACACTTATTTCCAATCTCTTGACAAAATCCACAAGTAAGAGAAATTCAAGGTGGTCAAGAAAGTTTTGGTCCATTTACTACTACACTTCATTTTAATCTTTTAAACGGTAAGTATATCTTATGTTTTTATGAAAAGAAAGTATGTTTTCTATGTTTTGGATTATACTGTGAAGTCAATTTCAAGAAATTGTTATGGGTTCCACATGATATGATATGATATGTTTATGACTATGCTAAGGGACCGGAGTTTAGTAGCGCTACACATAAGAATTATTACCACTTATGTTCGGTAAAATCCTTGTGTCTCCTTATGTTAATTATGATCCTTATGTTATTCATGAAAATTGTTTTTTTTTATATGCTTACTGAGGTTTTTATAAATCTCATTCCACGATATTTCTTCCTTTCAGAAAATTGATGATTCGAGGTGGTCAACATGGAAGTGGCAAAATAAAGTGGCCAAGATTGATGAGATTATTGGATTGAACACTTTAAATTTTCTATGTTTTGATATTATTTTTATGCAAAAACAATATTCACTATTTTAATTCCGCAATTAAATTATGACTTTGGAAGTCGCACTCTATTAATTCAGTTATGAAATAAATTCTTATTATATTACTATTTAGGTCTCGATAATATGATATGAGTCATTAATAGTGGCACTCGAATGGTCGAGAATTCGGGTCGTCACAGGTTTACTCTCCAACGGTTAGGGACTTGACATGTGTAAAGCATAATACGTGTCACCATTCTAAATAATTACTCCCACTATAAATAGAATACATATGCCTCCAAGAAAAAGCTTATAAACTCAACACTTAAACTCAATATACAAATCTCTCTCTTTTCTTTCTTTTACACACTTATATTTCCCGTACCTAATTTATATTTACTCATAATGAGTTTTGAATTGATGGTCGGAGTGCAAAACGGGTGTCACCCTGGCCTTCATTGCATACTGACAATTTGTCATAGTGTGCAGGAAGTCCACATGTTCAAGGGGAGGAGCTGGGACGTTTTGATCCAAGGTTCTACCAGATTTTGTGGTGAACAAGAATAGCATCACAAGTATTAACACCAATCTTGATGCTTATAAAGATGACCAATTCATACTCGCATCACAAGCGAGGCAAGTGTTCTACATTGAAGATCCATCACGTAGTCGCAACTGGTGTGTGGTTCAAGAAGTCAATCATCAGACAATGTGGGATATGCCAGAAGCAATTTTGACAAATAGTGTAGCGCCCCGAGTTCCGTATACCCGATTCACTACGTCATTTTCTGTCTAAATTTTTCGAATAATATTTTTGCGGAAGAAATAATTGAAATTCATTTTTGGCAATATTAAATAAACTGTAATGGCCGATAAAATTGAAACATTTATGAAACCATTTGAAATAGTAAATCGAACCATTAATTTTGTAAAGAAATTGACAATGTCATAATTTCTCAAATAAATGAACTTCTCTAAATTATTCGATTGTTTGGAAAAATACGGAAATCATTAACGTCAAACTTTCAACCGTTTAACGATTATTGCCACCATCATTCATCGCTCGCCACCGTCTCCGAAATCTGCAAAACTGTTAAAAAGTAGGGTGAGTATTTCATGGGGGAAATACTCAGTAGACTCATCGCAAATTAATTTAATTTATAAGATGATTAAACACATAAATCCCGGCTCTTTATAAAACGGACATTGATAGAGCTTCTTTATAAAACGGCTCTTGATAAAACTCATATTGTGCATTACAGCACGGGACATATTTTGCAAATCATAGGCTCTTTGAAAATAGCTCTTTGAAAACCATATACTTATAAAACATTTTAATTATGCCAAGCATAATTTCTTTTGAAAGCATAACATAAGATAGGATTGAAATCCTCATAAACATAAGGAGACACAAGAACTTTACCGAACTTAGGTGGCAAGAATTCTTAGGCAGTAAAATCATAATAACAGTAAGTATACCAAAACATAATTCTTGAAATTCATAGGGATCATTTCCATCATAACATAAGATAGGATCGAAATCCTCATAAACATATGAGACAGGAATTTTACCGAACTTAGGTGGTAAATCCTCATAAACATATGGAAAGACAGGAATTTTACCGAACTTAGGTGGTAAATCCTCATAAACTTATGGAGACACAAGAATTTTACCGAACTTAGGTGGTAAGAATTCTTATGTGCATAGCAATGATCCAAAACATATAAAACATTATAGTAAAAACATAGGGTATACTTACTTTTCATAAAAACATAAGGTATATTTACCTTTCATAAAACATACTTAATTTTCTTGAAAATTGACTTTCACAAGTCACATGACATTTATATGAAATCATAATTTAAATCAATTAATAAGTGCGAGTCTACACATTGTTCTTTCCATGAAAATACATTTTCTTTCCTTTCATAAAAATAACTCTTCACAAGTCACATGACATTTATATGAAATCATAATTTAAATCAATTAATAAGTGCGAGTCTACCTCAAATCCGACGAGTGCAAAGTTGAGCGGGAATGACTTCAATTTCTTTAAATTCTCCGTACGCTTCGTCTTAGCCAATAAGTCACTTTAGTCGATCGAATATATAGTTCAAAATGATAAATTATAATTTGAGGACTAAAATTGATGTTTTGAAAGTTCAGGGACTAAAATAGATACTTTGAAAATTGAGTCGGAAACTCAAAACAATAGTTGAAATAATATATTTTAAAACAATAGGGGCTGATTAAAACTCATTTAAAAACTTGGTGGCTGATTTTGATAACTTTAAAAGCTGAAAGGACTGAAATAAAACCTTTTTAAAATGTCAGGGACTGATTTTGAAACATTTAAAAACGTAGGGACCAAAGTGCAAATTTCTGAAATCAAAATATTAATATTAAAAATATCATTTCTCTCTTTCTCATCACTCTCTCTCACGACACGATTCAAATCACTCTCTCTTAACTCTCAATCGACCAAACAGAGGAGAAGACAGGGCGATTCACCGGTGAACTACGGCAAAGGTGGCGGCAAGGGGTGGTTAAATAGGGGTTCAAGTCTTGGTAAGCTTAGGTGCGAGTTTGGGGTTGATTGGTGCGAAGAACCGAAACCAAATCGCGAATTAAGATGGTTAATTTCTGGCGAAAGGAGCGGCGATTGAGGTGAGGTAAGTGTTGTCCGATCGTGGAGGTGGTGATGACTGTTGCAGTGGCTTGAGGTAGTTGGGCGTCAAGGTGATGATTCTGGTGGAAGTTAGCTGTAGGTTGGCTGCAGTTGGTGGTGGTTGCCTTGATTGGGCAGACTGTGGCGTGGTGGCAGTTTGGGTTGGTGCCGTGATGATACTGATGATGGTTGGTTGGGTGGTGGCTCTTAGTTGATACATACAGTGGTTGTAGTGGATGGTGATTATGGCAGTGATTGCCATTCAGTGTTTGTGATCAATTTTGGTTGTTTGCAAATTGATGGTTGAAGTTTCAAGAGATTGAAGATGGTATGTTGATTTGCTGAAATTCTATGAAGCGAATAAGGTAGTGAGTGATGAATGGAAATGGTGGTGGATTGCTCCATTCTTGGTTGAGGCTGTGATGGTGATGAAGGAGGGCTGAAGGCAGTGTTGGAGCTGATTTCGATGGAGTTGAGCTGATTTAAATGCTGATGGCATATCAAAATGATGAAATGGTGAGGTATAAAGAGAGACATTTGCTGTAAAGGAAATCAAGAGTTGTGCCATGTGAAAGAAAGAAATAAAAATTGGAGATGGAGGCATGCTGAGAATGATGATGTTTGCTTTGATGGTGGATATCATTGCTGTGAACGTGATGGGAAATTCACGGTAGTGTTTGGTGGAGATATAAGTTGGAAATGAGGTGGAAAGGAGAATAAAGAGAAATGCAAAACGTGAGAAGTAATCAACTGAAAATTAGACTAACTTTGATTAAGAAATGTATTTAAAACAGATATATTTTGGACTGAAAAATACATTTGAGAAGTAAGTAAATTTTGAGATAAAATTGGATTTCGTATTTGGACTTGAAATAATTTGATAAGGATCATTGGGATATTTTAATAAATTTGGAATTCAAAATGATTTTGAAAATAATACTTTGAATAAGTAATTAAATAACATAATTTTAGAAATTCAGATTTTAATTTAAAATCGAATAAATTCGATATTTCTTGACTTGGCTAGACGAACACGTCGCGGCGTTAACTTCAAAATAATGGGTGAAATAGTAGCGATACAATTTTCTAAATATTAAAATAATTATTTATTTCATAAAAATCTTGGTCGCTACAAATAGATTTGCTACATGATGATATCTCATCCCATTTCTCGCTATTTGTTGATCTTGGTAATATAGAACACATTACTTTGCAGCGGGTCGGCGATGATTCCATTCAGTTGGATCGTCCTGATAATATAGCGTCATTGTCGAATGTTAGTGAAGATCTTATTTCATCGATGATGAGCACTGTGAGGACAAGAATGACCAGGATAAGGGTGACAGTGAGATGAGATTGAGACGTCCAAAATCTTTTTCTTTTTTCATTTTCTTCTTTCTTCTTTAAATTTTTTAATATTGATAAATAAAATAATTTTTTGTTGATTTCATATTATATAATTTAGTGAGATCTTCAAAATAAGTACCCTATTAATATATAAATTTTTCTATTTTAAAATTAAATATTTATTGTATTCTTGGACTTAATTAAAAATCAATATATTCATTATAGCAAAAGTTAATGATTAATTTTAACATGCATATGTGTCACTTAATATTTAATTTTTTACCCATGTGAGCAGCTAAATTTAGTGAATGCTCTAACTAAAAGAATTAATTTTTTTTTGAAAAATATGATATGAGCCGGAATTTGAGTCCATAATCATGCTTGTTCTTGTAGTTGGGTTTATGTAACGCTGTAATTGGCTTTCTTGCATAATATAGGCATTGCTGATGTGTTAAATAATGGATGGGATGATGGTGACTGGTGACTAGCTTCCACATCGACGTGCAAACTGGCTATTTTGTGTTGGGAGTTCTTGTGTTTTTTGTATGTTTCTTTAGTTTATATTGGTATGCTTTTGTTTTTGTGCACAAATATGATAATATAATTAATGATATTTAAGCTCTTTTAAATTATTAATTTGTGTTGATACAAATATACATTTATTTAATATTTCTGTCAAATGATTGTTATTATGAAATTATAATTAGTATTGCAAATATAGTATTTACTAGAATCAATAATTTTATTTTGTAAAAAAAAATAAAAAATGGGACGATAAAATTGTCCCTGCATATTTTTGTTCTACGGGACGACATAGGTAATCTCTATATCTAGTGGGACGATAAATGCTTCGTACTACTAGAAAGGGATGCTTTAGAGACGATTTTTTACTAATGGATGGCATTTGTTGCTATTAGTAATGGATTGCCAACGAATTTTAAATGGAATACAATAAAAATATCTATAAGCATAAAATAAATATGGTAGCAATGGAATTACCAACAACATATAATCGTTATTGAGATTCCGTTGTTAATTCGTAGGTAATTTAAAAATAAATAAATTTAATAAATATTAAAATTTACCAACAAAGATTGTGGCATGCTAATCGTCAATAATAAAATAAAAAAATTGAATTTTACTACGAATTTATTCGTTGGTAATATATTAAATATTTGTCGTTATTACATTAAAATTTAATAAATTTAAATGTAAACATTACCTATAAAGCTACAACTATTTCTTGTTAGTAAACTTATTAAAAATGAAAATAAATCAAAATGGAATCAATGTGTCTCTGTTATGTAATACTGTAGTGGGTTGTTATGATTTTGAGGTAAAATGTGTGATTGAAAAGTGGAGAAAGAAAATTTAAACGATTAAAAACTGATTTAAAAAATTGTGTAATTTATAAATCAATTTATAAACTGTTTACCAAACGGAGGCAATTCATTTAAAAATCCCTCCAAAATTTCAATGATATTATTCCTCCCTTTAAAAAAAAAATCAACATCACTTATTCCATTTCCCCCTTTTACATATCCCATTTTCCCAGTCTAAAACCAATAACCCTAAATTTCACTCCAAAACTCTCCACACCAGCGACCCATTCTCCTGAAATCTTCTTACGCGGCGCCTCCCTTCTCTCCCAATCTCCCTTTCTCAAATTAAACCATGTTGCCGTCGTCGCCTCCATCTCTCCCGTTCTTAAATCAAGCGCACAGACCTGTGATTCCATAACTTGCAGCTGAGTCCAGAAATTTGGGTGAGTAAGCTGTGATTCTGTGAAATAAGTAGATCCAAAAATGGACATAGAGAATGACCCATTTTGAACAAAGACAGGTGAGAAGATCTGCCTAGTATTGCACTACAATGAGTGTTGAGCTCTCTAACCTTTTCTTTTCTAACGTTTTGGATATCTAGGCCCAATTTACTTATTTCTTTCGAACAGGGATCGCAGCCATAGCTTGTAAGTTCTAAAACCTTGTGTTGCGTGATTAGAAACTGTAAAATTTTATAGCTTTAGATCATTACTGTAAAATTTCTCAAGGGAATTGTCAAATTTTGGTGACGCATTGCATAGTACTTTATGTTTAGAGTTTGAAAACTTTCTTTACATTTTAAAATTTTTGTCAAATGGAGTTTTTGGGAATTGCAGATTTTTGTAATAGTTGATTATTTTATTTGTATCTACTACTAATAAAATAGGAAAATGATACACCATTAGGATTTTCACTTGTTATTTGACTGTCGTTTTATATTATCAAGAATTTAGTGTTTTATCATGCTTAGGCGAAGTAACTATATTTGCTAGTTATTATATAAACTTCCATGTATGTGGGTTGGTTTTGTATAAAATTTACCTAACTTCCTGCTTTGTTATCAGCCTATAATTTTAACTCCACTTTGACACAAAACAGACAATCCCAAAATCAATTTATAACAATTTTTTTATTTATAATTTCATCCCCTTTAATCTAATTTATATGCCTTTTATAATTTTATACCCTTAAGTAGATGCAGAGTCTCTGTTTATACATAAAACATCTCTTTGATATAATAATGTTTGCTTTTGGGTTCATTGCAGATAAAATTTCCCATTGGATATGGTTGGCAAGATATTTTCATTACAAATACGTATTGCAAGTCTAATTTACCAGGTATAATTCGGTTTAGTGATATGGATTGCTCCCAATAATAAAATTGTGTGTTATGGTTTTTTATGTGTGTTTGCTTGACAGTTCATGAGATGTTAGATTTCTTTGGTAGATGGCTGTGAGTTGGAATCGGGTATGAAATGATGGCATGCTGCTAGAATTGTCAAGAAGAGAGAAGAAAAGCATTGAGTTTGAATAAGATGTTGGGAGAAACAAATATGTTACAAGATTAGTCACAAATATCGTCAATGGTTGGGAGAAGTTAGTATTGATTTTTGAAATGTAATGATTTGAAGAAGTTAGTATTGATTTTGAGTTGAAATGGAAGTAAAACTAATGTAATTTGTGTGATTTTGAATTCATGGAATGAAATTGTTAGTAATTTCATCTTTGTTTATTTATTTTTGCATTTTAAATATTTAATTAATTTTTTTATACTTAAGTTCACAATAAAGTGTCATCAGCGATGAATTTGGCTGTCTCTAAAGCTGCAATTTTTAGTAGTGAGTAGACTTTCGGAGACCAAATATGCTACAATACTTAAAAGAGTTATAGGGACGACATAAGTCATTACTGTAGATCAAATATTTATTGAGACGACAATTGATTGTCTCAATAGCCTACACTTATGGGGACAACATATGTCGTCTCTATAGATTAAATATTTATTGAAACGACATATGATTGTCTCAATAGATCAGTTGGAACCATTATCTTGATGAAGTTGGAAGACGAAAAGCAGGCTTATAGAGATGACATTGTCGTCTCTATAAACCATGAATTTATTGGGACGATTTTTTTCGTCTCAGTTTACTTACTAGTGCGGGCTTATTGGGACGATCACTAGAGACGGCAAAGTTGTCCCTTTAAATTTGTAGCAACGATTTTTAAATCTATAGGGACGACAAAAGTCGTCCCTAAAACCCTTGTTTCTTGTATTTAAAAAAAAAAAAAAATCATTTTTTTATTTATTTTGAAAATTTCACAAAAAAAAAAAGTCAATCCAAAATTCAAGAACCACTTTCTTGTATTTTTTAATCCTTTGTTTTATTGTTTTTTTCCATTTCATTCTACATAAATTTCACAATGTACAAATTTTAAGAAAAATCTTCATCTAGAAGAGATAAAGATAAAGATCGTGTGTGGAGGTTTTTTTTAATGAAGTTAAGATTAAATTGAATAAACTAGATGAAAAAAGGGCCAAATTGAAAAAAGGAGCGATCTCAAAAAAATCGTAGTGATGAGAGTCATTATAGGCATGATCATAAATCTAGGGATGAAATTGGGGTTAAGAGGGGTGAAGAGATTGATCTGAAGGAAATTTTGAAGATTCAAAAAGAAATTTATGAGGAAACGATCAGGTATGAACGGGAGGCAAAAAATAAAAAATATTGGCTAAGTTGTAAGAGAAAGAGGATAAAAGAGAAGTTGTGGTTAAATAGTTAAAGGAGAGTGAAAAATATATCATGGTAGAGCCTCAAGTTAGGAAAATTAAGAAGGAGGATGTAATGTCCCGAATTCTAATAACTTGGGACGCCACTTCTCCTTTAAATTTAATTTTATTGTGAAAAATAAACTGAATTCTAAACATCGTATTTATCATTTGAAAATTTCAGCGAAAACTTAATTTCGATAAATTCATTTAAAATAATTGATAAAATTTTAATTCTAATAAATAACTCAATTTATCACGTTTATTATTTGTAAACTACAGCGTAAACTAAATCATATGAATTCTGAAACATTTACAAAACTTTAAATCTAAATTTTTCGAAGGAAAGTAACAATAAATAATTTAATTGACAATATTCATAAATCGTGACTTTAAAAAATATATATATATAATTGATTATTAATTTGCCACCACTGCCCTTTCATTCGCCACCATATCCGAAATCTGTAAAAAATGTTAAAAATGGAATGAGCATTTCGAAAGAATTACTCAATAGACTCTTCGCCAATAATTAATTTAGAGAATAATTGAACACATAATTATGCAACTAATACAGTGATCACATCATCATAATCATTGGCTCTTTAAAAATCATAGGGTACGGGTAGTCTCGTCTCATGCATTTAAGTATTTAAGTTACGCATAACCACATTAATTTCTCATGTATTAAAGCATTTAAATTATGCATAACCACATTCTGATTTTTATTTCATAAGAAATTTTCTTGTATCGTCTCATGCATCGAAGCATTTAAATCACGTAAAGTTCACATAATACATGCAATTATAATCTAAACTAATTAGTGGAGGGGAGTTTACCTCAATTCAAGAGTTTGAAAGAAGAGCGGAAAATATCACGTTAATCCTTTAATTCTCCGAACATTTCGTCTAGCCAAAAGAAAATTAAACTAATTTAGTACATTGAAGATTTGAAGAACTAAAGTGATAAAATAAAGTTTGGGACTAAATTGAAATTTAAAGAAAATTGGAATTTAAAAGTTTAGGGACTCAAATACATTTTTTCGAAAATAAAAGGACTGGGTCAAAGGATTTCAAAATACTAGGGTTTAGCTAACTTATTTCAAAACTGCAGGGCTGATAATTAAACTTTAAACTTGTGGGGGCTGAAATAACAACTTTTCAAACTTGGGGTAAAGGTAAATTCTTAAAATTAAAAGGGGTTTTTAGTTAAATGAGTTTGGTATGTAATAAGTTTAGTAAAATAGATCCATCTGTTGAAATGTCAAAATTACCTTTAATGAAAAGGACTGTTTAATTTGTAAGATATATCCGCGAACTTAGTCAGGTTGATTTAATTCAGTACTTCTGGTTATATTTATATTTTTTAATCTTTTAAGTTTTTCTAAAATTGTTCTATATTGTAGTAATTTTTCAAAAGATTTAGGATGATCTTTTTTTAGTTATATATCCTAACGTTATTCCTTATGATACTTCATCTTCAATATCTTCGTATTCTTCTATAATTTTATGAACCGTATTTATATTTTTTGCTGTTTCAACAGAATTAAATTATATTCTATTTAGGATAGCATAATCAATATCTTCATATATCTCTTTTAGTTTAGATTGTCCAACATAATGTATATTTTTATATTTTTTAACGATAGTTGATAAAAATGAAATTTCTTTATTTTCTAAATATAGTTTATGATTACAGTTATTAGATGTTGATGTTTGTGAATTATTCATAGATTATTGGGTTGGTAAATTATTATACAAAATTTTCTGGTGTAAGTTCATTCCTTGATCTAGTAAAATACAATAATCTGCAATATATTGTTCTTATTTTTCTAAAAGTTTATTATATTCTTCAAAAGATATATTTTCATTTTCCATTTGATGTTTAATATCTTCCATTTTATTTTTTAATTTTTCTAAAAGATTATCTAGTCCTTCTATTGTATATCCTGACATTTAGGTTTGGATTGTATTTGTTACTATTTTATTTTCTAAATCTATTTTAAGTTGTAATATATCAGAATAATCTATAATGTATTGATCATGATTTTCTAAAAGTATATAATATTGTTCAGATGATTCATCCATATCTATTAATTGAGATATTATGTTATCTATTTTTTCCATTATCCTATCTAACAAATTGTCTAATCCTTCAATAGTATATCCAGGCATTATAAACACAAAGATAAATAATTTATAAAATTTCAAGTAATTTTTCAAACTCTATCAGTGTTTGAGAATTGATAATATCTATATCAGCCATAATATCTATGCTTTGTTCAAATGGTATATTATATTTTGAAATACTTTTCTTTCTCTTTTCTAATTTATCAATTATATCTTGAATATCTTGTATCATTATAGATCTTACAGTACCTCTAGCAAAGTTTTCTATCAAATTTTCTTTAAAACTTTTTAATATCTCTTGTGATGCGTAGAGTTGCTCTTGGTATCCTATTTTATCAATTTCATTTTCATATTCAATACCTTTTTTTTACTTTTGATATGCTTTTGAACTTTATATGGACATCTTTTAGTTTTGAGTTTTTTCATGATATAATTACTATTATTCATGATATTAAGATTTTCAAAAACTGGTAAAGAAAGATTCATCTCTTCCATCACTGTCATAATATATTACAGGGTGGGTCATAACCATTATCACTACTAAACACATATCCTAAATATAATTCATTATTTATTTCAGTATTATCACTATTAAGCCAAAAATAAATAATTGATTTTGTAATTTTTAATCCTAATATTCTTTTTAATGTCTGAAAGATAACTAACAAACATGACATATACACATGATATAACTTTTTTATTTCATTATTAGGTTTAGTAAACTGTTTATGCATGAATAGAGGTTCAATTATGCTATGGTATTCATCATTATAAGGACTGTTTTAATAATTAAACTTAATAATCCTGAATTCTATCATGTTAAAAACTCTTCTTCCTTCTAATTCCGTAAAGATAGATATATTAAGAATACTAACCTCTTTTCCTATTCTCAGTACCTTTGTATTTTCTTTCTATTGTTAGTGACCTTCAGGCTTATAGGTTTCTGCTCCACACCCTTCAATGACTTCCTGCCTTCACGGGTTATTAGCTAAACCTGGATGCCTTCACTGTATAACTTTTTAGATGGAAAATGTTTTAGGACAGAGTGTAGGGAGTTTTCTTAATAATATATCTTCTTTTTGAAAATAGGATTTAGAAGACAAGAATTTAGAAACTCATCATAATATGATAAGTAAATTGGGATTTTATTGATAATATGAAGATTGACAAAGGATTGACATGAGAATTTTCCAAAGACAGAAGATTTTTGGCTTTCTCACAAACTGAGTGCTCAAAAGAGTTTTGTCTTTCAACTAACCCGGAGGCCTCTATTTATAATACTATATTGGACACAATTACATCACTGCTTACATCATCGACCTAACAATTTTACATTTTTTTTTTCACCTAAGGACACACATGTCCCTCTATTATTTATTACATCACATGACCCTTACATTATAGGGACACTTATCCTTCTATTTTTTGATCTTGACATGGCCCCTACATTGTTCTGCATTGTTGAATTAAAGTAGATCTATTAAATAGCTTCCACTTGTCCATCAATTCTGTTGGCATGTAAACCAGATCCATCAAGTGGCTTCCATCTGTCCATCAATTCCTTTGGCATGTGGGGCAGTTCCTGGCTATGCACGCCTCTTGCAAAGTGGTAAAGCTTCCATGGATTTGATGAGTATCAAATTTATTGATGTATTCTTGCAAGATTGTTGACTTTTCTTTTCCTCCATTAGTGAGTACGGTCCATCCATTGTACTGGCATATACATTTGAATTTTTTCTCATACAGGTTTTTGGCAATGTTGTAAATAATTTTAATTCTCAACACCCTTCGGGATCTAAACCATGATCTTGTAATGTTTGGTACTGGCTTGGTATTTTTTTCAACTTCAATTTGAAAATTTCGAGCAACATACCCAATCGTGATAATATGCTCAGTAGGATAATATATCATTCCATCAATTTCAGGACCGATCGAATAAAATTTTAAGTATATGGGTCTTCCTTGAGCAAACTTTGAAATTTCTCATTTTAGTAAATCATCAAATTTTTCGATTTCTTTCAGATCTTTTCCTGGATAGATAAGATCCAAGAATCCATAATCAGCTGCCATTTTTGTCATGATGGGATCTCCTCCCTGAGTAACGATCAATCGTGGGTATACATGATCTCCAGACGAAATGTAATAGCAATCACATTCTTGAAGTTCATATATAACTTCAACAGTAGTTTTATATTCGTTTTCTTTTGGTAAAAAAGGGGAATCATCTTCTTCTTCAGTACGAATTCTGACTACCCTTATATGTTCATCTTTGGCATTGATTGTGATTTTTCGAGGACTGACTTCATTTATAACAACTTTTTTGGGACTTGGTTCATCTCTTTTAATTGTTGGTCCACCACTGCTTCCAGAAGATGTACCTGTTTGTATTTTTGATATAACCTTGGTATCAGCGATTCAAACTGAGATTCAATCTCAATTATGTTATCGCTCAATTCTTTAGTATAATTGTGATGAAATGTTGAGACTTCCATCAATTGCTTGAAACTTCCTTGGAGAGTTTCTGCAAGTTGTTCAATTCCAAGCTTTATATCTTTATCTTCCTACATGAGGAAGTTCATTCGCTTTTTGGCGTCTATCAGGGATTTTTTGATATTATCCATCTACAAATTCAATATTCCTGCTTAAAAAGTCCGCAAGATAATTATTAACACCTTTAATATGAACTATATCAAAATTATAAAATGCCAAATAGGCTTCCCATCTATGGAGTCTTCTATATTGAGGTTCTGGTGGTAATTTATTTTTTTACTAAACCTGCAACTTGAGAATTATCAGTTTCAACAATGAATTTCTTAGATAATAAAAACAATAAAAACTTCTTTATTCCTCTGATGATTGCTAACAGTTCTTTCTCATAAGTAATATAATTTATTTCTGCTTGATTAAACGTTCCACTTGAGTATCTACAAATTTCATTAAGATCTGTTTTTAATATTGTTGCGCAATACTTATCCGAGGCATTAGTATTAACTATCAGATTATCTTTTTCATCTGGTAATCTTAATTTTGACAAATTTTTACATTCTTCTTTTAGTAATTTGACAATTTCTGTGTGTTCATCACTCCATCCTTTGGTATTTGTTTTCCTGAGTAAAATTTGAATTTTATGTCTCTTTTTTGATATATTTTCAATAAATCATTCTGCATAATTTAAACATCCTAAAAATTTTTGTATTTGTTCTTTTGATTCTAATTTGTCTGGAAACTTTCTATCTTCTTAGATATATGAGTTTGTAATTTTATCCCCCTTTTATCTATTGATAATCCAAGAAAATCAATTTCTTGTTTTTCTATTATAGCTTTATTTTTTGAAAGAACAATTCCTTCTTTTTTACATTCATTTATAAATTTAATTAAATGATTTCTAAGTTCTTCTCTATTATTAGAATATATTAATATATCATCGACATAGACAATTAAGAATTCTTTAAATTTTCTAAATATGTTATCCATTCTTCTTTGATATATTTATGGTGCATATTTTAAACCAAATGGCATAACCATCCATTCATACTTACCTTGGGGTGTACTAAATGTTGTATATTGAATACTATCTTCTTCCATTTTTACTTGCCAAAATCCTGATTTGCAATCAAATTTAGAATAATATTGCTTTCCTTTTGCAAGATTTATTAGTACATCTTTATTTGGTAAAAAGTATTCATCAAATTTAGTATATTTGTTTAATTCTTTATAATTTCTCACCATTCTAACTTTTCCTTTTTTTTGTTCAGAATGTTTCATGACCATAAAAGCTGGACTACTATGAGGTCCATTACTAGGTTTGATTAATTTTTGGTTAAATAATTCTTTTATCTGAATTTTAAATTCTTGTGTATCTTCTATGGTATACATCATTGGTCTAACTCTTATAATAACATTTTCAGTTAATTTTATTTTAGCTTTTGGATGATGTGGTTTCCAAAATAATAATGGATTCTCTCCACAAATTTTTTCTAGTTGATCAATGATTTTTTCCATGTTTGTTTGTATGTTCATTTTAAGACTTTTTTTATACATTATTCTTTTATTCTTTTATTTCATTTTGTGTAATTGGTTGTTTCTCTCATTTATCATCACACTGTGTTGGCAGAACTCTGTAAGGTCTAAATTCTCTTGGTATATTTAGTAAATGTGCACAAGGTGTTTGTAACATTATCATGTAATTATTTTGTTTATAATATTGAAATTGTTGTATAAAGTCATTTCCTAATAATATATCACATTTTAATTTGTTATAATTATATATTTTATTTACAACTATTTGTTTGCTCCCAAGTATTATATCAATTTTATCAACACTATTAATTATATGAGTACTTTCTTTTGTTACTCCTGTAATTTTTATCTTTCCATTAGTATTCCATGATTTTATTAAGAAACTTTTGAATATTGTTATATCACTTCTCGTGTCAATTAATGCATAGGTTGTTATATTTGTTTCAACAATTGTAACTTGTATATAAACGGCTAATGGAAAACTTATATGGTTATTCATTTATTCAGCTTTTCTGCATAATATAGTTTGACCATTATGAGTTATATATAATCCTTCACGTTTTATACTATAATCTTCTAGTCTATCTTGAAAGCTCATTCCTAATAATACACGAGAATTTACCATACTACTATCTACATGACATGGTACTAGGAGATTTATTCCTACTATTTTTATTGGTACTTTTACTTCAAGTTCAGTCATATGTACTTGTCCATCAAAATTTATATATCTATATGGATCAGTTCTATGAGATATTAGTCCTTTATTTCTATTTGAAGCTATATGACATTCACTAGCTCCTGTGTCAATTAATATATTTGATCATTTTATATGTTCTATTCCATTAAAATATTCACCTTCTATTTTCATATTTCCAGCATTTCTATTAAGTTTTATTTCTTTTGTATTGCTAGTTTTTCCTAATTGTTTTCTATTAGGTAAACTTGCTGATCTCCTAATAAATTTGCCATATTCAAATGTTATGTTATTATTAGGGTATTCTTCTTCTCGTAACTCTATGATTTCTGGTTTATTTTTTGTTATAGTAAGTTCATAGTTTCTTGGAACTAAACTTATTTGTTTATCTGGTTCTACAGCTTTATCAAAATCTTTACATTCTTTATGAATTTCAATATATGGTTTTTTAGAATAAATGTTTCCATAATTAGAATTAGTAAATGTGTATAATGCCCTGTATTTTATAGTCATAATTTTATCTCCTGGTTCCATTATATCATCTTTATGTAATCCTAAAATTTCATCTTTTAATGATATGCAATATTCTGGATAATATGTAAATATTAGTTTCTTATATGTTAGATTTCCTTCTACTGTTCCTAAATGACTATCTTTTAAATTTATAATTCTTCCATCATGTAAACTTACAGTCAAAGGTGAATATATTCCTTCTCTAAACAGGGATTTAAACATTATTTGGATACCTGCTAAGTAAACATATTGAATCTTTTCACTTTGTTTTCTATTGATCTTTGTTAATAATTCTGTAACTGTATTTTTTGTTAAAATATTTAATTTGTGTGTTCCTTGAGTGGTTCTAACATCTATTGCCCTTTCAATTTTATGATATTCATTTATTTCTACTTTTTCTCTTTTCCATATTCTGTCTAATATTTCTCATTTTCCTATTTTCAAATCTAAAGATAATTTTTGTATTTTTCTGAACTTATTATTATCAAAAGTTACTTTTAATCCATAACCTTCTATTCCTTCATATTCTTGTTTATCTATGCTCTTATTTGTTTCTATTTCTTCTATTTCTTTATTCTGATTCTGATTCATTGCTTTCTGAATCTGTTTCACTTATATAGACTTCTTGATCATAGTATTCTTCGATATCTGATATTTCACTTAGTTCACTTTCTATTTCTAGATATTCATTTTGTAATATTTTAACTTTCTTTTTGTTACAATCAGGGCTTATATGTCCCATTTCTCCATAATTCTAACATTTGCATTGGCTTTTATCTTTCTTACAAGTTTTATTTTTCTGTTTTTTATTTGGATTATATCTTCTTTTGTAATATCTTCTCTTAGGTTTTATATATCTTTTCCAGAAGTTCTTGAATTTTTTAAACTTTCTATTTTTATATTTTCTTTTATTATTTTTTCTTCTTTCAGGGTTACATCCCCATTGGGTAGGCTTTTTCATATCTTCACAACATATTCTAGTTAATTTTCCCGATTTCTTTAATAATTGTCTTTGTTGACATATGTATGCTAATCTTTCAAATAGGAATTTTGTCCTTGATCCTAATGTTCTAGGTGTTCCAGGGTTATCTCTAATAAATTTTTCAAATTCTATTTTAAAGTATATTCCCCATGAACCTGGTAATTTATTGTAATACATATCTCTATATACTTCTTGATTTTCATTACTATAGAAATGGACATAATAGAATTCTTTAAATTCACAAGTATATTCTTTGATTTTACACATATCACGTATTGTTAAATTTATTAATCTTATTCTTGCATTATCTTTTTCTCTTATTGATTCTGCTTCAGAATTACTTATCCAATTTTCTCCTAAAAATTCATCCGCAATATAATCTACTAACTTTTCTATTCCCTTTCTATCTGATTTTATTAGTTCTGTCTGTACATTTCTTCATATTAATGCTTTTGTATCACTACTTATTCCTTCCCACCAATTTCTAACATGTCCTTCAAAAGATGCTACTAAAAAAATTATCATTCTATCAGTATTTTCCCATGTATCATCTTTATTGTATAAAAAAAATAGTATCTTTGAATCTGCCCAAGTTAATAAGGCTTTTTTAGTATCTATTTTACAATCTAAATCTAATTTTGTTCCTCCATAATTAATAGGTTTATCATAATTATCATTTGGTTCAAACCTATCTTTATATTTATTCCCTCTAGGTGGTTGTCTATCTCTGATTCTATCATAATATTGCCGGTGTGGTTTGCTATATAAGGGTGCATAACTTTCATCTGGATCTGGTAATTCTTGTTTGGAAGTTCCTATTGGAGCTGGGTTAGGTGCTCCTCCAGTATTCATTAAAATTTTCTATGCTTAACTGGTCAAAATTTTCTATAAGAAAATCTAACTCTTCATTCATTTTTGTCTTGTTCTTCTTCAATTTTTTCTTCAACTTTTAATTTTCCTAAAGTTTTTTCTATAAATTTTTGTAATTCTAATTCTTCCTCTAGTATTCTTGGTAATATGTTTCTTCTAAATTCATCATCCATACTTCCTGCTTCTGTTATAATTTTTTCTTGTTCGAAATGCTTCTTTCCTATTCTAAGTATTTCTTTTTCTATGAGTTTTTTGTCTATTTTCTTATCTTTGCTTTTATTATTTTCTTTGAATTCTCTAATCTATAGTTTTAGTATATTTATATCATTTCTTACTTCTTTTAATTCATTTTTTACTTCTTGTACATCACTTATTAATGTTTTTATTAATATTTTTAGATCTTCAATATATTCACTTATCGACATTTTATACTCTTGGTTTTTGAGTTTTTTGTACCTTAAATAGTCTGTCATACATATCATCTATTTTTATTTTTAGCTTTTTGATTCTTTCTTCTATTGATATGATCTTTTCATTTTCATTCTTTCTTATTTTTTCATTTAACCTATCTATTTTTTCTATAATTATTCCAATTTTATCTTGATTAATTAATTCTCCTGATTTTTTTTTTGGAATTCTTTCAATATTTCTTCATCTATATTTTTAATTTCTCCTATCATTTCTTTTAATTCTTTTAATTGTATTGTTAGTTTATTTTGAATATTTTGTGATTTTTCTTTGATATTCATGTCATGTATATTTAATTGTTGTAATTCTTCGATAGCTAATTTATCTTGTAAATTTATGTTTTTATATGTTTGCCATAAAAATGCACTTATCCAATTTAATTGTATGTTAAGAAATCCATCAGATTCTTCCCATGAGCTTAATGGTTGAAACATAGTTGTATTAGTTCCTTTTATTTGATAAGATCCAACTGGAAGTCTTATATTTTCTATTATTTGTTTTTCAAATTTTATTTCTGGAAATTCTGTCATTAATTTCTTCCTTTAATATGTTTGATTTCTAGAATAAGTTCTATTTCATATTTTGCTTCTTTATAATTCATTATTTGATATTCACAATATTCTTCTATTGATCCAATCATTAATTTTCTATGATATATTCTATAATATTTTAGATAGTCTTCCAATGTGTTTGTTTTATCATATTTTTCTTTTCTAGTTTTTTCTTTGTCTTCTAAAATCGTTTGAATTTTTGGTAATTGTTTTAAAATTCTATCAAAATATTCTCTCTTTTTCTCCAATAATTTTAATCTTAATTTTTCTTGTCGTTTTATATTTCTTTCTTCTCTTATTTGGTCCATTAAATTTCTTCTTTGTTCTACTATTAAATCTAATTTTTCATTTGTTTCTATGTCTAGATATCTCACTAATTGAGGATCCACTCTATGATAATCCATTTTTATAATCTTTATATAACTCTTCTAGTATATCTTTGTGGATTAAATCTAATATTTCGTTTATGATAAAATCTTCTTTTATTATATCGAAATTTATTAGATCATATATTTCTCTTCTTACATCCTTATCTAAATCTTTTAAAGTGTTCAAGATTTCTATTTTATAATTATCGGGTAGTATTAATGTATGTATAATTATAAATCTTGATATATATATATATATATCATTTTCCAAATATTATGATTTCAAAGTCTATTTTGCAAACTATTATGGTTGTTGGATCCATTTATGATTATTTTCCAAATTAAAAGTATATAAAATAACAAATCCCTTTCTCTCTCTACATTTCGTAGCAGAGAAGAGAAAGAGAGAGAGATGGACGACCAGGGACGTTGCCCCTCTCGGCGCTCCAGCGCCCTTCGTTGGCGCTCGCCTCTGGGGATGCCACCATCACATGGCAGCTGCGAAGATGGGTCGGGAGTTGAGGTAAGTATTGGGTGAAAACCGAAACTCAATTCCGAGCTTGGGGTGATAATTTTCGACGATATCCCGGTCAATACATGGTGGAGGTCGAGGTAAGGTGTTTGGGTCTAGTTTGATTCTTTGTTTTTGGTTTGATTTGGGGAAAAAAAGACTTGGATTTGAAGTTGGGTAGTAGGCAATGGGGAGTTGCAGCCGGAGTTTAGGGTTCGAATTTTGGTGCAAACTGAGGCTTGGGATTGCGTTTCCAGTTTGTATGTCGTGATGATTTGGTGGTTGAGTTTTGGTAGTGGTGATTGAGGTCGAAGCTAGTGATTGGTTTGACCTGCTATGATGCTTGAGGCTCTGGTATGTCAAAGGGGAGCTGTGTTCTGTGATGAAATCTAAAATATGCGCACGAACGTGTGGTGTGTTGAATTCTTCATGTGGAATAATTTGGTATGAAGATCGGTTGGAGGTGGGAGGAAGAGTGTTACCTTGCTGGGTTGAAGGTCTATGTGTTGTGAATGACATTGGGAAGGGTTAAGATTTTATGCATTGGTTTTGAGTTAAACATGGTAGATTAGGGTAAATCTTGATTTATAGAAATAGTGAGAATCATGGAAGTGAGTATTTGTTGTGTAAGGAAAGACTTGGAGAGGAAAAAGTTGTTGAATTGGTTGGGCCAAGAAATAATTGATTGAGTTTTAAATGCGCTTAGATGGTTAGTAATGACATTTGGGCTTATGAAGTTGGACCTAAAATAAATAAAAACTTGGACTCAAAATAATTTGAATTTTCATAATTAAAGTTTGGACTTCAAATAAATTGTGACATTGGAATATTTTTGATAAAAATTGGAATTTGACGAAGATTTTAAATAAATTTAATTTCACTTACTTGACTAGACGAACATGTGTTTAAAAAACATAAATCAATAAATAGGCAAAGTTGTAGCGACATGTTTTTAAAATAAAAGTATTTATTTAAATAAGTCATGAAAATTCTTGGTCGCTACAAAGGAGGGTGAGTTAGAGTTCAAAATTAAAGTAGGTGAACAAACTCCAAAATTTGACGAGCAAGAGGTGGAGTTGGGTAGCAAGGAGGTGATTGAAAATACAATTGTTGATGATGAGAGGCATAGTTGGAAGTTGAGATGGAAGTTCAAAATTTGAACCTTGAAGTGGAAGATCCACATTTGGGCAATGAAGAAGTAGTGCATGAGAGTAGAAAGTTAGTTAAGTTGCAAAGGACGAAAGAGGCGAAGAAAAGAGCCTCGTGGTTCAAAAAGAAGAGTTGGTGATTATTCATCGTGAATACAAGGATCCATACCTTGTAACTCATGAAGCTAACATTTCCCTCATTTTATTTGAATCTTTCTTGCAGGTTGAAAATTATTGGAAGCTTGACCAACACCAACCTGGGCCGATTAAGTTCGTATTTCAATCTATTCATGCTTACCAACCAAAGGAGCGCAACTTATTGAATTCCTGTAATGGAGTCCATAATTTTTCACTTGATCTAGGTGAGAAATTTTTACTTCAAGGCCCCAAGAGCTGGAAGTGTTTGAAAAGCAGGCAAAAAGTTGATTCGAGGTCGAATCCTTTTCAAGAGAGCGGGGATGATGTGATCCGGGATAGGTGTTGAAAGGAGAAATCAAGACATGGGTGATGCAACAACAATCTACATGAAAAAATGAGCAAGTTTTGTGTTTGGCCCGAGTCAAGACTCAAATCGGATCAAACCACTTCAAAGGATCGCAAAATTATACAACCGTACACTTATGCCCGTAAATAAAAATAGTCATTGCTGTGATTTAATTTGTGTTTCAACTTACAGCCATAACCAGAGAACATGTGGCCGTAATCAAGCTGCTGCTCGCGTGGGTCTGAGATTAGGGCTTTTCGCGCGATTTTAGGTTCTTTTCCGTTTTAGTTATTTCTTAACTATGTTTTAAGCCCAATAGCGGCAAGGATTAGTTGATAGGTCATTTTTACTTATTTATATCCTTTTTTATTCATTGTAAAATTAGACTTGGATTTTAATATCAATTGATAAATGTGTGGATTCACATTACCAACCCAAACTCATCAAGATTGATAGTCCTGTGGCGTTCATCCCGAACTTATCAAATATTGATAATCTTTCTGGTGTTCACAATCAGAAACTTATCAAGAAAACTGGACAAATCCTTGTGGCGTTTAGAAAGTTTTGGTTCTCTCTTCCGTATCGTCAATCCTCATGTCATGAAGTTTGGGTTAAGATTCCACCTTCCATCCACAACTTGAGTTCGAAACTTTCCGGCATTAATTCCACGCTTCTTTCACGTCACCTTGGCCATTGTTGTGACCATTGTTAGATTGCATTCCTAATGGATACAAAATTTGAGTTTTAATATAACTTGTGAAATAACAAGAATTTTAAGTTCATCAATTAGGTCATCTATAAACCTGTTTGTTAAAGTAGTCCAAAGCCTCACAAGCATATGAGCGTTTTTAATACCTGCATTCCCAAAATCTCTTCTTGGATAGTCCTTTGTCCACAAAGCCTTTGCATAGAAAATTCATTAATATCCCTCAATTTTTTATATTTCTATTTTTCTTGTGAGGAGCCATTTCTGGGATGCAGGTTCAACTGTGCGTTAATTTTTGTTATTATTTAATTTACTTAAAATATTTACTTGTATGAAGGAACATTAAAAATGCTACCTTTATGGTTTTTCTTGCAGTCAAAAGGATTTATTTTTCAATTATTTGATTTTTTAATTTATGACTTCAGTTGTATGATTGTGTACAAAAAGTTAAAACGTTTTTTTTTGGAACAAATAATTTGTTGAGAATTGGCTTGCGAATACTTTTTTTTTTATTGACTTAGGTGTCCAAATTTCGATCGACTAGTCATGAGAGATGGAGGCCTTCCCCTTGGTTCGTTCTTCATATAAATCCAAATGCAAATACATCATATGCATACTTGGAGTAGACATTCGAGCAACGGTTCTCTTTCCCACGAACCCCATTACGTTGCACTAATGAGACTACCGGAGGGATGAAAGGGTACAGATACTGAGACATCCGTCCCATTAGCTTCGGCACTTGGATTTCCAAGTGTTGGCATCTAAAAAGAATACACGCTTTCTTTTATATGGAAGCTTGTTCTATACACGAACATTGTCTTAAGATATCACATTTGTCATAAATATTGATATCATATTTTACCCTATAGGTTCTAAATTTTCTAAATTGAACTGTCGTTTAAAGTATCACTGAGGATATGAACCAAATATAAATCTACGTACATAAATTATTCCAAATCAATTATCATTTGCAAATTTAGGTAGTCTCGCAATTAAATCAATTATAACAAGCAATCACTTACTTGACTGGTGGTACTTCAAAGTATGACTTGACAAATATGTGCAGTAGGCTGTCTATAGAATCTTAAAACCAAATAATCTGATACCACTCTTGTAACACACGCAAATTTCAAGAGTTTTTGAAATGTTTAGGCATTTTTGCTTTGATACCACTCTTGAAATGCACACAAATTTTAAGACTTTTTCAATTTTAGACATTTTTCCTCGGATACAACTCTTGAAATGCACGCAAATTTCAAAATTTTTCAAATGTTTTAATCCTTTACACTTTGATACCACTCTTGTGACGACCCCAAAATCACGTAAATTTTTTTAGCCAGTGATGTAAACATCACATAACTAAATTTTCAAAATCACTTCACCGAAAATAAAATCCATTTATTTAAGAAGTAACGAATTTAATTTTTAAAACATTTCTATAAAGATGTCGTGTTTAATAAAAGTGTGGCAATTCAAATACAATAATTCTTATTCGGTGGTGGTGTGTCCACAACTTACAGTCACTTAGCATAGTACTATATATCTTGTCGTCTGAAGATCCATGTCAATCTTTTTTATTTCTACGACTACCTGAATACTCAGACTTCGTGGGATGAGCCAAGCATGCCCAGTGAGCAGAATATGGTGCACATATGTTATTGCATATTGAAACATAATTCAACAAGATGAGTAATCGATGCACATGCATATTTTTTTCAAAAATCATGCTTCAAAGGCCCGATTATAGATTATCTCATCTACACTAAAGTGCTTATCATTTTCTTAAACTGAATATCGATAAAATGGTCATAACACATCAGATTTCATATGACTATTTCACCCTCTAGTGAAATGATATGTATGTGGAGAAGGACTATTTCTTTGATGGACTATTCAAGATGAATGTCCTTATTATTGTTAATAATAATATGGTATTTTCTTTTGCTTATATTTATCGTTGAATCTTCCTATTTAGGGCATAATTGATTCGAATATGCAAACTTTAAATCTGTGCATAAATTATGAATTTAAGTTTATTGAATTCCTTACAATTTGATCAAAAACACAATTGCGAGATTTTTCTTAAGGCTAAGTGAGCCAAATCTCATTTTCATTACGTTGGAAGGAATCCTATGCCTTTAGAGATTAATTCACAGTAATATTTGTGACTTGAAATTTGTGCAAACTAAAGGTGGTAAAAAGTGCTACATTAATTTTATTAATGATTGCATAAGATAATGTTAAATCTATCCGCTAAGAAGCAAAGATGATGTCTTATATATTTTTGAACATTAAAAGAATGAAGTTGAAAATCAATTTAGCAGATGTATAAAAAATATTCATAGTTATAGAAGAGGAGAATAATGAGTACCTTTCAAAGAATTTTATTCAGAATTTGGAATTATTCATCAAATAACGACAATTTATTCACCTCAGTCAAATAGTGTTATTGAGAGTAAAAATAGAACTCTTAAGGAAATGATGAAATGCTACATTGATAATTTCGGCTTTCCCCAGAACTTGTGGGAGGAAGCTATCCTCTCAACAAATGTCATTTTCAATAACATACCCCTAAAGAAAGATGATGAAACTCCTTATCAATTATGGAAATGTCATAAGCATATCTATAAATACTTAAAGTTGTGGGGGGTTGTTTGGGTAAGGTTGAAGTACCAAATCCTAAACATGTTAAAATAGGTCTTAAGACAATTGATCGCATATTTATTGGATATGCTCATAACAATAGTGTACGTCGATTTCATGTTCATAAGTTAGACATTCTCGATGTGCATGAATGTACTATGATTGAATCTTTTAATACTGCATTCTCTGAAGATGTCTTTCCATGCAAAGATAAGAAAGAAACTAATTCAAACAAACAAGCTTATGCAGTAAGAAAGAAACAAATTTTCAAATAAATGAACTTCTGACATCGCGAGTGATTTTCCTCTAAATAATGAAAAGTGGAGGCACAGTAATTTGGCCAGAACATTTAGATCCTTTGGTCTAGATTTTCTAAACTACATGGTAAAAAATGATACTAAGATATTCAAAGAGACAATGTCTACTCGAGAAGCTCCATTTTGGAAGGAAGCAATCAACGATAGTCACATTCTTAAATATTTCGAATTTGTCAAGATGTGATGTTAGCACTACTTCATGCATCTAAACTTTCGATTTTTTTTTTTTTTTATATACAGAGAGTTGATTTTTCTGGGATAGCTAAACCATTAATCAAAGAAGCAAATTTTTCGATATATAGATCAATTGTTTTGTAACATTCTTATTATTTATTTTGGAATAATAGTCTACATTGTGGCATATTGTATTGTACAGTACTCAATACTTTTATTTATTAAAATTATGGAAACATGATTATATGTGTTTTTATATAACCTT
The DNA here is from genome assembly GCA_963555705.1 of Ligustrum vulgare. Taxonomy (NCBI): domain Eukaryota; kingdom Viridiplantae; phylum Streptophyta; class Magnoliopsida; order Lamiales; family Oleaceae; genus Ligustrum; species Ligustrum vulgare. Next base: position 12,835,540 of record OY743171.1, read on the forward strand.
TTTTTTAAAATTATTATAGGTTTGCTGACAATAATAAATAAACATGTTTACCAAAGCCAAATTGTCATTTACAGTATGCAATAAAAGTATGTCATTTAAGTTGGAAAAAAAATACATTTTTAGCATGCAATAATAGTATGCCTGTGTGCACTAGTACGCCTAAAAGAGTTGAAGTTTATACGGCTTGCAACATGATATAAAGTTCATTAACGAAAAGCATACTTTATCTAGTGAAGGTTTCCAACAAACCACTAAATGATCAAAAAAATTAGTATTTTTCATGTATATATAAATAAACATATAAAGATGACTATATATATACCACTCCAATTAATGAAAATATCAAGATTAATTATTATGTCTTTCCTTTATATGAAGCATAAGATGAGTGTATATTTTGAAGATAATGGATCATCATAAATTGCTGACATGCCTAAATTGTTAGAATAAACCATTCCACTTTCTATTCCCCCCCAGAAGGGTAGTGTTAATAGCTCACTTTTAGACCAATCGCCTTTCCATGACAATGAACTACAATAGAATTAAATATCTTATTTCAAATAGTGTCTATTTTATGTTAAGAAAAAAATATAACTGAACCCTAAAAAAGGTCTTTGTACACAGTGGTGGAGCCACCTATAGGCGAGGTAGCGCGACCGCGCTACCTCGCCGCCGGTGGTCCGCCAGTGGCGCTGAGCAGGTGGCGCCGCGCTTGGACATCTGATTTTTTTTTTGGCCCAAATCAGTACCCAACTCCCAAGCCTAAGCCCAAACCAGAAATACAACATACAAATCGATCTCCATTTGGTCCAACGAGCAAATTCTTAACAAAAATCAAAATCCCTAACCTTTTGGCTTCATCCCTTCCCGATTCTCTCTGTACCTCGCAGGCGCAGCCTTCGGCCAAGCACGGATCCACCACTGGTGCCGCCACCTGCGCAGGTCTCAGCGTGCCTTCCTTCCTGCTTGCTTTCTGTGCTGTGCTTGCTTGCGCCTTGCTGCTTCTGTGCTTCAGCCTTCCGACGGTAATTGTTGACATGTTTCATGTTTGTTTAGTTAATAAATGTTAAAGTATAAGTATATGTATATGTTATGATTATTTTTTTTTTTTTTTGTTGTGACTTGTGTAATTTTCAGATTTTATAATGTTATTACTTATTATGTTAATGTATAAGTTTTAAGTATTTTAATAAATATTATTGATGTTTGATTTATTAATTTTTTTGGTTACGTTAGACTGTCAATTGTTGTCATTCCTCAATTTTTTTTTATCAATTTGTGATTTGTCACAAAGGCTAAACAGTAATTCATTATAATTGATTTGAGAATTATACATAAATGTTACATTTAAGTTTTTGCAAAGTGGTTTAGATTTGTAAATTGTGACTATTGTGATGAAAATATGATTTGATTTGTGAATTGTTATTATTGATTTATAGGTTGTGAATTGAGATTTGGTGAATATTTGATTTGATTTTTGACCATTGATTTACAGATTATGGAACGTTTTTTCCCACCTAAACGAAAATCTTAACTTAGTGGTTCTAATTCTAGTAGTCCTGCAACTGCTTCTAGTAGAGCAAATGAGTTAGTAGATTTTGATAACACAAAGAAATTTCGTACTGAATTCAATACGGATGAACTTGTGTCGGATCCAAGAATACGACCCCTAATTGAGTCACATGATCCTAACATTAGAGATGATGTTAGGATGACATACTTAGAGAAAGGTCCTTGTCAACCACATGGACATGACTTTCCAAGAAGACTGATGGGAAAGGATAATAGATGTTTTAGGAAAGAATGGTTTAATGAATTTTGGTTGGAGTACAGTGTAGAAAAGGATGCTTTATATTGTTTGTATTGTTATTTGTTCAAACCTGATAGGGGAAGTCAAGGGGGTGGGTATACATTCACTAAGACTGGGTTTAGAGATTGGAGTCACAAAAAGATTTTAAGAGATCATGTTGGTCTTGTGGATAGTGCTCATAATATAGCTTTTGAGAAATGCAACAATTTGAAGAATCAAAGATAAAATAACTCTTATGATTTGCGTAGCCAAAGTAGTACACAACAGAAAAGTTATAGGACGAGGTTGACTGCGGTACTAGATTGTACTAGATACCTTTTGATGTAAGGGTTGCCTTTTCGTGGTCATGACGAATCAGAAGATTCACTTAATAAAGATAATCTACTTGAGTTACTAGAATGGTATGCAGCTCATTATGAGGAAGTCAGGACTTCGGTATTTGGTAATGCACCAGCAAATGACCAAATGACCTCACCCCCTATCCAAAAGGATTTGGTGAACTGTTGTGCAGTTGAGACGACCAAGGCGATAATGAATGAGATGAATGATTCTTTATTTTCAATCTTAGTTGATGAGTCTCGTGATAATTTCGTGAAAGAACAAATGGCAGTTGTTTTACGATTTGTAGAAAAATATGGACAAATCAAGGAGCGTTTTTTGGGCATGACACATGTTAAAGATACTTGTGCACAGTCACTTAAGAATGCGATCGATGCAATGTTTTCTAAGCATGATTTGAGCATTTTTAATTTGAGAGGTCAGGGTTAGATGGGGCAAGCAATATGTCTGGTGAGTTCAACGGATTAAAATCTTTGATTTTAAGGGAGAATCCCTATACTTTTTATGTTCATTGTTTTGCTCACCTACTTCAATTATCAATATTTTTGGTGGCACGTAGAACTATAGTGGTTGGTGATTTCTTTAATACGCTTTCTATCGTTGTAAATTTAGTGGGTGTGTCTTGTAAGCATGTAGATGCACTTCGAGCAAGTTATCATGACGAGATTTCAATCTTGGGGAAATTTGTAGTGGTGGTGAAAAGTTTCAAGAAATGAATTTGGCATGACTTGGCGACACTAGATGGGGCTCGCATTTACTCACAGTCACTCGTTTTATTAGTATGTTCAATAATGTCTTAGACGTTCTTGATATTGTATCACAAGATGGGCCAACTGTAGATCAAAGAGCATTGGCCGACCATCAAATGACCACTATGCAAAACTTTCAGCATGTCTTCTGTCTCCATTTTATGTTTGACATTCTTCCCATTACAGATAATCTTTCACAAGGGTTACAAAAAAAGGAGCAGGATATTCAGAATGCTATGGGATTGTTAAATGTGGTCAAGTGTACATTGCAGAACATGAGGGACAATGGTTGAAATAAATTGTTGGATAGGGTGATCGAGTTTTGTGTTAGTAAAAATATCAGAGTGCCTATGATGGAGGATATTATGGTTTTGGAAGGTCGATCAACAAGACGTGGAGTTACTCAGCAGGTGACGTATTATCATCGTTTTTATGTTGATTTATACTGTCATGTTATAGACTCAATTTTGCAAGAGTTGAACGATCGTTTTCCAGAGACAACTACTGAGCTCCTTATCTGCATTTCATGTTTGAGTCCAAAAGATGCAAATTTTGCAACCTTTGATACTGCTAAATTGCTACGTCTTGCTGAGTTCTATCCTTCAGACTTCAACACTGAAGAGTTGTTATTACTTAGACCCGAACTTGACAAGTTTTTTTATACTTGTCACAATGGAGAATGCTTTCTTTAATCTCAACAGTATATCATGTGTAGCTAAGAAGTTGGTTGAAACGGGGAATTCTTGTTATTTTCCATTGGTTTATAGGCTAATTACATTGACTTTGATATTACCTGTGGCAACTGCATCTGTTGAAAGAGCATTCTCTGCAATGAATTTAATCAAGAGTGATTTGCGCAACAAAATAGGAGATAAATGGTTGAATGACAATTTGGTTGAGTACACGGAGCGAGACATTTTTAAAAATATTGAGAATGAGGCAATATTGCAGCGTTTCCAAAATATCAGACCCCGAAGAATGCAGTTGTCTTAGCCAACGAATACCAACTGATGTCATTATCATGTATTTTGCATCTATTTTGGTTTGTATTGGATTATATGTTCATATATTTAATTACAACTTTTTATTCTTATATCTATTTATTCATTTTTAAATATTATTTCATTAAATAATATTCACAATCTCGCTATTTCAATCTTTCATGTTAGTCGGTCAACGGTCAACGCTCTACCTGGACTTCTCGGCTGGCTCAGCCACTATTTGTACATATTGTGATTTTCAACTTGCATATTGTTCTCACAATGGGGTGGTGAAGTCTTCTCGATGTACAAACTACAAGAAATTAATTCATCAGTAGCATGGATAAGATTGGTCATAAACTCCACCTCCAATCCCACATAAGGATATCACATAAAATATAAATTTCAAATATATATATATATATATATATATATATTACTCAAGAAAGTGCTAATTACCTGTTAAGATTCACCCATTCTTTATCCATTATAACCAATATATTGTCCTAGTTATTTAGGAAAATAGTGATTTTATTGATATATTTTCAATTCATTGTGAGATGTATATACAACCACAAAGGATCTTGAAGATATAGAAGGTTAGAGCAAAACAAGGAAATGATAAATACGAGATCCTCTAAAATATTACATTAACAAAAATTTAGGGAAGCTAAGTAGGGTAAGTCGTGGTTGCATCATCAACTGGACTAGGGCAAGTTGCGACGACTGCATGGACTAGGCACCTCTTGGTTGGGCTCTTCTTGATGTTGTGGTTCGACTCATGACTCAATTCACCATGTGATCTAATATGCCCTCGCAAGACGGAGCTCCCATTGAAGACACCAATCTTGGACCGAAGATGAGAGAAGAAAGCATTGGAAAGAGGTTCGGTGGGAAAGTTAGCAAGTTGATCTTTGGGAGAGATGTAAGAGACATTGAAGATGCGTGGGAGATATGATTTCAGACGAATTGGTAGCCAATTGAAATGTGTTTCATGCGAGAGTGAAAAACCAGATTGACAGATAGATATGTGCACTAAGATTGTCACAGAAGATGGTTGGACGAGAGGGAAGAGCTATGCGAAGTTCTTGTAGAATGTTGTGAATCTAAAGAACTTCAGCAGCACATGAAGCTCGGGCACGATACTTAGCTTTCGTGGATGATCGTGCAACATTTGTTTTTGTTTTTTTGAACACCAGGAGATGGCATTTCCACCAAGATATAGGATGTAAGAAGAAGTTGAAGTGCAATCATGAGGGTTGCCAGCTCAATCTAAGTCAGTAAATGCAGAAAGAGTAAGGGAGTTTGGTTTTTTTAGAAATTGCCCTTGGAAGATGGTGGATTTGATGTAACGAAGGACCCTTTTTTCAGTAGTCCAGTGAGTGTCTGAGGGCTTGTGCATGAACTGAGAGAGTTTTTAGACGGCATAGGAGATGTCAAAATGGAGATGGATAAGTACTGGAGATCAACCAATAGTTCGAAGAAAAGGTAGGATCACATGGAGGAGAATTGTCATGTAGAGATAAAGCTGCGGAGGAGCTCGTGGGTATGGAGCACTCCTTAGCTCCAATCATGTTGGTCCGCTGAAGAAGATCACTAATGTATTTATGCTGGGAGAGAAGGGAGCCAAATGTAGTAGGAAGAATTTCGACATCAAGAAAGTAGCTTAAGTGGCCAAGATCCTTGATTGGGAATTGGTGAGATAAGGCCGTGATGAACGTTTGAAGGGTGGGATTATGATTGCCAGTGACCAAAATATCATCGACATAGATGAGTAGGTAGATGGTGACATGTTTATTGAAATAGAGATAGAGAGAAGTATCGCTGCTGTAGTTATTGTAACACCCCAAATTTTTCTAGAGGCCTTGGGCTAATAGTCCTAATAATTGGTAATATGAATTTGCATGTAATTATAATTTAATAGATTTATTTTAGAGATGTTAAATTAATTATTGAAATGTTTGTTTTCATGAATTACCGGATAAGTGTTAAGATGAACTTGAATAATTTGCACATATCCACATTAGAATATTAATCTCAAGCGATTAGGATTTCTCTCAAATATAAATTTGATGTATTATTGGTTGTTATTTGAAGTCCCATTAAATTTAAAATAAGAGTCTTATTTGCATTGTAATTATAAAATTATCCTTAATTGAACCTACCTAGTTATATAAGGATTATCATTATTCGTGCCAAAACCAATTCTATTACCATAATGACTTATCTATTTTCACGGATTTCACTCCAAATTTTTAATATTTAAAGACATCAATTTGTGCATGTTTTATAGAGTCACTGTGAGACAGAAAGAAATACACAGAGAGAGAAACGAGTTAGAGAGAGAGAGAGAGAGAGAGAGAGAGAGAGAGAAGAAAGAAAAGAAAGTTAGGAAAAGAAATAAAGTTTTTAGACTTGTTCGAGATCCATTTGACAATAATTTTCAGTCCTTGTCACTCAATTATATGATCAATTTAACAAACAAGGTATGGATTTCTTTATGTGCCTAGTGGTTTTGTATTTTCGCTTTTTAATGTTTTAAGTTTGAGTAATTTATGTTCTATCATGTGATCCAAATTATTAGTAATGAGGATCTTGTGGGCAATACCAAAGGGTATTAAGTAGATCTACAGAAGCTAGTCATAGGACTAGACGCTAAATTGAGATTGAGAATGAGAATGACCTAAATCGAGAATGAGATGGTCTGGTTTCTATTCCACTATGAAAATATGTTACGTGCATAATTTACTTTTTTTTATATTAAATTGTGAAAATACTGGCACGAGATCTATACTGAGTATATTCATATGCTCTTTCCATATTTTAAAATATTTTACAGACTCTTGATCGATTGTAGTTTGAGGTTAAACTTCTGGCAGAGCCTTTGTCGCTAGATCAAGAAAATTAAAATTTTCTTTCAAAATTTAATTAGACAATTGTTTTGCAAATCAAAGTTTTATTCATTTATTTAGATGCCCAAAATTGACGTTGAATTATTTGATATTTTTGTAAGACATAAAATTTAATTATGTTATTCCACATTAGTATTCTTTAAAATTGTTATTACATCCTATGTTAAGTCAATATTTTTACGAATGAAAGAATGATTTGAGTAACCTTCGAGACATAGGTTTTGGGGCGTTACAGTTATGGAAACCTTATGAGATGAGGAAGGACTTTAGGATCTCATACCAGGCACGCGGTGCCTACTTGAGTACATAGATAGCTTTATGTAGACGACAGACATGCGAGGGAAATTTGGGATCAACAAAGCCAGGGGGTTGGCTAATGTAGACCTCTTCTGTCAACGCACCATGTAAGAAAGCATTATTGACATCATGTTGTCCAATCGGCCAGTTTTGGGAGAGAGCAAGAGAGAGGATTAGTCAAATGGTGGTAGGCTTTACTAGTGGACTAAAGGTGTGATTGAAGTTACAGGACTCGAACTCCAGAAATCCATGTAAATAACATCAAGAGGACTCTTGCTAACTAGACTAGAAGTGCTAAAAAGTAGCTTATGACTTTTAATTGGCTGACAGGACTGACAATGAAAATCAGAAGAAACTTTAAATGACTATGAAAGAACACCAAGAATAAGTAAGTAATGAATGATCTTTTCTGCAAGATGACCTAATTTGCTGTGCCAGGTGACAATTGGAGACTCTAAGGAGTGATGGAGGGTTGGAGCTAGTGAGTTGAAAGTAGGCCATTCATTGATATCATAGTGATTTCGACCTCTGAAGAGTGGTTCCCCTGTGCGAAGATCCTTAACAAAAAAGTAAGAAGGAAAGAATTCAATGAATGTTTGATGAGAGTTAGTGAATTTGGAGATGGACAGAATGTTACGTTTTAGGGAAGGGACACAAAGAACATTATGTAGAGAAATTGAAGGAGAAAGGGATATAGTAACTTTGTGAGAGATGGAGAGTTGAGAGCCATCAACTAGAAGAATATCATCTAGTCCATCATACTGTTGAGCAAAGATAGGCTGGACATGTTGGAGGTGATGTGATGCAATGCTCCAGAGCCCATGATCTAATTGTTGGGCGAAACAAAAGTAACAAGATGAATTAAACCACTCGGAGGTTTGAGTTGTGGGAAAAGATCCCAGCAGTCTTCTGCAGAGTGTCCATGAAGATTGTAATAGCGGAAATAAATTGGACCGTTGCTGTTGGAGGCCGATGGGGGACGGGACCGTTGGATGGGTGTAGGAAGTAGGCCACGTCCTCCAATAGGCGTAGGCTGTGGTTGGGGACTGGTGTAAGAAGGCTTGCTAGATGGACTAACATGTGTGGCATGGTGCTCGACAGGTGAGGAGAAAGTCATAGCATCTATGTCATGAAGGTAGGTTTCATGATCAACTAGTTTATCAAACAACTCTTCAAAAGGGACCGTGTCATGTTTAGTGTGGAGAGCAGTGATGAGTTCTTTGTATGTGGGGGTCTAGGTCTAGACCACGTGTACAGTAGATAAGAAGGTCATCGTGAGATGGAGGGGCACCAAGTGTGTTGAGTTCATTTGCCAATGTTTTGATTTGGAGAAGAAATTCCTGAAGGGATTGGTGCCACATTGAATTTGAGAGATTTTTCCCTTCAAGTGAATTATATGTGATTTGGAACGTTTGGCTAAATACTAATGAATTTTGGTCTAGGTGGATGCACTTGTTGAAGAATAAGATACTAACGTGATGATTTGTTCTGGTGAAGACGCCAAGATGGAGTGTAAAATTAGTTGGTCTTGTCGTTTCCAAATAAGGACAGCCGGATTGGACGAGGTAGCTCCAGCTGTGGTGATTGTCGCAGGTAGACAATTGAGTGTGCTATTGACATAGCCGAATAGGTCGAGACAAAGAAGAAGGGAGGAGAACTGAGCTTTCCATGAGAAGTAATTAGAAGATATGAGTTTTAGGATGATTTGAGTAGCAGTATTAATTTGAACGACATTTCTGGAATGGGGGAAGGCGGTGGATTACTGACAATATTGTGGGGTTGGGAGGATCTGTTAGCCGTGGTTTGCGGGGGAATAATATTGATCGGGCTAATTTCCGAGAGAGTCCATCCCGGGCTATTACAGTCCCGGTTGTCCATCTTTTCTTCTATAGGCCGGGATGTTTGCTCGTCCATCTGACCTTCCCGGCCCATGTATGCCCGACCTATTCATGTCCAACGTCCACAGTGGGAAACGTGCTCGGGCTAGCCCGGCCACTTCGGATTCCAGGTGTTCACCGTTTATGGGCTTTAACAATGGGCCACCTTCTTGGGCCCTCAGAATACAACATAGCCTATAAGGAATCATCCTAAAAAAGAGGAAGTACAATTCTTATAAGATTAGAACTCCTCTTAAAAGGTAAAGTTCATAGCAAAAAGGACTCCTTCCTTAAATTAAGGAAATTTATGGGCTTTTCAGCCCTATAAATACAGCCTCTTTGATCACATATTATTCATTCATAATTCTTTACGTTTTCCAGTTATATATTTTCTCTCTATCTTTTTCCAGAAAACTAATTCTCACACCGGAGGGGCGACGGGGAGATTCCTCCTCCCCTTTTTTGCAGGTCATCCAAGGCAAGTTCATTGATCTCTTCCAGCAATCAAATATCACCAGATCCTGCCACGTCAAGGTTAGGATTTTTGACAGCATCAATTGGCGCCGTCTGTGGGAAGAGATACAACTAGCCATGGTTAATAGACGTCAAGCCCGTCCCTCCGCATCCACTGGTCAATCCCTTCCGGACAACACCTCGGCTGAGGGTGATAATCCTCCACCCCTTGAAGATGTTGGGGAAGAACAAAACCCAGAGGCTACTCCAGACAATGAACCTGTTAGTCGGGAAGATTTCAACGAACTTCAAGAGCAGCTCCGCGAACTTCGTCAAGCTCTTCAACATCAAAGCAGTAATCAAGCGCAACCTGATCCGAACACTCCAGGCACAATCCCCAGGGAAGATCTCCAGCAAGCTAATCCTATGGCTGACAACTCCCCGGGGATGAGGGGTGCCCATCCCGTGACAGAAGGATCTGCCAACTTGACACAGCAAGAGCTCTCAAGAATCATTCAGGAATGAATTGCTGATGGAATACGACAGAACACCCAGGGTCGGACGTCATTCGTAAGAAGAACCTCCTTTACTCCTAAAATAACATCCTTTCCCTTGCCAGATCGATTTAAATATCCTCGGATAAAGGAATAGGATGGCACAACAGATCCTAACAACCACTTGAACACCTACACTGATGTCATAGACATGCAGAATGCTCCCGATCAGATTCTGTGCAAGGCCTTCCCGCAAACCTTGACAAATTCAGATCGAGAATGGTTTTCTACGATACCTCCAGGATCCATCTCTTCCTTCGCAGATCTTACTGAGAAGTTCACTGCTTTCTTTGCAAGTACCAAAGAATCAAGAAGACCGCCGCATCCCTCATGCAGTTAAAGTAAGCTCAAAATGAGACGCTACGAGAATTCATGACATCAGATTCCAGATCTCCATATATCATCAGCGATTTCAGCCCTTACCTTGGCCATTTGAGGCCCGGAATTCAGAATGTCCCTATCCAAGAACCCACCATCAAATGTAACAGAGCTTCTCCGAAGAGCAGAAAAGTACATAAACATGGAGGAAACACTTTTGTCAGTTCAGGCACATGATCAAGGGCATGGACCAGTAGCACAATCCTCACAATCAACAAGGCACGGGAATAAAAGGCCAAGACAGGAACGAGAAGAATTCTTCTCGAACTAACTCAAAGGGGAATAGCAATGGGCATCAGAGTTTAACTCCGCTAAACGCATCCAGGTCCCACATTCTCATGGAAATCAAAGGACGTGAAGACTTGCGATGGCCCAAGCCTATAAAAGGGAAGATCGACGAAAAGAATCGACATAAGTATTGTGACTTTCACAAGAGCCCGGGCCATACCGCGGATGAATGCAGAACTTTGAAACAGGAGATAGAAGCCCTCATAAAAAGTGGCTTCCTGGGGCACTATGTAAAAAGAGACGATAAAGAGCGCGGAAAAGGGGAAGAGAATTCCAGATCCGCTGGCACCATAAATTTTATCGTCGGAGGAATAGCATTTGGAGGTGATTCGAATAATGCACGAAAGAACCATGCCCGTGCACTGAGTGATCGGGAAGAAAGGTCGAGATGTCATGACCAGGAGATCTCAAACAACATCAGCTTCAGCAATACTGACATGGAAGGGATTTCGTATCCTCATGACGATGCTGTTGTTATTAGTGTAACAATCGCCAATTTTGATGTCAGAAGGGTGCTAGTTGACAATGGGAGTGCCGCCAACGTTCTTTCCTTGGAAGCTTTCAATCAGATGCAACTTCCCAAAGATCGGCTTTGACAGGTCGTTACTCCCCTAACTGGGTTTGGAGGAGGAACCGTGAAACCCGAAGGCCTAATTGACCTTCCCACTTCACTAGGATCAGAAGAGAAATGTGTAACAAAGATGACTCCGTTCCAAGTCGGCAAGACTCCTATGGCCTACAATGCTATCTTGGGAAGGCCATTCCTAAATAGCCTCAAAGCTATAGTATCAACTTATCACCTGGCAATCAAGTTCCCAACTTCCGCAGGCATAGAAACTATTCAGCGAAATCAATCGGTAGCCAGAAGTTGCTACATCAATTGCATTGGAAAAAATAAGACAGATCTGATGTCAATAGAACTTCCTCATGAAGAAAGAATGTCACCAGTAGAGGAGCTGGAAGAGGTTCATATCTCAGAAGGGAAGAGCTTCACAATTGGGAAAGAGCTCCCCAAAATGATGAAGGAAGAATTGTCACAGTGTTTAAAAAAGAATATCGATGTTTTTGCGTGGAGCGCTGAAGATATGCCCGGGATAGATCCCGAGCTCGTCGAACACAGGCTCAACGTCATGCCCGATAAGAAGCCCGTAAAACAGCGAAGAAGAAAGTTTGCCACAGAAAGGAGGCAGGTAATAAAAGAGGAAATAGATAAACTCTTGAAAGCAGGATTCATCAAAGAAGTGAAGTATCCAGATTGGCTAGCCAATGTGGTCTTGGTAAAAAAACTAAACGGGAAGTGGCGAGTTTGTAT